>CM055514.1:1353166-2706332 GCA_029298725.1 Gnatocerus cornutus | reverse complement strand
GCTTCACTTTACCTGTTTAGACATTCCTTAGACATCCTTTAAACTTTCTTTAGACTCCATTTAAGCATTCTTCAAACAATACTTAGGCTTTTTGGACACTAGACTCTTTAGACACTCTTTAGTCTTTTTTTTAGTTTCATTTAGGCAATATTTAGACCGTTTCTACACTTTAGAGACTCTTTAGACACTTCAGACGCTCTTTAAACTCTTTAGACTGTTTTAAGAATACTGTTTGGCATTCTTCAATCAATATTTAGACTTTTTAGCGACTCCTTTGTTCTATGATTCTGTCGGTTTTTTAATCTTTTGGACACTCTTGAGACACTTTTTAGTATATGCGTTAAACTTTATTAAGCATCTCTTTTAGCATTCTTCAAACAGTATTTGGACTTTTTAGATACTCCTTCCTTAGACCTTTTTACGACTCCTTTTGGGCATTCTTTAAACATTATTTAGAGTTTTTAGTCTCTGCATGACGCTTTGAGTTCTTTAATGTTTTGGACTATTTAGATACTGGAGAGTCTTTAGGCACTCTTTAGACACTTTAGACTTTTCCGATTGGTACTCTTAAGGCATTTTTTAGATTCTTTAGACTTCTTAGACATTCTGTAGACTATTTTGACTTTTTTTAGACTCTAGACAATTTTTAGACTTTTCCGATTGGTGCTATTTAGGCATTTTTTAGATTCTTTAGACTTTTTAGTCTTCTTAGACATTCTGTACACTCTTGACAGTTTTTAGACTCTTTTGACTTTTTATATTCCTCAGACACTCTTTAGACTCTTTAGGCACTCTTAAATCTTTTTAAGATTTCCTTCAGGCATTCTTCATACGATCTTTAGACTTTTAAGACAATTCTTTGACTCTTTGGATTCTTTAGTCTTTTGGATACTATAGATATTTTTTCGACTCTTTAGACACCTTTTAGACTTTTCCGATCGGTATTCTTTAGGCATTTTTTACATTCTTTAGACTTTTTAGACTTCTGTAGACTCTTTTGACATTTTTTACATTCTTTAGACACTTTAGATTTTTCCGATTGGTACTCTTTAGGCATTTTTTAGATTCTTTAGACTTTTAGTCTTCTTAGACATTCTGTACACTCTTGACACTTTTTAGACTCTTTTGACTTTTTATATTCCCCAGACACACTTTAGACTCTTTAGGCACTCTTAAATCTTTTTAAGATTTCCTTCAGGCATTCTTCATACAATCTTTAGACTTTTAAGACAATTCTTTGACTCTTTGGATTCTTTAGTCTTTTGGATACTTAGATATTTTTTTCGACTCTTTAGACACCTTTTAGACTTTTCCGATCGGTACTCTTAAGGCATTTTTTAGATTATTTAGACTTTTTAGACTTCTTAGACATTCTGTAGACTCTTTTGACTTTTTTTAGACTCTTTAGACACTTTTTAGTCTTTTCCGATTGGTGCTCTTCAGACATTTTTTAGATTCTTTAGACTTTTTAGTCTTCTTAGACATTCTGTACACTCTTGACACTTTTTAGACTCTTGACTTTTTATATTCCTCAGACACTCTTTAGACTCTTTAGGCACTCTTAAATCTTTTTAAGATTTTCTTCAGGCATTCTTCATACAATATTTAGACTTTTAAGACAATTATTTGACACTTTATGACTCTTTGGATTCATTAGTCTTTTGAATACTTTAGATATTTTTTCGACTCTTTAGACACTTTTTAGACTTTTCCGATCGGTACTCTTTGGGCATTTTTTAGATTCTTTCGACTTTTTATACTTCTTAGGCATTCTGTAGACTATTTTGACTTCTTTTAGACTTTTCCTATCGGTACTCTTTACGCATTTTTTAGATTCTTTCGACTTTTTAGACTTCTTAGGCATTCTGTTGACTATTTTGACTTTTTTTAGACTCTTTAGACACTTTTTAGTCTTTTCCGATTGGCACTCTTTAGGCATTTTTTAGATTCTTTAGACTTTTTAGTCTTTTAAAGACATTCTGTACACTCTTGACACTTTTTAGACTCTTTATATTCCTCAGACACTCTTTAGACTCTTTAGGCACTCTTAAATCTTTTTAAGATTCCCTTCAAGCATTTTTCATACAATATTTAGGCTTTTAAGACAATTCTTTTTAGACTTTTAAGACAATTCTTTGACTCTTTATGACTCTTTGGATTCTTTAGCCTTTTGAATACTTTAGATATTTTTTCGACTTTTTAGACACTTTTTAGACTTCTCCGATAGGTACTCTTTAGGCATTTTTTAGATTCTTTCGACTTTTTAGACTTCTTAGGCATTCTGTAGACTATTTTGACTTTTTTTAGACTCTTATTTAGACACTTTTTAGACTTTTCCGATTGGTACTCTTTAGACATTTTTTAGATTCTTTAGACTTTTTAGTCTTCTTAGACATTCTGTACACTCTTGACACTTTTTAGACTCTTGACTTTTTATATTCCTCAGACACTCTTTAGACTCTTTAGGCACTCTTAAATCTTCTTAAGATTTCCTTCATGCATTCTTCATACAATATTTAGACTTTTAAGACAATTCTTCGACTCTCTATGGTTCTTTGGATTCTTTAGTCTTTTGGACACTTTAGACATTTTTTCGACTGTTTAGACACTTTTTAGACTTTTCCGATTGGTACCCTTTTGGCATTTTTTAGATTTTTTAGACTTTTTAGACTTCTTAGACATTCTGTAGACTCTTTTGACCTTTTGTAGATTCTTTAGATACTTTTTAGACTTTTCCGATTGGTACTCTTTAGGCATTTTTTAGATTCTTTAGACTTTTTAGTCTTCTTAGACATTCTGTACACTCTTGACACTTTTTAGACTCTTTTTAATTTTTATATTCCTTAAACACTCTTTTTAGACTTTTTAAACTATTTATACAAGCTTTCGAAATTCTTTAGTTTTTTTTTAAATTCTCTTTAGGAAACAATTTTTAGACTTTTTAGACAATCCTTGGACTCTTTATGACTCGCCATAGATTCTTTTCTCTTTTGAACACTTTAGTCACTCTGTAGACTTTTTAGGCACTCTTTACACTCTTTAGATACTCTTAACACTATGTAGACACTTATTAAGACACTTTCGACACTCTTAAGACTTCTAACAATATTTACACTATAACACAATATTTATACTTTCTAGACACTCCTGCGACTCTCTATGTCGCTTTGGACATTTTTGAGCCTCTTTAAATGCACAAAATTTAGACTCTTTAGATACACTCTTGATACATTGACACAATTTTTCTCTTTAAGAAACCTCCACACCAAAGCAACAAAGAGCAACTTTTGTTCTTCTATTCCGCTTCTTAATATGCTAATTCAAGTAAACCGAAACTTTCAGGAGTATTTAAGGACATTTCAAGAAACCCGTAAATGTTGTCTATGTTGTTTTAGTGTGGACACTCCTTAAGACTCCTCAGGCACTCTTTGTTTCTCTGACATTCGGGCTGAACCACAGACCTGGCATCAATTTAGGGTGCCGTAAAAGTTCTTTTTCTCTGACGGCGAGCACCTCCAAGAACTCCGCAATTGTATATGGCAGCTGCATGTCTTCTATGCAAATTTTAGCAGTGACGGGGTCCGGAGTGGCCATCACTTTGACTTTAACCTCACTCGTGTATTGTTTACCGAATTTTCTTGCGATTTCCGTGAAGATTTGGTCATAAATGGACTCGGAGTCTGCAAGAAAAACGCTAGAGGCGGTAAGAACTCGCCATGGTGGTTTTACCAACGATTAGGCCATCAAAGTCAAAAATGACGTGGGAGACGGTTTTGAAAGACATGACGATAAGATTAAACTAATTAAGTGTACTAAAACAACTTTATTCCCCCTCTACTTTTAAAATAAATACTTAATTCCAGAAGATAACAAGTCTAGAGACACTCCTTCTTCGATGCGCTGAAAGAAAACCAGTTTTATGAGGTTTGTGTGGTTTTTACTCACCTAGTGTTCCGCGGTGGGAGCCCGAAGAGCTCCGGTTTGACCTCCGTCAGCGAGTGCAGCACCAAAGTCGCCGGCTTCTTTAGTTCTTCCGATACTCGGGGGTCAGGAACTAGAACTACTTGCATTCCAGCTGCTCTAGCACCCAGCGCGCCATTAGGAGCGTCTTCAAAAACCAAGCACTCCTCAGGTTTAGGATTATCGTCAAATCTAGACGCGCAGACCAGGAAGATGTCTGGCGCCGGTTTTCCATGTTTGACCTCAGGATCGGTGCTTCCACACACGATGTGGTGGAACAAACCCATCAACTCCAAGTGATCCTGGATCTTAATATCGAGGATGTTTTTGGCGGAAGATGTCGCCACGGCTAGCGGAATCTTGTGGGTGTGGAAGTGTTCAACTAGTTCCTTTGCACCTAAGTGTGAGATTAGATGAGGAAGAGTGCGGTTTGGGAATACCTGGCAGGAGTTTTGGGTGTTGCAATGCTGTTTTAACTCTCTCATGGTAGATTTCCAGGAATTTCTCGGGGGTGTATGGTAAACCAACCCCTTCCACGGCGATTTTCGCAGTGGTTTCTTCTGTCGTCCCCATGAGTTTCAAACGGGTCTCCTGGGTGTAGACTTTGCCTTCTTCGGCTGCCATCTGACGGATGACATCTTCGTACACGGATTCAGTATCTGGAAGTCATTTCTACAGTGCTTGAAGACAGGATTTGTTTTTATTTACCCAGAAGAGTGCCATCGAGGTCGAAAATTACGTGTGTCACTTTTTTGAACGACATTTTGCAGGTTGAGACGCGATAAACTGTGAAATCAATTGAGGATTAAGGTGAAGCTTAATAAACATGTTTACTTTTGGTGTTAAGCAGACCGAAACGGGGATTATATGGTCGTAATTACAGCGTTTATTTGTGGTGATAGTGATAAGAATTGATTAGTTTGGCGGCGTGTATTGGTGGTTGTCTAATCAAGAAATCAATACGCAGACTTCATCCAACTTTTGTCCATTTTAGACTCTTTAAATTTTGACTATTTAGACACGCTTAATGATCTTTTTTAAAAATTCTTTATACTCTTTGGAGGGTCAAACTCAAAATAAAAACTTTAGATTATGACTGTATAATAGTTTAAACTCCATCGAAAATCTTTAGATTCTTATTTATATTCTTTATAATTACTTTTTAGGCTTCCTATAGTAGTTTTCTAAACTCTTTAAACCCACTTTAGAATCTTTGGACTTTTTGCAATGGAAGCTTTACTTAGCCTGTTTAGACATTCCTTAGACACTCTTTAAACTCTCTTTAGACTTCATTTAAGCATTCTTCAAACAACATTTAGACCTTTTGGGCACTCTAGAGTCTCTTTAAACACTTTTTATACACCATTTAGACATTCTTTAGTCTGTTTTTAGACTCAGTTTAAGCATTCTTTAAGCAATATTTAGACTTTTTGTACATTTTGAAGACTCGTGAGACTCTTTAGACACTTTGGACGCTCTTTAAACTCTTTAGACTGTTTTAAGAATACTGTTAGGCATTCTTCAAACAATATTTAGACTTTTTAGCGACTCTTTTGTTGTTCTATGGTTTTGTAGGTTTTTTAATCTTTTGGACACTCTTGACTCGCCACTCTTTAAAATGTTTAGATTCCTTAGACACTTTTTAGATACGCGTTAAACTTTATTAAGAAACTCTTTTAGCATTCTTCAAACAGTATTTGGACTGTTTAGATGCTCCTTCGATTTTCTATAACTCTTTTTACACTCTTGGGACGCCCCTTTTTAGACTCCTTAGACACTCATTAGACTTTTTTAAGACTCGTTTTGGGCATTCTTTAAACAATATTTAGAGTTTTTAGTCTCTGCATGACTCTTTGAGTTCTTTAGTGTTTTGGACTATTTAGACACTGTAGAGTCTTTAGACACTTTTTAGACTTTTCCGATTGGTACTCTTAAGGCATTTTTTAAATTCTTTAGACTTCTTAGACATTATGCAGACTCTTTTGACACTTTTTAGACTCTTTAGACACTTTTTAGACTTTTCCAATTGGTCCTCTTTCGGCATTTTTTAGATTCTTTAGATTTTTTAGACTTCTTAGACATTCTGTAGACTCTTGACACTTTTTAGACTCTTTTGGCTTTTTATATTTCTCAGACATTCTTTAGACTCTTTAGGCACTTTTAAATCTTTTTAAGATTTCCTTCAGGCATTCTTAATACAATATTTAGACTTTTAAGACAATTCTTTGACTCTCTATGACTCTTTGGATTCTTTAGTCTTTTGGACACTTTAGATATTTTTTCGACTCTTTAGACACCTTTTAGACTTTTCCGATCGGTACTCTTTAGGCATTTTTTAGATTCTTTCGACTTTTTAAACTTCTTAGACATTCTGTAGACTGTTTTGACTTTTTTTAGACTCTTTAGACACTTTTTAGACTTTTTCGATTGGTACTCTTTAGGCATTTTTTAAATTCTTTAGACTTTTTAGTCTTCTTAGACATTTTGTAGACTCTTGACACCATTTAGACATTCTTTATTAGTCTGTTTTTAGACTCAGTTTAAGCATTCTTTAAGCAATATTTAGACTTTTTGTACATTTTGAAGACTCTAGAGACTCTTTAGACACTTTGGACGCTCTTTAAACTCTCTAGATTCTTTTAAGAATACTGTTAGGTATTTTGAACACTCTTCAGACACCTTTTTTAAGACTCCTTAGACATTGTTTAGACTTTTTTAAGACTCCTTTTGGGCATTAGACTTTTTAATCTTTCCATGTCTCTTTGGGTTTTAGTTTTTTGGACTCTTTAGACAGTCTGTAGACTCGTTAGGCACTCTTTTTAAACTCATAAGACACTTTTTAGATTTTTTAGACTCCTTAGACATTCTTTAGACTCTTTAGACATTCTTTAGGCTCTTTAGACATTCTTTAGAGAATTTTTATACCCCTCAGACACTCTTTAGTCTTTTTTAAGATTCCCTTCATTCTTCATACAATATTTAAACTTTTAAGACAATCCTTCAACTCTCTATGACTCATTGAATTCTTTAGTCTTTTAGACATTTCACACACTCTTTGGGGTCTTTAGGCATTTTTTAGATTCTTTAGACATAGACTTTTTAGATTTTTAGACACTCTTTTTAGACTATTTATACACGCTTTAGATTTTTTTTTAATTTCCTTTAGGCATGCTTCAAACAATGTTTAGACTTTTTAGACAATCCTTTGACTCTATATGACTTTTTAGTCATCGATTCTTTACTCTTTTGACCACTTTAGACACTCTGTAGACACTTTTTATACTTTTTAAAATACTCTTTAGCCCTTTAAAATTAATTTAAAAACTTCTTATCCATTTTTCAAACAATTTTAGACTCTTTACAAACACTACATTTAAACACCCCTTAGGCACTCTTCATACAATCTTTAAACATGGGCTCTTTAGACACGCTTAAAGACCCTTTTAAATTTTCTTTATACTCTTTAAAGGATCAAAGTAAAACAAAACTTTGTATTAAGATATTAATAGTTTAAACTCCATCAGAAATCGTTAGGTTCTTATTTAGATTCTGTACACATAATTACTCTTTAGGCTTTCTATAGTTTAAACTCTTTAAACCCAGTTTAGAATCTTTGGACTTTAAATTTTTAGACTGCTTTGATTTTTAAAGACTCTTTAGTCACTGGAAAGACATTCTTCAAACAAACTTTAGACTCTTTAGACATTTTTGAGAGCCTCGAAGTAAAACATTTTTAGACTGTTAAGACTCCAGAGACACTCTTTATGCTTTAAAAACTCTGCAAGACTCTTTAGACATTATTTAGAAATTCTTTATAACACTCAAAGTAGTACTGAAAGTAAAAAAATCTAGAGACACTTTTTTGATCTAGAGACCTTTGGGATTTTAGAAACTGTTAAAAACTCCTTAGAAAACCACAAAGAATCTTTCAAACATTCTTTATATTTTATTTCTTTATAATTTATATAGATTCTTTTAGACACTTTAGGCTGTTTGAGACATGAAGTAAAAAATTCTTTAGACTGTTTAGACTCCATAGAGACACTTTTTAAATTACTTCACTCACTATCTTTAGACTCTTTAGATTTTAGAAACGCTTAAAAACTCTATAAAAGCATTCTTTAAACAAACTTTAGACTCTTTAGCAATCCTATTAAACATTCTTTAGATTCTTTGTGTCCTCTAGAGAATTTTTAGAGGATCTTTATATTCTTTAGACACTTTAGACTATTTAAGACTCCTCAGGGGTTCTAGAAGAACTGAAATTGTTTAAATTCTTATTTGAATTCTTTAAACACTTTTTAGACTCCTTAGACAATCTTCGGAATCTGATTATGCATTCTTTAAAGAATCCTCAGATTCTTTAGACAATCTTTGGGGATTCAAAGTAAAAAAATCATTAGACTATTTAGACTCTATAGACTCTCTTGAGAATCTTTAGACACTCTTAGACTATTTAAGACTACTCAGACACTCTTTGAAGACACTTTTTAGATTTTAGAGACTCTGAAAGACTTTGAAGACATTTTTTAGAAACTCAAAGTAAAATATTCTTTGCACCATTTATACTCTTTAGGCAGTTTATAGTTTACAATAATTATTACGTGTATTTGGTGGTAATGATTGCTTAGTTTCACGGCGGCCTTCCTGCAATATCAAAACGCCGGCAGCCCAAAAGCTTCCGGTTTAAACTCCTTCAGCGAATTCAACACCAAAGTCGCAGGCTTCCTCAAACTTTCCGGGACCTCAGGTTCGGGAACTAAGACTACCTGCATCCCTGCCGCCACGGCGCCCTTGGCACCATTGGGAGCATCTTCAAACACCAAACACTAATCACAGTTATAAAGGAGAAAGTAAAGAAAGTAAACACCTGTTCTGGTTTGGGGTTGTCATCAAATCTAGACGCACAAACAAGGAAGATATCCGGCGCTGGTTTCCCATTTTTTACCTGTGGGTCAGAACTCCCACACACAATGTGGTGGAAGAGACCCATGAGTTGAAGATGGTCTTGTACCTTCAAGACGTACATGTCTTGACCGGAAGACGTCGCCACGGCGATCGGTATCTCGTGTTTGTGAAGGTGTTCAATGAGTTCTTTTGCCCCTGAAGATGACATTAGTATAGTGGCGACTTTAGTCGATCTCAAGTACCTGGCATCAGGGTTGGGTGCTTCAAGTACTCTTTTACTTTCTCGTGGTACATTTCAATGAACTGGTCGGAAGTTATCGGTAGATTCATTTCTTTTATAGCGATTCTGGCAGTGTTGGGCTCCGTCGTCCCCAAGATTTTTAATTGGATCTCATTGGTGTATTCTTGGTTGTACTTGGCGGCAATGTCACCAATTGCCTTCCTGTAAAGAGACTCGGACTCTGGAAGTTTCAATGAGCTCTTCATTAAACAAGTTTTATTTACCTAGGATTAGACCATCCAAGTCGAAAATTACGTGAGTCACTCTTTTGAACGACATCATGCTATAAGGTGAAGGTGGCGACTGTCTATGGAGGTGACCTTGTCTATGAGAAACCGATAACTGGTCGAGTGGGAAATGAGCGCGCCATGATTCTATTTCAAAACAGTTTTTTGCAGTGAAAAACTGTGACGTTGTTTACCAAAGATTTTAGATAAGATGTATTGTTGGTTGCCTGAACACAAAGGAAAATTTAAGGAAAATTGGACCAAAAATAAACAAACGTGCATTGAAACTGTAGTTTTTTGTCGGAGTTTGTTTTGCCTTAGCGCTTCTGCTTTGGTTTTACATGATAAACTACGTTTTGAAGATTTGTCTTCACTTTTAATAGCCTACAAAGAGATACGTAAATTTGGTTAAAATTCCGGGTTATTATTTACCTTTCCAATTGTAGTTTTTGATCATTTCATCATTTAAAAACTTGAGGTTATGTTTACACAGTTTTGACAAGTGACAGATAAAACACCAAATTGCTTCCTGGTCATTTTTGCCAAATATGTTGGTAGTGTCTCTCTGGAAATAACTGCGTTTTGAAGATTTGTCTTCACTTTTAATAAAGTAATGCCTACAAAGAGATACGTAAATTGGGTTAAAATTCCGGTTATTATTTACCTTTCCAATTGTAGTTTTTGATCATTTCATCATTTAAAAACTTGAGGTTATGTTTACACAGTTTTGACAAGTGACAGATAAAACACCAAACAGCTTCCTGGTCATTTTTGCCAAATATGTTGGTAGTGCCTCTCTAGAAATAACTGCTCAATTCTTTGCAATTGTAATTCTCACCTAAGATTCTCACGATTCAATGAACCACAAGACATCAATTTATCTGTGTCGTGCAAGCGAGTTAAAGTTTCGTAGTTTTTTTAAAGTAATAAACGGTTTGATTTAGTGGGATCAAGAGTAATGTTGGCAGTGCTGCAGGCAACCACAACGCTAAAGGCAGTCTACAAGTTTTCTCCGCAGTTAATTTGTTTCTCCAGTATCAACGGAATTTGCAGTTTTATTTCAGTGTCTCGCCACAATTTCGATTAACTCGTTAGTGCAATTTAAGAATAATTGAGGGCATTTGTCTTCAGTTTTGTTTTTGTTCGGTGACAAACGATAAAGGTTATCGTAAAGCATGCTTTAGAGTTTTAACCGTTTTTCGCCCGGCTTGTTTGAAAATGTTTGTTTTTTATCGTTGTTTGTGCAAGTGCCAAGTTCAACTGAGAATTTTGGATGTTTAAGGTAAAACTAACAGTTTAAGTTAATTCATTCTGTTTTTAATAGTTATTTGTGTACCAAGGCCAAAAAGCGTGTCTTTTTCGGCTGAGCCTTTTTTTATGGCCGAGGCGATAGCCGAGGGCAAAATGGCACTTTTTGGCCGTGATACACACTAGATTTTTTAGGCGACATCATTAAATTTACAAGTTAATTAATTTTTATTTATGATTTATTGATTTAATCATTTATAACAACTGAATAATTGTAAATATTTATGATTCCTTCAGAAAAGTTCATATTTTTTTTATTTACATTTGCAGTTTCGGCATGTTTTTTATTTTCAAACACGTTTTTGTTGCACTTTACAGCAGTTTGTCGATTTGATTTTACCCAAATAATGATAAAATTGGGGGTAATATCGGTATCTTAATGTAATATGCAAAACTATGGGTAGATGGCGCCACCATTGGTCGGCCAAAAATGTTTGCGGCCAGAAAAGTCTTACTTTTAGGTCGCTCTTGAGGCCTAAAAATTCCATTTTCAGTTTAAGTCGCCTAAAATTCGTTTTTTAAACTTACAGGGGCCTCGTTATTCTCAAGGACCAATTTTGGTTACTCCTCAAAGGCTAAAATGGGGTAAGTGATAATTCTTAAGGCATTTTTTGCGACGCAATGTTTTATAGTATTGTTGTGTACCGTTGTGTTTCTCTGTTGTGCTTTGAATCTAAACTTCATAGAAAATGCTAATAGTCGCATCCCCACACCGTCTTAAGGGAGAGTTATGAGATGTGACTAATTGATCATATGAGAATGAGGGTGGCTAGAATTAATTACAAAACCTCCCCTCTAGCCGCTAGCCGCAAAATTTTTACAAAAGTGAAATAAGAAAAAATATAACACGTATAAAGACAATAGTAAAACAATATATGAAGCATCAAATCTAATAGTAGTGATAACTAATATAAAATATACAAAAATTGTAATACGACATTAAAAAATATAAATAAAAAATTTGAGAGATAAAAAAACAAATAAGTCATAATTAATACAAATAACTTGTGATAGAACTATGCTAAAAAATATATATACAAATGACATTAATTCAGATGTAATTATACAATACATAATGTAGTCATAACATCGAAAATAGAAAGTACATAATGTATTTAACTTATTAATTTGATTCACAATCAGCGTTATGACAGTAAAACACTCATTGTAATTTGTAATGAAAATAATTGAAACGAGGATCAATTCGGATGTGCAAAAAAAATCGTAAGAATTAGAAAAAAAAATTATACTTCGTTTTCTGATTAAATTGTCTAAATTATATTTCTTTAAACGATTGAAATGAACTTTTTTGCACAAAACAGCGCCGATTGCATTTTGACTCGCGTCTGTAGTCACTATAAATTCTTCAGAGTAATTGGGGTATTGTAGGATTGGCGGATTTATCAATTGCATGACCCCTTATTTTACAATATCGACAAAAACTATTATTAATATTTGGATTTTGAGAGAAATTATTTTGTCGATTTGAATTTGTGAAAGGTCTTTGATTTGTGTTATTAGAATTATAATTAAAATGATTGTTGTGAGACCTTTGATTTAAATTATTAGATTTTTGAGAATCTTGCAATTTACCTAGCTGATTTTTCTTCCTTAACTGCAGCCTCTATAGCTTCATGCAATTTTCGAAATCGCGACGCTTTGATAATTAGTTTAATTGGCTCATTCAGACCTTCTACAAAGAAAAAAAAACTAATGGCTGCCATTGACTGAGTAAATTGCTGAAAAAAAGTTATAATTTCAACAGAAACTGAGAAAATACATGACAAAGTTGACCAATCACAAGGAGGATACACTCGCGAGTTGCTAAGAGACCAGTTTAAGTTTTCTCCTTTGAATTTTGTATAAACAATCAGGTCCACTGTAACTTAATTGACGTTAGAATGACAGGCTTTAATAAATCTAACTCATATTGAACTTAATGTGCAAAAACGGCTCAGCGTGCTTGAGGGATTGACTAGAGGGTCGAAGACCACTGGTTGACGAGCGTTGAATGACAAGTGACACGGCGGTAGGACAATTGACACAGTGGAAAGCCAAGTGTGTCAACGGCGTTTCTTTCGGTTTCCCTCACTTGCTGGTTCCTAGTTGGTGTTTGGTGTCAACAAATATCTTAACACGGTCCAATTCATAATAAAACCCAACTTTAGATATAAACCCTTCCTGTCTAAGACATGTTATTACTGACTTCATTAATTTAGTGAAGATGTATGGAGCGCAACTAAGACCAAAAGGCCATTAAACTTAAAACGCAATTTTTTTTTGCAGCTTTTTACAATATAAATGAGAAAATATGCATCTTTTAGATCGATTGTTGCAAAAAAACATTTTTTAGTGATTAGTCTTGCTACAGTCCTAGTGCCTTCAAGTTTGAAGTGTTTAGTTTTAAAATGTTTGAGAGTTGTTTTTGTGGTTTGATGTTGCCTCCTGGCCACAGATTCTCTGAAATGCAAACTCCACAATGGTAAGATCTTCTCTTTCCCCTTGTTTGTTCAAAATTAATGCAAGGGTTCTTCCTATTGCAGAGATGCTTGCACCAATTTCGGATTGTAGATCTTGCAGTCTCTTGTCTCTACGACGCACAGAGTGGAGCCGCGGCGGGAAAAAATCATTTTTTAAAGGTTACGTTTTCCATGAATTGATCTACGTACTTAAGACTTAATAAGTTATAGAATAGAATTATAATAACAATTTTTGGATTGAAAAACGTTTTCTATGTGTAAATTCGACTTGAAGTTGAGAAACCGTAAATCCGGCTAACATAGCAGCATTTTCCAGGACTTCCAGGACACTTAGGGATTTCCTAATTTATTTGCTCTTCCAAAATTACCCAAATCTTAAACACTCTCAATTATATCAAATTTTAAATTATAATCCAAACGTTTTTTATGGATACCTTTTTTCTTTACTAAAACGGTCATGCAAATTTTTCCACACTCTTTTACATTTTTCTAAGGTAGTCTCCAGGACAATGCTTATCTCCTCCCATGTGTTTTCTTTCACTCTGGCATCTTTGAAACTTTTTCCTTCATATCGTGTATTTGGGGATGGGAAGCGATTAGCTCAATTAATAAGCCTAATTCGAAACCTTTAAAATAATTTAATCGTCAATATTTGTATGAAATTATATTTAAGTCCCACATGTGTTTCGTTAAAGTAGGGTGGAGGATTTTTTTTTTGAGTCCCTGTTGTTTTCATGTGCTTGATATATATTTCATATACATCCTTTGTAAATTAGCAAATTTTTGCATACATTTTTCAGCTCCCTATTGAGCAATCTTTTGCCAAAGGAGACTTTTTGAGTTTTTCGATCATTAAAACGGTCATTCTAAGTAGTTTTGGGGCTTAAATATAAATTTGTTGCATCTCTTAAATTAAGATTGTTGTCATTTGGTTTAACACCATGCAGATCTTTGGGTGCAGGTGTTTGCTCTAACAAAAGCGCTTCTGCGTACTTATCAGCTGCGGCTGCATCTATGAATACACAAAAAACTATTTCTATACAAGTTTTGAAAGAGAAAATGCAAATTAAAATAGTTTTTAAAAGAATACACTCACCATTCAACAAAATATTCGCCTCTTCTACAGTTACAGAGGCTGCCAAATTTATACCTTTATGGTTTATGCTGATCTCAACTAATTCACCCTCCATCTTACAGCTAAAGGAGAATTAATTTTTATTTAGGGTAGGCTTTGACAAAATTTACGTAAGTCGAGAAAAAATTTGACAGTAGTTTGACATTTGTCCTTTGATTCAATACATTATTGATTCTGGAGAGACACACGATACATTTTCTCTTATTTGCACCTCGTAATGTTACATATTTTCATTAAAAAATTGAGGTTATATCAAAAACAAAATTTCACTCCGACATGACTTCTATGTTTGTCTCTCTCTTTCATGGCCTACCCTAAACCAAAATTTTGTGGCTCACATGTTATAGAGTAATATAATTTACAAATCAACTTGCAGCTTTCAGAATTATTGAGGTTATATACCAAATAGGGGAACTAGGGGCATGAAGAGAAAACAACAAAAAACTGCAGTAAAAATCAATTAACATAATGTTTTTATTTATTTATGGTACACATGGGGATTCTTTATGCTCCCATTAAACTTTTTTTCACTCCCGACGCCTTTTTATTTTGATCAGTTAAATAGCCGCTCAACTGATGACGCAAATTTTTCATGACTCTTCGTTTCTTCTTGTGAATTGTAGTTACATTTGCATTCAACACAAACTCCTAGAATGTTCAAATAAAAAGTTGATGCATAAGATATTGAATTGAAACTCGATGTAAATTTAAAACAGCAAGGCAATTTTGTTGTATTAAAAATTTTTTTGCGAAACTATCCGTCCAGGAAGTTTTTATTTTCATGTATTTCCTTCCGGTTTTCTGGCGCAATTGTTTCCATTTATCGCTTGTAAAATATAAGGAAAAATAATGAATGTCTGTATTTATTTGATAGATTCGGTTTTCAAAGTCAGTATCATTCTCTTTCGATTCGTCTTGAGAATCATTATTGTCTTTATCATTTAACGGTACATTAAATTTGGTACCATAATTTACAGTATCTTGATATTTGCATAAGCGTAAAGCACCTGTATACAATTTTTTTTTGATGTTATTAGCTTATATTTAGAAATAATGGTTGACCAAATTTCATTCATTCATTCACTATTCGCCTGTTCTACAGTTACAGAGGCTGCCAAATCTATTACCTTTGTGGTTTATGCTGATCTCAACTAATTCCGCCTCAGTCGACGATTCCATCGAACAGCTAAAGGAGAATTATAATAATATAGAATAATACAAGGTGTTTATAAATGTTTCTAGCATCAAGGGTGGCTCTGGAATTCTTGCCATGCACTATTTTGCCGCTTTGTTTTCATAGTGAATATAACTGTCTTGAAAATAATGTATAATGTTATTTACGTCAACGAAGTTTCAGTTACAGTTTTGTGTCCAAGTTTTTCAGGTTTTAAACCACAATTAGAAAAGTTTATTTCTCAAAACTTTCTGTACTCCACGTTTGAGGTTAACTGCAAATGTCAGTTGAAAAATCGCAACCCACATTTGTAATGAGCGGCAAATGTCTTTGACATTTCATAGCCACCCTTGATGCTAGAAACATTTATAAACACCTTGTATAATCTACAAATCAACTCAGTACTCACCAAACTTTGCAGCTTTCAGAATTATTGAGGTTATTTTTCCGAATAAAAATTTGAGAAATTTTTGTCAAATTGACGTTCAAGGTTTGTCACAACTAACCTTTAAAATTTGCGGTTTGGAGTTTATTCTCTTCGTTTGGCGTATTGTTACTGCGCAGAATTGTGAAATTTTTTGTAAATTAATTATATTAAGTAAAATATTAAGTTCTTCAATGAGAGACAAATTTCGTGCTTCAAAGTATTATTATTATGGGCAGACATTTAAAATTATCATTAATAAATTTTAGTAGTTTTAAATTTGGTCTCTCCAGAACCTTTTTGCAGTCAATTATACTGCGATTCGCTTTTCAAATTTTGTATTACAGGGTTTACAGTGTCTATGTTTTTATAATAAAATAATGCTGCCTCCAACCGTGTTCCTCATCGAGTTCTGGAGGCAGGGGCAAGCCCGGACTCAAGCAAACTAAAAACAAATTCTGCAAAATATGGCTAAAAAAATTCCTATAGGGGAAGAGTGGGCAAAACGGGGTACTTAGTGTCTAAAATGCTGTACTTATTTTATTTTACCATTAAACATAATTTAACCTTTTTTATAACAAAGTTTATTTATTTAGTTCTATTTTAAACATTATTACAAAGAAAAAAACTGAAGGCTACATACTAAAACATTTTTTTTTAAATACGTTTCATTCACCCCGTTTTGTCAACTAGTTTGGGTAAAATGGGGTACTACAGTGGACAAAATGGGGTGGAGCTTTTCTATGCGCAATGATCACAAATATAGTAATCATCTTCTTCCTTTAACAAGGCACAAGCTTCATGAGCCCATTCTTGGCAGTTGTCGCATTGAATCCAGCCTTCGCCGCCCTTAGAATTTGAAAAATCTTCTTTACAGATGATACATTTAACGTTGTCATCATCTTTTTCGTCATCTGAAGAGAATTCATACATCCTTTGCCTTTTGCCCTTTTGTTTACAACTGCCAGCTTGAGCTGTCTTATTAATAGTTGTCCTTTGCGAACTGTTGTTCTTGCCACAGGGCGTGTCAAAAATTCGTTTTTTAACTACAGTTTTCGATTGCTCAGAAGCATATAGCGTTGAGGCTGACTTTAATTCGTTCAAGTATGGACTCTCAGTTATAATTGCAGTTTTACCTCTCTTTCGCTTGGATTTGTTTGTTTTTTGTGGTGCCTGTGGTAGTGGCATGATCTCATTGGGAGATACATAAGTTGAGGTACTTGTGCTAGGTTTTTCGGGGGTGGAAACCAGCGATTCTCCAATTCTTGATCTGCTAGGTCCTGGAATTGGACTGTTTGGTGGTGTAGTTGAGGCTACCTTTTCTAGAGCCTCATAGCGTTGCGTTTCATTTTGTGCATCTAAAGGGTCAATGTCTGCTGGATTGTCCTGACCAGTAAACTGTTCATTATCAGTGGTCTTGGATGCCGCAAAATCAAGTTCGGTGAAAACCTCTCTATTTAAGGGATAAATCCCCGTTTTGCGAAAGCCGTTGATGGCAGTTTCCATAGTGGCCGTTTTTAAATATGCCTTGCCAAAGAGTGCCCCCACATCATCTTGTGTTACAACTCTACCAGGATGCACACGCAACCAAGTATCTATTTCGTGGGAGTACCAATCGCTTAAGGGTTTATTAAAGGATACATCTAGCGGCTGTAATCGATGGGTACAGTGTGGTGGGAACACAGAATATGCACGTTATTTTTGCGGGCTAGTTCTATCACCTGAATGTTCTTGACATGCGTGGAGTGACCATCCAAGAGCAGAAGGACTGGATGTTCCTCACTGGGCCGTGCATGCGATATAAAATGAGTAAACCAGTTGATAAAAACGTCCGTCTGCATCCACCCACTTGGATGGCAGGCCAAAACAGAACCTGGTGGTGTGCTATCCATTAGTGACATCTTTTCCCGTTTTCGAGGAAATATTATTAATGGGGGAACATAAGTTCCAGCCGCAGAAAAACAAATTTCTAAAGTAATTAGTTGTCCTCTTTCAGCAGGTGTAATTTTTCTCACTTGACGCCTGCCTTTTAGAGCTATAATTTTTTTCATGCTCTTCTGGACTGTTGTGATTCCTGTTTTATCTACATTGTAGATGTTATGAGGGGCAAAATTGTAGGTGTCCATTAACTAGAGGCCGATGTAGGTTCTGGCTTACGCAGAGTAATTTTTTGATGTCTGTGGCGAAACCCTTTGAACCAGTCTCTTCCTGCCATTTTTAATTCTCTATTGAAATGGTGTTTAATATTATTTTGTTCCGCATATTGAAAGGTCAATTCTCTGAAATCTCTTACTGTTAAACCAAATAATCTTGATTCCAAGAATAGCACATGATTCGCCAATTCTTTTTCTTGGGCAAATGTAAATACAGGTTTATAGGCACCTAGACCACCCTTCCTACTAGCTTCCTCCACTGACATCCCAGCTTTAACTTTCTTCATTCTGTTTTCTAAAGTTGTTTGAGGCACAACGAATAGATGCCTTACAGTATCCAATTTTATCCTCTAATATTGCATTTAAGGCACCAGCCATAGCATCACTAGCCCAGGATTAGCGGTTTGTCTTTCTTTTGTAGTGGGCCATATTAAACCTATTGATGGCAAAGGGAAACAAAAATATAAATCAAAGTATGAAGGCTAAAATGGGGTACCCCGTTTTAGGCTACCCCGTTTTGTACTAATGCACATTTTTGCTAACTCAACAGATACTTTTTTTAATATGAGGAAACTGGGTAAAATAATTGGTTCCCAATGAAGTCAACAAACTAATTAACAATTGTAACCACTTACCACTTAATTATTCCTGATATTCTTTAGTTATTTTCAAATTTAGTTTGCACATAAACTCGTTGCGACAAGTACCAAAATCAAGAATGTGTGCTAAAGAGTTCTACTTTACTAACACTAGCAATATTTTGATTTCATTTTGTGCTATTCTTCTATAGATGTCGCTCGGGAGGGGCGGTACCCCGTTTTATCGCCGTACCCCGTTTTGCCCACTCTTCCCCTACATGCAAATATAAAAAACAATAATATAACAAAATTTTTAAGAAAATTCTCAACAAAAAATACAGTGTCATCGGAGGAGGAACTGCTGGTTTCATCCTCAGTTTTCCCTGAAAGAAATTATGATTGGGTCAACTTCGTTCAATTTGTATACATGTTGACATGCCGACTTCAATTTTCCACAGTTATTGATTCCACGATGAACGTCATTAAAGTTGAAAGTCGTGTTTTTTGCGGCCACGTTGCTTTTCACTTGTGCCCAAATAAACTCAATGGGATTCAAATCAGGATGATATGGGGGTAATCGTAGAACTTCGTGACCGACAGCTGAAAACAAGTCATCGATTTTAAAGGTTTTAAAAGCTGCTTTGTGGTGTTTAACCAACTCGTACAAAATAGGCTTCAACATAGAAGGATTTGCCTTTTGATTTTCAAAAATGTTGAATGCCGAGGGCAAATTTTCCATTATTTTGATCAATTACGTCTCTTCGTTTCATATTAGTCCACCACACCTTGATACTCTTCTACTGGAAGTTGATTTTGGTGGATCAGAAGGTTGTTTGTTCTGACATCTAAAGATGTTGAACTCACCGTCAATCTCGTTTTCATTTCCATGAATCGCAAGTGGGTATCTGTAAAACTACATCAGCGCAACTTGCTTTGCTACACTAAAGAGAGTTTTTCACGTTGATTGGAAGTACTCGTACAGTAAAGTTTTTAAAAGCCCATGCTTCAGCTACCTGCGTAATTTTATTTACGTAGTCACGAGGGCCAAATAGGAAGTTTACTTACGAGCGTTGTTGCAGAATTGCCTCCGTTTAAATCATTTCGATTTAGTGTTTCGCCGATAAAGAAGTACCCTGGAGTTAAGGGTTGCAAATCGGAAGGATTGTTGGACATGGGAGAAAAAGGGCGGAATTAAGGCCAGATTCAATCATTTTCGTCTCTAAATTTACTCGTTTTGAATGGAATTATGTCGATTTTTCAGCGGCTTTATGCATTCCCCTGAAATGTGGAGCTCTTGGTGGCTTAAACTTCCACGTTATTAATTTATTGTAACGCTAATTGGTCTATAATCTCGGATTGAAATGATTTTGCAGTTAACAGTTAACAAGGACTTTTTTTCAAATTTGAGTTTGCACTTGTATTTTACGATTTCAGGAACAGTATTCTTGTCGACAGTGTAATAACTGTCATTTTCTGGCATGTCGTCATTGATAAAAGTGAAAGATTTTTCGTCATCCATGACAATTGTGATGTTTTAGCGCAGACAATTTCGCCGTAGTTTCCTGCATTTTCTTGGAACTTCTTCTAGGGGCTTTTGTGTGTATTTTGCTGTCTTTTGTCTGAAGTTTTTAACATTATGTTTCTTGACAATATTTCTTATGCTACCACGGGAAACGTTATACTTTACGGCTAACTTACGTTAGTCAAAAGTGTGTTGTTTTTTTTTTATTAGCCACCTATTTATATTCATTCTCACAGCTTTAAGCCCACCAGTTAAAGGTTTTTAAAGCGAATTTCTCATATTGGCCATTTTTATTACTTTTTCTTGTTCATTTTGGATACTACTATTTAATTTTGACAACAAAATGCTTCTTGCTTCTTGCAATGCTAATGCATTTTTTGTTTTGCCGACTTATTAATTCGGTCCTCGTACCAATAAGACAGCATCTATCGAATAAACATTGATTGCATTTTGAAATGTTCTAATTAAATTTTCACATTAATTTAAAAATTGGTTTAGTTGATGGGGATTAGAATCTTAATAGAATCTTAATAAAGGAACATTTATTTGATTTGTATTTGTTTCTGTTTCTGGCATATTGTCAGCAATATTAATAGATCTTAGCTGAATAATCAAGTTAGCTAAATCTTCGAAATTATTGGAAATAAACTAAATAAACTAAATGAAAAAAAAAACGATATAGTCACCCTGTCTGGGAACAATTTTTTCAAAAGTTGCTTTTATCAAAAATGTTGATTATATCGAAAAAAAAAATTAGTCTTAGTAGACAAACAACGAAAATTTAACAATAAAAGGCAAGAAACAAATATTAAAGAAATACCTTGCAAATACTAATATAGAAAACTACGAAGAATACCAATTGTCAAAAGCAAGAACACACGTAAGATAAAACAAGAAAAGGAAAGAACGTGGAAAAAATTTAAGAAGAAAATAGCAGAAACATCCTTCAGAACGATAAACACTGTCTCTTCTGTTTTTGCATCTTTGACACGGTTATTTTACGTACTGACAGTTGATGTAATTATATCGAATGACAGAAACTAAATTAGTTGACAATATCAAAGGTTGTTTAATCAAATGTTTTTCATATCGAAGGTGACTATATCGAATGTTCACTGTATTAAATTTCTTAAATAATATTTAACAAAACTTATTAAACTAAAAGTTAAATCTTTACAGTCTTTTTATTGTCCGGTTTCTTTTTGTCAATCGTCTCATTTCTTTTTTGTTTTTTATTTATATCTCTAACGAGCTCATTCTTGTACGTGGAAGCTGGAAGTATTGCATCGATTCTGCATTTGAAGTTCTAGATGGCGGAACCTCAGTTATTACTACTACTGATGTCGTCTACGGAGGGGAAGTGAAATCCATAATTTTTGTGTTGGCGGAAAAATTTTATTTCATATTTATGACATTTTAGCACATCTTCAACTCTTCCTGGAAAATGCAAGATCTTTTTTTTTGTGGCAAATTTCACCAAGACGAAGTCTCCAATACCTATCTCTTCATCATCTAGAATCTGTCGCAGCCATGTTGCTACGTTAATTTCATATTGTTTGTCTGGTAATGAAGGGAATTTTTTTCTCACCGCATCAATAATATATAAAAAACGATAGTGTCTGTTATTAATCAGGTTTATTCCGTACTTTTTAAAATTTCTAGCACTCCCAGATGTCCAACTTTAAAATTATCTTTTCTACCAAACCAAGAGCATTTCGTTGCCAATCTGTCACTAAAAATTCTCCTTAATCCTCTTTTTATGGATTCTACTTCTGTTGTTCCTCCAGACAAGAAGAAAGCAATTTCCTAAAACGAACAGTAATGTAGGTATCATATAAAAGAAATTTCTATTGTGCCTCTTCTGAATTTTTCACTAATTCATCATATTATAACAAGTTTTTGTATTTTTTGAATTGATTTTTAGGGACAGTTTTAAAATTGTTGGCCTGACATTTAGATAAATCTTTAATCTTAAGAGCCATTCTTTCAATTAAAATTTTGTTGTAAAGTGTGTTCTCAAGAATTTTATTTATTTTTTGTTCCACAGAATGGATTCGTAATGTTAAATCTATAACTTGAGGACTTGGGGTGGTATTGTTTTTATATACAATCTCTGAAACATTCAATATAAATTTACCATAAACTGTAACATTTTATTACTACTTATCGGCATTTTCTATAATTTCTTCCATTGAACCTATGTCCATTGCTGCATCTAAAAGAGCAAAAATAATAGTATGTTCTTTAATGCTTCGCTTGTATTGTAATTTTCCTATCCTCGTGTAATAACAGCCTTCATTACATGCAAGTGAAAGACACTATTTTATCTACGACCAAACAATATTTTTCATCTTAGCTTTAAAAGTCTTTCTTTCTCGCTAAATTCAAATGAAACTTTTCCATTACACTCTATGCACTTCACTAACGTTGAAAAAACAGAATAAAATATATATTAATAATACTAACCTATGTAGCACGGGGACGTACAATGGATGTACATTTTTAAATCGTGCCTGGATATATGAACATCCAATGGATGTCCCTTTTCTGACCAAAATTGGTCTTTAAAGTCCATAATCCATCCAGTTTGCGCCAAATTGGATGTCCATTGGATATACACTATTGGACTGTTCTCTTCTGTACTTTTTCTGGATGCCATCTGGACTTCAATTGGATGTAAAAAGACGTCGACGGATGTGTTTTGGATATAGGAATAACATCCAATAAAAGGCCAATGGACGTCCATATTAAGACTGACTTTTTCTGGATGTTTGTTGGACATCGACTGTACATTCAATTTGGACATCGAATGGATGTCCATAGGCAATGACGGATGTTTTTTGGACAATAAATGTACATCCGCTGGTCGTCCAGTATTGGATTAACTTTGTCTGTACGTTTTTTGGACGCCAGTTGGACCCCAAATTAAGGTGAATGGACATTGCAGGATATTTTCTGGACGTCCACTGGATGTCCATTATTAGAATAACCTTTTCTGGATCTTAACTGGATGCCAGTTTGTGCTCCATTGAACATTTTTTGGACACAGAATTTACGTACTATCGCGGAATCAAAATTTCGATCATCAAATTGACTGATGATTAAAAATTGTAAACTGTCCTTTAATTTTATAACCTTAAAATTTATAAACGGTACAGCAAGTGTCAGAAATTTATTTTGTATGTCAGTCACAATGACAATAAAGCTTGCTTTACATTGCCATGTCAAAAAGTGATGTTCGAAATTTTGATTCCGCGATAGTACATTGGATGTCCAGTGATTACATTTTATTGTACCAACTTTTTCGGGATGTTCAATGGATGCTAGTCGGATGTAATTAAAAAGAAAAATTAATTGCATAAAATTTTATTAAATATAATGGATTTATTACATTCATTAAAATATAAAAAAGTATAGTAAAATAATAATTATATAAAAAGTAATGTAAAACTCATTTCTTTCGGTTATTCACTCTTTCGGTGCAGCGCCTAAGCCATTTCCCTACACATGACTCGATTTCTTTTTCTGTTGATTGCCCAAATTTGCCTGATGTTTTAGTGGATTCTGAAAAATGTTTGTTAGAAAAAATTGTACATGATAAATATTACATTGGTGTTATCAAAATTTCAGTTCAAAAGTCAGTTGTTTTGAATGCTACATATTATAAAAGACCAAAGATATTTGCATTATGCGCTTATAATTAGAAACATCCACCATACCTATAATTAATTGTAAGATTTTTGAATTGCCTAATGACAATTTGTGTCCACGGTCCTTCATATTGTAGTTACTTCCTAACTGGTCGGGCTGGTTGTTTTATTAAAATCTTCAGTTGCTTTTCTATAAACAGATCGACTAAATTTAGGCATTTTAAACCGATTTTATAAAAGACTTTTAAGATTTACCTTTTTGTTGTATGTAGAAACTTTTTGCGACAAAATTTTTTAAAAATTATACTCGAAATTATACAACCACACTTATTGAAAACACAAGGTACACCGACCAAGGACAGAAATCAAGTGGTCAGAGGATTTGAGAACGAAGGGCAAAAATGGTGGTAAAACCATAAAAAAGTGGCTATGA
This sequence comes from Gnatocerus cornutus, assembly GCA_029298725.1. Classification (NCBI taxonomy): domain Eukaryota; kingdom Metazoa; phylum Arthropoda; class Insecta; order Coleoptera; family Tenebrionidae; genus Gnatocerus; species Gnatocerus cornutus. Next base: position 2,682,100 of record CM055514.1, on the reverse strand, counting down.
AAAATTGTAAAGTTGAAAAATATACTTACCTAAAATGCTTACTAATTATACACTATATTACACAACACACGTTCATTAAAAACACTTTATCTCAAATTGATCATATATCATATGAATGATTTTCTAAAACTCATTAAAAACACTTTATCTCAAATTGATCATATATCGTATGAATGATTTTCTAAAATTAGATATATAATAAGTAATTTTATTATTCCATTTTTAATAAAATACAAACTTTTTTATAAAAAGAAATAAAAAAAAATTGTATCTATTAAAACTTCCGGTAAAATACTTATAATCTACAAGTAATATAAGTATACTACAATATATTATAACAGATATAACTTAAGGAAAAAATAAACAAAATTTCCATGTAATTTAATTGTCTTAATTATGAATAAAGTCGCTAAACAAGCACACATATTTGTATTCATCAAGTCAAAAGTATTGGTTAATCTTTAACTAATTTAGTGTTTGTTTCTTCTTAGTATTCGTCAATAATAGTGTCTTAACACTTGTTCAACATCTGGCACTTGTCGAAGGGCCTTCTCGACCAGATTGGTGCAATAAATTCCTGTCTAAAGTGTCCACCCTTCAGTGCAGTCGAATTTTTAACAATGGTTCCCGATCCAAAAATTTTTTAGGGTTTACGAGCTTACGTCTCTTTTATACTATTTCAAACTTTCTCTTATTTTATTATTATTTTATATTAACTGTTCTACAAAGAATATGTTGATAAATATAAGTATATATTATACATATGTCTTCATTGTTTTTAGTTGTAATTATTTAGTAGTAAGTATTACTTAAAAAGTCTATGCGCTAGATTAAAAACTTAATTTGTTAAACTGAGATAACATCACTACCTGCTTTCCTTTCAAGCGGTGCCGGCAAATCAACAAAACGGAGAAGAAAAAGTTTTGAGACGTCACATGTTTCCAGGGGGTTCCGCCAAAATGCAATACAACTGCAACATTTATTGGTAGCAAAAAGAAATACTCGGCTTAAGAAGTGCGACGATGAAGGTTTATTATTCTAATTGTTTTATTATTAACCTTTTCGCTGCTCCTCATGTTTTTAAGAATTGTTCTGCAGTGCGGCGTTCGCAAGCTCGTACGTGATTATACGTTCAGAGCAGTTCACGGCTGTTTTGCTTGAACGTATATTTACGTTCCGAGCAGTGAATTGATCAAGTAATTTCGTAGATGGTCACAGTGGTTTATATTTTTCACGACGTCAACCAATTAGACAAGATAAAGGAATATATTAAAAAGAGAACAAGAGTTATTACTAATTTAATACCTTTTCAAAGTATGAAATTTTTCGAAACATGGAAGTATACATAAGGGTGCATCACATTGTTGACACATATAACGTGTCTCACGTCTTATTTTGTTTTTAGAACAAACCACACATCGTTTGGTAGGATTCTTTCTTTTGGTGGTATTTGGCACGTGTCCTGGGAAATGCCGATCCGAAAGACGAATAGGGTTGTCAGCATCATTAGATCGTCGGCCTGCAGTTCCAGGATTATTATTTTGGGATATTGGCTGATGGTACTTTTCTAGTAACTGCCGAATGAGTTCTTTTTGGAAAGTACTTGAAGATATATTGTTTCCAGAAGCTGTTTTATACAGTATGTATGCGTTTAGCAAGGATAAGTCTAAAAAGTGGAAAAACACCTTTTTATACCACTTTATGGTTTTTCTTACTGATTCCAATGAACTTAGTATTAAATCAGATTTATCTACAGCACCCATATATTTGTTGTATTCAATGATACACAGTGGTTTTTTGATAGGTTCATTTGTTTCGTGGTCTCTTTTTTCCGTTTCTGTTATTTCGTTTTGATGACAAGTAGTCAACATGCGAACATCACGCTTATCACGCCATTTCAAAGCCATCATATTTTTGGTTGCTTTGACATCTACTTCACCTTTCTTTAGTTTTTGGTCTAGACTTGGCAAATATTTTCTGTTGCTTTTGACAGTGCCACAGGCATTTGTGGCTCTGTCATGGAGAAAATTAAATAGCGTGGGACTGGTATACCAGTTATCTACGAAATGGCCCTTTCCAAGATAGCGTTCCAGCATAGTGAGCACAATTTGTCCCGATTTTCCAAGTCCTTCTTCGTCAAATCCAGTATTTATCTCTGTTGTACTACCAGTATATATTATAAAATCGAGGATGTAACCCGTCTCACAATCGCATAGCAGAAAAAATTTGATTCCAAACCTGTGTCTTTTTGAAGGAATAAATTGCTTAAAAAACACACGCCCTTTAAAAAGCAATAAACTTTCGTCTATGCAAACGTTTTGAAAAGGGTAAAACGAATTTTGAAATGTTGTCTTCATGTGGTCCACAATTTTTCTAATTTTTCTTAGAGAATCGTTTTGAATTATAGGCTCGTTCAAATCCATGAAGTGAAGGCAACGAAGAAGTACCAAGTACCTATCCCTGCTCATAATTTGAGAAAATATAGGGGTTCTTATTAAAAAATCGGTAGACCAGTAATCGTTAATATTTTTCTTGCGTACTTGAGACATCAACATGGTGACTGCAACAAAGCAATACATCTCTTCCATATTGGCGTTTTTCCATCGCTGTAGACGCGAATCTTCGGTAGCACCTTCCAACAAATGTGTAGCATACTTGTTGGTCTCAGAAACAATGAAATTTACTATTTCTTGAGTAAAGAATACTTCAAAACATTCCAGTTCTGTAGGGGATGTATCAAAATCAACTAAAATACCAGAGTTTTGATGTCCCGTAAAATCATGAACGACCGGATTGAAATTATCGCTTTTCCAGTCAAAAGGATTTGGCAATTTTGCAATTTTTTTTCTCTTTGGTGTTGGTTGAGATTCTAAGTCGACCTCGTCCTCAGTATCTTCTTCAATCGCTCCTTCTGTTTCTTTTTCAATCTCTTCGTCGCTTTCATTACATTCTTTTGGATCGTCTGGATCTTCTGCATCCCAATCATCATCTGAGTCATTACAGATAAAATCTTCATTTTCACTGTCACTATTGGCCAAAAGTTCAGCTAATTCAGCTTCGGTTAAAGATTTCTTTTTGCACCATTGTTTCGCCATCTTAATAAATCAAATCTGCATTCAGACTAACAAGTAAATGACTTGGGCAAAAACGTGTCCAAACAAGTGCGTAGGTAAAAAAACATGTGCAGTAGCGCGTGGAGTGCATTTTAGCCGCATGCGGAAATATCTGGCTTGAGCAGTCAGGGCGTAGAAACAAAAAAAAATTAAATTCGACACAACTTGTAAATTCGCACTCCTTAATGGTAGGTAATCCTATATACATGTCCATAAAAATACGCTTTGAGCAGTTTACTGCCTCTCAAGCCATGCGAACATATCCGCTTTGAGCAGTCTGAAAAAATTTCCGTTTTGCGTATTCTTACGTTTGGAGCAGCGAAAAGGTTAAGTTCAGATGAAGACAGATTTGACCATTTCTTTCATTCAAATAACTGGCAACCTTTTTTTAGTAAATAAATGTTCCTAATTTAAAAAAAAAGTGACTGACAAAATATTACTATACGTATAAAGTTCCAAATTGTTAATTTGAGGTAAGATCTCGTACGAACGACAAACTAGAGGGACAGATATTTATGAATTCGTACATATTCTAGACAGCTATGTTAAATGTGTGTTTATTGTTAATTCAAAATAATAGATTCATGCATTTATTGAATGGATTATCCAATATAAATCGTCAACCAAACAGCACCATGCTCTAACTCAATTTGAAAAATATGTTTCATTATTACTTCCTATTCTCGGATTGATATCTCACACCATCCTAATTGATAGATTTTGTCATTTGGACTACTAAAAACACCAAACCTTATGCTACAATTTGATAAGAGGCAAATATTGAGAAAATTATTTACTTTACTAAAAAAAGTTTTTTTTGAAGCCGCGTGCAAAAAGTGCATCCAACGAACATCCGTAGGGGTGTATTCAAAGTATATCCAAAATTTTTCATCCAATGGATATCCATTACATGTTCATTCAAAAATAGTCCAGAAATGTAGATTCATTGAATATATGTACATAAGTGTACATCCATACATAATTTCAAATTTCACGTTCAATGGACATCCATTATCTGTCTATCCAACTATAGTCCAAAAATATACATTCATTCGACGTCCGAATGTGTACATCCCAAATTAATCAAAAAATGTACATCCAATAAATATCTAATATGTGTCTATCCAGCAATAGTCCAAAAATCCATTGGACATCAAAAAGTGTACATCCCAAATAAATCCAAAAATGTACATCCAATGAATATCCGTTATGTGTTCATCCAACAATAGTCCAAAAATGGATATCCATTGGACGTCGAAAAGTGTACATCCCTAATTAATCCCAAAAGGTACATCCAATAAATATCCAATATGTGTCTATCCAAGAATAGTCCAAAAATGAATATCCATTGGACGTCAAGAAGTGTACATCCCAAATGAATCCCAAAATGTACATCCAATGAATATCCATTATGTGTCCATCCAAGAATAGTCCAAAACTGGATATCCATTGGACGTCGAAAAATGTACATCCCTAATTAATCCCAAAATATAAATCCAGTGGATATCCATTATGTGTCCATCAAAAAACAGTCCTAAAATGTACATCCATTGTACAGCCAACAAATGTCCATAAACACACCATCCATAGACGGATAAATATGGATCATTTTGGACATGAACTGTAGGTCCGATGGACGTCCGGTGCTACATGGGAAGGGTGTTATTTTTCTGGGTCGTTTCAAAATTGTATTACCGTTCTTCCGATCTTGTTTAATTTTTGTTGGCATTTTACTAATAGTAACTGTTATCACACTAAAACTGAACACCACAAAAAGCTGAATGACTTAACAGTTTTGACAGTTTTGAAATCCATGGCAATCTATTATTTGGTTGAGCGTAATCATAATAAATTAGTCTGGAGCGACGCATACATAAATACTAATTAATTAATTTTGCTTCGAATGACTTGAACTTTTGACATTATATTGTTGAGATGTAAGAACCGATTATTTCGATGCTAAACGACGATTTCTCGCTGATTCTCGCTGTTTTCTGACTTGAATTCGCAAAGAACAGCTCGAAATTTACAAAACCACCAGTTTCTATCAAAATTCAACGTCTGAATCGCGAGAAAATAGCTGAAATCTGCACGAAATCATCAAAATTCTTAGAGAAATCCTCTTATTTCGATGCTAAACGACGATTTCCAGCTGATTCTCGCTGTTTTCTGGCTTGAATTCTCAAAAAAGAGCTCGAAATCTACAAAACCAGTATTTATTTTTTTTAGAGAGAGGCTTAAATTCATTTCATTAAAAACATCCAAGAAAACTTTGTATTCCAGCGTTAATTCTGGTTTTCGTCACAATATTCTGTGTAGCCTAAATATTTTTTTTAGTTTGCCATGGTGGTTCTAAATAAGATCTAGACGTTGAAGAACGACAATAGTGTGATTAAATTTTTGGCAGCAATTCAATAGTAGATTACATACCGAGGTGGAAAGTGTTTCATTCCTGTCGAGCATAAGTTTGATACCCGAGAGCGCAGCAAATATGCGAGACAGGAATGAAACTTTTCACCAAGGCATGTATATATACTATTTTATTCACAATCATTTAAATAAACAAACAAGAAATATGTTTGATTTAAAGATTTTTACGTCAATTGTGTCATCTCCTTAAAGAGTGAAATGTCAGTAATAAGCCTAGTTGATCAATTAAAAGGCCGCCTCGAATAACGTTAAGTGCAAAAAAGGGACGTTACAAACACAATACAGTTGACTCTCACTAATTCGAACTCTCAGTAATTCGAAACTCTTGGTATTTCGAAGCAAAAGCTCGGTCCCTTGTGAATCTCAATAAATCGAAGTTTTTCAATGCATTTTGGTAATTCGAAGTTGAAAGGAGGCAAGGCCGACCGGGAACACGCAGTAATTCGAAGTTTCTCTCAAGGAACTCTCAACAATCCGAAGTCACAAAGTCAGCAAATGTATTCATTCGCATTTTGTTTCCTTTGTTTGTCTAGTTTCTAGGTTTTATAATTTAATAGGGTATCGTCTGAGTTTGACACAAGTATCATGACTTCAAAAAAATACAAGTGTCTAATATGTATATGAACATATTATACTACGTTGACGTAGATAGGCTAAATGACGTTGAAATACACTTTTCATACAAATCAATACATACAGGGTGATTTTTTTAAAACGGCAGGCGTTGTAGAATTTTTATTTATGAACCGATTTCAAAAATTTAAAAAACAAATTAAATGGTTTTTAATTTCCTATAAACTGATGATTTTAAAAGTTTTTTAAATGTCTTAGTATTTTTTGGGCGATACTCAACTTTCTTATTTTAAATTGACACCCATATTTTTTTTTCCATAATTTAGAAGATATTAATTTTCTTGATTCAGAAATGTGTAATATGTTCTACTTTTACAAAAAATATTTAAAAAAAATATCAAAAATGAAAAAATTTAGGCAATAAAAGTTAATAAAATCTAGGTGCGTGGTGTCAAATAACACAATATCGTTATTGTAATGTCAAAAAGCAGCAAATAACAGAAAGAACAAGTTTTCTTACAAGTTTACAATGCACAATGCATTTCTCGTAGGTGTCAATTGTGCAATAAAAAAAAAACGGGATGGCGTTTCAACAGTATTTTAATTAAATTAAGTAGTTGTTTTTTCTGATTTGTAATTATTATTGTCTTTTGTTATTAATAATTTCAAAAAAAAAAGCCGATCCTTTCTGTTATTTGCTGCTTTTTGACATTACAATAACGGCATTCTTTTATTTGACACCATACACCTAGATTTTATTAACTTTTATTGCTTATTTTTTTCAACTTTGAAATTTTTTTTTTAAATATTTTTGGTTAAAAGTAGAACATATTACACATTTCTGAATCAAGAAAATTAAAATCTTTCAAATTATGAAAAAAAAAATATAGGTTTCAATTTAAAATAGTTGAGCCCAAAAGATACTAAGACATTTAGAAAATTTTTAAAATCATCAGTTTATAGTAAATTAAAAACCATTTAATTTGTTTTTTAAATTTTTTAAATCGGTTCATAAATAAAAATTCTACAACGCCTGCCGTTTTAAAAAAATCACCCTGTATATACATTATAGCTACATATAATCACAACTCTTGGTAATTCTCTCGCTAATTCGAACCCTTTGGTAATTCGAAATTTTTTACTGGTCCCGCCAACTTCGAATTAGCGAGAGTCGACAGTATTTAAAATTTATTTTTATTAAAACACATGTTGATTAATGTTACACCCGAAAAAAGTTTTCTTTGACAAGATTTTCCAAAGAAAAACCCTATATGTACAGTATCGGACATAGTTAAAGCAACTTGACAAAAATCGATTTGTAATTTTTTTGCACACTAAAAGGAAGTGGGTAGCTATAGAATCAAACTGTTTAATAATCAAGCAACATCTACAATAAAAAAATTATATTTATTCCACTTATTATTTGCCAGAAATTAGAGTAAATGTATTCAACAATAATAATTTTGCGACAAAATTAAAGCAACTTCCCAAAAAATATTCAAAAAAGAGTAATATAGACAAACTGGTCAATATTTAGTCCAATACCCATTATTGGCTATGACGTCATGACATCTCTTGGGCATGGAAGATATTAGATTCGAAACAGTTTCCTGATTGATGCTGGTCCAAGCGGCCTGGACTTCAGTGAATATTTGTTTTTTATTGGACATTTGTTTCTGACGAATTTGTCGCTCCACTATCTCCCAAAGATTCTCTATTGGGTTTAAGTCCGGAGACTGCGCTGGCTATTGTAATACATGAATATTATTTTGTTGAAACCACTCTTTTACACATTTCGCCGTGTGTTTAGGATCATTATCCTGTTGGAATATAAACTGCAGCGGCATCTCCCATTCAGCATAAGGTAACATCACAGATTCTAAAATGTTTCTATACACGAAGCGATCCATAATGCCTTCAATTTGATGAACAGGTCCGATACCGTATCCCGAGAAACAACCCTAAACCATGATATTGCCTCCTCCGTGTTTAACCGTCGTACTAACATACTTCGGATGCAATCTTTTATTTTGAGGACGTTGAACATAGCGTGCTCCATCACTTCCAAATAGTTGAAACTTAGATTCATCTGAAAATAGCACCTTCTTCCAATCATCTTCCGACCAGTGCAAATGCCTATTCGCAAAACACAGTCTTGCTTCCCTATTTTTTTTTGACAGAGCGGGTTTTTTTGCTGGACGTCGTCCAGGAAGTCCAAATTCAACTAGTCGACGTTGAACTGTTCTGCAGGATACATTAGCATTGTCAATTTCTGCCATAAGTCTGGGACAAGAAAGCCAGGGATTGTTGTCGTTCATTCTCTTTATACGACGATCAAGTTTCTTTGTGGTTTTTCGGGGTCGACCTCCTCTTTTAAAGTTCACTACACATTTACGTTGCCGATATTTTTTTATAGTTCTGGAAATTACGCTTTTACAAACACCAAACTGTTCACTTATCAAACGTTGAGATTTTCCCGACTGATAAGCCTCTATTATTTTATGTTTTGAATCAAGGGAATAGTGTTTTCCGCGGGGCATCGTTAAATATAAGTTTCAATATTCCTCAACCTACTCTGACGACAATCTTAACGAAAACTAAAAAGTTGCTTTAATTGTGTCGCACCAGTTCAGGCTTATCTACAAAAAGGCATACAAAAAAGCGAGACGGAACAAAAAAAAAAACATGTGGAAGAAATTGTATTGATAATAGTAAAAGACATGTATGGCTTGCTGGGAAATAGCTGTTATCACCAAAGGTACAGTCAAGGTTTTACAAAGTTGCTCTAACTTTGTCCGATACTGTATATTGTAGAACATTTTTTCACTAGTATCTCAGTTTTGACGAATTGACGGTTACAACGTTATTCGAGACGGCCGGCTCTTCAATTATTATTGTTGTTGAGTATTTCAGAATAATGCTCATAATTAACACTATCAAATCTATCTATCAAATTTGTTAGCAAAAGTCGTAAGAAATTTGGGTTTTCTCCTCGTAATTGTTTCCTAAAAACTAATGTCCGACCGTGAAGTAGAGTGTACTCCTCCAGAATTGCGCTGTTATAGTGAGCCGCTTTTACCATGGCGTACCTGACTTTTAGAGTCGAATATTATCTTATTGCACTCATAATGTGGAGGGTGTAAACAGGCTATTGTGTCCGAAAATTAAAATTTACGACATCTCCAAGTAGGTAGAAAAATGTGGACCCGTGCCTCTTCCAGGTATTAGCGCGGAGGCTCAAGATGATTGTTGATCCCTTCACCGTGTTTTTTTAATGAGGTTGATAAGCTTTTAATTTTTGTTTATTAATTTGAAAAAACCGAGAGTCATCAAGTTTTTACGATAAGAACGAAAAAATAATGTTGGAACATGTGTATTTGCATAATTATATAAAAAAAATATAAAGAACATCCTAATCCTATCTATCTAATTAAAAATTAAACAAAAATTATGAAATTTATATAAAGTTATAAAAAAACTACAAATTAATCATTCCACATCAGAATCATCACTGTCATCATTAGTGTTTATGATGAGTTCTGGAAAGTCATTTCGACCTAGGAAATTGTTTTCCACGTGAACTGTGTGGTCAATACAATTGGACCAAAGAACACCGTCAATTTTTTGAGCCTCTTCGCGGATCAAATTAACGACAGAATTAGTCAAATTTGGCGTTAAATTACCCTTCCTAACTCGGTGTTTGAGTTGGCTCCACACCAACTCAATGGGATTTAGCACACAGTGGTATGGTGGAAGTCGCAAAACCTGGTGTCCACAGTTTTCAGCAAAGTTGTCAATCGCATATGATTTGGACTTATCCACGTCACTTTGTGTAATTAAAGCAACCAAATTCTTTTTTGTCTGCTTTAGACCTTCGGGAATGGGAATGTTCTCTTCCTGGACGAATTTCAATAAGGCATCCTTTTTTGAAGATTTAGTTGGGATTTTTCGGTCTTGTCTGGAGTGGTACGAAGCGTTATCTAGAACAATAACAGAGTTCGGTGTTAATTCTGGAAGAAGCCGATTCATATCATCGTGGTAATCTGCGCTGCTGTCCTTTATGTTTTTGGTCGCTAAAACAAATGAATTAGGAATAAATCCATTTTTATTACCTGCTGCCAAGATGATGATCCTCTTTCCTCTATTTGGTGGCGTTTCAAAAAAACATTTCTTGGATCCGTCAACCCAACCTCGTTTTACGACATCGTGACTACCGTACCACGTTTCATCAATGTAGACAATGTTTTTTCCCAAATCCCTAAATTGTCTAATTTTGGATATAAATTCCACTCTCCACGTCACTAAACGAGGTGTGTTCATTATGGAACACCGTTTGTCCAAAATTTTGTATCTAAAACCAATGGCTCTTAATAAGTTACGCATAGTATCCACGCAAAAATTTGCTGGGAACTTAGCTTGAATGAGTCTTTCTCTAACAGCCATTACCGTTGGAACTTGCTTTTCTTTATACATCGTGTAAATGATGGATCGAACAAAATCTAATTCTGGTTCACTGAATTTTTCGTGGACTTTCAGTCGGTGACGCCTATTTGGTCCACAGTTTTCTCCGGTAGAATTGATGATGCGCTGAACTGTCCGATATGGTATTTCCGTTAATTCAGATGTAACCTGGACAGGTGCTTTCTCTCCCCGGTTAATCAAGTTTTTATAGACTTTTCTGACCAAGTCCTTTGCAGAATTGCACAAATATTTTCGCACCTCGCTAGCACCTAAAGAAAAAACAAATTTTGTAGTTATTAATTCCATTTATAAATATTAGGTCCGTAAGAAAAATATCTAAATTTTATTTAAAATAATGAATTGATAATAAATAAAAATAATGGTTTTCTTCACTTACCTTCTTTTAACAAGTTTTGCTCTGGAACGTCCATTGGCTCTACACCAATTACGTCGATAAAATCATCATTTTCATCTTCATTAGATTGATCTAACCAAGGTTGCCACATCATGAAATAGGTCGTAAAGAAAACAAAGTGAGCAAAATTCGTCAAACAGTTAACTTCAAAATGATTTTTCGTACTTACCGGTCCTCTTTATACATATTACCACTCCTTTTAGTTTAACGACATTTTAATATTCCACTTAAAGTCCCCACTTTTTCTAAGAATTAAAGAATTAAGAACAAATAGGCAAACAGACTCCTTACAAAAGATTCTGAAAAGTACCTATTTGTGGATTAATTAAACAGCAAAATTGGATTGCGATAGAAAACTAATTTTGCGTATGAGAAAACAATGAGAAGGAAACGAATGTTTATAATTCATTTCACAAATTCAGAAGCATTATGTTAATATTACATTTTGAATTACTTATATGTATTTGTGTTAGGATTTGAAAATTCTTTATAATTATGTAAAATACACGTTCCATCATTAAAATGATGAAATTTTTTCGTTGTAAAATTTTAAAAACTTGATAGCACTCCATTTTTTTAACTTGTTTAAAATTTAAATTAATAAACAAAAATTAAAAGCTTATCAATCTCATTAAAAAAAACACGGTGAAGGGATCAACAATCATCTTGAGCCTCCGCGCTAATACCTGGAAGAGGCACGGGTCCACATTTTTCTACCTACTTGGAGATGTCGTAAATTTTAATTTTCGGACACAATAGCCTGTTTACACCCTCCACATTATGAGTGCAATAAGATAATATTCGACTCTAAAAGTCAGGTACGCCATGGTAAAAGCGGCTCACTATAATAAATGTTATAAAGACTAACTCACTTTTTGAAACAAAAATGTGTCTTTTAGGTTAATCACTTGTCAAAAAAAACGATTGCGGTTATCATCTACGCCTGTTTACATAATCCAGCTATTTTAATTTAAAAATTTTAGTTCAAAATCTCCGTGGCGCCCCCAGAGGTTGGGAAGTGCAGTTAACTACCTGAAAAAAGTGTGTTGACAACACAAAACTTTTGCAGACGGCTTTTGCAGAATTTCAATCCACTTCCTCTTTATGTTTACTTAGGGGGTCATTCACGAAATCTGATTTGCAAACGCTTACCGGGATTGCAAGTTGCAATATCCTTACAATGACTTATCGGGAGATTTGCAATGGAATTCACAAACCGATTGCAAGGTATCAGCACCTTAACGAAAATTTATCTGCTAGACCACGCCCCTAAATTACCAAACCAATCACCTTAATCTTAGCCTACATTGCAAATTTAAAATTATTAATATTATTATGAGAAATGTAAAAGTAATGTCAAATTATTTTAATATTAAAGTGTGTTGCTTTCTTGTTACGTTATACAAGATGGGTAAAGGTATCAAAACCGATGGAGAAAAAATCTGTCTACGTATTGCTCCGGATTTCTAGATGGTTTCTGTAGACATACAAGTCAATGGCTCCAAGCACATTAGGGAACCCACAGCAAAGTGTCCCGTTGTGGCCAATTGCATAAAATTGCTGTTTAATGTTAACGATGCTTTCGTTGTCTTCAGGAAATTTAATAAACTGTGGTGCAATTTCTATAAGGGAATCAACGACACCTCGAATGATTCTACTTGTCGAAGCTTGAGAGATCTGGATTGTATTGCCTACTAACCATTGAAATCCTCCACTGGCCAAAAATTCTAAGGCGACATAAAGTTGTGTATCAACATTAAAGGCCTTGGACCGTTTTGATTTTTCGATTAAACGGTTTCCAATTAATTCTTTGATTTACAAAAAAGTTTTTCTCGTTATTCTCGTACTTTGAAATAATGTTAGATCTCTTCTATTTTAAATTCTTTATTTAAAACCGTTTTTTCTTTGTCTTTGCTACTGCTATCAAAAATCTGTTACCACAAATCTCTGCTACCACTGCTGCACAAAGAGCCATTTTGTACTACAAATATTGGTAGTAAACGTGAAATTAGTTTTGCTGCATACATTTGTTCCATACTTACATCGAGAATTAAATTTTTCATAAAGTAGTAATTCTTCAAAATAAAGTTGCGGGAACCAAACGTGTGCCGCAAATTACTGATGCTTACCGAAAAATTGCAAATATTTACAAATTTTAGAGAATTAGGTTTAACCAGAGATTTGGAAAATAATAGATCCGGTTACCATATGGAAATTTGGACATACGTTACACAAAACATGTGCAACAATAATTTTTATTTCTGTCTCTACCTATTGCACTGATTCCTATCGCTGATATGCTTATGCAGTATTGTCTCTCTCGTCAGGATGGAACCAATCAGAGATCATGACGTAGATCGTTACTCGAATTTCAAATGGCAAATCCAAATTGTCATAGCTAATGTCAGTAAAGAACTTTGAATGCAAAGTTTTGTGAATTTAAAGGTTTTAGACGTTATTTCTCTTGTATGTTGCTAAATTTTGTGACAAGGATCTTTCATCACTAGTTTGATTTCGTTTTGCTGTCTTTTAATGTTGAAACTTTCATTCCTTAATAGGCCGAAGCTCTTCTACGTCAAGTGGAGACTCCCACAATATGAATGCGGTAAAACCGAGCATTTATAGCTCCACAATTAAACGATATTGATACAATTTTCAGTGTGCATAACATAGTTTTCAATAGGTTTAAGGTCAAACACTAATGACAAAATCAAAATTACCAACGTGTGACTAATACGTTTCTAGTCTGACACCAGAAACCTGGCAAAATGGAGAAGCTAATTCAAACAGCCTAGATTAATTGTAAGAACATAGAAAACTTTACATTAGACCCAGACTTCTAAAGAAGAAAATGCAGAAAGTCTCTTTTAAGATGTATTTGCCACTATTCACATCAATTTGATTTTGTTCCTCGTCCGAGTGTAAGAAAAAAGCGCAGTCTTCTCTCGGTCTGCCACGATCTTCTTTTACTCCTTTCTACTCATTGTCAACCTTTTTGCCTCTGTCCAAATCTTAAACAGAATCTTATTTGCTACAATGTCACAGGTTTCCTAGCGTGTTCTTCTTTCTGTTCTTACTTGTTGTCAGAGCTGTCCATTATTTTGTTAACCAGTTCTGAGCTTCATACTCTTTTGATGTTCTCAACAATCTACTTGTCCCTTTTTAATGTATTTTTTACTGCTTTCATGTATTTTTCTTCAATACTTTGAACATTTCTCCATTCATCCAATTTAGTTAGGTACAACTTGGATTTTTATTACCTAGGATATTTCTTTCAATTGAATCTTGATCTTTTCTCTCTTCGTCAAAATCCATGTTTTTCTTCCTCTCCGTATGTTTGGTGACTTCCGTTTCAATTATAAATCATCTGCTAATCGCATAATAATTCACTTTCTTTGCACTTTATAGTCTGTGGTTAATTTTCATATTTTGCTTCTCAATTTCTCCACAGACGACGATTTAGTTCAGAAACATGCCAGTTGTAATATTCCATTGATTTTTATTTCACTAGTTAGCCCTATTTGTACCATTTCTATTCTACGCTTATTACAAAATCTGTTTCGACAATTATCGCACAAATTTGTTCAAATGCGTCTTAAACCAAAAATTCTTCTTTGAACTCACTTTCTGTCGTCTGTAGTATGCGACGTCAGAGGTTTTATGGTGCTGAGAGAACTTGTTGTGTTACAGTACGTTGGATTACTCATTTTGCTGTGAACTGTCACACATTACAATTGTTGTCAATCTGTTGTCAAGTTTTAAAATTAGCCAATCAAAAACTCTCCATCCTGGCGAGAGAGATAGGTATACATTGTATCCAGTGAATGCGTGCAACAGACAAGGACGAAAGTTGTAACGCTAGTCGTAGATATGTTTTTAAGACTTTTAACTATGTCCCCCCATCTATTAATTCCCAAATCTCTGGGTTTAACGATAATTAGAGCCTGTTATTGGTAGCCATGGTTTTTGCATTTGCAAACTGATCAAGAATTACCTTATCTGACTTGGTATAGCAGCCGTCAAGATAATGTGGCGCTGACCTGCTCAGATGACTTGACTTTTAAGGGGATCTTCGCAGTCGAACAGTATTCAGATTTTTTGTGGGCAGGGCACTGTAATTTGGCAGAAATCACTTTAGTTGTGAATAAGCAATGGTGCAACCAGTATGTAAGAAAAAGAAAGTAATACAAACATTTAGAGAACTGAAATTCGACACTTTCAAGTTCCCTGTTATTGGTCGAAAAATGGTTCTGACCTGACCATAACAAATTAACCAGATGAGCATTGAGGGATGAATGGGAGTTTACGATGCTGGTGTGTAGGTCTATGGTAAATAGAATAATAAGCATAAAAAATACATATATTGAACAAAATTGTTACATAGTATTTTTCAATTGTTTATTTTAAAATTTCATGGGGCAATTGATTTTAGGTAAATTTTTTTTTAGTTTAGGCAGCATTGTATCCCAAAATGATTGGTCATATTCGATCTGGAACAATAAATGAATACATAAATATAGTTAATTAATGTTTACATTTTACCTTTTCAACAAAAAATCCACAAGGAGTCCAAACCATAAAGTGACAATATTTCGCTCCTGTGATGGCCAGCTGTCCTTCCTTGTACTTGGTAAAAATATTGATGGTTTCGTTTCAGCTGGAGATTTCCATCATTTCGTACCAAGTAATTTAATTTTTTTTTCTCGCTTGCTGCTTGAGGGGTTGTGTTCTTTATTGACCAAGGGCACTTGATTTCTAAAATGTTGTCTTTGTCAATAATTCCATCCGGGCTAGCACCAAGAAAGTTATTGTCCTTGTCAATAAAAAGTCCGCAATCTGAAACGGTAACACCAAACTGTCTTTGGAATAATAATTTCGCAGTACTCTCGTTTTCGGATCCCCATTTGATGGCGGCGCTCTTTCTAAATTCACTCGACAAAATGTTTTGGCATAATTTTTTTGGGTCTGTTGAATTTCGTAATTTGCACACAGTGCCAAAATTAGAGGCAGTCAATCGATATCTTCTTTCTTCCTTCCACCTAGTATTAGCGGTTTGTCCTCGTTTCTCTTTTTCAATAAACTTTATTTGTTCAGCGTCCTTTTTCAAACTTGTCAATAAATCCTGCCGTTTTTTTAAAAATTCTTCTTCGTCCATTTGAATCCCGTAATCTTCGTCAGGTGGTGCAACAGTTTTTTACTTTTTATATCGAGGAAACAACTGCCTCCTAGCTTTATTGTAAGCAGATTTTCTTTTCACGCTCGCAATGTACATTTTTGCGTACTTTCCTGGACTTCGTCCGGTCATTTTTTTTTGAAATCGTCGAAAAATAGTTTCTTTTTTATTATAAGCAATAGCTGCTGCATTGCATTTTATTGCGTAACTATTTTTTATAGAAAAATTTATCCTTTTCCCTCCTGTGAATTTACAAATTATTGCATTGTAACATTCAGCGGCATTATTTTTCATATTCAAAATTAAGCTGTGGGCATTTTGAACCAGTCTTTTCCCGCAGGCTTCTATGTCTTCGAAGATTCCAGACTCTATCATCTGTGGAACTAAATTTACTTCGTTGTCTTTCTTTCCTTGACAAAAGTAACTATCACAACAATCGTGTAATCCAAAAACATGTTTTGGACTATTACTATTGATGATATCTCTTTTGTCAGAAGAGCCACTTGGTCTTCCAAAGAAATTTTTTCTGTTCTCCTATACAAAATTGCCTTCTTCACAGCAGTTCTTAGTCTCAATATGTTATTGTTGAGACATTTACGCAGAGTCGGAGGTACTAAAGTCTTTTTCGAACTGAATCTTAGCTTACACAGATCCCTAAGTTTAAAGCAGTAATTTCTAAGTAAATGGTTAACACACTCAATTTTTTTAATCGCCACTTTATGTCCATATGGTCTCGCAACACAAAGTTTTTTAAAAACGCTGCTGTCTCCGTCTCCCACAAGTTGTGTATACATAAGTCCATGCATTGCCATACTTTGTCTAAAACCTTCAAGTATTATGTCTGACTCCATTGCTGCACAATGGGCCGATTGCGGCCTGAGTGCAGTGAATACATCACCCTCCCCCTTAATACCATACCATGTCTGACTCCATCCCCGTAGAAGAAGCAGTCCAGTTTTTGAATTGGAATGTTTTTTACTGTTGATCGGTCACAAACGGGACAATATTTATTTCTACCGCCAATGAAAAGAAGTTTTCCAGTTCTTGCCGCCACTATGCAGGCCTGTAATATGTCAAATATTAAATAAACTATGAAAAATTATTCATTTAGCACTTAAAACACCCGAAAGAGCGTCGTAATTGACTTTATATGATCGTTTTGACCATGCTCCA
Source organism: Gnatocerus cornutus (assembly GCA_029298725.1). NCBI lineage: Eukaryota > Metazoa > Arthropoda > Insecta > Coleoptera > Tenebrionidae > Gnatocerus > Gnatocerus cornutus. The sequence continues at coordinate 2,664,762 of CM055514.1, read as the reverse complement.
TCTGCGATGACGGTTATCATAGGTACACCTTGTGAATCCACGTCTCAGATAAAATGCTATGGTGTTTAGCATATTGATGATAATAGTACGAGAGCTAGCAACGTGAAAAAAACAAGAATTTCAGGTAGGCCAGTTTTTAGATATGCTTTCTCTCTCACTCTCCCGGGCATGATCCGGGCTACCTGGCTGGCGGTAGTGGTTGCGCTCATCAGTGCGCATCGTATCTGTACAGGTAAAATATCAATTTTTCAAATAATTTCAAGAAGTTTTCTTTTTTTTTTATTATTTTTATTGAACTGTCAGCAACATAAATCTATTATTGCCAGGCACTTTTATTGTTGTTTAAGCTATACCAGACGCCAATTTTGAATTAAAAAAAAAATTTTTTTCAAAATATTTTAGTATGGCTGAAATTTTAATATGATCTTATTTAAGCCACTAAAAACCCAAAATTAATTTGCCAAGCAAAAATTCGATTGTAAACCTACGGCCAGATCGACCTAAACGTGATAAGTGAGGTGGTGTTATTTTGCATGGTCTATAAATAGTTGTCAAATAAATTACAGTGAAAAGATTGAAAACTATTGAATTAATGTGTGGATTAATACGGTATCAAAGTAATAATTTATTGTTGTACAAAATGAGTATGAAAAGAAACCAAAAATTTTATGGTTACATGAAAATTAAGGCTTGATTTTTTAATCAATAATTGTATCACAAAAAACGGAGGCATCTTCATAATCATCATCATCATCTTCATCACTGCTGTCATTTTCATTGTCATCGTCATCTTTTGAATTGTTATCGTCTTGTAATACATTATTATCTGTAATAGAATGAAAAATTTTATAATTTTTCGGCAAAGAAATTTATAAATATTTTATTTTTAATTTTTACCTTTAATAATAATGTCAGCAACTAATGATGGTAATTGCTCCCCAACAAACCAGGCAAAATCGTATTTGCCGTCATTTATGGTCCAGCCGGAAGCTTGAGGTGATAGAGATGTTGGATGTTTCAAGTATGCATTTCTCCAAAACTTTGTTACATAACGAACTCGCAGAAAATGCTGATATAATTCAGCTTTACATGGTGGTAGGCTTGATGGGTCAAAATTACGAAATTTTTTTTCGAAATTATCGTCTGATTTTTTGGCGCGGTAAGTGTTTGTAAACAATTGAAACCGAGTTTCATTGACGTTCCAAGAATCACGAGCTCCGTAAATATGACAAATTAACTTTTCCAAGATCTTCAATGTCTCTTCCAACAATTCTTCATCATCTGTTATAATATTTTGACAGGCCGTCTGATACTGTTCTGATTGTTCTAAGAGTTTAAAAGGTCGCAGTTTACCTTTCCGGAAAAAAGCCGGTGTGTAGTCGCATCCAGTGAGGGCATGAAAGCACGGTAGAGCTTTCGATACAGAATTCCCCAAAATTTCGTATATTCGATTGACGCTTATAAATCGTTCGTGATTCCCGACACCCAAATTTATCCAGAGTTTTAGTGATGCATTCAAATGTTCCATGTTACCAAGAAGTATTATTAAAATATCTGTGTCTGAGCAACGTATCATGACTTCGGCATCAACATTTATTTGGCAAATGTGATATATTATTCTGGAATCCGCCTCTTCATGTTCTTCGCAAGACAATGAATCTTCCACAGTCTTAATTACTTTATTATTTTGAACCCGGTAGGAATAGCACTTGTTGAAATTCAAATTGTTGAGAAACTTGAGTTCTCAATCGACGCTTGAGCTTTTTCAAGCGTCGCCGTAGTGAAAAAATGAAAATGTGGAAAGGGCCTGTTGCCAAAAAATCTTGTTCTTACTCTAGAGGTTTATTCAGAACTATATTACAAAAAAAACTATGTACAGGAAAAGTAAAGACCACCCCTCTGTGTGGGGGTGAGGCGTGCGCAGACGCCCACCAATACGAGGGTAGTACCGTGATGGTACCGAACATACTCCCCGCGTTGAACTGTTGAACAAGTTCAAGAGGCAAAAAATAGGTGTGTTAAACTAATGATATAAAAAGTTGATTTAGATAAAACACATTTAGTGAAGTTCTTGAATTTAATTAAAACAATAAATGTCTTAAACTAATAACGATTTAGAGATGTTAGAGAGTTATATACAGTTGCTAAATGTAGATTAGCGAAAAGTGAGGACTTATAACATAATTTTATGAGTCCAGAGGAACCGCACAGACCTTCGTAATGGGTCGTTTGTACACTCCCCGCACTGTTTTAATCGACACAACACGACACTGTCCGTCTGATCCGGGATGGAGATCGACAATTCTCCCCATGGGCCAGTGAAGCGGAGCTGTGTTGTCTTCTTTGAGAATAACGAGGTCGCCGATGCAAGGACGTTTTCCGGGATGTTGTCTCCATTTCGATCGGGCCTGGAGAGTCGCCAAGTACTCCCTGGACCAACGCTTCCAGAATTCGTGTCGTAGTCTCTCTACCAATTGGTAACGATTTAACCGGTTTCTTGGTTGGTCATCAAGTCCAGGTTCATTGGGGGCGGTCAGAGGGGCCCCAATGAGAAAATGGCCAGGAGTTAAAGGTTGAGGATCGTTAGGGTCGTTAGATAGAGGAGTGATTGGACGGGAATTCATGCACGCTTCCACCATTGTCAACAATGTATTAATTTCCTCGTAATTAAGAAGCGTTTCTCCAATTACCCGTTTTAAGTGGGACTTCGCGGATTTAACCGCGCTTTCCCACAAACCTCCCATGTGGGGAGCATGTGGAGGAATAAAGTGCCATTCTATTCCATCGTTTGAAGCCGCTGAGTGCAATTTTGCTCTAAATTCGCGGTCTCGTAACAAAACGCGCAGCTGCTGGAGATGGCGATTGGCTCCAACAAAATTTTTCCCATTGTCTGAAAATATTTTTGCCGGTTTACCTCGTCTAGCAATAAATCTTTTAAGGGTATTGAGAAAAGCGGAGGACGAGCACTCGCAGACAACTTCGATATGTACGGCCCGTGTTGCAAAACATACAAAAATGGCAATGTATGCCTTCATTGTTTTTTGGGTTCGTCCAAATCCATTCTTTAACGCGAATGGGCCCGCATAATCCACACCGACAATTGAGAAAGGACGAGAAGGCGTGACGCGATCTGCGGGAAGATCAGCCATGAACTGATCAAATTGCCTGGGTTTTGTTTTGTAACAATTCAAGCAATTAAATATTAATTTCCGAACAATGGTTCGTCCCGAAATGGGCCAGTACTTGTATCGAACAGCGCCCAAAGTTGTCTGGCAGCCTGAATGTAGACCTTCTATGTGATGTTTTGTAATTATCAAACGCGTTACTGGATGATCCTTAGCCAATATTAATTGGTGTTTACCCCATTCGGACAACGAAGAATTACGAAGGCGCCCCCCTACGCGTAAAAGACCGTTATCGTCGATAAATGGGCTTAAGGCCGCGATTTTGCTGGACTTCGGAATTTCCTTGAAGCCCTTTAACTCGTGGATTTCGTTGCGCAAAGCTTCTGATTGGGTCGCTTTGATAATGGTATCATGAGCCTGATTCAATTCCTCATTATTTAAAGGACCGGTTCGTTTAGTGGTTTTTGATAAGCAGTTGTTTTTAAATCTCAGAATTAATGCGGTCACTCTGATCAATTTTTGAAATGATGAAAATCGCGTCCATAATTCGAATTGTGATGGCTGCATCACTCTCAAGCAGCAAATGGTTTTTAGTTCGGGAAGGGTTGTATCATCCATTGATTCCGCATTTAAGTTGAAGGAGGGTATTTCGCAATTGGGTAGTGATAGAAACTCCGGTCCTGTCAACCAGCGAGACTTTGACAGAAGAGCGGGAGTTGTGCCACGGGATAAAATGTCGGCTGGATTCTGACTTGATGGCACATGATGCCAATCGCGGACATTGGTTGCGGATTGAATTTCCGATACCCGATTTGACACAAATACCTTTAACCGTGTGGGTTCTAATCGCAACCAAGCTAAAACTATGGTGGAGTCACTCCAGAGGTGGTACCGGGCCCCGGAAAGATTTAAAGTGTTGCGTACCTTTACGATCAGCCGCGCCAAAAGCAGCGCCGCGCATAATTCCATTCGCGGAATCGTTATGGACTTTAATGGAGCAACTCTATTTTTTGAGCATAAAAGTTTTGTTTGTGGATGGCCTTGGGCGTCTAGGCTACGTAGATAAATGCATGCTCCATACGCGTTTTGACTGGCATCGCAAAACCCGTGAATTTGAAATTCCTCGCGCTGATGAAGAACTAATCGCGGTATTTCAATGTGATTCAACTCCGAGAAAGTGTTTATGAATTGACACCATTGGGTGTGTAACTCGGCAGGTAAACTCTCATCCCAATCAAGTTTCAATGACCATAATTTTTGAAGAATAATTTTAGCTGCAACTGTAACTGGTGCTACTAATCCAAGAGGATCGAATATTCTCGCGATCGCACTCAAAACTGTGCGTTTGGTGATTCTTTGCGAAGGGGACGGATTATTTGCTGTTTCGAATTTGATTTGATCACTATTGCGATCCCACAGAACTCCTAATGTTTTGCTGACTTCTTGTTTGTCTAAGGAGGCCGTGTTATTACTTGAAATTTGACTTGTGTCCGATATATTAGGACGATTGGACATGATTTTGTGCAGTTCGAAGCCACCGCTACGTAGAATTGACTTTACTTCATTTAAAAGTTGAATTGCCTCGATTTCCGTGTCGGCTCCGGTGAGCAGATCATCTACATAAAAATCACGGCGAATGGCCCGTGCGGCGTTTGGTAGATCTGCGGCTGCAGCGATTTTCGCGAGTTCTTCTAGGCATCGGGTCGCTAAAAAGCTCGAACTTGCGAAACCGTAAGTGACCGTTTGCAGCTTGTAAATTTTTATGGGTTCGGTCGAGTCATCTCGCCAAGGGATTTGTTGGTATTTTTGATGCTCCGGATGTAACAAAATTTGCCGGTACATCTTTTGGATGTCTGCTGTGATGGCCACAGGGTACGTTCTGAACCGGATGAGAGTTTCGTAAAGTTCGGGCTGTAAAGTTGGGCCGACCAGCAAGTGGTCATTTATTGACTTGTTGTTCGTAGTTTTGAAGGACGCGTTGAAGACTACCCGCAATTTTGTTGTTAAGCTGGCCTCGTTTATGACCGCATGGTGCGGAACAAAGTATCCGGTATGATCGGGTTCTGGGACTTCCACCATGTGTCCTAGCGATTTATAATTGGTCATAAATTCCTTATACTGTTTCCTTACAATCGGGTCCCTTTGAAGCCGTCGTTCAAGATTCAAAAACATCTTGCAAACCCTGTCGTAAGAATTTCCCAGAAGGGGCGGTTCGTCCCGAAAGGGCAATTTGACCTGAAATCGGCCCAACGCCGTTCGACTGAAGGTCTTGGTAAAAATGTCTTCGCATAAATTATTTGAGTTGTCGATCGTATTTTCTCCGCAATTTTCAAGGTTGAAGAATGTTTGCACCGCGTCATGTAACTCGATGTTCGAGATGTTGCACGGGATTTGCGCTGGGACCGGATTAGATTTTGAAGGGCCGTTGATGATCCAGCCTAATTGGGTTTTTTGCAGAATGGGACCGCGGTTTGGCATCTGAATTTGGCCCACGCAAATCAACTCCCAAAATAACTCATTGCCTAAAAGGAGGTCAATTTTATTTGGCACGTTATAGGCGGGATCGGCCAAGCGAATATTTTCTGGTACACCTGTTATCGCTGAAATTGGCACGGTAGGTATGTTACCAGTAATTTTTGGGACAACGAGGCAATTAAGCTCGGAAGAGTAAGCGTTTTGCGCGCTAGTGAACTGAATTTTGACAAATCGCTTTATCGGCGCCACTATTCCACCGATACCGGAGACTGCGATATTTACGTTTTTGACGTTGTTTAGTTTCAATTTTTTTATCGCTTCTTCCGTAACAAAGTTCGACGCGGACCCGTTGTCGAGAAGTGCCCGCAACTGGACATTGTTGCCCCCTCGCGCGCGTACGTTGACGATGGCCGTAGATAAAAACACGGTCGAGCAAATTAAAGAAGTGCTTGTCTCGGCTGACGAAGTTAAGGCTGAGGTCGACGGTTGCGGTTCTTCATTGTGGGCAGAATTTTGATTCATGTGCAAGAGCGTATTGTGCCTTTTATTGCAACTTCTGCAATTTGATGAATTGCACGTTTCCGACCTGTGGCCACCGCGCAAGCAATTGATGCAAAGCTGAAGTTTTTTGACTTCCAACATGCGCTGCTCTGGACTAAGCGCTAAAAATCGCGGACAGCCGTAAATGTGATGTCCCTGCCGACATATGGAGCATTTCAACGGTTTGACTGAAGGGCTGACTATATGAGAAATTGTACGGTTGTTACCGGAATTTTTATTAATTTTGAACGGGTGTTGGTTGACTCTTGTGGTTACGTCATAAGACTCCCACATTTGACATCTCTTGGTGAGAAAATCTATGATTTCTTTTTGGCTTGGTGACGCGTTTGTCAACGTATTTTCCCATGCGATTGTAGTGGGTTGATCAAATTTTGATGAAATTAAGTGGACGAGCAAGTCGTCCCATTGATTGACGGGACGCTTCATATTTTCCAACGCCTTTAAGTTAGAATTTAAGGTAGTTATGACGGATCTTAGTAATTTCGCGTCTTTGCCATGGATTTGGGGTAGTGAAAATAAAGCGCGTACGTGGTGCTGCGTTATGAGGCGCGGATTCTCATACCGTTGTTCCAGCAATGCCCATGCTGACGCGTAATTGTCCGCAGATGGAGTCAAGTGCTCAACTGTCTGTTTCGCGTCCCCTTGCAAGCTACCGCGTAAATAGTGCAATTTTTGGACCGCAGGAAGCTCCGTGTCGTGGATTAGATTTGTAAACGTTTCCCGAAAACTGATCCATTCCGTAAGGGAACCGGAAAATGTCGGCAACTTAATCTCTGGTAGTTTGACCGTTGGTAGTTTCTCCGCGGTAATTGGCGGTTCGTCCGCCGATGGACCTTGGCGTGCCCCAGTTTTCGTGTTTAGAAAATTCTTGCATGCACTTATGATTCTATAATACTCGTCTTCAAAATTTTGTAGGTCTGCATCCGTGGCCTTTTCTGAGTTTAGCGAATTTATTTGCCAGTGGTAGCCCTCAAATTCGCCTAAGCATGAATTTAACCCTTGAAGTCTTTCCCTTATTTCCATAACATTGTTGGCGTTTTCCGGCTTGGAAAAAAAGGTGTGAAACCGAGTCAATCGACTTTTAACAGCTGCACGTTTCGTTACAAGAGTTTTAAGTTGTTCTTCGGACATCTTTACTAGATTTATTAATTAGCAACGCGAAAGCCGAGAAATTAACTTGGGGACAACAGTGAAAGCGTGTATGAGCGCAGGAAATGAAATGAAGGAAGTTCTAACCTGAAACCTTTCCTGGACTGGAGCGAGCTGCTGCTGATGATGATGAGGTTGTGTAGTTGGCGTTGAATCTGCTGTTGCTAAGATCCTGGTGACGATGTTTCGCTGCGTTGGAGCGTTGAATTGATGGGAGAGCTGGTTGACTGCAGTGTGCTTCTCGACTTCGCTGCTGACCTTTTGATCGGTGTTTGGATTATACCACTGCTTCCCGATGAAGGCGTCGAATTGAGAATTTCACACCAGCACTAGCACAAATTTCGGATCTGAGCACTGCACTCTCAGATCCGGCTCGAAGGACCAATTTATGTTGAGAAACTTGAGTTCTCAATCGACGCTTGAGCTTTTTCAAGCGTCGCCGTAATGAAAAAATGAAAATGTGGAAAGGGCCTGTTGCCAAAAAATCTTGTTCTTACTCTAGAGGTTTATTCAGAACTATATTACAAAAAAAACTATGTACAGGAAAAGTAAAGACCACCCCTCTGTGTGGGGGTGAGGCGTGCGCAGACGCCCACCAATACGAGGGTAGTACCGTGATGGTACCGAACACAAATAACTTATTTTATTTCCAATTATCGGAGCCATTTCATCACCAGCCCAATGGTCAATAAAAAAATTAACAAGGGCTTCTTTAAAATTTATATTTTTCAGTTCGGCCACAAAATTATGCGGACGAATTTGATTGGGTCCGATTGTAACTTGGCTCATTAATTCATCCCGACGTGTGCGTTCAAAATCTTTGATTGATGGTGTAAAATATTGATCGAAGACAATATCGACACGATTAGATTTAAATCGTAGTATCATACTCAAAAATTTTTTTGATAAACCGTCGAAGGTTACAGGTACTTCTTTCATTAGGTGTAGCATGAAGAAACCATCCAAAATAGCTATATTAAAACACGAAGGTGGCTTATCGACATTATTACCGATTTTCTTCTCAATTAATTTAACTAATTGAGATTTGTCAGTTTTACAAATACTGCCATCTGCGTGGCACATTGATGTTGGCACTGGTGTCAGTGGAAATGTTAAAACTTTCTCAATATCCACTTTATGAGTTAAGGATATCCCCAACATTCTTCCAAATAAATCCCTTTGCATTCTCAGCTCCACAACTTTATTTCCGAGTGTTAATTTTTTTTTCTTTGGAGCCTCAGCGAAGTTGAGTACTTGATTTTTTTTTATTGGTTTGTCAAATCTAGATCCATCGACAGCACATTCATTAATGAACTGCTTTCTTAACTCATCACCACTTTCTTCGATGTTCAGGAGAAACTCAGCTATATGTTCAGAGACTGGCTTTCCACTAGCTATATTGTAAAGATTATCTTTGTTCAAATCTGAATCGAACGGATTACAGTTTTTTTCCAAAATATCAATAAAATGAACAAGTTGTTTTTCAAAAATTTTAATCCGATTAGGTTGTAAGTCTGCGGTAATGTCTTGCAAATATCTTAATCCACAAACATCGAGAACATGTGAGATCAAAGCAGCCCTAATACTATGACTTTTTGCCCAGCGTTGACGTGCAGCTATTGAATTTGTAAAATGTGCAATACCGCTGAGACGTTTAGCTGCATCGGCGTTGATTGTCTGCTCCAGCGTAAGATCTATCGGTATTCTTGAAAAAGATTTATCTGTTCTTTTAATACCAAAACATCCAGATTTGAAGTCCTCTTCTAGTCCTGGGTGTGTGTCGTCAACATTCTGCAAATTGTCATAATATTTTACACACCATCTAGCGTAGTTTGGCTGATTAACTATAAAAAATAAATTAGTGATTTTTGGAATTATATGCTTGAACATTTCAAAATCACCCATGCGAATGCTCCTTGATAAAGTGATGTAATAATTAACTAGTTGGATGTAGGTCATGTAGAACTGAGCAGTTTTTCCATGATCACCTTGTCTAGTTTTGTCTACGAATTTTTGATACGAAGAGAGCAGTCTGGATAACACCTGATTAGGTAATAGTTCAGCAGTCGTAGTTGAATCGGAAATGGAAATTTCATTATCTTGATATTGTAAAAGATCATCAAAGATTTGTTCTTTTAAGAAACTGTGTTCCACTTGTTTGGTTTTTAAGTATTGGTCAAAATGTAAAATTTGCAAACCTACAGCCATCAACGGATGCAGACGTTTACACCGGTTAAAATGTTTTCCTTCAATGATGCCGTTTACCGAGCCTGATGCTATAATCTTACTTTCAACCATCATATGTGATAATCCACACTCATTGATAAATACTCCAATCGCTTTAAAAAATGCCATCATCAGATGAAATGAGCCTAGATGTATGAAGAGATTATCAAATTTAGGACTTTCTGTCGCCTGAATTTTGAGAGCTATTTTAGCAATGGCCAAATCATATGTTACTTGGACGTATTTTTGGTCACATTCCACGCCAACTTTTTGAGCCTGTGTCATTGTCAACTTCACTACTGATGTCTCCGTTGGTGAAAAATTGATCGGAGTGAGGTAGGATACTTTTTGTTTTGGAGTATTATCCTTTATTATTCTAGAATTAAATCCCGTCCACATTGGAGTATTTGGTACATGGAAAAAGAGTGAAACCATATGTAATAAATCTATAGTTTGTACTAATGATAAAGTACTCGGAATATATTGATGTATGTTTTCAACAGGTGTTAATCGATCTAACATTTCCAAACGGGCAGATATCGGAACAAGTTCAGGAACAATGGCTTCAAAGGTTCGTCTTCTTTTCACTGTTGGTGGTAACATGTCAGACTGGTCACTTCTAGAATCGATATCAATTTCATCAAGAGCATCATTATCAATATTTTGGTAGATTATACCAACGGTATCATGCAAAGTTTCTTTGCCATTAAGTGTATCTACGTATCTGTCAAAGTTGTCGAAGGCGACACCAGTGCATAACGATGATTTCTGAGTAATATCAGGTGGACAAATTTCAGTGCGATGTACAGATGAATAAGTAGCTTCAGTTTCGAGCTCCTCCAGTGTGGTGTAGTTACAGCAATGTCCAAGACGATTAAGAATGTTTATGATTTTTCTACTACTTGTAAGACTTTTAACCGTCATGCCTAGAGTTATATGTTTTGATGGTTTAATAGTACCATTGGTCACACAAAAAATAGTATCAGAGGCGATTGAGTTGGTTAATCGATTACAGTTTATACCATTTCGGCGACGAATATCCTTGCCTCCAATCAATGTTTTAAAAAATCGATCGAGTTTTTCAGGAATAGTACATTCACCATTGATTAAATCAAGTGGCTTGATTTTTGTAGGTAATTCTAATTTATCCATTTGTAAAATTGTGTTCCGTAGCATTAATGCAACTTTATCAATAAGCTCATTTTCCTCGAGTCTCGTCAAATCATTATCTTCTAATAAACTACAATCTTTATGCATGATAACTTTTTTTTTATTTTTTGAAATAATTTTAATTGATTTTTTAAATTGTTTCAATATTTTCTCCTCAAGATAATGATTTGTCATAAAATTTAAATCTGACTGAGACTGAAGCTTTAATTCATCATTGTATGTATCACAAAGAGAAGATAAGAGCAAACAATTTTTCTTGTTGATAACTTCTTCCTCTATTAATGATACAATTTTTTTGAAAATGTTCTGATGGATACTTCGATTGTCATGCCAGGAAGTTTGTGGATTATCAGCAATAACTTTATTATAATCATTTAAATATCCCAATTCACACGAATGATGATAAAAAACAATTTCACTTTTTGCCTGTAAATTTTCTATTTTGTTTAACAACTCTTGATTATTTAATTTTGTCATCCACTCTGCTATTTTTTTATAAATTTTGGCATCATTCGAGGAGTGTAAAGCCTGTTGTTTACCTTTTGCTTGCTTGCGATCTTTTCCACAAAAAAAACAAGCTCGTGTGATATTTGAATTTGTTTCTTTATTTACCACATTTACCACGCTATCAGGCTCAATAACTACATTGGAATTGTCAATTTCTTGGATATTAACTTCTGTTTGTGAATTTGTAGACGTATTATCTGGAAAAGTTTCATTAACATCTACTGCTGTAGTTAATATCGGAGTTGAGCTAGATGGGCTGGGAAGATCTACTACTGTAGTTAATGTCGGAGTTGAACTAGATGAGCTGGGAAGATCTACTGTTGATGAGAAATTAATTTCAGATAAATTTCGATATTTCGCCATGAGAGCTGTAAAACTGTTGTAACAATTTCTATGATATCCATCAGTGTCATTAACTTGCTCTGGTAACTGTACACTATTATATTTCAGTTTAAAATTTACACGTATTTGTAAAACTTCTTTACACTTTTTTAATTTTTCTTCCACAAAACTTATTATTTTTCCATCTCTGTCTTTACAAAAAACACACTTTAATTTTTCATTAACCATTGTAACACAATTTTGTTAAACGTAAACACCAATGTGACTAAACTGACGCCATCTTGACTACAAACAGCTGCTGTCGTCTATCTCGCTTGCGCAACTAACGCGTGATTGTCTGCACTCTTCCAACATGCCCAATCACTTATCACGTTTAGATCGATCTGGCCGTAGATTAACAATCGAATTTTTGCTTGGCAAATTAATTTTGGGTTTTTAGTGGCTTAAATAAGATCATATTAAAATTTCAGCCATACTAAAATATTTTGAAAAAAATTTTTTTTTTAATTCAAAATTGGCGTCTGGTATAGCTTAAACAACAATAAAAGTGCCTGGCAATAATAGATTTATGTTGCTGACAGTTCAATAAAAATAATAAAAAAAAAGAAAACTTCTTGAAATTATTTGAAAAATTGATATTTTACCTGTACAGGTACGATGCGCACTGATGAGCGCAACCACTACCGCCAGCCAGGTAGCCCGGATCATGTCCGGGAGAGTGAGAGAGAAAGCATATCTAAAAACTGGCCTACCTGAAATTCTCTCTCAAAAACGTTGCCAGCTCTTAGACTATAAGACATTGGAGGTAAATTCAACGCTCCACTAATTTGATTTATCGCAGAATGACCAATTCCTGTGCTCAAAGTAGCTAATACTGCCGCAGAATTGATGTTTATTTTTTCGTCAATGTTCAATCTCTTCTGTACAAAGTTTGCTTCTGAACCGCAAACTAACCCTTAATAAGCGATTTATGATAGGTAACACTTTTATCCTGGTCCGACCCTTGCTAATCTTCTGGATACTTCAACGCTTCTTGCCCCAAGATGGGTAAAAATATTGCCCATCATAACTCACCGAAGGAGCAGTTTGCGTTTCAGAAGCAATTGTCGCAAATTAAAAATATTTTTAAGAATTATTAAATATCTCGTTACATCTTTAATTCACATTTTGATTTCCTTTTCATACTTTTGGCAATAAAAGAAACATAATAGGTTAAGTTTGCCACCGATTTGTCAATTTTTATTTTTGAAAAAAACGTTGTTTTTGGCGTTTAAATAACATATGGTTAGCACTAGATTAAAACTGGTTACCTCAATTTAAAAGCGCCCCGTTTTCTCTACATGTACAAAAAAAATAATTTGTAGCTTCATAATTAATAGCGATTTTGGCCCGGTACAGTAGTGTTATTAGCTTATGACTCAGGGTTAAGTGCTATAGACTATTTCTTTCATTTCTAAATAAAAGAGACCCAAATGCAAAGAGAATAGCAAGCAAAAAGACAAGGATGCTGATGGACACATGTGCCGTTATGCTCCGCCCGACACAAGTCGTGTTGTACCATACCAGAATTTAATTCCGTAAACTTGGGAGATATTGATTTAATTTATTTTCCATTTCTTTCATTTATTTATACAAATTTTGTTTAACTCGATTTATAAAAATCTTTAAAAAAAAAGTTCTTTCGGGTAGCAGAGTCAAAATTTACAAAAAGCAATAATTTTGTATTTCCATTTTAATAAAAAAATATTTTAAAATAGTTAGATACATTTTTTTAAACGTTTCTTCTTGTAACTCTAATTAAGTGTATTTTAAGGACACCGTATTAAAAATTCAAGACAGAGTACAAAAAAATGTGGCCAAAATATGGAAAAAACGTTTCGCCTACCCCGGAAGAATCCCCTTAAGGGTTTTTACGACGGTGCGGTTGGGGTACCCATAAATTTAGGTATTTATTTCTACTGGTTTAAGCTGTCAAATATACATTATATTGTTAGGATCGCATTTGCTAAATTCAAAATAAAAGGAGACATATCAGGTGAATTTAATTTTTTGTACTAATAAAAAAATATGTAAAAATCAACAACAAATTACGAGATAATTTATTAACTAATTAAATATATTAAATTTATTAACTAATAAATAGACAAATTAATCAAATTCCATTTCACTGGTGTGGAATATTCCATTCCACCCCATTGGTGGTGCATCCCTAGACGGGTGGGGGATGCCACCACATTTTGGTCCAATCGAGCCGGATGCATACCAGTATCGAATATTAATTAATCAATCCAGAATCGTGTTGTGAGTGAGTGCGTCAGATCCAAAAGACATTGCCATCTCCTGGGTCAAAAAACATCGACAAACCTCTAGGAGGTCTACAACAAGAGACTTCAGAGAGTTCAGCACCACCACAACAGTCCCAACTCGCAAAGTCAGCCAGCAGCATCGAAAAGGTCAGTCCCTTATTCGCTTGATTCCTAACGTAGCTAGAATTAAGGCAAGCTTCCAAGCGGTTTGCGGTAGTATTCACAATCAACCAGCGTATATAAGCTTAAAAAAATGGACGCGTTAAAAGTTGAACGCAAGAAGATTAAATCCGCGATCACGAGGCACGAAACTAGTGTACGGAACTTCCAAGACGGGGACGAATTGGGTATTATTGAATCCAGATTAGCAGAAGTAACAAGGTTGTTCAAAGAATTTGATGATGTACAATCTAAAATCGAAAATTTATTATTGGCCGAACCAGATGCGGATGAAGACGCTTTGGACAAACAGAGTAACGAGATCCGTAACAAATTAGAAAATCAATATTTTCAATTAATCGCTAAAATCAAAGGTATTCTTGTTAAAAATGGTCCGGTGGCAGGTCAATCTGATAATAATTCAACACACTCCACATCAACGGTTATCAATATTGCGGGTAATTCGGAACATATCGAGCCCAAGACGAATTTAAAACCTTTACCTTTACCAACCTTTGCTGGTAGACATTCAGAATGGTTCACGTTCTATGATTCATTTAAATCCCTAGTGGACGACGACAAATCCCTATCGAATATTCGTAAATTTCATTACTTAAGAAGTTGCTTAAAAGACGAAGCTCTACGAGCAATTGAACCATTAACGGTTTCCAATGCAAACTATCAAGCGGCATTAGAATTACTGCAAAAACGCTTTGAGAACAAACGGCTTATTGTTCACGAACATATCGCTAATCTTTTAAATATTCCTAATTTACTAAAAACTTCACCTTCCGAACTAAGGCAACTTCTAGACACCGTTAACAACAATATTGCTGCTTTAAAAATTCATCAAGACATTGGTACTTGGGACGCAATTCTTGTACCAATAATCAGTCAAAAATTAGATTACGCATCTAGAAAGGAATGGCAAGGTACGCTTAACAAGGAAATTCCAAAGTTTAATGATTTTATTGAATTTTTGGAAAAAAGATATCAAATTCTAGAATCTATGCACGCTATTAAACCACAGAATAATCCAAAATCATTCAATCAAAAAAATGTGCAGCAAAATCTAAACAATTCATTTGTTAAACGGAATGCAAACTACTCGTCAAATAAATTCACCACTCAAATCATAACCAAAAACAATATCAATTGTCCAATCTGCAAAGAAAATCATCGAATTCATCAATGTTCCCAATTTTTAAACATGTCTATTACTGACCGAATCAAACAAGTTCAGAATCTAAAACTATGTAGCAATTGCTTAAGGAATAATCACTCAGTTAGCCAATGTAGAATTAATGTAGTTTGCAAAGAGTGTCGACAAAAACATCACTCCTTAATTCACATCAATGAATTCAATCCCGAACAAGCCTTTACAAGTACCAGCCTTCATATTAATTGCTCCAACAAAATTCTTTTGTCAACCGTACTTGTCTTGGTAGCCGACAAATTTGGCAAATTACATAAATGTCGAGCATTGTTGGACCAATGCTCAGAAGTCAACATCATAACCGCGGAATTGTGTACAAAATTAAAACTAAAGACACAAAAAATCAAATGCTCTATTTCGGGTGTAAATCTAAAGGAGAATTCGGTCAGTCAAAGCGCAAATGTGTTCATACAAGCAAGAAAGTCAAATTTCACGGCGGATT
Organism: Gnatocerus cornutus; assembly: GCA_029298725.1. Classification (NCBI taxonomy): domain Eukaryota; kingdom Metazoa; phylum Arthropoda; class Insecta; order Coleoptera; family Tenebrionidae; genus Gnatocerus; species Gnatocerus cornutus. The sequence continues at coordinate 2,649,084 of CM055514.1, read as the reverse complement.
TCAAGTGTCTTATTTTAAATCAAATAACGAAACCAACTCCCTCGGAGTCATTGGACAAAGCATTAATTGAAATTCCTCCTGAAACGGTACTTGCGGATCCGGAATTTCACATTTCTCAAAACATTGATATGCTTATTGGAGCTGAAGTATTTTGGCAATTATTAATGGGAAGTCCAATTCAATTTAAACCGAATCAACCATACTTCCAAGAAACGAAACTAGGCTGGATTTTGGGGGGTAGTTATTCAGCTTGCGATAATTATAATAAACCTCTATCATGCAATTTTATTTCGTTGGATAAGGACGAATTACTAAACGATCAAGTGGCTCAGTTTTGGAGTCAAGAAGAAGTCGCGCCATCATTTAATACCAAATGGACTCCAGAACAAGTCGAATGCGAAAGGCATTTTATAAAAAACACAACGCGAACACCGGAAGGTAGATTTGTGGTCAGGCTAAGTAGTGATACAAAGCCGGTTCTGCAGCGGAAGTCGTAATCTCGAGCGCCCGTCCGGTGATGTATTGCTGGTCATCTACCAATCAGGCGCACAGATGGTGTCGGCGGCTCTTCCGGCGTATTGCTGGTCATCTGCCAATCAAGTGGGCGGGTGATTTAAAAATTTGACAGATGGCGGTGGGAATTTGACAGCTGGTGGCGGGAAATTGAAATGTGTAGCCGGTTGGAGGCGCCGCGAGCCGATAAACAGTTCAATTTGCGCGTGCGCGGCTAAACGGCGGGAAATTTAAAAATCTGACAGATGGCGGTGGAAATTTGACAGCTGGCGGCGAGAATTTTGAATTGACAGATGGCTGTAGATTTGACATTTGATCGTTCAAGATGGCGTCTTTAATTGTGACAGCTGGTAGAGGATCAAGATGGCGGTGACGGTTTGGGTGACAATCATAGAGGGCGCTAGAGAGAGCAAGAATTTCAAAATAATTTGAGTGCGGTCCTCGGAAAAAATTTTTGGAATTTCTCGGAAAAAAATATTGCAATTTCTCGGAAAAAACATGTAAAATAGTTCGTTATTTGGGTGTGGTCATTTGGTCTGATTTCCGCGTTTCTCGGAATAACCGCAAACATTGATAAGACCGGACGTTTTTCGCTGTCTATATAAAGAAAAAATCAATCAATTTCATTCAAATCAAGTGTTGTGCAGTCCAAGAATCGATAAGTATGGGTTAATTTTCATTTAATTATTTTATACTAAGTAATACATCTTTTAGAATGGATTTGAAACAAATCAACATTGTCACTAACAGTTCCAACTCCATAAAGGAATTTAAGGGTCTTACAACTCTGCCCATTGGTGTAAAGTACCTTATTAAAAATGTGTCTTTGTACAAAGGGCTTTACGGTGAGTGTCCTATAGTGGAATTGGAAGATTTTAAAGTATTTCTACCCAAAAGAAGTATTGAGGTTATACGCAGCAACTTGGAAAACTTTACTTCAGACACATATTGTTTAGTGTACAGAGGAATAAGAAAATTGAAGAATTGTGAGTACGGTACTACAGCATTGTTTGAAATTGTCTTAAAAAATGAAGACCATTACCACAAAAGTGTTTGAAAAATGATTATTGCATAAAATTATACAATTATAAATTAGTAGTGCTAAATCATGAAATTACACTTGTAAGACAGAAATAAAGCAATCTAATCAATATGAGTTTTACAACCTTTCCTGTTGCGGTAGACGCACACATCTGTTGATAAAATAAAACACTTGTTAAAATCGTTCTTTATATTTATTAAAATCACACAACACTCGTTCGCTTAAGAAATGTATACATTCCATCATACAGTAATTTTTAATAGAGGCATTAGAGTCACAAATAATTCTAATAATATCTAGTATTGACAAGTTAACAGAAGCATTTGCTATTTTGGGTACGTTATTTAACAATTTATAATAATAATTAAAAAAATTTAATTTATGTAATATTTCAAGTCTTTTCGACAAAATAGTGTCTAATTGGAGAATTTGTTGAATATCATTATCCATCAAAACAAAACTAGTTGAATTTTTAGATAGCTGAATGAGTTTTGGTTTGCGATTGATGACAAAATTTTCCCAAAATTTGATAGTGTTGACCTTTAAACCGCCATCGATGAATCGTGTGAGCACCTTAACAAATTCAGACCATTCGATTGTATTGAAGGACAGATTATTGAATTCATTGTTAAGTCGAATTGCAGGTTGAAAATTTCTCGCAGGACTTAGACCACATTCAATAAAGAACGGTGATAAATATTCAAAGTCATATCTGATATTGAGAATTAAATGTTTTTCTTTTTTGATTTCCTCTTCAAATCGGTTAGCTTCAATCATCAATTCGCAATCATACTGAATTTCTTCAACATCACACTGCTCATCGGCAGACATCTTGATGTAAACTAATCAAAACGATCATTGTTTACATGTCATAACACATTTTTCTTATCAATCCAACTGTTATGGTTATTATCAAACCCTAACCATTTAACCAATACTTTATTTCCACGTCGTTTCAAAACTTTTTCCACTAGATATATGTCCGAATTTTTTGTTTTCTGCAATTCTTTTTCGTAGAAAGCACCCATTATAGGTTTTTCTTCCATATCTTCTAAAAGGTACGTGGTAGGATTGGTAATATTTATTTTAACAACCTTGAACAATTCTGTGGTCCAATTAGGTGTATAACCTTTATCAAAAATATGTTTGGCTTTACTTATCCTAACAATGTCTCCAACTTTAAATTTTCTTGTGGCTGTTGCAACTTTAATCTCATTAAATGATGATTTTAAAACACGATCTTCATTTGTTTTGTTTACACTAACGGGCTTCACATGTATTGTACTATGGATGGTATTATTATATGTGGATACAAGTTCTGGTAGAACATTAATCCACTTGTATGAACCGTTTAAACTGAAGTATTTAAAAAGACGGTCTTTTAATGTTCGTATGACTCGTTCGGCAATTGCTGCTTTTTTAGAACTGAACGTATGGTAATGATTTATTTTATATTTCTTCATTAGTGCATTGAATTTCGAATTAAAAAATTCTTTACCTTGATCTGTCTGTAAATTTTTGGGGTGCCTCTTCTCTTTTAATATTGATTCAAATGCTTTTGTAACTTCATCGGCATGTTTAGACTTTAAGGGCTTAGCCCAAACATATTTCGAAAAACAATCGATAACAATCAATATAAAGTTAAAATTTTTATTAGACGAGGCATACATATTCATTTGTCCTAGATCAGCTTGCCATAAATCATCTAAACCCTTAATAATTGTTCGACGTCTTGTAAACTTTCTTTGGATTGGTTTGTGAAGCTCATTAACAAGCTCTAGTTTTTCTTTGGAATGCTGTTTCACCATTGTTTACCACTAATCTGATAAATAATTTGAAAACAACTAATTTTATATAAATCTTTTATTAATAATAAGTAGAATCTACAGACTGTTTTGTATTACTAGATATCTAGAATTTTTTCACTAATTATTACAGATTCACATTTGCTGATTTTCAAATTTTTTAATTATTTGAATTGTGCAATAATTTTTTATCATCAATACTAACCAATTTGTTTTTGCTTAAGAACTCTAGATTAGCAGTCGAGATGGAATCAATTTTCTCTTTAAGTAAGTTAATGGTCGTAAGATTGTTTTCCATATGCTGATTAATTTTCAAATTGTTGTCCGTAATTTGTTCTTCTATTTTATTTAATCTTTTATCAATTTGAGCTACAACATTTAACAATTCTGTTTTTAACTTGGCATATATTTCTTGCTGTAATGTTATACGGTTTTGACAGAGCTCTACAGATTTAAGAACTCTAGAAGATATAGCTTTAATAGTTGTTAGAACATCCTGGGATAGTTGAGCAATTTTAGTGTCTATATATTTTTTATTCGCAGCATCATTATCCAAAGACGGTTCTTTAATATTGCAAATTTTCAAATTTTCTGCATCAATATCCCCATCAACAGTAAATTTCAATCCATTAGTAGTTTGAAATTTTGCCAACAATAAAGTGTTTTTATGATCGTCTAAAGCTTGACCAAACTTGTCGAGAGGCATTTTACAACTAAATGATTTGGACGGATTACAAGTTAATAAATAATACCCGCTTCTTTTAATTCATTAACTATAGCTACAATTTCATTGTTATGTGACGAATTACCAGCGTCTTTTGACGCCCAAAGTAATTTTAATCTATCAACAAGTTCGTTAACATCATCCCAATATACATATTCGATTGATTTGGAATTGTATTGCAATATATTATCTGTAAGCCCACTTCCAGAAAACGAATAACTACGTTGTGGTGAATCACTAATAAGTGGTTTTATAACACTTCGATATTTCGGATGACTACTGCCTCTTAAGTATCCTGTTGGATCAAATTGTCTTTTGTGTACGCTTGTTGCTTTAAGTATTGAGTGATAGCTATCTTCATCATCTTTTGTATACTTCATAGGACGTTTTTTAAACAATAATTCATACAAGCCCCTTGTACCCACATAAGTTTTACCTCCAATAGTAAAATCATCACTGTTTTTCCCAAAATGAATTAATTTATTGCCCAACATCCATTTATTTGTTTCTGCATCATGATTTACTCCATATGTTGTATCATACTCTTTTGCTGAATGATCTCTTAAAAATCCATCTATGTATTCACGAGCTAATTCCGAATAATCAGATAAGTAGTCTTCATAAGCTTCTTCAGTGATATTTTCAAACACATTATCATCACCATCACCAACAACATCATCATCAGGATTAACTGTAGCTGTAGCATAATCATCAGTTGGTTCAAAACTAGGGTTGTATTCACCAATAATTTCAGTAGGAAGCTCCTTAACTGAAATTTGATCCACTGATTCAATGACGGGCTTGGTATCTGTGAATTGATTTGTCTGTGTAGATGAGTCACGTTTTGGAGCGAAGTAACGTGTTTGTGTCGTACTATCAATGACCTTTGCGGTTTTTGTGGTTTTTGCAGATATGTTATCAACCTTCTTGGACAGAGGATCAATAATAGGTTGAAATATTTTCTTTATTGTTTCATCTTGCTCAAATCGACCCAATTTAAGAGCTAAATGTTTTCTCCTAATACCTTTAGCGAGTCGATCAATGGCTTTTGTAACGTGCGGATCTGAAGATGTCATTTTAATGAGTGATGATAAATTATAGAAAATTAGATTTTTATATATTTATCGAACCCTTTGCGATATCGACCATTATCCACCGGAAAATCTTTAACAATTACTAAACATCCATAACGTTTTCTCCAGCACTCTGAACAAATTTTTTTGAATTGATCATAGGACATATCGGGTGAAACGTGCTCGTCATACACATGTTTCAAATTGATTTCGTCTTGTCTAAATAACACAATAACATTACTATTATCACGTATTAATTGTTTAGGTATTTTAGAATAAGTTTGGCACAAGTAGGCTGCATCGATATTTTTATGTCTACACATTGAATAATACTGACGAATTTTATTTTGATTATCACAGGCCACATCGTCAAATATAAATAAGGAATGATCAAGAGCCTGAGAGGGATCAATTACGTCATCATTATTGTCGTACGGAAAGTATTTTATTCCATTCACACGTGCCAACACCGATTTTAGTACTTGATATTTAGTTTGAAATAAAGATTTTGAATAAAGATAAACATTTTTAAATTTAAGTCCTCTTTCATTATAAATTAAAGAAAGCAATGCGTTCGTTTTTCCACATCCACTGGGCCCACAAAAAATTGCTCGAAATGAAGTTGGTAGTAGTTTTCCATGAATATGAGTTTTCGGTTTTTCAAAAAAATCTAAATTAACTATGGGTAGGGTTTCTTCTTGTTGCGTGCACTGCATTCTGACATAAACTGATGGTGAAAATAAAAAGAATTGTTTATAAACTTTTATAACCATCATCACTGTTAGAAAACATCAAACATACTTGATTCTAGTGATGATGATGATGATGATGATGATGATGATGATGATGATGATGATGATGATGTTGATGTTGATGATGAATCATTTTTGATTAATTTTTCGAGTATACATCTACAAGTATCAGGTCCACACGTGGCGTTTGGATTCGACCAAGGACATGTCACATAATGAAGTCCGAATTTATCATTGTATACTTTTTCTGGTTTGTTGGTATGTGCTTCATGCATTTTGAACCAATAACTAAAGAAAATCTACTACAACATCACCTTAAATAGATCTGATGGAGAGAGGGTGATTAATAAAAAATTAAAAACTTTAGCATTTATTTATTTTTTCCACCCACTGGTGCAAAATTACACAGTTTACATTGCTACACATGTAATTTTTTTGATTAAAGTGATTAAAGCATTTTGGACGTTGTTTTTCTAACTTGGGTACTCCAACTTCATTTTCAACGTTTTTTATGATCAAGTCCGGTAATTCACTTGCACACACATATGTTAAATAAGTATGTTTTTGGCTCCCCTTCACATAAACCATTTTATAGTTTTTTAATACTTTAATTAAAATATCAGCAATGTCATCATAATTCACATATCCATATGAATAGCGTAGACCATGGAAATTTCGTTCTTCATACCTCACTTGACTTTTATTGGTTTGCGACAATGTGTCAAATTTTTTAGGCGGCTTTAGAAGGTAATGATTGGTTTGATGTCCGTTGAATATGGTAACTTCTTTGGGGTAAAAGGACCATTTTTGATTTTCATTTCTCAAGTTAAACCCTTGAATATCAACACAAACAATCGTCATCATGATTGTCGTCACATTAACATTACATCTTTAGTCTGTTAAATTATATACCACCCCCTCTACTTTTTAAGATAGACTTCGTACTATCTCACTAATAGGAAGATGTTCAAAGATGGTATCATGAATGATAATGCAATATGCTTTTGTATCTGCAGGAAAACCACTTGCGGCTTCAATATCAACCTTAAGATCAACAGTATTTGATTTCAACGATTGGTGCCTTTGGGAACAGTCAATGACGAACAAAGCTCGATTCTTAAAAGCTACATAATCTAACAAAGGTTGTTTGGGATGTGTAATATCATTTTTAAATCTACTCAAAAATTGTGAATAATTATAATGTGCATCAACAAATTTATTTTTTTCAAAGTTGAGCCTCATGCGTTCTGTAGGGTAATATTCTCCATTTAGCATAATACGTATATCTGATACATTTATATTCCCAAAATATTGCGGATCTTTTTTGATAGTATTTCTGATCCCCGTTTGAAATGCAATAATTACAAATCGAGGTGTTTCTACACTTGTACTTGTTTTCACACCCCAAATTTCTTTTGTAGCACCAACAGTCAGCTGGGGCAATTCATGATAATCCCATTTTCTGAACGATATAAACATTGGCTCATCTGTTTTTATTGATTTTAACAAATTTAATTTCAGGACATCATTAGGTGTAATAATGTCCACTTTTAGTGAGATATTTTCAATGTTTAATTCCCCTGCTATCGTAGGATCTTTTACATTAGTTGTATGCATACAGTCATCATCGTTCTTGTTCCTTACAAGACGTATAGTTTGTTTTCCAAAAGATGTTACTTGATGATCATTGAAAACACCAAACAGATGTTTTAGCGGAACACGTAGAATGAATGATCCATCAGTATTTACTATAGGATTTTGTGGAAAATTCCATCCTGCAATATCCAGGTGCTTTGAATCGTTGGGGTTATAACAGAGATAACCTCTGATTGTGCTCACAATACCAGGATCACGTACGGTCTCAATTTCTTTACCATTTAATTCATATGTGACAGAATCAAATAGAAATGCACCAACATTATTTACAAGAGATACACTTCCTTCTCCACTTTTTTTCTTGACACTACCTTCAATAATCAAGGCGGCATCGTACATTAAGGTCCATATGTCCGATTGATTTATTGAAATTTCAATGATGTCATTATTATTAAAAGTTTTCACATAAGGATAATATGTTCGAGTCTCAATCTTCTTAATGTTTTCATCAAATTGCGGTTTTCGATGAAAGTCGAACGTTTGGCTTAATGACATTATAACCTAACGATTTAAGAAACAATATATTCGCTGGAGTTAAACCCTTTGTCTTCGATGGTTGTCTTTTACAGACTGACTGCTGAACAACTGACATCGAACTTTTATAAGGACTTCGACTTGGATTGATAAACACCAAACCCATTATGACAGTTTCTTTAGTTCTAAACGCACAATTACTTCTTCTTTACGAAAATTGACAGGTTTGAAATCTTGGTTAAGTATGCTTAGTGTTATGTTTGGAATTTCTCGCTTATTAATTATGGGTAGATATACAAGATTCCTTGGTACTTCGTCTATTGCAAATCCTGGATTGACTTGCACAGCAAATTCGTAAATGGTATGAGAAAGCCTATGATTATGAAAAGCTCCTGTCGTTATATTACAATTAATTTGAATAGTTCTGACTTTTACTATGTCGACAGGTAGATCTGATTCGTGATGTTGATGTGGTGGTAGTGTACGTTTAGAAAACCCTAATATTCTACCAATACTATCCTTCTGTGTAAAATCGATTGCGTAATGTTCGCTTTTAATTTCACACTTAAGCGTATTGTGATTGGGTTTTAGTGAAAAATATTGGTTGTAGTCTTCTTTCTTCACAGAGTTTGGAATTATTTTTTGGATCAAGTATGATTCAATGTCGGAAATTTCATAAGATCCTGTTGGTATTGTTATTACTTTTGAATCTTTCTCCTCAGAGTAATAGAATTTATTTTCGCCCGGTTCAATATTTGGAATACTATTGTATGAATGAAACCCAATTAACGCTAAACCGTAATCGCAATCTGAATCAAGTTCTATAGGATTTGGGAAATCGATGGATAGCACGTGATTGTTACTTTTTAAAGAGAAGATGGTTGACATTATTCACATACAACATCTAAGATGTAACTGATTTATTTTATATATTTTACATATGTTTATACAAAAATTTCAAACATAAATGACCACAATTTACTTGATTGTAGTTTTGATATCGATCATTGTTGTAAAAAATTTCAACACTATTACCCAAATAACGTACAAGTTCTTGAGGCGGCTTTAGTGCCCCAAAACTATCAAAATAGGTAACATTGTTGTTCTTTTTTATGTAGGCCACCCAATGAGTTCCTGGATTTTTCTTGGTATCCAAATTGACTATTGCGCATTCATTTTTATTTGGTTTATTTAATAATGTGTCACGCATAAAAACTCCTCTAAAATATGGTATTTTTAACATTTTTGCGAATTTTCTTATATCGATGTCGTAGAGGGCTCTGTTGGGTAGCTCTATAGGTAGTTTTTTGAGACCTGCTGTTTTTTCAAAAACAATCCGTATCCACCTCTATCATTCTTCTTCAAATAAAGACCAGATCCTTTTTTACCAATTTCTTCCATTGCTTTATTATGCCGACCTTGTTCATCTAATTTCTTTTTCGCATTCTTTGCATCAATCACTGTTTTTGCCACAGCACTAGCTCCCCCTATTAGTGAACCAAGACTTCCCAGTCCTGCCAATATAGGTAGAAGAGGTAAAATTCCTCCTTGCTTCGGTTCAAACGGTATTATTCTAGGAACACGTATGTTCTTACGACCTCCCGCTTTTCTCACAGCTATACGACCTGTTTGGAGTGCCATCACTGCAGCTCTTCTCAATGCTGATTTATTAGATAAATCTACATTTTCATTCCTTAGATCCTTTCTTATGTGGTCTACAATACCACGATTAAATGAAATAGTAGGATGATGACGATGAGTCTTTTTTCGAAGACCCATTCCAAGCTTTCTTTTCGTTTTCATGGCTGTTGTTACAAGCCAAGCTGCTGCTTTCTCTCCTAAACCGGCGTCTTTCGATTTAACCCTCTCCCAAGCCCGATTTTCTAAAATCCAATCTGCTCTGTGTCGCTCGTCTAAAGATTGATTTTTGGAATAGCTAATGTCGTGTTCTTTGCATGCAGCATCCAACTTATTTATACCAGAATCACCTTTCCGTAATCTTTTCTCCAATTTTGTGCCAGGACCACAGTAGCTTTTTTTATTGAAAAATGAATAAAATCTTATAGAATATGTAAAGACTTACTTGTAGCCGGGTATGTGTAGTTCTAGAGGTAGTTTATTAATTAGAGAATTTACTACACCACGTCCACCTTTACGTTCGGGGACTAACATAACAATGAATACTTCGTATAAGTGTAGTGATATTTATAGAAGAGGGAGGGAATAAAGGCACATCATTTTAATTACAAGTTTTATTTTTGTACTTTTGAACAAGATTGGGTGGTAAAAATATTTCCAGGTCCTTAATAAATCCATGTAGTCCTTGGTCGAACAAAGATTGACACAACCTCGCCACATCTGTTTGCTTATCGATGAATTGTTGACAAATTTCCATACCATTGCGATATTGCTTCTTCCATGATTTAATTAATGCATCCTCTTCTGTGAAGTCCACATCGTACACCTCAGCATATAGGAGATCATAGTAAGCATCACGAAATTCGGAATGGATACGTTTGATGGCGGAATTAAGATCTGTTGCCTTCACCCATTTGTCTTGACTGTACATTTGCCACATCCTACTACTCCAACTTGAAATGTAGGAATGAATGTTAATTTTCAATGTTGTATTAAAAGTGATTTGTAGTGGCCGTGTGGTAAAGTATCAGTGGAATCATTTAATAAAAATCTTTTATCATCAAAGTTGCTTAAACCAATTTTGTGCTGTTCGATACTGTAAACTTTGTGCGCAAATGATCGTATTGTACGTTGAGTCACCTCTTTAACCATGTTATTTTTTAAACAGTCTAGGTAGTCTTGAAAAGTGATTTTATTTTTGACAACACTAAATTTTACACCTTTTGATTTTTTTATACATTTTCCCCCTTTAACTTTGTACGCGTACATTTTAGATCTAAGTCCAATAAAATGACTCATCGCATTGCTATTTAGCTCATCTTTCATCACCCCAGGGACCTTTTTGTTTACAAGAGGTATTGACCATTGATTGTTTAAAGGGTAATCACTTGTATCGAACATTTTAATATTTGCCTTAATTAAATCATGATAGATATCATCACATTGAAGTTCGTAGATAAGGCTGTCTGTGTCAGTATATAAAAGTTTGCAATTATTTTCATTAAACTTCTTTAACATGAATTCATAATGAAAATTATAGACACATACTTTGGAAATATCTAAAATAGACATACCAATGTACAATGGTTTATTGAATATAAGTTCTGTTTTTGCAAGCTCAACCGCGATAAGATTTTCATTAAAAATTGTACGATTTTGAAATCTGGGGCTGGATATTAAATTTTTTGCTCCGTATCTCCCTTCCCATTGCGATACCAATTTTACAATTCGATGTTTTCGGATATTTTCCATGGTTTTTCCAAACACTGCATTATTTGCCAATTTATAATTATTTTTTTCAAAAGTACTTTTGGCTTGTGCACGTAAATTTGTGTTTAGTTCGATATACGGTTTTAGCCATGGAGCTTGTTTGAAACTTAAAATTTTATGAATCTTTTTAACCACTAAACCATTATGTATCGCTTGTTTTAAATTCTGATAATGAAGAATGTAATTAGTTTTTTTATGTAGGGTGGTCATTAATTTAGAGATTTTTGAATTTGCTGGTTTTCGGTGTTCAGCACAAAAAGGTAAGTCTTTGTGCCTATCATGTCTATGTTGCGGGTAGTCAAGATCGACTTCTTAAATGTAACCTGTGTTGGACTCGTTGGAAATATTTGTAACATCAAAATCAGTAACATCATCTAACCATTTAAATTCTCTATAGGGTAAATATTGCTGCATGGCCCACCCGTAAAGATTGTTGACATCCAAATACATTAGATATTTATTTGGTTTAGTTGGATCATAATCGTCACCTAAATATTTATTATTTGCTTCCGAGTATCGATTGCAGCATTGATTAATGCCACCGCGAATACCTCTTTCCACAAATAATAACATATCAATATCTTTAAGAATTTCGAGTTTACATCCAGTGTATTTCAGCATACAATCCCATGTATAACCGGGTAAAGTGTAGTACCACCCGGGGTCCAAACCATACGTTTTATGCATTACTCGACGGAAATTTTCGAAAACATCGGCCAATAGTAAAATGTCAATTTTCATATACAAATCCAAGTATTCGCCCAAATTGTTAATTTTAAATTGGGTCCAAACGTTTTGACCGTGTTGATAATTTTCTTCGGAAATGTGCGAATCATTTAGTTTACTATAAAATTTTTCGATCGGTGGTAAACATGTCTCTGTTAATTTTTCAATTGAGTCGAGATAGTCGTATGGAAATACACCTTTACGTGTGAGTAATTTGAAGGAATCCTCATCTAAGTCTTTAAATTCGCGTTTTAAATGTTGTAATTCATCTGATTCTAAAGTCGATACTAATTCATCCAAGGATGCATTCATAAATCTGAGAGAATCAATGAACCTAAATTTTATATCAGTATTTTCATCTTTCAGCGTGAATGCAATGTACTTTTCTAGATTGATTGGCAAAAGTGTGATTTTTCCTAATTTTGAAATATCTTCAATGAGGAAATGACTATCATATCCCGATAAATTGTGGAAAACAATGGGAACCATAAATCGCTTTTTATAATTTAAATTACATATTGAATGAGCAAATCCTCTAAATATCGATGTAAAATGATCATGGTCTCTTACAATGTTTTTTTGTTGTCTATCTTCTTCGGTAAAACATTTCCCACATATATGACATAAAACAGCTGATTTAAAGCTTGGACTTGAACCCATAGGTTTAGCTTCGATTATTTTTTCTGAGACATTTCTTGCAATTTGTTTAAGCTTATTTGTAAACCACACAGCAACATTCTCACCACGATAAAAATCATAAAAGGACAGACTATCATCATAGTTACATTTTAGAAATAGTCCAACACTGCACGCTTTATGTTGTTGATACTTGAAGGTTTTGGATGTATTTTCACAAGTTTTTTCGATAGGTTGAAGCACAGACTCGAAATCGCAGTATAAAATAAATGGTAATGTCTGTTGATTGATATAATTTTGAAATTCTACATAATCATATTTTGGAAATGAAATTTTACTAAAATTTAATTTTTCACATTGCTCCGAATGCTCTTTAAAAGTATCCTCCTTCTTGAAATAATTAAGGCAACGATCACATAAATAGACTTTATGATTATTTTTGTTTAATTGATTTGAAACAAGTCGAGACAAGTTTTTAATCCAACAATAATGATACTTTATTTCGGTGTTATCCACATCGGCATTATCTGGAGCCTCATAATCATTTAATTTTGGAAAATAAACGTTTTGGACTTGGAGCAAATTTACATGTTTTTCTAATTTTTTTTCTGTCAGTCTTACTGGAGCTACAGTATAATACGATGCTTTTGATTTAGTTTGATTTAATTCCAAAACGTACACGTTAATTGAAACATTATTTAATTTTTCAAATTTAGAAATTTGATTAATACTGACAGGAAATTCGATTCCCTTCATATTTAATTTTGATGACCAATGCGGATACAAATTAATCTTATCAGCATTAATGTTTGTGGGGAATAAGGCTGAGATGACGCTCCAAGAAAAGCACTCGTTATCATTATAATTTTTGACATTAACACAAGCGTGTTTATTAGCAATTTGTTGTGGAAGTCTGATGAAAGATGAACCATTCCCAATTTCACATTTATTTATATTGATTTCCAACGAAATAATTTTATGTAATGCCCAACCCGAATCACGAAGTTGAAAGTTTTCCAGTTTACTTAAAATTTTATCACTTATGTAATTTTGAAACCAATCTTTAATATTTCGCCCTTGATCCAACAGTCCATTCCTGGTGTTAAACGATTTTTCTTCAATAATTTCACTACCATCGTTTGGATTGTTTTTAATAAATTCACCATGAAAACATGCGTTAATTTTAAGCAAAGTAAATTTTTTAAGCAATTTTTTAATGCGAGAATTAAAAACCGAAAATGCATCATTTAAAAACTGAACAATATCAATGTGACTTAAATTAAAAATTATTCCAGTTTGAACGCGTGACTTAAAAGCAGTTTTCAATTCTTCCCACTGAACCCTCTTTTGATGATTTATCTTCAATCCTCGACCACTGATACCATTATTTGCACACAAACGTTTAAGTATGACGTGAAAATGTTTTAATTTAATTAAATTGGAATTAAGCTTGAGTCGAGCACCAACACTCAATTTCAAGCTTTTAATAGTTTTCGAATAAAATTTAAAATAACTTTTAATTTGGTGGACCAAATATAAAGCACTTTGATGATCAAATTTTGTTGTCAAATTATCCAAATGCGTTTTAGTAGCCTGAACGATGTCGTTACTTACCACGATCACTTCATCAGCTTTGGAAGTCATGATAGGCCTAAGATAAAGTACAAATTCAGTACCAGATTTAGAAGCAAAAATTTATTCTTACCTTTTATTATCACTCTCACTACAACAAAATTATTTGTCTTATCGACTTAAGTTGATCACTCGTATAAACGGCGGAAAATGTTGAGCTGATTACTGTTCTATTAGCACCTTGACAGCAGCACTATCAATGGTCTGAGCTGATCACTTTGTTCATTATATAGACGGCGAAGAACGTCCGGTCTTATCAATGTTTGCGGTTTTTCCGAGAAACGCGAAAATCAGACCGGATGATTACACCCAAATAACGAATTATTTAGCATTTTTTTTCCGAGAAATTGCAATATTTTTTTTCCGAGAAATTCCAAAAATTTTTTCCGAGGACCGCACTCAAAACTTTTTGAAATTTTTGCTCACTCTAGCGCCCTCTATGATTGTCACCCAAACCGTCACCGCCATCTTGATCTGACACAACTGTCAAATTCAAAATTTCCGCCATTCCATAATGACATCTGTCAAAATTCTCGCCGCCAGCTGTCAAATTTCCACCGCCATCTGTCAAATTTTTAAATTTCCCGCCGTTTAGCCGCGCACGCGCAAATTGAACTGTTTATCGGCTCGCGGCGCCTCCAACCGGCTACACATTTCAATTTCCCGCCACCAGCTGTCAAATTCCCACCGCCATCTGTCAAATTTTTAAATCACCCGCCACCTGATTGGCAGATGACCAGCAATACGCCGGAAGAGCCGCCGACACCATCTGTGCGCCTGATTGGTAGATGACCAGCAATACATCACCGGACGGGCGCTCGAGATTACGACTTCCGCTGCAGAACCGGCTTTGTATCACTACTAGGCTACCTTTTAAACACGAGAAGAGCAATCTCGGCAATTCAAAGGCACTCGCACTAAAACAATTTTTTTCTCTTGAAACCAAATTACAAAAAAACCCGGCGTTAAAACAAATGTACTCTGCGTTCATGAACGAGTACCGTAATCTCGGACACATGGAACCGGTGTCGACACAAAATTTATTGGCACCCAATAATAATAACTATTTTTATTTGCCGCACCATCCGGTTTTTAAAAATACCCTGCAAGGTCCTCAAATTAGGGTAGTATTTAATGCTTCGGCAAGCTCTGGAAAAAATTCAAGTTTAAATGACCAGCTTATGACGGGGCCGACAATTCAACAAGACCTATTCGCTATTTTAACCAGGTTTCGAACCTTTCAATACGTGCTATCAGCCGACATCATAAAAATGTATCGAATGGTATTGGTAGCTGCCGAAGATCGGGAATTCCAAAGAATTTTATGGAGGGATGACCCTCATAAACCGCTGGGGGTTTTCCGGCTCAAAACGGTCACTTATGGTACTACCTGCGCTCCTTTTTTGGCTGTTCGAGCCCTTCATCAACTAGGCGACGAAATTAAAAACGAAGACCCCGAAACTAGCGAAATCATAAAACGGGACTTTTATATGGATGATCTTCTGTCCGGTAGCGACTCCATTGAAAAGGCGCTAGCATTAAAGAACAAATTAATGACAACTTTGAAATCAGGGGGATTCGTGTTAAATAAATGGGCCTCAAATGCACCTCAATTAACGAACTCCGATACAAACGTTCCGGTCAATCTAAATAAAACGGAAGAAATAAAAATTCTCGGCTTTTTTTGGAATCATAAGCGCAATGAACTGAAATACAAGGTCGAAGAATCGATAACTACAACGAACATTGTTACAAAAAGGACGATATTGTCGACCATCGCGAAAATTTTCGATCCGTTAGGATTAATTAACCCGGTCATCTTAACAGGCAAATTGTTAATCCAGAGTACTTGGAAAATCAAATTGGACTGGGACCAACCAGTTCCCGAGGAAGTCAAAGACATTTGGATAAAATTCGTAAGCCAACTAAGGGAATTAAACGAATTGCGAATTCCACGTAAAGTTATACCCGCTCACGTTAACTCCGTGGAACTACATGGTTTCGCCGATGCATCAATCAAGGCGTTCGGTGCGGTGCTTTTCTTGCGGACTACTGATGCAACCGGAAAAATCGAAACAACCCTTCTTTGCGCGAAATCCAAGGTAGCACCGATCAAACTCATAAGTTTACCAAGACTCGAGCTGTGTGCGGCGGTGTTACTCGTCAAATTAACAGTCAAGGTTCTAGAAGATCTTAACGTCGCAATCACTTCTCGAAGGTTTTGGACAGATTCGACTATTGTGTTGCATTGGATCCGCGAATCGCCCGAGCAATGGAAACCATACGTAGCGCACAGGGTAAAACGCATTCAAGAGTCAACTTCTAAATTAGAATGGCACCATGTACGGTCCGCGGAAAATCCTGCAGATATTGCATCAAGAGGTACACCTCCCGGCCAATTGCGCGAATTAAAGCTATGGTGGGAGGGCCCTAATTGGTTATCACAAAATAAGGAATCTTGGCCTAAGATGCCCAATTGCTTGATTAACGACCCAATCGACTTGTTAGAAAAAAAATCGGTGGCCACGGTTCATTTGATCAAAGCCAGAGAAGAATTTTCGCTCTTTTTAAAATTTTCTTCTTTCACCAAACTCGTACGCGTAACAGCTTATGTTCTTCGATTCATAAAAAATGCACGGAAAAATTTACAAAAAAGTTTAGGGAGCATTTCACAAGAGGAGTTGCAAGCGGCTCATGAAGTAATAATTAAACACGTTCAGAAATTCCACTTTTTTGAAGAAATCAAGGCGGTCACAGCAAAAAAGGATTTTCGAACCAATAATAAACTCGCGAAATTGGATCCATTTATGGACGCTAAAGGTCTTCTTCGTGTCGGGGGACGATTGAAACATTCTACTCTTAACTACGACAATAAATATCCCATATTACTACCGAAAGATCACCATGTTACCCGATTAATTGTAAAGTCTACGCACGAGAAAGAGTTACACGCGGGAAACGAGGCTACATTGGCCGCCATCAGACAAATGTATTGGCCAATAGCCGGTAGAAGCATAGTACGCAAAATGATCCATTACTGTATTCAATGTAACCGCGCCAGCCCAAAAAACTCTATTCCTAAAATGGGAGATCTTCCTCAAAAGCGGGTACAACCGGCCCGACCGTTTTACATTACAGGCGTTGACTATGCCGGACCATTTTTAATTAAGGAAAATCTAAGTAGAAACTCAAGAAAGGTCAAAGCGTACGTAGCTCTTTTTATCTGTTTTGCTACTAAAGCTATTCATCTCGAGCTGGTCGGAAATTTAACATCAGAATCCTTTTTAGGCGCATTCAAACGTTTTATGTCCCGCAGAGGAAATGTGGCCGAAATTTTTTGCGACAACGGTACCAATTTTGTAGGTGCCGAAAGGGAATTACTCAGGTCACAAAAGTTTCAGGAAAAAATATCCAACCCATTCATGTCAAAAGGTGTAAAATTTAATTTCATTCCCGCCCATTCGCCCCATTTTGGAGGACTTTGGGAAAGAGCAGTTAAAAACATGAAAAAGCACATGAAAAGAGTTATTGCAAACGCGTCTTTAAGCTACGAAGAATTTTACACGGTATTAACTTGCGTGGAAGCTTGTCTAAATTCGAGACCTCTCATTCCTCTCTCCCCTAACCCCAACGACCGGGAAGCACTGACTCCGGGACACTTCCTAATCGGAGAGGCAATCACGGCTCCGGTAGAAATGGATCTCACCGATTGTCCTACCAACCGGTTATCCAGGTGGCAAAGAGTAACCCAAATCAGACAACAACTCTGGAAGAGATGGCAACTGGAATATCTGTCCCAGCTCCAGCTCAGACCCAAAGGTCAACTGGGACCAACGACGAACCTCGCCAAAGACGACCTAGTGGTGCTATTCGAAGACAATTTACCACCCCTACGATGGAAGTTGGGGCGAGTAGTAGAGGTGCACCCAGGTAGTGACGGTGTTGTGCGCATAGTGTCCATCAAGACAGCAAGTGGCGTAATTAAACGTGCGGCAAAAAAGGTGTGCGTCTTACCAATAGACAATAATTAGTTAGGAGTTATTGATCATTACATTAGTTTTTTAATTTTCCTAATTTTTTTTTCCTATTATGTTCATGCATGGTCGATGTTTTTATGTACATATGTTTCAGTTTGGTTAGTTTTTAAAGTGTTTTTAATTTTTTATAGGGTAGTTATAAGACATGTCTAACTGTGTATAACATGGCATTCTTCTCTAATATGTAATTTCATTGTAAATTCAAAATATTCGTTATCAGCCTCTTTCTGTTGAAGTTTGAACTTCAAGGGGGGCGGCATGTGGAATATTCCATTCCACCCCATTGGTGGTGCACCCCTAGACGGGTGGGGGATGTCACCCGCCTTTTAGATTTAGTTAGTTTTTAGTTAAGTTCTCTGTAAACAGTCCACGAGTAAACATCTCCAAAAAATCGAATTGAATTTCAATTCTGGTCCTTCAAGTCAATTCACCAAGACAATCCACAGCGTGGTCAAATAGAACCGGATTTAGACCGCAGGTCTTCAAATCCGCGATAAAGCCACCACAACTGGAATCGTCGTCGTCATTTAAACTAATTATTAATTCTTGGTGATGATTATTTCTATAATTGTCTTCAATCTTTGTCACATGCGCAACACTGTTTTTCCAGCTACAAACGCTGATTTTGTGCACTTCTTGATAAATTAAATCAATCGCATCTTTGGTAAATTTGGACGCTGTATTATTTCGCCGAATGTGTGCCTTCAACTCCGACCAAATCAATTCAATAGGATTGAACACACGATGATATAGAGGCAGCCTTAAAACGGTGTGTCCATGTCTCTTTGCAAGCTCGTCAGTATGGTAAGATTTGCTATGTTTTGGTGCGAACTTCGATTAATTCGGACTTGCTGTAATTTTCTTCGAAATAGACGTCGTTTTCATGCAAAAAATCCTGGATTTCATCTTTTCGGCTAGAATTATTCGAGATTTTTCGTAATTGTAATATTAGCGAATTCCGTTTGGATAATAGCTAGGTATGACATTTAAGGGTAGGTTTTTCCAAAATTAGTCAGCACTAATTGTAAAGTAAGTACCATTGTTATTATTGTTATTATTTACTTATGAGTAAAAAAACAGTGTTATGAGATTAAGATTAAGTATATGTGTATTATACAAAAGGCGCTATTAGCTATAATAATTCCGACGTCGAGCGCATTTTTTCCAGCAATTTTTGTAATATAACGGAACAAAATTGTTAATATAGTACTTATAATAACTTAAAACGTAACCAAAAATTATCACTTAAAAGATTCAAAATAATAATATGGTGAAAACGCGTTTTCATATTAGAAAATCAATAGTATTTATAAAAATAACACTACTAAAAATGCGAACTGCATAAGCAGTGTTTGAGTGACAACCCAGGCCTCAGAGCCGAAATTTATGACCCCTCAACCGCACCGTCGTAAAAACCCTTAAAAGTCAAGTCATCTGAGCAGGTCAGCGCCACATTATCTTGACGGCTGCATTAACTTGCAACTGCTTACCCGACCTTATCGAGTTTTGTGAATGACCCCCGTAGTTTTTACCTGCAACAATGAAACACAACACAACCATGACACTTTAAATTAATGTCTACTCACCTTGAGGAAAGTTAAATAACTTAACATCATCAGATTTACTTCTTCTACATTCGGGAAATGCACATCTTCGAACCATTTTTAGTTCGTTTGACAGTCGGTCGTTATTTACAAGTCAGGGTAGGTACACAAACAACAAAAAATATCCACGTCATTCGTGTTTAAAAATACAGGTGTCCGGAAAAAGGCGCATCACTTTGAAAGGGGGTAATTGGGTGGTCCCCCAGAGAACCAAAAAAATCCAGGCTTTGTGTTTTCGCAAGAGTACCAAAAGAAAATTAGGAAAATGGCAACATTGCTCAACTGTTCCCCCAATAATTTAAATTTCTAGTATTCAAAGCTATAGTAACGTTGCTGTTGTATTGTTGGCGTTAGTCAGGTCGGTTCATGAACGAGTAATCTAATGATTAGATTAGATCACTGATCTAAATTGTTGATTCAAAAATTTTGTAAACAGTTTTCAGGCATTTTTCACAAGATTTTTCCGATTTTTTTTTGTGCCATGCCTTTGCGCAAAATGTCCTTTAGGTAACAAATTCATTTGAACGTAAAATTATTGCACAAAAATCGACATCATATCAATTCATCATATCTCGAACAATTGAAGATATGGATTTTTTTTAACATTTTTCCGGTGATCTATGGCATTGTCCGATGATAGTACCACGGTGGTGCGCGACTTTTCGGACACCCTGTATGTTTTTTTTTTCAAATTGCGCCATTTTTCATCACATTTGGATGCAGGTTTAATTATTCCTTTCTTTTTCAACTTCTTGTTTATGATTTCCCACACTTGTTTCTTGTTATACATAGGCGACATAAACTTTTCGTTATGTGTAAGATAATCGTCGATTAACATTTTTATGTGGTGATTTGTCCAAGTTTTATGTCCATTTTTTTTTTTTATTTTATCGCCCCTTATATAATTTTTTTCATCGATGCTTAGCTCTTCATATTCTTTAAACCATGCATGTTTTTTGTGCAATTTATTTGCATCTGTTTAAAGTGAGTTGTTATATTACTTTGTACAATATATCTTTAACTATCCACAACATTGTTCAAACATTAGTCAATTTTTTATCGAATAATTTTGCACTAAACTGTGTGACTTGTAATGCACAATATTGTGTGAATATTAATTCCAGAATATTAGGTGAATTTTAATTGCATAAAATTATGCTAATTTTTAACGGACACTATAAGAAATTTTTACACAAAATTGTTCGAAACATTTTTAAATATTGTGTATGAAAATTGCCCAATCTTATACTTCAAAAACTCTCAAAGATGGGTTATGTCAAAAAAAGAGCACATATAATATTTAAACATTTTTATTATTTATTTTAAAATATTTTACAGAATTATTTACTTTACTTTCTACATCAACTTTAAAAGCATAAAAATGTCGTGATAACCCAATAGTTTTTATTATTTTACAGTAAAAACAGAAGTTTTGATCATTTTTAGTTACAATGATTTTTTCAATGAGGCCGAAAACAGGAAAACAATCAGTCCATTTTAAAATCAATAAAAAATTTGGTTTATAAATTGTTCCTAAGTGATTAAGCATATCGTCGTTGATTCTGCAACATCTGCTATGTGCAAAAACGCAAATTATTCAGGAGACGCATAAAACTAATTTTAAAATGAATGATTTTATATTCATTTCTCTTAATGATACTACAAAGTCAATATTGTTCTAAAGATATGTTTAATTTGCAGAAAAGTGCACTTCCGGACCAATTGCTTTGTGAAAGTCCAGAAAATTTCCTTTTCTTCACATAGCAGATTTTTCACAACTTGGTTTTCGCACATGTCATTAATTATCTTTCAATTGCAAGTTTACTAAAACGTCAATAATTACTATCTATTTATTAGAAAATTATTGTTGTTGTTATAATTATAAACAATATAATCAAGAATTTATGTAGTATTTTTATTGCTTTTATTCTGATCTGGTTTAAATGGCAAGGCATCATAAAAAGCATGATGATCTTTCTCTATAACTTTCTTTAGTTCTTGCAACTGACGGTATTTTGATTCTGCTATTGGAACTGCATACGTGTACATTTTTTTAGGGTCGTTTGATCCCGTCTTCCTTCTTGAATTGAATGTCACCGTTAGGCGAATATTTAATTTGTCTTATATCTGTAACTGTAGGGTCACCATTTTTTTTTCCCGGTCTTAATGATGGTAGGTTGGTATTCAATTCATCATATTTAAAGAAAAAATTGTAATTAAGTACATTGACGTTGTACGGTTGTTTAGGTCTAGCTAGCCTCATTCGTGCAATGTAATCCGTTGGTGAATTTATTGGAGGTTTGAAGTATTTTTCTAAGGTGGCATGAACATTATCAGCTTCTTTCATCGTATGGCCTTTTTCGAGAAACAACTGTTCAATTGTTACCGATTTTGATTTTGCTAAATCACTTAAAGTACTAACAAGAACTTTATTTCGGTTCTGGTAATTACAACCATTAGAGATTAGAACGACGTGTTTGTACGACTCAGATATCACATCAGAAATATAATGGGCAATGCATGAAGTGAATTCGTTACTAGAGACTCCTCCATTCGCTTCATGCCAAACGTACAAGTATACATCTCCTTTGTTTAGTTCGTATATTGTAGTTTTTGTTTGTAGTACATGGATGAAGAAGGACACTTTGTAAGTCCATTGTAATAACTAACTTTTCTGAATTAGCAGTTTCTTTAGCTGCATTCTTAGCAGCACGTGCATCATCCTTTCTTTTGATGTGGCTTCTATATTCTTCATCGTCAATAGTACCGACTTTGAAGCCACAACATACGTCGCATTGATCTTTCCTAGGATGATGAACTGATATTTTCTGTTTTTTTAATGTAGCTGTGAACTGCATTCTTCCACTTGCCGACAATTCATGTTCTATACACCATTCCTTGTAAACATTGTACATGTGAAGTTTAGATCTAAAAGTTGATTCAACGTATGTTTTCGCTGATGAAGTACGACAGTAATGACTTGGCACTTTTGGGAGTAGAGCCAACCATTCTTCCACTGTTTGGATCTTTGTTTTAACATTCGGGATAACATTGGCAGCTTCCTCTTCGCTCTCAGAGGACGAAGAATTGTTAGAAACATTGATGTCGCGCTTAACCCATCTCATCAATGTATCTCTTCCTAGATCTAAAGTGTTCCGGAAAAAAGTACGACAAACTTTCACTTTCATTCCTGCCTCGGTTGGAAGAAATAAATCGTGACCTTCAGACTTTAGATGCTTTGTACCAGTTTGCTTTCTTCTCCTTTTGATACCCCTACTAGTTACCAATCCCTTAATGTAAGCTTTTTTCTCCTGCCATGTTTTTAAAGTCTTCCAAAAATGATGAAAAATATTGCTTCTATCTTGGTCGCTTACTTGACTACACGCAAAAGAATTTGAAGTTTTCTTTTTTGGTAAGGAATTATGTTTACAACAACTTTTTATACTCCTAGGGCTTCTCATTTTGTTGTGCGTAATTTCCTTTTTAGATGTTCTTGTGTAGCCAATGTAACCCTCGCCGATCATTCGATTTTGAGTTGCTTTTTTCCTTCTTTTTGAAATAGTCTCTCTTTTTTCATCGCCTGAGATTTCCATATTACTTGTTGATGCTATCACACTCTTTCTATTTATTTTCTCTGCGGTATTATGCCCTATTTCTTCAACAGCATTCTCTGTTGCTTCATTGTATTCAATCAAATTCATTTGGGGTATTCCTGGTATAGATGGTTCGTCGAAATCAACATCCACGATTTCTTCATGTCCTATAATAGTTTCTTGCTTCTTAAAGTTTATTTCAATTGGAATTTCTTCTTGTGGGGACGGCATATAATCTCCAAATTGGCAAAAATATCTTCTTCATCTTTCGAATTGGAACGTTTGCTCATCAGCGCCAAATGTAACAATTTTTTGCTCCGAATAGACATCTAGTTTCGTAGTATTTTAAATTAATTAAATGTCAACAATTCATTATTTATACATAATAATAATTAATATTTTACTCGATTTTAATTTTTTGAGGTTATAGGAACGTAACATCAAAGTCTGCACCAATGTGAAATTAAACAATAATGATTATTGCATCAATAATACCTATAACTTATCATACTTACAGTTATTTGTTGTTAAGTCACATTGAAAATTTACAAAACCGCACTATTTTCTATCACGATTTCCATGTAATAACAACTGATTAAGCGGGAAATTCTTGCAATGCAGGTTTAGCAGGAGAAGCGCAGACTGTTATGTGCAAGAAATTGGCAGCGCTTGGGGGACGTAATACCTGCTATGTTTTCTTCTGGCACATGACAGATATTGCGATCATCTATTCGAATATCAACACATAGCAGGTTCTTTATATTTAATTTAAAAAATAGCGGGAAATTTTTAACACATAACAGCTATTACCAGTCGATGCGCATGAGTTAATAGAATTACATCATGCTTGAACCTAAAAATGGCCAAAAAATGCACATAGCAGATGTTGCAGAATCAACGACGATATCTCTTCTCAGCGAATCATTTTTTTTACTGATTAAATCTGTTGCGCCTCTTGTGGCGATGATCAGAAAGGAAACGCAACTGTTTAGATTTTCTTGGTTTTTATTTGGTGTTGACCGTTCGAGGTCTGACAGAGATCTGGCCACAGAATAGGTAAAAACTAAAACTAGGATATTACAAAATGTGTACCCCCCCGAAAGTGGGGTGGTACGGAGGCGTGGTACCTGTTTTGAGCAGGCGTACTGAACATGCTCCCCCCGTAAAATATTGTTTTTACAAATTCTAAATGTACGAATGAACAAAATTGGTAAATAATAAGAATTAACGAATTAACGATCGTAAAGAGTTAAAGATGCATGCAGAAAATTGGACAAAAGTTGTTACTAAATTTTTAGGTCTTTCTTTACTAATCACTTGGTAGAGCGCACACTTTCACAATAGGCCTTTTCACTACACCACGTAATGTTTTCACTGACACGACGCGTGTTAATCCATCGGCGCCTGGGTGAACCTCTGTGATGCGGCCCATGAGCTACTGAAGCGGTGGCAGGTTTTCTTCTTTCAAAAGAACAAGTTGACCGACTTGGGGGTGTTGAAACTTGGTGGCGACCCATTTACTTCTGGGTTGTAGTTGTGTCAAAATTTCCTTTGACCACCTCTTCCAGAACTGTTGGCGACGTTGTTCTAGCTGCTGGTATTTTGACAGCCTGGTGGTTTTCACGTCAACCAGGGAAGGCTTGGGTGGTGCGGTCAGTGCTTCGCCGATTAGAAAATGACCAGGTGTCAGGGGTTGTAAGTCGGAAGGATCATTGGAAAGGGGGGAAAGGGGACGTGAATTAAGACAGGATTCGATCATAGTCAATAACGTATACATGTCCTCGAAATTTAACATCGCGCCTTGTGTCACGCGTTTGAGATGAAATTTGGCGGATTTTACCGCAGCCTCATGTAGTCCACCGAAATGGGGCGCTCTTGGGGGCAAAAACCTCCACGTTATCTCTTGTGTTATCAGTTGTTTTTCGCGTTATCAGATGTTATGCTACATACTTTTCTTCTTCTGGCGATAAACCGTTTGAAGGCGTTCATAAACGAGGAGGTGGTGCAATCGCAAACTAATTCAAGGTGTATAGCCTTGGTGCAGCAGCAAACAAAAACAACTATGTATCCCTTTATTGTTTTTTTTGTTCGACCATGTCCATTTTGGAGCAAAATGGGTCCGGCATAATCGACCGCGGAATTTGAGAAGGCTCTCGCGGGTCGGACTCGCGGTCCAGGCAAATCTCCCATCAATTGCTCGCAAGTGGTCGGTTTAACGCGAAAACAGGGAACGCATTTGTGTAGAACCCTTCGCACCGTATCCCGTCCTGCTAAAGGCCAATATTTTTGTCTCATGACCGACAAAACTAATTGACAACCCGCATGCAAATGGGTGATGTGTGTGTATGTGATTATCAGTTTTGTTACCCAATGATGTCTTGGTAAAATTATCGGAAATTTAGTTTCGCTTGACAACGAGGCGTTCCGTAATCGACCACCGGACTCTAAGCAAACCGACTTCGTCAATGAATGGGTTCAGTGATAACAATGAACTTTCGCGGGGTAACAATTTTTGTTTTGAAAGATAGTTTATTTCAGAGTGAAACGCTTCTTGTTGTGTAAGTAAGATTATTTTCGTGTGGGCATTCTTCAATTCCTCACACGACAAGTGATCGGTACGGCGACCATCCTTGTGCCGTAAGTTATTAACGAATCGCAAACAAAACGCAGTCACACGTATCAATTTTGAAAAGGAGGAAAATTTACGCAGCCAAGTGCCACTTTCCGCGGCTCCGGCGCCGGCGTGGCTTGCGCAACAAATTGTTTTAGTTTCCGGTAATTCAGTTTTATTCAAAGCTGCCCCTTTTGGCCATTCTGATTGATTCTTACGCAAAAAACCGGGTCCATTCCACCACAATGGGGAAGTTTCTAGACGTTTGGGAGATGCGCCGCGTGATAGCAAATCTGCCGGGTTTTCCTTTGTGTTTATGTAGTTCCAACTGCAGGGATCCGACAGTTCTTGAATTTTGGCGACGCGGTTCGCAACGAAGATTTTTAATTTTACCGGTTCCGTTCGCAGCCATGCCAGAACTACTTCTGAATCCGTCCAATAATAAATTTTACCAATCGGCAAATTAAGAATATTTTTGATTTTTTCGACTAACTGCGCCGATAGTAACGCGGCGCACAGTTCCAGTCGCGGTACGCTAATCGTCTTCAACGGCGCGACCCGACCTTTGGAACAAATTAGACGAATGTGGAACTGCCCTTTAACGTCTGGGTGGCGTACGTAGGCACATCCGCCGTATGCAGAAGTACTCGCGTCACTGAATACATGTATCTCCATACTTTCGGGCATACTGTCGTTGATTATTTTCCGTGGGATCCGAATATCGTTTAGATCGCGAAATTCGCGTACGAACGTTAACCACAACGAGTATAAAATTCAATTGAAAGTGACTCGTCCCAGTTTAACTTGGACGACCAAATTTTTTGTAAAATGAGCTTTGCTGTTACCGTGATCGGGGTGATTAATCCCATGGGATCAAAGAGTCGAGCAATTGTGCTCAGAATAGTACGCTTCGTTGCTTTGTTGGGCACAGGAATGTCCGCGGTGGAAAATCTAAACGTATCCGATCGCGTGTCCCAATTCAAACCTAAGGTTTTTTCCTCCGATTGAGGCGATAAATCGATGATGTCTGAGTCGGAAACATCGTTGATTTCTGGAAGGTTTGAAGCCCACTTGCGTAAGTGAAAACCGCCACGACTTAGTACTTCGTTCATCTCGTTTTGTAGCTTTACTGCATCAGCTGGTGTTGCGACTCCCGTGATTAAATCGTCTACATAAAAATCGCGCAAAATGATTCGAGTAGTGTCAGGAAATTCTTCCGCTTCCATCGTAGCTAATTCCTGCAAGCTTCGAACTGACAAGAACGGCGACGATGCTAAACCGAACGTTAGTTTTTAAGCGGTACACTTGCACGGGTTCTAGCTGGTGGAATCGCGGTGTTCTTCCTGTACGTCAATCATACGAAACATTTTTGCGATATCGGCAGTCAATCCGTATGCGTGAGTGCGAAATCTTACCAAAATGCTAAATAAATCATCTTGTAAGCGCGGACCAACCAACAAGCTATCGTTCAAGCTTTTGTTGTTCGAACTTTTTGCGGAACCGTCAAACACGACGCGTAATTTTGTCGTCAAACTGTTCTATTTATTTCGGACAACGGGACGGGCTCCAGATGGTCCAGCTCCAGGTACTCTTTTATTACGGTCGCGTACGCTTGCTGGAGTTCTGGTTCTTTGGTGAACTTTTTCTCCAACCCTCTAAATCGTTTTATGGCAATATTGTACGTGTCCCCGATGTCGGGAGGAAAATTTGAAAAGGGTAGTTGAACTTGGAATTTATGACCAATCCGAGTGGTGGTTTCACGAAAGATGTTTTCACAGGCAATATCGTCCTTGGACATAAAGACTTTATTTTCATCGAACCGTTCGAATTCCCAAAACCGCTCGACCAATTTATGAAGGTCTGGAGTGGTCACGGACATATGACAACCAGATGTGAGACTGTTGGTTTGTGAATCAATGCAAATGGACCCAGCGACGATCCATCCTAACTTAGTCTTTTGAAAGAACAAATCCGTGTCGTCTTTAAATTGTCCCACGCATAATAACGATAAATACAATTCGTTTCCAATCAGCAGGTCTATATCCGATGCGACATGAAAGCCCGGATCCGCTAACGGAATGTTTTTAGGGATTTTTAGTTTTGATCTGTTAATAGTTACGTGTGGTAATTTTTCTGTGATTTTTGGCAGAACCAAACATTTCAAGGTAGACTTGAAAGCTGTTACTTTTGATTGAATTTGAACCGCGGTACGTTTATGTATTTGGTTACAACCATCGTTGATACCCTTTATTTCAACGAAGGTGTCTTCTAAGGCCCGGTATTTCAGTACTTGGTTAAACCAAGAATTTTTGGTTAACTCGTTTGAAGCGTATTTCAGTGTTGGGTTATACACTCATCCCATGGTTAAATTTCTTGGTCAGTTGACCAAGGTAGCGAGGGTGGGTTAACCCAAATTTATTGCGCGCGCATTCTGAGATTTCTTCAAATTCAATTGTAATCTGGCACATCTGGCATTACAAGATTTGTAATTAATTTCAAAATTTTAATGAGGGCTTTTGAGATGATGTACTCTGCATCACATGAAAAATAAAAATATTTGGTATATACCTAATATTAAACTTGAATGTCAGTCGTATTTGATCTGTTCGTTGCGAAGTTTGGAGTTTGTTGAGTTTGTTAAGTTATAACTTTATTGTGTATAATATAACATTATTGTAAATAATAACACTGCGCGACGAATTTAACTAATTTTGAGTAGGTACCCTTTTTAAAAGTTAGTATTTTGTGATCTAAAGACAGTACCAAATAATATCTTTTTCTCAAAATTTTTGTATCAGGTACAGATTACAACTTGTTTAGCAACTAACTTTGATGCGATTTTTTTCACTCACAAAAATTTGTGTTTTTTTTTTATACTAATTTTGAATTAATTGTATTGGAGTAGTGTAAACATTTCCAGTTTGAAAACAAAAAAGTAAGTTTAATACCTACACCAGTCGTAATCTACTTGATTTAAAAATTAGTATTTTTGAAAATAATAACATAACATTTAAACGCGACATGATATGTCTTATAAAAATGTGGGTTACTTGTTATTGCACTTATTAGTTTTTAGGGTACCAAAATCTTGTTACGCAGTGTAATGAGTGCAGAGCGTGGCGTTCGATAAAAAAATCTCTACACACGAGAAATTGTGACACTCGTAAATTTGGTGCGTGAAAACATCAGAATAAATCAGAATCTAATCTGATTCCAACTAAGTTGACAGCCCGCTGACCGTTAACACCACAAGAAGTACTACCAACATACAAAAATTGTTGGTTAGTTAACCGAAATATCTTATCCCACCGTTTTGGTACTGAAATACGCCTTCTTGGTTAACTTTCTGGTAAACATTTAACCATGGTTAGTTAACCGTGATTTTAACCAAGTACTGAAATACCGGGCCTTAGTGTAGTTTTAGCTTATGGCATGCATTTTCGCTAATGAAGTTCGATTGCGATCCACAGTCTAATAACGCCCGCAAATCAAAGGATGATCCGTTTTTATCCGAAACTCTAACGAGTGCGGTGGACAATATTGTTGTCCGGTTATTTAGGAACGCGCAATGACTCGTACTCGCGATGGGTGCGTTCTCCACGTGTAGGAGAGTGTTGTGTTTATTATTGCAGGTCCGACCAGGGTGCCCAGGTAATTTTTCTACTAGATCGCCGAAAGAGGACTCTGAAGTAGCCAAATATCGCCAACAGTGATTAGTAAACACAAAAAATCCCCAAATTTGAAAGTAAAGAAAGAAAATGTAATATAATGTATATATATTGAAACAAAACTTATATAAAATTCAAAATAATTAAGGTTTGGAAACAAAACAAAATAAATGTGTATATTATATAATAACAATGATAATACTTATATTAACGGTGAAGTCGAGGGGAAAATATCATATGTTCGGAAGTCCAAAATACTGGAAAGACAAGAAAAGCCAAATAAGAAAGACCAAAGGTAAGACTTTTCAGACGCACACGCCTGTAGAAATAGTGCTACTGCTAGGCGCGAAATTTAAATTTCAGCACAATCGAATTTAAACATATTGTACTTTCACCGTCGACACGACGTAATTATCGCAGTCTTTTATTCACTTCAGTCATCGTCGGCAAGGTTAATAATGTTTAACACTGCGTTAAATTCCGATGTTACATTTTCCTCATCGTTTTTATTAAGTTGATTATAAATGTCACTATTGAATAAAGTTAACATTTCAGGAGTTGCTTCGAAATTTTTACAACAAATTTTTCTGTTAAAACAAAATATCTTTGATCGAATGATTGCATCCAAAGTTCTGAACTTCATTCTGTTTCGTGTTTTTGTTTTGACATAGTTCATGACTGAGAACACTCTCTCCACTGCTGCGTTGCTTATGGGCAAACACAGGAAGCGCAATACAACAGTCGCTAAATTTTCAAAAAGTTTTTCACCTGAACCATCTACATAGTTATAAACAACGGGCCAGAATTGTAGTACATTGTTTGGTACAATCCCTGTTGCAAATTCTTCACCCCAATTTATGAGCTTCAGTTTTCTCCACTCATTGTTAAGAGAGTACAAATCTTCCCCATAAATAAACAGCTCTAAACCTAATGCTGAAAATTCATTATTTGTCTCTTTGTTTAGGCATACTTGAGGGTTTAAAAACCTCGCTTTATCAAATATTTCAATATTGGAAGGTACCCGCGAAACAAATTCCCTGAGTAACGTTACGATAAAATTTAGACAACGAGTTTTTATATCGGATCTTTCAGCAGCACTGAAGTGTTGGTTCAGTTCAATGCTGAATGTATAGCCCAAGTCAGCGTCATCCACGGATAAAAATGATAATCTATTTTCAACAGAATTGATTATATTATTTAAAATTTGAATTTTATTCTCATTACTTCCATGCCTATTATTATTTAGAAAAATGGGCTTAATAACTCTCCTAGCTAAACTTTCGATCAATAGAAAATAATTCCTATACAGAGAATTTATATCATAGTTATTACTCTGGAACATTAAATTGAGTCGATTTGTCTCTTCTAGAAACGGCATTATAAATTTGCAATAGAGTAACATTTTGTCATCATTAAGTATATTATGGATGGTCTTTGCTTTATAGCATTTTTCTTTACTGCCTGCCACGTTGAAAAATAATTTCAATTCTACCCAGTTGTCTAGAATTCGTTGCATAACATTGTATCTTGATAGCCACCTAGTACTAGATAATTTTATGAAATTTTTAAAAGAACGATTTTCGTTGATATTAATTAAATCGTATATTTTTTTGTATTCCAATCTTCGCAAAGGAGAATTGCTGAACCAGTTATAAATTTCATGCGCTAGAAAATCTAGACAACTGGGTAACTCTACACTTGCTTTTGAAACACATAGGTGGATGGCATGACATATACATTTTATTAAAAGTAAATTTGGAATGTCAGCCTTAAGAAGCGTATAAACTGAATGGTTTTGTCCACACAAATTTGAACCACCATCAGTTCCTAATGCTACCATGTTACTTAAAGGTATGCCAATTTTTGTAAAAAAGGCAGTTATGGAGGTGTACAAAGCATCTGCAGTTGCTCTTTCCACCTCAAGTAGGCCCAGAAAATCTGTTGTAATATTTGTTCCATCAAAGTAACGAATGCAAATCGCCAAATACTTATTAACGCTGACATCAGTAGATTCATCAATTATGCAGGAGTACTTCTTACTACCAACATTTTGCACAATGTTCTGTAAATATGCTGGACCAAAAACATGTTGAATCAGCAATGAACATTTTGTGTAATGTAATCTAATATTGCTGAAATTGCCTTGGCCTGTCTTTATAAGCAACTCACTCAAGTGATCAACCGATCTGAAAGAGCAGTGATGTAATATAAACATAGTTAATTGTAGCTCAATCTTCTTCTGCTCATTACTTAAAAGTTTCGGTGGAACTAAAATGTGCTCAATAAGTTTTATTTAAAACTGTCTAAACTCACCTACAGTAATGTTGAACAGTTTGGGTTTTCGGTAGCACTCTGTTTTTTGCATTGTTCATATGCTGTTTAGTATGGGCATGTTTTTGAAGGTCACTATAATGTGCTCGTAGAGAACAGTGGCAATAAAGACAGAATGCCTCATTGGGGTCTGCATCATTGTAATTGGGTATAGTTTTATATTCCCGAAGCCAGCCTAAACCAATTACACCGTGAAGAATATAATGTAAATAGCTTAATAATTATTACCTTTTGCCCACTGTTGCGTTACCCATTCGGTCCTAAAATGCCTTAAATATTTGCGTCTTGGCATTATCACTTCTGTTAGAAAGAAACAACCACAGCTTTATAATAACATTGAACGTTGCTAATGCTACGTTGCTCCCATCAGTCCCATCGTTTTTGCGTCGTTTTGAGTTTTTGTGACTTCCTTTCTTGTGTTTGACAGATCACAGACAGTGGCAGTTGGTTTAAAAATATGGCGGTAAATTTAAAATATACATTTGATTTAATAGAAATTTTGACAAACTTCCAACGTAAGTGACAAAAATATTATTGAGCGCCAACGCAAAGATTCAAAATCGCCAAAAAAATAGCCAGTCGCCGAAGCATAAATTTTAACGCCAAAATACCTGCTGTTATGATCCCACCGATGATTCATGGACCCATCACTGATCATTATGGCTAATTATGTATGCTTTGCATGACGAAGGTCCATGGGTCTAAGTGATAACAGAACCTATATAATTGTACCCCCAACAGTATTCAAAATCATTCAGTATTCAGCATTCCATATTCCATATTCAGTAATCAGTAGTTAGTAGTTAGTCGATCACGAAGTTAGTCTGTAGAATTAAAGAATATATATATATACCATCTAAAGTTTGTGTCAATCCTCTTCAAAATTCGACCGGCCCAAAAAGGAGATAAAAAGAACCATCACAAACTGGCGCAGTCGTTAAGGATTTCCAACCGGGAGCAGAAAAACTTGTGAAAAAGGGAAGATACGGTCAACTTTGTTGAAAATCCGCAACCTGATTTCAAGTCTACTGGTCGAAAAAGAAAAGGAAGAAACAAACTTCTAGATCCGAGTCATCTTCACGGTAAGTGTAATTATTCTTTTGACCACGAATTTCTAACTTATCTATACGATGGTCGATACACGATCCAACCAAAACCAAAACCAAAATCAAAATCAAAACCAAAATCAAAATCAAAATCAAAATCAAAATCAAAATCAAAATCAAAATCCAAATGAAAGTTCTGTCCAAACTTTCAATCTATCTAATATAAGAGCAATCATTTCTGACGACTTTGATGGAAATCGAGAAAAACTCTATGATTTTGTTCAAGATTGTACACAAGCTTGGTCATTATGCAATGATCAACAGAAGCAATTACTACTTCCTTACATTGAATCGAAACTAAAAGGTTCAGCTCGTGCTCAAACAAGAAACAGACGATTCAAAGACTTGCAAGAATTAAATCTCTATTTACTTCAATTATTCGGTGATCGTCGCGATTTATCACAAATTTTAGAAGAACTAAATTTAATTAAACAAAATAAAAATGAGTCAGTTCAAAATTATTTTAATCGTATTGAAAATCTACAAACTATCGCCCTAAACACATCAGCTTTACAGGATGCAATCCAAAATCCAGGTAGAACAGCTATGATAATGGAAATTGCACTTCAACGATTTATTTTACATTCAAATGATGCTATTTCGAATTGTTTACGTAGATCAAAACCGCAAACACTAAATGATGCGTTACGCGAAGCATTATCAGAAGAAAAATATCTCTTAGCCCGAAATCCACATTGCAACGGTAACACTTCTACATTATTTTGTTCCTACTGTAAGAAAAAAGGTCATAAAACTCAAGAATGTCGAAACCCTTCTCGTGATCAATCTAAGTTCCATTATTCAAACTCACAAAGACAAACTAACTCTAATTCTAACTCTAATTCTCATAGTACGACTAACTCTAATCGCCAAAATCAAAATACAAATCAAAACTCAAAATTCTGCAACTATTGCAAACATAAAGGACATATGATTTCAGAATGTCGAAAACGACAATATAATAATAACAAAAATCAATCAAGTTCACACAATTTACCTTCCACATCATCCTCATCAAATTCGGTAAATTTAAACGCCAAAATGTCCGCAATCAGTGTCGCGTTGTTGGACATCCCACATTACTAAAAAGCGATACGCATTCAAGAAATCATAATTTCAAAAAATCAAATCAAATTCATATGCAGAATATCGACAAAGAATTTTTAAATAAACAATCCTCTTATCATATTGATTTATCCAAGTCAAATCTTACATTTGTAAATCTTCCTCATTTCAACAATCAAAAACAAATAATCAATTTCAAATTTCTTGTTGACACTGGTGCAAATGTCTCTCTGATAAAAACCGATAAGTTGAAGACAACATCATTAAATTATAATCCTAACGATACCACCATGATAACTGGTATTGACTCTAATAATGCAATTTTAACTGCAGGCAGTGTTTCCTTAGAACCTCATTTCGAGAATCACGATTTAAAGATCAAATTCCAAATTGTCCAAGGTGATAACGCTATTCCTTACGATGGTATTATCGGTAACGATTTCCTAACCGAACAAGAAGCAGTAATTGATTTGAGTAATTCTGAATTAAAATTAAAATCTTTGCCATTCCCACTAAAACTGTATCCGCATTGTTCCTATTCGATCAACTCTTCCGTACCAACAATTTTAAAACCGCGTTCTGAAACTGTTATTGAAGTCAATATAGTTAACGAAGGAAATTTAAATGTTGGACTCTCACCGGAAATTAAAGTTCACGATGGTGTTTTTTTGGCAAAAGCTATCCTATTTGTAAACAAAGACAAGAAAGCTTTAACAACAATAGTTAACACTACAGACAAATTTGTAAAAATAAATCATATAAATTTACTTCTGGAAGAATTCAGTGAGGACCGCAGTAACATTTTTCTTAACACATCCGAGTCAAATATCACGAATCAAAAACAATACATTAAAACAAGATTGGAAACTCTTGATGCCAATCTTCGACTTGACCACTTAAACGGCGATGAAAAACAATCTGTAATTAGAATTTGTCGCAACTATAACGATATTTTTCAACTACCAGGAGATCATTTAACGCACACAGATGCAATTCGTCATAAAATCATTACAACAAATTCAGAACCAATCAGTTCAAAAATCTATCGCTTTCCAAAAGTACATCAAGTAGAATTATCTAACCAAATTGATAAAATGCTCGATCAAAAGATTATAGAACCCTCAACTTCACCATTCAACGCACCACTATGGATCGTCCCCAAAAAAGTTGATAGCTCTGGTAAACCAAAGTGGCGCATTGTTGTGGATTATCGCAAATTAAATTCAGTTACAGTCGGTGATTCATTTCCAATTCCTAACATCGAAGAAATTTTGGATCAATTAGGTCATTCATGTTATTTTTCAACTCTTGATTTAGCTAATGGGTTTCATCAGATCAAAATGGATGAAAACGATGCCTATAAGACAGCATTCTCGACACACACTGGACATTATCAATTCACTCGTATGCCATTCGGTTTGAAAAATGCTCCATCAACATTCCAAAGAATGATGAATACAGTTTTAACCGGATTACAAGGCTCACAGTGTTTTGTGTACCTTGATGATATTGTCATTTATGCTTCATCAATTGAACAGCACGAACAAAAACTAAAGGCTATATTCAAGAGACTTCGCGAAAATAATTTAAAGCTTCAACCCGACAAATGCGAGTTCATGAAAAAAGAAATAACATATCTAGGACATATTATATCTGCAGAAGGTGTGAAACCTGACCCTATGAAAATTCAAGCTGTTACTAAATTTCCCATTCCGACCAAAGTTCAAAATGTTAAACAATTTCTGGGCCTAGCAGGTTATTATCGGAAATTTATTAAAAATTTCGCAAAAATTGCTAAACCACTCACAAACCTTTTAAAGAAAAATCATCCATTTGAATGGAAAGAAGAACAACAAAAATCATTCGATCAATTGAAACAAATACTAACAACAGAACCCATACTTCAGTATCCAGACTTTGAGAAAACTTTCATCGTAACAACCGATAGTTCAAATTTTGCAATTGGTGCTATTTTATCTCAAGGCGAAATAGGCAAAGACTTAGCTATCTCTTATGCTTCACGCACATTGAATCAATCAGAAATCAACTATTCAACAACTGAAAAAGAACTTCTCGCTATTTTATTTGCTGTCAAGCGATATCGTCCGTACTTATATGGTCAAAAATTCAGAATAATCACAGACCACCGTCCTCTCCAATGGTTATTCAATTGTTCAGATCAATCATCTAGACTTTTAAGATGGAAATTAAAACTCAGTGAATTTGATTATGAAATTGTGTACAAGCCTGGTCGTCTAAACGCAAATGCTGACGCACTGTCACGAAATCCAGTTTTACCCATAACCACTGACGACAGACAGTATTCGAAATTTCTCGAATATCACTACAAAAACGACAAAACAATTGAATTTTCCTCAATAAAAGAAAATATCTTTAACGTAAGTCCTAATGTCTTATTTATAGCCAAAGATCTACATCCAGACAACAAAAATTACGAAACTCTAAATGAAAAATACGATCTAAATGTATTGAATGCAGATAATATTAATCTTCACGATGTTATTGTTTTACAAAACAACAGTTCTAAAACTTACATATTAATCACACATTTAAATCATTTTGATCAACCCACCTACCAAGACATTTACTATTCTCTTATCAACCTCTACGATAAAGCTAATTTAGAAAAGGAAAGGCAACTCTTCATCAAAGATCCTTCCTACTACAATACAAAAATTAAAATGACAAACTTTAACAGCATGCTCTCGTTCATCTTTAGCGATGTAGTCAAAATTACGATAATTCAATCCGAAAAACTAACGCCAACATCTGAAAACGAGAAAATCAAAATTTTAACCGAAAACCACTCAACTTCAATTTCAGGACATACCGGGTTTAGCAAAACTTACAAACGAATAAAAGAACACTACAAGTGGAACGGTATGAAACACGACATCAAAAAATTCATAAAAAATTGCAGAAATTGCCAGATAAACAAAATTAATAGACATCCCACTAAAGCCCCAATGCAAATTACTACGACTTCATCCAGACCATTCGAAAAGCTATTTCTGGATATAGTAGGACCTTTACCAATAACGGAAAACGGAAATAAATTTATTCTCACCTTACAAGATGATTTAACAAAATTTTCTTATGCATACCCATTACCGAACCATGAATCTAAAACAATCGCGGATAAATTTTGTGAATTTATACTAATATTTGGAACACCCGAGAGTATAGTAACCGACAATGGAACCGAATTCACATCAAATTTAATTAAAGAGATCAATAAACTTTTCAAAATAAAACATATTACGACAAGTCCTTACCATCCTCAAAGTAACGGTGCCTTAGAAAGATCACACGCTACTCTTAAAGACTACCTCAAACATTTCGTCAACAAAGAACAGAATAACTGGGATCAATTCATACAAACAGCTATGTTTTCATACAATTGTCAAATTCATTCAACTACACATTTTTCTCCTTACGAATTGTTATTCGGACACAAACCACTACTACCAAATTCAATCACCCGTACACCAGAATTTCGTTACACATATGAAGACTACCATAAACAATTACAACTGAGACTCAACAAATCATTCGAGACCGCTAAATTAAATGCAAATCACTCTAAAGAAACATCTAAAATCCGTTATGACAAAAGAACAAACGACTATAAATTCAAAATCGGTGACTATGCTTACTTAAAAAGCAAATCAACAACTCCAGGAACTTCTCAAAAACTCTCACCACATTATAAAGGACCATTTAAAATAATCAGAGTAAACGCTAACGAAACCGTAGTCCTAAAAATCAAAAATAGAGAACAAACGTACCACAAAAATTTATTAAAACCAACCATTGTTTCAGATGATACGAATCCAAATAATACTACTCCTTGCACTCGCAAAGACATCACCGTCTCTTCCGACGAATAACTTCGAAATAACGCCGATAGAACAAAAGTCAGGACTTTTTTATCAAGATTTAGGCCAAATTCGCATAAGCAACGACCATTTCACTCTTCTCACTTTCAAAAACATTTCGTTTCTCTCTAACAAACTCGCTTATATCCATTTAATTTTTAACAACTCTCAAAATCTATGCGAAACAATCACATCGATCAAATTCCCTTCAGCTTACTGTGTTAACTCAATTCGAATTATGAAAAATCAAATCAAACATTTGCTAGAAAAATCAGATACAATCAGACATCTAGTCGGACACACTCTAACGAATAAATTTAATAGACAACGCCGTGGATTAATTAACGGAGCATCAACAGTTTTAAAATTTCTTTTTGGTACCCCCGATGCAACGGATGCTCAAAGATATGATAATGCTATAAAGTCACTAGCAAACAACGAAAAACAAACAGCGATTCTCATGCAACAACAAATTCGAATCATGTCTTCCACAATCGACAATTATAATAAATCAGTTACTACCCTCAAAGCAAACGAAGAAAACATTAATAATAATTTTAGAAAATTTCAACAATTTTCAAATAATGTCTTAGATCGAGTTACTCAGTTAGAACAACTAGACTCTATCACAAAACATTTCGATCTCTTAAACGAAATCATAGTAGAACTTAGTAATGAGTACGATTCCCTCATAACGTCAATAATGTTTGCTAAACTAAACATCATATACCCAAAGGTAATCAATCCTCAAGACCTATGGTCAGAACTTTCAACTATAAAAATTAGTACAGATTTTATTTTTCCAGTCACTTTGAATGACTATAGTGATATCTACAAACTATATTCACTGTGTAAACTTAATGCAATTTATAACAACGAATTATTAATCTTTTCTCTCAAAATTCCATTAGTTGATCATAAAAATTATAATCTTTTTAAAGTCATCCCTCTACCTATTCAACATTACAACTCTAACATATATTCCTTTATAACGCCTTCCTATCCTTACTTGACTATCAGCATAGATAAAGACGAATTCGCTGGATTGAAAGATCTTTCCAACTGCCAACCACTGGAAGAAAGGATAACACTATGTTCTGATGTTATGACATACGCCACTACCTCAAATCCAAGTTGTGAAGTTACACCTAAAGTAGAACATTCGAATGAAGTACCAACAAATTGTCATCTCAACGTAATTAAAGCACAGTTCGAAGTTTATCACAAAATTGGACCCAACGAATGGTTGTACATTGTTTCGAAGCCAACGAGCCTCACCATCAATTGCAAATTCGATAAACAGGACTCTACGGACAAAACCATAGAAAACGTCGGAATCATTCGATTAAGCACAGGTTGTGTGGGTCGCACTATGTCTTCATCCCTTAAACCAAGTTATAACCAAACCGTCATCGTTCATCACTACATCCCTAATTTCGACATAACGAGAAATGTCAAATACCCAGGGAAAATCAAGGAGTTAAGCAGGATGGAAACCAAACCCGTGATGTTCCGAACCGTCGATTTAGACCAACTCCATGATGCCAAACATCAACTCCAGATGTTTTCAGATGTACTACAGGACCAAATCAACAAACCTATCCTAGGAACTTACGTCGACCACTCCGTGATAATATTTTCGTCGCTCATTTTCGTAATCTTTGGTGCCATGATCACTTTCATCTACAGAAACAAATTGGTGCCGAAGTGTTCAAAACGCAAAAGTGAAGTGTCAAGTTTGCAGAATACCCAAACTGTGCAGCAGACTGTTCCACAAAGTGAATTTTTGATTGAAATACCTCAACAAACTAGTAACGAAACTCATAATGTAAATTTCAGAAGCATTTATTAAGTAGTTCTCCCCTTTTTATATCTCCATGTTATCTTTATTGTTTTTTTTACCTTTTTATATATTTGTATTCACACATATATCAAAAAACTTAGGAGGGAGGAGTGTTATGATCCCACCGATGATTCATGGACCCATCACTGATCATTATGGCTAATTATGTATGCTTTGCATGACGAAGGTCCATGGGTCTAAGTGATAACAGAACCTATATAATTGTACCCCCAACAGTATTCAAAATCATTCAGTATTCAGCATTCCATATTCCATATTCAGTAATCAGTAGTTAGTAGTTAGTCGATCACGAAGTTAGTCTGTAGAATTAAAGAATATATATATATACCATCTAAAGTTTGTGTCAATCCTCTTCAAAATTCGACCGGCCCAAAAAGGAGATAAAAAGAACCATCACACTGCCTAAATCGCCCAAATGGCGATAAATCGCCAAATCTGGGCACCGTGGGTCCGACAACGACTCGAAGTGCAATTATCGCCCTTGTGATTAGGGCGCAAACAATTTTTGCACAGCTTGTGCTTATTTATCTCCGCTAATCTTTGATTAACCGTCAGCGTTAAAAATGCTCTGCACTGATACATCTGGTGTACTTGGTTGCAAATGACGCAGTTAGTCGAAGTTGTGTTGTGTCTTGCGTTGTTTGTTTTTTGCGCTGAGTGTGATGGAGGTTTGGCATTTGACCCTGAACCCGACTCCACTTTATTTATTTCTAAAGATTCCAGAGTTTGACACCGCTGTGTCAGGAAATTTTGTAATCGTGCGTATGTGGGAATTTCAGAATTGAGGGAAGATTCCCATGCCAAGCCGGTTGCTTGATCAAATTTTGATACCATGATGTGAATTAATAAATCGTCCCATTGATTCACGGGTCTCTCAAGTGATTCCAAAACTTTTAAATGCGTTGTAACAGATTGTAGCAAATTTCTAAGAGACCTTGGTTCCTTTGTCGCTGCGTTTAACGAAAATATCTCGCGTACATGGTGTTGGACGATTAACCTGGAATTTTCGTAGCGCGCCTCCAAAAGTTCCCAAGCTTTGGCATAATTTTCGTTTGAAACAGTTAAATGTTGGATGTTTTGGCGTGCATCGCCCGTCAAACTAGAATTAAGATAATGAAATTTTTGGATTCCCGATAATTTTGAATTGTTGTGTATTAGATTTTTGAACGTGTCGCGAAACGTTACCCATGCTGTAAAATTACCGGAAAAAATTGGCAATTCAATGTCTGGGAGCTTTATCTGGGCTGATTCCGTGTTTGCCCGGAAGTCGTTAATTTTTGCTTCAGCCCGACTTGTGACGTTATAAAAATCGTTTTCAAAATTCACTAATTGTTCTTCCGCTGCTTCCGTAGGCTCTACTGCCGCTATTTTCGCGTGGATTTCATCAAACTCGTTTAGGCACGCTTCCAAACCCTTTAATCGCCGCTGAATTTCCGTAATTTTGTCGTTGGCGGATACTTCGTTTAAGAAATTATTAAACCGTGTGAGTTTGCTTTTGAGCAGCCCCCGCCGAAACTTTAATTGTGATAATTCCGTCATAGTGAGATCTCGTAAAACGTACTGACAATGATGTGATCGAATCTTGTCTATATCTTAGGATTATGGATAAGAGGATGCACTGACCTTTTTCTTTGCTCCTGGTTGGATGAATTGTTGCTTGCTGTGATGCCGAGTCGGTATGTTCGGGAAGCGCGTTTGTCTTGCGATGTCGACACTGCTTATGCTTCCGATAATTTACTTGGACCGTTATTTTTAGTGATAACAGATCCGGCTCGAAGGACCATTTTATATGTTGCGCCTCTTGTGGCGATGATCAGAAAGAAAACGCAACTGTTTAGATTTTCTTGGTTTTTATTTGGTGTTGACCGTTCGAGGTCTGACAGAGATCTGGCTTAACTAAAACTAGGATATTACAAAATGTGTACCCCCCCGAAAGTGGGGTGGTACGGAGGCGTGGTACCTGTTTTGAGCAGGCGTACTGAACAAAATCAAAAATTGGAGTTGCCAATGCAGGCCATCGTAAAAATAACGAATTTTCTTTATTTGGGTATAAATAATTAATCCAACTGAGTCTAAAATATAATTTATTTCACTTGCTAGGGTTTTAAAACGTACTGTTGAAATTCTAAAAGAACATTAATATTATTACATAGTTGCATTACTTTTTCTAAAAATGTATGCACCGTTTATCAGTCGAAGATTGGAGTTCATTTCTAATGAATAAATTACATAAATTTGTTCTTTTGAAATTTTTGTTAGGTCCGTTATGCCGGAAGTGGCAGTCAACTTGCTTATTTTAAATAGAACACCCTATATTTTATTGTATTTTTGAATTCTATATGCAAATTGAAGATCAGTTTTGCTTGAAACAGATTCTTATTTTTTCTTAAAGGCAAATAATTTAGGAGACGGAATTCATAGGATTCAGCAAACAAATCTTTGTTTTGTAGCTTTAGGCGCCGCCGGTATTTATATCTTGTGCTGGTCTAAATATACATGTTCTGATGATTTTTTCTTATTTCAATAATACTTTCGATCTTTAATTTTAATTGTTTTGGAAAAAAAAATCTATTTTAATAATTTCAAATTATAATTACGATTATAATTTGACATACTATTTTCATGGTTCTGAATGTTCTGGATTTAGCTCGTCTTGTTCTGTAAGGCGAGCTTGAAGAAGTTCTGGGTTCAGTTCTGACTGAAAAGTCATAAGAAAAGTTTTCATATTATGTCAAACACATTTATATAGGTTAAACAAAATTCTTCTTTTTCTTGCAACGACTTATTTTTATGATTCAATCAAATAAAAAAATAATACTTGAAAATTATTTACACAAGTTGGATGAGATGATTATTCATAGGAGGTTATTTTTTTATATGTGCAGTTAAATCTGTAAATAACAGCAAAGTGATCAATGATATTATTTTCGGTAAGGCAAGAAACAATTTTTAAAAGTTTGAGTCACTTTCTTCAAAACTCATCACAACTCATAAACTTTTCAAAAATTTGATTACTTGAGAAGACACGAATATTGACGAATTCGATTTTTTTTGTTGTGGGCCTTTAGCATCGTGAGCGCCAAAAATACATAAAAATTTCTAGATGTCAAATCCTCCCATTTTCTTACTCTTGACGTCGGACGTAAATTTTCCATATTTTCAGTAACAGTTTGCGCAAATCTGTTGGTCTCACATATAATAAGTGCCACTAATTCCAAATCAAAGATTGATCTTTAGCATCTTTTGGCAAATTTAAATAATTTTCTTGAATACCAGGTTGGTTTCTCACTGCCCCTCTTCTATTCTAGAATTTACATTTTCATCATCACTTTCATACAAATTGTT
This sequence comes from Gnatocerus cornutus, assembly GCA_029298725.1. Classification (NCBI taxonomy): domain Eukaryota; kingdom Metazoa; phylum Arthropoda; class Insecta; order Coleoptera; family Tenebrionidae; genus Gnatocerus; species Gnatocerus cornutus. The sequence goes on along the minus strand of CM055514.1, from coordinate 2,605,520 downwards.
ATCAGTTTTACCTTATGCATTTTACTTTAGATTGTTGCTGCTTTGTTTTTTTTTTTTCAGGAAACCATGGGAAGATTTGATGGTATCATATTGTACCGACCTGAAGTGCACTTGAAATATAAGAAAGCCTGAAGTTGAATATTTGGAATTTGGAACTCTGCCCACTGGCCACCCTGAACCGAAGATTGACCACGGTTTTTCTCAGTCAGAGTACGTAAAGAATGGTATACTGAGTCATACTAAATCCTGCACTTTACGTCGCGTCTTTCTGTGCAAACTTGTCGATTTGAAGGCGAAGCTTAGGTAGTTCAAACCGCTTTCTAATCAGAGCGGGAAAGTCGATAAAAATGCCCCTTTTTCTGTGTGCCGTTCGAAAGATAGGGAATGATTGACAGGTCCTTTCTTACGACAACAGCTGTAGTATTATTACTAGCTATTATCTACAATCAACTTATAATTCGATTTTCAATTACATTTATGAACCAAATGAACCAATATTTTATTCACTATTTTATTCACAGATTCCTCTTTGGTGTTTGACTTCGTTGTCATTTATGCGCATCCTTTTTTCGACATTTTTGGAAATAACATACAGGTACAGGTTTAGACGCAATTGTGAATTTATGCTCGTGTCTGGAACTACAAGTTTTCTCTTGAATTTTCTTTGCAATATTTAGTTTATTTGACATGGAATCTTCAAAATAACTTTCTGCTGTTGTTGAAGATTCAACAATATGACAACATGACCCCTCATTCAATTCAATTCAATTTTTTTTTTCGTAATATTCTTTGGACTTGTCTGGTTATAAACGCAGAGTTCCTTTTTCAGCTACTTTAAGAATTTTTGTTGAAATCAACGCAACTTTCATTTTCGCCGCTTTTTCTAGCAAAACGAAAAAAGCAGTAAACAATATCTAGACACGTTTAATGTGGCATTTAATATCAGTAAATTTTGAAATAATGAAAAGAATTTTGATGATTTCGTGCAGATTTCTGCTGTTTTCTTGCAATTCAGCCGTTGAATCTTGATAAAAATTGGAGGTTTTGTAGATTTCCAGCTCTTCTTTGCAAATCCAAGCCAGAATCAGCGAGTAATCGTCGTTTAGCATCAAAATAAGCGGATTTCTCTAAGAATTTTGATGATTTTGTGCAGATTTCTGCTGTTTTCTTGCAATTCAGCCGTTGAATCTTGATAAAAATTGGTGGTTTTGTAGATTTCGAGCTCTTCTTTGCAAATCCAAGCCAGAAAACGCCGAAAATGAGCGAGAAATCGTCGTTTTAGATCGAAATAAGCGGATTTCTCTAAGAATTGTGATGATGTCGTGCATATTTCTGCTGTTTTCTTGCAATTCAGCCGTTGAATCTTGATAAAAATAGGTGGTTTTGTAGATTTCGAGCTCTTCTTTGCAAATCCAAGCCAAAATCAGCGAGAAATTGTCGTTTAGCATCAAAATAAGTGGATTTCTCTAAGAATTTTGATGATTTCGTGCAGATTTCTGCTGTTTTCTTGCTATTCAGCCGTTGAATCTTGATAAAAATTTGAGGTTTTGTAGATTTCAAGCTCTTCTTTGCAAATTCAAGCCAGAAAACGGCCTGAATCAGAGAGAAATCGTCGTTTAGCATCAAAATAAGTGGATTTCTCTAAGAATTTTGATGATTTCGTGCAGATTTTTGCTGTTTTCTTGCAATTCAGCCGTTGAATCTTGATAAAAATTGGTGGTTTTGTAGATTTCGAGCTCTTCTTTGCAAATCCAAGCCAGAATCAGCGAGAAATCGTCGTTTAGCATCAAAATAAGCGGATTTCTCTAAGAATTTTGATCATTTTGTGCAGATTTCTGCTGTTTTCTTGCAATTCAGCCGTTGAATCTTGATAAAAATTGGTGGTTTTGTAGATTTCGAGCTCTTCTTTGCAAATCCAAGCCAGAATCAGCGAGAAATCGTCGTTTAGCATCAAAATAAGCGGATTTCTCTAAGAATTTTGATGATTTCGTGCAGATTTCTGCTGTTTTCTTGCAATTCAGCCGTTGAATCTTGATAAAAATAGGTGTTTTTGTGAATTTCGAGCTCTTCTTTGCAAATCCAAGCCAGAAACCGCCGAGAATCAGCGAGAAATCGTAGTTTAGCATCAAAATAAGCGGATTTCTCTAAGAATTTTGATGATTTCGTGCAGATTTTTGCTGTTTTCTGGCAATTCAGCCGTTGAATCTTGATAAAATTTGGTGGCTTTGTAGTTTTCGAGCTCTTATTTGCAAATCCAAGCCAGAATCAGCGAGAAATCGTCGTTTAGCATCAAAATAAGCGGATTTCTCTAAGAATTTTGATCATTTTGTGCAGATTTCTGCTGTTTTCTTGCAATTCAGCCGTTGAATCTTGATAAAAATTGGTGGTTTTGTAGATTTCGAGCTCTTCTTTGCAAATCCAAGCCAGAAAACGCCGAAAATGAGCGAGAAATCGTCGTTTTAGATCGAAATAAGCGGATTTCTCTAAGAATTGTGATGATGTCGTGCATATTTCTGCGTTTTCTTGCAATTCAGCCGTTGAATCTTGATAAAATTAGGTGGTTTTGTAGATTTCGAGCTCTTCTTTGCAAATCCAAGCCAAAATCAGCGAGAAATTGTCGTTTAGCATCAAAATAAGTGGATTTCTCTAAGAATTTTGATGATTTCGTGCAGATTTCTCCTGTTTTCTTGCAATTCAGCTGTTGAATCTTGATAAAAATTGGTGGTTTTGTAGTTTTCGACTCTTATTTGCAAATCCAAGCCAGAATCAGCGAGAAATCGTCGTTTAGCATCAAAATAAGTGGATTTCTCTAAGAATTTTGATGATTTCGTGCAGATTTTTGCTGTTTTCTTGCAATTCAGCCGTTGAATCTTGATAAAAATTGGTGGTTTTGTAGTTGTCGAGCTCTTCTTTGCAAAATCCAAGCCAGAAAACGCCGAAAATGAGCGAGAAATCGTCGTTTTAGATCGAAATAAGCGGATTTCTCTAAGAATTGTGATGATGTCGTGCATATTTCTGCTGTTTTCTTGCAATTCAGCCGTTGAATCTTGATGAAAATAGGTGGTTTTGTAGATTTCGAGCTCTTCTTTGCAAATCCAAGCCAGAAAACGGCCTGAATCAGAGAGAAATCGTCGTTTAGCATCAAAATAAGTGGATTTCTCTAAGAATTTTGATGATTTCGTGCAGATTTTTGCTGTTTTCTTGCAATTCAGCCGTTGAATCTTGATAAAAATTGGTGGTTTTGTAGTTTTCGAGCTCTTATTTGCAAATCCAAGCCAGAATCAGCGAGAAATCGTCGTTTAGCATCAAAATAAGCGGATTTCTCTAACAATTTTGATGATTTCGTGCAGATTTCTGCTGTTTTCTTGCAATTCAGCCGTTGAATCTTGATAAAAATTGGTGGTTTTGTAGATTTCGAGCTCTTCTTTGCAAATCCAAGCCAGAATCAGCGAGAAATCGTCGTTTAGCATCAAAATAAGCGGATTTCTCTAAGAATTTTGATCATTTTGTGCAGATTTCTGCTGTTTTCTTGCAATTCAGCCGTTGAATCTTGATAAAAATTGGTGGTTTTGTAGATTTCGAGCTCTTCTTTGCAAATCCAAGCCAGAAAACGCCGAAAATGAGCGAGAAATCGTCGTTTTAGATCGAAATAAGCGGATTTCTCTAAGAATTGTGATGATGTCGTGCATATTTCTGCGTTTTCTTGCAATTCAGCCGTTGAATCTTGATAAAATTAGGTGGTTTTGTAGATTTCGAGCTCTTCTTTGCAAATCCAAGCCAAAATCAGCGAGAAATTGTCGTTTAGCATCAAAATAAGTGGATTTCTCTAAGAATTTTGATGATTTCGTGCAGATTTCTCCTGTTTTCTTGCAATTCAGCTGTTGAATCTTGATAAAAATTGGTGGTTTTGTAGTTTTCGACTCTTATTTGCAAATCCAAGCCAGAATCAGCGAGAAATCGTCGTTTAGCATCAAAATAAGTGGATTTCTCTAAGAATTTTGATGATTTCGTGCAGATTTTTGCTGTTTTCTTGCAATTCAGCCGTTGAATCTTGATAAAAATTGGTGGTTTTGTAGTTGTCGAGCTCTTCTTTGCAAAATCCAAGCCAGAAAACGCCGAAAATGAGCGAGAAATCGTCGTTTTAGATCGAAATAAGCGGATTTCTCTAAGAATTGTGATGATGTCGTGCATATTTCTGCTGTTTTCTTGCAATTCAGCCGTTGAATCTTGATGAAAATAGGTGGTTTTGTAGATTTCGAGCTCTTCTTTGCAAATCCAAGCCAGAAAACGGCCTGAATCAGAGAGAAATCGTCGTTTAGCATCAAAATAAGTGGATTTCTCTAAGAATTTTGATGATTTCGTGCAGATTTTTGCTGTTTTCTTGCAATTCAGCCGTTGAATCTTGATAAAAATTGGTGGTTTTGTAGTTTTCGAGCTCTTATTTGCAAATCCAAGCCAGAATCAGCGAGAAATCGTCGTTTAGCATCAAAATAAGCGGATTTCTCTAACAATTTTGATGATTTCGTGCAGATTTCTGCTGTTTTCTTGCAATTCAGCCGTTGAATCTTGATAAAAATTGGTGGTTTTGTAGATTTCGAGCTCTTCTTTGCAAATCCAAGCCAGAAAACGCCGAAAATGAGCGAGAAATCGTCGTTTTAGATCGAAATAAGCGGATTTCTCTAAGAATTGTGATGATGTCGTGCAGATTTCTCCCGTTTTCTTGCAATTCAGCCGTTGAAAAATTGGTGGTTTTGTAGATTTCGAGCTCTTCTTTGCAAATCCGACAATTTTTGCAAAAAACGTTGGCCATTATTACAAACTGCGTTGTCTGATATCGGGGTTAAAATTTTTGCACTCTTTGCATTCGGATTAAACGTCTGTCAATATCTTAAAAGACAGTCTTACAAATTGTAACACTAATGTCTCTAAATAGATCAACACAAAATACGCTTTTCCTTATCTATAAAAATTTACTTTCACAGTTATTCGTAACTTGTATTTTTTTTAAAGTCACCGGTAATTTTTATTATAATAATATGGTTATAAATGGAGGAATATCATATATAAAATCAAGGTGAACACAATAATTAGCAACATTTAGAAAAATATAATAATAAGTAGCAATTTCACTTAACTTATATGTGTCAGAAACTGGTTTACGTACAAACAAATAAATTATTGAACAACGTCGCTACTGAAAGTTGGCACTAATGAACCCCATTAAAAACCAATTTAAAAACTTTTGATGACTAAAAGCAATTCATCGTTGCTAGTGAAGCAGTTGCATGATGACAGAAGTCCTTAAAGTTTTAGTGATACTTCTACTTTTTTACCACGGGTCATGTCAAACCGGACGATCCGTTTTGGAAAATTTCCTGGGACCTTTCAGAACAGCGCGGAAACTCTTCATGGAAACGAGTCTTCGACTCCAAAAACAAAATGAATTTCCCATCAGAAGCACAGTAAGGTCGAATTTTTACCACCAATGAATTGATTGAAACTTTTAGAAACTACAAAAACGACTTGCGAAATCGCACCCGTTTTTCTGTGACTTAGAAAACGCACGAAGTTCAAAGAAACCAACTTCGATCCACGAGTTGAGACCTGGAGATATCGACGTTATTGCAGCTCTCGGCGACAGTTTAACCGCGGGTTTTGGCATCAGCGCGGTTAACCCTTTCGAGGTTCTTATCGAAGAACGAGGGAAATCGTTTTCCATCGGAGGTGAAGGCGATTGGAGAAGTGTCACCACTTTACCTAACATTCTCAAAGTTTTCAATCCAAATTTAGTGGGATTTTCTTTGGAAAGTTCCTTATCTATCCAACCAGAGTCTCAACTAAATGTTGCTGAAGGAGCTGCCATTTCCGCAGACATGCCTTACATGGCTCGCGAACTGGTGGCTAGAATGAAATCTGACAATAGAATTAACATAGCTGAAGACTGGAAGGTATAAAATACGATGTACGAACTCTGGTTATTTTTTAGATGGTGACTATTTTTATAGGAGCAAACGATTTTTGTGGCCACGTTTGTTACCTCGAAAATCCACTTTCAAGTTTGAAGAACCACAGAAAAGATTTAGTTGAAACACTGCGAATACTTAGAGACGATTTGCCGAGGACTTTTGTCAACGTGATTCCACCACCTAGTAAAAAAAAATTCATCTGAGATCTTAGGGTTGATAATTTCATCATTTTGCAGACATTCGAACTTTAGTGGAAATGCAAATAACAGACCCATTCTGTTACATCAGCCATCTCTTTGAATGTCCTTGTTTCTTCGGCGTTCAGTTTGCCGCGAAGAGAAAAACACAATTTGAGCTGATGGTGCGGTGGCAAAAACTTGATTTGGAAGTGGGAAATCTCTTGGAGTTTGATAAAGATGATTTTACAGTGGTTGTTCAACCTTTTACCTTAAATTATACGTTTCCGGTGACTATGGGAAATGTGGCAGATCTTCGGTATTTTGCACCCGACTGTTTTCATTTCAGTCAACGGATGCAAGCTAGAGGTAGTCGCTGCAGTTGTGTTATAACACTACAAGAATGTGTTTCAGTTGCCAATGATCTGTGGAATTCTATTATGGAGCCTGTTGGTAATAAATCTTTGGATGGGCAAGAACTTTTTACAAATTTTAAGTGTCCGAGTAGTGAGCATCCTTTTATTTTTACGAGAAGAAATAGCATGTTATGACATGTTTAGCAATTAGGTTTTTTATGGTTTCTATTCAAGACTGCAAAATATTTTTTAAACAAAATCATGCGACGTTGCTTTCTTTGTTGGGACTTTGCAGATAAAAAAAATTTCAAAAAAATTAACAATGTATTTACAAAAAAAGGTAATGCGTTATTAGAAATAATTGCTAACAAAGATATATTAAAATTAATCCAAATTCAGCAACTTCTATAGTCTATTTGACCTTAAAACTCCCCCAAATTTGCTCTTGTGACACCAAAAATGTCGAAATTAAAGCGCGTTGAAGTTTTTTTTTGTATTTTTTTTTACTGGTCGAAATAAAAATTTCCAAATATTCTCCTTTTTGGTCTAAATTTTTCTAAATCTGTAATCTTAATAAGGCAGTCAAGACTTATAAACTTCACAAATTTGGTTATAGTGGCGTTAAAAATGAAGAACTTACAGGTCGTTAAAAATTTTTGGTCAAAATACAAAAATTTTTCTTTGCTCCTCGAAATCAAAATTTCTAAAAATTCTCTTTTTCGGTCTACGTTTTTCTAACTCTTAATAAGGTAGTCGAGGGTGATAATCTCCACAAATGTGGTTAAAATCGCATAAAAAATAAAGAAATTACAGAATCTTAAAAAAAATTGGTGGCATTTTTTGGTCTTTAAACGAAAACTTCTAAAAATTCAACTTTTTAGTCTAATTTTTTTGGAAATTAGTGATATTACTAAAACAAACAAAAGAAACAACATGCATAAATTTCGTTCCTGTCGCACTAAAAATAAAGAAATTGGAGTGTTGAAAAAAATTTACATTTTCACAGTTGTCCAAATAAAAATTTCTAAATATTCTTCTTTTTGGTCTAAATTTTTCTAAATCTGTACTCTTAATAAGACAGTCAAGACTTACAAACTCCACAAATTTGGTTATAGTGGCGTTAAAAATGAAGAACTTACAGGGTGTTAAAAATTTTTGGTCAAAAAACAAAAATTTTTCTTTGCTCCTCGAAATCAAAATTTCTAAAAATTCTCTTTTTTGGTCTAAATTTTTCTAAATCGACACTCTTAATAAGGTAGTCGAGATTGATAATCTCCACAAATGTGGTTAAAATCGCATAAAAAAATAAAGAAATTACAGGATTTTATCAAAAATTGCTGGCATTTTTTTGGTCTTAAAACGAAAACTTCTAAAAATTCGACTTTTCAATCTAAATTTTTGCAAATTAATGATATTACTAAAACAAACAAAAGAAACAACATTCATAAATTTCGTTCCTGTCGCTCTAAAAATACGTAATTGCAGGGTTGAAAAAAATTGGCATTTTCGCAGTTGTCCAAATAAAAATTTCTAAATATTCTCCTTTTTGGTCTAAATTTTTCTAAATCTGTACTCTTAATAAGACAGTCAAGACTTATAAACTCCACAAATTTGATTATAGTGGCGTTAAAAATGAAGAACTTACAGGTCGTTAAAAATTTTTGGTCAAAAAACAATGTAGTCGTATTTATTTAAAAGATTCAAAAACGTGTTGTCGTTTTGCTTGTTTATTTTCGAATCCTCATTTTCCTTAGTTTCAATACAAGGCATGGGTTGATTATAATATTTAATGCGTTTTAATTTGTTAAATGAAGAATACAAATTGAAGTATTCATGTGATTCAATTTTGTCTTTTTTAGTAACATCAGTGTTAAGATGTAAATAGGCTTTTTTTGTTTCTGCCAAAGTTTCATTTTTTACAGGAAACAATAAATTTGGCCAATGTTTCATGTTTTGTTTTAACAACGAAGGACCATTAAACCATAAAGGGCAATTTAATAAGTTGTCTGGAGTACAACCGCGACTTATGAGGTCGGCTGGGTTGTTTATGGATTCGACATGCTTCCAGTCTGATGGTGAAGAAGTATCTTGAATAGATGCTACTCTGTTTGCTACGAAAGTGGTTCGGTAATACGATGGAGAATTTATCCATTGAAGAGTTATGATAGAATCTGACCAGTAAAATACTGAATCAACTTTGATATAACTTTTGCTGATTATTTTATGCATTAATTGTGCTGCTAAAAGTGCTGCACACAGTTCTAAGCATGGTAACGATTTTTTCTTCAAAGGTGCTACTCGCGATTTTGCACACAGTAAATGAATAGAAACGTTATTGCTTGAATCAATGCATCTAAGATATACAGAGTGTCCCAGATCTCGCGCCCCATAGAGCAAGGGAGGGTGCCGACAGCAATACAGATGGTAAATTTCAAAACAAAAATTGACTAAGTTTAATAGTATTCAAGAACTGATAAAAAGTTAACAACCAATCCCAAAAGCTTATTCGAGAAGTGGAGTAAAAGGCCATCCCAATTTCCTAGGCAACGAGAGTCTAATGTTCATCTGACCAATGGATGATAGTATGTGTCCATAGTTACCAATTTTCAAATTCTGTTCAGCTTCAGGATTGGCTACAGTTTTTTTGTCTTATCTCGGTTATTTTTTGAGTTAAAAAATTATAGTTTCGAAATTTTGGTTCAGAATTTTTGCCTCCATAAGCCCTTTTTCTCTGGGGCGCGAGTTCTGGGACACCCTGTATAACTGCACCATAAGCCTTTCCACTGGCGTCAGCAAAAGCATGAAGTTGAATTTGCACTGGATCTGTTTTTGTTGCACATCTAAAACTTTTAATTAAATTTAAGTGAGTTAGATTTTTCTCAAAATTGAGCCAGGCTTCAGCAATAGATTGAGGGACTTTGTCATCCCAAGATAACTTCAATTGCCAAAGCTCCTGAATGATTAGTTTTGCCACCAAGATGGATCTGGCATACTGTTGAAAGCATGCTTCGTTTAGTAGGTGTTTGAGTTAACTGAAATGTATCCTCTTTAGCATTCCATATAACTCCTAAAGTTTTTGCATTATCATGATTGCTTAATGTCAGAATATCAAAATTAACCTGCTTTGTGTTAATGTCGCGGACTATCGCGTTATTATTCGAAATATATTTCCCTCAATTCAAAACCAGCTGAGTTTAAGATTATATCAAGTTCTTTGCGTATCTGATTAACTTCATCAACGTTTTTTCCACCTGTTAAAAGATCATCAACATAAAAACATTGAGAAATGATTTTGCATGTCTTTGGGTACTGATCTTTATATAATTCTGCTAATCGCATGAGACATTTAGTGGCCAAATATGGAGCTGAACTTGTTCCATAAGTTACCGTATTGAGTTTAAATATCTCCTTCAGAAGGATCATCTCTCCAAAAAATAAATTGATATAACTGATCGGTTGGTTTAACTAATACTTGCCCATACATTTTCATAATGTCAGCGGCCAAAACAATCTGATGTTGCCTAAAGTTGATAAGATTAGTAAATAAATCGTTTTGAAGAGTTGGTCCAACCATCAAAATATCGTTTAAAGATAACTCGGTACTTGTTTTCGTAGACGCTTAAAAACGACTCGCAGTTTTATCGTTAAACTGTTTGATCTTATGATTGAATGACGAGGTAAAAATAATGTTTCGCGTTTTCAATTTCAGAAGGATTAATTTGACTCATATGATTTAGTTCAGTATATTCATGAATAAAATTAGACTATTCTTGTTTCAATGATGGATTGTTATCAAGCCTTTTTTCAAGATTTAAGAAACGTTTTAATGCAACAGTTTTAGAATCACCAAGAGATTCGGGATTTACTTTAAAAGGTAAGATACCACAAATCGACCTTCTTCATTGCGGTATGTATTTAATTCAAAATGATTTTCATAATTTTGTTCTTCTGGGGAAGTTTTGATGATAAAATTTGTGGTTCATCTAAACTCCAGAACTTTTTAACGTCATTGTCTAATTCTATCAAATGATCTACAGAATGACAAGCAATAATTGTGTGATTTGAATTCATTGTTGATGCTTTAAGTCCTGGAATTTTTCCTGCTACAATCCATCCCAATTTTGTTTTGATTAAAAATGTCTCATTAGAAACACTCAGCTTGATCATTTGACCTAATATTTTATAATATTCACATACTCCTAGCAATAAATCTATTGGACCTGAATTGTTGAAATTTGTATCTGTTAGTTGTAGTTCAGTAGGAATATTGAGCATTTCTGAGTTAAATGATGTGAGTGGAAGACTCTCAGTGACTTTGGGAATAACATAGCAAGACAAGCTAGATGAATAATCTCTGACTTCGGAGTAAATTTGAACCGTAGTTCTTTGCTTAATTTCAGAAAAAGAATTGTTAATACCTCCAATGCCTAGTTTAACATTTGTTGTTTTTATATTTAATTTGCGACACAAGTTTTCAGACATAAGATTACTTTGAGAACCTGGATCAAGAAGACACCGAACAGAACACCATTCACCTGAAGGCATCTTGACTTTGACCATAGCTGTTGATAACAGTACTTGATTTAACGTAATACAATACTGTTAGCGCTGCTGTTAAAATTTCAAAATATGAATCAGAAAACGATTTAATTTGCTCATCTGGGAACGACTGATCTAACGATTCCAAAATTGAACAGTTATTATGGAATTAGCAACGGCTTTAACTAAGTAACTCTTACTTGGAGCTCTGTTTTGTTTTTTAAATTAAGAGTTTCATCTAAAGATACAATAAACTCAGAACAATCTCGCATTTGCCTATTTAATGAGTTTACTTTTGCCAAAGCTAATTCATGTTCCGATCTTTTGGGAGCCATTTCTTTATTGGTTAAACAAAACTAGGAACAGGCAATATAGACCAGGAATGGGTGGGAATAAAGGATAGGGCTGACCTTGTCTAAACTTGTGACTTATCTTTGATAGCTTTCTGTATTCGTCTGTCTCTGGTCTGGTTTGATGATGGAGCTGGATACCTTGCAGGAAGTTCACTGCCAAACGTCTCGATGTGGATTCCGCTTTCAGAGTTTGGGACACAATGCACAGACGATGACTAAACGTATTTGGTATCGCTATCCGGCTCGAAGGACCAATTTGTAGTTGTATTTGTTTAAAAGATTCAAAAACGTGTTGTCGTTTTGCTTGTTTATTTTCGAATCCTCATTTTCCTTAGTTTCAATACAAGGCATGGGTTGATTATAATATTTACATGAAATTGAACAAACAAAAATTTTTCTTTGCCCCTCGAAATCAAAATTTCTAAAAATTCTCTTTTTCGGTGTAAATTTTTCTAAATCGACACTCTTAATGAGGTAGTCGAGAGTGATAATCTTCAAAAATGTGGTAATATTCGCATAAAAAATAAAGAAATTACAGGATTTTAACAAAAATTGGTGGCATTTTTTTGGTCTTAAAACGAAAACTTCTAAAAATTCGACTTTTTAATCTAAATTTTTGCAAATTAATGATATTACTAAAACAAACAAAAGAAACAACATGCACAAATTTGTTCCTATCGCACTAAAAATAACGAAATTACAGTGTTGAAAAAAATTGACATTTTCACAGTTGATCAAATAAAAATTTCTAAATATTCTCTTTTTTGGTCAAAATTTTTCTAAATCTGTACTCTTAATAAGACAGTCAAGACTTATAAACTCCACAAATTTGGTTATAGTGGCATTAAAAATGAAGAACTTACAGGTCGTTAAAAATTTTTGGTCAAAAAACAAAAATTTTTCTTTGCTTCTCGAAATCAAAATTTCTAAAAACTTTCTTTTTCGGTCTACATTTTTCTACAGCTAATGTTTATCGTAATAAGACCTTGAGACATTGCATCGAACTCGAGACGCAAAAACGAGTTCTTTATGCAGTGTCCTAGACCGAGATTCCACTTGTATAAAAAAGGAAATATTAAAATCCACTTACCACCAGTGTGTGTTCAACCATGAAAACCAATATCTTACTTTGCTTCATTCTTTGCCAAAAAGTGTCCCCAAACCCCGTGGAACTCGACGGTCTTATCGCCCCCTGGCGCCATTTCAGAATCGAATCCTTCAAACTCTTAAACGAGACTGTCGAATCTAAAGAAAACCTGCGAATTCTCCGAAAACAACAAGTAAGTTCTTCTGAAATCCCCACGTTTAGTATGGTGTTGAAATTTCTAGAAAGTTCAACGGTTTGTTCGGAAAAAAATCTTCTGCCCGGTCAACAACACAAGAAACGCTCGAGTACCAGAAAGTATTCATGAACTTCGCCCTGGTGACATCGACGTCGTTGCTGGAATTGGCGACAGTTTAACGGCTGGGGTGGGTCTCATGGCCACCAACGCCATGCATGTTAGTTTGGAACATCGAGGGTACGGAGCTACAGCAGGTGAGATGCGATTTTTGCATGAAAATGACACCAAAAACTATTAATAGGTACTTAATTCATTAATCAGGATTTTTTAGCTGACTTTTCTGCAGATCTCTATAAGTCTTAAGATTTTTACTGCCTTCTTCTTCAAACTCATCATTTACACTGAATTCATCTTCATCTTCTTTAAACTAACAAAGCAATAAGGGCAGGGATATGAAGAAGTAGCAGTTTGCTGACCATTAATTAAAAGAAGAATTTTGAAATCTGCCACAAACTTGAATGGTATTGCATTTAAATTTGTCAGTTAAAACAGTAGCAAAATTAATTTTTCTACCACAGAGTCCACAAACTTTTTTTCTATTTTCATCGTTTTTGCACTTCACTGAAGGCATAATTAAAATTTGCCCTATTTGTACGTTGATAGAATGTAGGAACTGTCATAAAAAGCAATTGTTTTTAGACGGCCTACTCCTTAGAGTTACAAGTTACGATATTTGAAGAAGATCGTAATAGTATATTAAAGAACGGTAAGAACGTGTTTTATAATGGCCAATTAATGGCAATGTCATTATAAAACAAGTACTTTATACTATTTTTTCGAATTTGCACCTTTTGTTTTAATAAAAAAATTAAATTTTCCAATTCTAAGACTTTTCGTTTTACACGATTGGTAATGGTTTTGTAACCACGACTTGCCACTTGATTTTTCAAATTCAATTTAAAATTTGACATTTATGGAGTTTCATTATCACTGAATATTAACCTAACCTCACAACTACCGCCTGTAAAGTATGCAACCTTCCACTCTGGAGGATGAACAAACTAAATACGATTGAAATAGTGGTTTAGATGCAGTATTTAATTATTTTTTGTATTGTAGTTGGGTCGCAACTTCTTAAAATTTATTGCCTTAATGATAATTTTGATCAGTGAATGGTAAATGTTTAATTCCAGCCAGAATACAAGTTGGAATCTCTATTAATTTTTGGCATATTAAGTTAAATGTTGATAAAATCGTCAAGTTCTTTTTGAGGGATACTTATATGCAACTTGCAACTTGCAAAATCCATGACGATACCAAAAACAGCAGATATGGCGAATTCAATATATTAGAATTTTTTAAATATAGCTGTTTTCTTGTAATTTACTTCGCGTTAGTTAATATTTAAAAAAAATAGAAAAAGAACTTTAAGTTGAAATTTTGTAAGGAATGTATTCTGAGCAACTTTTCTTAAAAATCGAAGATGTCCAACACCAAGGAAAAGTTCACTTTATTCAAAAACTCGTGGACAATCTATCATTTCCAAATTCTTTCTTCTAAAATTAAGGACGATAAAAGCTTATTCATTTAAAGTACAAAGCACTGTATTCTTTTTTCGTCTAATCTGTAGATATTTTAATTTTATTTCAATATTTATCGTCAAGCGACAAAAGCCTGTAACTTTTTTTGCGATTTATAAAATATCAAATCTGGAAAGTTGTCATTCGTTGGCGTTTTTGGACCACTAATTACGCCAAAAGTGTCCTAAAATAAACAATTACTACTCAAAGGCAGTATAGATAATACATATTAAAAGGTTTCAACCTCACCATAGTAAAAACACAGTCAAAAATAATTAAATTCTGCATCTAAACAACGATTTTAATGGTATTTAAATGGTTTGTTGATCCTCCAGAGTGGGCGGTTGCATACTTTACAGGCGGTAGTGCCCGCACTCCATTTTATTAAACACGAATCGTAAAATCCGTAACGTGAAATTGACCAAGAACTTGTCAGGAAACAAGTGACAGCCAGACTAATTAGTTCTGCCAACTCTTTAAAAATAAAATTTCCTACTTTGAGTTCTCTTAAATACCAGAGCTCATGACTATCGGTCCACTCGTAAAAAGTTAAGTTGGCAGCAGCCCTTAGCGATTTTCATCTGTAACAGTTGGCAACAAAAGTGTTTGACCTTGACGCGAACATTGCTAAAACTTGTTAAATCTCTATTAACATCATTCTTTTGCAACAAATTTTTAATTATTTATTGATTAATACACTCAACGTTGACAACGTGTTAACCTCAAATTCGCTACATTCAATTTTCCCCTAAGGAATTGAAAGCCTGATTTACACCCAAAAATTTTCGAAAATTTACACAGGAGAGTGGACTGATAGCAATGAGCTGCACTTTAGATACCAAAAACGACTCCAAATTGAATACTCTAATGGACCTATTAAAGCGGCAAATTCGAAAAAGTCACTTCAATTAATTTATTACGATTATCATAGCTCGAAGCCCGTTTTCTTCCATCAGGTTAGGACTCAGTAATTAAATAAACTGTCCAACGAACTAAAGAAAATCTTTTAAAAAACAAACGGCTTTAAAAAAAAATTTGACCCTTTGACCTCTAAAATTTGTTCTTTGATTTTTTATTGTAATACGTCCTTATAAAGGTTGAGGTCTCTGCTTTCTAACGCGGTGCCAAACAAGTTATTATCTCTTATCATTTAGAAGTTAGAGGACAAAGAATTTGCAGTAATTTTTAGAAAAAATATAAATAAATGTTTTTTGTTTTATAACTTCTAAACGATAAGAGATAGCAATGCATTTGTCAACGCGTTAAAAAGCGAAGATGTCAATCTTTTTAATAATGCATTGCAATAAAAAATCGATGTAATAATTCTTCAGTTATATGCAAAATTGCACATGAAAATTACTGAAAGCATGTTTTTTTTGGGACATGAAGTCAGTTTTTCAAAAATATTATGAGAAGTTCAAGATGTTTATAAATGTTTTTAGCATCAAGGGTGGCTTTGGAATTCCTGCCGTGCACAATTTTGCCGCTTTGTTTTCATGCTGAATGTAACAATCTTGAAAATTATCTATATTGTTATATGTCCATGACGTTTCAGTTACAGTTTTGTGTTCAAGTTTCTGATTTTCAAGTTTTAAACGACAACTAGAACAGTTTATTTCTCAAAACTTACTTTGCTTTCATGTTTGAGGTTAACTGCAAATGTCAGTTGACAAATCGAAATCCACATTTGTAATAAGCGGCACATTTCTTTGACGTTTTATAGCCACCCTTGATGCTAGAAACATTTATAAACACGTATTTGTATAATTTTTTTTAGATATTTTTTTTTCTAGTAGATCCTCTGAATTGTCTTTAAATTCTGGCTAATTCTCCTTTTTTTATAATTCTTTCTTAGTTTTGTTATTTAATTTCGTAGATTCCAAATGCAGTATGTATATGTTTTTTATTTTATCTGGTTTGTGCTTAAATTTTTTAAGTTGTCCATATTCTACCTTAATTTAAGGCTCTTTAAATTTTCTTTTTATTCTTAGATTCTTTTAAATTAGAGTCTCTTGATCTTCTTTAGATTTTAAAAATTCTCTTTATTTTCTCCAGATTTCCTTTAGGTTCTTTCAAAATCCTGTAGTTCTTCTCTATTTTCTCTATTTTCTCTATTTTTTTTGGTTTTTTAATTTTATTTTTTTCGTTTTAGTTAAAAAGCTACAAGGCTTTAAAGTTGACCAATAGAATGGCTTCAAATAATTTTTCAATTTTACAGAAATCCAAGTAGCTTTCGGACCAAACGAATAATTTGTCACTTTCCCGTCACATTTGAAGTTTTAAATCAGTGGCGTCAATAAAAGGGAAAAACAATAATGCAATTTTATTCAAAAAACAGACAATAAAGCAACACTACACTAGATGTTCAAAATAGCCACCATCTTGTTGAACCCATAATTGTAAACGACGCAACAATGTTTCCTTTATTGTACCCAACACATTTTCGTTTTGACGAACTTGATTTGTGATGTCCACAAAAATGGAACAAGTACGCCCCTGATAAAAAGTAAGAACTGTCAGTTTGACATCAAACAAAAAATTTCCTTCAGTAACTCTGATTCAAATTTTTGTAACCTTATGCAAATTGTTCCCTGATTGGTCACATTCAAAGCCTTCCAGCTTTTAAACGGTTCAAGAAAACCCGAAAAAAACTTCAAAACATTACTTTTCACGGCTGCCTCCATCACCCGTTTTTCTATGGCCGTAACGTTACCTAACACCCTGTATTCTTGAATTTTCTATATTCTAGATTTCCAATAGAGATTTTTTGTTCTTTCCAATTTTGCAAGTAAAAAATCTAGATTGTATCTAGATGTCCTTTAAATTTTCTTCAGATTCTTGAAATTATTCCTAAATTTTCATTGGATTTTACACAAATTCCATATCCAATCTAATTGCATTGTCATCTATGTGTCAGGTCTGGAACTGCCGAAATGTCAAAAATTACAAATTTTTAGGTTAATTTACATATTTTTTTTGAATTTTAGCCCTTATTTTGACCATCGCCGACTCCATCTTATACCAAGCCTGTTCAATAGCTTCCGAGATCTGTTCCCGCGAAGTAGGCCATGAGTACGTGAGGCGTGCGTACGCTAGCGCCACTTTCGACAATTTCTTGAAACACAGTTCTGGCATTTTTTGATTTTTAATTATATATTTCTGATTATTAGCCGTTTCCGCGAAGAGAATGATCTGTTTTCTTTATGGAAGTTCGGAGAAATCGCTTTCCTTGCATTCCAGATGCCGTAATTTTTGATGAATTTACCCGACATACCTAACCTATCATCACTTCAACTTTCAAAGTGACGGAAATGTCACCAAAATGAAAGAATTATAACCAGAATTTGATACGTTTTTTCGTCGTTGGTGTCGCTGGCGTATGCACGGCGATGACCTTGAGGGAACTTTTTGCAAAGGGGAGAAATCAAAATTGAACAGGCTTGGTATAAGATGAAGTCGGCGATGACCTGACCCAAAAGTGGCGCCATCTATGTGTCAGGTCTGGAACTGCCGAAATGTCAAAAATTACAAGTTTTTAGGTTAATTTACATATTTTTTTGAATTTTAGCCCTTTTTGCATCGAAATAAGCGGATTTCTCTAAGAATTTCGATGATTTTGTGCAGAATTCTGCTGTTTTCTAGCAATTCAGCTGTTAAATCTTGATAAAAAGTGATGGTTTTGCAGATTTCGAGCTATTCTTTGCGAATTCCAGCCATTCTTCTCAAAACTTACTTTGCTCTATGATTGAGGTTAACTACAAATGTCGGTTGAAAAATCTAAACCCTCATTTATAATGAGCGGCAAATTTCTTTGACATTTCTTAGCCACCCTTGATGCTAGAAACACCTTGTATAAACAGTTTTTGGTGTCATTTTCATGCGCTTGAGGACATCTGTGTCTGAAGGTGAGTTTCAGGAGGGAAAGGCTCCTGGAGGCGATATCTAACTATTCCGAACATTTTGAAGACTTTCAACTCGAACTTGACGGGTTTTGCCACGGAGACGTCGCTCACGTTACACGAAGAATCAGGGCTGAATGTTGGGGAAACCGGAGCGGTTTCGGCGGATATGCCGTACATGACGCGCGTTGTAGTGAAGAGGATGATGCAAAACCCGAAGATTGACATTGAGAAGCACTGGAAGGTGACAAACACTTTTTCAGAAAGTGAGTTCACAATATAATCGTAGATGGTGTCGTTCATGATTGGCCCCAACGACTTTTGCAGTCAAATTTGCTTCGAGGATGACACTGAATTGTTGCTCAACAAACACAGAAAAGAGCTTAGAGAAGTGTTGAGGATCCTCAAACGGAATTTACCGAGAACCATCGTTAACTTAATACCGCCCCCAAGTAAATCGCCTCTTTTCTAAAGTCAGTTTTATTGTTTTATTATTTGTCAGACTTGAAGATCTTACTGGAAATGACCAACAAATCTGTCACATGTCAAATGCATCACTTATTCGAGTGTCCCTGTTTGTTCGGACCTGTTAGTCGAAACCGACAAGAACTTTACGTAAATTTTATGAAGAAATGGCAAGATTTAGACGTGGAGATCGGAAATGAGCCGGAATTCGACACCGACACTTTTACAGTAGTTGTACAACCGTTTACTTTGGAATTTCCAGTGGTAAATAACACCAAAGGAACCACCGATTACTCGTACTTCTCTGAAGACTGTTTTCATGTCAGCCAGAAAGGGAACGCCAAAAGTAAGAGTCTCTTGGGGTGAAATTGATATTATTTGTTTTTTTATTATACCTGCATCATAAGCTGGTTACTGTTGTTTGTTGCTTCTTATTCATAACTAGTAGGAGCTTTTTCATTTTCATTCTTCTGTTGGACGTCAATAGCTGGTGATGAAGTTGATTTAGCAACCGATGTGTTCAGAACAGCAGCAATGCGTTTGGAATCAACTATTTTGTTTGAAGTGGATTCTTCAATATAGCCACTAGCCACACTCGAAGATTTCCATCTCACCTGACGTTTCAACTCATCGATGCTCATACCACTGTTTACCATAATCGTATGAAATTCGTCGGAAAGCATGACCAGTATATTTCTCGGCGTCGGGTAGATTCAGAATGCGAGCCTTTTAATATCTTCACTCATTTTCTGAACGGATTTTTACAAACGTGAAAAAATGTGCTTAACAATTTTATTGTGTAAATTCACATTTTTTCAATGCTCCTAAAGGATTGTAAATGCATAGGTATAATAAAAAATAGCGTATAACACTCGTTTATAAACGCCTTATAAACTTGTACAAGGTGTTTATAAATGTTTCTAGCATCATGCGTGGCTTTGGAATTCCTGTCGTACACTATTTTGCCGCTTTGTTTTCATAGTGAATATAACTATCAGGAAAATTATTTATGTTACTTACTTCAATGACGTTTTAGTTACGGTTTTGTGCCCAAGTTTTCGATTTTCAGGTTTTAAACCACAACTAGAACAGTTTATTTCTCAAAACTTACTTTGCTTTCATGTTTGAGGTTAACTGCAAATGTCAGTTGACAAATCGAAACCCACATGTGTAATGAGCGGCACATTTCTTTGACGTTTCATAGCCACCCTTGCTGCTAGAAACATTTATAAACACGTTGTATTATGATATACTATTTTAGTAGCCATTTCTTTGTGGAACAACATCATGGAGCCAGTTGGGAAAAAATCGCGAAAACCTGTGGAACTTTCCGCGGAAATTAAGTGTCCTTCGGAGCAGCGACCATTTATCTACACGCGAAGAAACAGTCAATAGAATATAAGTGGTGGAAATAAAAACCTTGTTCTGTTTTTTAATTAGTTTGATAAGCACATTGCAACAATTATTGCATAAAAACCTTAACCCCACAATTTTTTCCTGATCTTTGCGCTTGTTTTCTAGCTTCTCCTGCTTCTTGCCCACTAGCTGGCTTAGTCGATTCTCCATTGTTTTCTTCTTGAGATGTTATATCGTCCAATCGTGCTGTTAGAGGCAGTATTAGATTGGAAAATCTGAATATATCAATCTTTAGGCATTTACAGTATTTAAGGCTTTACGCTACGCATATACCCGGTATATGGCTTGCGATTTTTTGTTTTTGAAGCGCATTTTGGACTTTGAAAAGTCGCTCGACCTCTGTATGTATGCGTCTCAAGTAGAGCTATGGAGGTGACATCTTCGAATTTTAAAAAAAGTGAAAAATTTGACTTTAATTAATTAAAAACTGAAATTCCCATTTTTCGTTTTTAAGGAATATGAAGCAACCTACGAAGTTAAAAAAAATACCAACATGTGGAGAATTAAAACCTCTATGGAAGTGACATTTTTGTTTTTGTCATTGTGCTATAATTTTGAAGTTATTAATAAAAAAACAAATCAAAAATAGGCAACCAACAATCTTCTTCAAATCTCATAATTTACGACCGCTCACTAGGGGGTCACTGACGTTCCGCCCAATTGTAATAAACTGCTATCGGGTAAAAGCAGGTAAAGACCCAACTGGTCGCTCTCGGCAACAAACATCGAAGACACTTGTAGCAAGTGTATTGAGAATTAATATTTTTGTATCTTTGATACAGGGTCCGGCAATATTTGTGGTCACCCTCAAAATTGTCTTAGAGGTAAAATTTGAATAATTTACATACGCTAATAGATAGTCGAAGAAGCACTAGGAGATGATGCAAAAACTTGTTCTTTATTACCGATAGTTTTGGCGTCGCGACGCCTTAAAAGTGTAATTTTATCTATTTGTGAGGGTTTTTGGAACCATTCAATATGTAATTTTTTTTAATATAAATGTGTTAAAAATATTTCAATTGTCTTTTTTTATTGTACGCAAATTGTGTTTAAAATTGTGGAAAAAATGCTGTTTTATCAGTAAGGATAGTAAGAAGTTATTTTTTAAAACTCAATAACGTGAAATTGTTTTTTTTTGGGTAAACCTAATAATGTGTAAATTATTGTATTGTCTAAAATTATTGTTTATTCATTGAAAAAGCTCTTGCGAAAACACTGTGTCCGAATAGTTGAGCTAAAGTTGAGCTATGTCGAACAAAGTATCGGTTTTTTTAATTCCCTGAACAAAATTAATATTCATTAAGGCAGTAAACCTTCATATTAATCCTGACATTGTAAATGATTCGCGATGGCAGGGAGCAAGAGTATCTTTAATCGAGAGATTTCTTTATTCCCGAAATGAATACAATTTTTTTAGAAGAAAAGTGGATTTAAAGTTCTTAAAAATAACTCCCCAAGTTGGATTTTTAATCTATTACGTCAAAACTGGAAACTAATGGCCTAATTTCATGTTGACTTGCGGCATTGCAAATCAGAATTGCGTCTTAGCAATCCCAATCAAACTGTTGCTACCTTAGCAACTGCGTCAACGCAATTTTGCGCCACTGATTTGAAATCGGGCCCTAAGTTCTTATTTTTTAATGTAAATAATTAACTATTTGTATTTAGTGTCCAAAAGGTGCAACAATCAACGTCAATCAAAATTGACCTTTATACCATAGAATGAAGTAAAAATTTGATGTTAAACGTAGTTCCCACTGCCCGTCATAGTTTTGAAAACTAACTTGTTAAAACAGCAATTTATGTTCAAATTTTAAACACAATTTGCATTAAATTTAATGTGAAACTGGTCATAGTTATGTTAAAAAAAAGCAATTCGCGAGTATTTACGCAAAAACTCAAACATCGCTAAAAATTACTTTTCTAATGCATCGCGAATTTTTGCTTTAGCTTATGCAAAATTGAAATATTTCTAAACTAAAAGACCATTTTTCCGCAAGTATAAAATGTGTATTATTGGGAACATTTTCTCTTTAATAAACTTTATCCGATAACTCTGACTTAAAACCGGTATTTACATTTTCACTTTTGGAACTATTCCTAATATTTTTCATAACCAAATCTTGGTGTTGACAAAAATTATCAAAAACTCAATTTATTCCCAAACACCAAATTTCGTCAAAAACTGCTGACGCGCATTTGGATAGTAATGCTTACCATCATCAGAACGATTATTAAACTGCATTTTTTGACGAAATTTGTTGTTTGAGAATACATTGTATTTTATTAAGAACCGTTTTGCAATTTGCTTCCTACTTTTTTGGTTAACTGATGTACTTACATGATTTTTTGAACCGTTTGCCATTGTAAATTAAAATAATTAAAAGCAAATAATAATCTAATCTAAAGAACAAAAATTGGCAATCAACGATAAACACTCTCTCTCTCTTTTTAATAAACAGCAAGTTTGATAAAAGCCACTGACCAACTTTAATCGACAAAACTCTAGAAATTTAAAAAAGTACATTGATTTACAAGTCGAGGACAGTCAAAAACAAGTATCCAAAGATTGCAAGAATTTAAATATTTTTTTCAAGATATTTATAAGTTTTCCCAAACACATTTTTAATTGCTTTTCGATGATTTGAAGGTCTTATTGGTAACGTATAAAATCCACCAGTAGCAAGTAATGATTAGCTTATTAGAGACGAGGATTTTTATGTAAAATTCGTACAATTAAAGACACAAGTGGATACAGGTTTTTAAAAAAATAGTTTTTTGCATAATAACATTAAACGCCAATTTTGCTTTTCCTGAGTGGTTCTGGCTTAAAAAATATTAACCAAATATTAACCAATATAGAAATATAAAAACTTTAATTTAAAATGTTAAAATTGTTAAAAATCAATTAGGGAAGTATTTCTATTGACTAGCGGGGTGTATTATTATGAAGAGTTAATTTTTAAATCACAGAAAACAACAGAGTAAAAAAGGCCCTTATGTGTCAGGTAAAAGGTTTGGTTAAAAAAATTAAATGCGTTTTTCTCAAATAAAAATAATAAAATAATAAGTAATTTTAAAATTTCCCGGGCGACCAGTGAGGAAAAATTTCGGACCACATTTACGAAAATTACATTTTTCAATTAAAAAAACTTTCTTCCATTACGTACTATGGGAACTGTAATTTTGTGGATTTTATACATACATTTTTCATTAATTGAAAAAAAAATTACGCCCGTAAAATTTTTGCCTACTTGAACCAGAAATTTGACGGACTCAAAACGCAGAGAAACTCAAATCCTAATATTTTTAACTCATCTTTGGTCCAACACGAATTTATTGTTCCAACCACTGGGTTTCTTAGGAAATGTGCAAGTCAAGCGACCGTTTCCATAAAGTTTATGATCCGCTCATTACCAAATCCTCGGTAATCCCTTTTGGCAGCTGTCAATCAAAGGTGTTGTTAAAGTTGCATACTTTTCAAACACGAAATTTTCGGGCAGGCTCCTAGACCCTTAAGGTACAAGCATTTAAAGTTGACCACTCACAGCGCATCTTCGTGTAATTTGAGGAAAAATTTTCGAATGTAACGTAGCAACAGAATGCTCTCTAGCGATTTATGGGCTGTGATTGGCCAACAAAACTGTAAGGGTCTAAACATTGTGCGATACGGCAATCAATTCAGATTTTAATGGAGGTGCTGGAACACCTGTGTAATGATTACGTTGAAACCACTGATTGTGAGTTTTAAAAATAGCAAGTTACTTTGGTATAACATTGCTGTTACGGTTTGGTCCTTTGCTTACCAAGCATCCTGTATATTTAGCAATGTTTGTTAAAAGAACTGTCGAAAATTAACTTGATAAGATATGTTATACATGAGTTTCTAGCTTTTTTTTCGTATTTTTACGATTACGATTCAAAAAATTATTATTCATGAGTCAGATTTTGAATGTTTCTTATTAATGAGAAGAACACTAAAATTCAACTTTGATTAATTAAAAAGATGGTAGAATTATACAGATATACAGAAGGCAATAAGACGTTGTATTAAATAATGTTAAAATAAGATTCAGTTTCTCTACTAAAAAGATCAATTTTCAGTTTTTGCGCAAAAGAAGGGAAACAGATTTTATTACTTCACAAGAACGTTTATCTTTAGGTTCTACATGTCATCACCCGTTTAGTAAAACTATACAAAAAACTCACTTAAATTAATTTATTACGATTATCATAGCTATTGAAATTTGTATTGGAGTAGTGGAGTCATTTCTAAAGCAGAATTGCCTTCTTATTCTAGATCCGAAGCCCGTTCTGTTCCATCAGGTTAGTAAACTTTCCAACGAACTATAGGAATCGCCGGGAGAATTAGTTTTTTGATATTTGAGAAAATCTTTTGAAAAACAAACGGTTTTTAAAAAATTTGTGACCATTTTTTGCTTTAAACTCTAAAATTTGTACTTTGATTTTTTATTGTAATACGTCCTTATAAAGGTTGAGATCTCTGCTTTCTAACGCGGTGTCAAACAAGTTATTATCTCTTATCATTTAGAAGTTACATGTCAAAGAATTTGGAGTAATTTTTAGAAAAAACATAAAAATTTGAATTTTTTGCAAAACTTTTAAATGTTTTTTGTTTTGTAACTTCTAAACGATAAGAGATAGCAATGCATTTGTCAACGCGTTAAAAATGGAAGATGTCAATCTTTTTAATAATGCATTACAATAAAAAATCGATGTAATAATTCTTGAGTTATATCGTCGGTTAAAAGTGTTAAATTGTTCTTTGTAGTTTGCAAAGTAGTTAATAATTAAATTTGTTTTTAAAAATTAGCTTAAAGATAAGGCCACTTTTTATAATATAAAGATTTAATAGGGCATAAGGAGACATTGTTTTACGTGTTTAAAAAAAAAATTTAGATGGCTATAACGGTTGGTTCTTATAATATTTATTTAAATAAGAGTCACAATTACATACCGAGGTGGGAAGTTCATGATTCCTCTCGAGAGAAAAAGTTTGTCACCGAGGCGTCAGCCGAGGTGGACAATTTCTCGAGAGATAGGAATCGAACTTCTACCGAGGTTTGTATACTATTTTATTCACAATCATTTAAAAAAAATAATAAAGAAAGTTAAAAGTCCAATATTGTTAAACGTTTATTTGCTTCCAAAAACTGTTACCAAATTACTTCCGCCCATGCTCTACATTGGAAATGACTCATCTGGAGTGGATATATTTAGACAACCACTTTTTCACACGCGCACGCATCAAGAGAATAAGTAGTTCAATTTGGTTCAACCTCCTACCAAAGTCGCTACTGTCAACTCATGAAGTTTTAGGTTAGGAATTTTTGATTTCAATACAACTTTATTATTATAAATATCTTGAATAGTAAGATGAACAATATATTTAACCAACGAAACTTAAAACTAACAAGTTAAATTGTATTAGAGGGAACACCGTTAATGTTGAATGTGAACGAAGAGTGATCATAACCTGCAACATACAGTGTCAGACCTTGTTTCCGTTGTTCACTTGAAAAGTTAAAACTCCTGCAGTCAGACGAGACGCGGTTGTTTCTCCTCTTAAAATGTTCACATTCCTCTCATTTTTTGTAAAATTCACCGGAAAATGTACTACTTTTAAACGGTTTAGAAGCTTCAGCATCCATTTCACACACTTTTTGAAATCAACTTTGACGCCAAATGACAAGATAGAAATGTCAAATTCAGTAACGCGGCCTGCTTCATTTATATAAATCTAGATATCTGGCATTTGGAGGTCGGGAAATGGTCACTTCCCAGCGAGTTGGGAAGTGAATTACCGTAGTAACAGCTCACTTTCCACCTTACGAAAAGTTAGAAAATGAACAATTGTTGACTGATTGTGAATAAAAATGTTTTATTACTGTCGAGGACCTCTACGTCTTAATATCGATTTTTTTATGCATACATATTTTTTTATGTAACGGTTAATAATAATTATTACAAAATATTCATTTTTAATTTTGTAATTTTTACTACCTACTTCTATTATTAAATTTTCTCAATACGACTAATAAAACGTTGCTTAGTAAATATTTGAAGTTAATTTTATTTGTGGCTTTTATATTCAGAAAACCTACTAAGACCTAAATTTAAAAAAAATCACAAAGGTCGCCTGCTATCTACAATTATACAATGCTATAATTTATTAATTTGGGAGTTATTTTTAAATTATTACTTTGTATAATTCGTAGCCGAATAGTATTAACCCGTTCGTAATTTGAGTTCTTTTATAAATCTATTTTTAATAAAATTCTTAAGTTTTTTTTACCTCCTGCAAAATTTGCGTTACTGGAGTTAGCAGGTTAACACTCTTAACCGACGATGTGTAAAATTGCACGTGAAAATTACTGAAAGCAGCGTTTTTTTGGGACATCAAGTCAGTTTTTCAAAAATATTATAACAAGTAGTTACCCTAGCAATGAATTTTATGTCGTTGATAAGATTAAATTAGTCTTCCAAAGCTCTGACGAGCAATCTTAAAACTCTGCAGGTTTTGAAAAAAATGACAAACTAAAAGAAAGTCTTCAGTAATGCTCTTAGTTTTACTCCTATCTTCAAAAGTTTCATAAGCCCAATTGTACCTCATTCTCCTGCCGCTTCTTGGATGAAGAAAAACGAACCTCTTCAGTAATTTCTTTCTTCGCAAGACATTGAAAAAAAACGGTGAACGCGAAGGACTACTCAACTTATAGAACATTTTTAAAAAAAGTAGAAAGGAAAATGTAAGGAAATGTAAGAAAAATCTAAAGAAAATCTGTTGCTTCAGTAGAAATTTAGGAAAACTATAAAATCAAAATTTAAAATTTTTTAAGAAAATTGAGATTATTTAGAAAAAATGTAAAGGAGAATTCGTGAACATAAAATGTAAAAATCATTAATTTATCAGAATCTAAAATAAATCCGAAGAAACTCTGGAGAATCCACGAAAAAATATGAAGAATTTAAAGAATATTTAGAGAAAACAAAAAATCTAAGAAAAATCTGAAAAAAATTTAAAGGAAATTGAATGAAAAATAATTAGAAATTTAGAAAAATCAAGAAATAAAGTAAAGTAGAGTATCTAAAAAATTATTTAAGAAAAATCAAAATAAGACTATAATCTAAAGAAACTAGAGAGTATCTAAAACTACTTGAAAAAGAAAAACTAGAAACTTTAAAGTAAATCTAAGAAAAATAAAAAGAGAAATTATAGACAAGTAAAAGCCTGAAGACAATCGTCAAGAAGACAAACGTCAAGAAGAAACACAAGAAGAATCTAGAAAATTTTAAAATATTCTCTCTAAATTTGTCGCAAAAAACATACACCAAGATAGAACTCATTAATAAGAACAATAATTTCTTTTACAAAAAAGATAATTTTTGTCTTGTTTAAAAAGTTATAGCGCTTTAATGTTGATAACATTCAACTGATTTATTTAAGAAATTTGTGGATAAACTAATCATGTTGAATTACACATTAATAACCCATTTTATGTGATAAATGTTTCTTTAAACTGATTGTGAGACAACAAAATGAACTGTATGAATGACCATGTTGTATGATAATATGCATTGTTGGTTGTCTGAACAAGAAGTGGTGACAACGATAAATAATTTATTAATAACTTATGTTTACATTTTTGAATAAGTCTGTATATTATAATACTGTGAAGCTACCTATTGCAAAATTAAAGGCCCCGATAAATCTATTTAAGCTAAATATCGCATTCTCTATTGTTTTCTTTCAGCCGGTCGTACATACTTGGTCCCACCATATTTCTCCCACTCTTTATTAAACTCAGTTTCCAAAATCTCTGCGCCTCTTTTCCTCGTAAGTCCTGTTTCTTCCAACGACAACTCGCACATCTGCATGTCATCCTTACCTACAAAAAGAATAAGACATCGCACGACTAAAGGTAGGTGGTACTACTTACCAGCAACCAACAAAATCGGCGCTTTCTCAGGATGCAACTCTATCTGTCTAGCCACATACTGCCCATCAAAATGAGCGAACCACCATCCCCTTTTGTTGTTATCGCCCCCTGGGCGCACGAAGGGAATCCTGAAAAACCGCTGCGAGTTGTTATCTAAAACCGGCGCTTTTTGCTGGAGCTTCGGAGTTCTTGCGGCAGATTCCATGACGGAACGTGGTGCCCGCTCGTTTTCGTCCATGACTGTACGCTTGCGGTTCTTCGCCTTCCATGCGTGGTACACTTTCAAGCGGCGGTGGAATTCGTGGCGACACGCTTCAAGGAGCTCGATATCACAAGAAGTGTTGATAGTGTCGCGGAGCTCCGAGTACTTCCACTTACTGAGGTCGTACTTGCCTTTGGCGAGAGCTGCTTGCTGGTTCTTGACCGCTTCGGATCTACAAAGTTTTAACATGAAAAGAAGGTCAAAGAGTAAAGGAAACTTAAGCCGACGTGCACAAAAGCTCGCGGTACTTTCTAATCTACGTATGTATTGAAGTAGTACCTGTTGAGTTTGAAAGACTGCCGGGCCGAATCCGTTCCACCGCTGAGTCATGGAAACAAGAAGCATTGATATAGGGCTGCCACCACAATATACAATATATACAGAGCAGACAAGAAAAACATGAATAGAAGACAAACAAATCATACTTGCGGATCATCGGAGGACTTTCCTCAATCTGTCCGTTGCTCTCTTGGGCTAGTCGCAACGCCAACTCGTGGTCTTGCCTCTCTTGCTCTAACCGTTCTTGGTAGCGACGCTCATCGAGTTCATCTTTCTTGTGTTGTGCTTGAAGAAGCTCCGCGGTTTTCCTATCGGCTTCCTCCTGTTTGCGGCGCTGCTCCTCTTCAACCTTCCTTCGGGCCTCCATTTCTGCCTTCTTCTTCCTGTTCTCTTCCTCCTCCTTCAACTTGCGCTCTTCTTCCTCTTTACGCTTCTTCTCACGTTCAAGATCTTCTTGGATCTTCCGTAATCTCGCTTGCTCTTCCGCGTTCTTCTGCTCTAGGAGTTTCTTCTGAAGATTCGCCATTTGTTTGTCGATCTGAGCCACCAGTTGCTTGTACAAGCTGTCAATAGCCGCCGGTTGTATCTTAGCGTCTTTCTGTTGAAGAAGTGTTAGTTTATTATCAAACAATCATTAGTAGTACCTCGAGCTCGAAATCTACAAAACCACCAATTTTTATCAAGATTCAACGGCTGACTTGCAAGAAAACGACAGAAATCTGCACGAAATCATCAAAATTCTTAGAGAAATCTGCTTATTTCGATGCAAAACGACAATTTCTCTCTGATTCTCGCCGTTTTCTGGCTTGGATTTGCAAAGAAGAGCTCGAAATTTACAAAACCACCACTTTTTATTAAAATTCAACGACTGAATTG
This sequence comes from Gnatocerus cornutus, assembly GCA_029298725.1. Taxonomy (NCBI): domain Eukaryota; kingdom Metazoa; phylum Arthropoda; class Insecta; order Coleoptera; family Tenebrionidae; genus Gnatocerus; species Gnatocerus cornutus. Next base: position 2,576,109 of record CM055514.1, on the reverse strand, counting down.
CAAGAAAACAGGTGAAATATGCACGAAATCATTAAAATTCTTAGAGAAATCCGCTTATTTCGATGCTAAACGACAAATTCTCGCTGATTCTCGCCGTTTTCTGGCTTGGATTCGCAAAGAAGACCTCGAAATTTACAAAAACATCTATTTTTATCAAGATTCAACGGCTGAATTCCAAGAAAACAGCAGAAATCTGCACGAATTCATCAGATTTCTTAGAGAAATCCGCTTATTTCGATGCTAAACGACGATTTCTCGCTGATTTTCGCATTTTTCTGGCTTGAATTCGCAAAAAAGAGCTCGAAATCGACAAAACCATCAATGTTAACAAGATTCATCGGCTCAGTTGCAAGAAAACAGCAGAAATCTGCACGAAATCATCAAAAATCTTAGAGAAATCCGCTTATTTCGATGCTAAACGACGATTTCTCGCTGATTTTCGCAGTTTTCTGGCTTGAATTCGCAAAGAAGAACTCGAAATCTACAAAACCACCAATTTTTATCAAGATTCAACGGCTGAATTGCAAGAAAACAGCAAAAATCAGCACGAATTAATCAGATTTCTTAGAGAAATCCGCTTATTTCGATGCAAAACGACTATTTCTCGCTAATTTTCGCAGTTTTCTGGCTTGGATTCGCAAAGAAGAGCTCGAAATCTACAAAACCACCAATTTTTATCAAGATTCAACCGGCTGAATTGCAAGAAAACAGTTACTATTAGTACCTTAATCTTGTCGATAGCACCCGAAATTTCGTTCTTCAACTTGTTAAGTTCATTAGTCGTGCCTTCCTTGTCCTTCTTTAGTTGTCCAGCAACCTGTTCCATCTTCTTCAAGTTACCTTCAAGACTCTTGATCTTCACCAACCCTTTGATCCTCGGTCCGTGTCGCTTCCTCGCCAAATGACCCCGTACAGTCTTTTGCACAACAATCAACGCCCGATTCCGATAAATTATCTTATTCTTCACTAAAACCAAACATTATCCTCGAGTTTCCTCAAGTCTCAACTTACATTTAATCACTGTGAGTGCGCAGAACTGAGCTTTGAGCCATCGCGACTTCACTAGGAACTTCTTAACATCAGCAATGATCGCCTTCAAGTTCTCCGGGTCCGATTTCATGATTTTATCAAACTCCGCGAATTTCCCTGGTCTGAAGAAAACTCGAGACACCCCAAATTTAAAATCCCTGTCTTTGAGTTTCAAGCTGTGAAGCATAGCCTCGCAGAACGTCTTAGGTTCGAGTTTCTTCAGCTCGGGAGGGAGGAAATCTTTGTACATGTTGTACAAATCGGCGAAGGGACAGCGACTGGGGTAGCCGTGCTCCATCAACTCCAAGACTGAAGTCATGCCAAGACATTTCAGTTGCATCAAACATAAGGCACCGTCGAATTGGTTATCTAACATTTTGTTGTTGGGTTTGATGCACCTGATGAAGTTGGTTCCCTGGAAAAGTTAACGTAGTGGTAAGACTCATGAGTTTTTCTTCTTACGTTTTGTCTGAGCTTCTCCATGAGCTCCAGGAGTTGTGTCTTGAATTTGTTGCCCACGCTGATGAAGGTGAGTTTTCCTTTTTGTGCGTTGGACGTGGCGAAGAGTGTTTGAATTAGCTTGTTCTTGCTCTCTTGGACCAAACCTTCCAATGAGGCGTGAAGAGCGTCGTTGTTCTTATAGATGAATTGTTTCTACAAGAAGTTAACTTCAGTTAAGAAAAGTGGAGATCGCGACTTACAGTTTGGTAGCACACAGCTCCAGCAAAGTGGCGAATCAAGAAACCTTCATCATCCCTCAAGTTCCGGTGCGATTTGAGCTTGGAAGTTCTTGGTAAGGCTAATCGGTACTCATTCGCCCAGTGCTTGTGGACTTCGGAGGTGAAGTGTCCGTAGGAAGGCTTCGGAAGCTTGGATTCTTCGTCGAGGATGTTAAGAATCCCGTGGTTCTTCGTTTCGATCACATTGATACAGTCTTGGTTATCGACGAAGGAGACTTCAGGGACGCTGAGACCTTCGCGTTTGTACAATTCTTGTTCAAACTTGAGGATGACCTCGTTGAAGAACTGCTGGAGCTTCTCATTGCAATAGTTAATACAGAACTGTTCGAAGCTGTTGACCGTGAAGAATTCTACAAAGAATGGTAAAGTCGAGGTTCAAAAACAGAGATTTACTACCGAATCCTGCGATATCAAGAACTCCAATGTAGTAACTGGAAGTACTCTGGAAAGGAATGCTTTGGTTGATTCTGTTGACGATGTGATCGAAGAGGTTGCTGTAGACGGCTTTAGCCAACGCGTCGCGAGCATTGTTAGCCTCGTGGATCTTCAGCGGCACCCTGCAACTCAACATTTACCACCAACCCACCACTTCAAGACGTACATGATGACTGTTCCTTTGACTCCTCCGCGACTGCTCTGCATGACTCGCGCCTCCAACGCCTGTTGAAGTTCCGTAGGGTCAATTCCAAGAAGGCTAGACGCGGTTTCCAGCGCTTTGGTTTTAGAAGGCGACACTCTACACCCGCCTCTCGTGTCTTCTGGATCGTCTTCAAAATCGATGTTCCCCAGGTGAAGAACGGCCGCAACCGTCGCGTAGATCTGAAGACGATCAGCGTCGTTGAGTCCCAAGCGTGATAAGGCACCGTCGAGTACTTGGAAATCGCCGACGTCGTCGATGAGGATGTCTCTCAGCGGTCCGTTCTTCGCATGATCCGCGCTCTTCTGGGCCGCTGTGAGTTTCTTCTCGTTCGCCGCAGTGGTGAAGTACCTCGTGCATCCGGATTTTAGGTACTAACAAAACCAAATGAAATGGGGGGAGATCGAGGTGGTACTTACATTGAAGTCATCGGGTTTGGTTAAGAAGAGTTGTTTTCTTAGGGATTCCGGAGCGCCCGCCATCATCATGTAGAAGATGTGGTAACTGCGCTCCTCGCCTTGAGGGGAGCAGATTCTTGATTTTTCCAAGAGGTAATGAGAGATGTGCCCTCCGGCCACATGATGACTTTTATCGAAGTGTACTTCCATGAACTTCCCGAATCTTGAGCTGTTGTTGTTTCGCGTGGTCTTCGCGTTGCCGAACGCTTCGAGGACAGGGTTGGCATCTAGGATTTTCTGTTCGATTGGGCCGGCCTGCGCCCCCCAGTTCACACAGAGGTACTTCAACAAATGCTTGGTGGACTCGGTTTTCCCAGCTCCCGACTCCCCCGAGACTATAATCGATTGTGATTGCTTCAACACTTTCATGTCTCTGAAGGCTTTATCGGCGATGGCGAAGACGTGCGGCGGCATCTGACCAAGAGACTTCCCTTGGTAGTTTTTGATGGTACTCGAGGCGTAGAGCTGGGGGATGTCTTTATACGGGTTCACGGCGGTTAAGATGTTGGCCACGTAGGTCTGAAATGAAGAGTGAGGTTTTGAAACGCCCTCCGCCGGTACTTACATAGATCTTGTTCTGGTAGTACCGGATACGTATGTTGTTGAGGAGCGAGCCTTCGTTGAGAAAGACCATTTCGCCTGGAATTGTTGTGTTAGATGGGGGAGTGCTAAAATTGCGACTTACAGTTGTCGTCGTAGTCTTTGTCTTTGTCATCTTCTTGTGCTTTGAAAATATCACTGAAGGGGAGGACCCGTTTCGGGAACTTCGGGTTTAAGGGGATCACTTCCGCTCCGTCGATTAAAAGCTCGGAAATTCGGCCCAGGATGAAGCCCTCGGTGGGGTCGCGGGCCCACACCGTGTCCATTTCAGTCTGGGAAAGTCACCACGTCACAAATAGAAATAAATCTGATGTCTGAGAGGAGAGCATGATATCGATAAGATAAACGACACACTTCAATTGTGAAATTTTCCGGCGAACAAAGGCCCCTTTTTTAAACTCTGACGTCTTATTATTCTACACTCACTAAACGGTTTCTCTTAAAAACATCGTCTTGTTGATTCTGGTTTGCGCCTTCCAGACAAAGCCACCATATGCCTGCTTACAGTTAGAGGGGTACCGGTAGTTGCGACCTACTAAGGTGATACCTGAGCCCGAGCAACAGATTTGTCTAACGTCACGGAGAATTTGTTATCTGAGTCATATCTAATTCAAACAAAATTCAATTAGTGTTTGCGAAGACATTCAACTGTCTGAACAAAAAATCCATACTTGCTGTTGCACCTGATAAAATCGATGTTTGATTGATGGTGTGTCAAAATGTGCTTATTTAGAATTGCATCACTAATGGCAATGACAATTTATACCGAGAAAGGCTGCGAGAACGTTCACACTATTGTTCATACGGTGTAATTTAGCTTGGTAATTTTTAAATGTGCGCCTTCGCAGTGGAAATTAAGACAATTACACGTTTGATTGTGCAGAAAGGTTTACGAAATGCGCAAATTGAAATTTACATTTCGCAGGTGGCTTTGGAAAAAAATTCATGTCGTAACTAACACCATCGCAGCAGTTTTGACGTATGAGGACCAAATATTTGAGAGATTTTACAGTTTTCGAGTAAGAAGCTGACATACGTTTGAAATACATTGCCAATTAAAATGGAAATTTAGTGGATCACATGATGTAGCATCAAAATCACAACAGATGTACTGGTTACAGGGTCGTATTCAGCTCCATTTATTAACTTTAAGTGAAATCTGTTAATTTTTCTATTTTGTCCAATGCATCCTTTTGAAGTATCTTTTCACTTGTTTTTATAGCCTGTTTAGCTCGGTGTATTTTTAGTTAAAAGAAAACAAAAAAAATAGATAATAGCGAAATAAACTCCAGAAAATACAAAGAAAAGGCGAATATTATGTGGAAAATGTTAGAAAAATTTAACAGGTTAAGCAGAACTTTAGAAAGAATTTAATCTTAACGGAATCTAAAACGAAAATGCTCATAATCTGTAATTCAAGTAGGTAGATCTAATTTAGAGAATCGAATGAAAATCTAGACAAAATCTAGAAAAGTCAAAAATTTAGAGCATTTTTAGAAAATTTAGAAGAAATATAAAGCCAGATTTCAACTTCAATCTAAAAAGAAAAGGAAAAAAGGAAGAATTCAGAAAATGTAAAACAAACTAAAAAAATTTGAAGAATAAAAAATCCTCTAAAGAAAATTTTGAAACAGAATCAATCTAAGATTTAAAAGAAAAAAATAAGAATATTTTGAAAATGTATGCACAATTTAAAGGAAAGAAAATCTGAAAATAAAATTTAGAGTTTTTAAGAAGAATCTAAAAAGCATCTAGACTAGAGGGTTTCCAAAAATAAGAATCTAAACAAAATCTAAAATTAAAGCCTCTGAGAATTTGAATGTAAGAAAAACTAAAAAGAAATTATGCAAAATTTTGAACATGCAATTAGATTGGATATAGAATTTGTGCAAAATCCAATGAAAATTTAGGAATAATTTCAAGACTCTGAAGAAAATTTAAAGGAGATCTAGATACAATCTAGATTTTTTACTTGCAAAATTGGTAAGAACAAAAAATCTCTATTGGAAATCTAGAATCTAGAAAATTCAAGAATATATGGGAAACCAAACAAAAATAGAAAAGAACTACAAGATTTTGAAAGAACCTAAAGGAAATCTGGAGAAAATAAAGAAAATTTATGAAATATAAAGAAACTCAAGAGACTCTAATCTAGAAGAATCTAAGAATACAAAGAAAATTTTAAAAACCTTAATATATTAATATATATAATATTTTGTATTTGGAATCTACGAAATTAAATTACAAAACTAAAAAAAAAATAAAAAAAGGAGAATTAGCCAGAATTTAAAGACAATCCAGAGGATCTACTGGAATAAAAATATTCTACAGTAAATCTAAAAAAAATAGACTTCATGGGCAATTATACAAATCTTTCAAAATCCAATGAGATTCAATATAGTTTAGGAAAACCAGAAAAAATATAGAACAGTCAATTATGTACAGAAAATTTAGCGAAAACTCAAACAATCTGTAGGGTTTAGTTTGCGAATGTCCACTTTAACAGTTATTTCTTTATATAAAATTGGAATCTTAATGACTTAATGAATCCAAATAACTTTGGAAATTGTAAGATAATAAGGTTGGCAACATTGTCATTGTATTGACATAAAAATTGATGTGTTTTGAGCTTACGTAATTAAATTATTAATGAATGGAGCCGTTAAAGATGCGACTGCTGTTTAAAAACGGTAACAAACAAATTAAATTTCGACGCATTAAATTGACAGAAATTTCACATTGAAATTTTTTGCGTTTGTGACCTTGGGTGGACAATAGCAACCTAAACCAAGAAAATATACAAAGTCTAAGGAGAATCGAGAGAAAATTAAATAACTAAGGAATAAAATCTAAAAACGATCTAACGAAAAACTAGAGAGGAAAATATGTTTGAAACACTTTGAAAAATGTAAAAATTCCAATCTAAAGAAAATATGAAGAATGTAAGGAGGATCTATAAAGTCTGAAGAAAAACGGAAAACATAATCTAAAAAAAATCTATATAAAGATCAAAAAATAGTGTATGAATCTAAGGAGGAGAAAAATCTGAAGAGAATTGCATTGAGAATTGTGTAAAGAAATCTAGAAAATTTTAGCAGAATCTGAAGAAAATTTAGACCATCTAAAGGGAATTAAACCAAATATAAAAGAATTCATAAGATGTACACAAATTAGACAGAATGTAAACAAATGTAGTGAGATCTTAGAAAATATAAAAAAATCTAAATTATATAGGGCTTAAGAAATTTTCCAATGAAAATCGAGAGAATTTGTGAAAAATCCAACAAGAATCCACAGACATCTAGATTAGTTTTAGAAAATAAATAAAAAATCTAAAATCTAATGAACTAATGAGAGATTCTTAATTTCGTAATTGGAGTTTCTAATTAATTAGATCGTTAATAATCACCTTAACTTAATTTTAAGCTAACGCTTGCCCAGTTAAATATTCAAATTGTGACGAACAGATGGATGGATGCACATCTGTTGCCGCGATTCGATTCGAAAGGAGAAAAAAAAATGTCCATATTGCGGTTTATGATGTTTTTTTTTTTTGTAAAATCTGTTCTATTTTAAGTGGTTTGTCATTTCGATAATTGCATAAAGCGAGATAACAGATTTATTAATTAATGAACAGAAGTTTAGTCACTTTTCACGGTCGTAATGTGGGTAGCCTGGAAAAACAATAAGTAGTTCAAGTTTAATTTTGGTTTTTAATTAGTGATTAAAGTAGCATCAAAATTAGAACAACACAACTTCCCTGGTTAATGTCTAATAAATTAGGGATGTTAATTAGGGAAAAGTTATTTCTAAAGAAAAATTAACTCCAGTTTTGCCAGTTTTTCAGTCAAGTCATAAAACCTTGTACCTACACATTATTGGAAAACTAATTCTAATTAAATAAGCCTCGCAATGAACTATAAAAGTCGTGGGTTGAGTCAGTTTTAGCCAAGATATTTGAGAAAACTGACGAAATTTTCCAAAAACAAACTCATTAGAAATGAGTGTACATTTTAATAGCATAGAATCATAAATTTAACTTCAAAGGCACTGAATAAAAAATATCTAGAAATTGTTAAAAAGATATTTTTAGTATTTTCGCTCCACGTTGAATTTTCGCAAAATTAATAATAAAAATGAAAAGCTAAAATAAACAACAAATTTTAAACGAAATTTGTACTGGAAATAAATAATAATCTAAATAATTCGAAGCTCGTGTTCACTTTTGTTTTTTTTTTCAGTTTTGCTTAACAATTCTGTAATTTATTATTAGAAAGGTAATTAAATAAGCTCGCGTTTCTAAATTATTTGAGTCATCAGAATGGAAGATCACAGATAAAATTTATGCAGCAACTGTTAAAAAGTTATTGGTCGAGTTTTTTATAATTTTGAAGACGTTTTTGTAGCATTTTAGTTCACTTTTTCGTCAAATTAATTATGATTTTCATCGGTCACTGCCACTAGAAATTTCCCCATTTTGTGCTAACTTTCCAGCAGATTAGCGAGTGTTTGTGTTTAATGGTTACTCATTGTGTTTTCCTTTCAATTCCTTTCAAAAAAGTCCACATTCTTATTTTTTGGTCCACAAGCAAATTAAGACCTCTTTATCATAATATTTTTTTAAAATGTATTATTCTTCGCTGACTTAGCATTAAAATCATTTTAAAACCCAATACCTATGTGTCTATTTTTTATGAAATCGCCAAAAAAAGTTTTATCTACTATTAGATATCAGATTTAGATTTATTCATTACTAAATTATCACTGTCCAGCTGTCAGATTTTATTTTGACAACTAAAAATTCCCAAAAGTCATTAAAGTTTGTGTTTTTCTGGGCGAAAAAACCCAAGGTTTGTGGTCGTAGATAAAGCCTAGTGTTACACTCGCATGTCATGACCCTTATTCACTCGATTGGTTTACTCTACTCGCTCGTGTTGTAAACTCAACCTCGTACATAAAAGATCTCATAGCATACTCGTATAATAATATACTATTTTTTTTTAAAACTTAATGTTTTTGTCCTGTAATTCATAAACAATTAAAAATTTAATTTTAATTTTAATCCAACACCCAGTTAAAACCAGCAAAGGCTAGACCAATTTTGTTTACTTGATTTCTACAGTTTATCAAACGCTCTAGTGAGGTTATGGCTTTGACTTTTTAAACCGTTTATAGCCGCCTTACCGCAAACCCCCATAATCATAATAACTCATCTGGCTTGAAATGAACCGTAATAAATATTCTCAATCTCTATTTAAATATGCAATTTAAAAGCGCATTGCGAGTTATTGATGACTATTAATTTCAAATCGTGCGTAATAGTCGTAATATTTTTTTGGGCATATTTTTACACTAGGTTCCTTCAACTTGTAAGAAAAATTAGATTATCTGGACCTAAGTCTCACTTAGTAATAGAAACTTTCAAAAAAATTAACAATGTTTTTACAAAAATAAAGATAATACGATATTAGAAATAATGGGTAACAAAGATATATTAAAATTAACCCAAATTCAACTTTTATGGACTATTTAACCTTCAAAATAACGCCCACAAATTTCGTTCTTGTGACACCAAAAATGTGGAAATTAAATCGCGTTCAAGTTTTTTTTGTAATTTTTTTTAAGTACTCGAAATAAAAATTTCTACAAATTCTCTTCTACAATTTCTACAAAGTCCCAGATTTACGGCAATTATTAGTATGTAAAACAAGTCCTTTATACTATTTTTTTCGAATGTGCACTCTTTTTTTTAATAAAAAATTTAAATTTTCCAATTCTAAGACTTTTCGTTTTACACGATTGGTAATGGTTTTGTAACCACGACTTGCCACTTGATTTTCAAATTCAATTTAAAATTTGACATTTATTGAGTTTCACTGTCACTTTTTAAATTACACAGTGACAGATCTTCATTTCGCAGTCACACTTGCAAAATTTTGAGCGGGAAATTTGAAATTTTACAGTTTTTAATTCAATTTTTTAATTAATTTGAACGTTCGGGAGAGCAGGAAAAAATAAAATTAAGATTCGGTAAGCACACTTTTTAAAACAATCGTAGAAAAAGAAGAAAGTTTAAAATAATCAAGCTCGAAAACCTGAAGAAACGCAAAATCTAATAAATTCTTTAATTCTAAAATACCAAATAATTTGAAAGTTTTAAAATATGTAGAAAGAAGTTATTTATAGAAAATCTAATATTTAAAAAAAATTAATACAAAGAGAATTTAAAGAAAAATCTAGGAATAGAATTTTTAAAATCTAAGAAAAATAATTTGAAAGTTTTAAAATATGTAGAAAGAAGTATTTATAGAAAATCTAATATTTAAAAAAATGCAATACAAAGAGAATTTTAAAAATCCAAGAAGAATAATATGAAAATTTTAAAATATGTAGAAAGAAGTACATATTTATAGAAAATCTAATATTTAAAAAATAATAATACAAAGATAATTTAAAGAAAAATCTAGGAATAGAATTTTTAAAATGTAAGAAGAATAATTTGAAAGTTTTAAAATATGTAGAAAGAAGTACATATTTATAGAAAATCTAATATTTAAAAAAAATTAATACAAAGAGAATTTAAAGAAAAATCTAGGAATAGAATTTTTAAAATCTAAGAAGAATAATTTGAAAGTTTTAAAATATGTAGAAAGAAGTATTTATAGAAAATCTAATATTTAAAAAAATGCAATACAAAGAGAATTTTAAAAATCCAAGAAGAATAATATGAAAATTTTAAAATATGTAGAAAGAAGTACATATTTATAGAAAATCTAATATTTAAAAAATAATAATACAAAGATAATTTAAAGAAAAATCTAGGAATAGAATTTTTAAAATGTAAGAAGAATAATTTGAAAGTTTTAAAATATGTAGAAAGAAGTACATATTTATAGAAAATCTAATATTTAAAAAAAATTAATACAAAGAGAATTTAAAGAAAAATCTAGGAATAGAATTTTAAAAATCCAAGAAGAATAATATGAAAGTTTTAAAATATGTAGAAAGAGGTATATATTTATAGAAAATCTAATATTTTTAAAATCTAAGAAAATAATTTGAAAGTTTTAAAATATGTAGAAAGAAGTATTTATAGAAAATCTAATATTTAAAAAATAATAATACAAAGAGAATTTAAAGAAAAATCTAGGAATAGAATTTTTAAAATCTTTTAAAATCTAAGAAGAATAATTTGAAAGTTTTAAAATATGTAGAAAGAGGTATTTATAGAAAATCTAATATTTAAAAAAATTAATACAAAGAGAATTTAAAGAAAAATCTAGGAATAGAATTTTTAAAATCTAAGAAAAATAATTTGAAAGTTTTAAAATATGTAGAAAGAAGTATTTATAGAAAATCTAATATTTAAAAAAATGCAATACAAAGAGAATTTTAAAAATCCAAGAAGAATAATATGAAAATTTTAAAATATGTAGAAAGAAGTACATATTTATAGAAAATCTAATATTTAAAAAATAATAATACAAAGATAATTTAAAGAAAAATCTAGGAATAGAATTTTTAAAATGTAAGAAGAATAATTTGAAAGTTTTAAAATATGTAGAAAGAAGTACATATTTATAGAAAATCTAATATTTAAAAAAAATTAATACAAAGAGAATTTAAAGAAAAATCTAGGAATAGAATTTTTAAAATCTAAGAAGAATAATTTGAAAGTTTTAAAATATGTAGAAAGAAGTATTTATAGAAAATCTAATATTTAAAAAAATGCAATACAAAGAGAATTTTAAAAATCCAAGAAGAATAATATGAAAATTTTAAAATATGTAGAAAGAAGTACATATTTATAGAAAATCTAATATTTAAAAAATAATAATACAAAGATAATTTAAAGAAAAATCTAGGAATAGAATTTTTAAAATGTAAGAAGAATAATTTGAAAGTTTTAAAATATGTAGAAAGAAGTACATATTTATAGAAAATCTAATATTTAAAAAAAATTAATACAAAGAGAATTTAAAGAAAAATCTAGGAATAGAATTTTTAAAATCTAAGAAGAATAATTTGAAAGTTTTAAAATATGTAGAAAGAAGTATTTATAGAAAATCTAATATTTAAAAAAATGCAATACAAAGAGAATTTTAAAAATCCAAGAAGAATAATATGAAAATTTTAAAATATGTAGAAAGAAGTACATATTTATAGAAAATCTAATATTTAAAAAATAATAATACAAAGATAATTTAAAGAAAAATCTAGGAATAGAATTTTTAAAATCTAAGAAGAATAATTTTAAAGTTTTAAAATATGTAGAAAGAAGTACATATTTATAGAAAATCTAATATTTAAAAAAAATTAATACAAAGAGAATTTAAAGAAAAATCTAGGAATAGAATTTTTAAAATCTAAGAAGAATAATTTGAAAGTTTTAAAATATGTAGAAAAAAGTATTTATAGAAAATCTAATATTTAAAAAAATGCAATACAAAGAGAATTTTAAAAATCCAAGAAGAATAATATGAAAATTTTAAAATATGTAGAAAGAAGTACATATTTATAGAAAATCTAATATTTAAAAAATAATAATACAAAGATAATTTAAAGAAAAATCTAGGAATAGAATTTTTAAAATGTAAGAAGAATAATTTGAAAGTTTTAAAATATGTAGAAAGAAGTACATATTTATAGAAAATCTAATATTTAAAAAAAATTAATACAAAGAGAATTTAAAGAAAAATCTAGGAATAGAATTTTAAAAATCCAAGAAGAATAATATGAAAGTTTTAAAATATGTAGAAAGAGGTATATATTTATAGAAAATCTAATATTTTTAAAATCTAAGAAAATAATTTGAAAGTTTTAAAATATGTAGAAAGAAGTATTTATAGAAAATCTAATATTTAAAAAATAATAATACAAAGAGAATTTAAAGAAAAATCTAGGAATAGAATTTTTAAAATCTTTTAAAATCTAAGAAGAATAATTTGAAAGTTTTAAAATATGTAGAAAGAGGTATTTATAGAAAATCTAATATTTAAAAAAATTAATACAAAGAGAATTTAAAGAAAAATCTTTTTTTTTAATAAAAAAATTAAATTTTCGAAGACTTTTCGTTTTACACGATTGGTAATGGTTTTGTAACCACGACTTGCCACTTGATGTTCAAATTCAATTTAAAATTTGACATTTATTGAGTTTCACTGTCACTAAATTTTGACATAACGTAACCTAACCTCACAACCTGCATTCACATCTATTATATTTAGGTACAAATATTGTTGGCCGCAAAGGACAATTCAATTATATTGATACATTTTTTATTCACGCAGCAATTAATTAAACACGAATCGTAAAATCCAAATTGACCAAGAACTTGTCAGGAAACAGGTGACAGCCAGACTAATTAGTTCTGCCAATTCTTAAAAACCAAAGTTTCCTACTTTGAGTTCTTTTTTCTAATGGACCTATTAAAGCGGCAAATTCGAAAAATGATTTTTCATGATTCCAGCACAAAACTTTGCTGACCTGTGTGATGCACAGGACCGTATTCAGCGCCATTTCTAACTCTAAAGCGGTAAATTTTCTAGTTTGTATTTACGTAATTACCGTAATTCTGCGCCGAAAACAACAATTAAAAATTATGATTTAATTTTAAGCCAACACCCAGTTAAAACCAGCTAAGGCTAGACCAATTTTGTTTACTAGTTTTCTAGCTTTACTTGCTTAATTTCCCAGTACTGTTTATCGTTCGTTATTTACATTCGTCGTGCGCTCAATTTGCAACTTTTTCCCAGATTACGAAAACACCGTGAAAACGAGCAACATTAGTCAACGCGAAAATAACATATCATTTATTTGTTCCACTTTATAAATGTTGCCATCTTTGCAATTACACAATCCCACTTATTTATCCTATCAATCAAGTGAATTATTGATGGAATTCAATAATTTCACGTAATCGCAGGGTTTTTGAGCGTTGATTAAACAGATAAAAAACGAGGTGACGCAACTGTGGTCTTGGAATTAACAGTTTCTTAAATGACATCGCCATTTTTATAGACTTTTCGACTGAATAACGGAGTTCTGAGAGGCAATTTAGCGTCACAAAGAAGAGTGAAGGGTTTAACATCTGGTAATAATGTGGCGTTTCGTTTCAGAACTATGATGCAGCGGAAATAAGAACTCGGTTCCGTTAAAAACGCCAAAAAGTCGGGATTTGTCACGCTAGGCTGTCAACCTTTTACTTTTGTAAAACAATTGAAGCAAAGTACAAAATGATGTAAATTACATCATTGGTTTGGTCACAGCAATTGTAATGACTGCGGTACTAATATGGGAACATCCGTTCAAGGTCCTGGAAATTAATCATTCAAGGTCTAGGTCTAGGCACATTTCGAATTATGCAACCCATGGTGGAAACAATTCGTGCTTTTCTCGCACTTTCTAAGTCTTGGATAATTTACCCCGAGCATCAAGCATAAAATTCTGTATAATTAATCCACTGTCAAGTTCAACTGGTCAAAATCTGCAGTGTTTCTCTTTGGGAGCACTGAACTAAAGCCGCGGCGTTATCAGGTGGATCTTCACGACCAGTGGCTAGCATCTTCATATTGGCGGAGGAATTCCAAAACTGAAGTGCTTTTTATCACGATTGTGTAGTTTACATTGAGAGATAAGATAAAGTTTTTATAAATCAAAGTGGATTCCAGGGCGTTTTGGGATTGTGAAATTAAGATTCATGGCCGTTTTCTCCAGAAAAATAGTACTGTAATCACCACCCAAGTACCTGTTTTTGAGTCATTACTCCCACCAGTGAGCCGCCAGGTTCGTTTGAAAAGGTCATTTAAAGCGCTGGGGATGTTATAGACGTGTAGTTCCGGTAATCTTGTCACCGGAAGCGTTGTGCAACAATAAAGTCACCGGATTTGCGCCAAACCCCTTTCTAAAATCCCATCAAAACCATAACTTTGAGCATTAGAAAGCCGCGATTTTCTCATTTACACGAAACAATTTGGTTGCAACAAACCGCACAGGAAAAAACTGAGAAACGTACCTGAAGTTTACTCTCTGATAACAGGTGAAACTGAACTGAAACGTGGCCAGCGGTAATAATTTTATACACTCTTATCGCATTGATAAGCGATTTTTAGGCTCCAAAAATACAAACACTGTACCTCCCAACTTTCGATTTACCGCTAGGACTAATCGTGTCGTTTTGACTTGCACCTTGCGCACTCTTCCGTTCCGCACACAACAAGTTTGTGAGCGAAGAATTTTTTAAATGGGAATTGAAATGTCGATGGGGTCTGCGCAAGTCGGTACCATCTTTTGTTTGTTGGGCTGCGTTCATAAAAATCGCTCTGTGTAAAGTTTGTGTAAAATGTGACACAAAAGCGTTCATAAAGATGCGGAATGCTTTGTGTCACTCGACTTTGAGCACTCGACTTTGAGCGATACCGAGTGTTTTTAAAATTGTGCAATTTTTTAGTTTAGAAAAATACATTTTTTAAAAACTTTTTGTTTATTAAAAAAATGTACATTTTATAATATCAACCAGCTTCTCCCGCACCAATGATTTTGGTCAAATTCCTAAATCGAAAAAGAAGCTCGAGAATTATCTACTGCCCAAATTTGAGATCAAATTAGGAAAAATGAGGAAAAATGAAAATCAACTTTTTGAGAATTTGATCGGCCATACCTCAGTTATTTGTTGTCGGATCTGAATTTAAATCCCAGATTTGGAATCTGCGGAAAATTCTGCATACCCTGATGTATAATAACTTAAGTTTACTCGAAAAAATAAGCGAGATATCGATATCAGAAATTTGGCATAGTTTTAGTCACGAATTTTTGCGAAAATTTCCATATTTCCACTGTAAAAAAAAACAAAGAACTATTTTTTATTTTTTTGTTGCATTCAGCGTGACATTCTGAGTAAAATGAGCCCAGATTTGTTGAGTTTTCTTAATAAATAGTCGAGGCATTGGCCAAAAACTGTTTTAAAAACGTCATTTTAGGGTGATTTTCAATCAATGTTTTCAAAATGAAAACGACGCTTAATGGCTTTGAATTATACATCAGTCGAAAGAGGAGCTCGAAATCTATTTACTGGCTAAATTTGAGATCGATCGGACAAATAGTTTACAAGCTTTGGCCAAAAATAAAAAAAAATAAAAAAATTTCATCATTTGAGTCGGATTTTTTTTTCGCGAAAAATCGACTATCGAATTTTGGGCTTTTAAGAACATTTTCTAACGTAAAATGAGCCGAGAAAAAGAACGGCGCAAACCGCATCTCAATGTCTCAAATAGTTTCCGAGATATTTAACTTTAAAAATTAGGAAAAATGAAAATCAACTTTCCGAAATTTTGATCGGCCATACCTCAGTTATTTGTTGTCGGATCTGAATTTAAATCCCAGATTTGGAATCTGTGGAAAATTCTGCATTCCCTGATGTATAATAACTTAAGTTTACTCGAAACAATAAGCGAGATATTGACATCAGAAATTTGGCATAGTTTTAGTCATGAATTTTTGCGAAAATTTGCAAATTTCGACTGTAAAAAATCAAAGAACTATTTTTTATGTAAAAAATCGCGAGAAAAACGATGACGCAAACCGCATCTCAATATCTGAAATAGTTTCCGAGATATCGAGCACGAATTGTTTCGAACCTTCAAAAATTTGACTTTCTGGCGACAACCCAAAAATTCAAACGACCATAACTCAGTTATTTGTTGACGAAAATTAAAAATTCTTATGTTTTTAGATCCAGCGTGACATTCTGCGTAAAATGAGCCCAGATTTGTTGAGTTTTCTTAATAAATAACGAGGCATTGGCCAAAAACTGTTTTAAAAACGTCATTTTAGGGTGATTTTTAATCAATGTTTTCAAAATCAAAAAGACGCTTAATGGCTTTGAATTATACATGAGTCGAAAGAGGAGCTCGAAATCTATCTACTGGCTAAATTTGAGATCGATCGGACAAATAGTTTACAAGCTATGGCCAAAAATAAATAAAAAAAATTTCATCGTTGGAGTCGGATTTTTTTCGCGAAAAATAGACTATCGAATTTTGGGCTTTTGAGAACATTTTCCAACGTAAAATGAGCCGAGAAAAAGAACGGCGCAAACCGCATCTCAATATCTCAAATAGTTTCCGAGTTATTTAACTTTAAAAATTAGGAAAAATGAAAATCAACTTTCCGAAACTTTGATCGGCCATACCTCAGTTATTTGGCGAATCTCAGAGTGTTAACTTTATGAACACACCCTTGGTAACCGCAAGCAGAACGCGCGCTCGTTCGAATATGGATTTTACTGCACAGACAGGTGGTAATGGCATAAAAGTGGGTATTGTGTGAAGTTAGTTGACGCAGGCAACCGGAGATATTCAAGTTCATTGTGTTCATTGTTTAGAATCGTTGCCTTTATCGGGAAAATTCCAATAAAAATTTCGCAAGATTTTCTTATTGTTCGAGTTGGAATTAATTCATTTCTTTAATTTATTACTTAAATAATTGCGCACGTTTCGCAGAATGCACTTTTACTTTTGTTTTTATTCCGCTTTGGTTATGTTTATTTTATATCTAACAAATGATCATTAATTATTATTATTATTCTTTCTCTGAGTAATTGTTTTAAATTAATTTGTGCAAATATATTCGCGCGTTTGCTTTTAAATGGTTTAATTTTTGGCTTATTTGAATAAATATTAGCAGACAATAGAGTAGTTCAGATTTAAATAATTTCACTCTTTTTTAGAAGGTGTTAATTTTATTTAAATTTTATACAGATATGTAGAGAAAATTCATAAAATCCAAAGTGAAACTTGAGAAAATTTAAGAAAATGACGTAAACATAAAAATTGCGTTCTGTTGCTTTGGTGGAACCAGAAAAATCCAAGAGTCTGAGAAAGCCCAAAGACTTCTTAAGAGAATCTAAGAAGAATCTGAGGCAAATTGAGGCAATTAAAGTAAACTTAAGAGAATATATATGATTAAAATTTAAGCAGATTCTGACAAAAAAACGATTAAATCTAAATATAATCTAGAGAAACTACTGGAATTAGAAATATTCTAAAGTCTTTTATTTTTAAATGACTTAAACTTTCTGTTAGTTTTTTCTTCTTGTTATGGATTCTAGACTGTTTTTTTTCTTGATTTTCTATAGATTGTAGTATTTTCCTTCAGATTTTTAATTTTTTCTACTTTCTTTAGATTCTTAGATTTTTCCATTCGATTTTTTTTACATTTTCCAGATTCCTTTAGATTTTCCTCTCTAGGATCTCGTTGAGTTCTTTTTAGATTTTCCTTAGTTCTTTCAAAATCCTTCAGATTTTCTTTATTTTTTCTTTATTTTTATTAAATTCTTTAATTCTAAAATACCAAATAATTTGAAAGTTTTAAAATATGTAGAAAGAAGTATTTATAGAAAATCTAATATTTAAAAAAATTTAATACAAAGAGAATTGAAAGAAAAATCTAGGAATAGAATTTTAAAAATCTAAGAAAAATAATTTGAAAGTTTTAAAATATGTAGAAAGAAGTATTTATAGAAAATCTAATATTTAAAAAAATTTAATACAAAGAGAATTGAAAGAAAAATCTAGGAATAGAATTTTAAAAATCTAAGAAAAATAATTTGAAAGTTTTAAAATATGTAGAAAGAAGTATTTATAGAAAATCTAATATTTGAAAAAAATTAATACAAAGAGAATTGAAAGAAAAATCTAGGAATAAAATTTTAAAAATCTAAGAAGAATAAGTTGAAAGTTTTAAAATATGTAGAAAGAAGTATTTATAGAAAATCTAATATTTAAAAAAATTTAATACAAAAAGAATTTAAAGAAAAATCTAGGAATAGAACTTTAAAAACCTAAGAAGAATAATTTGAAAGTTTTAAAATATGTATAAAGAAGTATTTATAGAAAATCTAATATTTAAAAAAATTTAATACAAAGAGAATTGAAAGAAAAATCTAGGAATAGAATTTTAAAAATCTAAGAAAAATAATTTGAAAGTTTTAAAATATGTAGAAAGAAGTATTTATAGAAAATCTAATATTTAAAAAAATTTAATACAAAGAGAATTGAAAGAAAAATCTAGGAATAGAATTTTAAAAATCTAAGAAAAATAATTTGAAAGATTGAAAATATGTAGAAAGAAGTATTTATAGAAAATCTAATATTTGAAAAAAATTAATACAAAGAGAATTGAAAGAAAAATCTAGGAATAGAATTTTAAAAATCTAAGAAGCTAGAGAGAATCGAAAGAAACATTGAGAAACAAAAAAAAATAAGAATCTTGGAAGAATCTAAAAAATGCAAACAAAATTATAGAGAATCAATTTTGTTTTAAAATTTTGAGATAAATTGAGAAAGATTGGCTTAAGAAAAGATAAACTACATAAACTTACTTTATTTTATTTACAAGAGTATTTACAATGTTCACCTTAAAATATAGATAGCTACATTAACACTTTACGTTTATCTATCTCTTCCTGTTCATAAATTCTCTTGGGAATGATTGTACAACCGCTGTACATAATAATTACATTATCTAGATGAACATTCTTGTGGTGAAGTATCATGATTTTCTTTGGTCCAGGACATGACAATATTAAATGGAGTCGATTAACATTGGGAATATTTCACATGAGTGTAAAAAAAATAAAATAAACAAAGAATCCAAACAAAACAACTTTATCTAAACGTTCCCTTCATACAAGGATGCTGACAATGACAAAATACGCAAATTAACCTAGAAACTTGTCATTTTTGACATTTCCGAAGTTCCAAACTTGAAACACAGATGGCGCCACTTTTGGGTCAGGTCAGGTCAAATAATGCGCGAAAAATATGTAAACTAACCTAGAAACTTGTCATTTTTGACATTTCTGAGTTCCAGACTTGACACATAGATGGCGCGTATTTTTCATTCGACAACATTTGCTCACTCGCTCGCACTTAAGACTGCTTGGGATGAGGGACCACAGCTTGCGGCTGCGTCTTGAAACATTGCAAGAGAAAAGCTGTGTAAATGACGAATGCGATGCTGATGGCGAACAATGCGTACATGAAAATGTTCAGTTCGGGCTGCCTGAAGCGGTTCTTTCGCAGCCATTCCAAAACGTCGGCTTCGGAATGCATGTCGCCGCGGAAAATGCTTGGAAAGCGGCGCCGGAAGTACACGATCGCGGGGAGGTTGGTCACCCCCCATTTGCGGGCGTAACGCGGGTCTGCCATCTTCACGAAGGTGATGTCGAAGTTGTCCGTTTCGCTGTCGATGTTCTCCAGCTTCTCCATGATGGCCTTGCTCTCCTCCGAGTTGAGCTCATCTAGAGAAAAAATAAGAAAAGTTTGTTTAGCTAACTCTGGTTGTGAGAGGCTTTGGAGGTTTCGTTAGGTCAAAGAGGGGGGTCATTTAGTCTGTGAATGGAATTTTCATAGAATATAAAGAAAATCCAAGAAGAATAATAAAGATCTAAGAAAAATGAAAAAAAAAATGAAAATGTAACAGAAAGTTGAAAATATAGGGAATCCTAAAAGAAAATTTAGAAATTCCCAAGTTCCAAATGTCCAAAGAGAATTCAGAGAAACACAAACAAATTAAATAGAATCTAAAAAATCGAAGAAAAAAACGTAGATTTGAATGCAAATTTTATAGGCTGAAATTCAATGAGAATTTAGAATCAGACAGAATAAACGCTCGAAAAAAAAATTCAAGACTAAAGAGAATTAAATAGAATAGAGAATAAAAAAAAAACAGGAATCTGGGAATACATAAGAAGTAAAGAGAATCCAGAAAATTTATATAAAATAGAAAATTTTGGATTTTGAGTTCGTCCAAATTTCTATAATTTTTTGTTTGTTCTACAATTTTGCACACTAAATAAACGCCAATTAAGTAATAACTTCCTCAAATTTTACTGTTTCAGAGTAAAAACTAACGAAATCTACAAAATTCAATGAGAATCTAGAATCAGAATAAACACTCGAAAAAAATTGCAATAATTTAAAGAGAATTAAATAGAATAGAGAATAAAAGAACAGACAGGAATCTGGGAATACATAAGAAGTAAAGAGAGTCTAAAAGAATAAAAAATTTATATAAAATAGAAAATTTTGGATTTTGGGTTCGTCCCAATTTCTATAAATTTTTTATTCTTTTAGATTCTCTTTACTTCTTATATAGAGTAGAGAATAGAAGAACAGACAGGAATCTGGTAAAAAAATAAGAAGTAAAGAGAATCTAAAAAATAAAAAATATATATAAAATAGAAAATTTTGGATTCGTCCAAATTTCTATAAATTTTTTATTCTTTTAGATTCCCTTTACTTCTTATATAAAATAGAGAATAAAAGAACATACAGGAATCTGGTAAAAAAATAAGAAGTAAAGAGAATCTAAAAAATAAAAAATTTATATAAAATAGAAAATTTTGGATTTTGGGTTCGTCCAAATTTCTATAAATTTTTCTTTGTCCTAAAATTTTGCACACTAAATAAACGCCAATTAAGTAATGACTTCCTCAAATTTTACTGCTTCAGAGTAAAAACTAACGAAATCTACAAAATTCAATGAGAATCTAGAATCAGAATAAACACTCGAAAAAAAGATCAAGAATTTAAAGAGAATTAAATAGAATAGAGAATAAAAGAATTTGGGAATACATAAGAAGTAAAGAGAATCCAGATGAATCAAAAATTTATATAAAATAGAAAATTTTGGATTTTGAGTTCGTCCAAATTTCTATAAATTTTTTATTCTTTTAGATTCTCTTTACTTCTTATATAGAGTAGAGAATAGAAGAACAGACAGGAATCTGGTAAAAAAATAAGAAGTAAAGAGAATCTAAAAAATAAAAAATATATATAAAATAGAAAATTTTGGATTCGTCCAAATTTCTATAAATTTTTTATTCTTTTAGATTCCCTTTACTTCTTATATAGAATAGAGAATAAAAGAACCGACAGGAATCTTGTAAAAAAATAAGAAGTAAAGAGAATCTAAAAAATAAAAAATTTATATAAAATAGAAAATCTTGGATTTTGGGTTCGTCCAAATTTCTATAAATGTTTTATTCTTTTAGATTCTCTTTACTTCTTATATAGAATAGAGAATAGAAGGACAGACAGGAATTTAGTAAAAAATAAGAAGTAAAGATAATCTAAAAGAATAAAAAATTTATATTTATAAAATAGAAAATTTTGGATTTTGGGTTCGTCCAAATTTCTATAAATTTTTCTTTGTCCTAAAATTTTGCACACTAAATAAACGCCAATTAAGTAATGACTTCCTCAAATTTTACTGCTTCAGAGTAAAAACTAACGAAATCTACAAAATTAATGAGAATCTAGAATCAGAATAAACACTCGAAAAAAAAATCAAGAATTTAAAGAGAATTAAATAGAATAGAGAATAAAAGAATTTGGGAATACATAAGAAGTAAAGAGAATCCAGATGAATCAAAAATTTATATAAAATAGAAAATTTCGGATTTTGAGTTCGTCCAAATTTCTATAAATTTTTCTTTGTTCTACAATTTTGTACACTAAATAAACGCCAATTAAGTGATAACTTCCTCAAATTTTACTGCTTCAGAGTAAAACTGACGAAATTATAGAATTTTATGGAAATTTTTGAACTTTTAGTTCGTCTTTCAAACGAAAATTTCTGGAGATTTACCTTTTTGATACATTTGTTTTTATAATTTTGTACATTTGTAGTACCATATTTTATTGCTTACGAAGTAAAACTGTCGAAAGTACAAAATTTATTGAAAAAATTTGAATTTTGAGTTTGTTTTTTTAAATGAAAATTTCTAGAAATTTTCCCTTTCGATCCATGTTTTTTGCAATAACTAAATAATCAGCATCCAAATTTCACTGTTTTGGCGTTAAAGTCGTGAGAATTAAAAACTTGAACACATTTTAGATTTTGGGTTAGTTTTTCAAGGGTTTCATGCACAATTGTGCCGATTTTTCGATAATTAACCCGTGGATCTTAATAAAAATTTACAATTTAATGTGTGTCGACCTCTACTTTTCTAAATCAGCTTCGACAACCGTGTAGCGTAGCAGAAATCGTCTTTTAGCTTTAAATATAGTAGATTTTAAGTTCATTTTCAAATAAAACTTTCTAGACAATTTTCTTCTTGTTCCAATGTTTTACAATTATGTACACCAAACAAACACCCTTTTACTAATAAGTCAACAAAAATTCACTATTTTGGCTTTAAAGTTGTGGGAATTTCAACATTAAACGAAACATTTTGGATTTTGGGTTGGTTTTTCAAGGACTTTCTGCACTATTGTGTCGATTTTTTAATAATTAACCGTTGGATCTTGATAAAAACTCCAGATTTAATGTATTTTGACCTCGACTCTTCAAATACAGCCTCCAAAATCGCGTGTGCGTAGCAGAAAACGTCATTTAGCTTCAAATATAGTTGATTTTTCTACGGGTTTTTGTAGATTTCATGCACATTTTAGCCCATTTCTTCAGAATTAAACGTAGATCTTAATAAAAACTTCTTATTTCATGCATTTCGACGTCTACTTTGCAAATACAGCCTCAAAATGAAAATTTAGATGATTTTTCGACGAGTTTTGTGGACTTCAAGCACATTTCTACCGGTTTCTCCATAATTAACCGTTGAACTTTGATAAAATCTCACGATTTGATGTATTTCGACATCTAATTTTGGAATACAGCCTTCAAAACCGCGTGTCTATATCGTCATTTAGCCTCAAATATGTGATTTTGAGGTCATTTTCAAATAAGAATTTCTTAAAAATTTTCTTCTGGTTCCAATAAACGCCCCTTTAGTAATAAGTCTACAAAAATTCCTTATTTTGGCGTCACATTTGTAAGAATTAAAAATTAAACGAAAAATTTTAGATTTTGTCTAGTTTTTCAAGGACTTCAAGCACTTTTGTGTCGATTTCTCAATAAGTAACCGTTGAATTTTGAAAAAAAAATCACAATTTGATGGATTTAGACCTCTATTTTTCTAATTCAGCCTCTTTGATCCTGTGTTTATAGCACAGAACTGAATTTAGCTTCAAATGTAAGTGATTTTTCAACGAATTTTGTGGATTTTGTGCGTGTTTGTTACGATTTTTTCACAATTAACCGTTGAATCTTGATAAACACTTACTATTTAATGTATTTCGACCTGTTCTTTTAAAATACATCCTCGAAAACCCTGTGTTTATAGCAGAAATCGTTATTTAGCTTCAAATGTAAATGATTTTTCGACGGGATTTGTGGATTTCATGCATATCTGTACCCATTTCTCCACAATTAACTATTAGATCTTTATAAAAACTGACTATTTGATGTATTTCGACCTCTTCTTTGCGAATACAGCCTCAAAAACCGCCTGTGCAAAGCCAGAAAACGTCGTTTAGCTTCAAATAGAGTTGGTTTTTCTACGGGTTTTTGCCGATTTCATGCACATTTCAGTCGATTTCTCCAGAATTAACCGTTGGATCTTGATAAAAATTCACGGGTTGATGAAATTCGACCTCTACATTGCGAATATAGCTGCAAAAACCGCGTGTGCAAAGCCAGAAAACGTCGTTTAGCTTCAAATAGAGTTGGTTTTTCTACGGGTTTTTGCCGATTTCATGTACATTTCAGCCGATTTCTCCAGAATTAACCGTTGGATCTTGATAAAAATTCACGGGTTGATGTAATTCGACCTCTACTTTGCGAATACAGCCGCAAAAACCGCGTGTGCAAAGCCAGAAAACGTCATTTAGCTTCAAATAGAGTTGATTTTTCTACGGGTTTTTGCAGATTTCATGCACATTTCAGCCGATTTCTCCAGAATTAACCGTTGG
Source organism: Gnatocerus cornutus (assembly GCA_029298725.1). Lineage (NCBI taxonomy): Eukaryota > Metazoa > Arthropoda > Insecta > Coleoptera > Tenebrionidae > Gnatocerus > Gnatocerus cornutus. Next base: position 2,551,832 of record CM055514.1, on the reverse strand, counting down.
ATCTTGATAAAAGTTCACGGGTTGATGTAATTCGACCTCTACTTTGCGAATACAGCCGCAAAAACCGCGTGTGCGAAACCAGAAAACGTCATTTAGCTTCAACTAGAATTGATTTTTCTACGGGTTTTTGCAGATTTCATGCACATTTCAGCCGATTTCTCCAGAATTAACCGTTGGATCTTGATAAAAATTCACGGGTTGATGTAATTCGACCTCTACTTTGCGAATACAGCCGCAAAAACCGCGTGTGCAAAGCCCGAAAACGTCATTTAGCTTCAAATAGAGTTTTTCTACGGGTTTTTACAGATTTTATGCACATTTCAGCCGATTTCTCCAGAATTAACCGTAGGATCTTGATAAAAATTCACGGGATGATGTAATTTGACCTCTACTTTGAGAATGCAGCCTCAAAAACGGTCTGTATGTAGAAAAAATCGTTATTCAGGTAAAATTGTAAGTGATTTTTCGACGAGTTTTGCATTGACATGCACATTTCAGCCGATTTCTCCATAATTAACCCTTGAACTTTGATAAAAAAAATCAGAACATAATATAAATATGAATCCATAAGGGTTGAAGAAAGATCAAAAAGAATCTAAAATTACAGAACCATAAGAAACACCATACAGATTCTAGAGAGAATGAAAAAAGGAAACTCCAAGAGTACCTAGAGAACTGGGAAAAAACCGAGAGAATTTGACTAATTTAACTTACAGAAGAACACTGTCACGAACTCGTTCTCTTCCAAGAGCTTCTCCAGCATCTTCTTATTGACTTCCTCGATTTCGTTTTTGATTTCGAAAACGTCTTGAGACGTGAGCCAGTCGAGGACCTTGTCGGATTGGGTAAGATCGCCTTCGTACACCATAGGAGTCTTCTTGCGAAAGTACATTAGAGCGGGAAGAGTGTGGAGACCTTGTTCAGCGGCTGCTTCAGCACTGCAGATCTTGACGAAATCAATACCGAACATGTCGGCTTCTCCGTCGATATCCTCCAAGTTTTCAAGAATTTCATCGCACTCGGGGCAATCTTCATCATCTACAAAGCAGTGTTAACCTTAGAGGGTTATGGTACGGTAGTACTCACAGAAGAAGACGGCGAGAAACGGGGATTCACTCAGCAGCCGCGACAACATCCGCTCGTTCACCGACTCGATCTCATCCGCTAGTTCTCTGTTATCGTCATCAGTGAGCCACTCCAGCACCGAGTCTTCGTTCTGGAGATCTCCTTCGAACAGCAGCGGGTTTCCATTCCTGAAGTAGACCAACGCGGGGAATGTCTTGATGCTGTATCTCTTCGCCAGTTGTGGGTCCTGGATTCTCACTAGATGGATCCCGTAGACGTCGCACTCATCGTCGATTTTCTCCAAGTCCTCCAGGATCTGCTCGCAGATGTGACAATTCTGCTTGTAGAAATAAACAGCGAGGTACTGTGTGTCTTGGACTAAGTTTTCCAACATGACTCTGGTGATGAGCTCGATGCGGTCTTCAGTGCGCTGTTGGATCAACCACTGGAGGACTTCCTCTTCTTCTTCCAAGTCGCCTTCGAAGACGCCACCGACGCCGTCTTCAAAGTACATCAAAACGGGGTAGTCGGTGGCTCCGTATTGCTCGGCGATGCGGAGGTCTTGAGTTTTGACGAAATGGATGCCGTGGCGCTCGCAGTCGTCGTCGATGTTCTCGAGTTCTTCGAGGATGTGGGAACACTGCTCGCATTCGTCGTTATCTACGCAAAGAAAGTATAAGTATCGACATTTCTAGACACTAATTGGTAGAAAAAACAAAACTCAGGTAAGTCGTTGATCGTCGAAAGAAAAACTTAAGGAAAAGTGTCCCTGTTTGAGGAAAGGCACAACACTCTACTACGGGAAAAAGTACCGTCTTTGATCGTTTCGCCTTCTTCCTCTGAAGTAGCCCGCACTTTGTGAGTCTTCCTCCCCTGTTGCTGTTCTTGAGCACTGCATAACTCACACAGTGTCTTGTTCCCTGCACATACAGCGTTTGATGTTAGTGAAGCAGTCAAATCAGTTACAACGCTCGACGATACTTACAGAAGTAAACAGCGAGAGCGTCTTCTTCGTCGATCAACCTCAAGAGCTCGTTGCCTTCGGACGCCTCAATCACATCACCAGAAGGGTCCTGTTGCGTGAGCAACCACTGCAAAATCTGCTGCTCGTCGTACAAATCACCAGCGTAGATCACCGGTTCTTTCGATCCAAGTTTGAAGAAGAGAATCGCAGGGAGCGCGAACACCCCAAACTGTTTCCCCATCTGCTTGTCGTCGATCTTCACGAAGTTGATGCCGGCCGAGTCGGCCTCGTCGTCGATGTGCTCCACTTCGGCGAGGACGCGCGGGCATTGCTTGCAGTCGTTGCTGTCTAAAGAAACAATTAAAGTTGGTAATGAAGAAATGCACACAATTTTTATGTGTTGGCAATACCTGGTGTAACAATGCGAAATTTGTGCTCCGTGATTTTACCCAAAATCTGGGCGGTTTCGAGCAAAAAATTTCACAGTAGTGGAGACAAAAGTCACAGAATAACAAACAGTATGATTATAGATGCAGTATTTAATTATTTTTGACTGTGTTTTTACTATGGTGAGATTGAAACTTTTTAATATGTATTATCTGTACTGCCTTTGAGTAGTAATTGTTTATTTTAGGACACTTTTGGCGTAATTAGTGGTCCAAAAACGTCACTGACGTAAATAACAATATAAATAATTTTTAAGAAACATGAAAACAAAGCGGCAAAATAGTGTACGCCAGGAATTCCAGAGCCATCCTTGATCCTAGAAACATTTATAAACACCTTGTATTTTTTTTTTGAATAAAATGCGTTTTCAATCTTGTAAAAACAAAAAGGTTTTTATGTGTTATTATTTCAGAATTAATAAACATTGCAATTTCAGATCCCAAGTTTTCAAATCTCAGAATTTTAGATTGAGGCGGACATTATTTTGACGTGTTGTGTTCAAAATTCAAATCTAAAATGAATTGCAAGTAGACCAAAAATCACCAAATATCTCAAATTTTCAAAAGCCAGATTTACACCTGTTTGGTGTAAATTTTTCCATCATTATAATTTTATTTTTCCCCTTCTTCATTCGTCAAAGACCGATGAGAAAATCGAATTCCTTTTGTGCCGCTCGCATTGTTCTGTGCTCTGTCACTTTGAACTCATGTCGATAATGTCACTTGTCAAACGTCAAAATCGCCAATAGGGAATGAATTTAAACAACAAACAGAGAAATTAAGCAGAGGTTGAGTCAACTTTATCCCTTCAGCGATTCAGTCGTCTTAAATCAGTGTCTACTTCATAATTTTTGAAATTATTGTGAGGTTATGTAACCAACGTTTCAATCATTATCTTCGTAAAGCGGCAATTTTTAATTTGTACGGAAAATCATAGAGGCGACTAGATGTAAATCTTTATCAAACACGCTGTATTTTTATTTATACAAGGTGTTTATAAATGTTTCTAGCATCACAAGGGTGGCTATGCCGCTCATTACAAATGTGGGTTTCGATTTTTCAACTGACATGGAGTGCGGGCACTACTGCCTGTAAAGTATGCAACCTCCCACTCTGGAGGATCAACAAACGATTTAAATACCATTGAATTCGTTGTTTAGATGCAGGATTTAATTATTTTTGACTGTGTTTTTACTATGGTGAGGTTGAAACCTTTTAATATGTATTATCTATACTGCCTTTGAGTAGTAATTGTTTATTTTAGGACACTTTTTGCGTAACTAGTGGTTCAAAAACGCCAACGAATGACAACTTTCCAAATTTGATATTTTATAAATAGCAAAAAAAGTTACAGGCTTTTGTCGCTTGACGATAAATATTAAAATAAAATTAAAATATCTGCAGATTAGACAAAAAAATAATACAGTGCTTTGTACTTTAAATGAATAAGCTTTGATCTTCCTTAATTTTAGAAGAAAGAATTTGGAAATGATAGATTGTCCACGAGTTTTTGAATAAAGTGAACTTTTCCTTGGTGTTGGACATCTTCGATTTTTAAGAAAAGTTGCTCAGAATACATTCCTTACAAAATTTCAACTTAAAGTTCTTTTTCTATTTTTTTAAATATTAAAATCTTTAAATTCGATCGTTAATTATTGATAATAAAATATTATTATTTTGTTTATTTCTACTAAATAAATGATTTTGTTTATTTTTTAGTTCGTATAAAATTATACTTAATGAGAACTCAAAATTTAAAGTTGAAAGTGGTTCAAAATTGTGTAAGAGAGGATGGACAACATTGTATGTAAGAATTCATGGCTCATTTTGGCTCACCTATTCTTATTATACAATATTTTACTGCTTCAAAGAACTGTATGCGATAAAATAAAAATTGGTAATTTTTCGTTTAAAAACTCCTCATTTGGTATAAATAAATTTAAAATTCGATTATAAGCAACTTCTCTTAGAATAATACCTAACTTTTAGAAAAATTCCTAACGCGAAGTTAATTACAAGAAAATAGCTATATTTAAAAAATTCAAATATATTGAATTCACCATATCTGCTGTTTTTAGTATCGTCATGGATTTTGCAAAGTTGCAAGTTGCATATAAGTATCCCTCAAAAAAAACTTTACAATTTTATCAACATTTAACTTAATATGCCAAAAATGAATAGAGATACCAGCTTGTATTCTGGCTGGAATTAAACATTTACCATTCACTGATCAAAATTATCATTAAGGCAATACATTTTAAGAAGTTGCAACCCAACTACAATACAAAAAATTATTAAATACTGCATCTAAACCACTATTTCAATCGTATTTAAATGGACCGGCACAGTTTGTTGATCCTCCAGAGTGGGAGGTTGCATACTTTACAGGCGGTAGTGCCCGCACTCCTCTTCAAAAAATGGGTTTCGTAAAAGCAGAGAACGCAAATTAAAGAACAAGTGAAGAACCAAGAACAAAAATTACAACTTTTAGAGAAAAAAAATTAGAAAAAAAAACATAGTGATAAAGGGGGTTCTAGATGCGGAAGAAGAAAATCCAAGAGAAGACACAAAACAAAAGGTAAAACGAAATATCGAAAAGATTGGAGTCCAACTTGATGAAGAGGAAATAGAAGAGCAGTTCAGAATAGGAAAATGTAGACCGATACTAGTAAAACTTAACCGACTGAGCAAAAGAACCGAAATTTTTCATAAAACAATAAACCTGAAAGGGACAGATATCTGGATCGACGCAGACTACCCTAGAGACATTCAAGAAGAAAGAAGAAAATTAATACCAATACTCAAGGAAGAAAGAGCGAAAGGACACAAAGCACAATTAAAATACAACAAACTCATTGTAAATAACAAAAATTATAATGGAGCAAACAGAGACGAAAGTGAACAAGGACCTAGTAGCGTAAATCCAATGGAAACCATGGGAAAAAATAAGAGAAGCGTCAGTGACAGGTCACCCACAGCTGTTTCTCTAGCTGCAAATCGCTACCTAGAAACTCCAACATATAGCAAAGCAAAAAAAAGTATTGGTTTGATGAAGAATGTCGGGAAGCTTTGGAGGCAAGAAACTTAGCAAAAATGGAAAAACCTACCAACAATACTGAGGAAAAAAAAAGAATATTTGAAGAAAAAAGAAGACAAGCAAAACAAATATGTAGACTGAAGAAAAGAATGCACATAGAAAAACAATATCGAGCGATTGAAAACCACTAGAAAAATAAAGAAATACGAAACATGTACCAAGATATCAAAAAAACGAAAAGAGATAACAACACACAGATAACGTGCTGCAGAAGTAAAGACGGAAAATTACTTGGAGAAGAGACAGAAATACTAAAACGATGGGCTCAATATTTCAATGACCTACTAAGCGAAGACAAACAAGAACAAATGAAAAAATCATGGCAGATGTAAACAAGGAAAAAGAAAGCACTGAAAAAACAACAGAGCAAGAAGACGTCGAAAAACCAACAGAGCAAGAAATAAGACAAGCAATCGTCATTTAAGATCAAATAGAGTTGATTTTTCTACGGGTTTTTGCAGATTTCATTCACATTTCAGCCGATTTCTCCAGAATTAACCGCAGGATCTTAATAAAAATTCACGGGTTGATGTAATTCGACCTCCACTTTGCGAATATAGCCGCAAAAACCGCGTGTGCAAAGCCCGAAAACGTCATTTAGCTTCAAATAGAGTTTTTCTATGGGTTTATACAGATTTTATGCACATTTCAGCCGATTTCTCCAAAATTAACCGTAGGATCTTGATAAAAATTCACGGGTTGATGTAATTCGACCTCTACTTTGCGAATACAGCCTCAAAAACCGCGTGTGCAAAGCCAGAAAACGTCATTTAGCTTCAAATAGAGTTTTCTACTGTTTATACAGATTTTATGCACATTTCAGCCGATTTCTCCAAAATTAACCGTAGGATCTAGATAAAAATTCACGGGTTGATGTAATTCGACCTCTACTTTGCGAATACAGCCTCAAGAACCGCGTGTGCAAAGCTAGAAAACGTCACTTAGCTTCAAATAGAGTTGATTTGATGTATTTCGACCTCTATTTTTCGAATTCAGCCTCCTAAACCCTGTGTTTATAGCACATAACTTAATTTAGCTTCAAATATAAGTGATTTTTCAACGAATTATGTGGATTCACAATAAAAAATCACAAGGAGTAAGACAAGGTGGCCCACTGTCAACAGACCTCTTTAACTTCGTGTTGGAAGCGATCGTACGAGAATGTAAAATACAGACTACGGGATTAATTTATCATCACAAACAACAATGTATAGCATACGCCGATGACTTGGTCATTCTTACAAGATCAAGGAAAGAACTGGAAAACAGCTTCAAGAAATTCGAACAAGAAGCAGCAAAGTTTGGACTAAGGATGAATGAACAGAAGACGAAATAAGACGAAATATATGGAGATGGGAACAAGCACTGCAGAGACCGAGAAGTACATCGAACTAAAAACGGAGAAGAAAGAATATAAAATTGAAAAAGTAGGGGAATTTGTGTAGCTTGGAGCAAAATTAACAAGTAAAGCAGAAGAAGGAAAGGAAATTGAAAACAGAAAAGCTTGAAATTTGGGAGAGGAAAAAATGTCTGGAAGAAGGAACTGGCGGGAAAAGAAGAAGAGGTCGCTCGAGAAAAAGATGGCAAAGAGAGACTTGGCATGTGCGGGAGTCATCATCAATGAGGAATTGGAAAGAAGTGGCGATGAATCGAGAGAAATGGAAACATTAAATTTCCATTCTGGGTAGGCCGTGTATTTTGGACGTGCGTTGACTTCTTGTTCGATAACTAGCAAATCTCGCAAATATTAACTCGAAACTACTGTAATGGTGTTAGTTACGACATGATTTTTTTTCTCAAAGCCAACTGCGAATGGAAATTTAATGAATCACACAATAGTTGACAAGGCTCTAGAAGCTGACACAAAAATTTGTTTTGATATCACGGTTTCTTTGGCGTCGCGACGCCTAAAAAGTTTAATTTTTAGCGATTTTTGGGTTTTTGCGGTAATATTGGCGAATTCAATTTTTTTTCAACATAACTATAATACAAATATTTGAGTTTTTATTTTAAATCTACTTCAAATGGTGTTTAAAATTTGCGAAAAAAACGCTGTTTTATCAAGTTAGTTTTCAACATTTTGACGGTGCAGTGACAAACTACGTTTACACCAAAATTTCACAAGTCACTTCATTCACTCGTATGAAGGTGAATTTTGATTAGCTCGGGTATGTTGCACGTTCTGGACACTAGAAATCGTTAATTAACATCGACAAAGCGACAATTTCGCCAAGTAAGACTTTTGTTACCTTCTAAAACGAACCAAAGAATAGATGTCATTTGTGACACAAGATGTTGACAGATGGGTGTAAACGTAGTTCCCAATTTTGACGTAATAAAATTGGAAACTAACTTGATTAAACAGCATTTTTTCCTCAAATTTTGAATACAATTTACATTAAATCTAAAATGTCAACTGAGATATTTTTAACACATTTACATTGAAAAAAAAATTACATTAGAGGTTCATTTCATAAAACTTCACAATTAGCTAAAAAATACACATTTAAGGCGTCGCGACGCCAAAACTATAAGTGATAAAAAATAAATTTTTGCGTCGGCTTCTAGAGCTTTGTCAACTATGAGTGTACAGTCTGTTTCACCAACTTATCCCGATCTCTCATAAAAGCGTTCATAGCAAGAAATGAAATACGTTTATGGTTTTATCTCTTTCTATCCGATAACTGAAGCTAAAGCAAACCAAGAACGTATAGCATTAAGATTGTGTTTCTCTCTGTTCTTTTCCAATTTAAGAAGTAAAGAGAGACAGAGGCTCTCAAATATGCCGAGTGTTAGATCAGCTCTCAGGGTGCAACTAGGAATGCGAACACCGACAACAATAGAACACAAAAATCACTAAAGAATTGCACAAAATTTACTCTAAGAAAACATAAAAAAATTTACCTCCATGTAAGTTCACTTGAGTACCTGAGGGATTAGTACCCGTGACTCACTGAACCTGACTTGGAACAAAATAATGAGAATTTAAATTTTTAAAAATAAAGTAATATTTGACAGCGTACTCTGTCAAATACAGACAGAGCGGGATGTCGGTACTTGAACCGTACTCTTAAATTTTTATGAGAGATCGGGATAAGTTGGTGAAATAGACTGTATGCAAATTTTCAAAATTTTATCTTTAAAATTAAAGACGATTTTGGGGGTGGACACAAGTGTTGCCGGACCCTGTATATAATGAAGAGATGCAGCACTCACAGAGGAAAACGGCGACGTAGTCGGACCTCTGCCGGATCTTCTCGAACATCTTCCTGTTGACTCTTTCTATGTGGTCCGTCAGCTCCATGTTCTCCGGGTCCGTGAGCCAGTCGAGAATCTCTTCCTCGTCGTCGATGTCCCCGTCGTACTTGATGGGTTTTCCTTTCCGGAAATACGTGATTCCGGGAGGGTCCCTGTAGCCGTACTTCTTCGCCATGAGACGGTCGCGCATCTTCACGATCTTGATGCCGTACTCGGCGGCTTCGTCGTCGATCAACTCCACGTGGCGGAGGATCCTCGGGCTGTCGGGGTCTTCCTCTTTGTCTGAAATGAGTTTGTTAGTGATGACCGCAACTCCTTCTGTTACGTACAGAAGACGACGGCGAGAAACTCTTTCGTTTCAATGTACTTGAAGAGGGTGTCCCTCTCGATTTCTTCGATGCTTTCGTCGTCTTTCTGGTCGGTCATCCAGTCCAAGACTTCGGTCTCGTCGAGTAAGTTTCCTGTCGGGAAACGAAGGGTGACTTTTGGCCGTTTTGTGGGGGAGACAGTTATGGAATGGCTAACATCACAGAACTTACCGGTTATTGGCTATGCAACACCAAGCGGAAACTGATGTTTATTAGGGCGCGTATTGCATATAAAGTCTACAGTAACAGTAATAGAAAACAATTTATTATAACGTAAAGTTTACATGTGTTTGGTGTTATTTACATGCGAGGTGTTCGGCAGTGATTTAGCGCTGACACCGGTGGTAACGTTCCCTGAATGCAACTGTGCAAATACGTAGAGCCTGTTTGATAGTCAGAAGAATTCAGGGCGTTGTTAACAGAAGAATACAGTCATGCGTTCAAAAATGCTACATCTAAACGAGTTCTATACAAATGTTAATCGTCTAACAGTAAAGTCGCTTTTTTTTGGAAAAAACCACCAACACCGCACTCTCCCACCACTTTACAACCGGCAACGTCGCGATGGCGACTTTTGGTTATAAAACCAAATGGGTTAGTAGCCTAATTGACAATTTTGTTACACAAAACGGCCTTTCAGGCTGTGCCGAGTCTGTTCACTATTAAATCCTTTGATTTTTTTCAGAAATGTCTTTGCAGATTTCATGCATATTTTAGCCGATTTCTTCAAAATTAACCGTTGGATCTTGATAAAAATTCACGGGTTGGTGTAATTCGACCTCTACTTTGCGAATATAGCAGCAAAAACCGCGTGTGCAAAGCCAGAAAACGTCATTTAGCTTCAATTAGTTGATTTTTCTACGAGTTTTTGCAGATTTAATTCACATTTCAGCCGATTTCTCCAGAATTAACCGTTGGATCTTGATAAAAATTCACGGGTTGATGTAATTCGACCTCTACTTTGCGAAAACAGCCGCAAAAACCGCGTGTGCAAAGTCAGAAAACGTCATTTTGCTTCAAATAAAGTTGTTCTACGGGTTTTTGCAGATTTCATGCACATTTCAGCCGATTTCTCCAGAATTAACCGTTGGATCTTGATAAAAATTCACGGGTTGATGTAATTCGACCTCTACTTTGCAACTATAGCCGTAAAAACCGCGTGTGTAAAGCCAGAAAACATCATTTTGCTTCAAATAGAGTTGTTCTACGGGTTTTTGCAGATTTCATGCACATTTCAGCCGATTTCTCCAGAATTAGCCGTTGGATCTTGATAAAAATTCACGGGTTGATGTGATTCGACCTCTACTTTGCGAATATAGCCGCAAAAACCGCGTGTGCAAAGCCAGAAAACGTCGTTTAGCTTCAAATGGAGTTGATTTTTCTACGGGTTTTTGCAGATTTCATGCACATTTCAGTCGATTTCTCCAGAATTAACCGTTGCATCTTGATAAAAATTCACGGGTTGATGTGATTCGACCTCTACTTTGCGAAAACAGCCGCAAAAACCGCGTGTGCAAAGCCAGAAAACGTCATTTGGCTTCAAATAGAGTTGATTTTTCTACGGGTTTTTACAGAATTCATGCACATTTCAGTCGATTTCTCCAGAATTAACCGTTGGATCTTGATAAAAATTCACGGGTTAATGTATTTCGACTTCTACTTTGCGAATATAGCTGCAAAAACCGCGTGTGCAAAGCCAAAAAAACGTCGTTTAGCTTCAAATAGAGTTGATTTTTCTACGGGTTTTTGCAGATTTCATTCACCTTTCAGCCGATTTCTCCAGAATTAACCGTTGGATCTTGATAAAAATTCACGAGTTGATGTAATTCGACCTCTACTTTGCGAACATAGCTGCAAAAACCGCGTGTGCAAAGCCAGAAAACGTCATTTGGCTTCAAATAGAGTTGATTTTTCTACGGGTTTTTACAGATTTCATGCACATTTCAGCCGATTTCTCCAGAATTAACCGTTGGATCTTGATAAAAATTCACGGGTTGATGTAATTCGACCTGTACTTTGCGAATATAGCAGCAAAAACCGCGTGTGCAAAGCCAGAAAACGTCATTTAGCTTCAATTAGTTGATTTTTCTACGAGTTTTTGCAGATTTAATTCACATTTCAGCCGATTTCTCCAGAATTAACCGTTGGATCTTGATAAAAATTCACGGGTTGATGTAATTCGACCTCTACTTTGCGAAAACAGCCGCAAAAACCGCGTGTGCAAAGTCAGAAAACGTCATTTTGCTTCAAATAAAGTTGTTCTACGGGTTTTTGCAGATTTCATGCACATTTCAGCCGATTTCTCCAGAATTAACCGTTGGATCTTGATAAAAATTCACGGGTTGATGTAATTCGACCTCTACTTTGCAACTATAGCCGTAAAAACCGCGTGTGTAAAGCCAGAAAACATCATTTTGCTTCAAATAGAGTTGTTCTACGGGTTTTTGCAGATTTCATGCACATTTCAGCCGATTTCTCCAGAATTAGCCGTTGGATCTTGATAAAAATTCACGGGTTGATGTGATTCGACCTCTACTTTGCGAATATAGCCGCAAAAACCGCGTGTGCAAAGCCAGAAAACGTCGTTTAGCTTCAAATGGAGTTGATTTTTCTACGGGTTTTTGCAGATTTCATGCACATTTCAGTCGATTTCTCCAGAATTAACCGTTGCATCTTGATAAAAATTCACGGGTTGATGTGATTCGACCTCTACTTTGCGAAAACAGCCGCAAAAACCGCGTGTGCAAAGCCAGAAAACGTCATTTGGCTTCAAATAGAGTTGATTTTTCTACGGGTTTTTACAGAATTCATGCACATTTCAGTCGATTTCTCCAGAATTAACCGTTGGATCTTGATAAAAATTCACGGGTTAATGTATTTCGACTTCTACTTTGCGAATATAGCTGCAAAAACCGCGTGTGCAAAGCCAAAAAAACGTCGTTTAGCTTCAAATAGAGTTGATTTTTCTACGGGTTTTTGCAGATTTCATTCACCTTTCAGCCGATTTCTCCAGAATTAACCGTTGGATCTTGATAAAAATTCACGGGTTGATGTAATTCGACCTCTACTTTGCGAACATAGCTGCAAAAACCGCGTGTGCAAAGCCAGAAAACGTCATTTGGCTTCAAATAGAGTTGATTTTTCTACGGGTTTTTACAGATTTCATGCACATTTCAGCCGATTTCTCCAGAATTAACCGTTGGATCTTGATAAAAATTCACGGGTTGATGTAATTCGACCTGTACTTTGCGAATATAGCTGCAAAAACCGCTTGTGCAAAGCCAAAAAAACGTCATTTAGCTTCAAATAGAGTTGATTTTTCTACGGGTTTTTGCAGGTTTCATGCACATTTCAGCCATTTCTCCAGAATTAACCGTTGGATCTTGATAAAAATTCACGGGTTGATGTGATTCGACCTCTACTTTGCGAATATAGCTGCAAAAACGGTCTGTATGTAGGAAAAATCGTTATTCAGGTAAAAATTTAGGTGATTTTTTGACGATTTTTGCATTGCCATGCACATTTCAGCCGGTTTCTCCATAATTAACCCTTGAACTTTGATAAAAAAAATCAGAACATAATATAAATATGAATCCATAAGGGTTCCAGAAGGATCAAAAAGAATCTAAAATTACAGAACCATAAGAAAAACCATACCGATTCTAAAGAGAATGAAAAAAGGAAACTTAAGATTCCAAGAGTACCCAGGCAACGTTGTCGGTTGTAATACAGGGGAAGATTGCGGTGTTGGTGTATTTTTTTTTTAAAAACGGACTTTATATACAGGAGCATCGCTGCGCTTAACAAGAATGAGCTTTACAAAAATGATATACTTTTTCTTTCAAAACAAAACAATTCACTCGAAAGCCTTAACAAGAGCAAAAAATAAAAGTCAGTAGAGTCGTGGTCCGCGTCGAAGAGTTCACGCTTCACATGGAAAATGTGCTGATTAGATTCCGCTACCTACCACCACCAGATATATTTACCGGTCCCGAAAAAGCTCTTTTTCCCCTTTCCTTTTTCAGGCTTAACCGGAATTTTCTCTTTGATTTCCTTTTTGGGATGGTTAGCCTTCGAAACTGGCTTCAACGGGGCTAGCTTTTCGGGTTTTTTGTCTCTAACCGGTCGGTTTTTAGCGCCTTTGGCGTCTAATTTTGCGAATTTGCTTCCTTGGGCCGGTTTAGTAGGACAGCATTGGTAGGGTTCGTAGGAAGGTTTGGGAAGACGGCTCTTTCCGCCCATTCCGATGTAGAAACAACCATCCCCTGCAGCAGGAAACATAATGTCAGAATTCACCCGAAAATAGAGAGAAGTGGATAGTTATTAGGAGCATTTAGCTGTTAGTAACTTAAAGGTACAAGGAGTGAGTCTGACACTATGTCCTGCATGCAGCATCAAAGGGAAACATGCACAGACAAGGACACCCACTCCAGAAGCGATTACACCGTTCCAGGACTGCCGGGTTCGGTCGGCGAAAATCGAAACTTTTCCCTTCCAGTTACCTGAAAACATCCCTTTAACCAAATCGTTTTCGTCGCTGTCGTCATCATCGTCATCATCATCGTCGTCATCGTCATCATCCTCGTCGTCGTCCTCGTCCGAATCGTCATCCTCGTCACCTAGGACATCATAGCAACATGCAGCCATCATGCAACACACACCCGCGACCGAAGCATAAGCCAATAATTGATTTTTTTACTTTCATAGTCGCGTTTGACGATTTAACATTTAGACTTAAAAAAGACAAGAAATTTTCTTACTTTTTTGCTCAACTAGCCATTCCAGAACTCTCTCCTCCCTTTCAAGATCCCCTATAAAATACTCAGATTAATCACCTAACCCAACCGACTTTACTTACACACGCTAAAGGGTTCCTGTTAACGAAATAAACACTGCGTGGTCGAAAACAACTTTGCTTACCATCGTACATTATTGGCACTCCAGTTTCATAATAAACCAAAGCGGGAAAGCTAAATATACCAATCTCTGACGCCAGTTTTGCATCTTTTGATTTTACGAATTGGATGTCGTGCTGGTCGGCGTCGTCGTCGATGTTCTCCAGCTCTTCCAACACTTCTTCGCATTCGTCGCAGTCTTCGGTGTAGAAGAGGACGGCCAAGTGCTCCACGTCGCTGATGAGGCCCTGAAAATATTAAACACACATCAAGTTGGCGTTGATTTTTTGAGTCAAGAAAACGTTCAATTTGACAGACCTTAAAATTTACTCTTACTTTTCATTCTCTAAACATTTTCTTTAGTTATTTAGATTTTTTAATTTCTAGATCTTCTATAATTTCCCTTGTCATGTTTTAAAGCTATCTAGTTTCTCTAAAATTTCGAAAATGAAAATAAAATCTTAAGAAGTAAAAGCATATTCGAAAGATTCGGAAAAATAATCTAAAAATAAACGAAAATTAAATTTTAAAAACGCAAAAAAAATCTAAGGAGCCAAGGGAACAATTAATTATAAAAAAATCCAAAAAATTAAAGAATGAAATGTATGTAGTATTATAAAAAATCAAAATGAATTTAAAAGGGAATGTAACGAGTTGGTATAAAAATAGATAGAAATTGAGAAGAATATCTAAAGAAAGTATTTACAAATACTATTGAAAGTAGAGAAGAGAAGGTAACATAAAAAAAAAACAAAAAAAAAATACTGAAGAATGGTAAAATAAACACTAAAGACTCAAAAGAAGAATCGAAACAACCTAAATAGAACTAAGAGAATCCAAAACAACAAAAATGAGAATATAATAAATGCAAAAAAAATGTAATAAACAAAAGTGGAAGGAATCGAAAAAGATATTTAGAAAAATCTAAAAAGAGAACAATAAGAAGCAGAAAAAAGATTGAAGAACTAAAAAAATAGAGAGTTGAGCTTGAAGAATTGAGATTCTCACAACGAAAAAAGTATCTAAAAAATAGAAGAAAAGATATGTGCAATTACTGAATTAGGTAAATGGAAAATACAAAGAACAAAGTAAAAAATATTGTTTTTAAAGAGAATCAAAAAGTACGAAAAAGCGTAATAACAATTACAAATGAAAAAAGAATCTAGAGAGAAATTGAAAAGCATTTAGGCAGAAGTTAAAAAAATTCCAAAGAGAATCTAAAAAATCTCAAGAAAATGGAAAGAAGAAAGATTCAAAAGTTATTACTTATTATTATTATTAAGTTAAGATTCAGTAGTAGACAGAATTTAGAGATAATCTAAAGAAAATCTAGCGAATTTAGATATTCGAGAGAAGCTAAGAAGAATCTAGAAAGAAACTGCAGAGCATTTGGGGAAATATAGAAAGGTTCTAAAAAAAATCTAAACAATTTCACGGAAATGGAGAGAGGAAAGATTTAAGAGTATTTAGACAGAATCTAAAGATAATCTAAAGAATCTAGAGAGAATTTGGCGCAATCTAAAAAACATCTAGAGCGAAACTAAAAAGATTCATATAGGTAATATAGATATTCTAAAAAAAATTAAGAAAATCTAAAGAAGATCTTCCAATTATTGTAGAGCAGCTAAGAAGAATAGAATCTGAACAGAAACTGGAGAGAATCTAAAAAATCTCAGTAAAATCAAGAAAATGAAGATTCAAGAGTTCTAAAACAAATCTAAAGAAACTTTAGCAATATGTAGAACAAATTAAGAAAAAATTTAAAGAAAGTCTAAACATTCAAGAGAAACTAAAAAGAATATAAAGAAAAACAGAATATAGAAAGATTCCAAAGATAATTTAAAAAAAATCTCAGGAAAATGGAAAGAAAAAAGATTCAAAAGTTATTCAAAAGTAGAATATAAAAAGAACCTAAAGAAAATTCAGAGATTCTAAATATTCTAAGAAAACTAAGAAGAATCTATAGAGAAACTGAACACCTTTTTTGTAGAACATAGAATGACTCCAAAGAGAATCTAAAATATCTCACAAAAATCAAAAGAAAGATTTAATAGTAACAAGCCAGAATTTAGAGAGAATTTAGAGATAATCTAAAGAAAATCCAGCGAATTTAGATATTCGAGAAAAGCTAAGAAGAATCTAGAAAGAAACTGAAGAGAATTTGGGGAAATATAAAAAGGTTCTAAAATCCAAAATAGAATCCAAAATAAATACAAAAAAAATGTAATAAATAAAAGTGGAAGGAATCGAAAAAGACATTTAGAAAATCCAAAAAGAGAACAATCAGAAGCAAAGAAAGATTAAAGAAATAAAAAAAAATAAAAAATTAAAAAAATGTTTGACGAATTTTAAGAAGTACAAAAATTGAGCTTGAGTTGAGCTTGAAGAATTGAGATTCTCAAAACAAAAAAAGTATCTAAAAAATAGAAGTAAAGATATGTGCAATTACTGAATTAGGTAAAAATGGAAAATACAAAGAACAAAGTAAAAATTATTGTTTTTAAAGAGAATCAAAAAGTACCAAAAAGCGTAATAACAATTACAATTGGAAAAAGAATCTAGAGAGAAATTGAAAAGCATTAAGGCAGAATTCCAAAGAGAATCTAAAAAAACTCAGGAAAATGGAAAGAAGAAAGATTCAAAAGTTATTCAAAAGTAGAATATAGAAAGAACCTAAAGAAAATTCAGAGCTTTTAAATATTCTAGAAAAACTAAGAAGAATCTATAGGCAAACTGAACACCTTTTTCGTAGAACATAGAACGACTCCAAAGAGAATCTAAAAAATCTCACAAAAATCAAAAAAAAGATTCAATAGTAACAAGCCAGAATTTAGAGATAATCTAAAAAAAAATCCAGCGAATTTAGATATTCTAGAGAAACTGAAGAGCATTTGGGGAAATATAAAAAGGTTCTAAAAAAAATCTAAACAATCTCACGGAAATGGAAAGAGGAAAGATTCAAGAGTATCTAGATAGAATCTAAAGATAATCTAAAGAATCTAGAGAGAATTAGGTAAAATCTAAAACTAAAACTAAAGAGATGCATATAGGTAATCTAGATATTCTAAAAAACAAAGAAAATCTAAAAATCTTCCAAATATTGTAGAGCAGCTAAGAAGAATAGAATCTGAACAGAAACTGAGAGAATCTAAAAAATCTCAGTAAAATCAAGAAAATGTAGATAAAACAAATCTAAAGAAACTTTAGCAATATGTAGAACAAATTAAGAAAGAATTTAAAGAAAATCCAGCGAATCTAAACATTCAAGAGAAACTAAAAAAAATGTAAAGAAAAACAGAATATAGAAAGATTTCAAAGAGAATCTAAAAAGTCTTATTTATTACTTATTCAAGCGTATCTTCTTTGATTCTTATTTTTTTTATTTTTCTTTAAAAGATTAAGTATTAAGAGTAATATTTATGTTTTCCTAGATTCACCAAAATATTCTAGATTCTCTAAATCCCCTACAAAATTCTTATCGGACTTCTAGATTCTACAAGAATTTTAAATATTTCTAGAGAATCTTCAAAATTCTCTTATTTTTTACATGATTCTCTAGAAGAACGTTACAGAATGACAGAAAATCCTGGAAATTATTTGAAAATTCAGAACAAGCTTTATTTCAATTTGTCAAATTTAAAGAGCATTATAAATTTGAAGAATCTTCAAAAAAACCTTAGAACCCTTAAACGAATTTTGAAAAAATTAGAAGATTTTGGTGAACCAGGGAATCATAAATAATTCTAGCTTATCCGACAAAATCTTTCAGAACCTTTGAGACCCCCTCAGTATCCTGTAAATTCGTAGAAAGTCAAAGAAAAATTGAAACCTTTCAGAATTTTAGAGACACATGAAAGTCAATAAAACTAAAAAATCAAAGAAAATGTTAGCGAATTCTGAAAAAATTGGAGAATTCACAAAATCTTGGAATTCTGAAGACTCGTTAAGAATACAGAATTTGAAAAATCTAAAGACGCTAAAAGGCACAATAAAATATAAAGTCTAATTCTAAAGAATATTGACAAATCCCAGAGAATCCTCTAAATCACGGAAAATCATTGAAAATTCTTAAAAAATTAGAATTTTTATGCCTTATATAAATAATATGCGCTGTCTACTACTACTGTATTTTTATATTTATTGTATTTTTAATTGTTTTTTCTGTTATTGTTAGTGCAATTACTAATAATGTTATGTTTATAGCTTTTGCTAAGAAACTTTCATTCATTCATTCAGAACTAGAGAACTTTTCTTAATACATTTTTTTTTTCGAAATCGAATTTTTTTAAACCTATTTTCCCACAACACCCTGTATATTCTAGAATTTCTTTTTAGATTTATCTTTAGAATCTCTAGTTTCTTTTAGATTAACTTTAGATCCTCTTTATTTTCTCTTCAGATTTCGTCCAACTATTTTAGATTCTCTAGATTTGCTTCAGTTTTTCCTCAAACTCTGTTTTAATTTTTTACAAATTTATCTTTTTATTCTTAGATTCTCTAGCGTTTGTTTAGATGTAACGTTAGATTCTTTCTTATAAAATAAATATTAGATGAACAATATGTAATCGGTACTCGATTTTGACAACTGACAGCGCCTGAATGAAGCTACGACATCCGTACCGAAATAGATAAAATTTAAATGAACGCACGATATTTCCAGAGCCAACTCACTTGAAGCGTTTTCCTGTCGACGCTTTCAATGACATCAGGGGCGGACTCCCTCAAATTGAGCACCCATTCCAGAATCGCCTCTTCATGCATCAAATCCCCTGAATAAATATCCCTGAATCTGTGCCTGTAGAACGCTACCGCCGGAAGCGAGGGCAAGTCGTACTCTTTCTCAATCCCCTCATCAGAAATCTTCACGAAATCGATGTCTTTGTCTTCGCACTCATCGTCGATGTTTTCCAACTCTTGTAAAATCTTCTGACACTTTTTGTCGCCTTCTTTGTCTGGAAATTAGGAATTATAGTGAGGTCTTTTTAGGAGTGAAGAAACTTACAGAAGTAAACCACAACGTGGTCGTTTTCCATCAAGATCTTGTCCAACATCTTCGAATTAACCTCTTCGATCCTGTCGGGAATCTCCAAAGTGTTTTCGTCAGTGAGCCACGCCAAGACTTCGTCCTCATCCTGGATATCACCAGAGTAAATCAACGGTTCTTTGTTCCTGAAGAAGACAAGTTTTGGGAACGCTTTGATTCCGTTCTTCTTCGCGAAACCCGAGTCTTCAGTGGTGACGAAGATGATCCCCGTTTCGTCCAACTCGTCGTCGATGTTCTCCAGCTCGTCCAAGATGTCGTCGCACTTTTCGCCCTCCTCGCAGTTGCCGCTGAAGTACGCCACCACGTACTCGTGTTCTTGGATGAGATCTTCGAGAATTTCATCGGTGACTTCTTCGATGGTCGCGGAGGTTTTCTGTTCAATGAGCCATTGCAGAACCTCGTCTTCGTTCATGAGATCGCCCTCGTAAATCGAAGGAATTTTATCCTCGAAGTAGACAAGAGTCGGAAGGTGGTCAATTCCGAACTCTTTGGCTTCCGCGTCGTTGTCCATGCGGACGATGACAATCCCTTCTTTCTCCAAGTCGTCGTCGATGTTCTCGAGCTCGTTCAGCACGCGGATGTCTTGTTTATCGTCTTTATCGTCTGCAAAAAAAAAGTTTACCACTGGGTCTCCTGAAGAAATGGTAATTACAGAATAGCACTGCAAGGTACTTGGTGTTTTCAATGAGGCGGTCCATCATCTCGTCGGTAATGTCGGGGATCTCACTGTGTTTCTTTTGGTGGATCAGCCAACCTAGAAGCTCGTCTTCTTTGGTTAAATCGCCTTCATAGAGGTGAGGAATTCTTTTCTCGAACAAGACCAAGCTTGGAATGGTGTCAATGCCGTACTCTTTGGCTTCTCCGGCGTCGTCGATCTTCACGAACGCGATGTGGTTTTGATCGCACTCGTCGTCTATGTTCTCCAACTCTGAAAGGACCTTCTGGCTCTTCTTCTGGTTCTTGTCATCTGCAAGTGAAATTTAAAAAGGATCAATGAAGAAATCGAGAGAAGAATAATTGTGAGAGTATTTAAGCAACATTGAAAGAGAATCTAGATGTTCTAAAAAAGAATCTGAAGATAATCCAGCGAATCTAGATATTATAGAGAAAGTAAGAAGAATCTAGAAAGAAGCCGATGTGCAATTAGGAAAATTATTGAAAGATCCTAAAGCAACTCTAAAACATTTCACGACAATCAAGAGAAGAAAGATTTAAGAGCATCTAGACAGAATTTAAACAGAATCTAAAAAATTTAGAGCAATATCTACAAGCATATAGAGATAATCTAAAGAAAATCTAGATAATTTAGAGAAGATTATGTGGAGAAACTAAAAAAAAATGTAGTGAATCTAGAGATAATTTGGCAATATTTGAAAGGAAACTAGAAAGAACTTGAAGAAAATTCATCGAATATAAATATTCTAGAGAAACTAAAATGAATCTAGAAAAGCGTTTGAGCAGAATATAAAAAGATTCCGAAAAGAAACAAAACAATCTCTGAAAAATCAAGAAGAAGAAAGATTCAAGAGCAACAAAGCAAAATTTAAAGAGAATCTAGTGAGAATCTACATGAAACACAGAGAATCTAGATATTCTACAAAATAATATACAGATATTCTGAAGAAAATCCAGCAAATCTAGATATTCCAGAGAAACTAAGAAGAATCTAGAAAGAAACTGAAAAGCCATTTGAGGAAAATAATAATCTACAATCTAAAAAAAATCTCAGGAAAATCTAAAGAATCTACAGAGAATTCGGCAATATTTAAAAAGCATCTTGAGAAACTAAAAAACACGCAGATAGTAGAAATTCTAGAAAAGATCCAGCGAATTGTAGAGAAGCTAAAAAGAATAGAATTTAGACAGAAACTGAAGAGAATGAAGAACGGTTTTAAAGAAATTGTAAAAAATCTCAGGAAAATCCAGAAAAAGATGATTCAAGAGTGTCTAGGCAGAATCGAACAAGGATCTAAAGAAAAGATGGCAATATGTAAAACAAATGTAGAAAGAATGAAAAGAAAATTCAGCAAATCTAAATATTCTAGTGAATCTTAAAAGAAAGTGAAGAGAAACTGCAAAGCAATTGGGCAGAACATAGGAAGATTAAAAAAAAAATTAAAAAAAATTTCGGACAATCGAGAGAAGGGTTCAAGAGTTTCTAGGCAGAATCTAAGAAGAATCTAGAATGAATCTATAGGAAATACAGTGAATCTAAATATTCTCGAGAGACTCAAAAGAATCTATAGAGAAACTAAAAGGCTTTTATTTAGACAGAACATAAAAAGATTACAAAGAAAATCTAAAAAATCGCAAACAAAAATCAAGAGAAGAAAGATTCAAAAGTATCTAGACAGAATTTAAAATAGAATCTAAAGAATTTAGAGCAATTTTTAAAAGCATACAGAGAGATTCTAAAGAAAATACAGATAATTTATAGAAAATTATGTGGAGAAACTAGAAAAAAACAGGGAATCTAGAGATAATTCGACAATATTTGAAATGATATAGAGATATTCTAGAGAAACTAAAAAGAATCTAGAGAGAGAATGAAAAGCTTTTGAGCAGAATATAGAAAAATTCCAAAAAGAAACAAAACAATCTCTGAAAAATCAGAAGAAGAAAGATTCAAGAGCAACAAAGCAAAATCTAAAAAGAATCTAGAGAGAATCTACATGAAATACAGAGAATCTAGATATTCTACAAAATAATATAGATACTTTGAATAAAATCCAGCAAATCTAGATATTCAAAAGAACCTAAGAAGAATCTAGAAATAAACTGAAAAGCATTTGAAGAAAATATAAAAAGGGTCTAGAAAAATCTAAAAATCTACAGAGAATTCGGCAATATTTAAAAAGCATATTGAGAAACTAAAAAAACACGCAGATGGTAGATAGTAGATATTCTAGAGAAAAATATAAAAAAGATCCAGCAAATTGTAGAGATGCTAAAAAGAATAGAATTTAGACAGAAACTGAAGAGAATGAAGAACGGTTCTAAAGAAATTCTAAAAAATTTCAAGAAAATCCAAAAAAGGAAGATTCAAGAGTATCTTGACAGAATCTAACAAGGATCTAAAGAAAAGATGGCAATATGTAAAACAAATGTAGAAATAATGAAAAGAAAATTAAGCAAATCTAAATATTCTAGAGAATCTTAAAAGAAAAAAGATCCAAGAGCAACAAAGCAAAATATAAAGAGAATCTAGAGAGAATCTAAATAAAATACAGAGAATCTAGATATTCTATAAAAGAATATACAGATACTCTGAAGAAAATCCAGCAAATCTAGATATTCTAGAGAACCTAAGAAGAATCTAGAAATAAACTGAAAAGCGTTGGAGGAAAATGTAAAAAGGGTCTAGAAAAATCTAAAGAATCTACAGAGAATTCGGCAATATCTAAAAAGTATCTTGAGAAACTAAAAAAACACAGATAGTAGATAATCGAGAGAAAATATAAAGAAGATCTAGCGAATTGTAGAGAAGCTAAAAAGAAAAGAATTTAGACAGAAACTGAAGAGAATGAAGAACGGTTCTAAAGAAATTCTAAAAAATCTGAGGAAAATCCAGAAAAGGAAGATTCAAGAGTATCTAGACAAAATCTAACAAAGCTCTAAAGAAAAGATGGCAATATGTAAAACAAATGTAGAAAGAATGAAAAGAAAACTTTAAAGAATGTGAAGAAAAATTGCAAAGCAATTGGGCAGAACATTTAAAAAAAAATCTAAAAAAAATCTTAGGTAAATAGAAAGAAGGGTTCAAGAGTTTTTAGGCAGAATCTAGAATGAATCTAAATATTTTCGCGAGACGCAGAAGAATCTATAGAGAAACTAAAAAGGTTCTATTTAGGCAGAATATAAAAAGATTGCAAAGAAAATCTAAAAAATCGTAAACAAAAATCAAGAGAAGAAAGATTCAAGAGTAACAAGCTAGAATGTAAAAAGAATCTACATAAAATACAAAGAATCTAGATATTCTATAAAGGAATACAGATAATCTGAAGAAAATCCAGCGAATCTAGATATTGTAGAGAAGCAATGAAAAATTTAGAGAGAAACTGAAAAGCATTTGGGAAAATATAGAAAGGTTCCAAAAAAAATGTAAAAAATCTCAGGAAAATCGAGAGAAACAGTATTTAGGCAGAATCTAAAGAATCTAGAGATGTCTAAAAATCATCTAGAAAGAAACTAAACATGCAGATAATCCATTCTAGAGAAAAATATATAGGAAATCTAAAAAAAATCCAGCGAATATTGTAGAGAAGCTAAGAAGAATAGAACTTGAACGGAAACTGAAGAGAATTTATAACGATTCTAAAGAAAAACTAAAGAATCTCAGAAAAATTGAGATAAGGAAGATTTAAGATTTGCAACAAACAAACAAATCTAGAAAGAATGTAAAGAAAATCCAGCGAATCTAAATACAGTAGACTCTCGATTATCCGGATAGTCTAAGAAACTAAGAAAAATTAGGCAGAACATAGAACGATTCTAAAAAATCTTAGGAAAATCGAGAGAAGAGTTAAAGAGTATCTAAGCAGAATCTAAAAAAATCTATAGAGAATCTAAAGGAAATACAGGAAATGTGGATATTCTACAAAAGAATGTAGACAGAATATGAAGAAAATCCAGCAAATTTAGATATGCTAAAGTAAGGCAGAACATAGAAAGATTCCAAAATGAATCTAAAAATAGGTCAGCAAAATCAAGAGACGAAATATTTAAGAATTTAAACAAAATCTAGATACAGTCTAACAAAATTTAGCGAACCTAGATATTCTAAAGACGCTAAAGATCCAATCTAGAGGCTATAAAAAGAAGAGAAAAAAATCGGAGAAAATGTATCGAGAAAAAAATCAGACAATTCAAAATAAGCAAGAAAAGAAAACATAAAGAAAATGTAAGAAAAATCCAGACTGTAGAAACATTCAAAGAACAAAAACTAAAATCATCCAAAGGGAATTTAAAAAGAATCTAGACAAAACTTTGAAAGAATCTAGTGAAAATGTAAAAGAAATCTAGAGAATCTACATGAAATACTGAGAATCTAGATATTCTACAAAATAATATACAGATACTCTGAAGAAAATCCAGCAAATCAAGATTTTAGAGAGAACCTAAGAAGAATCTAGAAAGAAACTGAAAAGCATTTGAGGAAAATATAAAAAGGGTCTCTAGAAAATCTAAAAAAATCTCAAGAAAATCTAAGGAATCTACAGAGAATTTGGCATTATCTAAAAAGCATCTTGAGAAACTTAAAAAAGCGCAGATAGAAGATATTCTAGAGAAAAATATAAAGAAGATCCAGCGAATTGTAGAGAAGCTAAAAAGAATAGAATTTAGACAGAAACTGAAGAAAATGAAGAACGGTTCTAAAGAAATTCTAAGAAATCTCAAGAAAATCCAAAAAAGACAGAATCTAAAAAAGATCTAAAAAAAAGATGGCAATATGGCAAATGAAGAAAGAAAAGAAAATTCAGCAAATCTAAATATTCTAGAAAAACTGAAAAGAATGTGAAGAGAAACTGCAAAGCAATTGGGCAGAAGAACATAGGAAGATTTAAAAAAAAATCTTAGGACAATCGAGAGAAGGGTTTAAGAGTTTCTAACCTAAAAAGAATCTAGAATGAATATAAAGGAAATACAGTGAATCTAAATATTCTCGAGAGACTCAGAAGAATCTATAGAGAAACTGAAAAGCTTTTTTAGACAGAACATAAAAAAATCAAACATCAAGAGAAGATAGATTCAAGAGTAACAAGCCAGAATGTGAAAAGAATCTACATAAAATACAAAGAATTTAGATATTCTACAAAGAAATACAGAGATAATCTGAAGAAAATCTAGCAAATCTAGATATTGTAGAGAAGCTATGAAGAATATAGAAAGAAACTGAAAAGGATTTGGGGAATCATAGAAAAGTTCTAAAAATGTAAAAAATCTCAGGAAAATCGAGAGAAAAAAGATTCAAAAGTATTTAGGTAGAATCTATAGAATCTAGGGATGTTTAAAAAGTATCTAGAAAGAAACTAAAACGTGCAGACAATTCATTCTGGAGAAAAATATATAGAAAATCTAAAGAAAATTCAGCGAATATTATAGAGAAGCTAAGAAGAATAGAACTTGAACGGAAACTGAAGAGAATTTTAAAGAAAAACTAAAGAATCTCAGAAAAATTGAGATAAGGAAAATTTAAGGTTGGCAAAAACAAACAAATCTAGAAAAAATGTACAGAAAATCCAGCGAATCTAAATACAGTAGACTCTCGATTATCCGGATAATCTAAGAAACTAAGAAGAATTAGGCAGAACATAAAAATCTTAGGAAAATGGAGAGAAGGGTTAAAGAGTATCTAAGCAGAATATAAAAAGAATCTAGAGAGAAATCTGGATATTATACAAAAGAATGTAGACAGAATATGAAGAAAGTCTAGCAAATCTAGATATGCTAAAGTAACCAGTAAGTAAGGCAGAACATAGAAAGATTCCAAAATGAATCTAAAAAATGTCAGCATAATCAAAAGACGAAATATTTAAGAATTTAAACAGAATCTAGAGACAGTCTAACAAAATACAGCGAACCTAGATATTCTAAAGATCCAATATAGAGGCTATAAAAAGAAGAGAAAAAATTCGGAGAAAATGTATCGAGAAAAAAATCAGACAATTCAAAATAAGCAAGAAAAGAAAACATGAAGGAAATGTAAAAACCTTCAAGGAACTAAAACTAAAATCATGCAAAGAGAATTAAAAAAATCTAGACAAATATTTAAAAGGAATGGAGAGATTCTCGAAATTCCAGAAAAAATAAAGAGAATATAGATAGACAAAAACAAAAAGATATTAGAAATATGCATAGAAGAATCTAAAAAATCTGAAGAACATCTAAAGAAAGGTTTGATTATAACTACCAATATTAAGTAAGCAAATAATAATAATTAAAAGCCCATTTATAAACATGCTGTTTGTACTCACAAAACAGGACTGCTACGTATTGCTTCTTATCGATAAGAAGATCAAGCATTTCGTCCGTCACATCTTCGATCTCGTCGCTCTTAACCTGGTGTTCCAACCACTTGAGGACCTTCTCTTCCTCCTCCAAATTCCCTTCGTACAGCATCGGAATTCCGTTTTCGAAATAGACCAAAGATGGAATCTTTTCAATCCCATACTCTTGCGCCTCTTCATCGTTATCAATCTTCACGAAAACGATTCCGAGCTGGTCGCATTCGTCGTCGATGTTTTCAAGTTCGTTGAGGACGCGCTGTGACTTCTTATCGTCTTCATCATCTGAAAACCACCAATCAGAGAATGAATGAGACCTGGAAGGACGTACAAAACAGAACTGCTAAATTTTTCCCTTCATTGATCAGCTTGTCCAACATTTCATCAGTGACGTCCTCGATTTCGTCCTTCTCGAGTTGCTGCACTAGCCATTCCATGAACTCATCTTCCTGCTCCAGGTCCCCGTCGTACACGTTGGGGATGCCTTTCTCAAAGTACACAATAGAGGGGAGTTGATCAAGGCCGTACTCGTCGGCGGCGGCGGCGTCGTCAATTTTCACAAACTGGATGCCATGCTTGTCGCAGTCATCATCGATGTGCTCCAGTTCTTGGAGAGCCGCCATGGATTCCTCCTCGCCGTGATCATCTGCAAGTTAACAGTGAGGATTTATAGGGAGACTTGAGGACTTACAGAAGAGCACGGCTAGGTGGTCCACGCTGTTGATGAGGGTGGCGAGGGTCTTCAACGTGACGTCTTCGATGACGTCGTCTTCGTCACCGGTGCTCTTGTGCTGGACCAGCCATTCCAAGACGTCGTCTTCCCGGGTTAGTTCTCCTTCGTAGATAATCGGGATTTGGTGGCGGTAGTAGACCAGAGCTGGTAGAGGCTCTAGGTTGTACTCTTCGGCGAGGTTCTCGTCGTTGATTTTGACGAAGCCGATGCCGAGTTGGTCCGCTTCGTCGTCGATGTTTTCCAGCTCCATGAGGACTTTGGCGCATTTTTTGCATTCGGGTTTGTCTACACAGAGAGCGGGTTTTAGACGATGAAGACGAGTGAATTCAGGGTGAAATGACTTTTGGCGCCAGACAATGGAGTCGAAATTTCTTAATTACACCCACTATGGCTCGAAATTGGGGCACGGGACCATGACATGAAAAGAGGCTCGAGGCCAATGAATTTGGCAGAGATCAAGGGGCAGAGCTTGCGTGAAATTTAGATAAGTAGACAGTAAATATAAACGTTTTTCGAATTTGCCGCTTTAATAGGTCCATTAAAGTACTCAATTTGGAGTCGTTTATAGGTATCTATAAAAGAACTAAAAGTAGGAAATTTCGTTTTTTAAGAATTAGCAGAACTAATTAGTCAAGCTGTCACCTGTTTCCTGTCACGTTCTTGGTCAATTTGGATTTTACGATTCGTATTATAGTACATTTGAATACTGGCTGTGAGGTTAGGTAACGTTATGTCAAAATTCAGTGATAGTGAAACTCAATAAATGTCAAATTATAAATTGAATTTGAAAATCAAGTGGCGAATCGTGGTTACAAAACCATTACCAATCGTGTAAAACGAAAAGTCGTAGAATTGGAAAATTTAAATTTTTTAATAAAAAAAGCGTGCAAATTCGAAAAAATAGTATAAAGGACTTGTTTTATAATGTCATTGGTGCACTCGTCCCGTACAAAACTCGCCTACGGCTCGTTTTGTGCACCGGGCCATTATAAAACACGTTCTTTAATATACTATTTTCGAATTTGCCGCTTTAATAGGTCCATTAGAGTACTCAATTTGGAGTCGTTTATAGGTATCTACAGAGTGGCCCATCTAAGACTTTCGGGCTCAATATCTTTGTAATTTATGAACGGATTTTTTCAAAATTTAAAATATAATTTCTTGAGTAGGTAAGGATGAATGTGACATTACCAACGCCATCCTTGTCTTGAAAATGTAAATTTTACTTGTCTTACTTTAAATTTTAATTAGTTTAGAGTTATGTAATTTTATAAAACATCATTAATTATACGCGTGTGCCAAAAATCAACCGTCTAGCAAGTCAAGTTGCCGAGGAAAAGACAAAAAAGAACCTCAACATTTCCAAAAGATACAAACTGATAGTCGGCTATGAAACAATCGACTTCTACAGCGAGTTTCGATTTCGGGCATCCCTGACTTGTTGATTAATCCGTGACGTTCTTGACTTTTGTGTCATTCATTTGAGGTTATGTTTATTTTTGAGCATTATGATGAGTACGATTGATTTAAGCTTGCACATTCACGATGTGTTATCTCGACCTTTTGGTAACTAATCACAATGCATTGGGCCGAGCATCGTTTCTCAACATTTGTGATATTTTTCATTTAAGGTTATGTTTACTTTTGAGCATGGAGTGCGGGCACTACCGCCTGTAAAGTATGCAACCTCCCACTCTGGAGGATCAACAAACCCTGCCGGTCCATTTAAATACCATTGAAAGAGTTGTTTAGATGCAGTATTTAATTATTTTTTGTATTGTAGCTGGGTTGCAACGACTTAAACAGTATTTCCTTAATGATAATTTTGAACAGTGAACAATAAATGTTTAATTTCAGCCACAATACAAGCTGCTATCTCTATTAATTTTTGGCATATTTTGTTAAATTTTGATAAAATCGTAAATTTCTTTTTTAGAGATATTTATATGCAACTTGCAACTTTGCATAATCCATGACGATACTAAATACAGCAGATATGCCAAATTCAATCTATGAGGATTTTTTGAATAACGCTATTTTCTTGTAATTTACTTCACCTACTTAAAAGTTAGGTGTTATTCTAAAAGAAGTTGCTTAGAATCGAATTTTAAATTCATTTGTACCAAATGAGTTTTTCAACGAAAAATTTCCAATTTTTATCACATACAGTTCTTTTAAGCAGTAATACATTGTATAATAAGAATTGGCCAACCACAATGAGCCATGAATTCTTTAGTACATACAATGTTGAACCACTTTCAACTTTAAATTTTGAGTTCCCATTAAGTATAATTGTATGCGAACTAAAAAATAAACAAAATCATTTATTTAGCAGAAATGAACAAAAAAATAATATTTCATTATCAATAATTAACGATCGAATTTAAAGATTTTAGTATTTTAAAAAAATCGAAATAAGAATTTTAAGTTGAAATTTTGTAAGGAATGTATTCTGAGCAACTTTTCTTAAAAATCGAAGATGTCCAACACCAAGGAAAAGTTCACTTTTTTCAAAAACTCGTGGACAATCTATCATTTCCAAATTCTTTCTTCTAAAATTAAGGAAGATAAAAGCTTATTCATTTAAAGTACAAAGCACTGTATTATTTTTTTCGTCTAATCCGCAGATATTTTAATTTTATTTTAATATTTATCGTCAAGCGACAAAAGCCGGTAACTTTTTTGCGATTTATAAAATATCAAATTTGGAAAGTTGTCATTCGTTGGCGTTTTTGGACCACTAATAACGCCAAAAGTCTCCTAAAATAAACAATTACTACTGAAAGGCAGGATAGATAATACATATTAAAAGGTTTCAACCTCACCATAGTAAAAACACAGTCAAAAATAATTTAATTTTGCATCTAAACAACGCTTTCAATGGTATTTAAATGGTTTGTTGATCCTCCAGAGCGGGAGGTTGCATACTTTACAGGCGGTAGTGCCCGCACTCCATGTCAGTTGAAAAATCGAAACCCACATTTGTAATGAGCGGCATAGCCACCCTTGATGCTAGAAACATTTATAAACACCTTGTATAAATAAAAATACAGCGTGTTTGATAAAGATTTACATCTAGTCGCCTCTATGATTTTCCGTACAAATTAAAAATTGCCGCTTTACGAAGGTAATGATTGAAACGTTGGTTACATAACCTCACAATAATTTTCAAAAATTATGAAGTAGACACTGATTTAAGACGACTGGATCGCTGAAGGGATAAAGTTGACTCAACCTGCTTAATTTCTCTGTTGTTTAAATTCTTTCCCTATTGGCGATTTTGACGTTTGACAAGTGACATAATCGACATGAGTTCAAAGTGACAGAGCACAGAACAATGCGAGCGGCACAAAAGGAATTCGATTTTCTCATCGGTCTTTGACGAATGAAGACGGGGAAAATTAAAATTGAATTAAAATAAAATTGAATTTGAAAATCAAGTGGCAAGTCGTGGTTACAAAACCACTACCAATCGTGTAACACGAAAAGTCTTAAAATTGGAAAATTTAAATTTTTATTAGAAAAAGGGTGCAAATTCGAAAAATACTATTTTTGGACATGCAAGCGATTTAAAAACCAAAATTTTCGGGGGATTCTACTGAGATTGTGGGGGTTATTTATATAAAGTGATAAAATAATATAAAGCGGTGCTGGAAGACGAAGACGCATGCGCAGTGCTGCAAAACATCGTCTGCAACTGAATCATTCCACTTTCGGTTTCAAATAATTGAGAGATTTTCAGATTCAGGTGTAGACTCTCCTTAGAGACAACCAGAGGGCAACGGGTACTTACTGACTCCTTTATTGGAACACGTACTTGCATCAGGACCTGTACATCACACACTTGATAAAAAAGTGGTTGTATAACAGTGACAAACTAGAATTTTTCAACACGGACAATGTTAAGACAGCTCGGAAAACTTGTCGAGATCATTGTGTTGTGTTTGAATTGTTCCAGAAGAAGCAAACACTTACAGAATAGCACGGCTACAAATTCTGTCTCTTGGACAATCTTGTCCAGTATCCTCGAGTTCACTTCTTCGATGCGATCCGGAAGATCCATCGCCTCCAAGCTCGTCAAGAAATCCAAGACGTTCTCTTCGTCCATCAAGTCTCCTGCAAAGTATCCAATTTGTGTTAATCTATTTATACGACTTGTAATTTCCATGCTGAATTCATGACCCAAGTCCAAGAGTGAGACAGACCAAGTCTATTTATATCCAAAACCGTTTTAATGTCTGAATTTTCATCGGATCTATGACTTACTTGGCCCGAAATAGACGCTTTTTGATTGTTTCAACTACAAAGTGAAAACTACTAATTCCTCGATTTTATTTCTATTGTTACGATCAAAAACATTTCAACACTTTGCAATAACAGATCAGAGCCATAAAAATCGTTAAGCAGTAAACTCAACTTAAATGATGTATATTGAAGAAAATGCGGGAAATTCTTGGCAAAAAATATGTTGATGGAGACATTTTATAGTACCACGAAAACAATACGGTAAATTCGTTGAGCAGGTTGGCAGGCACCTAATTATGATGTAAGTGAAGAATTAGAATAACAAAAATTATAAATTTCTTCATTGTTGCTTTGACAGATACCGATCGCTACAGGTCTAGAATCTACAGCGAAATTATGCTGTTCGTCCATCAAATGCAAGCTGTTTTTGAATACAAATTCATGTGTTTAATGCACCTAAGTTCGATTTTGTTGTTTTTAAAATACGCAAAATTTTGAATTATATTGTAAAAAATTGTTGCACTTTTTAATTATACGACTAAAACCTTTTTGGAAAAAACTGTCTTAAGCTTGCTTGTTGCAAAATTCCTGAGGATGTATTCAAATTTTTCATCATTAAAGCGAGTAAAATTTTGAATATTTAAAAATAAATTTTAAAAAGCAGTAAAGCCTCGAAATTTGTAAATAATACTGACATAAACTTGTTTGTTAAATTTACGTAATTTCAATTTCAAAATAAATTATGATGCAGTTAGGATAATAAAATTTTGAAATTTCTGGATAATACTGCCACATACCTGCTTATTAAGAATATAAAATTTAAAAATTACTGAAAGAATGAGGCAGCTTTTAAAAATTTTAATAATATTTGGCAAATTATTGAAGAAACAAGGATTTTTTGAAATTTATTTATTATTTAGAGCACCCAAAATTTTGAATTTACAAAAAAATATAGAGGAGTTGGTAATTGGACTAAAACGTTGACATTTGTGGAAAGTATGGCCATAAACTTACTTGTTTAATTTACCAGATTTGAAAATACTTGAAAGTGCGAGACAGGTTTTAGAATTTTTTTGACAAAATTTTGAAATTTTTCAAAGACTTTTAAAAAAGTTATCAATGATTTATTAAACCATAACCTTGAGAATTTTGGAGATATGTCTTAAATTTGCTTGTTTCATAATTATTTAAAAAGCAAGCCACATTTTAAAATTTTTAGTAAGTACATCATTTGTTTGTATAGTAAAAAAAAAATGAACTAAAAAAAGCAATAATTGGACTAAAACTGGCCTAAAATTGAAATTAGAGAAAATACTGCCATAAAATTGCGTGTTAAATTTGTCACATTTCAAAATTGATGAAAGGGCGAGTCAGATTTTTAATTTTTTGAAAATAAATATAAGAATAAGCAAAATTTTGAACTTGTTTGTTAAATTTACGTAATTTCGATTTCTATAAAATTTTAAAATTACTGAAAGAATGAGGCAGCTTTTAGAAATTTTTAATTTTTAATTAAATGAATTAAGATATAACTTGTTCAATTTACCACGTTTAAATTTTTGCTTGAACAACGCAGTTTTAGATTTTATTTATAATTGCAAAAATTTTGAAAAAAAAAATGTACTGGAGAAGTGGACAGTCATTCTAAAATGAAATAGCCTTATGATTCCAAATCTGAACTCGTTTGGTCAGGTCCGGATTCAGAGATATTCTTGAAAAAAAATTTTTTTTCTACTGTACGTACATAGAAAAATTTATTTCCTTCACTTTTTAATGAAATTTTATACACTTATGGGATTATTTGATTATTATATGATTATTTTATATTTATATTTTATATTTATCTTATTATATTATTATATTATATGATTATTATTTGATTATTTTGGAAAGCTAATTAATTTAAAGATAAAACTCATCGCTAGGGTAATTTTTTCGTATGATATTTTTGAAAAATTGTTTTTAGTGATTTTCATATGCAATTTCGCATAACTCAAGAATTGCTACATCGATTTTCTGTTATAATGCATCATTGAAAACATGGTTATCTTGCCTTTTGGACGTGATGACAGATGCATTAATATCTCCGTTCATTTAGAAGTTACAGGACAAAAAACATTGAAAAGTTATTTAAAAAAACAAACCGCTTATTTCGATGCAAAACGACGATTTCTCGCTGATTTCCGCTGTTTTCTGGCTTGAATTCGCAAAGAAGAGCTCAAAATCTAGAAAACCACCAATTTTTATCAAGATTCAACAGCTGAATTGCAAAAAAAAGCAGACGTCTGTACGAATTCATCAGATTTCTTAGAGCAATACGCTTATTTCGATGCAAAACGACGATTTCTCGCTGATTTTCGCAGTTTTCTGGCTTGGATTTGCAAAGTAGAGCTCGAAATCTACAAAACCACCAATTTTTATCAAGATTAAAAGGCTGGATTGCAAGAAAACAGCAGAAATCTGCACGAAATCATCAAACTTCTTAGAGAAATCCGCTTATTTCGATGCAAAACGACGATTTCTCGCTAATTTCCGCCGTTTTCTGGCTTGAATTCGCAAAGAAGAGTTCGAAATCTAGAAAACCAACAATTTTTATCAAGATTCAACGGCTAAATTGCATGAAAACAGCAGAAATCTGCACGAAATCATCAAAATTCTTAAAGAAATCCGCTTATTTCGATGCAAAACGACGATTTCTCGCTGATTTTCGCCGTTTTCTGGCTTGAATTCGCAACGAAGAACTCGAAATCTACAAAACCACCAATTTTTATCAAAATTCAACGGCTGAGTTGCAAAAAAAAAAGCAGAAATCTGCACGAAATCATCAAAATTCTTAGGGAAATCCGCTTATTTCGATGCAAAACGACGATTTCTCGCTAATTTCCGCCGTTTTCTGGCTTGAATTCGCAAAGAAGAGTTCGAAATTTAGAAAACTACCAATTTTTATCAAGATTCAACGGCTGAGTTGCAAAAGAACAGCAGAAATCTGCACGTAATCATCAAAATTCTTAGGGAAATCCGCTTATTTCGATGCAAAACGACGATTTCTCGCTAATTTCCGCCGTTTTCTGGCTTGAATTCGCAAAGAAGAGTTCGAAATCTAGAAAACCAACAATTTTTATCAAGATTCAACGGCTAAATTGCATGAAAACAGCAGAAATCTGCACGAAATCATCAAAATTCTTAAAGAAATCCGCTTATTTCGATGCAAAACGACGATTTCTTGCTGATTTTCGCCGTTTTCTGGCTTGAATTCGCAACGAAGAACTCGAAATCTACAAAACCACCAATTTTTATCAAGATTCAACGGCTGAGTTGCAAAAAAACAGCAGAAATCTGCACGTAATCATCAAAATTCTTAGGGAAATCCGCTTATTTCGATGCAAAACGACGATTTCTCGCTAATTTCCGCCGTTTTCTGGCTTGAATTCGCAAAGAAGAGTTCGAAATCTAGAAAACCACCAATTTTTATCAAGATTCAACGGCTGGATTGCAAGAAAACAGCAGAAATCTGCAGGAAATCATCAAAATTCTTAGGGAAGTCCGCTTATTTCGATGTAAAACGACGATTTCTCGCTGATTTTCGCAGTTTTCTGGCTTGAATTCGCAAAGGAGAGCTCGAAATCTACAAAACCACAAACTTTTATCAAGATTCAACGGCTGAATTGCAAGAAAACAGCACGAATCTGCACGAGTCATCAAAATTCTTAGGAAAGTCCGCTTATTTCGACGCAAAATGACGATTTCTCGCTAATTTCCGCCGTTTTCTGGCTTGAATTCGCAAAGAAGAGTTCGAAATCTAGAAAACCAACAATTTGTATCAAGATTCAACGGCTAAATTGCATGAAAACAGCAGAAATCTGCACGAAATCATCAAAATTCTTAAAGAAATCCCTTATTTCGATGCAAAACGACGATTTCTTGCTGATTTTCGCCGTTTTCTGGCTTGACTTCGCAAAGAAGAGTTCGAAATCTAGAAAACCAACAATTTTTATCAAGATTCAACGGCTGAGTTGCAAAAAAACAGCAGAAATCTGCACGTAATCATCAAAATTCTTAGGGAAATCCGCTTATTTCGATGCAAAACGACGATTTCTCGCTAATTTCCGCCGTTTTCTGGCTTGAATTCGCAAAGAAGAGTTCGAAATCTAGAAAACCAACAATTTTTATCAAGATTCAACGGCTAAATTGCATGAAAACAGCAGAAATCTGCACGAAATCATCAAAATTCTTAAAGAAATCCGCTTATTTCGATGCAAAACGACGATTTCTTGCTGATTTTCGCCGTTTTCTGGCTTGAATTCGCAACGAAGAACTCGAAATCTACAAAACCGCCAATTTTTATCAAGATTCAACGGCTGAGTTGCAAAAAAACAGCAGAAATCTGCACGTAATCATCAAAATTCTTAGGGAAATCCGCTTATTTCGATGCAAAACGACGATTTCTCGCTAATTTCCGCCGTTTTCTGGCTTGAATTCGCAAAGAAGAGTTCGAAATCTAGAAAACCACCAATTTTTATCAAGATTCAACAGCTGAATTGCAAAAAAAAGCAGAAGTCTGTACGAATTCATCAGATTTCTTAGAGCAATGCGCTTATTTCGATGCAAAACGACGAGTTCTCGCTGATTTTCGCAGTTTTCTGGCTTGGATTAGCAAAGTAGAGCTCTAAATCTACAAAACCACCAATTTTTAACAATATTCAACGGCTGAGTTGCAAAAAAACAGCAGAAATCTACACGAAATCATCAAAATTCTTAGGGAAGTCCGCTTATTTCGATGCAAAACGACGATTTCTCGCTGATTTTCGCAGTTTTCTGGCTTGAATTCGCAAAGGAGAGCCCGAAATCTACAAAACCACAAATTTTTATCAAGATTCAACGTCTAAATTGCAAGAAAACAGCACAAATCTGCACGAAATCATCAAAATTCTTAGAGAAATTCGCTTATTTCGATGCAAAACGACGATTTCTCGCTGATTTTCGCCGTTTGCTGGCTTGAATTCGCAAAGAAAAGCTCAAAATCTACAAAACTACCAGTTTTTATCAAGATTCAACGGCTGAATTGCAACAAAACAGCACAAATCTGCACGAAATCATCAAAATTCTTAGAGAAATCCGCTTATTTCGATGCTAAACGAGGCGATTTCATAAAAAAAAATGTTATTGCTTAGAAAATCGTAATTTCTAGACACATAAAATTGAGTTTTAAAATTACTTTAATGCCAACGCAGCGCAAAGAATAAATACATTTTAGACAACTGCTTGATGAGGATGAGTTCTTATTTTTTAATAATTTGTTTATGGACCAAAAAAATTAGAGGGTGGAAATTTTTGAAAGGAATTTTTTGAAAAACACAATGAGTAACTATTAAAAATTTGGGGGATTACGGTCTAAAACTTGTCTTTTAAATCTGCTAGATTATAAAATTATTGAAGCAACGAGCAGATTTTAGAAAATGTCATTAGTTAGTACAAAAATTTTATTTAACAAAAAAAATTCTAGAGCTGGTAGTACAGTGGCGGTCAAAGTAAAGTACGTCTTGGACCACATTTTTTCAAAAATTGAGCTGTGTAAAACAAGCTTCTAAAGTAGGCTTATTGATTATTATCTTTAGATTCTTTTTAGATTTGTTCTACATTCTACTCAAATTTTTTTAGTTATTTTTAGCCTATAATCTTGACGTTTTTCATGCATAGTTCCACCTTGCAATCAAGCTTAATGGGAAATTGCACAATGTTTAATAGGACGTTAAATATTTAGAATTAGAAAACTTTTTACATCCAGGCTAGTTTTATTAAATTCTGCGTAGAATGCGTCCTAAATTTATCTCGAAATTCCAAATAGCCGAATAAATTTATTAGCATAAATTAAATAAACGCGAAGAACCAAAAACAAACACAAATAAAAAATTTCCTATTTTCGCTCGCTCCACTCGAATTGATAAATGCTTCCTCTTAGCTCGCACGTCACCGAAATTTCTCCCTATTTTTAGAAATTCCTCACCTTCGTAGATAATCGGCTGTTTTTCTCTAAAATAGGTAAGTGCGGGGAATTTGGTGATGCCATACTGCTTCGCCAGTCGTTTGTCGTTAATTTTGACGAAATCCACTCCGAAAGAGTCCGTGTCGTCGTCGATTTGCTCCAACTCTTGCAGCACCCGGTCGCACGTGGTGCAGCTGCGAGCATCTAAAAACAAGAGGAACAAATCAAACAAGTATCCATGAATGTGAATAATGAAACTGCATTTCGTTTTGTATGCCAACATATTAATTTAAATTTTGAGTGAAGGTCGCAGGTTTGGAGCAGAGCCAAGGTATTGCCCACCTGAGGTTTATACACGGAAGCTGATTTTCGATTTTCAATGAGATTGGAAAATTAAGGTGCTAGAAATAGATTTGTGTTAAGTGTCTTAATAATTCAACACATTTTGTTGGTTGGTATGAAAACTGGCGTCGGGGTTCTGGGCTTGCATCAACGGATTTGCAAAATTTTTGACAACAACACCTATTTTCAGGTTGTTGAATTTGAAGTTTGTTTGCTGGGTTTCTGCATTTTTGTCGTTTTATTGCCAAAGTGAAACATTTTTCGACTGTACGTACATGGAAAAATTTATTTTCTTCACTTTTTAATGAAATTTTGCCAAGTTATGGGACTATTTGATCATTATCTGATTATTTTATATTTATATTTTATAATTATATTATTATATTATATGATTATTTTGGAAAGCTAATTAATTTAGGGACCTATAAAACTCATCGCTAGGGTAAGTTTTTCCCATGATATTTTTGAAAAAGTTTTTAGTGATTTTCATGTGCAATTTTGCATATAACTAAAGAATTTTTACATCGATTTTCTATTCTAATGCACCATTCAAAAGATAATTATCTTGCCTTTTGGACGTTCTGACAGATGCATTAATATCTCTTTTCATTTAGAAGTGACAGGACAAAAAACATTGAAAAGTTACTTAAAAAAACAAACCGCTTATTTCGATGCAAAACGACGATTTCTCGCTGATTTTCGCCGTTTTCTGGCTTGAATTCGCAAAGAAGAGTTCGAAATCTAAAAAACCACCAATTTTTATTAAGACTCAACGGCTGAATTGCAAGAAAACAGCAGAAATCTGCACGAAATCATCAAAATTCTTAGGGAAATCCGCTTATTTCGATGCAAACCGACGATTTCTCGCTGATTTCCGCCGTTTTCTGGCTTGAATTCGCAAAGAAGAGTTCGAAATCTAGAAAACCACCAATTTTTATCAAGATTCAACGGTTAAGTTGCAAAAAAACAGCAGAAATCTGCACGAAATCATCAAAATTCTTAGAGAAATTCGCTTATTTCGATGCAAAATGACGATTTCTCGCTAATTTCCGCCGATTTCTGGCTTGAATTCGCAAAGAAAAGCTCAAAATCTACAAAACTACCAGTTTTTATCAAGATTCAACGGCTGAATTGCAACAAAACAGCACAAATCTGCACGAAATCATCAAAATTCTTAGAGAAATCCGCTTATTTCGATGCTAAACGAGGCGATTTCATAAAAAAAAATGTTATTGCTTAGAAAATCGTAATTTCTAGACACATAAAATTGAGTTTTAAAATTACTTTAATGCCAACGCAGCGCAAAGAATAAATACATTTTAGACAACTGCTTGATGAGGATGAGTTCTTATTTTTTAATAATTTGTTTATGGACCAAAAAAATTAGATAATTTTCGCCGTTTTCTGGCTTGAATTCGCAAAGAAGAGCTCTAAATCTACAAAACCACCAATTTTTATCAAGATTCAACGGCTGAGTTGTAAGAAAACAGCAGAAATCTGCACGAAATTATCAAAATTATTAGAGAAATTCGCTTATTTCGATGCTAAACGACGATTTCTCGCTGATTTCCGCCGTTTTCTGGCTTGAATTCGCAAAGAAGAGTTCGAAATCTAGAAAACCACCAATTTTTATCAAGATTCAACGGCCGAGTTGCAAAAAAACACCAGAAATCTGCACGGAATCATCAAATTTCTTAGAGAAATCCGCTTATTTCGATGCAAAACGACGATTTCTCGCTGATTTCCGCCGTTTTCTGGCTTGAATTCGCAAAGAAGAGTTCGAAATCTAGAAAACCACCAATTTTTATCACGATTCAACGGCTTAATTGCAAGAAAACAGCAGAAATCTGCACGAAATTATCAAAATTCTTAGAGAAATTCGCTTATTTCGATGCTAAACGACGATTTCTCGCTGATTCTCGCCGTTTTCGGTTTGAATTCGTAAAGAAGAGCTCGAAATCTACAAAACCATCAATTTTTATCAAGATTCAACAGCTGAATTGCAAGAAAACAGAAGAAATCTGCCCGTAATCATCAAAATTCTTAGGGAAATCCGCTTATTTCGATGCAAAACGACGATTTCTCGCTGATTTCCGCCGTTTTCTGGCTTGAATTCGCAACGAAGAGCTCGAAATCTACAAAACCACGAATTTTTATCAAGATTCAACAGCTGAATTGCAAAAAAAGCAGAAGTCTGTACGAATTCATCAGATTTCTTAGAGAAATCCGCTTTGCAAAATTTTTGACAACACCTATTTTCAGGTTGTTGAATTTGAAGTTTGTTTGCTGGGTTTTTGCATTTTTGTCGTTTTATTGCCAAAGCGAAACATAAGGCTTATCTTGATTAATAAACTTCATGTAGGTGAGTATGCCAAAATTTTGGGCATATATTTTTATTTAATTTTTTTGACGCTGTGTAATAATTTGGAATGAAAAGAAAATTAGCAATTGCTCTACATTATCTTCACTACAAACAGTCTTTGCTGTAGGATTTGTGGAACCAATGACCATTTTATTTATTTTTTTCATATATTTCTCAGTTATGTTAGATTTTATGCAAATTGTCTTTAAAATTTGAGTAAAAAATGATGTATCAAGTTAGTGTCCAAATTCAAATCGTCAAAATTGAAAACTACGTTTACACCAAACTGGCAAGGTCTTGTGTCACAAATGACATCTATTCTTTAGTTCGCTTTAGATTTTTATAAAAATTTTGTTATTTCGATGTTAATTAACAATTTGTAGGGGCAGTTTACATACGCTAAGTTAAGTTTGAAGTCATTAATTTCGATTAAATACTTAACATGACGTTAAAGTGACATGTGATCGTTTTTCCGCCAATCAAATGTCAGCAATCGTCAAATTAGTCGCCAACTATAACACGCCCCCCTTAATCAAAATTGACCTTCATGCAAATGAAGCTTTTTGAAAATTTGGTGTAAACGTAGTCACAGTTATGTTGAAAATAATTTTAATGACCGAGTGTTTCCACAAAAACTCAAAAATCGATAAACATTGCACTACTTAGGCGTCGCGACGCTAAACTAACGGTAATAAAAAACAAAAATCCGTCAGGTTCTGGAGTTTGATAATTTACAAGGTGTTTATAAATGTTTCTAATTTCGATTTTATTAAGGTCATTGACCTCCAAAACAGCACACAAATTGACACAATTGACATTTATGCAGCGACGCCAACTTGCAAAATATAACCTATTCTAAATGTCACGTTAGACTGCCTAGACATTCATAAAGGTTTCCGCAAATGGGTATCACATATGCCATGAAAAATGGCGCACAAAACACATAAAATATATTGAAAATATCAGTTTAAAGTTTATAGGAAATAAAGAAATTTTGTGAAATTTCGAAAAATTTTTAATTTGCAATTAGTCCAAATAATAAATAAGGTAGTAAATAATAAAAATATAGTAAACTGCATTGATTTATCGATAAAACTGGCAAAGGTATAAAGTTTACTTGAAAATGAAAAATTTTTGATTCGTCCAAAAAAAAATGTTTTTTGTATTTTTTTTTAAATTTGGCACAATTGTTAAACCAAAATTACATTGTTCTATAAATCAAAATTTTTCAAAAATTTCGATCTTTCGTAAATAACGGTAATAAGTTCGATGCAAGTACATAATTAAAGGCTATTTTTCCTGCAGAGGATTTTTGTAGGCGCCAAATTTAAAATCCGACATTGTGATTGGTCGTTCAGCAGAGCGAGTTAATCAATGCTGATTTTTTATGCTCCTGCTATTCCTGCGAAATGTCAATCAAAAACTGTCACATTTGTCAGATTGTCAGCAATAAAATTATTTTTGTTATTTTCAGGTATTTTATTACAACTTTATGTTTTTCATCATTATACTTTGCAAATACTAAAAAACTTAGTTGATTGTGGAGCCATCTATTGATTAAAATTGACATGCATCCACTACAGGTATCTAAAATTGCAGATTTCTAAAATTGCTCCTTTGTAAATCAGCAAATTATCTGCAGGAAAAATGACGTATAGATAGTGGCATCTTTATATGTAAATGATTTACCGGTGAAAATTTTTCTAAAATTTTGATTTCGTGCTTAAATGTTTGTAATGATACACATTTATTAAACTTGCTTTATAATTAGAAATTCAAAAGTTGCGAAATTTTGTGGAA
This sequence comes from Gnatocerus cornutus, assembly GCA_029298725.1. Lineage (NCBI taxonomy): Eukaryota > Metazoa > Arthropoda > Insecta > Coleoptera > Tenebrionidae > Gnatocerus > Gnatocerus cornutus. The sequence goes on along the minus strand of CM055514.1, from coordinate 2,510,226 downwards.
AATAAAAAGTTTTGCTCTCTTTCTAAAAATCAAAATTTTTAAATTTTCGGCTTTTGTTCCAAAATTTTGAAAAATGGCACAAATAATGAATAAATAATAAAGGAATGTGTTGAAAACGGTATTTTTAAAGTTTATTGTTTTATCATTAAAACATTGAAAGTTATGCAATTAAAAAAAAATAAAAAAATTATTTTCGTACAAAAAACTCAATTTCGAACAACTTTGGTCTTTAATTTTAAAATTTTAATACTCTAAAAGCTTCATTGCTGCATTGTTAAAACTGCCAAGATTTCCGAATTTAATGAAAATTCTTGATTGTTTAAACATATTTTGAAAATTTTTATTTCGTGCTAAAAAGTTTTCATAAATCGGTAAATTAGTTATTTATTGTCATGTCATTTATTAGTCATTTAAGTGTAAAATTTGATATTATTACTGCCTTCAAATTTCTTCTTTAGTTCCTCAAATTACAAAGATTAGACGTAACATTTTTTTTTAAACTTTTTTTCCTGTGAACTGTGGCATATGTCAGATGTCAGCAATAAATTTGTTTTTGTTATTTTCAGGTATTTTTTATAACTTTATGTTTATCATCAACATATTTTGGAAATACTAAAAAACTTGTCAGTTGCTTGTGGAGCCATCTATTGATCAAAATTGACATGCATCCACTACAGGTATCTAACTTATTCCTTTCAATCCCGCTGAGTTCTAAAATCGCTCCTTTGTAAATCGATAAATTCTCTGCAGGAAAAATGACGTATAGATCTTTAAATGTCAATGATTTACTGGTGAAACTTGCAAAATTACTAATTTTTTATTAATAATTAATTAAACTTGCTTTATCATTAGAAATTCAACAGTTGCGGAATTTTGTGGAAAATAAAAAGTTTTGTTCTCTTTCTAAAAATCAAAATGTTTAAATTTTTGGCTTTTTTTCCAAAATTTTGAAAAATGCCACAAATAATAAATAAATAAAGGAATGTGTTGAAAACGATATTTTTAAAGTTTATTGTTTTATCATAAAAACATTGAAAGTTATGCAATTAAAAAAAAAAAAATAATTTTCGTACAAAAAACTAAATTTCGAAAAACTTTGGTCTTTAATTTTAAAATTTTAATACTCTAAAAGCTTCATTGCTGCATTGTTAAAACTGCTAAGATTTCCGAATTTAATGAATATTCTTGATTGTTTATATAGGGTGATTTTTTAAAAACGGCAGGCGTTGTAGAATTTTTATTTATGAACCGATTTCAAAAATTTAAAAAACAAATTAAATAGTTTTTAATTTACTATAAACTGATGATTTTAGAATTTTTCTAAATGTCTTAGCATCTTTTGGGCAATATTCATAATATTTCATAATTTGGAAGATAATAATCTTCTTGATTCAGAAAAGTGTAGTATGTTCTACTTTTACAAAAAATATTTAAAAAAAAAATATTAAAAATGAAAAAGTTTAGGCAATAAAAGTTAACAAAATCTAGGTGCGTGATGTCAAATAACACAATACCGTTATTGTAATGTCAAAAAGCAGCAAATAACAGAAAGGATTGGCAATCTTTTTTGAAATTATTAATAACAAAAGACAATAATAATTACAAATCAGAAAAAACATCTACCTAATTTAATTAAATACTGTTGAAACGCCATACCGTTTTTTTCATTGCACAATTGACACCATGCCTAGATTTTATTAACTTTTATTACCTATTTTTTCTCAATTTTGATAATATTTTTAAAAATATTTTTTCGTAAAAGAAGAACTTATTACACATTTCTGAATCAATAAAATTAATATCTTCCAAATTATGAAAAAAAAATGCGTACCAATTTAAAATAAGAAAGTTTAATATTGCCCAAAAGATACTAAGACATTTAGAAAAACTCTAAAATTATCAGTTTATAGTAAATTAAAAACCAATTAATTAATTTTTTTTATTTTTAAAATCGGTTCATAAATAAAATTTCTACAATGCCTGCCGTTTTTTAAAAATCACCCTGTAGATATTTTCAAAATTTTTATTTCGTGCTAAAAAGTGTTCATAAATCGGTAAATTAGTCATTTATTAGTCATTTAAGTGTAAAATTTGATATTATTATTGCCTTCAAATTTCTTCTTTGGGTTCTCAAATTACAAAGATTAGACGTAAAAAAAATAAGAAATTTTTTTTTCAAAAGGAGTGAATTAAAAAAAATGCAAATTTGCAAACAGAAACTGCAGCAACCCACAGGTTGAGAAACGCTGTTCAAATGTCTAGTTCGCAAGTAAAAAGCTAAAAATAACCCAATCTGATGAATTAAAAATTCAGTAGGTTTCGAAGTTAGTGGAGCAAATTTCTTAGTTCCGTTAGCAGGGTAACTAATTATTTGAAACTATTCTTTAATAATTTCACGTGTTTTAGATAAGTTGTTGGCAAAATGAGCGTCTATTTTGTAACACTGACTAATGACTTTGGAAGGAAAACTGAACCGCGTTCAGTTTTTTGAATGTATAGCAAATATGAATGACAGGTCGTAAAATGAATTTCGATTCGCAGATAAAAATGTTTTTCTACATTCGATGGTCTAAAAATAGTGCAGTGTTTGTCTGAGCATCTGATATCTTTTCAGCGGCTACAATGGGATGAAAAACAACGGAATTTGCACACCTACGTCTATTTCAAAATTTTCACTCAAGTCAAAATCCTGAAATAAAAACTCTAAAAATATTCCTTCCGTTGTCTTGGCATTTTGTAACTAAGGAATAAAAAGTGTTTTCTTATGGTTATTTTTGACCGTATGGTTCATCCGAATCACTGTGGTGGTTGGTGTCGAAAACGAACCGCTGCTCGCCCCAATTTTAGCCCATCCGTGCTCCTATTTATACTGGCTTCATTATGCAGGTTGTATTTATTTTTACGGTCGGCAAAGAGTTTTGGGTTGCATCAGTTGTGCGGGAGGATGTCCGCCGTCGTGGCCGTCCAGCAGGACACTGAGGCGCGCCAAATCGGGATATGGCACGTTCTCTCCCGGATCGACACTCTACACTCACTGAGCGCGCACCAACACCCGCTACGTGGGGCGGTAAACGGGGGCTACTTACACCAAAACACGGCCACAAAGTCCTTCTCCTGTAACACGCGCTCCAGCTGCTTGGCCGTGACCTCTTCGATGACGGGCTCCTGGGTCGACGGGACGCGCTTGGCCGTCGCCAAAGCCACGAGCAGCAGCCACCACCACATGCTGCCGTCCACTGAACGGAGGATGAGGCGTCGCGCCGCTCATTGCCCCACCACGACGACGACGATGCTGAACGTTGAGATGGCGTGACGTGGAAAACGACGCCGGAGGAGGAGGAATTATCAGGCAAGAGCCCCAGGTGGCTCGCTGGCTGGGATGAGGGGGAGAATAGGCAACTCATTATACAGATTGATGCAAAAAAGTACAATGGAACTTCGATAATGAGGATCCAAGCAAGCCTTTAAAACACGCACGACGAGTTTAAGAGCACGACGCGTCAGCGGACCTTTAGGACCACTGAAAAAATTTGAATTTACACAATAAAATTACCAAAAGTGAGTGAAGATATTAAAAGGCTAGCAGAACATGCAGAACTGCGATTAATTCTGAATCTACCCGACGCTTTCCGACGAACTCCATGCGATTATGGCAAACAGTGGTATAAGCATCGATGATCTTCGAGTGTGGCTAGTGGCTATATTGAAGACGCAACTTCAAACAAAATAGTTGTTTTCAAACGCATTGCTGGTGCTCTGAACACATCGGTTGCTAAATCAACTTCATCAAGAGCTATGGACGTCCAACAGAAGAATGAAAATGAAAAAGCTTCTACTAGTTATGAATTAGAAGCAACAAACAACAGTAGCCAGCGTAAAGTGGCGGGCTTTGGAATGTCAAACAATAGTAATTGTAATTTTCATGTTTATTTATATTATAAATAAAAATTGGTCCTGACATTTCAATATTTCTTGTTACCTAGACAATTTTAAAACTTTAGTTTTTGCACGTTTTGCGTGTTTTAATTTAGGATTATGATGCAGATATAATAAAAAATTAAATATTCTAATTTAAGTATCACTATTTTCTTTAATTTTCTAAAATTTTGAGTTTTTAAAAAATTTGGATTTTTTTTAATTGACTGAATTTCCATTTTTTCGTAACTGCCTATAATTCCTTATTAAATTTTTCTTGTATTCTTTTGAGAGTAGCTACATTTTTGGATCTTCTAACTTTTCTTCAGATTAACTTGGCCTGTTTAATTTTTAGAGATTCTCAGTGATTTTTTTTTGATACTATGTATACATTTTTTTCGATTCTACTTGAATTCTCTAAATTCTCTTTAGATGTAACTTAATTGTCTACATTTTTTACTGTTTTTGATTTTCTAGATATTTCTGCAAATTGTATTTAAATTCCTCTTTAATTTTTCAACCTTATCTGGATTCTAGATTCTGTTCAATTATACATACTTACTAGTAAACAAATTGTGAAAAAAAGTTCATTTCTAAATCGGAATGGCCTCCTAATTCAAAATCTGAATCCATGGAATTACTGGACACTACTTTGGAAAACCAATTTAATAATCTTTCGAACGATCTATAAGACTCATTGCTAGAGTTGGCACAATATTTTTGAAAAACTGATCCAAAAAAAATTAAAACTTTTTTAATTCTGGCGATTTCATAAAAAAATGAAGACATTGCTTAAAAAATACTAATTTCTAGACACATATTGAGTTTTAAAATGACTTTAATGCTAACGCCTCGCAGAATAATACATTTTTTTCATTACTAGCTTGAAAATTAATGTATTATGTTGCTTATGAATTCATTAGCTACTAGAAGGTGTTTATAAATGTTTTTAGCATCAAGAGTGGCTAAGAAATGTCAAAGAAATTTGCCGCTTATTACAAATGTGGGTTTCGATTTTTCAACTGACATTTTCAGTTAACCTCAAACATGAAGCAAAGTTAATTTTGAGAAATAAACTGTTTTATAGTTTATCCGGTGAGAGATTGGGATATTTCGACAGTTCACATATAGGTTGGTAGCAAATTATGCTACAAAATACACTAAAAACACTAAATTCCTACGCGAAATGGGTTGACAGGGTTGTCAGTAACTGGGGTTATTTTGTTATTTTAAATTTCGCGCGTTTGGTACACTTTTTATCACGTAGGTTTAGTGACTTTTCTGTCATTCAATCTCTCACCGTACAAACTATAATTGTGGTTTAAAACCTGAAAATCAAAAATTTGGACACAAAACTGTAACTGAAACGTCACTGACGTAAATAACATTATAAATAATTTTCAAGAAACATGAAAACAAAGCGGCAAAATAGTACGACAGGAATTCCAGAGCCATCCTTGATCCTAGAAACATTTATAAACACCTTGTGTTTTTTTTTTGAATAAAATGCGTTTTCAATCTTGTAAAAACAAAAAGGTTTTTATGTGCTATTATTTCAGAATTAACAAACATTAATTTCAGACCCCAAGTTTTCAAATCTCAGATTTTTCTCAGAATTTTAGATTGAGGCGGACATTATTTTGACGTATTGTGTTCAAAATTCAAGTCTAAAATGAATTTGCAAGTAAACCAAATATCACAAATTTTCAAAAGCCAGATTTACACCTGTTTGGTGTAAATTTTTCCATCATTATAATTTTATTTTGCCCTTCTTCATTCGTCAAAGACCGATGAGAAAATCGAATTCCTTTTGTGCCGCTCGCATTTTTCTGTGCTCTGTCACTTTGAACTCATGTCGATTATGTCACTTGTCAAACGTCAAAATCGCCAATAGGGAAAGAATTTAAACAACAAACAGAGAAATTAAGCAGACGTTGAGTCAACTTTATCCCTTCAGCGATCCAGTCGTCTTAAATCAGTGTCTACTTCATAATTTTTGAAAACTATTTTGAGGTTATGTAACCGTTTCATTCATTAAATTCGTAAAGTGGCAATTTTTAATTTGTACGGAAAACCATAGAGGCGACTAGATGTAAATCTTTATCAAACACGCTGTATTTTTATTTATACAAGGTGTTTATAAATGTTTCTAGCATCAAGGGTGGCTATGGCGCTCATTACAAATGTGGGTTTCGATTTTTCAACTGACATGGAGTGCGGACACTACCGCCTGTAAACTATGCAACCTCCCACTCTGGAGGATCAACAAACCAATTAAATACCATTGAAAGCGTTGTTTAGATGCAGTATTTAATTTTTTTTGACTGTGTTTTTACTATGGTGAGGTTGAATCCTTTTAATATGTATTATTTATGAAATTTCGGGTTATCTAGTGGTCCAAAATTCGCTTTTATACAAGGAGTTTATAAATGTGGCTATGGTTAAGGGTGAAATGTCAAAGAAATTTGCCGCTCATTACAAATGTGGGTTTCGATTTTTCAACTGACATTTTCAGTTAACCTCAAACATGAAGCAAAGTTAATTTTGAGAAATAAACTCTCCTAGTTGTAATTTAAAACCAGAAAATCAAAAACTTGGACACAAAACTGTAACTGAAACATCATGAATGTAAGTTATATTATAAATAATTTTCAAAATAGTTATATTCACTATGAAAACAAAGCGGCAGAATAGTGCACGACAGGAATTCCAAGGCCACCCTTGATGCTACAAACATTTATAAACACCTTGTACTAGTTAATAGTAGAAAATTTCGTCAATTTTCGAAAATGAAATTTGAAATTTATCACATTCATAAAACATTTTAAGTCGAATCTATTCGAATCTATATAACACTCGCAACATTGTAAATTATAAGTACCGCCTACTGCGATTTTTTTAATAGGGCCGTTTCCCAATATTTTGCTTCACGTTGAAGATATCGATAAATATTATTAAGAAAAGTTGCTTAGAATAATATTTCAGATTTTTAGACCAAATTTTACTCCATAATTCACATTTTCCTTTTTTTACTTTTCGAATTTTAAAATCAATTAGCAGTTTGATCATTAATTTGTCTACATTTGTTGTTAATTTTTTAGTTTTTATGCGGTTCAAACTCCTCCGACTATATTTTAATCATTCACGTTGATTTTCATTCAAAATTTTGAAAAAAAAAAACAAAAATTATACATATACACACAATAATCGACAGTTTTAAGGTTAACAGTTTAAATGTTTTAACTGGGCGGCGGGCGTTGGCTTAAATTAAGTTAGTATAATTATTATTGATTATCAAATTAATTAAAAACTAAAATTACAAAATTAGAATCTCTAATTATTTTATTAGATTCCCCCCCCCTAGATTTTCTTTTCTATTTAGGTTTAATTTATAAATTATTGCATAGATTCTCTCTAAATGCTTGAATTTAATTTGCATCAATAAAAATTTCAAAAATTGACTAGTTTAGATACTATCTTGGTTTAGTTTAAACCTTCTAAATTTTTTCAAGACGTTTTAGATTCACTTTACTCGTTTAAAAAAAATCGATTTGAACTGAATTTCAACAAGAGCACAATTACATCGATCTCCAATACATCGGAGAAAACATCGATTTTGAAAAATAGTAAATAAAAAACTCAATATATATGTTAGCATAGTTTATTGTGAAAATAAAAAAAAAACAAAAATAAATAAAAACCTAGTAATAAACAAAATAATAAGTACATAAATTATAAAAAAAACAAATTCAAGATTAATAAGAATAAACAAAATTCAAAAATTCCCTTAAATTAAATTCCAGTTTTCTTTATTTAGACCGCAGCACAAGTAAATCCCGCCTTGCTTTGGTTCTATACGTTGACAACCAACCAAACGAAATATCACCAAAATCAAGAGGGTAAAATAAAATACATACATCAAAACGGCAATTATCGATTTTTAATGATACATTGAAAATAAAAATATATGTATTAATAATCGATGTTTTTTGGCGAAATCGATATTAATAAAAAATCAGATTTTCTAAATTTCCCTTTATCTGTAATTTCTCTTTAGATTTTTTTACTTTTGGATTTCCTAAATTATTTTTAAATGGTTAAGTTTAGATGATTCTCAGTGATGATTCTAGATTCTCCATAGATTTCTTGTGGCGCGTCTCTACAATCTTTGAATTCTGTCTTGATTCGCCTTATACAGAGTGAACCCGAATAAAGGGCAAATATTTTAAGAACAATATCAGACACGGCAGTTTGAAATGATGGCCAAGTTTTCGAGAAAAAATTATGTTTAAAGTTTTCTGCAGGGCAATTCCAATGCCAATGTCAGTCCAGACCAACGAAAAGTTGGAAATAAAAACGCTAATAAAAAAGTTCTTAAATTCAATGCCATAAGTTTCTAATTTTTTTAGTGATTAGAATCTTTGCACTTTATTCGAGTTCAGCTTATTATTATGCAGGCTGATTCGCAAAACATTACTAATCTGATGAACGTGAAAATGTAACCTGATATACATATAATTTTGATGCAAAACTAGAATTTTTTATTGCATGCATTTATTTATTCTGAAATTTGGACTTTCCGGGCATCTGTATTATGTAGTTTAGATTCTAATAAAACAATTGAACAGTGTTACGCAACAAAGATCCAGCCAGTGTCTTCTAAAAATGGAGTTTATAACCATAATTTTACGCCTTAATTTTACCGATTCCGTAGTGCAAAATAGCAGTAACACTAATGTAGCACCTCAGTTGGGCTATTAGCTTTAAGAACTTTTAGGTTCATGTGAGGCTTGACAGATGGTGACAGTTTTAATCGATTTAATAACGCGAAGAAACACACCAAAATATTTTTTTGTAGGCTGGATCTTTGTTGTATAACACCATTCAATTGCAACTATGTCAATGGAAATTTGTCTTGGTTCTGCCCAATGCATTTATCTGTTACACATGACGATCAAAGGCTGCAGAAATAACCATTGCAATGGCCTTTGATCGTCATGTACAACAGATAAATTTCCATCCCATTGCTTTTATCGACGAGTAGGTTTTCACATACCCGTTCTGGATTTTGTTTCATTATGTATACAGGTGTCCGGAAAGTCGCGCACCATAGATGCCATAGATCACCGGAAAAATGTTAAAAAATCCATGTCTTCAATTTTGCGAGATATGATGCATTGAAGAGTAAAAGTTTAATACCAAAATTAGCGTCCATTTCAACACAAGATCGAGATGTTTACAGTCGAATTCGTCTAATCTGTCCAAAAATATTTCAACTTTGTTTCCTTTGAGCACAAATTCTTTAACTCGCTTGGTCAGAGTGTCACTGAAAGTCAACATGAAAAGCCTAAGACTCCGACGGAGAATAGTTGCTTAAAACAAGCATTATCATCATCATTCCTCAAACTCTCCTTTTGTTGCCTGTCCAAATAAGATCTTTTCGCCTCCTAGATTTTTCTTTAACACTTTCAGCGCTAATTCAATTATCGATTTGTTTCTGTCATTCACACACAGAATTAGAGGTGTCTTTTGTAAATACAATGCAACTTTTGATGCTGTCATCACTTTAGAATGGTTTTGAGGAAAGGTTCTTCGCCATTTTCTACGATGGTCATTTCAAACTGCATAATTGCGTCCTTCACATACATTTAGTTTTCTCATTGTCCTCATCGTTGGAAAGACATTTGATAAGAGGAGAAAATGTCAGTTCAGTTAATGTAGCAATAAAATCGTGCCAAAATGTGCTTTGGTTGAAACAGAAATCTGCGGACGACTCCATTGTTAAAATATTTGCTGTTGGAAGTTATTTAAAGTTTTTGATGTCGTCGTTGGTACTTAAATTGAGAACGTAGCGAAGATAGATGCCTTTTTCAAAATCTCTGTACAATCCGGTCGCTTAGGAAAAGTTTGAAACTAAAAGAAAACCAAGAGAATGATTAACCACGTTTTTGTTTTTTTTTTTATTTTTATTGTGCTACAACTTACCCCTTTTGTGGCGGTACTTTTGTCTTTGGAAAGGACGTTCTATGAACACGAGAAACGGTTACCTTGATATTGTTGTTTTCCATGAATGGTCACATTTAATACCTGATATCTGAAAAAAAAATTGTGAGAAATCCGCTTATTTCGATGCTAAACGACGATTTCTCGCTAATTCGCGCCGTTTTCTGACTTGGATTCGCAAAAAAGAGCTCGAAATCTACAAAATCACCAATTTTTATCAAAATTCAACGGCTGAATTGCAAGAAAACAGCAGAAATCTGCACGAAATCATCAAGATTCTTAGAGAAATCCGCTTATTTCGATGCTAAACGACGATTTCTCGCTGGTTCTTGTCGTTTTCTAGCTTGAATTTGCAAAGAAGAGCTCGAAATCTACAAAATCACCAATTTTTATCAAGAGTCAACGGCTGAATTGCAAGAAAACAGCAGAAATATGCACGAAATAATCAAAATGCTTAGATAAATCCGCTTATTTCGATGCTAGATGACGATTTCTCGCTGATTTTCGCCGTTTTCTGGCTTGGATTCGCAAAGAAGAGCTCGAAATCTACAAAACCACTAATTTTTATCAAGATTCAACGGTTGAATTGCAAGAAAACAGCTGAAATATGCACGAAATCATCAAAATTCTAAGAGAAATCTGCTTATTTTGATGCTAAACGGCGATTTCTCGCTAATTCTCGCCGTTTTCTGGTTTGAATTCGCAAAGAAGAGCTCGAAATCTACAAAACCACCAATTCTTATCAAGAGTCTACGGCTGAATTGCAAGAAAACAGCAGAAATCTGCACGAAATCATCAAAATTCTAAGAGAAATCCGCTTATTTCGATGCAAAACTACGATTTCTCGCTGATTTTCGCCGTTTTCTGGTTTGAATTCGCAAAGAAGAGCTCGAAATCTACAAAACCACCAATTTTTATCAAGAGTCAACGGCTGAATTGCAAGAAAACAACAGAAATATGCACGAAATAATCAAAATGCTTAGATAAATCCGCTTATTTCGATGCTAGACGACGATTTCTCGCTGATTCTTGTCGTTTTCTAGCTTGGATTTGCAAAGAAGAGCTCGAAATCTACAAAACCACTAATTTTTATCACAATTCAATAGCTGAATTGCAAGAAAACAGCAGAAATCTGCACGAAATAGTCAAAATTCTTAGAGAAAACCGCTTATTTCGATGCTAAACGACGATTTCTCGCTGATTCTCGCCGTTTTCTGGCTTGGATTCGCAAAGAAGAGCTCGAAATCTATAAAACCACCAATTTTTATCAAGAGTCACCGGCTGAATTGCAAGAAAACAGCAGAAATCTGCACGAAATCATCAAAATTCTAAGAGAAATCCGCTTATTTCGATGCTAAACGACGATTTCTCGCTGATTCTCGCCGTTTTCTGGCTTGGATTTGCAAAGAAGAGCTCGAAACCTGCAAAATCACCAATTTTTATCAAGATTCAACGGCTGAATTACAAGAAAACAGCAGAAATCTGCACGCAATCATCAGAATTCTTCGAGAAATCTGCTTATTTCAATGCTAAACGATTTCTCGCTGAGCTATACATAATCCTGAAACATGCTAAGTATATTTGCCTAAGAATTTCTAAAAAACTTCATTAGTAACACCTATAATATAAAAGAATCTTACGAATAAAAGAAAATGCAAAGATCTTTCTAAAGAATTACAAAAATCTCTAAGAAGTTTTTAGTATTTCACAGAGGCTTTAAGACACTTTGAGAGAAACTGAAACTCTAACTATTTTCAAAGATATTAAGGATTCACTAATCTTTTAGAAAGACTATTATGGGACTTTAAAGACCCTTGGAATCTTTCAATTCTATGAAAATATCTAGAGATGTCTGCGGTTCTATAAAGATCATAAAAGGTCTCATTCAAATTCTAAGAAATAAGTGAATCCTTCGTACCTACCAAGTATTGTGTTAATTTTCCGATATGCCACACTTAGCAAGTCCAATTTTTCCTTTTCTTCTCTCAGAAATTCCAATCGTTTATGCACATTTCACAATTTTGACAGCTTTGACAGAATATGCAGTCACGTGTTTGGATCTTTTCAGCAGTGATACCACCCTACAAATTTTTCTCCCCGTCTAAAACCTAAAATTACCCATAATATCACAGCGAATTTTGTTCAAATCCGATTCCACGTGCTCATTAAAATGAAAAATGCATTTTGTTTGCATAAAATTCCACCAAACTTCCAACGGCAACTTCATATTGTAAGAACTGTCAACGTCAATAATAGATGTGAAGATAGGCTCTTGACAGTTGTGTTTCGCCGGCGTGTTTACAAATAATTACTTTCTTGGTTCATTGAAATGGAAGTTGATATATCAGATGAAGACTACGTTATACAACAAGCGAAAGCATCTTTGCACCGAAATCCCTTGTCAGCCAAAGCATGGATGATAACCGCCAAGACTCTGTACCCCAATAATTTCGGCGTCCAGGTAAGCAACTGGGAGAGAGCGTTGAAAACAGGGTGTCTGGTCGCCTATGGTTTTCGTACCGTATGTCGTAGGGCTCACGATGGAATGTTACGTTGATTCGGTTAACTGGAACGTATGTCTTGATGTACACCATACATATTCACTGTCACCATTTCATTTTTCCACATCGAGTTAAGACACGCGTTCAGCCAGTTAGATAAATAGTTTCATTTAGTGATTTTAACTTAGTTTGAAGCATACTGCATTGAGAAAAACGCTGGCCACGTAAAAGAAGCTGCCCGATGTTTCAGTGACTTGTAAGTGCTCAAATCAACCTGTAACATCTTCTTTTTATTTTCTCTTTTAGGATAGGGAAATTCCAAAACCAGGCAGAATTGTGGAAAGAAATCGAGAAAGTTACGTTGGCTCTAAGAGCAGAAAGCGATACCAATGAGCCTGAGAAGCAGTTTTTGTGTGAAATGTTCAAGCATATATCTCCAGGTATTGTGTAAACGTGCTATTTAAAGTGTTGACTTAATTTTTTATTAGATGTCCAACACAAACTGTTATTGTGTACAGCAGACCATTGTGAAGATACCATGGAGCATTGCCGGTTGCTTCTTTTACTGTTGCAGAGGTTTCCTACTGCTATTTCAAGTTACGGGGTATGTGGTTCTGTTAATTTCCATTAAGAGTTGGGGCGGCGTGTCGTAGCTAACATCTGTTGTATCACATGAGCCACAAAATTTTTGTTTAGGGTAGGCCATGAAAGAGAGAGACAAACATGGAAGTCATGTCGGAATGAGTGCGGGCATTACCGCCTGTAAAGTATGCAACCTCCCACTCTGGAGGATCAACAAACTGTGCCGGTCCATTTAAATACGATTGAAATAGTGGTTTAGATGCAGTATTTAATTATTTTTTGTACTGTAGTTGGGTTGCAACTTCTTAAAATGTATTGCCTTAATGATAATTTTGATCAGTGAATGGTAAATGTTTAATTCCAGCCAGAATACAAGCTGGTATCTCTATTAATTTTTGGCATATTAAGTTAAATGTTAAAATCGTAAAGTTCTTTTTGAGGGATACTTATATGCAACTTTCAACTTTGCAAAATCCATGACGATACTAAAAACAGCAGATATGGTGAATTCAATATACATATTAGAATTTTTTAAATATAGCTATTTTCTTGTAATTTACTACGCGTTAGGAATTTCTCTAAAAGTTAGAGTTAAAAATTCTAAGAGAAGTTGCTTAGAATCGAATTTTAAATTCATTTATACCAAATGAGGAGTTTTTAAACGAAAAATTACCAATTTTTATTTTATCACATTCAGTTCTTTGAAGCAATAATATATTGTATAATAAGAATATGTGAGCCAAAATGAGCCATGAATTCTTTAGTACATACAATGTTGTCCGTGCTCTCTTACACAATTTTGAACCACTTTCAACTTTAAATTTTGAGTTCCCATTTAGTATAATTTTATACGAACTAAAAAATAAACAAAATCATTAATTTAGTAGAAATAAACAAAATAATATTATTTCATTATCAATAATTAACGATGGAATTTAAAGATTTTAATATTTAAAAAAAATAGGAAATGAATTTTAAGTTGAAATTTTGTAAGGAATGTAGAGCAACTTTTCTTAAAAATCGAAGATGTCCGACACCAAGGAAAAGTTCACTTTATTCAAAAACTCGTGGACAATCTATCATTTCCAAATTCTTTCTTCTAAAATTAACAAAGATAAAAGCTTATTCATTTAAAGTACAAAGCACTGTGTTATTTTTTTGTCTAATCTGCAGATATTTTAATTTTATTTTAATATTTATGGTCAAACGACAAAAGCCTGTAACTTTTTTTGCGATTTATAAAATATCAAATTTGGAAAGTTGTCATTCGTTGGCGTTTTTGGACCACTAATAACGCCAAAAGTGTCCTAAAATAAACAATTACTACTGAAAGGCGGTATAGATAATACATATTAAATGGTTTCAACCTCACCAAAGTAAAAACACAGTCAAAAATAATTTAATACTGCATCTAAACAACGCTTTCAATGGTATTCAAATGGTTTGTTGATCCTCCAGAGTGGGAGGTTGCATACTTTACAGGCGGTAGTGCCCGCACTCCATTATAAATAATTTTCAAGATAGTTATATTCACTATGAAAACAAAGCGGCAAAATAGTGCACCACAGGAATTCCAGAGCCACCCTTGATGCTAGAAACATTTATAAACACCTTGTATTTAGTTCAGTTATTATGGGTTTAAACTGTCGTAAAAAAACAAGATATAATAATTCTTCCTTGTTTCTATCGAACAATTATTTTGATCTTGTCGAGAATACTTTTTATTGTTTAGTTAAATAATCATTTAATTACAGTGCGTTTTATTAACAGTGCAGTTTTGCATGATTTAACACTTCTTTTTTAACTATACCGAAAATCATGTACAAGGTGTTTATAAATGTTTATAAATGGTCTCACATATGTATTAAAAATCGATGTTTTTTTTTGGTAAAATCGATATTAATAAAAAATCGATGTAAAAGTCCCAGATTTAGTTCAAGAGAATTTAGAGAATCTAAAAGAATCTAAAGTGAAACTATAGGCAATCCAGATAAAATTTATATTATCCAATGAAATTCGAAAGAATTTGTAGAAAGTCAAAGAAAATGTACCAAAGAAAACAGAAAAATTAGAGAAAATCTGAAGGATTTTGAAAGAACTAAGGAAAATCTAAAAAGAACTCAAAGAGATCCTAGAGAAGAAAATCTAAAAGAATCTGGAAAATGTAAAAAAATCGAATGAAAGCCTAATACAAGGTGTTTATAAATGTTTCTAACATCAAGGGTGGCTATGAAATGTTAAGGAAATTTGCCGCTCCTTACAAATGTGGGTTTAGATTTTTCAACTGACATTTGTAGTTAACCTTAAACATGAAACAAAGTAAGTTTACAAAAAAAAACTATTGTAATTGTGATTTTAAACCTGAAAATCATAAACTTGGTGACAAAACCGTAACTGACATAAGTGACCTTATAAAAAAAATTCAAAATATTTAAATTCACTATGACAACAAAGCAGCAAAATAGTGCAGGACCGGAATTTTAGAGCCACCCTTGATGCTAGAAACATTCATAAACACCTTGTATTTACAATAAAAAAAAAAAAAATTATGAGAAGAATTATTTTGACGGCAGATTGACATTGAACCCGCGCTGGTGCACCAGGAAGAATGAGGTTAACTACAAATGTCAGTTGAAAAATCTAAACCCACATTAGTAACGAGCGGCAAATTTATTTGACATTTCACACCCACTCTTGATACTATACTATATTTCAGAATTATTGACATCTCGGTAGGCCATGCCTGTGTAAAACGCCTCTAACAATAATGTGAACGACTTTTAGCATTTTAGTTCTAAAACTGTCAATGTAACATTTTGAGGTTATGAAGTAAATTACTGTTTTAAGCTAATTTTATTATATTTATTTATTATATTTTAAGCTAATTTAAAAATTTAACCCTAAATAAAAATTTTGTGGATCACACGTTATAATAATACAAGGTGTTTATAGATGTTTCTAGCATCAAGGGTGGCTATGAAATGTCAAAGAATTTTGCCGCTCATTACAAATGTGGCTTTAGATTTGTCAACTGACAGTTGTAGCTAACTTCAATCATAGAGCAAAGTAAGTTTTGAAAAGAAATATCTTCTAGTTGTGGTTTAAAGTAAGTAAGTTTAAGAAAGTAACATTATAAATAATTTTCATGATAGCAATGTTCACTATGAGAACAAAGCGGCAAAATAGTGTACGACAGGAATTCCAAAGCCACACTTGATGCTAGAAACATTTATAAAAACTTTGTACATGACATTACCTAATTAGAATGTAATTTTTAGTCCCGTTTGGTGGATACTTTAATAAGTGCCGAAAAACACAGCCACGATGGAAACTTCCCCTTAAACGCCTACAGAAGACTCCTAGTGTGTGATCTACTACCCCTCCTGGCCACCGAAAATGCCAAAGTTGACTTATCGGCAAAGCTTCTCCAGAAACTACTCTATAAAGCCGTCGAGTTTTATTCCTGCTCCATTAGTCTCTCTCCAGGAGTTTCTTTAGACGCCGAGACAAAAATTGAGGACCCCTGGAAAAAATTATTCTCAGTTATCGAGTTTATTGGGAAACAACTGGAATGGGAACCTTCTCTCGTCAACTTCAGCAACAACTGGTGAGGACATTTCCTGTAGTTCTCGATGTGATTAGTATTTGCAGGAGCAAAGACAGCTACTGGCAGAAGATCGTAAGTTTTTGCCAGACAAGAAGCAACAACTTGGATGATAAGCAACTGTTGTTTTGTTCATCGATTTTTTTTCTTCACTGTTTGCACGAGTATACAGTGAGTTTGTCGCCTGAGTCCAGTCCTGGACGACCACATGATGTCTACGTTCTGGTGGAGGCTTTCACTGGTAGGACAGCCAAATTGCATTTTTATCAAACTGTTTCTGGAAATTTGACAGATGACTGTTTAACTCAAACTTTTTTCATGTACAGTATGTCCCCGAATTGAGTTCACAAGGGGAAAAAAAGTTTATTTTTCATTTTACAAAAAAATGACAAAGGAATGACATTTTTTGCTTATTTCAAAACAGATAAATCTGCAATTAAAGTTTCAAAATTATTAGTTTTATATATTCATATATAAATTTTTTATTATTTTTGTTTATTAAATTTTGTAATCGTGTTTAAATAACAGCTGGCTGTGGATTTGAAATATCAAATAGTGCGTTAAAGATTAAAGAAAAATTTACCCAATAATGTGTAAGTACTAAAAAATGGAAAAAAAAATGCAATTGCATCCTTAACAAATAGACGGATCATGCGCTTATTACCTCGACTGTCTTATTGAACAAATAGACAGATTATGTACCTATTTCCCCGACTGTCTTAATTAACGAATAAACAGATCATGCGCTTATTACCCCGACTGTTTTAATTAACAAATAGACAGATCATGCGCTTATTACCCCGACTGTTTTAATTAACAAATAGACAGATCATGCGCTTCTTACCCCGACTGTTTGAATTAACAAATAGACAGATCATGCGCTTATTACCCCGACTCTCTTAATTAACAATTAGACGGATCATGTACTTATTCTCCCGACTGTCTTAATTAACAAATAGACAGATCATGCGCTTATTACCCCGACTGTTTTAATTAACAAATGGATGGATCATGCGCTTATTACCCCGACTCTCTTAATTAACAAATAGACGAAAAATGCGACTTAAAAAAAAAGATACATGTTCTTTGAAACAAGCGAGTGCCAAAACAATCAAGACAGGCTAGTTTTTATTTATAAAATTTTGTAATCGTGTTTAAATAATAGCTGGCTGTGGATTTGCAATATCAAATAGTGCGTTAAAGATTAAAGAAAAATTTACCCAATAATGTGTAAGTATTAAAAAAAAAATGGAAAAAAAATGCAATTGCATCCTTAACAATAATTGAGAAAATTCGAAACAGTCTTAAAGAATTACGAGTTCGAATTGAACTATGTGCTAAAATAGGTAATGGGTCAATCAAATAGTGGAAATTGGTTTGAGTTAAGGAACAAATTTCATTCCTTTGACATTTTTTGCAAAATTAAAAATAAAAAAGTTCTTCGTTATTTTTTGTTTTTGTCGATTTTAAGAACACAGCTTGATAATATTAAAGTTTTAATTAAAGATTTATTTATTTTAAATTAAGCAAAAAATATTATTCCTTTGTCATTTTTTTGTAAAATGAAAAATAACGTTTTTTTCCTTATGTGAACTCAATCCGGGGACATACTGTATACAGAGTGTTCATGAAGTTTTTTTTAGATTCTACTTTACCGAGTCCTGCATCTGAGCCCAAAAGTAAAAAACGCAAAAACGACGACTATTCGTCTCCGTACATTTCCATGGAAAAACCAGAACTGAAAAATATTCACAGCAATTTTCTAATGGTCGTCAACTGTTGGGATCTCTTCCACTCATCGGAGCCGTTCCAAAGAGGTTTGATGCCATCATTAAAACTCATCGAGTTGGCGTTGTTCATTTCGTTTGTTCGAAAAAGTCGTGCGGAGTTGTTACAGACATACGCCGACTGGATGACTGTTTTAATTAAACATCCGATATGTTGTTTTCGTTGTGACACTTTCTTTTCGCAGAATTTTCGATGTTGAATGGTTTTTTGAAAATGAAGACGTGTTTTACGAATTTTTTGATCGATTACGCCATTTACAAAGGAAAATATGAGGAGGCTTTGGTTGACCTTCAAGAAATCAGTGATAAAAGTTTGTTGGTAAACAAATATGTCAACACCGCCGGGATTTTATATTTCATGAAGAATTATAAGGTATACCAGAGCTCGTTACTATCGATCCACTCATTAAAAAGTTAAGTTGGCAGCAGCTTTTAGGGATTTTTACTCGTAACAGTTGTCAGCAAAAGCATTTGACCTTGACGCAACTGTGGCAATCGTTTTACGCAAGATTGCCAAAATCTGTATTGAAACCTTTCTTTTGCAACAAATTTTTAATTGATTGTTGATTAATACACTCAACTTTGACAACATGTTAACCTCAAAAATCGCCACCTTCAATTTTCCCCTAATTTTCTCCCTAATGAGTTGAAAGCCAGATTTACACCCAAAATTTTTCGAAAATCCACACAGGAGAGTGGACTGATAGCAATGAGTTGGACTTTAATTAGTTATTAGAGTTGTTTCCTGTGGCCACTGTGTCTAATAAATCATAAATCGACAGTTGTCAATTTTGACATTAAATGTGCTGTGTATTAAACGTTTGTATTTTCAGTCATGCTTTGAACACATACTGCTCACAATTCCGTTGCTGCCGAGGAACTCTTTTGGAACCTTAACAAACGGGCTAACTGTAGGAGGCAATCAACGACATCTGCATTACTTACCTCTAACTTACACGGCTGTTCTTCAGTACTTCACGAAATTATTACTCAGAAGTATAAAGGTACAGGTTTATGTCAAGCTAAGACATACGTTCTCAACATGCCTGCCAACTAGATGAAAAAAATTCAATTTTCTATTGTTTTTAGGAGAACATGATCAAGCATAATTATAGTGAGTTAGCTATAGGACATATTCTTACTTTGGTACAGCTAGATTGGCCTCAAGAAGAAGAATTCGTGCCGCCATTGATGAATCAGATTCAACAACATGGTTCGTTTAATTATATACTATTTCAGGTGAGTCTCGTATGTAAAGATTCATCCCTGTCTGTTAAAAGTTTAATTTGTGCACTCGGAATATAAAATACCATTTTTACAGAATTACATCATTAATGTCGACATCTTGGAGGAAATTACCTATTTGTGGACGAATCAAGGCGGCCAGATAACCTTGGACATTATTCCACACATGGGGTAATACAGGGTGATCAAATAAATTACTTATTTAATGGACGTATGTCTTAACTTGACAGTCATTGAGAAACAGCCAACTACCTAATTACATTGATCACACTATAGAAAACTGTTTCAGGCAACGGCGAATTGGAACTAGAGGAGCCGATAAGGGCGCAAAAGAAGAAATAAAGCAAATTATCAAACGTCAAGTCGCTAGAAGTAATGAAAACGTCAGTGAACTTCTAATAAGATTTATTACACATGAAAGAGAGTTGATCTTTCAAAGTCTGATGTAATTTTAGTAAATAAATAAACTTGAGCTCAGACACACGTGCGTAAGGTGTCAGCCGACCACCGCTTCCTCTAGTAACTTAGTAACACCTCTTCACGGATTTATATTTATCCCTATGTGTATGTAATTTGTGTCACGTCAATTTAGAATGTGATTAAAATATCAATCATTGGCTTAAAAAAGTAATTTACTTCATAACCTCAAAATGTTACATTGACAGTTTTAGAACCAGCCGACCACCGCTTCCTCTAGTAACTTAGTAACACCTCTTCACGGTTGCGGCGTCACGTGACCTGAGCACGTGACTTTGAATCTAACAGATCAGAGTTAAGCTCTGCAGATGCAAAAGTTATGTTTTGAAGCTTTTTATCGATGATTTCCTACGTAAATCAATCAGTAGTGTGACAATTAATCATTTCTTTTATGGTGTGCATTTTAATTGAAATCGGTCGTTTATTTTGAGAAACATAACCTCAAAATGTTAGTTCGTTTTGTTTTGTTTTAAAACTGAACTGTGATTTACATTATTAAACTTCGGCTGCCCTCTTCAGGTGAAAGTGTTTTACCAGGAAGATTTAATGGTTTTTAAGGAAAATGGTATGTTGTGGTTAAAATCCCATAAGGTTTGGATGGCCTAGATTTTGTTTATTATGTTGGTACCTTTATTGTTTGAGTTTGACATTAGAAACATAAGAATTGTCAATTGTCACTTAGATAGCTCATAGATATATACCAACATAATACAAATGTCAATTTGATACGTCTTTAGGTTTTTTTTTCTTCAGGATTCAAAAGAAGCGACGGAAGTGAAGACCATAATTAATAGTCTTTTGGTTTCAAATCCGTTAAAAATGACAGTACGAAAGTTATGGAAGGATTTTTATGACATGGAAGGTCAACTTGTTCCATTGAAAAAATTAGGTTTTATGTCATTCGAGGACTACTTGCGATCTATACCGGACACAGTAAGAGTAAGTAATGGTTTATAACTCGCGATAGATAAAAATCAGAAAATTCTTTTAATCCATGACTGAAATTAGTGGAAATGAATGTTTTTTGATGCATTTTAGAGTCCATATGCTGTTTTTATACTTTTCAAATTCTATCCCAAATGCCATATAGATTTTTATATTTTCTATAGATAAAGTGTAAATTCTTCTTATCATGGTAGGAATACCATACATACAAATATAGGAATATATTTTTAATTTCATGTTTTTTAGATTCTAGAAGGTTAGATTCTCTTTGTGTTCTTTCTAGACTCCCTTCAGACTTTAATTTTTCTTTTAATTCTATTTTAATTTTCTTCTTTTTTATTTTTTTTTTATTTTTTTGTTTTGGCCGTCAAATCAAGAATGAAAATTATATTTGATAGATCCATAACAGTTACCTTGGAGGCGTTTTCAAGATTCTCAAAATCATTTCTTCGTTCTATTTGAATCCCATTTTACTTTCTACATTTTCTATTCATGTAGAATAAATTCTTTTTGGAATTGAAATCTAAATTTTTTATAGATTTTCATTGGATTTTTTTATAGATTTGTTATTTTTTTACTTTATTTCTTTCGATTTTCTTATTTTTTATTTAACTTTCTATTGTTTCCAAAATTAAAAAATACTTTTATCAACTAAATAAATGTACGAATACTTTTTACATTAGTAAATATGACGTAATAAAGTCAAAGTCTTTCTATGCCGAGTTAAATGAAGGGAATTTTAAAATGAAGTTTAACACTGAAGTTGTAAATGTATTTAAAGATCTACAGAAGACTGACTAAATGTATTTTAACGCGATTAAGAAGAAGAGATAAAAAGAAGCAACTACGCATTCTTCCTGGTGCACCAGCGCGGGTTCAGTGTCATAATAATTCTTTTCACAAAAATATTTTTTTATTGTAAATACAAGGTGTTTATAAATGTTTCTATCATCAATGGTGGCACTAAAATTCCTGTACTGCACTATTTTGCCGCTTTGTTGTCATAGTGAATCTAACTATCTTGAAAATTCTTTATAATGTCACTTACGTCAACGAGGTTTCAGTTACGGTTTTATGACCAAGTTTATGATTTTCAGGTTTCAAATCACAACTAAAACAGTTTTTTTTTACTTACTTTACTCCATGTTTGAGGTTAAACACCTTGTAGGAAAAACATTGTCAGAGTATAAAAAAAATATAAGATTTTAACAAATTTGAAGAATTAATTAAAATTCTGAAAAAACTGGAGAATATTAGAGTTGCTAAAAGAATTTAAGACACTGATCAAGTACTTTTTATTTATTTTTTCCTTTATTTTTCTATTTTTTATTTTATCTTATTTAAATTCATTGGATACTTTTAAGATTTTGTAAGTTTCCAAATATTCTAAATTTTTCGATTTTTTTTTCTAGAACTCCTCTGATTTTTTTTTAATTTATTCGTTTCATGTTTTTTTTTTGGATTCTTGAAAGATTCTAGATTTTCTTCTACAAATATAGAAATATTATAAATAATTTTTTAAGAATTCTATACTAGGTGTTTATAAATGTTTCTAGCGTCAAGGGTGACTCTGGAATTCCCGTCGTGCACTACTTTGCCGCTTTGTTTTCATAGTAAATATAACTATCTAAATATTATTTATAATGTTACTTACTTCAATGACGTTTCAGTTACGTTTATGATTTTCAGGTTTCAAATCACAACTAGAACAGTTTTTTTGTAAACTTACTTTGTTTCATGTTTGAGGTTAACTACAAATGTCAGTTGAAAAATCTAAACCCACATTTGTAAGGAGCGGCAAATTTCCTTAACTTCATAGCCACCCTTGATGCTAGAAACATTTCGAAACACCTTGTACATGATTTTCGGTATAGTTAAGAAAGAAGTGTTAAATCATGCAAAACTGCACTGTTAATAAAAGCACTGTATTTAAATGATGATTTAACTAAACAATAAAAATTATTCTCGGCAAGATCAGAATGATTGTTCGATAGAAACATGGAAGAATTATTATATCTTATTTTTTTACGACAGTTTAAACCCATAATAACTGAACTAAATACAAGGTGTTTATAAATGTTTCTATCATCAAGGGTGGCTCTGGAATTCCTGTCGTGCACTATTTTGCCGCTTTGTTTTCATAGTGAATATAACTATCTTGAAAATTATTTATAATGGAGTGCGGGCACTACCGCCTGTAAAGTATGCAACCTCCCACTCTGGAGGATGAACAAACCATTTGAATACCATTGAAAGCGTTGTTTAGATGCAATATTTAATTATTTTTGACTGTTTTTACTATGGTGAGGTTGAATCCTTTTAATATGTATTATGTATACTGCCTTTGAGTAGTAATTGTTTATTTTAGGACACTTTTGGCGTTATTAGTGGTCCAAAAACGCCAACGAATGACAACTTTCCAAATTTGATATTTTATAAATCGCAAAAAAAGTTACAGGCTTTTGTCGTTTGACCATAAATATTAAAATAAAATTAAAATATCTGCAGATTAGACAAAAAAATTATGCAGTGCTTTGTACTTTAAATGAATAAGCTTTTATCTTCGTTAATTTTAGAAGAAAGAATTTGGAAATGATAGATTGTCCACGAGTTTTTGAATAAAGTGAACTTTTCCTTGGTGTTGGACATCTTCGATTTTTTAGAAAAGTTGCTCAGAATACATTCCTTACAAAATTTCAACTTAAAATTCTTTTTCTATTTTTTTTTTAAATATTAAAATCTTTAAATTCGATTGTTAATTATTGATAATGAAATATTATTATTTTGTTTATTTCTACTAAATAAATGATTTTGTTTATTTTTAGTTCGTATAAAATTATACTTAATGGGAACTCAAAATTTAAAGTTGAAAGTGGTTTAAAATTGTGTAAGAGAGCATGGACAACATTGTATGTACTAAAGAATTCATGGCTCATTTTGGCTCACATATTCTTATTATACAATATATTACTGCTTCAAAGAACTGTTTGTGATAAAATGAAAATTGGTAATTTTTCGTTTAAAAACTCCTCATTTGGTATGAATGAATTTAAAATTCGATTATAAGCAACTTCTTTTAGAATAATACCTAGCTTTCAGAGAAATTCCTAACGCGAAGTAAATTACAAGAAAATAGCTATATTTAAAAAAAATCTAATATATTGAATTCGCCATATCTGCTGTTTTTAGTATCGTCATGGATTTTGCAAAGTTGCAAGTTGCATATAAGTATCCCTCAAGAAGAACTTTACGATTTGATTAACATTTAACTTAATATGCCAAAAATTAATAGAGATACCAGCTTGTATTCTGGCTGGAATTAAACATTTACCATTCACTGATCAAAATTATCATTAAGGCAATACATTTTAAGAAGTTGCAACCCAACAACAATACAAAAAATTATTAAATACTGCATCTAAACCGCTATTTCAATCGTATTTAAATGGACCGGCAGAGTTTGTTGATCCTCCAGAGTGGAAGGTTGCATACTTTACAGGCGGTAGTGCCCGCACTCCATGTAACTTACAGTCATGATGTTTCAGTTACAGTTTTGTGTCCTAAGTTTTTGATTTTCTGGTTTTAAAACACAACTAGAACAGTTTATTTCTCAAAATTAACTTTGCTTCATGTTTGAGGTTAACTGAAAATGTCAGTTGAAAAATCGAAATTTGTAATGAGCGGCAAATTTCTTTGACATTTCATAGCCACCCTTGATGCTAGAAACATTTATAAACACCTTGTATTAAAAATACAAAGGAAATTACTATTTTTGTATTGTAAATATTCTTCCTTTTCTAGGTTCACGGGTCAGGGCCGCATGCTGAACTCGAGCTAATCGTGTCTTCAAAATCCGAACACATCAACGAAATGGTGCTAAAACAGAAGAAAAACTCGCGAAATAAACAGTAATACAGGCAACTCTCATCACATTTTTTTTAATTTTTCATCTTGTAGCGCCTCTAAAAGGAAGAAACTGAGAACACGCAAATTTTCATCACCTACACAACACCATTTCACCCCCAATGTTGAAGAATCACCTAAGAATAATGTCATCCCTCAGTGGTCCTTAATACAAAAACCTCCCCAGTGGCTGTCGACACATCAAGACTTATCTAATGGTGCAGAATCGAACGCCACAGTTCAAATCAATTTAATAGAGGGCGCTAGAGTTCCAAAAGTCATTGAATCTCAGGAGGAAAATCTACGAGTTGATTATAAATCCAAAGTGCCAGTGAAAGTCCAAGTCAATTTAATAGAGCTAGTCGAAAAATTTCCGCAAGGTGTTAAGTGCACGAAACTTCTTGCAGAATACCGGTGAGTTAAGTCGCTCTTGGTGTGATCTTAACTCCTGATGGTCGATATTACAGGAATCTGTTTGCCAAGAAGCTAGTCTATGAAGATTATGGCTATAAATCGGTGATTCAAATGTGCTCAGATTTACCGAAAATTTTCTCTTATGTTAAGAATTCTTCAGATGATTATTTAGTGTATGACACAACTAAATCTACACCCTCAGTTGTAGACGAGGCAGCTTCTCCTATACAGTCTAAGAGGGAAACTGTCGCCAAAACCCACATTTTGGAGGAAGTATCAATTGCTGTAAGTACTTTTTTTTTTGTTGAGTTGGGTACAAGTTTTTTTCTAGTGGTCTTCCCCACTGGTACCGGCTGACGTTGTAACCATGGATGACGAAATCTTTCGGTACTTCCCCACTGATGTTGCAGCGAACGATATTTTAGATATAACTGTGGGAGAAATCTATGATCTCTCCAAATTTTGGATGTACTTGACTTTTGGTGGTTTGGACGAACTCATGGAGGAATTACAGTGAGTAATTGATTCAGGGTAAATTTTTGATCTAAAAATTACAATTTCTCTAGCTCCTGTGTAAATTTTCGAAAATTTTTGGGTGTAAATCCGACTTTTAATTCTTAGGGGAAAATTGAATAACGATTTTTGAGGTTAACACGTTGTCAAAGCTCACTTTAGTTAAGAATTAATCAAATGTTAGTTCCAAAAGAGAGATATAATAATAATAATAAGGGTTTAACAAGTTTTGGCAAACTCGCGCCATGACGATTAGCTTTTACGCATCTCACAGTTGCTTCAAGGTCGAACGCTTTTTCTGCCAACTTTACTTTTTTATAAGTAGACCGATAGTACAAGGTGTTTATAAATGTTTCTAGCATCAAGGGTGGCTCTGGAATTCCTGTCGTACACTATTTTGCCGCTTTGTTTTCATAGTGAATATAATTATAATGAAAATTATACCACCTGTAAAGTATGCAACCTCCCACTCTGGAGGATCAACAAACTGTGCCGGTTCATTTAGATACGATTGAAATAGTGGTTTAGATGCAGTATTTAATAATTTTTTGTATTGTTGTTGGGTTGCAACTTCTTAAAATGTATTGCCTTAATGATAATTTTGATCAGTGAATGGTAAATGTTTAATTCCAGCCAGAATACAAGCTGGTATCTCTATTAATTTTTGCCATATTAAGTTAAATGTTGATAAAATCGTAAAGTTCTTTTTTAGGGATATTTTTATGCAACTTGCAACTTTGCAAAATCCATCACGATACTAAAAACAGCAAATATGGCGAATTCAATATATTACAATTTTTTAAATATAGCTATTTTCTTGTAATTTACTTCGCGTTAGGAATTTCTAAAAGTTAGGTTTTATTCTAAGAGAAGTTGCTTAGAATCGAATTTTAAATTCATTGATACCAAATGAGGAGTTTTTAAATGAAAAATTACCAATTTTATTTGATCACATACAGTTCTTTTAAGCAGTAATATATTGTGTAATAAGAATTGGTGAGCCAAAATGAGCCATGAATTCTTTAGTACATACAATGTTGTTCATGCTCTCTTACACAATTTTGAACCACTTTCACTTTAAATTTTGAGTTCCCATTAAGTACTCCTCATTTATTTTGAATACCGCATTTCAAGGTCATAATTTGTGACAGTTGTGGAGCTTTACGACAAATTTAAGAGGATTTATGTATTGAAAACAATCACGAACAGGTCTTTGGGTGTTCCAGTACTCATTTATGTTCAATTCAATGGATAAATCTTCTCAAATTTGCCGTAGAACTCCACAATTTTCACAAATTGTGACCTTGAAATGCGGTATTCAAAATAAATGAGGAGTATAATTTTATACGAATTAAAAAATAAACAAAATCATTTATTTAGTAGAAATAGACAAAATAATAATATTTCATTATCAATAATTAACGATCGAATTTAAAGATTTTAATATTTAAAAAAAATAGAAAAAGAATTTTAAGTTAAAATTTTGTAAGGAATGTATTCTGAGCAACTTTTCTTAAAAATCGAAGATGTCTAACACCAAGGAAAAGTTCACTTTATTCAAAAACTCGTGGACAATCTATCATTTCCAAATTCTTTTTTCTAAAATTAAGGAAGATAAAAGCTTATTCATTTAAAGTACAAAGCACTGTATTATTTTTTTGTCTAATTTGCAGATATTTTAATTTTTTATTTTAATATTTATCGTTAAGCGACAAAAGCCTGCAATTTTTTTGCGATTTATAAAATATCAAATTTGGAAAGTTGTCATTCGTTGGCGTTTTTGGACCACTAATTACGCCAAAAGTGTCCTAAAATAAACAATTACTACTCAAAGGCAGTATAGATAATACATATTAAAAGGGTTCAACCTCACCATAGTAAAAACACAGTCAAAAATAATTTAATACTGCATCTAAACAACGCTTTCAATGGTATTCAAATGGTTTGTTGATCCTCCAGAGTGGGAGGTTGCATACTTTACAGGCGGTAGTGCCCGCACTCCATGTCAGTTGAAAAATAGAAACCCACATTTGTAATGAGCGGCATAGCCACCCTTGATGCTAGAAACATTTATATACACCTTGTATAAATAAAAATACAGCGTGTTTAATAAAGATTTACATCTAGTCGCCTCTATGATTTTCCGTACAAATTAAAAATTGCCGCTTTACGAAGATAATGATTGAAACGTTGGTTACATAACCTCACAATAATTTTCAAAAATTATGAAGTAGACACTGATTTAAGACGACTGGATCGCTGAAGGGATAAAGTTGACTCAACCTCTGCTTAATTTCTCTGTTTGTTGTTTAAATTCTTTCCCTATTGGCGATTTTGACGTTTGACAAGTGACATAATCGACATGAGTCCAAAGTGACAGAGCTATTTCAAACACAGAACAATGCGAGCGGCACAAAAGGACTTCGATTTTCTCATGATCTTTGACGAATGAAAGGAAAAAATAAAATTATCGCACATTTGACTTCAACGTCGCCTACCGCCAAGTGATTGCATATATTGAAGTAAAACAGCGTTTTCCGCGTTGTCGCGTTACTTTCGGGGCCTAAAATTGCATTGACCTGCAGAATTTTTGTCGTACACTTTGCATCAAAAATTCCACATTGTTCGTGGAGTATTTTAAATGAAAGATCTCTCCTGTAAACGTTTCTGTGGTGTTACTTAAGTAAAAGACATGAAACTTGGTAATAGGCTTATTTTTTGCTTTAATTTGTGATTACACTAGTCAATTGGAGAAGTGAGAAGTCATTTTCAACGTAAAATTGTCTTCTAATTTTGAATCTGGAGTCTGTTTTGATCCATCAGGTCCGGACTTAGAGATATTATTGAGAACATATTTTTTTAGGTTATGCTGAATAACTCAGTTTCTTTTTAAAGATAGAATTGTGCATTACTGTTTTAGAAAGCCTATTAAATAAGCTTTCCATCGAGCTATAGAGCTCAACACTGGGGTCAGTAATTTCAAAGATATTATTAAAAATCTAAAGTCATTCATTTCCGAAATCCAAAAATGTTACTTTTAAAAGAATTCCAGGCAGCGACACTATTGGTGGTTTTGTTTTTGATACAAAACTAAATCTTTTATCGGTTTTCTGGTTTGTATGACAACAAAAAGATCATCTTGCACGAATAAGGACTTTTTTTCTATCTTTTTTTACAGCCGCGACAAACAGATTTCTAAACCACAAAAATTGATATGATGGAAAGAAAAAACTATTATGTTATTTAAAGTTTACTGGAATTGTATAATTTGCTTTTGGAACGATTTAAGTCTCGTATTTGGTAATGAAACTAGCAAATTTATGAACGCGCGTTTACTTATTAAAGTTAAGTATTTGCTCGCATTTACTCCTCATGGAAGCAAGTGAGTATCGGTTAAGTATTGTTTGATGTACCGGATGAAAAATATACACAAAAAATGTTCTTTTTCATATTCAAAACAGAATAATATGCATTATTGCGATGGTAATAATTAATGAGATGTTTACTAATAAAAATGTCAGAACCGCCGCGTGAGGGCGCTGATGCAAGTTTTATGCGATACGCCTATGATGTAAAAATTTACATCAAATAGGTGTAAATGTGGCTTTTGAAAATTTGTGATATTTGGTTTACTTGCAATTCATTTTAGATTTGAATTTTGAACACAACACGTCAAAATAATGTCCGCTTTAATCTAAAATTTATGAAAAATATTTCTTCGAATTGCATAGGAATAAATCATTAGATAGTTGTAGTACCAACTGAACTTTTTATTAAGTGGACACAAAGTAAATGTTTGAAGCGGCATCTACATCTATCAAGATTTGAGTAAAAGGTAAAACTAATTCCATCAATTTCCATTAAATTTCACACAAAATTCCACATACGAAAAACTTCAGGTGCACAGATATAGCAATCTTATTTATCAACAATATTTATAAATTTTAATGATAAAGACAGATTTTGACATTTTTTTGAAAGTTTCTGTAATAATTATACAGTTTGGCAAACTTAACACCGATGTAAAATGTAAAAATCGATGTTGAACTTAATTTCAACAAGAGCACAATTACATCGATCTCCAATAGATCAGAGAAAACGTCGATTTTGAAAAATAGTAAATAAAAAAACTCAATATAGCATAGTTTATTGTGAAAAACGAAAATAAATAAAAACCTTAAGTAATAAACAAAATAATAAGTAAATAAATTATAAAAAAATACAAATTCGAGATTAATAAGAATAAACAAAATTCTAAAATACAACTCCCTTCAATTAAATTCCAGTCTTCTTTATTTAGACTGCAGCACAAGTAAATCCCGCCTTGCTTTGGTTCTATACGTTGTCAACCAACCAAACGAAATATCACCAAAATCAAGAGTGTAAAATAAAATACGTACATCGAAACCGCAAATATCGATTTTTAATGATACATCGAAAATAAAAATTACACCGTGGTCCACGAGTGATAATGAGTCTGACCAAACTCAAACTGCAACCCAACATACATTTTCATAGCATTCGTTGCCAAATTTATTGCCCTCGGAAATCGGTAAATCTCGCTTTTTTCGTGGACCTCGCTTTTCAGTGGCCTTTGATTTCTTATTTGTTATACTATGAAACAAAGATAGTCACGGAAAAGCTAAATCCTAGTTAATTAGTTAGCACCTAGTTAATTCTCATTTTACATTTAGCAAACTTGTTTATGTCCTTCAATATTTGAAACTTTGATAGATAAAAATAATAATTGTTCTTGACATTTTTTTTATTTATAGATTAAAATATCAAAGAAAATAAATTAAAAACCAACGGGCTTCGCTACAAAAAACAAACAGTACGCGGAAAATTTATAACTTTTATAGCAACACAAAAGAACTAAACCAGTGAATTAGCAGATTCTTTATCAAAATGCCAAAAGACTGCTATTGATAATTTTTGTGAGTTTGTGACAATTCATTTCATGGAATTCCACAGTTACGTACCAAAACAATCATTTTTTACCAAAATTAGGACCTAGGTCGCCTTTCAAAATCCGTAAATTTCGTCTTTTTTGTAAACCTCGCTTTCCCTAGCTTTGGAATTTGATTTGAAATTAATGCATATTATAATATACTATGAAACAAAGATGGCCACAGAAAAGCTAGATCCACAAAAAAATCGAGATTCATCGATTACCGAGGGCATCTAATTAACTCTCATTTAACATTTAACAAACCAATATAACTTCGTTGTTTATGTTCTTTAATTTTTGAACTCTCATCGATATACATAATTGCGTTTGGTAATGTTTTTTAACTTTATATTAAAAATAAATAAATACTGAGAAGTACTAAAAATAAATAAATTAAAAACCAAGGGGCTTCGCTATAAAAAAATGAACAGGAAAATGGGTAAATCATACAGGCTGCATTTACTACGATTGTAGTTAACTGTCATTTAACAATTAGCAAAGAAATATCACTCCGTTGTTTATGTCTTTCGATTTTTGAAACTCTGATAGAAATAGTTGCGCTTGGAATTTATTTTTATTAAAATTATTACATAAAAATAAATAATTAACTTAAATAACTTTATTACATAAAAATTAATAATAAAATGTACCAAGAATAGTAGATTACATACCGATCAACTGAACTAAAAAATGTCTCAATGTGATCTTGGCTCACTTTAAACGTTAATAAATACTTAAGGCCTTGTGTTTTTAAATCATCGTACAAACAAAACATATTTGTTAGGCAAATTATAAACCCAAGAAAGCCTGTTTTCCTACTTGATTTAATCAGCAACGTGTTATTTCGTTTTAAAAGAGGGGTTCCGCCTGTACACGTTTTATATATATAGTAATAACGTGAGTAGATTGTTCTGAAAAATTTGTCAATTTTGACATTCATTTCAAATATCTACGACAGCTATGAAAATGTATGTTGGGTTGCAGTTTGAGTTTAGTCAGGCTCATTATCACTCGTGGACCACGGTGTTTGTATTAAAAATCGAAATGTTTTTTTTGGCGAAATCGATATTAATAAAAAAATCGATGTAAAAGTTCCAGATTTACGAGACATTGATTAAATAGTGTTTTCAAGGGGTCTTTTGGGGTGATTTTCAAGGAACTTTTTCGGGGCGAAAACGACTTTAAATACCTTTGGATTTACATAAATCGAACCAGCTCGTGATCAATTGGCCAAAACTCAGATTGATAGGCCAAATATATTCCAAAAAAATCTACCATCCAATTTTGCCTATCGTCGTTCGGTTGCTAGGTCCATTTTGAATTTTTTGTCGATGTTGAGAAATCTTAATTTTTGTTTAAATTTATCGTCAAATCAATTACAATGTTTGTTAATTCTGAAATAATAACACATAAAAACTCGATGCTAAGCCTTTTTGTTTTTACAAGATTGAAATAGTTATTTACAGTCGCGTGTGGTAACTTACATTTTACAGCGCGAAATCAGTTTGAAGCACGACGGCGTAGCCGGAGTGCTTTAATGATTGAGCGCTGTAAAATGGTTAACGCACAAGAGTTGTATTAAACTTTTTGGCCGAAAAATTTTAATTTAAATTATTGGGTTTTTCAAAATTCATGAGAACTGTCACATCTGACATTTGTAAATTTCATCATCTGTCAATTCTGTCAATTTTGTAGTTGGTGCACAAAAAGTACACAAGATGGCGCTGTATAAAAAAAGTTTTAATATGACTTTAAAAATAGAAATATTGTCTTAATTGAGATATTAATTTAGATAGATTCCACTTTGGTGATCAATCTTCATTATGGTAAAGTGATTTTAATTTATAAACGCATCTGAAGAGCAGACGATTTGGGCAATTTTTACCGCATTTTAACTTTTAACGAACTTTTCGGAGAAAAACCGATGTTAAATATCGAAAAACGATGGCTTAGTTTCGAAGGTAGTGAGCATTAAAAATTTTTGAACCGAAAACTCACGGTCTGAAATATTATTATGGTCGTGGAAAGAGTATAATACGTAACATGTTTATAAAGTACTAATGACTTGACTAAGGGACGTGAAATTTGGAAAAAAAAAATGGTAGTTACTTAGTTACCCCACATAAATGACGTCAAATAAGTCTCGCTTTTTCAATAATTTTGTAATTTGGCAAATTAAACGAGCAAATCTAAGTACCGAATACCTGTTTTAATTTTTTCTTAATTTGAAAATTTTTTAAATTAGGTTAGACTGACACTGGTCTAGAGAGCCATGAAAACAAGTAAATTTTTCAAAGCGATGTTAAAGTTTTAGATTGTCAAATTTAACTTTTATTTCAGCGCTTTTTTCCTGGAAAACCACGCCGCCTATGTGATCCCAAGGGCGCTCCAAGCAGAAGGTCTCTACTGCGTCTCTCTATTTGCCTCAAGATACCACAGATGTCTCATTGTCAACATGCTACCCACACGACCGCACTATGTTCGAGTGGGTAATTTTTAATTTTTGTTATACAGGGTGTTTATAAATGTTTCTAGCATCAAGGGGGGCTTTGGAATTCCTGTCATGCGCCATTTTGCCGCTTTGTTTTCATAGTGAATGTAACTATGTTTACAATGATTTCAAATGTCACTTACGTCTACGACTTTTCAGTTGCGGTTTTGTGTCAAAATTTTAGATTTTCAGGGTTTAAACACAACTTGAACAGTTTGTGTTCAAAACTAACTTTGTTCAATGATTGAGGTTAACTACAAATGTCAGTTGAAAAATCAAACCCCACATTAGTAACGAGCGGCAAATTTATTTGACATTTCATAGCCACCCTTGATGCTAGAAACATGTACTTGTACTTTTTTGATTTGTATTTATTGTGTTTTTTCAAGTTTAAACCATTCATTTTAGGTGTTTTTTGTTGACTACGGTACAGTGAGCAACGTCACCACAGAGTCAATTTGGTTCCTTCCGCGCAGATTCGCGGAGTTTCCTGCTCAGGCTATGCGGGCCCGATTATCTAATATTTATCCGGTGTATAGAAACCGGCCCTGGCCTGCTTGTGCGGTCGCTAAATTTGGAAAACTCATAGATAATAGGGTTATAGTAGCGAAAGTGACGGACATTGATACTAAGGTTTGTTGTTAGTTTTTTTTTTTTAATGTTATTTTGTTGCTGTAGGACAATACCTTTGAAGTTTATTTGGCTGATATCACTGATAAGGACAATGTGTTTTACATCAATGACATTTTTGTTAAGGAAGGACTTGCTCTCTACACCGATGAGGTAAGATCTATTTTTTCTTTATTTTTCTTTTTTCTGTTTTTTTTAATTTATTCGTTTCATTGTTTTTTGGATTCTTGAAAGATTCTAGATTTTCTTCTAAACTAGAGAAATATTATAAATATTTTTTTAAGAATTCTATACAAGGTGTTTATAAATGTTTCTAGCATTAAGGGTGACTCAGGAATTCCAGTCGTGCACTACTTTGCCGCTTTGTTTTCATAGTGAATATAACAATCTTGAATATTATTTATAATGTTACTTACTTCAATGACGTTTCAGTTACGTTTTGTGACCAAGTTTTTGATTTTTAGGTTTAAAACCACAACTAGAACAATTTATTGCTCAAAATTTACTTTATTGCTTTATATTTGAGGTCAGTTGAAAAATTGAAACCCACTTTTGTAAATAGCGGCAAATATCTTTGACATTTCTTGATGCTAGAAACATTTATAAACACCTTGTAGAAAAAACCAATGTAAGAGTATAAGATCTCAACAAATTTGAAGAATTTGAAAAATTCTGAAAAAACTAGAGAAGATTAGAGTTGCTAAAAGAATTTAAAAGACACTGATCAAGTACTTATTATTTATTTTTTCTTTTTTTCTTATTTTTTTATTTAAATTCATTGTGTTCTTTGGATACTTTCAAGATTTTGCAAGTTTCCAAGTATTCTAAAATTTTAGATTTTTTCTAGAGCTCCTCTGAATTTTTTCGGAATTTCCAAGATTATTTTATTGTTTAAAATTTTTTGGTTGATATTTCGAGGATGTTTCGAGGATGATCTAGGATTTTTTAAGATTCTAGAATCTAGGATTTTCTAGGGCGTTTTCTTTGATTCTTTAAAGTTGTTTATGCTTCGAGGTAATCTAAGGTTTTCAAAATTTCTTTGTAATTTATTTTTTAATACTTTTGAGTTCCCTGTTTTTTTTATTTTTTAAGATTCTTTTATTATTCTCTAAGACTTCTGAGAATTTTGTAGAAATCTGTTGACAGTGCCCGGGATTCTCTGCGAGTCTCTTCAGGATTAGAGGGAATTTTTTTGGAGTTTCTAAAATTTCTTGGAATCTTATAGGATTAGTTAGAATTATTTAGATTCTTCGAAATTCTGTAGGATTGTGATGCTTTCAAAACTTCCTATTTTTTGAAGTCTCAAGGAGTATCTAGGAATTTCTAAGACTTTTTGGAGTTTTAAATTCTACAGGCGTTTTAAAAATTTTATTAAAAGCCTGGAATTCTTTTATTTTATACGATTCTCTAGAATTATCTAACTTCCTAGATGCCTAGGCAAAAGTGGAGAAATCATTAATCATTCTAGGTAATCCTAGAGATTCTTTAAGGATTCTATAGCGTTTTAGATTTCTAGAAAAATTTAAAGATATCTAGGAATTTAAGGAATTTTGGAGAATTTAAGAGATTCTTAGAGAATTTAATAAATCTAGATAAACAAAAGAGAATTCTAGAGATGCCTAGACAAAAGTGGAGAAAATTGGAAATTCTAGATAATTCAAGAGATTCTTTAAGGATTATATAGCGTTGTAGATTTCTAGAAAAATTTAAAGATATCTAGGAATTTAAGGAATTTTGGAGAATTTTAGAAATTGGTAGAGAATTTAATAAATCTAGATAAATAAAAGAGAATTCTAGAGATGCCTAGACAAAAGTGGAGAAAAGTGGAAATTATTAATCATTCTAGATAATCCAAGAGATTCTTTAAGGATTCTCTAGCGTTGTAGATTTCTAGAAAAATTTCTAAGAATATCTAAGAGATATCTAAGAATTTAAGGAATTTTGGAGAATTTTAGAATTCTAGATTTATTAAATCTAGACAAGTCAAAAAGTCAATAAAGCAGAATTCAACACAATTCCTAGAGAATTTGAAAGAGTTTTAAAGAATCTTACATTATTCTCAAAACATTCGAAGAGTTTGTAAAATCTATGGAGGACTTTAAAGAATTTTGATAAATCCCAGATAATCCTGAAAGTTTGCAACAAACTAGAAAAGAGATTAAAAAGAGTCAAGTATAAAACTGAAAAACATAAAAATTTCAAGAAATTCTTAAAACCCCTAGAAGCCTAAAATAGGAAATTCGTAGATAAATTCTTAAGAATCTGAAAAATTTTTTGTTTTTCGCATTCTCGGTTATTTTTACTTTTTTTTTCTATTCTAACTAACGACAGGCAGTTTCTCAGTCGATCCACAACATCCATTTTTTTCAGAAACAGAAGCCCCGTCTAGTCGACCCGAACTGCATAGCCAACGTCAAATACATCCACCTCTATCCAGAGTTCAACGAAATCGAATCAGGCTCAGCTCCCATAACCGACGAAATGAAGTACATAACAGAGAACAAGATTCCACTCCACCATTTCATGCCTCAGTACTACGACATCTTCTACAATGAGAACATCGAACTCATACATTCGGAATATGAAACTCGATACGGTCAGACAAGAATCCAAGAAATCGCGATTCCTGAGAAAGTCGAGGAGGAGTTCGATGTCTCCTTTTATCCAGAGAGTCTTCAGGAGAGAATGCAGGAGCTCTTCGAGGAAAAATTGGGAGTGAAGAAGAGGAGGAATGTAAGAAAATCTCACAGTGGTACCAACGGAACGACTGGATATTTCTGCAATTTGAATCGACGGTCGAAATTAATGAATGGTAGTACCGAATCTAATGGCTGTGCTAGCAACTCTTACCAAATAGAAGAGATTTTAAACAATTCAGGTAAGAGTGAAGAAGGTTCCATGACTGATGGTTTCCACCGATTAAGTTTAAACCAATCTGCCTCCGGTACGAACCCGTTTCTTAACAACTACAACGATAGAAGTAACACCAATCCGTTCCGTTCGACAAATCCGTTCCTCTTCGATCTTGAGGAAACTGTCAGTGACACCGGACTGTTGGAAGCCTACGCCAAAAGTAGTACCGAACCTCAAAGAGTCCTCAACAACTTAAAAGACTCACATAAGTGCGAGCCTAAGCTTGCCAAGCAAGTAAACACCGAACGATTTAACCTTCCAGATGCCGACAGTAGTACTAGTACTACTACTACTACTTCAGAAAACAGTTTGACTGTGGTACGCCGCGTCCGAACACCTCCTGGATTTAGTTCGAACAATAACATAAGCGAAGGATTTGGAGCGGCAATTCCAAATTGTTTTAGTTTAGCTGCCAATAACCCGTACTATCAAAGGATGCCGTTTGCTCAGTTTGGATTTATTCCTCCAGTGCCTCCAATTTCGCCATTGAGTCCGCCTTTGTTGGAGTCTTATTATGCGTTTTTAGGTCAGATGTATCCGAATGTTTACTCTTTAGGTGTGCCACAGTTTCCATTTCAAAGATTTGGTACCCCGCCTCGTCAACCCTGACGTGGAAATTTGTGTTGTTTAATTTATAGAATGAAGTTTTCAGTATTCTAGAAGTGGCAGGAATTGATAATTTAATAACAGCACTGATGTGTTAGAAAAATAGTTATTTTATAATAAACTGTTCTTATAAAAGTTCTATTTTGTTGAGAAAGGACTTGCTCTATCCACCGACCAGCTATTTAAATGTTTCAAGTTTCTAAGATTTTTAATTTTCGAAACCTTCAAAATCGTGTGCTAGTAGCAGAAATATTCATTTAGCACTGTATTTAGGTACGTCGTTGAAGTTAGCGTCATTTTATCGGATTCAGTTTCTTAAATTAAACGCCCCAGTACTTCGCCTCAAATGACGCATGCACGCCGGTCGCACTTTTCACATGCGAATTTCCACCGATCGTCGTCTTTTTTTCACACAATTTTTGACCAAATGACACCGTAATGACCTTCTGCCCCATCTTCAATCAAAATTCTCCTTCGACATGAGAACAAAGTGGTAAAACTCAACCCTTAACCTAACTAGAAAATTATTATTCATTTCAACCTCCAATAGTAATGTAGCTTCATAAATACGACATCGAAAAATTACAAATAAATCACTTAGTAATCCCCCATATCGCATATACGCCCACCACCCGTCAGAGGGTGGCAATCTCAACCCCACAAACACCACCTCCGATTATCTTGAAAAATCCGCAATGTAGCCTTTTGAATTTGACATGGAAAAATTACAAATAAATCACTTAGTAATCCCCCATATCGCATATACGCCCACCACCCGTCAGAGGGTGGCAATCTCAACCCTTCAAACACCACCTCCGATTATTTTGAAAAATCCGCAATGTAGCCTTATGAATTTGACATGGAAAAATTACAAATAAATCACTTACTAATCCCCCATATCGTATATACGCCCACCACCCGTCAGAGGGTGGCAATTTCAACCCCTCAAACACGACCTCCGATTATTTTGAAAAATCCGCAATGTAGCCCTATGAATTTGACATGGAAAAATTACAAATAAATCACTTACTAATCCCCCATATCGCATATACGCCCACCACCCGTCAGAGGGTGGCAATCTCAACACCTCAAACACCACCTCCCACTATTTTGAAAAATCCGCAATGTAGCCCTATGAATTTGACATGGAAAAATTACAAATAAATCACTTAGTAATCTCCCATATCGCATATATGCCCACCACCCGTCAGAGGGTGGCAATCTCAACCCCTCAAACACCACCTCCCACTATTTTGAAATCCGCAATGTAGCCGTATGAATTTGACATGGAAAAATTACAAATAAATCACTTACTAATCCCCCATATCGCATATACGCCCACCACCCGTCAGAGGGTGGCAATCTCAACACCTCAAACACCACCTCCCACTATTTTGAAAAATCCGCAATGTAGCCCTATGAATTTGACATGGAAAAATTACAAATAAATCACTTAGTAATCTCCCATATCGCATATATGCCCACCACCCGTCAGAGGGTGGCAATCTCAACCCCTCAAACACCACCTCCCACTATTTTGAAAAATCCGCAATGTAGCCCTATGAATTTGAACTCGAAAAATCACAAATAAATCACTTAGTAATCCCCCATATTGCATATACGCCCACCACCCGTCAGAGGGTGGCAATCTCAACCCCTCAAACACGACCTCCGATTATTTTGAAAAATCCGCAATGTAGCCCTATGAATTTGACATGGAAAAATTACAAATAAATCACTTACTAATCCCCCATATCGCATATACGCCCACCACCCGTCAGAGGGTGGCAATCTCAACACCTCAAACACCACCTCCCACTATTTTGAAAAATCCGCAATGTAGCCCTATGAATTTGACATGGAAAAATTACAAATAAATCACTTAGTAATCTCCCATATCGCATATATGCCCACCACCCGTCAGAGGGTGGCAATCTCAACCCCTCAAACACCACCTCCCACTATTTTGAAAAATCCGCAATGTAGCCCTATGAATTTGAACTCGAAAAATCACAAATAAATCACTTAGTAATCCCCCATATTGCATATACGCCCACCACCCGTCAGAGGGTGGCAATCTCAACCCCTCAAACACGACCTCCGATTATTTTGAAAAATCCGCAATGTAGCCCTATGAATTTGACATGGAAAAATTACAAATAAATCACTTACTAATCCCCCATATCGCATATACGCCCACCACCCGTCAGAGGGTGGCAATCTCAACCCCTCAAACACCACCTCCCACTATTTTGAAAAATCCGCAATGTAGCCCTATGAATTTGACATGGAAAAATTACAAATAAATCACTTAGTAATCTCCCATATCGCATATATGCCCACCACCCGTCAGAGGGTGGCAATCTCAACCCCTCAAACACGACCTCCGACTATTTTAAAATCCGCAATGTAGCCCTATGAATTTGACATGGAAAAATTACAAATAAATCACTTAGTAATCCCCCATATCGCATATATGCCCACCACCCGTCAGAGGGTGGCAATCTCAACCCCTCAAACACGACCTCCGATTATTTTGAAAAATCCGCAATGTAGCCCTATGAATTTGACATGGAAAAATTACAAATAAATCACTTAGTAATCTCCCATATCGCATATATGCCCACCACCCGTCAGAGGGTGGCAATCTCAACCCCTCAAACACCACCTCCCACTATTTTGAAAAATCCGCAATGTAGCCCTATGAATTTGAACTCGAAAAATCACAAATAAATCACTTAGTAATCCCCCATATTGCATATACGCCCACCACCCGTCAGAGGGTGGCAATCTCAACCCCTCAAACACGACCTCCGATTATTTTGAAAAATCCGCAATGTAGCCCTATGAATTTGACATGGAAAAATTACAAATAATTTACTTAGTAATCTCCCATATCGCATATACGCCCACCACCCGTCAGAGGGTGGCAATCTCAACCCCTCAAACACGACCTCCGATTATTTTGAAAAATCCGCAATGTAGCCCTATGAATTTGACATGGAAAAATTACAAATAAATCACTTAGTAATCTCCCATATCGCATATATGCCCACCACCCGTCAGAGGGTGGCAATCTCAACCCCTCAAACACCACCTCCCACTATTTTGAAAAATCCGCAATGTAGCCCTATGAATTTGAACTCGAAAAATCACAAATAAATCACTTAGTAATCCCCCATATTGCATATACGCCCACCACCCGTCAGAGGGTGGCAATCTCAACCCCTCAAACACGACCTCCGATTATTTTGAAAAATCCGCAATGTAGCCCTATGAATTTGACATGGAAAAATTACAAATAATTTACTTAGTAATCTCCCATATCGCATATACGCCCACCACCCGTCAGAGGGTGGCAATCTCAACCCCTCAAACACCACCTCCGATTATTTTGAAAAATTCGCAATGTAGCCTTTTGAATTTGACATGGAAAAATTACAAATAAATCACTTAGTAATCTCCCATATCGCATATACGCCCACCACCCGTCAGAGGGTGGCAATCTCAACCCCTCAAACACCACCTCCGATTATTTTGAAAAATCCGCAATGTAGCCTTATGAATTTGACATGGAAAAATTACAAATAAATCACTTACTAATCCCCCATATCGTATATACGCCCACCACCCGTCAGAGGGTGGCAATCTCAACCCCTCAAACACGACCTCCGATTATTTTGAAAAATCCGCAATGTAGCCTTATGAATTTGACATGGAAAAATTACAAATAATTTACTTAGTAATCTCCCATATCGCATATACGCCTACCACCCGTCAGAGGGTGGCAATCTCAACCCCTCAAACACCACCTCCCACTATTTTGAAAAATCCGCAATGTAGCCCTATGAATTTGACATGGAAAAATTACAAATAAATCACTTAGTAATCTCCCATATCGCATATATGCCCACCACCCGTCAGAGGGTGGCAATCTCAACCCCTCAAACACGACCTCCGATTATTTTGAAAAATCCGCAATGTAGCCTTATGAATTTGACATGGAAAAATTACAAATAATTTACTTAGTAATCTCCCATATCGCATATACGCCCACCACCCGTCAGAGGGTGGCAATCTCAACCCCTCAAACACCACCTCCGATTATTTTGAAAAATCCGCAATGTAGCCTTATGAATTTGACATGGAAAAATTACAAATAAATCACTTACTAATCCCCCATATCGTATATACGCCCACCACCCGTCAGAGGGTGGCAATCTCAACCCCTCAAACACCACCTCCCACTATTTTGAAAAATCCGCAATGTAGCCTTTTGAATTTGACATGGAAAAATTACAAATAAATCACTTAGTAATCCCCCATATCGCATATACGCCCACCACCCGTCAGAGGGTGGCAATCTCAACCCCTCAAACACCACCTCCGATTATTTTGAAAAATCCGCAATGTAGCCTTTTGAATTTGACATGGAAAAATTACAAATAAATCACTTAGTAATCTCCCATATCGCATATACGCCTACCACCCGTCAGAGGGTGGCAATCTCAACCCCTCAAACACCACCTCCCACTATTTTGAAAAATCCGCAATGTAGCCCTATGAATTTGAACTCGAAAAATTACAAATAAATCACTTAGTAATCTCCCATATCGCATATACGCCCACCACCCGTCAGAGGGTGGCAATCTCAACCCCTCAAACACCACCTCCCACTATTTTGAAAAATCCGCAATGTAGCCTTTTGAATTTGACATGGAAAAATTACAAATAAATCACTTAGTAATCTCCCATATCGCATATACGCCCACCACCCGTCAGAGGGTGGCAATCTCAACCCCTCAAACACCACCTCCGATTATTTTGAAAAATCCGCAATGTAGCCTTTTGAATTTGGCATGGAAAAATTACAAATAAATCACTTAGTAATCCCCCATATCGCTTATACTCCCACCACCCGTCAGAGGGTGGCAATCTCAACCCCTCAAACACCACCTTCGACTATTTTGAAAAATCCGCAATGTAGCCCTATGAAATTAAACTCGAAAAATTACAAATAAATCACTTAGTAATCTCCCATATCGCATATACGCCCACCACCCGTCAGAGGGTGGCAATCTCAACCCCTCAAACACGACCTCCGATTATTTTGAAAAATCCGCAATGTAGCCCTATGAATTTGACATGGAAAAATTACAAATAAATCACTTAGTAATCTCCCATATCGCATATATGCCCACCACCCGTCAGAGGGTGGCAATCTCAACCCCTCAAACACCACCTCCCACTATTTTGAAAAATCCGCAATGTAGCCCTATGAATTTGAACTCGAAAAATCACAAATAAATCACTTAGTAATCCCCCATATTGCATATACGCCCACCACCCGTCAGAGGGTGGCAATCTCAACCCCTCAAACACGACCTCCGATTATTTTGAAAAATCCGCAATGTAGCCCTATGAATTTGACATGGAAAAATTACAAATAATTTACTTAGTAATCTCCCATATCGCATATACGCCCACCACCCGTCAGAGGGTGGCAATCTCAACCCCTCAAACACCACCTCCGATTATTTTGAAAAATCCGCAATGTAGCCTTATGAATTTGACATGGAAAAATTACAAATAAATCACTTACTAATCCCCCATATCGTATATACGCCCACCACCCGTCAGAGGGTGGCAATCTCAACCCCTCAAACACGACCTCCGATTATTTTGAAAAATCCGCAATGTAGCCTTATGAATTTGACATGGAAAAATTACAAATAATTTACTTAGTAATCTCCCATATCGCATATACGCCTACCACCCGTCAGAGGGTGGCAATCTCAACCCCTCAAACACCACCTCCCACTATTTTGAAAAATCCGCAATGTAGCCCTATGAATTTGACATGGAAAAATTACAAATAAATCACTTAGTAATCTCCCATATCGCATATATGCCCACCACCCGTCAGAGGGTGGCAATCTCAACCCCTCAAACACGACCTCCGATTATTTTGAAAAATCCGCAATGTAGCCTTATGAATTTGACATGGAAAAATTACAAATAATTTACTTAGTAATCTCCCATATCGCATATACGCCCACCACCCGTCAGAGGGTGGCAATCTCAACCCCTCAAACACCACCTCCGATTATTTTGAAAAATCCGCAATGTAGCCTTATGAATTTGACATGGAAAAATTACAAATAAATCACTTACTAATCCCCCATATCGTATATACGCCCACCACCCGTCAGAGGGTGGCAATCTCAACCCCTCAAACACCACCTCCCACTATTTTGAAAAATCCGCAATGTAGCCTTTTGAATTTGACATGGAAAAATTACAAATAAATCACTTAGTAATCCCCCATATCG
Source organism: Gnatocerus cornutus (assembly GCA_029298725.1). Taxonomy (NCBI): domain Eukaryota; kingdom Metazoa; phylum Arthropoda; class Insecta; order Coleoptera; family Tenebrionidae; genus Gnatocerus; species Gnatocerus cornutus. Next base: position 2,466,414 of record CM055514.1, on the reverse strand, counting down.
CATATACGCCCACCACCCGTCAGAGGGTGGCAATCTCAACCCCTCAAACACCACCTCCGATTATTTTGAAAAATCCGCAATGTAGCCTTTTGAATTTGACATGGAAAAATTACAAATAAATCACTTAGTAATCTCCCATATCGCATATACGCCTACCACCCGTCAGAGGGTGGCAATCTCAACCCCTCAAACACCACCTCCCACTATTTTGAAAAATCCGCAATGTAGCCCTATGAATTTGAACTCGAAAAATTACAAATAAATCACTTAGTAATCTCCCATATCGCATATACGCCCACCACCCGTCAGAGGGTGGCAATCTCAACCCCTCAAACACCACCTCCCACTATTTTGAAAAATCCGCAATGTAGCCTTTTGAATTTGACATGGAAAAATTACAAATAAATCACTTAGTAATCTCCCATATCGCATATACGCCCACCACCCGTCAGAGGGTGGCAATCTCAACCCCTCAAACACCACCTCCGATTATTTTGAAAAATCCGCAATGTAGCCTTTTGAATTTGGCATGGAAAAATTACAAATAAATCACTTAGTAATCCCCCATATCGCTTATACTCCCACCACCCGTCAGAGGGTGGCAATCTCAACCCCTCAAACACCACCTTCGACTATTTTGAAAAATCCGCAATGTAGCCCTATGAAATTAAACTCGAAAAATTACAAATAAATCACTTAGTAATCTCCCATATCGCATATACGCCCACCACCCGTCAGAGGGTGGCAATCTCAACCCCTTTCCACAACTTTCAACTTTTTTCAAAAAACTTTTATTATAGTTATTACTTTTATTTTAGTCCGATGACATTGTTATTAAAATTTCTTATATCCGGTTTACACCCTCCAACTGTTAGAGGGTAAAGGTGTAATTGTTTAAACAAAATAATACTTTTTTGTCTGGCAACCCAGAATGCACCTTGTAAAATTGTAAGTTGCATTCTAATTTTTTTTTTACTGAATTTACGGCCATTGTGTTTTTGACTATGCACCAGAATTTTTTTGAAGTAATTACTGAACATGGGATTTTTTACGAGAATACGTTAAAATCGAAATTTTATCTGAAAATTAAAACTGCCCGTTTTTGCTGTTTAATCTTACGCAAAATGTCTCGAGGTTTTCATTAAATTTTCCTTAGAGTTTCTTTAAACTTTAGATACAAAAATAGAGGTTTTATAGATTATAGATTACCAAGCAGGTATGCTTGACTTTTTTGTTATTTAAAGGAAATAGCTATCTGTTATGTCCTCTTCCGCTGTCTCTTTAAAAAATAGCTGCAACAGGTTTCCGTAACACATTTGAAATTTCAATTTTGCATGGACTTTGGATTTTTATCTTAACTGAATTTACTTTTTATTTTATTTTATTTTAAGGTAAATAAATACAAGTAATTTTGAGAAAATCAATGCATATAATATGCAGGTGTCTCAGAATTTCTGAACGACTCGATAACTTTAGGTTCTGCCTAATTATTGCATTAAGCAAATGAAATTGAAATAGCTCCTTAGATTTTACATTAGAGCAATGTAACGCTAACCAATCACAAATATTTTATTAATCAGTATTCAAATGTACCTTACATTGTTAGATACTTAGCAACATCGTTTTTGTCATAAAAAGAAACGTATTTGATTGTTTAATTTTATATTGCATTAATTAATTTGTTTTTAGCAAATTTAGCCAGGATCTGTTGTTAACTCATCTTCGCCAGTTCTGAGACACTCTGGATGTTATATGTTTTGAGTACCCACCTAATTATCTAATTAGACTAATAACAATAAAAAATTCGCTAAGTTGGTTGTTTTGTTTTGACCATCCTCTTCGTTGACACGTCACCAGCAAGGAATTTATGTATGTGATTGTTATCATTAATTGTTTACTTATCAGACGTACGTGATTTTGTCAAGGCTCGGAGCTGCGTCGACACGTAGGTACAGTTTACGCAACGATTTAGTGCTGTTATGGCTTTGACTTTTTAAATCGTTTACAGCTACTTTACCGCAAACCCCCATAAACATAAACATTCTCTGGTGGTTAGATCTGAACCGGAATACACATTTTTACCCAGCTGGTCAGTCTTACAAATCGAAACAATAGAATTCTTCAAAATACGTCTATCCTAGGGGTTTATTTTAATGCAGATAAGACCCAACCACTTGAGGACGATTATGTTTATGAAGGTTTGCGGTAAAATTGCTGTAAACGGTTTAAAAAGTCAAAGCCACAACCGCACTAGATCGTTTGGTGAACTGTAATGGAAAACCCTGGGTGGTGTCTACCCTACACAGGATAATAATTGATATTTTAAGGAATAGGAACATGCGTATAGATAATTTTACTTGGAATTTGCAATTTCGATTTGTAACATTTTGTAACCTCTTGCACATTTTGTCATTTAGCACCTATTACGCATGAAATTGTAATATTTAGTTTCGTGACGGAACCATTTAATTTCCTTTAATTTAATTCAATTTACCTAGCTCTATTTGATTTACAATATGAAATGCACTTGGCTACATAATCAGTCGGCCCGCCATTTTGTCTACGATGTTTTCAAATGAAATAACGTTTCTTCAGATCCAACTTGAGGAGCAGACTTTCAAAGTGCAGTTTATCCATTTTTTCACAAATTGAGATATTGGCGCCATTTTGTTTTTTTGCGAAATTCTCTTCTACTCTAGTCGTGAAATTTGTGTGCAAATAGTACATAATTTTCCTTATTTTATTGCTACATGTTTAAACATGCAAGTTATTTCTTAAAGGAGCTGCAGATTTTATTAATTTCTAAAAATATGAAGGGTGCTGGTTTTCTACCCTTTGACGGTGGGGGCAAATTCTTATGTAAATTAACAGACGTTTTATTTATACATTTTTTTATATTATTTTGAACGGGCTACATTGAGGTGTTTCGAAAAATGCCGGATACTGTAGAAAGAGGGTTATGATTGCCACCCTCTCAAAAGTAGTAGGAGAAAAAGCAATATGTGGGATTACTAAGTGATTTATTTGTGATTTTTCCATGCCAAATTCAAAAGGCTACATTGCGGATTTTTCAAAATAATCGGAGGTGGTGTTTGAGGGGTTAAGATTGCCACCCTCTGACGGGTGGTGGGCGTATATGCGATATGGGGGATTACTAAGTGATTTATTTGTAATTTTTCCATGTCAAATTCAAAAGGCTACATTGCGGATTTTTCAAAATAATCGGAGGTGGTGTTTGAGGGGTTAAGATTGCCACCCTCTGACGGGTGGTGGGCATATATGCGATATGGGGGATTACTAAGTGATTTATTTGTAATTTTTCCATGCCAAATTCAAAAGGCTACATAGCGGATTTTTCAAAATAATCGGAGGTGGTGTTTGAGGGGTTGAGATTGCCACCCTCTGACGGGTGGTGGGCATATATGCGATATGGGGAATTACTAAGTGATTTATTTGTAATTTTTCCATGTCAAATTCATAGGGCTACATTGCGGATTTTTCAAAATAGTGGGAGGTGGTGTTTGAGGGGTTGAGATTGCCACCCTCTGACGGGTGGTGGGCGTATATGCGATACGGGAGATTACTAAGTGATTTATTTGTGATTTTTCGAGTTCAAATTCATGGGGCTACATTGCGGATTTTTCGAAATAGTCGGAGGTCGTGTTTGAGGGGTTGAGATTGCCACCCTCTGACGGGTGGTGGGCGTATTTGCGATATGGGAGATTACTAAGTGATTTATTTGTAATTTTTCGAGTTCAAATTCATAGGGCTACATTGCGGATTTTTCGAAATAGTGGGAGGTGGTGTTTGAGGGGTTGAGATTGCCACCCTCTGACGGGTGGTGGGCGTATATGCGATATGGGAGATTACTAAGTGATTTATTTGTAATTTTTTCATGTCAAATTCATAGGGCTACATTGCGGATTTTTCAAAATAATCGGAGGTCGTGTTTGAGGGGTTGAGATTGCCCCTCTCTGACGGGTGGTGGGCGTATATGCGATATGGGAGATTACTAAGTGATTTATTTGTAATTTTTTCATGTCAAATTCATAGGGCTACATTGCGGATTTTTCAAAATAATCGGAGGTCGTGTTTGAGGGGTTGAGATTGCCCCTCTCTGACGGGTGGTGGGCATATATGCGATATGGGAGATTACTAAGTGATTTATTTGTAATTTTTCCATGTCAAATTCATAGGGCTACATTGCGGATTTTTCAAAATAATCGGAGGTCGTGTTTGAGGGGTTGAGATTGCCACCCTCTGACGGGTGGTGGGCGTATATGCGATATGGGGGATTACTAAGTGATTTATTTGTAATTTTTCCATGTCAAATTCATAGGGCTACATTGCGGATTTTTCAAGATAATCGGAGGTGGTGTTTGAGGGGTTGAGATTGCCACCCTCTGACGGGTGGTGGGCGTATATGCGATACGGGAGATTACTAAGTGATTTATTTGTGATTTTTCGAGTTCAAATTCATGGGGCTACATTGCGGATTTTTCGAAATAGTCGGAGGTCGTGTTTGAGGGGTTGAGATTGCCACCCTCTGACGGGTGGTGGGCGTATATGCGATATGGGGGATTACTAAGTGATTTATTTGTGATTTTTCGAGTTCAAATTCATAGGGCTACATTGCGGATTTTTCAAAATAGTCGGAGGTCGTGTTTAAGGGGTTGAGATTGCCACCCTCTGACGGGTGGTGGGCGTATATGCGGTATGGGAGATTACTAAGTGATTTATTTGTAATTTTTCCATGTCAAATTCATAGGGCTACATTGCGGATTTTTCAAAATAATCGGAGGTCGTGTTTGAGGGGTTGAGATTGCCACCCTCTGACGGGTGGTGGGCATATATGCGATATGGGAGATTACTAAGTGATTTATTTGTAATTTTTCCATGTCAAATTCATAGGGCTACATTGCGGATTTTTCAAAATAATCGGAGGTGGTGTTTGAAGGGTTGAGATTGCCACCCTCTGACGGGTGGTGGGCGTATATGCGATACGGGAGATTACTAAGTGATTTATTTGTGATTTTTCGAGTTCAAATTCATAGGGCTACATTGCGGATTTTAAAATAGTCGGAGGTCGTGTTTGAGGGGTTGAGATTGCCACCCTCTGACGGGTGGTGGGCATATATGCGATATGGGGAATTACTAAGTGATTTATTTGTAATTTTTCCATGTCAAATTCATAGGGCTACATTGCGGATTTTTCAAAATAATCGGAGGTCGTGTTTGAGGGGTTGAGATTGCCACCCTCTGACGGGTGGTGGGCATATATGCGATATGGGAGATTACTAAGTGATTTATTTGTAATTTTTCCATGTCAAATTCATAGGGCTACATTGCGGATTTTTCAAAATAATCGGAGGTCGTGTTTGAGGGGTTGAGATTGCCACCCTCTGACGGGTGGTGGGCATATATGCGATATGGGAGATTACTAAGTGATTTATTTGTAATTTTTCCATGTCAAATTCAAAAGGCTACATTGCGGATTTTTCAAGATAATCGGAGGTGGTGTTTGAGGGGTTGAGATTGCCACCCTCTGACGGGTGGTGGGCGTATATGCGATATGGGGGATTACTAAGTGATTTATTTGTAATTTTTCGATGTCGTATTTATGAAGCTACATTACTATTGGAGGTTGAAATGAATAATAATTTTCTAGTTAGGTTAAGGGTTGAGTTTTACCACTTTGTTCTCATGTAGAAGGAGAATTTTGATTGAAGATGGGGCAGAAGGTCATTACGGTGTCATTTGGTCAAAAATTGTGTGAAAAAAAGACGACGATCGGTGGAAATTCGCATGTGAAAAGTGCGACCGGCATGCATGCGTCATTTGAGGCGAAGTACTGCGGCGTTTAATTTAAGAAACTGAATCCGATAAAATGACGCTAACTTCAGCGACATTATTTAGGTGATTTATTGACGACTTTCGGGGATTTCAGGCACATTTCGGTTGATTTCTCCATGAACCACCGTTGAATCTTGTTAAAAATCCACAATACGACGTATTTTGAGCCCTACTTTTCAAATACACACTCGAAAGCCGTGTGTTGATAGCTGAAATCGTCATTTAGCACCGTTTTTAGGTGATTTTGTGACGATTTGTGAGCATTTCACGCACGTTTCTGTCGATTTATCTATAAACTACCGTTGGATCCTCTTGAAAATCCTACATACGACGTATTTCGAACTCTTTCTTTATAAATACACGCTCTGAAACCGTGTGTTTTTAACAGAAATCGTCATTTAGCAACGTTTTAGGTGAATTTATGACGACTTTTGAGGATTTCATGTACATTTTGGTCGATTTCTCCATGAACCACCGTTGGATCTTGTTAAAAATCCACAATACGACGTATTTCGAGTTCTACTTTTCAAATACACTTTTCTAAACCGTGTGTTTATAGCAGAAATCGTCATTTAGCACCGTTTTTAGGTGATTTTGTGACGATTTTTGAGGATTTCACTCACATTTCTGTCGATTTATCCATAAACTACCGTTGGATTCTCTTAAAAATCCCCCATACGACGTATTTCGAGTTCTTTCTTTATGGATACACGCTTTAAAACCGTGTGTTTTTAACAGAAATCGTCATTTAGCAACGTTTTTAGGTGAATTCATGACGTCTTTTAAGGATTTCACGTACGTTTCGGTCGATTTCTCCATAAACCACCGTTGAATGTTCTTAAAAACTCACAAATACGACGTATTTCGAGCGTTAATTTTCAAATACACATTCTAAAGCCCTGTGATCATAGCTGAAATTGTCATTTAGCACCGTTTTTAGTTGTTTTTGTGAGGATTTCACTCACTTTTCTGTCGATTTATCCATAAACTACCGTTTGATCCTTTTAAAAATCTTTCATACGACGTATTTCGAGCTCTGCTTTTTTTAATACACGCTCTAAAAGCGTGTGTTCATAACAAATCTTTATTTAGCAACGTTTTTAGGTGAAATTAAGACGACTTTTGAGGATTTCATGTACATTTCGGTCGATTTCTCCATAAACCACCGTTGGATCTTCTTGAAAATTCACAAATACAACGTATTTCAAGCGTTAATTTTCAAATACACGGTTCAAAATCGTGTATTTATAACAGAAATCATCATTTAGTACCGTTTTTAGGTAATTTATTGAAGACTTTCGAGGATTTCAGACACATTTCGGTTGATTTCTCCATGAACCACCGTTGGATCTTTCTATAAACTCACAACTACGATGTATTTCGAGCTCTACTTTTCAAATACACACTCAAAAGCCGTGGGTTTATAGCTGAAATCGTCATTTAGCACCGTTTTTAGATGATTTTGTGACGATTTTTGAGGATTTTACTCACATTTCTGTCGATTTATCCATAAACTACCGTTGGATTCTCTTAACTATCCCCCATACGACGTATTTGGAGCTCTTTCTTTATAAATACACGCTCTAAAACCGTGTGTTTTTAACAGAAATCGTCATTTAGCAACGTTTTAGGTGAATTTATGACGACTTTTGAGGATTTTATATACATTTCGGTCGATTTCTCCATAAACCACCGTTAGATCTTGTTAAAAATCCACAATATAACGTATTTCGAGTTCTACTTTTCAAATACACTTTTCAAAACCGTGTGTTTATAGCAGAAATCGTCATTTAGCTCCGTTTTTAGGTGATTTTGTGACGTTTTTTGAGGATTTCACGCACACTTTTGTCGATTTATCCATAAACTACCGTTGGATCCTCGTAAAAATTCCCCATACGACGTATTTCGAGCTCTTTCTTTATGAATACACGCTCTAAAACCCTGTGTTCATAACAGAAATCGTCATTTAGCAACATTTTAGGTGAATTTATGACGACTTTTGAGGATTTTATATACATTTCGGTCGATTTCTCCATAAACCACCGTTAGATCTTGTTAAAAATCCACAATACAACGTATTTCGAGTTCTACTTTTCAAATACACTTTTCAAAACCGTGTGTTTATACCAGAAATCGTCATTTAGCTCCGTTTTTCGGTGATTTTGTGACGATTTTTGAGGATTTCACGCACATTTCGGCCGGTTTATCCATAAACTACCGTTGGATCCTTTTAAAAATCCTTCATACGACGTATTTCGAGCTCTTTCTTTATAAATACACGCTCTGAAACCGTGTGTTTATAACAAATCGTCATTTAGCAACGTTTTAGGCGATTTTATGACGACTTTTGAGGATTTGTACATTTCGGTCGATTTCTCCATAAACCACCGTTGGATCTTCTTAAAAACTCACAAATACGACGTATTTCGAGCGTTAATTTTCAAATACACAGTCCAAAATCGTGTGTTTGTAACAGAAATCATCATTTAGCACTGCATTTAGGTAATTTATTGAAGACTTTCGGGGATTTCAGGCACATTTCAGTTGATTTCTCCATGAACCACCGTTGGATCTTTCTATAAACTCACAATTCGATGTATTTCGAGCCCTACTTTTCAAATACACACTCGAAAGCCGCGTGTTCATAGCTGAAATCGTCATTTAGCACAGTTTTTAGGTGATTTTGTGACGATTTTTGTGGATTTCACTCACATTTCTGTCGATTTATCTATAAACTACCGTTGGATTCTCTTAAAAATCCTCCATATGACGTATTTTGAGCTCTTTCTTTATGAATACACGCTCTAAAACCGTGTGTTTATAACAGAAATCGTTATTTAGCTCCGTTTTTAGGTGATTTTTTGACGTTTTTTGAGGATTTTATGCACATTTCTATCGATTTATCCATAAACTACCGTTGGATCTTGTTAAAAATCCACAATACGACGTATTTTGAGCCCTACTTTACAAATACACACTCGAAATCCGTGTATTCATAGCTGAAATCGTCTTTTAGCACCGTTTTTGGGTGAATTTATGACGACTTTTGAGGATTTTATATACATTTCGGTCGATTTCTCCATAAACCACCGTTGGATCTTCTTAAAAACTCACAAGTACGACGTATTTCGAGCGTTAATTTTCAAATACACAGTCCAAAATCGTGTGTTTGTAACAGAAATCATCATTTAGCACTGCATTTAGGTAATTTATTGAAGACTTTCGAGGATTTCAGGCACATTTCGGTTGATTTCTCCATGAACCACCGTTGGATCTTTCTATAAACTCAGAATACAATGTATTTCGAGCCCTACTTTTCAAATACACACTCCAAAACCGTGTGTTTATAGCTGAAATCGTCATTTAGCACCCTTTTTAGGTGATTTTGTGACGATTTTTGAGGATTTCACACACATTTCTGTCGATTTATTCATAAATTACCGTTAAAAATCTTGTTAAAAATCCACAATACGACGTATTTCGAGTTCTACTTTTTAAATACACTTTTCAAAACCGTGTGTTTATAGCAGAAATCGTCAATTAGCACCGTATTGAAGTAATTTTGTCGACTTTTGAGAATTTCATGCATATTTCGGTCCATTTCTCCACAATCCACCCGTGGATTTCCTTAAAAAATCCACAATACGACGTGTTTGGAGCTCTTCTTTTTAAATACACGCTCTAAAATTGTGTTTGTAGCAGAAATCGTCATTTAGCACCGTATTTAGGTACTTTATTGACATCATGTTCATGTTGGTGGCCAGAACCACCCTTCTCTTTTTTAATTCTGCAATGTTTCAGCTTCCAAGCTTTGAGATACTTATATTAAGAAAAAAGAAGATTCTCAAACATCGAGATATTTATTGGTAAAAATTTTCAATACTATAATATACAGACTAGACGCATTTCTCAAATTTATTATAAAATCATGATATGGTGAAAGCACCTGTTTCATATAAGCAAAAAATAGTATAAATTACAATGCCAGACCAATCAAAAATCCTCCCGCAAATCCAGCCGTAAAGACTTTGTTCTTCACTGCAACCCCTCTTATCTAAAAAAAATGTTTATCAATACCTACACATACAATGACGGGCCCACTTTTTTTCACCCGTCACTGTATAAATTTCCCTTTACTTTATTAAGAGTGGGGTTGCTAGTTTTCAACTCTGAAGACTTCTGCTTCGCCATTTCCTTCAAACTGCTCCAATCTTGCTTAATGTAGCCCTGATGATGCGCGATCTGATAGAGGATAATTCCGCTGCCAAGAACCAAAGCTACGCTGCGTCCGGCATGACGGGCGATAACCCCTGTAAGCCTATTTTCACAGTAAAACCACAGAATCTCGCTGTTTTATACCGACCATCCAGAGGCCGTGCCAGCAGCCAGGTTCTTTGCAAAGCTGTGTTCCCCAAACATTTTGGACACTTGGCCCAAACCCTGTTTTATTTTGTCCGGTCCCTGCTGCATTTTCTCGAGTAAACCTGGGGAAACGCGTAAATTCTGGGGGGTAAAACCACCGGAAATACTTACCTTTCACGACAATAAAATCTTTATAAATGTAAAAAGTCTGACAGATCTTTCATTCTATTAATTTTGGTAATTTTTCCCATGACTTGACGTTTGCGTCATTTTTTTTCTTGCTGGCAGTGTCTAAACAAATATGGACGGCCATGAATCAGCTGTCATAGGGACGAGTTTATTACACTCCCGTTCGTTGATTTAAACGTCCTGCTAGAATAACAACCAATCACAAGTGTCCGTCACGTCACGTGGTTTCCTTGGTTCAACAACTTGCGTGGAATTCGGAATTTGCGAGAGGAAGGTGTCGTTGGAACGGAAAAGTGCAGTTTTCACTTCAATGCACACCTGGAGTGGGATTTGGAGGTAATTCGCTCCAATTTGGTGGGTAATTTTAATTATCTGTCATTTTTAGAGGGGGCGGAAATTCCCTAGGTTGGTAACATTGCCGGAGACACCTAGACAGGTGACATCTCAAAAGTGACGAAATGTGGAGTTTGTTACCTCCTAAGTGAGAAGAGAAGGAAAAATTAAATTAAGGTAACCAATTAACCTCGTAATTAACCAATTTTTAGGTTAGGCGACGTTGAAATTTTGTATAATCATTTTGCTAACTCCGCCTATATGAACAAAAGACGATTTGAATTTGACGAATCAAAGAATGACAGGAATTTGCAATAGTTTATGATTTATTGATATATTGAATTGTACAGAGTGTTTATAAATGTTTCTAGCATCAAGGGTGGCTCTGGAATTCCTGCAGTTACAGTTTTGTGCCCAAGTTTTCGATTTTCTGGTTTTAAACCACAACTAGAACCGTTTATTTCTCAAAATTTACTTTGCTCCATGTTTGAGGTTAACTGCAAATGTCAGTTGAAAAATCGAAACCCACATTTGTAATGAGCGGCAAATTTATTTGACATTTCATAGCCACCCTTGATGCTAGAAACATTTATAAACACCTTGTACATAGGTACCAGGAATGGGTCTTTGTGTTTATACAGGGTGATTTTTTAAAAACGGCAGGCGTTGTAAAATTTTTATTTATGAACCGATTTCAAAAATTAAAAAACAAATTAAATGGATTTTAATTTACTATAAACTGATGATTTCAAAAATTTTAAAAATGTCTTAGTATCGTTTGGGCGATACTCAACTTTCTTATTTTAAATTGGCACCCATATTTTTTTGCATAATTTGGAAGAATTTTCTTGATTCAGAAATGTGTAAATGTTCTACTTTTACAAAAAAAAAATATTTTTAAAAAAACTATTAAAATTGAAAAAAATAGGCAATAAAAGTTAATAAAATCTAAGTGCATGGTGTCAATTGTGCAATGAAAAAATCTGGATGGCGTTTCAACAGTATTTTAATTAAATTAAGTAGATGTTTTTTTTGATTTGTAATTATTATTGTCTTTTGTTATCAATAATTTCAAAAAAGATTGTCAATTCTTTCTGTTATTTGCTGCTTGTTGACATTACAATAATGGTATTGTTTTATTTGACAGCACGCACCTAGATTTTATTAACTTTTATTGCCTAATTTTTTTTTAAATATTTTTTGTAAAAGTAGAACATATTACACATTTTTGAATCAAGAAAATTAATATCTTTCAAGTTATGAAAAAAAATATGGGTGCCAAGTATCGCTCAAAAGATACTAAGACATTTAGAAAATTTTCAAAAGCATCAATTTGTAGTAAATTAAAAACCATTTAATTTGTTTTTTAAATTTTTGATATCGGTTCATAAATAAAAATTCTAAAACGCCTGCCATTTTTTAGATATCACCCTGTAGTTATTTACAGTCGCGTGTGGTAACTTTCATTTTACAACTGTCACATCTGACATTTATAAATTTCGTCATCTGTCAATTCTATCAATTTTGTAGTTGGTGCACAAAAAGTACACAAGATGGCGCGGTATAAAAAATGTTTTACAATGACTTTAAAAATAGAAATATTGTCTTAATTGAGATAATAATTTAGGTAGATGTCAATTTGGTGATCAATCTTTATTATGGTAAAGTGATTTTAATTTATAAACGCATCAGAAGAGCAGACGATTTGAGCAATTTTTACCGCACTGCGTGTGTAAACGTCCAGGGTGATTGTAAATATAATGTTTCCGAAGATGTCAATTGAATGTTAATTTGACGTTTACAATTCATAAGGCCAAAAAATATTTTTATGTCTTACCGTTTAATTATTGGCTCTTCGTGCAGATTTCTGCTGTTTTCTTGCAATTCAGCCGTTGAATCTTGATAAAAATTGGTGGTTTTGTAGATTTCGAGCTCTTCTTTGCGAATCCAAGTCAGATAACGGCGAGAATCAGCGAGAAATCGTCGTTTAGCATCGAAATAAGCGGATTTCTCTAAGAATTTTGATGATTTCGTGCAGATTTCTGTTATAATGAAACACTTGCTAATTTGTACTGCAAATAACTAAAACAAATTCTACAGTGTGGGTGAGAATTTGACAAAAGTTACAGTTCTTGTTGCAGGAGTTTAAAAAATTAGCATTGTGTAATTTGCTTTGCTGAACGACCAATCACAGAGCCGAATTTTAAATTTGGCGCTTATAAAAAATAAATAAATCTTTAAATTAAAAATAAAAGGGAAATCTGAAGAATTCAGATAAAGAATAAAGAATAAAGAAAGTCTATACAATCTAAAGAAAATGTATGGAATTTAATAGAATCTAGACAAAAACTAAATACAATATAATAATCTGTATAACTAGGAACCTAAATATACTTAACAAAAATTATAATAGAAATCATCCTAATTTAGTCAGTTTGCGACGCAGACGAGTAAGTGACACTGGTGAATTTTTCTTGAATTTTCGTCTGTCAAATAATATTGCTCTGACATTCTGAAATGGCATTTCCACAAATAAAACAAGCGCCAACGACAAAAGCAGTATAGCCGATGTTTCCATTATCTGCAACTGTTAAAAACACGTAAATTTGTTTGCTAATACAGTGGCGGAGAAAAAAAAAACAGAAATTTTTAGTTGTGTGAATCGGGACTTTTTTGGTTAATCACTGTAACTAACTTACCATATGTTGAGGTCGATACTCGTCCACGTGTTTGGTAATGCCAACATTGTAAAAGAAAACTGGAAACTGGATTAAATAGATAGCATACGCCAACTTTGTAACATATTGGAAATATTCCCAACAAAGAAGCTTCCCTAGCCATCCTGGAAAGTGTATTTTGTTTAGGTTGGCGACATGTTAAAACTGTTGTACTATATTTCAGAATTATTGACATCTCGGTAGGCCATGTCTGTGTAAAACGCCTCTAACAATGTGAACGACTTTTAGCATTTTGGTTCTAAAACTGTCAATGTAACATTTTGAGGTTATGAAGTAAATTACTTTTTTAAGCTAATGGATTGATATTTTAATCAGATTCTGAATCTACCATCTGATGAATCAGATTATAAGTTGACGTGACACACATTACATACACATAGGGATAAATATAAATCTAAAAACACTAAATACGCTTATATTAGAAGATTCTGCCAACATAAATTTGAATTTCCAAGGCACTCTGAGATGTCAATCAGCCCTGATGTCAATAATTCTGAAATATAGTATATAGTTTGTACAGTGAGAGTTTGAATGACAGAAAAATCACTAAATCTACGCAATAAAAAACAAAATAACCCCAGTTACTGATGACCCTGTCAACTCATTTCGCGTAGGAATTTAGTGTTTTTAGTGTATTTTGTAGCATACTTTGCTGCCAACCTATATGTCAACTGTCGAAATCTCCCAATCTCTAACCGGATATACTGTACCTGCGAAGTTCTTTTGGACTGCGTAAATTCCAAATGAGACTCCAGCCCCCCACAGTATTGGAGAAACGGCATTGATCACTGATCCTTCTAGTCTACTGTATACAAAATCTCTTTGTACCATGTGGTATTGGCCGAACCAACTCCACAGGAACATTGGTAAGAAGAGAGTCCATAAAAATATTCTTTTGATCTGGAAATGTCAATAAGCGTTTAATTCTTGTTTCTGAAATGGTGGTACAGCCGAGGACAAAAAACGTTAGAGTCATAATCAACGAGAATCAAAAGAAAATATCAAGAATATGTAGATCTAAGAGAATCTAGAGTTAACATATACCAGAGCACATTACTATCGGTCCACTCGTAAAAAAGTTAAGTTGGCAGCAGCCGTCAGCGATTTTCATCTGTAACAGTTGGCAACAAAAGTGTTTGACCTCGACGCGACTGTAGCATGCGTAGAAGCTAATCGTCTTGCACAACATTGCTAAAACTTGTTAAATCTCTAATAAAATCATTCTTTTGCAACAAATTTTTAATTAGTTATTGATTAATACACTCAACTTTGACAACGTGTTAACCTCAAAAATCGCTACATTCAAATTTCCCTTAATTTTCTCCCTAAGGAATTGAAAGCCTGATTTACACCCAAAAATTTTCGAAAATTTACACAGAAGAGTGGACTGTTAGCAATGAGCTGCACTTTAAACAGAATTTGAAGAATCTAAAAAATATAAGGTTGATGTAGAAAAACTGAGAAGAAAGAAGAATTAATAAAATCTAGATGATCTAAACGAATCTATACCAGAGCTCATTACTATCAGTCCACTCATTAAAAAGTTAAGTTGGTAGCAGCCCCTAGCAATTTTTATTGGTAACAGTTGGCAGTAAGAGCGTTTGACCTTGACACAACTGTGACATGCGTAGAAGCTAATAGTCTTGCACAACATTGGCAAAACTTGTTAAATCACTATTAAAAACTTTCTGTTGCAACAAATGTTTAATTAGTTATTTATTAATTCACTCAACTTTGACAACGTGTTAACCTCAAAAATCGCTACATTCAATTTTTCCCTAAAGATTCGAAAGCCTGATTTACAGTCAAAAATTTTCGAAAATTTACACAGGAGAGTGGACTGATCGCAATAAGCTGGACTTTAGAAATTCGTTCATTCCGAAATTTATGGTCGCGTTCCGAACTGACCAATTTAAATGCCACAGTTTCGAAATTTTTAATCTTTGTCACATGTTTACCTTATTTGGATGAACGTTCGTTGAAGATTCCAACAACTGAGCCAGATAAACACCCATCAAATAAATGGTCGCCCGATGCGTCGGCAAAATGTAGGACAAATTTGCTGTTTCAAACATTTTCGACACTCTAAAATTGTAGTCAAAATGGCAGTTTTACCCATTTTTAAAGACTTACGGAATTCCAAAATACACTACGCTGCTTAACTCGTTCTTATAAGCCACCCAAAACCTCAATCCAGTGGACACAGAGGATATAAACAACAGAATCATCAATCCAAGGCGCCTATGATTCGAAATCAAGTAAATATATATTGGGGTTGTTAAAAACAGTTGCATGTCGATACCTAGTTGATGTGTATGTGTTAAACACTGCAAATAAAAAACAGTTTAATATATAATACCCAACAAAAAATATTTAAATAATAAAATGTCTTACCATGTTCTCAAAGCCGAAATAGTTATGTATAAACAAAAAATTCCTCCACATATATTGCTTGCATAAGTGGGAGTGGTGAGTAATGATTGTTGGCCATAAGGGACCAGCACCCAGGGAAGGTAAAATATACGTGCAGAAGAGAATTATGGCGACGAAATTTGGAAGGATCCTGAAAATTATACAAAACTTGTTAATATATTGTCATGATTATTGCCATTAGATTTATCACTGTAATTATTTCTTGCAGGTCTTTTTCTAAACATTAGACATGTTGGCTTCACTTTGACTAAAATAAACAAATAAGTGATCCCTCTAGTACTGTAACACCTTTGCGATAGTGGCGACATAACCTTTTTAACTCGGAAACTGAATGACAAAAAATGTATTGTCATGATTATTGCCATTAGATTTATGTGTGACCCACTTTTTTAGTCGCTCACTGTAATTATTTCTTGCAGGTCTTTTTCTAAACATTAGACATGATGGCTTCACAAATAAGTGCTCCCTCTAGTAATGTAACACTTTTGCGATAGTGGCGACACCTACGCCAACTGTCAATCATAGCTGTCAATCTGTGCATAACCTTTCTAACTCGCAAACTGAATAACAAAAAGTTCGCATTTTCGCCAATGTGAAACGTTCTTAGCATCATTTTTGATTTTCTGAGTTAAAAATGCCACCAACAGTCCAAAATGGGACAACAACCCAAGAGAAACGACCCGTTAAACCCACGGAGAAAAAGTAAGTTTTTGCAATATTATTGTCGATTTGTATGCTAATTGTTGACTTGTAGATCCGACTTAATATGCAGAGTGAAATATTGCAACACATTACCGGATATCCCGTTTGATTTAAAGTTTATTTCGTACCCCTTTGACTCTTCAAGGTAAGTGAGGTTATGAACACGAAACGATCGAAAATAAAGAGGCGAGGCGGCGTTGAATGTTTTTGCACGTTGGTAGCACTGTCCCGATCAACGGGACAACAACCCAATTCGTTTAGATGTCAGCGCCTACTTAGATGCGATGGATTTGTAAAAAAACGACTCATTTTGTTTTCCAAAGCAACCCGCGATCTGTCAATTTTTTAATCAAAACCTACTGAAACTGATCAATGGGACAACAACCCAATTCGGTTAGATGTCAGCGCCTACTTAGATGCGATCGATTTGTGTAAAACGACTCATTTTGTTTTCCAAAGCAATCCGCGATCAAAAATCGTCTGTCAATTGTTTAATCAAAACCTACTGAAACTGATCAATGGGACAACAACCCAATCCGGTTAGATTTCAGCGCCTACTTAGATGCGATCGATTTGTAAAAAACGAGTCATTTTGTTTTCCAAAGCAACCCGAGATCAAAAATCGTCTGTCAATTGTTTAATCAAAACCTACTGCAACTGATCAATGGGACAACAACCCAATTCGGTTAGATGTCAGCGCCTTCTTAGATGCGACCGATTTGTAAAAAACGACTCATTTTATTTTCCAAAGCAACCCGCGATCTGTCAATTGTTTAATCAAAACCTACTGAAACTGATCAATGGGACAACAACCCAATTCGGTTAGATGTCAGCGCCTACTTAGATGCGATCGATTTGTAAAAAACGACTCATTTTGTTTTCCAAAGCAACCCGCGATCTGTCAATTGTTTAATCAAAACCTACTGAAACTGATCAATGGGACAACAACCCAATTCGGTTAGATGTCAGCGCCTACTTAGATGCGATCGATTTGTAAAAAACGAGTCATTTTGTTTTCCAAAGCAACCCGAGATCAAAAATCGTCTGTCAATTGTTTAATCAAAACCTACTGAAACTGATCAATGGGACAACAACCCAATTCGGTTAGATGTCAGCGCCTACTTAGATGCGATCGATTTGTGTAAAACGACTCATTTTGTTTTCCAAAGCAATCCGCGATCAAAAATCGTCTCTCAATTGTTTAATCAAAACCTACTGAAACTGATCAATGGGACAACAACCCAATCCGGTTAGATTTCAGCGCCTACTTAGATGCGATCGATTTGTAAAAAACGAGTCATTTTGTTTTCCAAAGCAACCCGAGATCAAAAATCGTCTGTCAATTGTTTAATCAAAACCTACTGCAACTGATCAATGGGACAACAACCCAATTCGGTTAGATGTCAGCGCCTTCTTAGATGCGACCGATTTGTAAAAAACGACTCATTTTATTTTCCAAAGCAACCCGCGATCTGTCAATTGTTTAATCAAAACCTACTGAAACTGATCAATGGGACAACAACCCAATTCGGTTAGATGTCAGCGCCTACTTAGATGCGATCGATTTGTAAAAAACGACTCATTTTGTTTTCCAAAGCAACCCGCGATCTGTCAATTTTTTAATCAACCTACTGAAACTGATCAGTGGGACAACAACCCAATTCGGTTAGATTTCAGCGCCTACTTAAATGCGATCGATTTGTGTAAAACGACTCATTTTGTTTTCCAAAGCAACCCGCGATCAAAAATCGTCTGTCAATTGTTTAATCAAAACCTACTGAAACTGATCAATGGGACAACAACCCAATTCGGTTAGATTTCAGCGCCTACTTAGATGCGATCGATTTGTAAAAAACGAGTCATTTTGTTTTCCAAAGCAACCCGAGATCAAAAATCGTCTGTCAATTGTTTAATCAAAACCTACTGCAACTGATCAATGGGACAACAACCCAATTCGGTTAGATGTCAGCGCCTTCTTAGATGCGACCGATTTGTAAAAAACGACTCATTTTGTTTTCCAAAGCAACCCGCGATCTGTCAATTGTTTAATCAAAACCTACTGAAACTGATCAATGGGACAACAACCCAATTCGGTTAGATTTTAGCGCCTACTTAGATGCGATCGATTTGTAAAAAACGACTCATTTTGTTTTCCAAAGCAACCCGCGATCTGTCAATTTTTTAATCAAAACCTACTGAAACTGATCAATGGGACAACAACCCAATTCGGTTAGATGTCAGCGCCTACTTAGATGCGATCGATTTGTAAAAAAACGACTCATTTTGTTTTCCAAAGCAACCCGCGATCTGTCAATTTTTTAATCAAAACCTACTGCAACTGATCAACGGGACAACAACCCAATTCGGTTAGATGTCAGCGCCTTCTTAGATGCGACCGATTTGTAAAAAACGACTCATTTTGTTTTCCAAAGCAACCCGCGATCTGTCAATTGTTTAATCAAAACCTACTGAAACTGATCAATGGGACAACAACCCAATTCGGTTAGATTTCAGCGCCTACTTAGATGCGATCGATTTGTAAAAAACGACTCATTTTGTTTTCAAAGCAACCCGTATCTGTCAATTTTTTAATCAAAACCTACTGCAATTGATCAATGGGACAACAACCCAATTCGGTTAGATTTCAGCGCCTACTTAGATGCGATCGATTTGTAAAAAACGACTCATTTTGTTTTCCAAAGCAACCCGCGATCTGTCAATTTTTTAATCAAATCATCATTTTAGGTTCATCCAATTCAACCCCACCTCCCTGGAAAGAAACTACCGATATGAAGTCCTAACAGAACACGACCTTGGCGTGGCCATCGACCTGATCAACAAAGACATCTACGCCGTGGAGCCGGGGACTCTGCTAGACCCAGCCGACGAGAAGCTCCTAGAAGAGGACATTTTAACCCCCCAAGACTCAAAGCGCTCAAGACACCATGCAAGATCGGTGTCTTGGCTGCGTCGCACCGAGTACATCTCAACTGAGCAGACGCGCTTTCAGCCGCAGACGATGGACAAAGTCGAGGCTAAAGTCGGCTACAGTATTAAGAAGAATCTGAAGAACGAGACTCTCTACATGGATCGCGACTCGCAGATCAAAGCCATCGATAAAACGTTCAATGACACGTTGAATCCCATCGATAAACACTACAGTAAGCCGAATGTAACGGCGGTTGAGGTGTTGCCAGTCTTTCCTGACTTCAGTCTGTGGAAATATCCATGCGCTCAGGTGATTTTCGACTCTGATCCAGCGCCTGTGGGAAAGCAAGTTCCGGCGCAAATAGAAGAAATGTCGCAAGCGATGATCAGAGGCGTGATGGACGAGAGTGGAGAGCAATTCGTCGCCTACTTCCTACCAACCGAAGAGACTCTCGTGAAGAGGAGAGAAGACTTCGTCAACGAAATCCCGTACCAAGACGACGAAGAATACGAATACAAAATGGCGCGGGAATACAATTGGAACGTGAAAAGCAAAGCGAGCAAAGGATACGAAGAAAACTACTTCTTTGTTATACGACCAGATGGCGCATATTACAACGAATTGGAGACACGAGTGCGTCTGAGCAAACGTCGCCAGAAGGTTGGCCAACCTGCCAGTAATACTCGTTTGATTGTGAAGCACCGACCGATGGACGCCAATGAATTCAGAATGCAAAGGTATCGAGAGAAGCAGTTGGAGCCAACAGTTGACGAAGACGAGGAAATGGAACCGACCGGCGAACCAGAGCCAATTGAGAGTAAGCATTCTAAATTTTTCGCCCGCGACTGTAATAGCACCCTTTCTTTCGATTGTTTCAGAAGAAAGCGACGCTGAGTCGTCGAGGTCGAAGTCGCCGTCAAGGTCAAGATCGCAGACGCCGTCTGGATCACGGTCTAGATCAGGATCAAGGTCAAGATCCAGATCTAAGTCGGCGTCGAAATCACCATCTCGTTCACGTTCGCCGTCTAGGTCCAGATCAAGATCGAGATCGAAGTCTAGATCGAGATCAAGATCCAGATCGCGTTCAAAATCGAGGTCCAAATCTAGATCTCCTTCAAAGTCGAGGTCTAGGTCTAGGTCTCGTTCCAAATCTGGGTCACGATCTGGATCAGGGTCTGGATCTGGGTCAGATAAATCTGATAGTGAATAGGGATAGTGTTAAGTTATGGAAATTGCCTGAGAAATCTATAAAAAGTTATCAAGCTAGCGATGGTTTTGTTCTTTAGCAGCATAAAGTCTACTGATTCAGATTTTTTCAATTCTTTGCATTACCACATTATTTACATCCTTTTTTTCCTTTCATATTTTGTGTTCTGCTTTCGACAGATTTTTGTTAATTTTATGTTCGTTTCGTTTCTTTTGAATCTTCGAATTCTTTTGATTTTACAGATTCATTTGGTGTCTAATTCTTTTATTCTGTTTTTTTTTCTGTTGTTTTCTGTCTCTTTGGATTCGTATGGTTTATTTTGATTTTTTTCCGATCCCTCTGATTCTTGTAGATTCTTTTAATTTTTGTGTTCTTCCGAATCTTTCAATTCTATGCATTATTTCTTCTGAATTCTTTTTACGGTTGTTCTTATTCTTATTACGGGTTCTTTAATTTTCTTAGGTTATTCTGATTTATTCAATATTTTTAGTTTCTTTACATTTTTTGCTACGATTCAACTTATTTTTCAGAGTTTTTAGATCTTTAGGATCCTTCTCACTTTGAATTCAACTGATTTTATGGATTGATAAAAACCTTTCGCATTCTTTTGCGTTTCTTCTCATTGCTTGTTTCGATTCTTCTGATTCTTTCGGATTATTTGGATTTTTGTGAATTCTGCTTTCGATATTTTTTTTTATGAATTTTAGGTCGTGTTTCTTCTTTTTGATCCTTTTTAACTCGTACGTTTTTTAAAATCTTTTGGATGCTTCTGCATGATTTTTTTTATTCTTTGCATTCTTTTGGTTTCTTCCAATTCCGTTTTAGGGTTATTCTGATTCTTACAGATTCTTTAGATTCTTCTGGATTGTCCTGAATCTAGTTCTTTAATTCTGTTGATTTCTTCTCTTTCCTTCTGACGCTTTTGGGTTATTTACATTATTTTTGAGTTCATCTTTTGGTTTTTCTGATTCTTACACACTCGTTTGGATGCTCTTGATTATTTGACTTCTTTGCCTTGTTTTGGTTTCTTTCTTCGTTTGTTACGATTCTTCTGATTCATTCAGATTTTTTAGAATTTTTCGGATGCTTAGAATTATTTTTTTAGGCGACTTAAACTGAAAATGGAATTTTTAGGCCTCAAAAGCGGCCTAAAAGTAAGCCTTTTCTAGACGCAAACATTTTTGGCCGATCTATGGTGGCGCCATCTATCTATAGTTTTGCATATTACATCAAGATATGTGTATTGAAAATGGACATGTCTAACAGTGCTGCTGCAACAACATCAAAAAGCACATCAAACTTAATTCATATAAATTGTGAAGCTACACATGCCGAAACTGCAAATGTAAATTAAAAAAAATATGAACTTTTCTGAAGGATTCATAAATGTTTATAATTGTTCAGTTGTTATAAATGATTAAATCGATAAATCATAAATAAAAGTTAATTAACTTGTCGAGATTCATCGAGTCTTTTGGATTTTTCTGGACCAAATTCTTTTGATTTCTTCTTTTATTTTGTCACGATTCTTCTGATTATCTACATGCTTTTGGGTCGGTTTTTCAGATTCTTCCAAATTCTCTCATTTGTTTTCATCTGGTTCTTTCAATTCTTTGCATTATCTTACTTTCGTCTAATTGCTTAATTGTTACGATTCTTCTGATTCTTCCGGAGTCTTTTATGTTAGATTATTAAATTCATTGCATTCTTTCAGCCCCTGATTGATTGTTATCTAAGATTCTTCTGATTCTCAAGTTATTCAAATTTTTGTTAATTCTAGGTGCTTTTCGGTTCTTCCGATTCTTGTTGATTCTTTGGACTCTTGAAATCACTGGTTTCTTCTAATGATTACTTTTGATTTTTTTCTTACAATTCTTCTGATTCTTACTGATTCTTTTCATTATTCATTTTAAATTGGATTTTAATTCTGTGATTCTTTTGATTTCTTCTGATTCCTGTTTTTCACAATCATTTGAATTTATTATATTTTTGTAATTTTTTTATATTCGAAGAATGTTTACCATTTCTAGCAAAGTTTTGTGGAATATAATCTGATTCTTTCTTTTTGAATTCCTTTTTACGGATCTTCTGATTCTTACGAATTCTCTACACTGCTTTTAATTCTTCTGATTCTTCTTCTTCTTCTTGTATCATTTTCATTTTTTCTTACAATCCTTTTGAATTCTTGCTGTTTTCGCTGATTCTTTTTATTAGTCGCATTTTTATAAATTGTTTAGAACCGTTTTAATTATCTTACTTTCTTCTGATTCTTCTGAAATCTTTTAGATTATATTTATGGATTTTTTCTGATTTCTGTTGCGATACTTCTAACATTTTCGAATTATTTGCATCTTTACAATTTTTTATATTTTTGTGAATTCTTTTGTACTAAAAAATTTTTTTATGACTTAGAAGAACACGTTTTACAGATTTGTTCACATTATTTTGTTTTTTTTTTCTGATTTCTATTTACGAGTCATTCGATTCATACAGTTTCTTTCTGATTCTTCAGATTTTTGTTAATTCTAGCTGCTTTTCGGTTTTTCAGATTTTTAGATTCTTTAGACTATTTTGGAAACATCTGATTCTTTTGGTGTTTAATTCTTTTATTCTGTTTTATTTCTTCTGTTGTTTTCTGTCGATTTCTCTAACTCGTTGAAATCTATCGGATGCTTTTTAGATATATTTTTATTCTGACAGATTCATTGAGTCTTTTGGGTTTTTCTGGACCAAATTCTTTGATTTTTTCGATTTCTTCTTTTATTTTGTCACGATTCTTCTGATTCTTTTGATTATTTACATTCTTTTGGGTCAGTTTTTCAGATTCTTCCAAATTCTCTCATTTGGATTCTCCTGGTTCTTTCAATTCTTTGCGTAATCTTACTTTCGTCTATTTGCTTAATTGTTAGGATTCTTCTGATTCTTCCAGAGTCTTTTAAGATAGATTATTAAATATCTTCTGATTCCTGTTGCGATTCTTTTAATTTTTTCGAATTATTAACATCTTTACATTCTTTCATATTTTTCAAAACTCTTGTAATCAAAAAATTTTTTCCTTTGACTTTAAGGAAAGTTTTACCGAGATTCAGATTCTTTTGGTTTCTTCTGATTTCTTCTTACAGCTTCTTTAAATTCATTGCATTCTTTCAGCCTCTGATTGATTGTTATCTATGATTCTTCTGATTCTTTCAAGTTATTCAAATTTTTGTTAATTCCAGGTGCTCTTCGGTTCTTCTGATTTTGACACATTCTATGGACTCTTTTGGAATAACTTGATTCTTCTAATGATTACCTTTGATTTTTTCTTACGATTCTTCTGATTCTTACTGTTTCTTTTGAATTTAAATTGGAATTTAATTCTGTGATTCTTTTGATATCTTCTGATTCCTGTTTTTACAATCATTTGAATTTATTATATTTTTGTAATTTTTTTAGTTTTGTGGAATAATCTGATTCTTTCTTTTTGAATTCTTTCTTTTTTACGGATCTTCTGATCCTTACGGATTTTCTAGACTGCTTTTGATTCCTCTGATTCTTCGATTTAATTTGATTTCTTTGTATAATTTTCATTTTTCCTAACAATCCTTTTAAATTCTTCCTGTATTTGCTGATTCCATTTATTAGTCACATTTTTATAAATAGTTTAGAACCGTTTTGATTATCTTACTTTCTTCTGATTCTTCTGGAATCTTTTAGATTATATTTATGGATTTTTTCTGATTTCTGTTGCGATACTTCTAACTTTTTCGAATTATTTGCATCTTTACAATATTTTTGTGAATTCTTTTGTATTCAAAAATTTTTTATTTTCTTAATTCTAGCTGCTCTTCGGTTCTTAGATTTTTACAGATTCTTTAGACTATTTTGGAAACATCTGATTCTTCCAATTTATTATTTGCATTCTTTGATTTCTTTTGATTTGTTCTTACGATTCTTCTGATTTCAATTGGGGTTAATTTCTGTGATTCTTTTGATTTCTTCTGATCTCTGATTCTTCAATGAATCTCATGAATTTTTTAAATAATTTCAAGAATCAAGAATTGTTTCCGATCAAAAAAAAGAATTCCAAACTCACCTGAAGACGCGATTGATCAACTTATCCATAAACTTCATCGACTTCCCATTCCTCAAATTTCCTAGTAAAGCCTTGGCGTTCAACAGTCCACTCAACAACATAAACGAGTCGGTATAAACGATTGCATTTTTTCCCACAATCGTCCAGGGCGTGGTGAGATTCTAAAAATTCCAATAAACACCTTTTCGCCATAGAAGCGCAGAAATACCATGACCGTTGGTGTTCTGTTCATAAACGGATTGAAAAACAGAGAAATTGCCTTGTGGGAGAGAAGCAAACCCAAAGTGTTCAACGCTCGGATTCCGTGCAAGCCGGCAATTTCACGTTCGTCACTTTTCTTCTCCAGAAACTTAGACAAGTTCCTTTGTAAAGAAAAACTCATCAAAACTTGCATGAGGACCCCTGCAACAAAACTGATGATGTCGTGGTAAAAGAACGAAACTTTGTACCTTCGGATCGACGGAATTCGAAGTGGTCTATGAAACTCGCCAAGCACACTGCGATGATTATTGCTGCGAAGAATGTCCTAGAAGAAAATCGAGTTTGCTCTGAGGGCCCGCCATTTTGTAGCACGTAGTCTTCAAAATGGCGGACTTACCTGCTGATGTAATCTCCAAAGGTCAGTTCGGTGTTGGTAATGGCGGTTTGACACATTCCCGGCCGGATATGTGAGTTGATTCCAAAATTTTCTTTTAAAGAAGTTTCTAAATCAGTGCTTGAACATTCGCGTGGAAGACAGAAGCCCCATTTTACCATTGTAAAGCCTGGCACTCTGTGGGCTGGCTGGAAAAGAAAAGTTTTTTGAATTCCGAAAATTTTGAGTTAGAAAATTTAATGAATCAGTGGGTTTCAAAAAAATAAGAAAAACAGAAATCGCACAGTTAAGAAAGGTGTCAGAAGAAATTAGAAGTATTAAGAAGATTAAGAAGAAAGCGAACAATCCAAAGTCAATTGAAGAAAATTTTGAACCATAAGAAGAATGGTATGCAAAATAATGTAAAAGATATATAAAAATTAAGAGAACTTAACTGATTCTAAGCAATTCATAAAAATTCGTGAGAATAATTGAAGAATTAGAGATTAGAAGAAATCAAAAGAATTACAGAAATTAACCCCAATTGAAATCAGAAGAATCGTAAGAAAAAATCAAAAGAAATCAAAAAATGCAAATAATAAATTAGAAGACTCAGATGTTTCCAAAATAATCCAAAGAATCTGTAAAAATCTGAAGAACCAAAGAGCAGCTAGAATTAACAAAAATCTGAAGAATCAGAAGAGACGTATCTACCAATAAATCAGAGGCGCAAAGAATCGAAGAAACCGTAAAAAGAAATCAGAAAAAAAACAAAATGTGAACAAATCTGTAAAACGTGTTCCTCTAAGTCATAAAAACATCTTTGAATACAAAAGAATTCACAAAAATATAAAGAATTGTAAAGATGCAAATAATTCGAAAATGTTAGAAGTATTGCAACAGAAATCTTAAATATAAATATAATCTAAAAGATTTCAGAAGAATCAGAAGAAAGTAAGATAATTAAAACGGTTCTAAACAATTTATAAAAATGCGACTAATAAAAAAAAATCAGCAGATACAGGAAGAATTCAAAATAATTGTAAGAAAAAATGAAAATGATACAAAGAAATGAAAGTAAATCGAAGAATCAGAAGAATCAAAAGCAGTCTAGAGAATCCGTATGAATCAGAAGATCCGTAAAAAAGAATTCAAAAAGAAAGAATCAGATTATTCCACAAAACTAAAAAAATTACAAAAATATAATAAATTCAAACGATTGTAAAAACAGGAATCAGAAGAAATCAAAAGAATCACAGAATTAAATTCCAATTTAAATTCAAAAGAATCAGTGAGAATCAGATTCTTCTGATCAAGAAGAATCGAGTTATTCCAAAAGAGTCCATAGAATTTGTCAAAATCAGAAGAACCGAAGAGCACCTAGAATTAACAAAAATTTGAATAACTTGAAAGAATCAGAAGAATCATAGATAACAATCAATCAGAGGCTGAAAAAATGCAATGAATTTAAAGAAGCTGTAAGAAGACATCTGAAGAAACCAAAAGACTCTGAATCTCGGTAAAACTTTCCTCAAAGTCGAAGGAAAAAAAAATTTGATTACAAGAGTTTTGAAAAATATGAAAGAATGTAAAGAAGTTAATAATTCAAAAAAGTTAGAAGAATCGCAACAGGAATCAGAAGATATTTAATAATATAACTTAAAAGACTCTGGAAGAATCAGAAGAATCGTAACAATTAAGCAATTAGACGAAAGTAAGATAACGCAAAGAATTGAAAGAACCAGGAGAATCCAAATGAGAGAATTTGGAAGAATCTGAGAAACCGACCCAAACGAATGTAAATAATCCGAAAGAATCAGAAGAATCGTGACGAAATAAAAGAAGAAATAGAAAAAATCAAAGAATTTGGTCCAGAAAAACCCAAAAGACTCAATGAATCTGTAAGAATAAAAATATATCTAAGAAGCATCCGATAGATTCTAAAGAATCTGTATGAATCGGAAGAATCGTAATAAGCAATCTGAAGAAATAATGCAAAGAATTGATAAATTCGGAAGAACACAAGAATTAAAAGAGTATACAAGAATCAGAAGGATCGAAAAAAAAAATCAAAATAAACCATACGAATCGAAAAGATTCCAAAGAGTCAGAGCAATCGACAGAAAACAACAGAAGAAATAAAACAGAATAAAACAATTAAACACCAAAAGACACAGATATTTCTAAAATAGTTTAAAGAATCTAAAAATCTGAAGAACCGAAGAGCAGCTAGAATTAACAAAAATCTGAAGAATCAGAAAGAAACTGTATGAATCGAATGAACCGTAAATAGAAGTCAGAAAAACAAAACAAAATAATGTAAACAAATCTGTAAAACGTGTTCTTCTAAGTCATAAAAAATTTTTGAATACAAAAGAATTCACAAAAATATAAAGAATTTCGAAAATGTTGGAAGTATCGCAACAGAAATCAGAAAAAATCCATAAATATAATCTAAAAGATTTCAATAGAATCAGAAGAAAGTAAGATAATTAAAACGGTTCTAAACAATTTATAAAAATGCGACTAATAAAAAAAAACAGCGAATACAGGAAGAATTCAAAATAATTGTAAGAAAAAATGAAAATGATACAAAGAAATGAAAGTAAATCGAAGAATCAGAAGAATCAAAAGCAGTCTAGAGAATCTGTATGAATCAGAAGATCCGTAAAAAGGAATTCAAAAAGAAAGAATCAGATTTTATTCCACAAAACTTTGCTAGAAATGGTAAACATTCTTCGAATATAAAAAAATTACAAAAATATAATAAATTCAAATGATTGTGAAAAACAGGAATCCGAAGAAATCAAAAGAATCACAAAATTAAATTCCAATTTAAATTCAAAAGAATCAGTAAGACTCAGAAGAATCGTAAGAAAAAAATCTAAAGTAATCATGAGAAGAATCAAGTGATTCCAAAAGAGTCCAAAAAATCTGGAAAAATCAAAAGACCACCTAGAATTAATAAAAATTTGAACAACTTGAAAGAATCAGAAGAATCGTAGGTAACAATCAATCAGAGACTGAGAGAATGCAATGAATTTAAAGAAGCTGTAAGAAGAAATTAGAAGAAATCAAAAGAATCTGAATTTCGGTAAAACTCTCCTCAAAGTCGTAAGAAAATTTTTTTTGATAAGGGTTAGAAAAATATGAAAGAATGTAAAAATGTTAGTAATTCGAAAAAGTTAGAAGAATTGCAACAGGAATCAGAAGAATCGTAACAATTAAGCAATTAGACGAAAGTAAGATAACGCAAAGAAGTGAAAGAACCAGATGATTCCAAATGAGAGAATTTAGAAGAATGAGAAAAACTGACCCAAAAGAATGGAAATAATCCGAAGAAATCAGAAGAATCGTGACAAGTTAAGAGAACGAATCAAAAGATTCAAAGAATTTGATACAGAAAAGTCTTAAAGACTCAGAAGAATTAGAATAATTCTAAGAAGCATTCGAATCAAAAGAATCATAATAAGCAATCAGAAGAAACCAAAACAACGCAAAGAAGTGAAAGAATGAGAAGTATGCAAAAGAGAGAATCAGAAAAACCGTAAGATGGATCAAAAACAAGAAACACGATTCAAAATACATAAAAAAATATTGAAAGCAAAATTTACAAAAATCTAAATAATTCGAAAGAATTAGAAGAATCGTATCCAAGTAATGAAAAGAAACCAAAAACACGCAAAACGTAAAAGAATCAGAAAAAACAAAAGAATGCATAAGGTTGTAATCAATCCATAAACAAGCAGGAATCAAATGAAATCTAAAGAATTTAAGCTAAAACATTCCGGAAGAATCAGAAGAAAGTAAGATAACGCAAACAATCAAAACGACCTGAAGAATCCAAAATAAGTTAGAGGAAGCAGATTCAACAAAAACTAAAATAATCAACCCATAAACATGCGTCGAATGAAAAAGAATCCGCGAATATTTCAAAAGGATTGTAAGAAGAATTTAGTAGGAAACAAAATAAAAGGAAAGAAAACAACCAAAAATATTCCAAACTTACAATTTGTAAACATTGTTCGAATATAAAAGAATTTAGAAAAATATAAATTGTGAATTAAGAAGATCCGTAAAAAGGAATTAGATGAACCGTAAGAAAAATTAAAAGCAATGAAAAGAACCTAAAGTATTCGAAAAAGAAAGAATCAGAACAACCCAACTATAAAAAGAATTATAGTAGGCAAAAATCGAATTGAAAGAAAATCTAAAGAATCTAGAAGAATCAGAAGAATCGAAGCAGAGAACCTAGAATTAACAAAAATTCGAATAATCCGTAAGAATCAGAAGAATCGTATGTTTGAATCAATTAGAGGCTAAAAAAATGCCAAACATTTAGAGAATCAGCATTCTAAAGAAACTGTAAGAATCGGAGCTGTAAGAAAAAATCAAAAGAAACTAAAACTAAAAAATAATTAAAAAAAACTATTCGGAAAAGTTGAAAAATCTTTACAGGAATCAGAAGAAATCTGATCTAAAATATTCCGAAAAAATCCGAAAAGTCGTAACAATTGAACAGTAAGAGGAAAATCAACACAAAGAATTGAAAGAACCAGAAGAATCCAAAATAATTGAAAGAAAACATGAGAATCGAAGAGACTAAAAGAATCACAAGGATTTTCAGCAGTCTATAAAAATATGTTGAATGAAAAATAAACCGCGAATACAGGAAGTACACAAAAGAACTGTAGAAATTAGAAAAAACAAAAGAGAAACAAAAAGAAGACTCAGACGAATCGAAAAGAGTCTAAAGAATCCGTATGAATCAAAAGGTTCGTAAATAAAAATGAATCTAAATAAACCTGAAGAAGTAGGTACCTAAAATTAATTAATATTTATTTATCTAAAGCAGAAGAATCCAGAAAAACTCAAAAAATCTAAATGATCTGGAAGAAAAAGAAGAATCATAACAAGCAAGACTCAAAAGATTCTATGCAATCCATAAAAATCCGTCAAAAGCAAAAAAAAATCAATAAAACTTACACATTTCTGGATTACAAAAGAATTAACAAATGAAAGAACCTAAATAAGCCGGAACTAATAAGAAGAATTTAAAAGAATTTGTTGAATACAGAAGAACCCGCAAGAATAATTGAAGATTCTAAGTCAAAAGAATGGAATTAAAAAAAAACAGAGAATCTAAAACTTATAAAAAACAATTTTATAATAATTAGATTTACAATTAAATAGAGTCTAAAGAATTTTTAAAATGACGGAGTTTTCAAAAGATTTTAAAGAATTCAAGCCCAAAAGATCTAAGGGTTTCCAAAAAGGAATAAATTGATGGAATCAGAGGAATTCGGAAAAATCCAAACTGACAATATTAGGTACAAAGATGGGAAAAATTAGAAGATAAACAGAGATCTAACATTTCTTCTAATCCAGTTTTTTCTTATCTATGTACAAGGTGTTTATAAATGTTTCTAGCATCAAAGGTGGCTCTGGAATTCCTATCATGCACTATTTTGCCGCTCTGTCTTCATAGTGAATATAACTATTTTGAAAATTATTTATATTGTTACTTACTTCAATGACGTTTCAGTTACGTTTTGTGACCAAGATTTTGATTTTCAAGTTTAAAACCACAACTAGAACAGTTTATTTCTCAAAATTTACTTTATTGCTTCATGTTTGAGGTTACCTACAAATGTCAGTTGAAAAATTGAAACCCACTTTTGTAAAAAGAGGCAAATTTCTTTGACATTTCTTGAGGCTAAAACATTTATAAACACCTTGCAGAAAAAAACAATGTAAGAGCTCAACAAATTTGAAGAATTAATTAAAATTCTAAAAAAACTAGAGAAGATTAAAGTAGCTAAAAGAATTTAAAAGACACTGATCAAGTACTTTTTATTTATTTTTTCCTTTATTTTTCTATTTTTTTATTTAAATTTTTTGGTTATTTCGAGGATGATCTAGGATTTTTCAAGATTCTTAAGGCTTTAAAATTTTCTCGGAATGTAGGATTTTCTAGGGCGTTTTCTTTGATTCTTTGATTCTTTGATTGAAGTTGTTTATGCTTCGAGGTAATCTAAGGTTTTCAAAATTTCTTTGTAATTTATATTTTTATTACTTTTGAGTTCCCTGTTTTTTTTTATGTTTTATGATTCTTTTATTATTCTCTAAGACTTCTGAGAATTTTGTAGAAATCTGTTGACAGTGCCCGGGATTCTCTGCGAGTCTCTTCAGGATTAGAGGGAATTTTTTTGGAGTTTCTAAAATTTCTTGGAATCTTATAGGATTAACTAGAATTATTTAGATTTTTCGAAATTCTATAGGATTGTGACGTTTTCAAAACTTCCTATTTTTTTAAGTCTCAAGGAGTATCTAGATAAACAAAAGAGAATTCTAGAGATGCCTAGACAAAAGTGGAGAAAATTGGAAATTCTAGATAATTCAAGAGATTCTTTAAGGATTTCTAGCGTTGTCGATTTCTAGAAAAATTTAAAGATATCTAGGAATTTAGGGAATTTTGGAGAATTTTGGAAATTCGTAGAGAATCTAGATAAACAAAAGAGAATTCTAAACAAAAGTGGAGAAAATTGGAAATCATTAATCATACTAGATAATCCAAGAGATTCCTTAAGGATTCTATAGCGTTGTAGATTTCTAGAAAAAGTTAAAGATATCTAGGAATTTAGGGAATTTTGGAAATTTGTAGAGAATTTGATAAATCTAAATAAACAAAAGAGAATTCTAGACAAATGTGGAGAAAATTGGAAATCATTAATCATTCTAGATAATCCAAGAGATTCTTTAAGAATTCTATAGCGTTGTTGATTTCTAGAAAAATTTAAAGATATCTAGGAATTTAAGGAATTTTGGAAATTCGTAGAGAATTTAACAAAAGAGAATTCTAGACAAATGTGGAGAAAATTGGAAATCATTAATCATTCTAGATAATCCAAGAGATTCCTTAAGGATTCTATAGCGTTGTAGATTTCTAGAAAAATTTAAAGATATCTAGGAATTTTGGAGAATTTTGGAAATTCGTAGAGAATTTAATAAATCTAGATAAACAAAAGAGAATTCTAGACAAATGTGGAGAAAATTGGAAATCATTAATCATTCTAGATAATCCAAGAGATTCCTTAAGGATTCTATAGCGTTGTAGATTTCTAAAAAAATTTAAAGATATCTAGGAATTTTGGAGAATTTTGGAAAT
This sequence comes from Gnatocerus cornutus, assembly GCA_029298725.1. NCBI lineage: Eukaryota > Metazoa > Arthropoda > Insecta > Coleoptera > Tenebrionidae > Gnatocerus > Gnatocerus cornutus. Next base: position 2,433,851 of record CM055514.1, on the reverse strand, counting down.
TCGTAGAGAATTTAATAAATCTAGATAAACAAAAGAGAATTCTAGACAAATGTGGAGAAAATTGGAAATCATTAATCATTCTAGATAATCCAAGAGATTCTTTAAGGATTCTATAGCGTTGTTGATTTCTAGAAAAATTTAAAAGTATCTAGGAATTTAAGGTATTTTGGAAATTTTAGAAATTCGCAGAGAATTTAATAAATCTAGATAAAAAAAAGAGAATTCTAGAGATGCCTAGACAAAAATGGAGAAAATTGGAAATTCTAGATAATTCAAAAGATTCTTTAAGGATTCTATCGCGTTTTAGACTTCTAGATAAATTTAAAGATATCTAGGAATTTAAGGAATTTTGGAGAATTTTAGAAATATGTAGAGAATTTAATAAATCTAGATAAACAAAAGAGAATTCTAGAGATGCCTAGACACAAGTGGAGAAAATTGGAAATTCTAGATAATTCAAGAGATTCTTTAAGGATTCTATAGCGTTGTAGATTTCTAGAAAAATTTAAAAATATCTAGGAATTTAGGGAATTTTGGAGAATTTTGGAAATTTTTAGAGAATTTGATAAATCTAGATAAACAAAAGAGAATTCTAGACAAATGTGGAGAAAATTGGAAATCATTAATCATTCTAGATAATCCAAGAGATTCTTTAAGGATTCTGTAGCGTTGTTGATTTCTAGAAAAATTTAAAAGTATCTAGGAATTTAAGGTATTTTGCTAATTTTAGAAATTCGTAGAGAATTTAATAAATCTAGATAAACAAAAGAGAATTCTAGAGATGCCTAGACAAAAATGGAGAAAATCGGAAATCATTAATCATTCTAGATAATCCAAGAGATTCCTTAAGGATTCTATAGCGTTGTAAATTTCTAGAAAAATTTAAAGATATCTAGGAATTTTGGAGAATTTTGGAAATTCGTAGAGAATTTGATAAATGTAGATAAACAAAAGAGAATTCTAGACAAATGTGGAGAAAATTGGAAATCATTAATCATTCTAGATAATCCAAGAGATTCCTCAAGGATATCATAGCGTTGTAGATTTCTAGAAAAATTTAAAGATATCTAGGAATTTTGGAGAATTTTGGAAATTCGTAGAGAATTTAATAAATCTAAATAAACAAAAGAGAATTCTAGACAAATGTGGAGAAAATTGGAAATCATTAATCATTCTAGATAATCCAAGAGATTCTTTAAGTATTCTCTAGCGTTGTAGATTTCTAGGTTATGTGACCAAGTTTATGATTTTCAGGTTTCAAACCACAACTAGAACAGTTTTCTTCTCAAAACTTACTTTGCTCAATGATTGAGGTTGACTACAAAAGTCAGTTGAAAAATCTAAACCCACATTTATAAGGAGCGGCCAATTTCTTTGACATTTCATAACTACCCTTGATGCTAGAAACATTTATAAACACCTTGTACGTACGCACTATATTTTTTAATGTTATTTGAAGAAAATAAAAGTAGGACAAGTAGAAATAAAAGAAAACAAAGGAAAACCTTTAAAATACAACAGAAAAAAAAAAGAACAGAAAGTACTTACATCACCAAATTTTTCTCTGAAGAAATAGAACGAATGCACTAAATCTTTGTGTTTCAAAAACGGCTCCCTCCATGCGGGTTCCAAATCCATTTCAACGAGGCAATACTGTGCATCTGGTACTTCCATACACTCGTTAAAATCGCCATATTGAACGACATTCCCATTTAACACCCCCGATGGTACTTTAGCCGTGGCATCAAACACTACACAACACAACGAATTAGGTGGTACTGTGAAGTCACTGCTTCCCTTTTTTAATAGGTACTGACTCGGTACTCACTTTTTAAGGCGTGTATATCACCAGTACTAAACATCTCTAAAGACCTTTTGAACGCTTCTTGACACGAAGGTCGTACCATCGTGGCATTCGTAAAGACTTTAAGCGGAAAATCGCGCCATGATCCTGAAATTTGGGTACTACTTTGGGTAGTACCAATCAGTGTTATCACAGAAAAATAAAGTGGATTGAACATGTTTGTTGACTGGTTTGTTTCAGATTGTGTTGAAGTTTTATATTGGAATTGATCGATATTTTGAAATTTGTATTCGGTAATGAGTAGGTTACGGGTCAAGGGGACACCCAAAATGTAAATTGTGTGCGAACAATGGGAACAGATTGATTTCGACAGTGTTTACGGCAATGCGATGTCATACAGTTGGAGTTCAAAATTTTGAAAATGTTGCGTTTGAATGTAAACACTTCAGTTTTGGGTCTAAATTTGCAAATAAATTTATACTGGGGCAGTGGAAAGTCATTTCTGAAATTGATTTGTCTCTTGATTCGGAATCCAAAGCCCGTTTTGCTCCAGGGCAGGGCCCAGGTTTTTTGTGAGTATCCTGCGTTCATTTTTCTTATTTTCAGTTTGGCACCTTGAAAATTAATTAAACTCTATACTGTACCAAAGGAATAGTAATTAAGCTTCTCAACGAACTATGGAAGTCACCAGAGAGTTAGTTTTTGTTAAGATATTTGAGAAAAACTGATCAAAAACGGGGGGTCAGTTTTAAATTAGTATATTAAAGAACGTGTTTTATAATGGCCAATTTGGCACCAATGGCATTATAAAACAAGTCCTTTGTACTATTTTTCCGAATTTGCACTGTTTTTTTTAATAAAAAATTTACATTTTCCAATTCTAAGAGTTTGCGTGTTACACGATTGGTAATGGTTTTGTAACCACGACTTGTCACATGATTTTCAAATTCAATTTAAAATTTGACATTTATTAATAATTGACATTATTATTTATTTATTTATCACTCAATTTAAACCTAACCTCACAACCTGCATTCACATCTAATATATATATTTAGGTATAGTATATCCGGTGAGCGATTGGGAGATTTTGACAGTTGACATATAGGTTGGCAGCAAATTATGCTACAAAGTAGAATAAAAACACTAAATTCCTACGCAAACTGGGTTGACAGTCAGTGGGCTTATTTTGTTATTTTAAATTTCGCGCGTAAATTTAGTGACTTTTCTGTCATTCAATCTCTCTCTGTACGAACGATAGTGACATATCTACCAACTTAATAAATGACAGTAACTAGAGTCGCTAGCAGATTTATTTTGGGCGTCAAATGCTAATAAATCAAACTTGAAAATTCTAATTTCCTAAAATGTCAAAATTCCGGTAAAACATAGAGCACACTTAAATTTACAGTTGATGACAAAAACTACAAAAATTTTGTTAGACAAATGTAAAATTAGGTTGAATTGTATTGAATCTGGTGCGAGATTGAGACATTTTGACAGTTGACATTTAGGTTGGCAGCAAATTATGTTACAAAATACAGTAAAAACACTAAATTTCCACGCAAACTGGGCTGACAGTCAGTGGGTTTATTTTGTTATTTTAAATTTCGCGCGTAAATTTAGTGACTTTTCTGCCATTCAATCTCTCTCTGTACGAACTAGAATGACACATCTATCAACTTAATAAATGACAGTAACTTCGCTAGCAGATTTATTTTGGGCGTCAAATGCTAATAAGTCAAACTTGAAGATTCTAATTTCCTAAAATGTCAAAATTCCGGTAAAACATAGAGCACAGTTAAATTTACAGTTGATGAAAAAAACTACAAAAATTTTGTTAGACAAATGTAAAATTAAGTTGAATTGTATAGTAACCGGTGGGAGATTGAAACATTTTGACAGTTGACATTTAGGTTGGCAGCAAATTATGTTACAAAATACACTAAAAACACTAAATTTCCACGCAAACTGGGCTGACAGTCAGTGGGTTTATTTTGTTATGTTAAATTTCGCGCGTAAATTTAGTGACTTTTCTGTCATTTAAACTCTCTCTGTACGAACTATAGTGACATATCTATCAACTTAATAAATGACAGTTATAGTATATCCGGTGAGAGATTGGGACATGTCGACAGTTGACATATAGGTTGGCAGCAAATTATGCTACAAAATACACTATAAACACTAAATTCCTACGCGAAATGGGTTGACAGGGTTGTCAATAACTAGGGTTATTTTGTTATTTTAAATTTCGCGCGTATAGTACACTTTTTATTGCGTAGATTTAGTGACTTTTCTGTCATTCAAACTCTCACTGTATGGACTATACTAGAGTCGCTAGCAGATTTATTTTGGGCGTCAAATGCTAATAAATCAAACTTGAAAATTCTAATTTCCTAAAATGTCAAAATTCCGGTAAAACATAGAGCACGCTTAAATTTACAGTTGATGACAAAAACTACAACAATTTTGTTAGACAGAAGTAAAATTAGGTTGAATTGTATAGTATCCGGTGCGAGATTTTGACAGTTGATATTTAGGTTGGCAGCAAATTATGTTACAAAATACCCTAAAAACACTAAATTCTTACGCAAACTGGGTTGACAGTAAGTGGGTTTATTTTGTTATTTTAAATTTCGCGCGTCTTTTATCACGCAGATTTAGTGACTTTTCTGTCATTCAATCTCTCATCGAACGAACTATACATATATTGTTGGCCGCAAAAGACAATCCAATTATATTGATACATTTTTTATTCACGCAGCAATTTATTAAACACGAATCCTAAAATCCGTAATGTGAAATTGACCAAGAACTTGACAGGAAACAGGTGACAGCCAGACTCTTTATAGAAATTTTGATCTAAAACAGTTGGCAGAAAAAGCGTTTGACCTTGCAGCAATTGTCATATGCGTAGAAGCTAATAAGCTTGTTTAATCCTTATTTAAATCTCTCTTTTGAAACTTACCTTTAATTAATTCTTAACTAATGTGAGATGTTGAAAAACTAAACTTTGACAACGTGTTAACCTCAAAAATCGTTATTCAATTTTCCCCTAATTTTCTCCCTACAGAATTGAAAGCCAGATTTACACCCAAAAATTTTCGAAAATTTACGCAGGAGAGTGGACTGATAGTAATGAGTTGGACTTTAGATACCTATAAACGACTCCAAATTGAGTACTCTAATGGACCTATTAAAGTGGCAAATTCGAAAAAGTTATTTTAAACCTCAAAACGTGTTTAGAAAATAAATTGAGTATTTGATGGAAAAAATCTGATCTTTTGTTTTACATTCTTCGGATCATTTAAACGTTTTCTTCAGATTCTTCTTTTTTATTCTTTTTTTCCATGATGGGATTCTCTGGAACCTTTTGATTTCTGCTGAGTATTTTTCGGCCTCGTTATATCAATTCTTCGCATTCCTTTTTGTGATTCGTTTGATTCGTTACTTGTTTTCTTGAGATTCATTCTTTAGATTATTTAAATGATTTTTTGGACTCCTTATTTATTGGATTTTTTTCTTTATGTTGTTTGGATTCTTCGGGTATTTTGAATACTTTCTTTGCATTTGTTAGATGTTTACTTTGAATTATTTTTGTTTTTGTTTTTCATTCTTCACACTTTTTAGATTCTTTGGATTTTCCTTTGGGTTTAGCGTCGCGACTTCTAGAAAGTATACTTTTTGCGATTTTTAAGTTTTTGCGGAAATAATCGCGAATTCATTTTTTTTTCAACATAACTGTGGTACAAATATTTGAGTTTTTATTTTAAATCTACCGCAAATTGTGTTTAAAATTTGCGAAAAAAACTCTCAAGTTAGGGCCCGATTTCATGTTGACTTGCGACATTGCAAATCAGAGTTGCGCCTAAGCAACCTCAATCAAACTGATGCTAGATTTCAAGTCACTGCGCAAAGTTGCAACAGTTGCCAAGGTATGAGCAATGTGATTGGCGTTGCTATGTTGTAAATTGGATTTGCAGCGACGCAAGTCAGACTTGAAATCAACCAAAATTATGACGGGGCAGTGGCAAACCTCGTTTACATCAAATTTTCACAAGTCACTTCTTTCACTGGTATGAAATTTTGATTAACTCGAGCATGTTGCACTTTTCGGACACCAGAAATCGTTAATTAACATCGTCAAAGCGACAATTTCACCAAGTAAAACATTTTTAGAAACAATATTGTGACAGCTGTCAAATTTTCAGTAACACCAACTTTGATATTTCGAGTGAGAAATTTGAATTTTCACGTTTTAATATTGGATCCTAAAAATGGTTCAATCGATTTTGCCGAAAAAAACATTGAAAAAAAAATTTTAAACGTCAATGCCATTTAATTGTCGCATGGTGTAAAACCCCACTTAGAATTTGTAACCTTACTTTTTTGTAATGTCAATTTTGAGTTATGATTTTTTAATTTTAAAATTGCAAGGAACTGACTGTAAAGTCCGTTTTTTTTTTTAAACCACCAACACCGCACTCTAATCACTGTACAACCGGCAACGTCGTCGATGGTGACTTTTTGGTGATAAAATCAAATAGGTTAGTTGCCTAATTGACAATTTGATTGCACAAAACGGCCTTTCAGGCTGTGCCGGGTCTTTTCACTATTAAATTCTTTGATTTGCAATCCAACAGGCTGTAAAAGTAACGTTTTTAACCGAAACACTGCCTAATTTTCAGAAATGTCAAAAATTTGACAACTATTTTCTCACCAAAAATCTCCCTAGGCAACGTTGCCGGTTGTAATGCGGAAAGATTGCGGTGTTGGTGTTTTTAAAAAAAAAAATGGACTTTATACCAGAGCTCATTACTATCGGTCCATTCATTAAAAAGTTAAGTTGGCAGCAGCCCCTAACAATTTTTATCATTTTTAACAGTTGGCAGTAAGAGCGTTTGACCTTGACGCAACTGTGGCATGCGTAGAAGTTAATCGTCTTGCACAACATGGCCAAAACTTGTTAAATCTCTATTAAAAACTTTCTGTTGCAACACATGTTTAATTAGTTATTTAATTAAACACTCAACTTTGACAACGTGTTAACCTCAAAAATCGCTACATTCAACTTTTCCCTAATTTGCTTTCTAAAGATTTGAAAGCCTGATTTACACCCAAAAAGTTTCGAAAATTTACGCAGGAGAGTGGACTGAGCAATGAGCTGGACTTTACATAGATTTTGACATTTTTTGGAAAAAAAAACGGACTTTAGATCATATCGCTCTGTACTAAAGACAATATTCGTTTCAGTTTTGATAATTCTTAATTGTCAACTTGTCAATACTTTGATGTTTTAAACGCTAGTAATGGCAATGACAGTAAAGCACACACAACACAATTTTTGAAACGTCAGAAAAATGATGTCTAAGATTTTGTGTCCGCGGCTGTATTTTTATTACGTATTTTATTTTACACTCTTGATTTTGGTGATATATTTTAGAATGTTGTTTATTCTTATTAATCTCGAATTTTTTTTTTTATAATTTATTTACTTATTAATTTGTTTATTACTTAAGGTTTTTATTTATTTTTGTTTTTCTCGTATTTGCTTATTATTTTGTTGCTTTATTAAGAATTTTATTAATTTTTGTTTTTCACAATAAACTATGCTATATTGAGTTTTTAACTTATTATTATTTTTCAAAATCGATGTAATTGAGTTCAACATCGATTTTTTTTACTCGATGTTTCCAGATTTAATTTCTGTTATTATTTCATACCGAATCCAATATTTGACAGATAGAATATGATTCAACTTCAAAATTTTGTCGCCACTAGACCACCTGAATACTGCAATTTAATTATTTTGTCTTTGGTATAATTTTCTCAGAAAAACTCTTATGTGGATCAGGCTTTCAACTCTTTAGGGAGAAGATTAGGGGAAAATTGAAGGTGGCCATTTTTGAGGTTAACAAATTGTCAAAGTTAAGTGTATTAATCAACAATTAATTAAAAATTTGGTGCAAAAGTAAGGTTACAATAGAGATTTAACAAGTTTTGGCAATCTTGCGTGAGACGATTAATTTCTGCGCATGCCACAGGTGAGTCAAGGTCAAGCGCTTTCGCTGCCAACTGCTACGGATAAAAATCGCTAGGGGTTACTGCCAACTTAACTTTTTAATTACTGCAAATGAATTTTTTGTTCTTTCTTTCTCCTTCTTTTGGTACAATTTTATGTGGAGTAGCCCCATCACGTTGAAAATGTAAAAAACAAAACGAAACGAGGCATATTAATCGTACATTTTATTTAAAACAGCATTGGCAGTGTCATTAAAAGTACCTACAAGTCTTTTTCAAAAACGAAATTCAAAAATCGATTCTTTCATTAATCAAAACATTGTACCCAATCCTGGACGTGGGAAAATCTGTGTGGGAAATTTCATGTGTCGTTTTATACCTAAAACAAATCAAGATAATGTGGGAACCCCCGATTAAAAGACGGTTTTACACACCTACTCAAAATATCCCCAATCACAGGCTTCAGAAAATCGAAGCAAATTATATGAGAAGGGAGAGTACCATTCACTGGATAGTTCTTCCGCAACCAAACGTTCGGATTGTTGTAGAATTGGTCAGCTTCATCGACGTATCCGTTGACATTGTTAAAGTTCGGTTCACATGTTAAAAATCTTGCAGAAACGTTCACGTGTAGGTGGCTGTAATTTTCAGTTGCTAAATAAGAAGTACTTAAGCGACAGTACCTGAGGAATGGCGTTGAATGGCATGGCATCAAAAACAGTAGACTTGTATCAGTGGGGTTCTTCAGCGAGATGCTTCTCAGTTCGTCCATGACCTTTAGAGTACCGCGTTGATGCACATATCCTAAGTAGTACGCTGGTACTACATTTCCAACGAAGAGTATGAGAGCTACAGTCCATAGCATCCACTTCTTGGCTTTTCGGCTCCACGCGGATAAGAATCTTGAGGATACATATAATGCTATCGGTAGTAAAGACAAGAGGAATCTGAACTCTTTATGTGGTAAGAAGCTGTAGACTGATAACGCGAAGACGATGGTGGCAAGAAGTACCAATTCGTTGACGTGTGAGTCCGTGTGTCTAAGTACCACCAAAGATGCCATCACGAAAGGTAAGAAGTTAATTCCTAGGATGGCAGGGAATCCGGAGGATAAGTACCAAAACCATGGTTGGGAACCGTACCAAGAACCGACGTCTTCTAGGATGTTAAATTTGAGGAATTCGTAAGGAGTGATAACGAAGAATCCGTAGGTTAGACTGTCTACTAAGATGGATGTGGCTAGGACTAGAAGACCGATGGTGAAGTAGCAAAGAATTAGCAAGGAGATTTTGTTCTTGGTGAAGAGTAAGTGGTAGATGCACAAAGGAATCCAGATTAGAACAGATGTAGGGCGGATTACTGCGAGTAAGGCGACGATCCAGATGAATTTTAAATTCTCTTCTGGAAGAAGAAGAGTTAGTAAAAGGTGGTAGCTTGTTCAAGTTGTTTTTGTCCACTTTGTTTTCATTTGAAATACAAAAAAAAATAGTTCGCTATGTTTGGATGAAATTAGTTCGCTCAACTTCTAAAAAACAATAGACAAATTAATGTGAAGTTGGGAGTTGAAGTTGAAGGCATTAGCTCGCTGCACTTCAAAAAGTTGAGACTTGAATTTCTAGCCAAAAAAATACAAAAAAACGAAATTGGTTATCTGAGATTCGCATTATTGAGAGTTGAAGTTGAAGATTGACAGATCGTAAGTTGTAGAAAAGAAGTTGCTGAAATTGGTTCGCTCAACTTCCAAAAGACAATAGACAAATTAATGTGAAGTTGAGAGTTGAAGTTGAAGACATTAGCTCGCTGCACTTCAAAAAGTTGAGACTTGAATTTCTAGCCAAAAAAATACAAAAAAACGAAATTGGTTATCTGAGATTCGCATTATTGAGAGTTGAAGTTGAAGATTGACAGTTCGTAAGTTGTAGAAAAGAAGTTGATGAAATTAGTTCGCTCAACTTCCAAAAGACAATAGACAAATTAATGTGAAGTTGAGAGTTGAAGTTGAAGACATTAGCTCGCTGCACTTCAAAAAGTTGAGACTTGAATTTTTAGACAAAAATATACAAAAAAACGAAATTGGTTATCTGAGATTCGCATTATTGAGAGTTGAAGTTGAAGACATTAGCTCGCTGCACTTCAAAAAGTTGAGACTTGAATTTCTAGCCAAAAAAATACAAAAAAACGAAATTGGTTATCTGAGATTCGCATTATTGAGAGTTGAAGTTGAAGATTGACAGTTCGTAAGTTGTAGAAAAGAAGTTGATGAAATTAGTTCGCTCAACTTCCAAAAGACAATAGACAAATTAATGTGAAGTTGAGAGTTGAAGTTGAAGACATTAGCTCGCTGCACTTCAAAAAGTTGAGACTTGAATTTCTAGCCAAAAAAATACAAAAAAACGAAATTGCTTATCTGAGATTCGCACCATTCAGAGTTGAAGTTGAAGATTGACAGTTCGTAAGTTGTAGAAAAAAGTGATGAAATTAGTTCGCTCAACTTCCAAAAGACAACAGACAAATTAATGTGAAGTTGAGAGGTGAAGTTGAAGACATTAGCTCGCTGCACTTCAAAAAGTTGAGACTTGAATTTCTAGACAAAAAAATACAAAAAAACGAAATTGGTTATCTGAGATTCGCACCATTCAGAGTTGAAGTTGAAGATTGACAGTTCGTAAGTTGTAGAAAAAAAAAGATGAAATTAGTTCGCTCAACTTCCAAAAGACAATAGACAAATTAATGTGAAGTTGAAGATTGACAGTTCGTAAGTTGTAGAAAAGAAGTTGATGAAATTAGTTCGCTCAACTTCCAAAAGACAATAGACAAATTAATGTGAAGTTGAGAGTTGAAGTTGAAGATTGACAGTTCGTGAGTTGTAGAAAAGAAGTTGATGACATTAGTTCGCTCAACTTCCAAAAGACAATAGACAAATTAATGTGAAGTTGAGAGTTGAAGTTGAAGACATTAGCTCGCTGCACTTCAAAAAGTTGAGACTTGAATTTCTAGACAAAAAAATACAAAAAAACGAAATTTGTTATCTGAGATTCGCACCATTGAGAGTTGAAGTTGAAGATTGACAGTTCGTAAGTTGTAGAAAAGAAGTTGCTGAAATTGGTTCGCTCAACTTCCAAAAGACAATAGACAAATTAATGTGATGTTGAGAGTTGAAGTTGAAGACATTAGCCCGCTGCACTTCAAAAAGTTGGGACTTGAATTTCTAGCCAAAAAAATACAAAAAAACGAAATTGGTTATCTGAGATTCGCACCATTCAGAGTTGAAGTTGAAGATTGACAGTTCGTAAGTTGTAGAAAAAAAAAGATGAAATTAGTTCGCCCAACTTCCAAAAGACAATAGACAAATTAATGTGAAGTTGAAGATTGATAGTTCGTAAGTTGTAGAAAAGAAGTTGATGAAATTAGTTCGCTCAACTTCCAAAAGACAATAGACAAATTAATGTGAAGTTGAGAGTTGAAGTTGAAGACATTAGCTCGCTGCACTTCAAAAAGTTAAGACTTGAATTTCTAGACAAAAATATACAAAAAAACGAAATTGGTTATCTGAGATTCGCATTATTGAGAGTTGAAGTTGAAGATTGACAGTTCGTAAGTTGTAGAAAAGAAGTTGCTGAAATTGGTTCGCTCAACTTTCAAAAGACAATATACAAATTAATGTGAAGTTGAGAGTTGAAGTTGAAGACATTAGCTCGCTGCACTTCAAAAAGTTGAGACTTGAATTTCTAGCCAAAAAAATACAAAAAAACGAAATTGGTTATCTGAGATTCACACCATTCAGAGTTGAAGTTGAAGATGGACAGTTCGTAAGTTGCAGAAAAAAAATGACGAAATTAGTTCGCCCAACTTCCAAAAGACAATAGACAAATTAATGTGAAGTTGAAGATTGACAGTTCGTAAGTTGTAGAAAAGAAGTTGATGAAATTAGTTCGCTCAACTTCCAAAAGACAATAGACAAATTAATGTGAAGTTGAGAGTTGAAGTTGAAGATTGACAGTTCGTGAGTTGTAGAAAAGAAGTTGATGACATTAGTTCGCTCAACTTCCAAAAGACAATAGACAAATTAATGTGAAGTTGAGAGTTGAAGTTGAAGACATTAGCTCGCTGCACTTCAAAAAGTTGAGACTTGAATTTCTAGCCAAAAAAATACAAAAAAACGAAATTGGTTATCTGAGATTCGCACCATTCAGAGTTGAAGTTGAAGATGGACAGTTCGTAAGTTGCAGAAAAAAAATGACGAAATTAGTTCGCCCAACTTCCAAAAGACAATAGACAAATTAATGTGAAGTTGAAGATTGACAGTTCGTAAGTTGTAGAAAAGAAGTTGATGAAATTAGTTCGCTCAACTTCCAAAAGACAATAGACAAATTAATGTGAAGTTGAGAGTTGAAGTTGAAGACATTAGCTCGCTGCACTTCAAAAAGTTGAGACTTGAATTTCTAGACAAAAAAATACAAAAAAACGAAATTGGTTATCTGAGATTCGCATTATTGAGAGTTGAAGTTGAAGACATTAGCTCGCTGCACTTCAAAAAGTTGAGACTTGAATTTTTAGACAAAAATATACAAAAAAACGAAATTGGTTATCTGAGATTCGCATTATTGAGAGTTGAAGTTGAAGACATTAGCTCGCTGCACTTCAAAAAGTTGAGACTTGAATTTTTAGACAAAAATATACAAAAAAACGAAATTGGTTATCTGAGATTCGCATTATTGAGAGTTGAAGTTGAAGATTGACAGTTCGTAAGTTGTAGAAAAGAAGTTGATGAAATTAGTTCGCTCAACTTCCAGAAGACAATAGACAAACTAATGTGAAGTTGAGAGTTGAAGTTGAAGACATTAGCTCGCTGCACTTCAAAAAGTTGAGACTTGAATTTCTAGAGAAAAAAAATACAAAAAAAACGAAATTGGTTATCTGAGATTCGCACCATTCAGAGTTGAAGTTGAAGATTGACAGTTCGTAAGTTGTAGAAAAGAAGTTGCTGAAATTGGTTCGCTCAACTTCCAAAAGACAATAGACAAATTAATGTGAAGTTGAGAGTTGAAGTTGAAGACATTAGCTCGCTGCACTTCAAAAAGTTGAGACTTGAATTTCTAGACAAAAAAATACAAAAAAACGAAATTGGTTATCTGAGATTCACACCATTCAGAGTTGAAGTTGAAGATGGACAGTTCGTAAGTTACAGAAAAAAAAATGATGAAATTAGTTCGCCCAACTTCCAAAAGACAATAGACAAATTAATGTGAAGTTGAGAGTTGAAGTTGAAGACATTAGCTCGCTGCACTTCAAAAAGTTGAGACTTGAATTTCTAGAGAAAAAAATACAAAAAAAACGAAATTGGCTATCGGAGATTCGCATTATTGAGAGTTGAAGTTGAAGACATTAGCTCGCTGCACTTCAAAAAGTTGAGACTTGAATTTCTAGCCAAAAAAATACACAAAAACGAAATTGGTTATCTGAGATTCGCATTATTGAGAGTTGAAGTTGAAGATTGACAGTTCGTAAGTTGTAGAAAAGAAGTTGATGAAATTAGTTCGCTCAACTTCCAAAAGACAATAGACAAATTAATGTGAAGTTGAGAGGTGAAGTTGAAGACATTAGCTCGCTGCACTTCAAAAAGTTGAGACTTGAATTTCTAGACAAAAAAATACAAAAAAACCAAATTGGTTATCTGAGATTCACACCATTGAGAGTTGAAGTTGAAGATGGACAGTTCGTAAGTTACAGAAAAAAAAATGATGAAATTAGTTCGCCCAACTTCCAAAAGACAATAGACAAATTAATGTGAAGTTGAGAGTTGAAGTTGAAGACATTAGCTCGCTGCACTTCAAAAAGTTGAGACTTGAATTTCTAGACAAAAATATACAAAAAAACGAAATTGGTTATCTGAGATTCGCATTATTGAGAGTTGAAGTTGAAGATTGACAGTTCGTAAGTTGTAGAAAAGAAGTTGATGAAATTAGGTCGCTCAACTTCCAAAAGACAATAGACAAATCAATGTGAAGTTGAGAGTTGAAGTTGAAGACATTAGCTCGCTGCACTTCAAAAAGTTGAGACTTGAATTTCTAGACAAAAAAATACAAAAAAACCAAATTGGTTATCTGAGATTCACACCATTGAGAGTTGAAGTTGAAGATGGACAGTTCGTAAGTTACAGAAAAAAAAATGATGAAATTAGTTCGCCCAACTTCCAAAAGACAATAGACAAATTAATGTGAAGTTGAAGATTGACAGTTCGTAAGTTGTAGAAAAGAAGTTGATGAAATTAGTTCGCTCAACTTCCAAAAGACAATAGACAAATTAATGTGAAGTTGAGAGTTGAAGTTGAAGATTGACAGTTCGTGAGTTGTAGAAAAGAAGTTGATGAAATTAGGTCGCTCAACTTCCAAAAGACAATAGACAAATTAATGTGAAGTTGAGAGTTGAAGTTGAAGATTGACAGTTCGTGAGTTGTAGAAAAGAAGTTGATGAAATTAGTTCGCTCAACTTCCAAAAGACAATAGACAAATTAATGTGAAGTTGAAAAATGACAGTTCGTAAGTTCTAGAAAAAAAATGATGAAATTAGTTCGCTCAACTTCCAAAAGACAATAGACAAATTAATGTGAAGTTGAGAGTTGAAGTTGAAGACATTAGCTCGCTGCACTTCAAAAAGTTGAGACTTGAATTTCTAGCCAAATAAATACAAAAAAACGAAATTGGTTATCTGAGATTCGCATTATTGAGAGTTGAAGTTGAAGATTGACAGTTCGTAAGTTGTAGAAAAGAAGTTGATGAAATTAGTTCGCTCAACTTCCAAAAGACAATAGACAAATTAATGTGAAGTTGAGAGTTGAAGTTGAAGACATTAGCTCGCTGCACTTCAAAAAGTTGAGACTTGAATTTCTAGCCAAAAAAATACACAAAAACGAAATTGGTTATGGTTCGCTCAACTTCCAAAAGACAATAGACAAATTAATGTGAAGTTGAGAGTTGAAGTTGAAGACATTAGCTCGCTGCACTTCAAAAAGTTGAGACTTGAATTTCTAGCCAAATAAATACAAAAAAACGAAATTGGTTATCTGAGATTCGCATTATTGAGAGTTGAAGTTGAAGATTGACAGTTCGTAAGTTGTAGAAAAGAAGTTGATGACATTAGTTCGCTCAACTTAGAAAAGACAATAGACAAATTAATGTGAAGTTGAGAGTTGAAGTTGAAGACATTAGCTCGCTGCACTTCAAAAAGTTGAGACTTGAATTTCTGGACAAAAAAATACAAAAAAACGAAATTGGTTATCTGAGATTCACATCATTCAGAGTTGAAGTTGAAGATGGATAGTTCGTAAGTTGCAGAAAAAAAATGACGAAATTAGTTCGCCCAACTTCCAAAAGACAATAGACAAATTAATGTGAAGTTCAAGATTGACAGTTCGTAAGTATAGTTCGTAGAAATTAGTTCACTGCGATTCGCAAAACTGACAGTTGAAGTTTAGGATAAACAATTTGTAAGTTAGTTAAATTAGCTCACTCGGCTGACAAAGGCAGTAGGCTAGTTTTTCAAAAGTTGAGAGTTGACAGCCACGGACAAACTCTTTCGTATATAGAAAAATACAGTAACGGATTATAAAAATAGGATAGATTTATGATCTATCAATATAGTCAACTAAGTAGTTCAGTACTGCAATGACAAAAAATCTCTCCACTTTTTGTCCGTCACTGTATAGCAACAGCAAAGTGGACGTAACACGCAACTTGAACAAGCAGCATATTTTAAATTCCAGTTTATACCTACTCCTTTACCAGGCCATGGAAATAAATAAAGTCCAATTGTGGTAAGTGCAGCTTCAAAGGTGTTAATCAAAGTCCTTGACCCCGTATAAAACCAAAACCAAGCAGTGGAAATATTAAACACAGCCCACTTTTTCGAGCCAGACCACCGATAAAAACATAAATCTGCATATGCACTCAAGATGGCTTGCAGAATCCTCGGTCCATAGATCTACAAATTAATTATAAATTAATAGAGTGATCTAGTTGGCTCATACCAACATGATTGACATAACTGACAGAGGTCAAAACGGAGATGTGTGTTAAGTTAAGACACACGTTCATAGAGTACCAGCCAACTCAATCAATAATTTCTTACTAAAATGGCGGAATAATCCAATTGTAGAATTTTAAATTAATAGAGTGATCTAGTTGGCTGATACCAACACGATTGACACAACTGACAGATGTCAAAACAGAGATGTGTGTTAAGTTAAGACACACGTCCATAGAGTACCAGCCAACTCAATCAATAATTTCTTACTAAAATGGCGGAATAATCCAATTGTAGAATTTTAAATTAATAGAGTGATCTAGTTGGCTGATACCAACACGATTGACACAACTGACAGATGTCAAAACAGAGATGTGTGTTAAGTTAAGACACACGTCCATAGAGTACCAGCCAACTCAATCAATAATTTCTTACTAAAATGGCGGAATAATCCAATTGTAGAATTTTAAATTAATAGAGTGATCTAGTTGGCTCATACCAACATGATTGACATAACTGACAGAGGTCAAAACGGAGATGTGTGTTAAGTTAAGACACACGTTCATAGAGTACCAGCCAACTCAATCAATAATTTCTTACTAAAATGGCGGAATAATCCAATTGTAGAATTTTAAATTAATAGAGTGATCTAGTTGGCTGATACCAACACGATTGACACAACTGACAGATGTCAAAACAGAGATGTGTGTTAAGTTAAGACACACGTCCATAGAGTACCAGCCAACTCAATCAATAATTTCTTACTAAAATGGCGGAATAATCCAATTGTAGAATTTTAAATTAATAGAGTGATCTAGTTGGCTCATACCAACATGATTGACATAACTGACAGAGGTCAAAACGGAGATGTGTGTTAAGTTAAGACACACGTTCATAGAGTACCAGCCAACTCAATCAATAATTTCTTACTAAAATGGCGGAATAATCCAATTGTAGAATTTTAAATTAATAGAGTGATCTAGTTGGCTGATACCAACACGATTGACACAACTGACAGATGTCAAAACAGAGATGTGTGTTAAGTTAAGACACACGTCCATAGAGTACCAGCCAACTCAATCAATAATTTCTTACTAAAATGGCGGAATAATCCAATTGTAGAATTTTAAATTAATAGAGTGATCTAGTTGGCTGATACCAACACGATTGACACAACTGACAGATGTCAAAACAGAGATGTGTGTTAAGTTAAGACACACGTCCATAGAGTACCAGCCAACTCAATCAATAATTTCTTACTAAAATGGCGGAATAATCCAATTGTAGAATTTTAAATTAATAGAGTGATCTAGTTGGCTCATACCAACATGATTGACATAACTGACAGAGGTCAAAACGGAGATGTGTGTTAAGTTAAGACACACGTCCATAGAGTACCAGCCAACTCAATCAATTTCTACTTACTAAAATGGCGGGATAATCCAATTGTAGAATTTTTAGCGCGCTATAAAGAGCACTAAATATGAGCGGATAAAGGCAGCTTCTTATTCCTTTTTGCCATTCCCATGTTAAATATCCAAATCCAAAACTAATCCGATGCGCTACTTCTAAAGATTGCCAGTATTCGTCAGGTACGAAGAAAGTTTGTACTAAAAATACTGAGGCGATTCTCACTACAAGAAAAATACCAAACACGTCCCAGTTCTTCATTTTCTTTGGTTGCTATGACTAAAAACTACCGCATTTGTCTAGAATAACTTATAAATAACTCAGCCGACTACCTCCCGGCTTGAAAACTAGGTTACCTTTCTGACATGTTAAAAAGTTAGGTTATGCACTTGTCAAACTCAAGGGCGTTTAAAACTAGTTTAAAATTTGAAATCAAAGCTTTTTTGTTAGAAATTCCCCTATTTTCTTACCTGATATTTAGAGTGACATGAAAATCGTTTTTTTTAGGATTTTATTTTCTGTATACTTGGTTGCCTATCCAACTCTCTATTTTATGTGTTTTGTGGATTGCCTATATCTGCCGATTTCTTCAAAATTAACATTTAACAAAACTAACTCTTTGGGAATTCAAGCCAGAAAACACCGAAAATTAGCGAAAAATCGTCGTTTTGCATCGAAAGAAGCGGATTTGTCTAAGAATTTTGATGATTTCGAGCAGATTTCTGCTGTTTTCTTGCAATTCAGCCGTTAAATCTTGATAAAAAGTGATGGTTTTGTAGATTTCGAGCTCTTCTTTACGAAATCAGGCCAGAAAACTACTAAAATCAGCCAGAAATCGTCGTTTTACATCGAAATATGCGGATTTCTCTAAGAATTTTGATGATTTCGGGCAGATTTCTACTGTTTTCTTGCAATTTAGCCGTTAAATCTTGATAAACAGTGATGGTTTTGCAGATTTCGAGCTCTTTTTTACATATTCAAGCCAGAAAGCAACGAAAATCAGCGAGAAATCGTCGTTTTGCATCGAAATATGCAGATTTCTGTGAGAATTTTGATGATTTCTTGCAGATTTCTGCTGTTTTCTTGCAATTCAGCCGCTAGCTCTTGATAAAAAGTCATGGTTTTGTAAATTTCGAGCTCTTTTTTGCGAAACCAAGCCAGAAAACATTGTAAATCAGCGAGAAATCCTCGTTTTACATTGAAATAAGCGGATTTCTCTAAAAATCTTGATGATTTCGTGCAGATTTTTGCTGTTTTCTTGCACTTCAGCCGTTAAATCTTGATAAAAATTGATGGTTTTGAAGATTTTGAGCTCTTCTTTGCGAATTCAAGCCAGAAAACGGCGAAAATCAGCGAGAAATCGGCGTTTTGCATCGAAATAACAGAGAATCTTCTTTTGAAGTTGTTGAATTTTAAAATTTTTGTACTTTGGCAAGTAGTCAACTATCAGATTTTGCTCAGAATTTCAAAATTGGTCAGTGGGTAGATCTTAAGCTGCTCTTTCGATTGATGTATAATTCAAAGGTATTAGATTTCGTTTTTGCTGTGAAAAAGTGCTTCTTGAAAATGACCCTAAAACACAATTTGTGTTGATTTTTAAATAATTTGTTAAGGAAATTCATGTTTTCAGGACTCATTTTATACAGAATTTTACGCTGAATCCAAAACTGTCGTTATTTTTCCAGTACGTCAACAAATAAATGCATTAATAGCGTTTAAAATTTTGAAGGTTTTAGAAACCGTTTTTCTCGCGATTTTCTCGTTTAGATTCCGACATGTCAAAAAGTTAGGTTATGCAGTTGTCAATCTCAAGGGCGTTTAAAACTAGAGGGGGCATAAGTTTAATATTTAAAATCAAAGCTTTTTTGTTAGAAGTTCCCCTATTTTCTTACTTGATATTTAGAAGGACATGAAAATCTTTTTTTTTAGAATTTTATTTTCTGTATACTTGGTTGCCTATCCAACTCTCTATTTTATGTGTTTTGTGGATTGCCTATATCTGCCGATTTCTTCAAAATTAACTGTTAGATTTTGAAAAACTTAATATTTGTTGAATTTTAACGTATATTTTGCTAATGTAGCTTTTAAAACCGCCTGTCTATCTCAGAAATGTACTCTAAAATTTAAAGAAAATGTTAATCCAAATGAAACATCTAAAGAATTATAATAATGTAATAGAATGAATCTAAAGACAACAAATTAACCATGTAGAAAAGACAAATAAAGAATCAGGGGAAGGAACGCACAAAAAAATCCAAAGAATCTAAAAAGTGAGTTTGAAGAATGTAAAGAAGAAATCATAGATTTCCAAAGAACGATTTTAAAAGGTAGAAGGAAAGAATAAAAAGAATCCAAAGAAGGAATTCAAAGCAAACATAAAACAGAAAGAATACAAAACAAGCATTTAAACTTTACCAAGAATGAATTTTAACATTACTAAAAGATAAAGTAGCAATAGAATCTATCTAAAGAATCAAAAGGATGAACCTTAAAAAAGCAAACAAAGAACTAAAGAAAAGGAACCCAAAGAACAATGCTAAAGAATGAATGAATCTAAATAAAACAAATTAACCATCTAGAGAAGACAAACAAAGAATCAGGAGAAGGAATGCACAGAAAAATGCAAAGAATGTAAAGTTCTTAGAACGCAAAGAAGAAATTAGAGGTTTTTAATTAAAAACTCAAAGAATGTAAACAGAAAATAAAAAGAATCTAAAGAATGAATTCAAAATAAACATAAAAGATCAAAGAAAGTATATAAAAAAAACTTAAAAAATCAGTAATTACAACATAAAGAAAGAATCCAATCAATCCAAATTAAGAACAAAGAGGCTAAAAAAAGATCCAAACAATGAATGTCAAGAAAACAAATAAAGAATTAAACTTATCACACGAAGGATAGCAAAG
This sequence comes from Gnatocerus cornutus, assembly GCA_029298725.1. Taxonomy (NCBI): domain Eukaryota; kingdom Metazoa; phylum Arthropoda; class Insecta; order Coleoptera; family Tenebrionidae; genus Gnatocerus; species Gnatocerus cornutus. The sequence goes on along the minus strand of CM055514.1, from coordinate 2,413,684 downwards.
AATCCAGATAACAAAACCGAAGAAGAAATCAAAGGAATCCAAAGAACTCCAAGATTGGAAAAAAAGAGTTAAAAAGTTGGAAGAATTCAAACAATGCAGTTGGAGTAGCCAAAGAATCCAATCAACGAATCTGAATAATGCAAAAGAAGAATGAGAGGAATCCAAATAATGTAAAGTAAGAAATCAAAGAAAGAATTTGAAAAACGAATCTAAATGAAAAAAAAATTAATCTCAAGAACCTAAAGGAAATATCTGAAGATTTCAAATTGATTAAGAAATTTGACAAATTGTCAATAAAGTCTAGTAGCGGAAAAAAATTCAATTTGAGTCATCGTCAGATTTGTCGATATGAATTAATAATAATAGATATTCGATTATTGCTGTATTTTTATATCAAAAACTCGATTTATTTTTATTTACATAAAATTTATCTTTGATTAATATCTTTGAATTATACATCAATCGAAAGAGCAGTTCAAGATCTATTAACTGGTCAAATCTCAGATCGATAGATTAAACAGTTCACGGTGGCGATCAAAAAACCGAAAATTCAAAATTTTTTATCGTTTTGCCCAAATATCATCGAACTTTGGATATTCGAAAGCGGAATTTAAACGAGAAAATCGCGAGAAAAACGGTTTCTAAAACTTTCAAAATTTTAAAAGCTATTAATGCATTTATTTGTTGACGTACAGGAAAAATAAGGACAGTTTTGGATTCAGCGTAAAATTCTGTATAAAATGAGTCCCGAAAACATGAATTTCCTTAACAAATTATTTAAAAATCAACACAAATAGTGTTTTAGGGTCATTTTCAAGAAGCACTTTTTCAGAGCAAAAACGAAATCTAATACCTTTGAATTATACATCAATCGAAAAAGCAGCTCGAAATCCACCAACTGACCAATTTTGAAATTCTGAGCAGAATCTGATAGTTGACTACTCGCCAAAGTTCAACAATTTTAAAATTCAACAACTTCAAAAGAAAATTCTCTGTTATTTCGATGCAAAACGACGATTTCTCGCTGATTTTCGATGTTTTTTGGATTGAATTCGCAAAGAAAGGCTCGACATCTACAAAACCATCACTTTTTATCAAGATTCAACGGCTGAATTGCAAGAAAACAGCAGAAATCTGGCTCGACATCTACAAAACCATCACTTTTTATTAAGATTCAACCTCTGAATTGCAAGAAAACAGCAGAAATCTGCACGAAATCATCAAAATTCTTAGAGAAATCCGCTTATTTCGATGCAAAACGACGATTTTTCGCTGATTTTTGTTGTTTTCTGGCTTGAATTCGCAAAGAAGAGCTCAAAATCCACAAAACCATCACTTTTTATCAAGATTTAACGGCTGAATTGCAAAATAACAGCAGAAATCTGCACGAAATCATTAAAATTCATAGAGAAATCCGCATATTTCGATGCAAAACGACCATTTTTCGCTGATTTTCGAGGTTTTCTGGCTTGAATTCGCAAAGAAGAGCTCAAAACCTACTAAACCACAACTTTTTATCAAGATTCACCGGCTGAATTGCAAGAAAACAGCAGAAATCTGCACGAAATCATTAAAATTCATAGAAAAATCCGCATATTTCGATGCAAAACGACGATTTTTCGCTGATTTTCGATGTTTTCTGGCTTGAATTCGCAAAGAAGAGCTCAAAATCCACAAAACCATCACTTTTTATCAAGATTTACCGGCTGAATTGCAAGAAAACAGCAGAAATCTGCACGAAATCATCAAAATTCTTAGAGAAATTCGGTTATGTCGATGCAAAACGACGATTTCTGAAAACTTGAAAGGCTTAAGAGATTTTAGTCTAGAGAAAACGGACACAATGTGGTGGTTAAATAATCTGAAAAACTGAGAAATCGTAGAAATACAAGAATCTTAAAAAGGCTAAAAAAGATTCAAACAATAAATCTCAAAAAAAACAAAGGAATAAATATATCACACGAATGATAGCAAAGAATCCATATTACAAAACCGAAGAAGAAATCAAAGGAATGCAAAGAATTCCAAGAATGGAAAAAGAAGAGTCAAAAAGAATAATCCTGAAACAAACGTTGGAAGAATTCAAACAATCCAATCAACGAATCTGAATAATGTAAAAGAAGAATGAGAGGAATCAAAATAATGTAAAGTAAGAAATCAAACGAATCAAAATGAAAAAAAAAAGGAATCTCAAGAATCTAAAGGAAATATCTGAAGAAATTTGACAGATTGTTAATGAAGTCAGATTTGTCGGTTTGTTAATAATAATAGATATCCGATATCGCTGCATTTTTAAATCAAAAATTCGATTTATTTTTATTTACATACAATTTATTACAAAATTTCGTAACTTTTTACACTTAACTAACATAAGGGATAATGGGCAAATTAAGTTTTTGCATGTGCCCATCAACCCAACTCCTAAACTTCGCGACATGAGTATAAACGCCTGGAAATTTAGTCTGACATCCAAGACCCCAGGCCACAATGCCCACTTGGACGTACCTGGAAGGATTTTTCGGATCTGGGCAAACCAACGGACTGCCACCATCACCCTGAAATTGCATTATATTTCAAGGTAAAAAATGTTTCAGTACACTAAGCGAGGTGTGTATACTATTTTTTGTACAAGAAAAAGTCTCACCGTACAGGTATCCTTCCCCTCCTCACCCCCAGCGCACATAAAGCTCTCGTGCAAGGAAAACGAATTGCCCAACTTGCCACTTCTCAGCACTCTTTGACACTGCTCATGAGGAACCGTCGGAAGACCGATCTTCTTCAGAATCAACTGGTATTGTCCTTCATCACCAAACACGTTTTTCCCCCATCCAGTGGCGAAACACTCTTTCCCAAAAATCACTTCGTTTTGCGAAGGAAGACATGCGGTGCCAATGTGCCTCGCCTTATTGAAGGGCGTTTCAAGGATCAAAAGCGCGATGTCGTTCAAAAGTCCCTTGAACCTGAACCTTTCATGGAGGATAATTTTGGCGACGTTTCGCTCTTGAAATGGGTACTCTTCATCAGTGGTTTTGGCGTCCCATTCGCCGGCGCGGGCTTTCAGTTCGCTGGCTTGGAGTCTGGAATGAGAACCCGTGAAACACCCATCCTGCGGGTAAATGAAAAGACTCACTCGTGGACGTAATGGGCTGCAGTCAACACCACCCTCGGGGCTATTAGGGAGCCTCCACAAAGGGAGAACGCTTCAGATGGTGCTGGGGCAAAGTTCTTCTTGATGATGGCGACCATCCATGGGAATTCTCCGAACTCTGCTTCATTGTGAGTGTTTCCTTGGACTTGGAAACTGATGCCGTTTTTATTGCGGATTCCACATTGGGATTTGACTGGGATAACTGGAGTGGGGCGTGGAGTTGGGGGTTGTGGTCCCGAATCTTCGGCTGTTTTACAACACACCTCCATTATTTTTCGGCAGGGTCTTGGCTCGCCCAGTCTGGAATTGGTGGTCGTTAAAGAAAAAGTGTGTTAAAACTCAGGAAATCGTTCGTTAATAGCCATCATTAATAGACGATTTTGCAACAGAAGTTTATAGTTTATCAAAGATTCTGTGAAAGAGAGAAGACGCCAATTCTAAAAAATTCAAAAATTTCAGTAGATTGAAAAACATTGGGAACTAAATCTTAGATTGACATGTCAAATAGTGTGGGTGATAAAAAAAAACAACAAAAACTCAAAATTTTGTATTATTTGACGAGAAATCGTCGTTTAACATCAAAATAAGCGGAATTCTCTAAGAATTTTGACGAATTTCTGCTGTTTTCTTGCAATTCAGCCGTTGAATCTTGATAAAAATTGGTGGTTTTGTAGATTTTGAGCTCTTTTTTGCAAATCCAAGACAGAAAAGGGCGAGAATCAGCGAGAAATCGTCGTTTAGCATTAAAATAAGCGGATTTCTCGAAAAATTTTGATAAATTTCTGCTGTTTTCTTGCAATTCAGCCGTTGAATCTTGATCAAAATTGGTGGTTATGTAGATTTCGAGCTCTTTTTTGTAAATCCAAGACAGAAAACGGCGAAAATCAGCGAGAAATCGTCGTTTAGCATCAAAATAAGCGGACTTCTCAAAGAATTTTGATAAATTTCTGCTGTTTTCTTGCAATTCAGCCGTTGAATCTTGATCAAAATTGGTGGTTTTGTAGAATTCGAGCTCTTTTTTGCAAATCCAAGACAGAAAACGGCGAAAATCAGCGAGAAATCGTCGTTTAGCATGAAAATAAGCGGATTTCTCGAAGAATTTTGATAAATTTCTGCTGTTTTCTTGCAATTCAGCCGTTGAATCTTGATAAAAATTGGTGGTTTTGTAGATTTCGATTTTTTTTTGCAAATCCAAGACGGAAAACGGCGAGAATCAGCGAGAAATCGTCGTTTAGCATCAAAATAAGCGGATTTCTCTAAGAATTTTGATGAATTTCAGTTGTTTTCTTGCAATTCAGCCGTTAAATCTTGATAAAAATTTATGGTTTTATAGATTTCGAGCTCTTTTTTGCAAATCTAAGACAGAAAACGGCGAGAATCAGCCAGAAATCGTCGTTTAGCATCAAAATAAGCGGATTTCTCTAAGAATTTTGATGATTTCGTGCAGATTTCTCCTGTTTTTTCGCAATTCAGCCGTTGAATCTTGATAAAAATTGGCAATTTTGTAGATTTTTAGCTCTTTTTTGCAAATCCAAGACAGAAAACGGCGAGAATCAGCGAGAAATCGCCGTTTTGCATCAAACAAGCGGATTTCTCTAAGAATTTTGATGATTTCATGCAGATTTCTCCTGCTTTTTCGCAATTCAGCCGTTGAATCTTGATAAAAATTGGCAATTTTGTAGATTTTTAGCTCTTTTTTGCAAATCCAAGACAGAACACGGCGAAAATGAGCGAGAAATGGTCGTTTTGCATCGAAAGAAGCGGATTTCTCTAAGAATTTTGATGATTTCGTGCAGATTTCTGCTGTTTTCTTGCAATTCTTGCAATCAAAATCCTGAATCGAATTCTAAGCGAGAAAATCGTAGCTCCGGAAATATATGAAGCACCGACATTTCCGAAGCTTCAAAATTTTGGCCCAAAATTTCAATCGCCTCTTTATTCAGTTATGTGTTGAAGTATAGATTCAGCGTGAAATTCTGCGTAAAATGAGGCCCAAAAACATAAATTTCCGTAACAAATAATCTAGTTTCAAAATTGATTTTCACAGGGTGTTTTTAAAGTCATTTTCAAGAAGCTTTTTCGCAGCAAAAACGAAATCTAATATCTTTGAATTATACATCAATCGAAAGAGCAGCTCTAGATCTACAATAAAATCATAATAAAAGAATTCAAAAGCAATATTTCAAGAATCCAAAGAACGAATTCATAGAATGTAAAGAAAGTAACAAAATAAAAATAATTCATCAAAATTAGCAAAAAAGTCTAAAGAGAGTATCTAAATAATCCAACGAATGCAAAGAAAAATTAATATTATTTAAAACATCCAAGAAAGCATTTAAAAAACGAATTCAAAAAGAGAATAAAAAAAAGTTTAAAGATGGAAATAAAAAAATGTGAAAAATCCAATCCCAAGAATACAAATTAATAAAAAATCTAGCAAATAAAAAGATAGAATTTAAAGAAAGAATGCAGAGAATTGAATGAAAGTATCTGAAAAAAAACCAAAGAAAGAAATAAAGAATCTAAAGACGGAATGCAAAGAATGCTCTCTTCTAAAGAACCGAAAAAAAATGCAAAGAGTTTAATGAACGAATTTAAAAAATACAAAGGAAGAATCTAGAGAATCCAAAAAACGAGTTTGAAGAATGCGATAAATGAATTCTAAGAATTCAAAGAAACCGCCAAAATAATCCTAAGAAAAAATTGACAGAATAATTCAAGCACAAAATTTAAAGATTTAAGGGTTTCCCATAGTTTCATAGAGTAAACAAAATCTGAAGAATCAGAAAATTCCAAAGAATCTAAAAAATCTAAAGAAAAAATTCAAAGAGAACATCGAATTGCCAGAGAGTAAAAAATCAGCAGTAGGATCATAGGAAAATAATTCAAAGGCAATATTTCAGAAATCCATAATAATTTATCTAAATAATGAAAAAAATCCAAAGGAAGCATTTAAATAATCCAAAAACAAATATAAAGAAAAATTAAAATAATCCAAAGTATCCAAAACAAGCCTTCAAAAAAAGAATTGAAAGAAAAGATTAAAGGATCTAATAAAAAATTGTAAAAAAAACGAATTCTAAAAATAGAAATTATTGAACAAATGAAAAGTCCAAAAAAAGAATGCAGAATCCAAAAACTAAGAAATCGTAGAAATACAAGAATCTTAAAAAGCAAAAAGTCAAAAAATGTTAGACTAATGGAAAAGCCAACTTCTATGAAACCGAAAATTTGAAAATAGTCAAAAGATCTGGAAAAATTGTAGGTTTTTCAAAACTTATATAAAATATTATGTATTTAGTATATGATGATATTATTTAGTTAATTATCATCTCCATAATTCAAGATACTTGAAAAGCTAGAACTTCAAAAATTGAAGAGCTAATATTCAAAGAACCTCAGAAAAATATTCGCCAAATTTTTAGGGCCTGACGCACTGATAAAATTGACAAAATTCTAGAATCTTAAGAAAACAGAACTTCTAAATCTTAAAATCTTAATTTCTAGGACTATTCAGGATCTCAGACTATTCGAAAGATTTGTTTGTGATGTCAGGATAACAATATCAAATTTCCTAAATTATTAAAACCTAAATTATTTCAACAGAGTGCCAAAGTATTTTTCAAGAAAGTAAAGAAAGTCAAAATAAAAATAATTCATCAAAATAATCAAAAAAATCTAAAGAAAGTATCTAAATAATCCAGAAAATATCCAAAGAATGCAAAGAAAAATTAATATTATCTGAAACATCTAAAAAAGCATTTAAAGAACGAATTCAAAAAGGTAATAAAAAAAGTTTAAAGATTCAAATAAAAAAATGTGAAAAATCCAAAAAACGAATCCCAAGAATACAAATTAATTAATGAAGAATCAAGCAAATAACACATAAAAAGATAGAATCCAAAGAAAGAATGCCGAGAATTGAATGAAGAGAGAAGTATCTAAAAATCGAAAAAAATGCGAAGAGTTTAATGAACGAATTTAAAGAATACAAAGGAAGAATCTAAAAAATCCAAAAAACGAGTTTGAAGAATGCGATAAATGAATTCTAAGAATTCAAAGAAAGCGTCAAAATAATCCTAAGAAAAAAATGGCAGAATTCAAGCACAAAATTTGAAGATTTAAGGGTTTTTTATAGTTTCATAGAGTAATAAAAGCACTAAAAGAAAATCCGAAGAATCAGGATAATCCAAAAAAACTAAAAAAAATATAAAGAAAAAATTCAAAGAGAACAATGAATTGTAAGAAAGTAAAAAATCAGCAATAGGATCATAGGAAAATAATTCAAAGGCAATATTTCAGAGATCCATAAAATATCAAAAAAGTTAAAATAATTTATCTAAATAATGAAAAAAATTCAAAGGAAGCATTTAAATAATCCAAAAACAAATATAAAGAAAAATTAATATAATCCAAAGGTATCCAAAACAAGCCTTCAAAAAAAGAATTGAAAGTAAAGATTAAAGAATCTAAAAAAAATTGCAAAAAAAACTAATTCTAAAAATAGAAGTTATTGAAATCTAAAAAATTGGGAAACTCGCATATCAGACTTTCTGAGAAAAAAAACTGAAAACCATCTAAAAATCGAATGATTACTTTGATGAGATCCTAAGGCACTTTGAAACTACTTAAATTCCTATTATGAGAGAAAATTACCAATAGCTTAACTCAGAGACGAAGACTTATTAGAAACTCATCATCATTAGCTTTTATCACCGATAACGAGAAAATTTGATGCTAATAAGGCTGGCAAAACGTACGTTTATGCAACATTTTGACTTACCTAATGTTGATCTGGTAAAGAAAGTTCGCTTCAGAATCTTCCCTTTCTTGGCCTTCCGGTATTGTTGTGTTAGTCACCGGATGACATCTATGGTAGGGCACACACTCATTAAGCCCTTTGTTTGGCCCTTCGCCACATTTATGTCTGGCAGCAATGTCGCCCATGGGGGTGCTAGAGACTTCTATGTGATCTGGAGGGACGTAATCCGTTTGGGGTTTTACTGCTTCGAAGCAAAGGCACAGCGCAAGAACTTGGAAAGTTGAAAGGACCATGCTGCTCGTTAGGAGACTTTTGGAACAATGATGACAGAGAAAAGTGCTGGAGGGAAAGTTGGTCTCCCCACCTTGTTAATTGCTTTGTTTGTATTTTCGTTTTGGTTTATTTTTCAGTCTTCTTTTCTTCTTTTTTCATTGATTTTTCTTAATCTTCTAGATATTTTAAGCCTTTAATCTCTTTTTCTGAAGAAATAAATGACTAGCGCGATTCTCTTCTCATTTTTAATTTAGTATTTTTGAACTTTGAGCACTTGAGAATACAAGTAATAAAAGCACTCAAAGAATCCAAATAGTCCTAAAAACCCATAGAATCTAAAGAATTCAAAGAATTCCAAGAAACAGAACAATCCAAAAATTAAAGAAAATGCACAAAAAAAAATAAGCAATACAATCATAAAAAAAGAATTTAAAAGAAACATTTCAAAAACCAAAGAACAAATTCATACATCGTAAAGAAAGTCAAATTAAAAATAATTCATCAAAATAATCAAAAAATCTAAAGAAAGTATCTAAATAATCCAAAAACGAATGCAAAGAATGCAAAGAAAAATTAATATAATCCAAAACATCCAAAAAAAGCATGTAAAGAACGAATTCAAAAAAAAAGAATAAAAAAAGTTTAAAGATCCAAATAAAAAAATGTGAAAAGTCCAAAAAACGAATCCCAAAATTACAAATTAAGAGCCAAAGAAAGAAATAAAAAAGAATATAAATAAAGAATCTAAAGACGGAATGCAAATAATGCTCCATTCTAAAGAATAGAAAAAAAATGCAAAGAGTTTAATAAACGAATTTAATGAATACAAAGGAAGAACCTAAAGAATCCAAAAAACGAGTCTGAAGAATGCGATAAATGAATTCTAAGAATTCAAAGAAAGCGCCAAAATAATGCTAAGAAAAAATCGGCAGAATTCAAGCACAAAATTTGAAGATTTAAGGGTTTTTCTTAGTTTCATAGAGTAATAAGAGCACTAAAAGAAAATCCGAATTCTAAAGAAAAAATTTGAAGAGAACAATGAATTAATAAAGTAAAAAATCAGCAATAGGGTCATAGAAAAATAATTCAAAGGCATAAAATAAAAATAAATTAAAATAATTTATCGAAATAATGAAAAAATCCAAAGAAAGCATTTACATAATCCAAAAACAACAACAAAGAAAAATTAAAATAATCCAAAGTATCCAGCCTGCAAAGAAAAAATTTAAAAAGAGAATACAAAGAAAAGATTAAAGAATCTGATGAAAAATTGAAAAAAATGAAAAAACGAGTCCTAAAAATAGAAGTTATTGAACAAATAAAAAGATAGAGTCCAAATAAGGAATGCAGAATCCAAACATTTTAAAGGAAGCATCTAAAGGATTTAAACAATGAGTTTGAAGAATGCAATAATTGAGTTTAAAGAATACAAAGAAATGAGGTAAAAACCCAAATAACAAATCTCAAGAATAAAATAAAGAATCCAAAAAATTTTCATTTTTAAAGAATAGAAAGATAAAAATGTAAAGAGCTTAGTGAACGAATGAAAGAATGCAAAGAAAGAATCCAAAAAAACTCAAAGAACGAGTCTGAAGAATGCGATCAGTTTCAAATCCAAAAATTTGAGTTTCATAGCGAAAAATTCGAAGAATCCACTGATTCTAAAAAATCAAAAATCTAAAGAAAAAAGTCAAAGGGTATAGAGTAGAATGAATTACAATAAGCAAAATTAACAATAGAACGATAAAAAAAATTAAAGAAAATATTTTTGAAATCCAAAGAAAGAAAGAATCTATAGAATGTAAAGAAACTCAAAATAATCTTAGGGAAGCATCTAAATAATTCAAAAACTAATCTAAATCATGCAAAGAAAAATTTAAATAATCTAAAGAATTAAATTAATAAAGAATCACGCAAATGAAAACGAAAAGCATCTCAAAAGATTCAAAGAAAGAAATACAAAGAAACTGAAAAACAATTCCAATAGGAGGAATTCAAAGAATCCAATAAAAATATTGAAAAAAAAAACCAACAGAATAAATGCGAAGGAAACAAATAAGTAGAGAATTAAAAAAATCCAAAGAATTCAAGAAAACTACAAAATCCTAAGAGTTTAAAGAAAGAATGTAAAGAATTCAAGGAACAAATTTCAAGGATACAAAAAAGAATCAAAAGAATTCAACAAAATAATCCACAAGAGGAATCAAAATAGTCCAATGAAAGTATTAGAAAGAAACATCTTAAGAATAAAAATTCTAAGAAATGCAATGAAATAGTTCTAAGAATTAAATAATCTAACGAAAGAATACAAAGAAAGAATTGAAAGAATGTAAACACAGAATTCAAAAAATTAGTAGATGTAAGAAAAAGTTAAAAAAATCCAAAAAGAAACGAATTCCAAGAATATCAATAAAACTCAAAAGAATTAAAAAAATTGAAAAGAGGCATCTAAAACCAAAGAAAAAAATGTAAAAAATCTAAAGAACGATTCTAAATAATGCAATAAACGAATTCTAAATCAAACTTCAAAGAATTCAAATAAGTAATGTGAAAACCCAAAGAATGAGGCCCAAGAATATAAGAAAAAAACCCAAAAACAGAATTCAAAATGTATGAAGCATCTAAAGAATCCAAAGAACGAGTCTGAAAAATTTAAAGAAAGGATTATAAAAAACCGTAAAGAAGTATTTTCAAAATTACAAATAAAGAATGGAAAGAATAAAAAGAATCCAAAGATAAAATGCAAATAAATCAAAGAACGAATTCCAAGAATACAAATAAAGAATCAAAGGAATTAAAAAACCTCTAAAGAATCCAAAGAAAAAAAATCTAAAGAACGAATCAAAAGAAAAATTAACCTAAAAGATTCAAGGAAGATTTAAAAGGATCAAAAGAATTGAAGGAAAAAATAAAAAAAAGCATAGGCAGCATTTAAAGAATCCGAAAAACGAATCTAATCTAAAGTTCTTTTGCTTTATTTGAGCTGTTAGTGCTGTTTTTTTTTTTGATAAATCTGTATGACACTGGTGAAACGTCAAAAACACGACGAAAACAGAGCTACCAACCTAAAAAAAATCCAAGGAACCAAATAAAAAAAGTTTGATGCTTGCAGATGAAAATATTTATTGTATAATGTAACGAATTAGAACATACATTGTGTTTAAATTCAAAATTCGATGTATGTACATTGTAGGAAATATGTACAGTAACGACATTGTCTACAATTTTGAAGGTTTCTTCATATTCATAACAGGATTTTTAAATGATTATGGTGCATTATAGTAAAGGCAATCAAGCCAAAGTTCTAACATATTGGCTCTAATACCGTACGATCCAAAAAACTGCCAACATTTTACAGTTTCCTGTAACGAATGTTGAATCCAAGACGCAGACAAAATGAGAATCTTTTGGATCATAGGGTAGTTGAAACGAGGGCACTTTGAAGCCGCTGTTAGCATTGTGGCAATGATTCAAAAACAATTCATTTGGGCACATTATATTCCATTTTCCATGGAATGTGATGAACGGTTTTTGAGCATGGAATCTTTTAGAATCTATTTCCTAAATCTATGTACAAAATCGAGGGTGCATTCAAAGTGTAGATATAGAAATCCCATGCCGGCGGTAAATCAGAAATTGAACAACTTTTCTCATTCTTGCTAAGCCGTTCAGTCTGTCATCACAGTGTTCTATCGTGCATGTTGGCATGCTACGTACGTCCTATTCTAATCGAATATAAATATTTAGATTACAAAATACAATTTTGTGATTTTCATATTTACAATATATTCATCAAATCGAGAAAATAAATTCGGATCTAGATAATAATAAACAAAACAAAAATTCAACAACAATATTTCTATCCACTTATACAAAACTGAGCTTTTGGAATGTTAAACTAATTCAAATGGACAACGGCCAAAGTCGAGAAACACACCTTTTAATATTTTATTTGAAATGTCCTCACTTGTCTTAACAAAACATTCAACAACCCGTCATTTACGACATAGAAATAAATCTTCGATTAATAAAACTATTTTCGGATACGTCCAACTTTGGTTTTGCGACGCCCACAAGCTCGAATTGGCCAATGGAGAAACGGACGGTCACATTTACACAGCTCAACTATGCTCAAAATTATGTCCAACTTCTATTACATTAGTTTGCCTGAATATAAAGAAAGTAATTTTAGAACAAGAATGTTTGATTTTAGATTTTTTTTTTGAATAAGAACTAAAATTTCTAAATTTTCCATTAAATTGTTAAGTCTGACAAATTAATTACGCTCAAAATTATGTCCAACTTTTATTACATTAGTTTGCCTGAATATAAAAAAAGTAATTTTAGAACAAGAATGTTTGATTTTAGATTTTTTTTTGAATAAGAACTAAAATTTCTAAATTTTCCATTAAATTGTTAAGTCTGACAAATTAAGTGTCTCAAGTTACAGAAATTTTAGAACAGAAAATTCAAATTTTAGTATTTTTTATTTGTCGAATAAACTTTTTTTATTTTATTAAATTTTGGTTTAGTGTAAAAACAATAATATTCTGTGAATTTGTTACTTCAAAAGGCATGTACATTGGATTTCAATAAATTTGCGTATACCCAATTTTTTCTAGATTGAGTTCGCCTTCATATTGACACTGACAGATTAAAAAATTAATCAAAATGCCAAGAATGATTGTGACAGCATTTGTCAGTTTGACATAACCTAAGTAAGAAAATACCAAATTTCAGAAGATTTTCTTATTTTAGAATTTTTCATTTCAAGCATGATTTTATTTTTTTTCATTTGGTGCAACTGTATCTTGTATGTTGTATATTGACATTCTCAAATTAAAAATTTTTAGAACAAGAAGTTTCAATTTTAGAATTTTTCATTTGTCTAATGAATTATATATTTTTTTTTAATAAAGTTAGGTCTGGCAAAAGAACTATAAAAATTAATGATTTTATTATACAAAGCACATGTAGTGAGTGTCCTAAATTACAAAATTTTAGAGTATGAAATTCAAATTTTTGAAATTTTGAGTAATTAGCCAAACCAAAAATTCTAAATATTTTCAAACTTGAAATAACGTTTGGTTGGTAGACTTATTATTACCCTAGAAACGTTTATCGAGTGCTTTAAATTTCAAAATTTTAGAACAAGAATGACTATTTTTGGAATTTTTTCATTGAAAGTTGATCTCAAAATTCAAAATTTTTAAATTTTTCCGACAGTTTTGACGAATATGCATTGAAATTTGGTGCAACTATTACTTGTATTTTGATTATTGCGTCTTTTAAATTACAAAATTTTAGAACAAAACTTCAAATTTTAGAATTTTTTATTGCAAAAAATCCAAAATTTTCTAACAAAGTTTGTAAATCGTAGAATTTTTGAGACAAAATAATGAATTTTGGTGAACTTATTCAAGAGTTCTATAAATTACAGCATTTTAGGACAAGAACGTCAAATTTTAGAATTTTTTATGTTGAATAAGAACTTAAAATTCTAAATATTCTATTAAATTATGTAAGTTTTAACGCAAAAGCAATAAAGTTTGGTAGACTTATTACTTTAGAGACGTTTATTGTCTGCCTTAAATTACCAAATTTCAGAAGAAGAATTTCTAATTTTAGAACTTTTTTGCTTAATGAATTATAATTTTTTTTATTAAAGTTAGGTCTGGCAAAAGAACGATAAAATTTTATGATTTTATTATACAAAGCACATGTAATGAGAGTCCTAAATTACAAAATTTAAGAGTAAGAAATTTGAATTTTAGAAATTTTTAGTAATTAGCCAAACCCAAAATTCTAAATATTTTCAAACTTTAAATGAAGTTTGGTTGGTAGACTTATTATTACCCTAGAAACGTCTATCGAGTGTTTTAGATTACAAAATTTTAGAACAAGAATCACTAATTTTAGAATTTTCCATTGAAAGTTGATCTCAAAATTCAAAATTTTCAATTTTTTCCGACAGTTTTGACGAATATGCACTGAAAATTGGTGCAACTATTACTTGTATTTTGATTATTGCGTCTATTAAATTATAAAATTTTAGAACAAAAACATCAAATTTTAGAATTTTTCATCTTAAAAAATCCAAATTTTCTATCAAAGTTTGTACATTGGAGAATTTTTGAGGTAAAAAAATAAATTTTGGTGGACTTATTCAAGAGTTCTATAAACAACAGCATTTTAGGACAAGAACGTCAAATTTTAGAATTTTTCATTTTGAGCACGAACTCAAAAATCAAAATTTTTGTCCGTCAACGTTGCATTATAAACTGTAATAGTAGAGTGTCAAATTTAATTATTGTGAAAAACTCAAAATCCAAAATTTTGGATTAAATCTTTAAACCGTTTTAACGAACTCAAAATGCAAAATTTTCCAACTATCAAATAAATGCGACTTCCCGCCAAAACCGGCCGTGGACTCAAACCAAAGTTCGAAACTTCCGAACACAACGTTAAGGTAGCAGTGTGAAGTGGCTTATTAGAATGTAATCCAACCGGCGCAGTACATTCAAACGTACGGCAAGAGTGCTGAATCTCAGGTACGCTTTACTCTAGAGAAAGGCCATCCGCACCTGTCTAGCCACCGTCTAACCACAGCATAACCGCTCAAACTTGAAAAACCCCCAAAATCGTCTTTAATTTTAAAGATAAAATTTTGAAAATTTGCATACGCTCACAGTTAACAAATCTCTAGAAGCTGATGGAAAAATTTGTTTTTTATCACTGATAGTTTTGGCGTCGCGACGCCTTAAAAATGTAACTTTTAGTTAATTGTGAGGGTTTGTAAATCAAGCCCTAATTTATTTTTTTTTGTTTACAAACTTTTAGAACATGAATCACTAATTTTAGAATTGTTCCATTGAAAGTTGATCTCAAAATTCAAAATTTTCAATTTTTTCTGACAGTTTTGACGAATTTGCACTGAAATTTGGTTGAACTATTACTTGTATTTGGATTATTGCGTCTATTAAATTACAAGATTTTAGAACAAAAACTTCAATTTTAGAATTTTTCATTTCAAAAAATCCAAAATTTTATAGCAAAGTTTGTAAATCGTAGAATTTTTGAGGCAAAATAATGAATTTTGGTGAACTTATTCAAGAGTTTTATAAATTACAGCATTTTAGAACAAGAACGTCAAATTTTAGAATTTTTTATGTTGAATAAGAACTCAAAATTCTAAATATTCTATTAAATTGTGTAAGTTTAACAGTTTTCACGCAAAAGCAATGAAGTTTGGTAGACTTATTTGTTTAGAGACGTTTACTGTGTGCCTTAAATTACCAAATTTTAGAAGAAGAATTTCTAATTTTAGAACTTTTCATTTCAAGCATAACTTTAAACAAATTATACGAAATTTTTAATTTTTTTTTCCGTCAGTTTTGTCGACTATGCACTATAACTTGCATGCTGTTTATTGAGATTCTCAAATTACAAACTTTTAGATCAAAAAGTTTTAATTTTAGAACTTTTCATTTGTCTAATAATTTATATTTTTTTTTATTAAAGTTAGGTCTGGCAAAAAAACTATAAAATTGAATGATTTTATTATACAAAGCACAAGCAATGAGTGTCCTAAATTACAAAATTTTAACTTTTAGAACAAGAAATTCGAATTTTAGAAATTTTTTTGTAATGAGCCAAACTCAAAATTCAAAATTTTCAATTTTTTCCGACAGTTTTGACGAATTTGAACTGAAATTTGGTTGAACTATTACTTGTATTTTGATAATTGCATCTTTTAAATTACAAAATTTTAGAACAAAAACTTCAAATTTTAGAATTTTTCATTGCAAAAAATCCAAAATTTTCTAACAAAGTTTGTAAATCGTAGAATTTTTGAGACAAAATAATGAATTTTGGTGAACTTATTCAAGAGTTCTATAAATTACAACATTTTAGAGCAAGAACGTCAAATTTTAGAATTTTTTATGTTGAATAAGAACTCAAAATTTTAAATATTCTATTAAATTGTGTAAGTTTAACAGTTTTCACGCAAAAGCAATGAAGTTTGGTAGACTTAGTTTAGAGACGTTTACTGTGTGCCTTAAATTACCAAATTTTAGAAGAAGAATTTCTAATTTTAGAACTTTTCATTTCAAGCATAACTTTAAACAAATTATACGAAATTTTTAATTTTTTTTCCGTCAGTTTTGTCGACTATGCACTATAACTTGCATGCTGTTTATTGAGATTCTCAAATTACAAACTTTTAGATCAAAAAGTTTTAATTTTAGAACTTTTCATTTGTCTAATAATTTATATTTTTTTTTATTAAAGTTAGGTCTGGCAAAAAAACTATAAAATTGAATGATTTTATTATACAAAGCACAAGCAATGAGTGTCCTAAATTACAAAATTTTAACTTTTAGAACAAGAAATTCGAATTTTAGAAATTTTTTTGTAATGAGCCCAACTCAAAATTCAAAATTTTCAATTTTTTCCGACAGTTTTGACGAATTTGAACTGAAATTTGGTTGAACTATTACTTGTATTTTGATAATTGCATCTTTTAAATTACAAAATTTTAGAACAAAAACTTCAAATTTTAGAATTTTTCATTGCAAAAAATCCAAAATTTTCTAACAAAGTTTGTAAATCGTAGAATTTTTGAGACAAAATAATGAATTTTGGTGAACTTATTCAAGAGTTCTATAAATTACAACATTTTAGAGCAAGAACGTCAAATTTTAGAATTTTTTATGTTGAATAAGAACTCAAAATTTTAAATATTCTATTAAATTGTGTAAGTTTAACAGTTTTCACGTAAAAGCAATGAAGTTTGGTAGACTTATTTGTTTAGAGACGTTTATTGTGTGCCTTAAATTACCAAATTTTAGAAGAAGAATTTCTAATTTTAGAATTTTTCATTTCAAGCATGATTTTAAAATATGCAAAATTTTTATTTTTTTTTCGGCAGTTTTGACGACTGCACTATAACTTGTATGTTGTGTATTAAGTTTCTCAAATTACAAACTTCTAGAACAAGAAGTTCTAATTTTAGAATTTTTCATTGTTTTAATGAATTATATTTTTTTTTATTTAAGTTAGCCCTGGCAAAAGAAATATAAAATTTTATGATTTTATTATACAAAGCACATGCAATGAGTGTCTTAAATTACAAAATTTTAAATTTCAGAACAAGAGATTCGAATTTTAGAAATTTTTTAGTAATGAGCCAAACTCAAAATTCAAAATTTTCAATTTTTTCCGACCGTTTTGAAATTTGGTGCAACTATTACTTGTATTTTGATTATTGAGTTAGTTTCCAATTTCATTACGTCAAAATTGGGAACTACGTTTACACCCATCTGTCAACTTGTCATCTGTCATCTGTCATCTTGTGTCACAAATGACATGTATCCTTTGGCTCGCTTTAGATTGTAAAAAAAGCCTTAATTGGTGAAATTGTCGCTTTGTCGATGTTAATTAACGATTTCTGGTGTCCATAAAATGCCACATGCCCGAGTTAATCAAAATTAACCTTTATAAGAATGAATGAAGTGACTTGTGAAATTTTGGTGTAAACGTAGTTAATAATTTTGAAAACTAACTTGATTTTTTCGCAAATTTTAAACACAATTTGCATTAGATTTATAATAAAAACTCAGATATTTGTATCACAGTTGTGTTGAAAAAAAAATCGCGAACTTTTCTGCGAAAACTCGAAAATCGCGAAAAATTATACTTCCTAGGCGTCGCGACGCCAACCAAACCGTGGGAAAAAACAAATTTTTGCGTCAGCTTCTAGAGCTTTGTCAACATTGACCGTATGCGAATTTTCAAAATTTTGTCTTCAAAATTAAAGACGATTTTGGGGGTGCCCTGTAGAATTTTTCAAACATTTCGTGTCGCTACTGGTTGTATACTGTGGTTGACCTTGCTCTCAATCATTAATAATCATCACAGGTGCAACAGTAAAAGTAATTATCATTAAAATGGCACGGATTTGGTCGCGGTTTTAGGATTCTAGTACACATTTTTGCCGATTTGGTCCAAGTCTTCGTGTTATTGCTAATTTTTGATTTGGTTTGAAACAGTTGAAGAATGTGTACTAGTGCAATAATAAATAAATACAAATCCTGATCCACTCCTGATGCATTCACAATAATAAATGGTGTATCGGGTGTTCAACTAAAAATGGCCGAACACCCGATAGATTTCACGTCGTGTAGGCAATATCACAATATATAATGCACAAAATGTGTTACAATTGTCAAAATATGAGTAGACTATGTACAGTGCTTTACCAGCTACACGTTTTGCGAACCTTTATGTCATAAAATTGCAATAAATTGATACAGCAAAAGTAGATAAATATATTATTAAAACCAACACTGTCAGCACTGTTGTTCTTTCTAACTACACTGTATTTTAGAGTGCTTGATATGTACTTTTATTAAAATCACACGGTTTTCTTTCTTCATTGGTGTGCGTCAGATTGGGTGTAACTGCTGTAGTGATAGAAGAAAAATATTAGAAAAACTGCAAAGGCGGTCGGGAAAGTAATCCGAGCTATAACGTCTATAGTCTTTGCTACACGGATTGGATGCGGAGGCTCCTTTTTTCGCACCTGCAATAAACAAGACTACTCCAGGTTAGACTATTGTGGAGAGAAATACAACAACACAAAGCTCTACTGCGAATAAGATTGGATTGCAATCAGCTTTTCCGAAGACACGCGATTTTTCATTTACAACGACAATTTTGCGTGCTGTTTCAACAGGGGAAAACATGCACATTTTCAAAAGTATTTGATTGAGAGATTACTTTTGCTTTCGTTCTTAGAACAGGTCACTAATTAAGTTTAAAATTTTAAAATTCCCGCTATTCAAACAATTCTAAAAGTATTGTCTAGCAAATTTAGGAAGTTCAAAGATTTTGAATTATTCTAGAAATGCAAGGAGGTTAAAAAATCCAGCAGTTCCAAAATAATGGTAAAATAAAAAACAAGTTATGACAAGAATTTGAAAATTCAATTAAATTACAGAAATCAGAAGCTCTTTAAAAAGTTCTAAATAAATAAAAACAAACCCGAAGATTCTAAGAGAAAGTAGAGATTTTAAAGAATCTAGAAAACTCAAAAATCTAGAGAACCTATTGAATCTGAACAACCCAGAGAATCAGGAAAATCTAAAAAATCTCAAGAATCTCGAAATCCTAGAGAATTTGGAACATTTAGGAAACATGAATCTAGATAATGCGAAGAATCTGCAGAATATTGAGAATTTGGACAATCCAAAGAACTCTAGAGAATCTAGAAAATCCATCCAGAAAACCTATAGAATTGAAACAAAAATAGAAAATTTTAAAGGATCTAAAAGACCATAGAATTTAGAAAACCCATAGAATGTGGAGAACCAATAAAACCCAGAGAAAATTTGAAAAACCAAGAGAATCTAAAGGATATGAAGAATCTGCAAAATACAGATAAATTTAGACAATCTAGACAACTTAGAGAGTCTACAAAACCTAGAGATTCCAGAAGTTTCAGAGAACTTGTAGAATCAAGAAAATTTAGGAAATTTCAAGAATCGAAATGACACAGAAGGATCTAGAGAATCTAGAAATTCTCAATGAATCTAGACAGTCTAGAAAATCTAGAAAATATAAGGAACTCATAGAATTTAAAAAACTCATAGAATGTGGAGAATCATTAAAACCCAGAGAGAAATATATAGAACATAAAGTACCTAAAGAATCTAATGAACCAAGAAAATCTCAGGAATTTAGAGATTCTACAGAACTTAGATAATAAGAAGAATAATCTGGAGAACTTAAAGAATCTAGAAAACCCTATCAATCTAAAAAACAAAGAGAACTTTGACAAACTAGAAGTCTCAGAGAAAACTCAGAAAATCCAGAGAATCTAGAAAATTTAGAGAATTTAGAAAATCTCGACAAGAGAGAACTTTGACAAACTAGAAGTCTCAAAGAAAACTCAGAAAATCCAGAGAATCTAGAAAATCTAGAGAATTTAAAATTTAATTTTCAAAAATCTAGGAATCTAAAGAATACGAAGAATCTTGCAGGATATAGAAAAATAGACATTCTAGAGAACCCAGAAGACCTAGAAATTCCACAAGATCCAAAGAACCTGTAGAATAAAGAAAATCTAGAAAATTGTAGGAATCTAAAAAATCTAGAAAATCTAGTCAGTCTAAACAGGGTCTAAAAAATTTAGAAAATATAAGAAACCTAGAAAACCTATGGAATATGGAGAAGCAATAAAATCTAAAGAAACTAGCGCTTTTGCAGAACCTAAAGTATCTAGAGAAACAATAGAATCTAGAGAATCTATGAAATCTATGAATCCAGAAAATGATGAAAATGAAAAAAACTCAGAAAATCTAGAGAATCTAGGGAATTTAGAAAATATAGAGAATTTGGAAAATCTCGACAACCTAGAGATTTTCAAAAATCTAGGAATCTAAAAAATCTAGAGAATTTAGAAAATATAGAGAATTTAGAGAATCTTGACAACCTAGAGATTTTCAAAAATCTAGGAATCTAAAGAATACGAAGAATCTGCAGAATATAGAAAAATAGACATTCTAGAGAACCCAGAAGACCTAGAAATTCCACAAGATCCAAAGAACCTGTAGAATAAAGAAAATCTAGAAAATTGTAGGAATCTAAAAAATCTAGAAAATCTAGTCAGTCTAAACAGGGTCTAAAAAATTTAGAAAATATAAGAAATTTAGAAAACTTATGGAATATGGAGAAGCAATAAAATCTAAAGAAACTAGCGCTTTTGTAGAACCTAAAGTATCTAGAGAACCAATAGAATCTAGAAAATCTATGAAATCTATGAACCCAGAAAATGATGAAGATGAAAAAAACTCAGAAAAATCTAGAGAATCTAGGGAATTTAGAAAATATAGAGAATTTAGAAAATCTCGACAACCTAGAGATTTTCAAAAATCTAGGAATCTAAAAAATCTAGAGAATTTAGAAAATATAGAGAATTTAGAGAATCTTGACAACCTAGAGATTTTCAAAAATCTAGGAATCTAAAGAATACGAAGAATCTGCAGAATATAGAAAAATAGACATTCTAGACAACCCAGAAGACCTAGAAATTCCACAAGATCCAAAGAACCTGTAGAATAAAGAAAATCTAGAAAATTGTAGAAATCTAAAAAATCTAGAAAATCTAGTCAGTCTAAACAGGGTCTAAAAAATTTAGAAAATATAAGAAACTTAGAAAACCTATGGAATATGGAGAAGCAATAAAATCTAAAGAAACTAGCGCTTTTGTAGAACCTAAAGTATCTAGAGAACCAATAGAATCTAGAAAATCTATGAAATCTATGAACCCAGAAAATGATGAAGATGAAAAAAACTCAGAAAAATCTAGAGAATCTAGGGAATTTAGAAAATATAGAGAATTTAGAAAATCTCGACAACCTAGAGATTTTCAAAAATCTAGGAATCTAAAAAATCTAGAGAATTTAGAAAATATAGAGAATTTAGAGAATCTTGACAACCTAGAGATTTTCAAAAATCTAGGAATCTAAAGAATACGAAGAATCTGCAGAATATAGAAAAATAGACATTCTAGAGAACCCAGAAGACCTAGAAATTCCACAAGATCCAAAGAACCTGTAGAATAAAGAAAATCTAGAAAATTGTAGAAATCTAAAAAATCTAGAAAATCTAGTCAGTCTAAAAAGGGTATAAAAAATTTAGAAAATATAAGAAACCTAGAAAACCCATGGAATATGGAGAACCAATAAAATCTAGAGAAACTTGCGCATTTGCAGAACCTAAAGTATCTAGAGAATCAACAGAATCTAGAGAATCTATAAAATCAATGAACCCCGAAAATGATGAAAATGAAAAAAACTCAGAAAATCTAGAAAATCTAAAGAATTCAAAAAATATAGAGAATTTAGAAAATCTCGACTATCTAGGAATTTTCAAAAATCTAGGAATCTAAAGAATACGAAGAATCTGCAGAATATAGAAAAATAGACATTATAGAGAACCCAGAAGACCTAGAAATTCCACAAGATCCAAAGAACCTGTAGAATAAAGAAAATCTAGAAAATTGTAGGAATCTAAAAAATCTAGAAAATCTAGTCAGTCTAAACAGGGTCTAAAAAATTTAGAAAATATAAGAAACTTAGAAAACCTATGGAATATGGAGAACCAATAAAATCTAAAGAAACTAGCGCATTTGCAGAACCTAAAGTATCTAGAGAACCAACAGAATCTAGAGATTCTATGAAATCTATGAACCCAGAAAATGATAAAAATGAAAAAAACTCAGAAAATCTAGAGAATCTAGGGAATTTAGAAAATATAGAGAATTTAGAAAATCTCGACAACCTAGAGATTTTCAAAAATCTAGGAATTTAAAGAATACGAAAAATCTGCAGAATATAGAAAAATAGACATTCTAAAGAACCCAGAAGACCTAGAAATTCCACAGGATCCAAAGAACCTGTAGAATAAAAAAAATCTAGAAAATTGTAGGAATTTAAAAAACCTAGAAAATGTAGTCAGTCTAAAATGGGTCTAAAAAATTTAGAAAATATAAGAAACCTAGAAAACCTATGGAATATGGAGAACCAATAAAATCTAAAGAAACTAGCGCTTTTGCAGAACCTAAAGTATCTAGAGAATCTATGAAATCTATGAACCCAGAAAATGATGAAAATGAAAAAAACTCAGAAAATCTAGAAAATCTAAAAAATCTAGAGAATTTAGAAAATATAGAGAATTTAGAAAATCTTGACAACCTAGAGATTTTCAAAAATCTAGGAATTTAAAGAATACGAAGAATCTGCAGAATATAGAAAAATAGACATTCTAGAGAATCCAGAAGACCTAGAAATTCCACAAGATCCAAAGAACCTGTAGAATAAAGAAAATCTAGAAAATTGTAGGAATCTAAAAAATCTAGAAAATTTAGAAAATCTAGTCAGTCTAAAAAGGGTCTAAAAAATTTAGGAAATATAAGAAATCTAGAAAACCTATAGAATATGAGGAACCAATAAAAACTAGAGAAACTAGCGCTTTTGCAGAACTTAAAGTATGTAGAGAACCAACAGAATCTAGAGAATCTATGAAATCTATGAACCCAGAAAATGATGGAGAACTTAATGATTCAAGAGAACCTTAAAACATTGGAGTACATATTAAATCTGAAAACCCAGAAAACTTTTAGAACCTAGAAAAACTAAAGAAAACACAGAGAAACTGCAGAAATGAGAAAATCTAAAAAAATTAGATAATCTCGGCAATTTAGAAAATTTGAAAAACCTAGAGAATCAAAGGAATCTAGAGAATATGAAGAATCTACAAAATATAGATAAATTTAGACAATCTAGAGAACCTATAGATTCTTATTAATCTAGAAAGTCTAGAAAATCTAGAAAATATAAGGAACTCATAGAATTAAGAAAACCCTTAGAATGTGGAGAACCTAAAGAATTTGGAGAATTTATGGAATCCGGAGAATCTGTAGAATTTAGAGAATATACAGGATGTAAAATACCTAAATGAATTTAGTGAACCAAGAGAATTTATAGAACCCTGCTAATCTAAACAATAATAACAATAACTCAGATTATAGAGAACGTAAAAAAATAGAGAACCTATTGATTCTAAAAAACTGAGAGAATTTTGAGAACTTATAAAAATTGAATTTGAACAACCAAGGGAACATAGAAAGCTAGAGCAAACCCTGAGAATCTGGAAAACCTAAAAAATCTAAAGTATCTCGAAATCCTAGAGAATTTGGAAAATCTAGGAAACAGGAATCTAAATAATGCAAAGAATCTGCAAAATATTGACAATTTAGAAAATCTGAAGAACTCTAAAGAATCTAAATGACCTAGAGAATCCATCCAGAAAACTTATAGAATTAAAAAAATAGAAATTTTTAAAACATCTAAAAGACGTAGGATTTTAGAGTCAAAAGGTCTAGAGAATCTAAAAATATAAGACATCTACAAAATATAGAAAACCCAAGGAATAAAGAACCAATAAAACCTTGGGACCTAAACCTGGAAAATATGGAAAACCCAGAAAATTTGGAGCACCGTTGAACTCCAGAAAACTTAAAAAATCTAGAAAATCTAGAGATTCTGTAAAATTTAGAGAATCTGTACAATTTAGAAAAGATACAAAACATAAAGTACCTAAAGAATCCAATGAACCAAGAGAATCTAAGGAATTTAGAGAATCTATAAAACCTAGATGATATGAAGAATAATTAGGAAAACCCGTTCAATTTAAAAAATAGAGAGAACTTTGACAAACTAGAAGTTCCAAAGAAAACTCAGAAAAGCTAGAGAAGCTAGAAAATCTAGAGAATTTAGAAAATATAGGGAAGTTAGAAAATCTCGACAACCTAGGAATCTAAAGAATACGAAGAATCTTCAGAATATAGAAAAATAAAAATTCTAGAGAACCCAGAAGACCTAGAAAATCCACAATATCCAAAAAACCTGAGAATAAAGAAAATCTTGAAAATTTTAGGAATCTAAAAGATCTAGAACATCTAGTCAGTCTAAAGAGTCTAAAGAATTTAGAAAATATAAGTAACCTTATATTATAAGAAAACCAATGGAATATGGAGAACCAATAAAATCTAGAGAAACTAGCGCATTTGCAGAAGTATCTAGAGAATCTATGAAATCTATGAACCCAGAAAACTTTTAGAACCTAGAAAAACTAAGGAAAACACATAGAATCAGCAGAAATGAGAAAATCTAAAGAAATTAGTAAATCTCGCCATCTTAGAAAATCAAAAGAATCTAGAGAATATGAAGAATCTACAAAATATAAATAAATTTAGACAATCTAGACAACTCAGAGAATCTAGAAGACTTAGAGATTCCAGAAGTACCAGAGAACTTGTAGAATCAAGAAAATTTAGGAAATTCCAAGAATCGAAATGACACAGAAAATGTAAAGAATCTAGAGATTCCTAATGAATCTAGAAAGTCTAGAAATTCTGGATAATATAAGGAACCCATAGAATTTAGAAAACCCATAGAATGTGGAGAACCAATAAAACCCAGAGAAACTAGAGAAACTGAAAAATCTAGAGAATATAGAGAATTTATAGAATTTTAGAATCTCGCCAATCTAGAAAATTTGGAAAATCCTATGAGGATCTAGAGAGTCTAAGAGGGCTACAAAATTCAAAAAAAGTTAGAGAACATAGAAAACTTAGATAACCTGGAGAATGTGGAGAACCTAAAGAAATTGAAGAATTTATGGAATCCAGAGAATCTAAAGTATCCAGAAAATTTAGAGAATCTGTAGAATTTAGAGAATATACAGGATATAAAATACTTAAAAGAATTAGTGAACCAAGAGAATCTAGAGAACGTAGAGAATCTATAGAACCTTGATAATATAAATAATAATTTAGAGAACATAGAGGATAGAGAACCCAAAAAAATATAGAACCTATTGATTCTAAAAAAATTAAAGAGAACGTTGAGAATATAGAAAAACTAGAGAAAATCCAAAGAATCTGGAGAAGATAAAAAATCTAGATAACATAGAGGATTTATAGAATCTTGACAACCTATTGAATATGGAAAACCTAAGAAATGAAAGGAAGCTAAAGAATGCAGGGAAACCTTTAGATTAAAGAAAATTAAAAAAAAAATCTAAAAGATCTATACAATTTTAAGATTTGATGCGATCTGGAAAGTCTAAAAGTTCTAAACAAATAAAAACAAACCCAAAGGTCCTAGGCAAACCAGAGATTTCAAAGAATCTACAAATTCTGTTGAATCTGAACAACCGAGAGAACCTAGAAAACTAGAGAAAACCCAGAGAATCTGGAGAACCTAGAAAATCTGAAGAATCTCGATATCCTAAAGAATTTGGAACATCTAGGAAACAGGAATCTAGATAATGCGAAGAATCTGCAAAATATTGAGAATTTAGACAATCCAAAGAACTCTAGAGAATCTAGAAGACCTAGAGAATCCATCCAGAAAACCTATAGAATTAAAACAAAAATAGAACATTTTAAAGGATCTGAAAGACGTAACAATCTAGAGTCAAAAGAGAATCTAAAAAATAAAAGAAATCCACAAAATGTAGAAGACCAAAGGAATATGGAAAACCAATAAAACCTTGGGACTTAGAGCTTAAAGAATCAAGAAAATTTAGATGATTTAGAGAACATTGTAAACTTAGATAACCTGGAAAATATGGAAAACCCAGAGAATTTGGAGCACCGTTGAAATCCAGAAGATCTAAAGAATCTAGAAAATCTAGAGATTCTGTAAAATTTAGAGAATATACAGACCATAAAGTACCTAAAGAATCTAATGAACCAAGAGAACTAGAACTCCAAGAGAAAAGTCAGAAAAGCTAGAGAAGCTAGAAAATCTAGAGAAGCTAGAAAATCTAGAGAATTTAGAAAATCTCGACAACCTAGAGGACTTAGAAAACTTAGTAATTTAAAGAATACGAAGAACCTACAGAATATAGAAAAAAAGACATTCTAGAGAACCCAGAAGACTTAGAAAATCCACAATATCCAAAGAACTTGTAGAATAAAGAAAATCTAGAAAATTTTAGGAATCTAAAAGATCTGGAACATCTAGTCAGTCTAAAGAGTCTAAAGCATTTATAAAATATAAGTAACCTCGAAAACCCATGGAATATGGAGAACCAATAAAATCTAGAGAAACTAGCGCATTTGCAGAACCTGAAGTATCTAGAGAATTTATGAAATCTATGAAACCAGAAAACTTTTAGAACCTAGAAAAACTAAGGAAAACACCTAGAATCAGCAGAAATAAGAAAATTTAAAGAAATTAGAAAATCTCGGCAACTTAGAAAATTAAAGGAATCTAGAGAATATGAAGAATCTACAAAACATAGATAAATTTAGACAATCTAGACAACTCAGAGAATCTAAAAGACTTAGAGATTCCAGAAGCACCAGAGAACTTGTATAATCAAGAAAATTTAGGAAATTCCAAGAATCGAAATGACACAGAAAATGTAAAGAATCTAGAGATTCCTAATGAATCTAGAAAGTCTAGAAATTCTAGATAATATAAGGAACCCATAGAATTTAGAAAACCCATAGAATGTGGAGAACCAATAAAACCCAGAGAAACTAGAGAAACTGAAAAGTCTAGAGAATATAGAGAATTTATAGAATTTTAGAATCTCGCCAACCTAGAGAATTTGGAAAATCCTATGAGGACCTAGAGAGTCTAAGGGGGCTACAAAATCCAAAAAAAATTAGAGAACATAGAAAACTTAGATAACCAGGAGAGAACCTAAAGAAATTAAAGAATTTATGGAATCCAGAGAATCTAAAGTATCCAGAAAATTTAGAGAATATACAGGATGTAAAATACTCAAAAGAATTAAGTGAATCAAGAGAATCTAGACAACGTAGAGAACCTATAGAGCCCTGAAAATCTGAACAATAATTTGGAGAACTTAAAAGATGGAGAACCCAAAAAAATATAGAACCTATTGATCTCAAAAAAATGAGAGAACGTTGAGAAGCTAGAAAAACTAGAAAAAACCCAAAGAACCTGGAAAAGATAAAAAATCTAGATAACATAAAGGATTTATAGAATCTTGATAACCTATTGAATATGGAAAACCTAAGAAATTAAAAAATGCTAGAGAACGCAGGGAAATCTATGGATTAAAGAAAATAAAAAAAATATATAAAAGATCTAGAAAATTTTAAGATTTAAGAGGATCTGGAAAGTTTAAAAGGTCGTAAAGAATTTAGTAAATATAACAAATCTAGAAAACTCAGAATATGGAGAACTCATAAAATCTAGATAAACTAGAGTATATACAAAAATTAAAAACCTGCAGAATCTAGAGAATCAAGAGAATCTAGACACTCTAGAGAAGATGAAAAACTCAGAGAATTTGGAGAATATGAACTCCTTAGAGAATTTGGAGATCCTAGAGAATCCAGAAAACCTAAAGAATCTAGAAAATCTAGGAAATCTGCAAAATTTGGAAAATCTGTAAAATCTAGAAAATATGCAAAATGTAGAAAACCCAAAAAATCTAGAGAACTAAGAGAATCTATAGGATCCAGATGACCTAAAGAATAATCTGGAAAACTTGAAGGATCTAGAGAACCCAAAAAGACTAGATAACCAGTTGAAGAATTGAGAGGACTTTGAGAACATTGAAAAACTAGTTAAAACCCAGAGATTTTGGAGAAGTAAGAAAAACAAGAGAATCTAGAGAATACGAAGAATCCGCAAAATATAGTTTTCTACAACCTTAGGAATCTAAAAAAATTAGAAGAATTAGAAGTCGAGAGAATATAGTGAGTCAAGGGTATCTGTAGATAGAAAATGCAGAGAATCTAGAAAACCTTTGCAATCTGAAGAACCTAGAGAATTTAGAGAATCCAGATAATCAAAAGAATCCACAAAACCTTAAATATCTGTAGCATCTGGAGGACCTAGAGAGAATTTGGAGAACACAGAAAACTCAGAGGACTCAAAGAAACTGAAAAACCCGTAAAAGTTAGAGAATTTAAACTAGCCAAAAAATATAAGGCAAAATCTGGAGAACCTAAAAAATCTAGAGATTCTCAAGAAGCTTCAAAATTTAGAGAATCTAGACTAAAGAACCTTGAGAATCTAGGGATTTTAGACAATGAAGAGAACTGATAGAATATGGAGAATCGAACGAACCTTAAAAAGAAGAATCTAAAAACCTAAAGAATTTAAAGAACATGGAAAACCGAAAGGATCTGAAATATTTAGGAAATAAAGAAAATGTTGGGAATTTAAAAAACCCAGGGAATATATGTATAGAAACCAACAATCTATAGAACCTAGAAGACCTAAAAAGCATCCAATTTTTTTAGGATCTTGAGAAGGAATCGACGAATTTACAGAAGATCTAGACAATTTATAAAATTTGTAGAATACAGAGAAACCAGAAACGCTAGAGAATCTAGAGAAAATAGAGTACTTAGAAAAGCTAGAAAGTTAAAAGAATCTTAAATATATTAGAGAAAATGTACAAAATCCGGAAAACCTACAGTACTTGATGAAATGAATTCAAGCAAAAGAATCTATGGAATATTATATAAAAGAAAATATTAGGAAGCTGAGAAAACCAAGAATTCATAGACTACAAAAAACAATGGAATCAAGAAAGAAAGAAAACAAAACTAAAAAATCTACTGGATCTGTAGAAAGATAAGATAAAACAAAGCATGCGGGCAATTCTCGACCAATTTGTCGAATCGCTCTGTATATTTAAAAGCCGACCAATTAAACGTGACATTTGTGATTTCGTAAAATTCCACCCTTTTATTTAACCCTTCGCTTTAATCTGAATATTTTATTAGCAAAATGTGCAAATTACCCCAATAAAACGGCAGTGTTATTGTTTTTACGGGCGATCACGTGTTGATTTGCACGAGCATTTTAACGAGAACGATAAAAGTAAAGAGAAAAAGTACGAAATCCGGTTTATCTTCGATCTCTGTTCGGAAAAGCGAGACGACCACAATTTAGCTTCTAACATCGAGCGTTCAAGAAAAAACGACAAAAGCGTTTTTATTTGAACCCTGTATACTTCCAGCCACAGAAACGAACTTTGTGTAAAGTTTACCTCTGCTGCACAACCGTTGTTGGCCGTGTGTGTGCAAGGATTTGGTCCACAATTGGTGCAGGAAACGATCTCGTTCGCCACTCCTGTCGAGTCCCTCTTTTTATCGCCCTAAAGAGTAAAACGGGTTTGGTAAATTAGTCATTCGCCACAGGAGATAACGATACAACACAAATATACTTAAAATAAACTGAAATGTAAAATTAACGATTCCATCTGTAAACTTACTCTTAATTGAGGACTTTCACAGAATGTGGAATAATATTCTTGTTCGGCTGTTTCCTAACAATTAAAATAAAATAATGAAATAAATGAAATCATAGATTAAGGAAATCACAACTTGGCACTCGGTTGAAATTATAAAACTCGGATCAGTTAGTAGTCTACGCAATTTAGGTGAAAATCGAAGAATAGAGGAAAGAATTATTAAAAAGAGAATTTCATTTGGAGGCATCTTCGGTTAATCATTCGTATTTTTGTATCAAAATCTTCTTTCTTTACAGACGCTTATTGAGTAAAACAAATAAAATCTTAGGACTAAAATGTCAAATTTAAGATCCAAAATTTTCTAAACTAATAGTCTTTCAAAATTTAGGATTTTCTATTTTGAACACTAATTCAAAATCCATATTTTTGAAGGACGTTCAATGAGTGTGCTAAATTACAGAACATGAGATTCGCAATTTTGGATTTTTAGAGATTTTTATTGAGTGTCTTCAATTTCCAAAAACTGTCAAATTTAAGAATTTTTATTTTTTACATTTACTCGAAACTCATATTTTTATCCAAACCTGTAAGTCTGCGTTTTTCTAAAATCTAAAAGTTTTTAAGGTAAAACAATGTAATTGAGTGGGCTTCTTACTTCAAAGACGTTTATAAAGTGTTTCAAATTTAAAAATTTTTGAAAATTTTTATTTGAAAAGAGCTCAAAATCCAACAGGTTTAATGTTAACTTGGTTGACTAACTAATTGAGTGTCTTAAATTACAAAATTTTAGAAAAAAAATTATTTATTTAAATTCTTAATTCAAAAATTCCAAAATTCCGATCGAAATGTTTAATCCGAAATTTTTTTCGTTAAACAATGCAATAAGGATGTCGTTTTTTGAGTCTTCAATTTCAAAATTTTAGAACAAGACTGTCATATTTTAGAATTTTTTATTTTAAATACAAACTTAAAATTAAAAATGTTTCTTTTCAGCTCTGTAAATCTGCGAGTTCTAATAATTTAAAACTAAAATTAAGTAGATAGATTAATTTATTAACCTTCATTGAGTGTTCTAAATTACTGAATTTGAGAACAAACAATTGGCGTTTTTGAGTATTTAGAGACTTTTATTGTGTCTTCAATGTCAAAAAACTGTCATATTTAAGAATTTTTATTTTTTACATTTACTCAAAACTCAGTGTTTTAAATTTAAAAAAAATAGAAATAGATTGCCAAATTTTGAAAATTTTCATTTGAAAAAGAGCTCAAAATCCAAATTAAAATCTGACAGTTCAACAGTTAATGTTAACTCGGTTGACTAACTAATTGAGAGGCGTTTGTCGAGTGTCTTAAATTACAAAATTTTAGAAAAAAATCTATTTAATATCTTAATTCAAAAATTCCAAAATTTCCAACCAAAATGTTTAATTCAAATATTTTTTCCTTTAAAGCAATGCAATAAGGTTGTCGTTTTTTGAGTTTAAATTTCAAAATTTTAGAACTAGACTGTCATATTTTAGAACTTTTTATTTTAAATACCAATTTAAAATTCAAAATAATTCTATTCAGTTCTGTAAATCTGCGAGTTCTAATAATTTAAAACTAAAATTTAGTAGATAGATTAATTTATAAACCTTCATTTAGTGTTCTAAATTACTGAATTTGAGAACAAACAATTGGCATTTTTGAGTTTTTAGAGACTTTTATTGTGTCTTCATTTTCAAAAAACTGTCAAATTTGGGATTTTTTTATTTTTTACATTTACTCAAAACTCATTTTTTTATCCAAAACTGTAAGTCTGAGTTTTTCTAAAATCTAAAAGTTTTTAAGGTAAAACAATGTAATTGAGTGGGCTTCTTACTTTAGAGACGTTTATGAAGTGTTTTAAATTTAAAAATATTAGAAATAGATTGCCAAATTTTGAAAATTTAGAAGAGCTTAAAATCCAAATTAAAATCTGTTTAACAGTTTTAATGTTACCTTGGTTGACTAACTAATTGAGTGTCTTAAATTACAAAATTTTAGAAAAAAATCTATTTATTTAAATTCTCATTCAAAAATTCCAAAATTTCTAACCAAAATGTTTAATTTGAATATTTTTTTGGTTAAAGCAATGCAATTAAGTTGGCGTTTTTTAAGTCTTCAATTTCAAAATTTTAAAGCAAAACTGAAATTTTAAAATTTTGATTTTGGACACCAAGCCAAAATTTAAAATTTTCCTATTCAATTCTGTAAATCTGCAGTTCTAATTTAAAACTCCAACTTTAATGAATGTATTAGTTCAAAGACGTTTATTAAGTGTCTTAAATTATAGATAAAAACAAATAATTTTTTATTCAAAAAATCCTAAACTTTTTCCGAAAGCAAAAAATTATTACGTTAAAATAATATAATTAAGATACCTTCGTACTTAGTATTTTCAATTTCAAAATTTTAGAAAAAATATGTCAAATTTTAAAAATTTTCATTTGAAGAACTCAAATCTAAATTTAGGTTTGTGGGTCCAACAGTTTTAATATTAACTTATATTAACTTACTAGTTGAGAGACGTTGGCCGAGTGCCTCGAATTACAGAATTTTAAAATTTTGAAAGTATTTTGTCAAAAAAAAGAAAATTTTCAAATGTTTGTCTTTTATTCTAGAAAGTTCAAATTTTCCTAAATCTGCTAACTTTGTATATTCATTATTGAATTTTCGCTGAAATAAAAATCACCAATTGCCCCAAATTAGAAAAAAAAACTCGAAAATATTGCCTTTAGCAAATTAATAGAAATTTTGACATTTTTTTCAATTAAAAATTTCAAAAATCAACAATATTGTGGGTTCATAATATTGAGTTTTTGCTCAAGAGAGAAACAGCTGAGGCTTCATATTCAATCAAATTTCAAAGATAAATTGAAACTCTCACAGGGCCGGTCTACACAATAATTTAATTGAAATTAAGTTAATCTCGCAACTAATTTGACAAATTAACTAATTTTGAGAATTTTTTGTTCGAACCAAAAAAACGTTCTCAATGCTTGTTTTTTCAGGTCCAAAGTTGTAATTTTGTACATTTGATAAATGCATCAGAGAGGGTAATCATACCAAATTTCATTGCTCTGAAATTAAAACCACCAAAATTATACAGGTTTTAAGTAGAATTTTGAGAGTATTTTGTCAAAAAAAAGAAAATTCTCAAATTTTTGTCTTTTATTCTAGAAAGTTCAAATTTTCCTAAATCTGATAACTTGGTATATTCATTTTTGAATTTTCGTTGAAATAAAAATTACCAATTGCCCCAAATTAGAAAAAAAAACTCGAAATTATTGCCTTTAGTAAATTAATAGGAATTTTGACATTTTTTTCAATTAAAAATTTCAAAAAGCAACAAAATTGTGGGTTCATAATATTGAGGTTTTGCTCAAGAGAGAAGCAGCAGAAGTTTCATATTCAATCAAATTTCAAAGATAAATTAAAACTCTCACAGGGCCGGCCTACACAATAATTTAATTTTTTTTTAATTTGACAATTGATTGGCGGAAAAACGGTCACATGTCGTTTTAACATGGCGTTAAATATTTAATCGAAATTAAGGATTTAATGTATCTTCTGTAAACCGACCCTCAGATTTACAAAATTGAATAGACAATTTTTGAATTTTGATTTCTTGCTCAAAAAATATCTCTAAAATTTAACATTTTTATTCTACAATTTTGGAATTAATTAAATAATAAATAAGCGTCCACAAATGTTCCTTGCTTTAAAATTGTACAATATGCATATGGATAGTTATTTAATATTGCATATCTACCTTTTTAAACGTGTACCTTACAATGTTTTATCTATGATTGTTCTCCTTTTGTAATTTTGACTAATTAAACATCTACGTTTTAAACCAAAATCTATTCAAAAATTGCCTACTTTTGGCACAATCATACATAAAAAATCCACTGATGTTTGTGAGTGCCATATTCTGGTACTTTCGGTCTAATTTTCTACGAAATTTGGGGCAGTTAATACGCTCAAGCTGCTTTTTATTTGAGCAAAACTTCAAAATTTACTTGTCTGGTAATTTTTTTTTCATTGTACAAACGAAGATAACCCCAAAAGAAAAGTCTCCTCAAATATTTCCCTCTATAAATTATAGTTACTACACAATTTCATTTAAATTTTAGTTCGGTACTTTTTGTGCAGTCTATTCTAACATAACACCCATGCAAAGCAGTGTTGACATCACATCGAGAGAATATTTCGCTTTTTCTTTGCTGGATAGCATAAGGGAACGAAAAATGAACGATAATGAATTTGATCTCGTAAAATTACTTACCACACGTTAGTTCTACTGAAACAAAGCAAAAATACGTTTCCAACAGCCGATACAAGAGTAGCTGAAATCAACTAGTCAGTGTTGGGCGGCCGAATTTAACACCAACAATGTAAACAAGAAGTTTTCTGGCGATTTTACTTACTTCTTGTCTTCTTCGGCTTCGCCCTCGAGTCGCGGCGGTTCCTGAAACTTTATCGCACGTTAAAATGTTTACATGTGGCGAGAAGAAAGTCCCTGACACCTAAAAATCTACGGTTTGTTTACATTGTTGTCCTTTTATACAGTAAAACCCAGCACTGAAAAATATCAACGATTCGAATAACCTCTCTTTGCGGTGTTGGCAACCTTGGGTTAGTAAGACGACATTAGAGTTTGTCGGGTTTTAATGAAGTGGAGGTGTGGTAAGGTGATTCATTACCAACTTTTAATTTGAGTCTAATTCAGTTATTTCAGAAGAATTTTAAAAACAGATTTGGATTCGTCGTGAAATTCTGCGTAAAATGAGTGGTCGGTTGAAGGACATCGCCCTCGTCAGACCGAGAAATTAGACGAAAAAATCTGAAATGGGCTTTAAATGTCATTAGAAAAAGTCATAGGGGCACTAACTACCAAAATCACATCGAAAGCACCTAGTGTAAGTCAGTGGGGGGAAGGGGGGACGAGAATTGGATCTCATTCGCCGACCTGAGAGTTGCTTTAGAAGAGATTACTTTTAAGCTAAAACGAATCTAAATTTTTTTGAGGAAAAAATCAACGGCTGTAAATGGCACCTTTTTTTAGTGTCACTCATGAAGAAAATTTATTGATTGCGGGTCATTGATAAGTTTGGAATGTAACCTTCCTGATGCCGTATTAAAAGCACCGTAATCTATTGCCGTTTTGAGGTTACAGACCAAAGAAGTCTGAGCGGTACAAAAAAAATCCACGTTGATTAGATAATTTCTTAAATGTTCGTCTTTTGCTCTGTGAAGTTGACATTTTGTATATTTGATAAATGCGCCAGAGATAGTAATTGCATTTAATTTTATTGCTTTGAAATTAAAACCATTAAAATTATGGAGGTTTTAAGGAAAAATTGAGAATAATTTATCGAAAAAAAAATTGGCTACAATTTTGGTCTTTTATTTTAGAAAGTTCTAATTTGGCACAGACGGTGAACATGTCAAATCTTGTTATTTCCCCAAATTTCATTACGTCACTTTAAAAACTACAAGAATTATAGGTTTTAACTTAAAATTTTGAGAATTTTTGGTTCGGACTAAAAAAACGTTCTCAAATGTTTGCTTTTTCTAGGTCCAAAGTTGTAATTTTGTACATTTGGTAAATGCATCAGAGAGGGTAATCATACCAAATTTCATTGCTCTAAAATTAAAGCCACCAAAATTATACAGGTTTTAACTAAAATTTTGAGAGTATTTTGTCAAAAATAAAGAAAATTGTCTCAAATTTTTGTCTTTTATTCTAGAAAGTTCCAATTTGACACAGTTAGTAAACATAAATCTTGTTGTTACTTCCCCACATTTTATTGCGCCATTTCAAAAACTGCCAGAATTATAGGTTTTAACTTAAAATTTTGAGAATTTTTGGTTCAGACAAAAAAACGTTCTCAACTGTTTGCTTTTTTTAGGTCCAAAGTTGTAATTTTGTACATTTGATAAATGCATCAGAGAGGGTAATCATACCAAATTTCATTGCTCTAAAATTAAAGCCACCAAAATAATACAGGTTTTGACTAAAATTTTGAGAGTATTTTGTCAAAAATAAAGAAAATTGTCTCAAATTTTTGTCTTTTATTCTAGAAAGTTCCAATTTGACACAGTTAGTAAACATAAATCTTGTTGTTACTTGCCCAAATTTTATTGCGCCATTTCAAAAACTGCCAGAATTATAGGTTTTAACTTAAAATTTTGAGAATTTTTGGTTCAGACAAAAAAACGTTCTCAACTGTTTGCTTTTTTTAGGTCCAAAGTTGTAATTTTGTACATTTGATAAATGCATCAGAGAGGGTAATCATACCAAATTTCATTGCTCTAAAATTAAAGCCACCAAAATTATACAGGTTTTAACTAAAATTTTGAGAGTATTTTGTCAAAAATAAAGAAAATTGTCTCAAATTTTTGTCTTTTATTCTAGAAAGTTCCAATTTGACACAGTTAGTAAACATAAATCTTGTTGTTACTTCCCCAAATTTTATTGCGCCATTTCAAAAACTGCCAGAATTATAGGTTTTAACTTAAAATTTTGAGAATTTTTGGTTCTGACAAAAAAACGGTCTCAACTGTTTGCTTTTTTTAGGTCCAAAGTTGTAATTTTGTACATTTGATAAATGCATCAGAGAGGGTAATCATACCAAATTTCATTGCTCTAAAATTAAAGCCACCAAAATTATACAGGTTTTGACTAAAATTTTGAGAGTATTTTGTCAAAAATAAAGAAAATTGTCTCAAATTTTTGTCTTTTACTCTAGAAAGTTCCACTTTGGCACAGTTAGTAAACATGTCAGAACTTGTTATTTACCCAAATTTCATTACGTCACTTTAAAAACTACAAGAATTATAGGTTTTAACTTAAAATTTCGAGAATTTTTGGTTCGAACCAAAAAAACGTTCTCAAATGTTTGCTTTTTCTGTAATTTGCTGTAATTTTGTACATTTGATAAATGCATCAGAGAGGGTAGTCACACCAAACTTCATTGCTCTGAAATTAAAACCATCAAAATTATATAGGTTTTAAGTTAAACTTTGAGAGAATTTTGTCAAAAAAAAAGAAAATTGTCTCAAATTTTTGTCTTTTATTCTAGAAAGTTCCAGTTTGGCACAGTTAGTAAACATGTCAGAACTTGTTATTTTACCAAATTTCATTACGTCACTTTAAAAACTACAAGAATTATAGGTTTTAACTTAAAATTTCGAGAATTTTTGGTTCGGATTAAAAGAACGTTCTCAAATGTTTGATTTTTTTAGGTCCAAAGTTCTAATTTTGTACATTTGATAAATGCATCAGAGAGGGTAATCATAACAAATTTCATTGCTCTAAAATTAAAGCCACCAAAATTATACAGATTTTAACTAAAATTTTGAGAGTATTTTGTCAAAAAAAAGAAAATTGTCTCAAATTTTTGTCTTTTATTCTAGAAAGTTCCAGTTTGGCACAGTTAGTAAAAATGTCAGAACTTGTTATTTTACCAAATTTTATTACGTCACTTTAAAAACTACAAGAATTATAGGTTTTAACTTAAAATTTCGAGAATTTTTGGTTCGAACCAAAAAAACGTTCTCAAATGTTTGATTTTTTTAGGTCCAAAGTTCTAATTTTGTACATTTGATAAATGCATCAGAGAGGGTAATCATAACAAATTTCATTGCTCTAAAATTAAAGCCACCAAAATTATACAGATTTTAACTAAAATTTTGACAGTATTTTGTCAAAAAAAAGAAAATTGTCTCAAATTTTTGTCTTTTATTCTAGAAAGTTCCAGTTTGGTACAGTTAGTAAACATGTCAGAACTTGTTATTTCCCCAAATTTCATTACGTCACTTTAAAAACTACAAGAATTATTGGTTTTAACTTAAAATTTTGAGAATTTCTGGTTCGAACCAAAAAAACGTTCTCAAATGTTTGCTTTTTTTAGGTCCAAAGTTGTAATTTTGTACATTTGATAAATGCATCAGAGAGAGTAATCATACCAAATTTCATTGCTCTGAAATTAAAACCACCAAAATTATACAGGTTTTAAGTAAAACTTTGAGAGTATTTTGTCAAAAAAAAAACAAAATTGTCTCAAATTTTTGTCTTTTATTCTAGAATGTTACAATTTGGCACATTTAGTAAACATGTCAAATCTTGTTATTTCCCCAAATTTCATTACGTTACTTTAAAAACTACAAGAATTATAGATTTTAACTTAAAATTTCGAGAATTTTTGGTTCGGATTAAAAAAACGTTCTCAAATGTTTGTTTTTTTTAGGTCCAAAGTTGTAATTTTGTACATTTGATAAATGCATCAGAGAGGGTAGTCACACCAAACTTCATTGCTCTAAAATTAAAGCCACCAAAATTATACAGGTTTTAACTAAAATTTTGAGAGTATTTTGTCAAAAAGAAAGAAAATTGTCTCAAATTTTTGTCTTTTATTCTAGAAAGTTCCAATTTGACACAGTCAGTAAACATAAATCTTGTTGTTACTTCCCCAAATTTTATTGCGCCATTTCAAAAACTGCCAGAATTATAGGTTTTAACTTAAAATTTTGAGAATTTTTGGTTCAGACAAAAAAACGTTCTCAACTGTTTGCTTTTTTTAGGTCCAAAGTTGTAATTTTGTGCATTTGATAAATGCATCAGAGAGGGTAATCATACCAAATTTCATTGCTCTAAAATTAAAGCCACCAAAATTATACAGGTTTTGACTAAAATTTTGAGAGTATTTTGTCAAAAAGAAAGAAAATTGTCTCAAATTTTTGTCTTTTGTTCTAGAAAGTTCCAATTTGACACAGCTAGTAAACATAAATCTTGTTGTTACTTCCCCAAATTTTATTGCGCCATTTCAAAAACTGCCAGAATTATAGGTTTTAACTTAAAATTTTGAGAATTTTTGGTTCGAACCAAAAAAACGTTCTGAAATGTTTGCTTTTTCTAGGTTCAAAGTTGTAATTTTGTACATTTGATAAATGCATCAGAGAGGGTAATCATACCAAATTTCATTGCTCTAAAATTAAAGCCACCAAAATTATACAGGTTTTGACTAAAATTTTGAGAGTATTTTGTCAAAAAGAAAGAAAATTGTCTCAAATTTTTGTCTTTTATTCTAGAAAGTTCCAATTTGACACAGTTAGTAAACATAAATCTTGTTGTTACTTCCCCAAATTTTATTGCGCCGTTTCAAAAACTGCCAGAATTATAGGTTTTAACTTAAAATTTTGAGAATTCTTGGTTCGAACCAAAAAAACGTTCTCAAATGTTTGCTTTTTCTAGGTTCAAAGTTGTAATTTTGATCATTTGATAAATGCATCAGAGAGGGTAATCATACCAAATTTCATTGCTCTAAAATTAAAGCCACCAAAATTATACAGGTTTTGACTAAAATTTTGAGAGTATTTTGTCAAAAAGAAAGAAAATTGTCTCAGATTTTTGTCTTTTATTCTAGAAAGTTTCAGTTTGGCACAGTTAGTAAACAAGTCAGAACTTGTTATTTCTTCAAATTTCATTACGTCACTTTAAAAACTACAAGAATTATAGGTTTTAACTTAAAATTTTGAGAATTTTTGGTTCGAACCAAAAAAAAAAGCGTTTTCAAATGTTTGCTTTTTTTAGGTTTAAAGTTGTAATTTTGTACATTTGATAAATGCATCAGAGAGGGTAATCATACCAAATTTCATTGCTCTAAAATTAAAGCCACCAAAATTATACAGGTTTTGACTAAAATTTTGAGAGTATTTTGTCAAAAAAAAAGAAAATTGTCTCAAATTTTTGTCTTTTATTCTAGAAAGTGCCAATTTGACACAGTTAGTAAACATTAATTTTGTTGTTACTTCCCCAAATTTTATTGCGCCATTTCAAAAACTGCCAGAATTATAGGTTTTAACTTAAAATTTTGAGAATTTTTGGTTCAGACAAAAAAACGTTCTCAAATGTTTGCTTTTTTTAGGTCCAAAGTTGTAATTTTGTACATTTGATAAATGCATCAGAGAGAGTAATCATACCAAATTTCATTGCTCTAAAATTAAAGCCACCAAAATTATATAGGTTTTGACTAAAATTTTGAGAGTATTTTGTCAAAAAAAAAAGAAAATTGTCTCAGATTTTTGTCTTTTATTCTAGAAAGTTCCAGTTTGGCACAGTTAGTAAACAAGTCAGAACTTGTTATTTCCTCAAATTTCATTACGTCACTTTAAAAACTACAAGAATTATAGGTTTTAACTTAAAATTTTGAGAATTTTTGGTTCGAACCAAAAAAAAAAGCGTTCTCAAATGTTTGCTTTTTTTAGGTCCAAAGTTGTAATTTTGTACATTTGATAAATGCACCAGAGAGGGTAATCATACCAAATTTCATTGCTCTAAAATTAGAGCCACCAAAATTATACAGGTTTTGACTAAAATTTTGAGAGTATTTTGTCAAAAATATAGAAAATTGTCTCAAATTTTTGTCTTTTATTCTAGAAAGTTCCAATTTGACACAGTTAGTAAACATAAATCTTGTTATTAGTTCCCCAAATTTTATTGCGCCATTTCAAAAACTGCCAAAATTATAGGTTTTAACTGAAAATTTTGAGAATTTTTGGTTTGAACCAAAAAAAAAACGTTCTCAAATGTTTGCTTTTTCCAGGTCCAAAGTTGTAATTTTGTACATTTGATAAATGGACCAGAGATGGTCTAAATATCATTGCTCTGAAATTAAAAGAATCAAAATAAAACAAGTTTAAAAAAAAAATAGGAATATTTTTTGAAAAAGAAGTAAGTTGCCTAAATTGTTTTTCTAATATGCTAGAAAGTGCTAATTTAGCACAGTTGGTAAATATGTCAGAGCTTGTTACTTCTCGAAATTTCATTCCGCTATTTTAAAAACCAACAAAATTACAGGTGTCAATAATAAAATGCATTATATTTTACACAAAAAAAGTTAAACCTTCAAACTGATGTCTTTTGCGTTAGAAAATTGTAATTTGGCCCAGTAAGTAATTAAGTCAAAAGTAGTCATCTTTCTAAATTTTATTTTATTAATTCATTAATTAAAGCCATTAAATTACAGGATTCAACAACAATTTTAAGAATTTTTCTTGTTTTTTTGTTTGAAAAAACATTGCTCAATTATTGTCGATTGGTCTAGTGACTTTTAGTTTGACAAAGTTAGACAATAAGTACTTCAATTTTATAGTGCCACTTAAAACTATCAGAATTATAGGTTTTAACTTAAAATTCTAAGAATTTTTGGTATTGGAGCAAAAAGAATGTCCTTTAGCATAGTGATTAGCAGATCAGATATAACCAACATCCCAAATTTCATTGCACTTCAATTAAAAGCACTAAAATTACGGATTCAAAAATAATAATTTTACTCCTAGAAACCTCTGGTTTGTCACAAAAAAAAATATATGTTTTTTGCTCAATGAAGTTTTGGTTTGAGCTAACATAAACATTTCCAAAACTATTGTTTTTTGCTCTTGATAACTGTCCCTTGGCTCAGTTAGTTAGTGGGTCAAAGCTCTACAAAAAAGCACCAGTATTTAAGGTAAAACTGAAAATTCAAAAACATTTGTTTCGTGGAAATTTGATACAGAAAATACAAAAAACGATACAAAAAAAATTGCCGACTTTTCACCCAGATTTTAAATGTAACTCATAAATTAATTGTCCGATTTTTGATTACGATGCAGGACTGAAAAGGTCGAAACGTCTCAATGTGTTATTAAACGTGTTAAATCAGACGAAGTCATCTTAAGAATCACCTTAGCACCCCACCCAACGTGAAGATAACAGCGGCAGCGAAGCTTTCAGTGATGACAAAGTCAGTGACTGTTATTAGTGTTAAAAATAATGATAATGATGAGAAAGAAAAGAGATAAGAGAAAGACAGAGAGAGAGAGAGGCCTGTAATAGTCAATAAAACCTATAAGCGCTGTTAGGTTATGTACACATATGGCGTTTCCGGTCTTTCCATGCGCATGAACATACCACATGCGGATGCAGGGCGGGTTGGTCGCAAGTGCACAGTGATTTAGGCTGGGAAGGTATTTTAGCTAAAGTATCCTAGGCTTACCAAGGGACTGGCCAGAATAATGCCTATCCTGCTGAGAACAGCGGGCAGTCGCTGCAACATGACAGACCAAACAACGTACAATCTTATGAGGAGCCACTGGTAAAAGCGTGGGCCATTTTTGCCCTTAATCATAAAACAAAAAAATTTAGAAACATCATGCTCGATTAGATGCCAATTGTTAAATGGAGCTAGATCTAGTCGCTTTATTTGTTGCATATACGATAGAGGAACTTATTACTGTGTCGTTTAACATAGTTTCTTCGTTCCTGCACGCTGTTATAGTATTGCCTTGCACAACAACACCAAACAAAGTGAAGGAAAATCTAATTACGTGTTTCACTTGGAATATACCTAAAAATCTATGACGAAGGTAACAACTTTTTGCTTTGTGGTTTAGTTTCTTTTAGAAGTCTTCGCCAAAGACACTGGCTCCAATTAGTCACTTGAAGCGAGAAAAAAAGGACCAAGAAAGTTGGGAAGCATCGCAGACCGAAACCAAGAAGCCCAGCAGAGTTCTACAAGACGAGGAAGGCCGGCTTTCTTCGAGATACTAAAATTTCGGGTATGAAGATCAATCAGAAATCATCAAATTTGACAAATTTTTGTTGTATTGGTTTTAACATAAAATTTTGAGAAATTTTGGTTCGAGCTAACATCAACATTTCCAAAACTATTGTCTTCTGCTCTTGATAACTGTCCCTTGGCTCAATTAGTTAGTGGGCAAAAGCTCTACAAAAGAAGCCTAGTATTTAACGTAAAACTAAAAATTTAAAAAAAAATTGTTTATCAAAAAATTTAATAATTTTTTTTTCCTTTG
Organism: Gnatocerus cornutus; assembly: GCA_029298725.1. Taxonomy (NCBI): domain Eukaryota; kingdom Metazoa; phylum Arthropoda; class Insecta; order Coleoptera; family Tenebrionidae; genus Gnatocerus; species Gnatocerus cornutus. Next base: position 2,370,800 of record CM055514.1, on the reverse strand, counting down.
TTCAGTGGAAATTTGATACAAAAAAATACGAAAAACGATACAAAAGAATTAATCTAGTGACAGTAACTTCCCAAAATGACATGGCGCCACTAATAAACTTTCCAAAATTATAGGTAATTTTTGGTTCCAGCAAAAATAAAAATTTCTCAAAATATTACCTTTTGTTTTAAAACATTGTCCTTTAGCACAGTGGGTTAGTGAAACAAAGGTAGTATCCTCCTCAAATTTCGCTACTATGAAAAGCATTGGACTACATTTGGACAAATTTTTGGCGTTTCAAAAAATAAAAATTTTAATTTTAATAATGATTGTTCTAAAATTCATCAATTTGACACATAAATAAGCCAGAGATAATAATCACTTTAAATTTTGTTTTGCCACTAATGAAATCCCCAGAATTATACGCTTCGATTTTAAATTTTGAGAATTTTTAGTTTAAACAAAAATTAAAAACTCCAAAATTATTGTATTTTGCTCTAGAAAACCGTCCTTTGTGACAGTGAGTTATTAAGTCAGAGTTAAAACGTCTTTAAATTTCATTGCTGTGCATTGAAAACAATTAAAAAAAAATTAAAAATTTTCGATTTGACCAAAAGTAGAAATTTCTCAAAATTGTATCATTTGCTCTAGAATGTTTTATTTTAATTGGGCACAATTAGGAAATAAGCTGGAAATAATTATCTCCCTAAATTTCATTTTGCCACTATTAAAACCACTTGAATTATACTCTGAAATAAAAATTTTGCGAGTTTTTGGTTTGATCAAAAATCAAAAATTCCAAAAAATTTTCGTCTTTTAGTCTAAAAAATGTTTTTTGTGACAGTGAGTTATTAAGTTAAAGACAATAACGTCCTAAAATTTCATTGCTCTACAATAAACACCCTCAAAAATTTTTTTTTATTTGACCAATTGTACAAATTTTTCAAAATTTTATCTTTTGGTCTAGGAAGTTCTAATTTGGCACAGTTGAGAAATAAGCCAGAGATAGTAGTAATCTTTTCAATTTTTATTTTGCCACTTTTAAAACGACTATAATACTAGAATATGAATAGAAATTTTGAGAATTTTTGGTTTGAAGAAAAATATATTTTTTTTTAATTATTTTTTTTTACCATAGAAGACTCCGCTTTGTGACAGTGAGGTATAAAGTTAAAAAAGTAACGTCTTAAACTTTCACTCATCTACGAAAAAAACTATATTTAAAAAATAAATAAAAAATTAAATTTTTTGATTGGAATAAAAGAACAAATTTCACAAAATTTTACCTTTTGCTCTAAAAAGTTCTAATTTGGCACAATTAGGAAATAAGTCAGAAATAGTAATCTCCTCTAATTTTATTTTGCCACTATTAAAACCACCAGAACTATAGGCTTTGATTTAAAATTTTGAAAATTTAATAATAAAAAATTCTAAAATTATTGTCCTTTGCTTTAGAAAACCGTTCTTTGAGACAGTGAATTATTAAGACAGAGCTAGAACTTTCTTAAATGTTATTACTCTACAATGAAAAATATGAAAAAAAAAAAAAAAAATTGATTTGGCCAAAAGTAAAAATTTCTCAAAAATGAATTTTTTGCTCTAGAAAGTTTTAATTTGGCACAATTAGAAAATAAGCTGGAAATAATAATCTCCCTAAATTTCATTTCGCCACTATTAAAACCACTTGAATTATACTCTGAAATAAAAATTTTGCGAGTTTTTGGTTTGATCAAAAATCAAAAATTCCAAAAATTTTCGTCTTTTAGTTTAAAAAATGTTTTTGTGACAATGAGTTATTAAGTTAAAGATAATAACGTCCTAAAATTTTATTGCTTCACAATAAACACCCTCAAATATTTTTTTTTTGATTTGACCAAAAGTAAAAATTTCTCAAAATTTTGTCTTTTGCTCTAGAAATTTGTAATTTATTACATTTGAGAAATAAACCAAAAATAGTAATCTTCTCAAATTTCATTTTGGCGCTGTTAAAACCACCAAAATTCTAGAATATGAATAAAAATTTTGTGAATTTTTAGTTTGAACAAAAATATATATTTTTTTAAATTTTTATCTTTTACCCTAGAAGACTCCGCCTTGTGACAGTGAGGTATTAAGTCAAAAGTAGTAACGTCCTAAAATTTCACTGATCTACAAGGAAAAACATAAAAAAAATATTTTTTTGATTTGAATAAAAGAACAAATTTCACAAAATTTCATCTTTTGCTCTAAAAAGTTCTAATTTGGCAGAATTAGGAAATAAGTCATAAATAGTAATTTCTTTAATTTCATTTTGCCACTATTAAAACCACTTGAATTATACTCTGAAATAAAAATTTTGCGAGTTTTTGGTTTGATCAAAAATCAAAAATTTCAACAATTTTGGTCTTTTAGTTTAAAAAATGCTTTTTGTGAATTTTTAGTTTGATCAAAAATATATATTTTTTTTAAATTATTATCTTTTACCCTAGAAGACTCCGCTTTGTGACAGTGAGGTATTAAGTCAAAAGTAGTAACGTCCTAAAATTTCACTGATCTACAAGGAAAAACTTAAAAAAAATATTTTTTTTGATTTGAATAAAAGAACAAATTTCACAAAATTTCATCTTTTGCTCTAAAAAGTTCTAATTTGGCACAATTAGGAAATAAGTCAGAAATAGTAATTTCTTTAATTTTATTTTGCCACTATTAAAACCACCAGAACTATAGGCTTTGATTTAAAATTTTGAAAATTTAATAAAAAAAAATTCTAGAATTATTGTCCTTTGCTTTAGAAAACCGTTCTTTGAGACAGTGAGTTATTAAATCAGAGCTAGAACTGTACAATTAAAAATATGAAAAAAAAATTATAAAATTTTGATTTGACCAAAAGTAAAAATTTCTCAAAATTTTGTTTTTTGCTATAGAAAGTTCTAATTTGGCACAGTTACTAAATAGACAGAATTTTCGATTCTTTCCAAACAGTTATAAAATTATAATTTCGTAATTCAACACTGTCGAATCGGAAGCTCCCCAAATTTTATAACCCAACAAACATTTTTGAGAATTTTTGATTTGCTCTAAAATTTAAATTTTTCCTTCTAGAACTTTGCCAGAATGACGAATCGCTTTACAAATACAAGTAATGTTTTAAACAATTTTTTAACACAAGGTTAAACACAGATCAACGGTCAGAAGAACAGAGTTATGCACACAATTTTTTCCACGTTTTGGACCTAACAAAATAGAAGACGATTTTCAGACCAGCTCTCTCAGATCAAGCGTTCCAGTAGCGTAGATGTTAGTAAAAGTTGCGTAGAGTTAGATGGACATCTTCAGGTTAGTAGAAAGTTAAAAGCTTCTCTTCCTCTTCCTCCACAATATAGCAAATTGCGTTGTTACATCATAGAAATTTTAGGTATATTGAAATAACAAGCATGCACTTCTAATTACATGCAGAATAGAAGAGAAAAATAGAATGTAGAAAATTGCAAGAATGAGTGTATTAAACAAACACTGTCACACAAACTGACACAAAAAGTGAAATTTTTTTTTTACATTTTCGATGTTTTCATCGTCTAAGAAATATTTATTCCACACTTATGATGTTTTGTACAGACATATAAAATGATACAATAAGTAAAACCAAAAAAAGACAGTTTTTTCATAAAATATCACTTTACCGCACTAGTATCGAAAAGTGCCATTTTACAGCACTAGTGCGGTAAAATGGTAAATTTTGTTCCTTTTACGTTTCAGCAGCTCTAATAAGATTCTAAGACTGACCTGTATTACGGGATTTTCTCCTGGTCGATAGACGACGTTGTGAAGCGGTCGCTTTCTTCCTACGTAATTCACACATACGAATTCTAATAAGGACGCGTAAATGAAACACATGCATACACCATCCCATACATTCATGGCAGTCAGGTTTGATACCACCGGCAACGTTGAACGGAATCCGTTTGAGGTTGTGAAAAAATTGAGCATTGTTGTCACACCTGCAAAAAGAAATTTACAAAAATTTTCGTTCTTTCACACATTTTTATAATATTTTCGGTTTTTTTTTTCATTCTACAATCTGGTAAACGTAACATAGTAGTGTTTTAAAATGTTTCCAAAAATTAAATTTTGATGAAACAGTTTGTCAGGTATCTAAAAAGAATACAATGAATTTTAAAATTAAAAAAAAATCTACCCATGTAAAGACGAATAAGACCAAATTAAACATTACAGCCAAATTTAAGAAGAAATAAAAAATCTAGGAAAAAATCTAAATAATTATGCAAGGAGAGATCTAATGAATATTTAAAAATTAATTAAGAGTGCAACTCAGGAATAAAAGGTAGGAATGCAAAAGTAAAGAAGAATGTTAGAGGGAATTTGTAGAAGAAACTAAGGAGAACTCTATGCAAAAATCTTCCAAAAATTCCACAAATAATGCAAAGTCGGAATCTCAAAGAAGGATACATAATTCTAAAAAAAATCTACAAAAAATGTAGGAAGGAATCTAAGAAGACATTTAAAAAGCTCCAAGGAGAGATGTAAAATCAAAGAAAAAATAGAGGAATTTAAAGGAATATATAAGAGAAAGTCTAGAGAATTAAAGATAAACATAAAAAGAATGTAAAGATGAAAAAATCTAGAGGAGATTCGTAAATCTAAAGAAAAATCGAAGAAAGAAAACCTAAAAAAACATGTAAGGGGACTTTCCAGAATTAGGAAAATTAGAAATATACTAATAACATTCATCCACATTTCATAAGAGAAAAAAGAAAATGGTCATGGTTGTGTAAAACGGCTTGGGTTCCCGGCCCGCAAAAACTATATAATAATTAGAATTTCAAATGCAGTCAAAACATCTAAAAATCGTATAAAAGACGTACAAAATATGTAAAAGAAGTTGAAGAAGAAACTCATGGAGAATCACAGAATCCGAAGAAAATTTAAAGAGAATTTAACGAATCTGAGGAAAATGTAAAGCGATTCTAGAGTGGATCTAAACGGAATATACACAGTATCTAAGAATCTATCCAAATACATGTGAAAATTTCTTAAAATTGTAGAACAGATCTAATAAGAATCTAAAGATAATAGAGGAATTTAAAGAAGAATCAGATAGAAAGACTTAGAATAAGAAGAACAAAAAGAATATAAAGTTAGAAAAATTTAGAGGATATGCAAACTCTGAAGAAGAATCAAAGCAAAAAACTTAAGAGAAATCTAAAAATAATCTAATGAAACTTTCAAGAATTAAGAACATTTACGGAAATAACAATCGATGGAGGAGTCTAAAACTTGATACAAATAAGAAATTCATAGGAAATCAAAAAATCTAAAATAGAATGTAAAAACGAACCTAAGGGGCTAAAAAGAAATAAAATTTACAAAGCGATGCCTATGAAATGTGTATTTTGTGTTGCAGTTTCAATTCGTTAGGGTCCCGTTATTAGGTGACTCACTTTCTATGTACAGAAAATTATTCTGAAAATAAAAAAAAACTAAAATAGAATCTAAAAATGAAAATTAGAAACAAGAGATTTAAAGAAGATTCAAATAATGAAGTCGAAGTAAAAAGATAAAATCTATGAATTTCAACTTAAGAAGATTCTAATGAAAAATGTAACAATCCAAAAACAAATTTCATTAGTTTTGCAGCAAAATTACGAAAATTACGGGTGCGAATACAACATGTTGAAACTATTCGGTTCGCTCTATGAACGAAAATTTCTAAAATTTGTCTCCGGTGTTCTATAATTATAAAATTTAAGACAGTTAATTAGCAATTTAAGAGTAACAAGTTCATTAAATTTTATTAATTTAGCAGCAAAATTACGAAAATTACAGGTGCGAATACAACATGTTGAAACTTTTCGGTTCGCTCTATGAACGAAAATTTCTAAAATTTGTCTCCGGTGCTCTAAAATTATAAAATTTAAGACAGTTAATTAGCAATTTAAGAGTAACAAGTTCTTTAAATTTTATTATTTTAGCAGCAAAATTACAAAAATTACAGGTGCGAATACAACATGTTGAAACTTTTCGGTTCGCTCTATGAACGAAAATTTCTAAAATTTGTCTCCGGTGCTCTAAAATTATAAAATTTAAGACAGTTAATTAGCAATTTAAGAGTAACAAGTTCTTTAAATTTTATTATTTTAGCAGCAAAATTACAAAAATTACAGGTGCGAAAACAACATGTTGAAACTTTTCGGTTCGCTCTATGAACGAAAATTTCTAAAATTTGTCTCTGTTGCTCTAAAAATTTAAAATTTAAGACAATCAATTAGCAATCTAAGAGTAGCAAGTTCTCTCAATTTCATTAATTTATCAGCTAAATTACGAAAATTACAGGTGCGAAAACAACATGTTGAAACTTTTCGGTTCGCTCTATGAACGAAAATTTCTAAAATTTGTCTCCGTTGCTCTAAAAATTTAAAATTTAAAACAATCAATTAGCAATCTAAGAGTAGCAAGTTCTCTCAATGTCATTAATTTAGCAGCAAAATTACGAAAATTACAGGTGCGAATACAACATGTTGAATCTTTTCGGTTGGCTCTATGAACGAAAATTTCTAAAATTTGTCTCCGTTCGTTTAAAACTTTTAAAATTAAGACAGTCAATTAGTAACCTAAGAGTAGCAAGTTCTCTCAATGTCATTAATTTAGCAACAAAATTACGAAAATTACAGGTGCGAAAACAACATGTTGAAACTTTTCGGTTCGCTGTATGAACGAAAATTTCTAAAATTTGTCTCCGTTGCTCTAAAAATTTAAAATTTAAGACAATCAATTAGCAATCTAAGAGTAGCAAGTTCTCTCAATTTCATTAATTTATCAGCAAAATTACGAAAATTACAGGTGCGAAAACAACATGTTGAAACTTTTCGGTTCGCTCTATGAACGAAAATTTCTAAAATTTGTCTCCGTTGATCTAAAATTTTAAAATTTAAGACAATCAATTAGCAACCTAAGAGTAGCAAGTTCTTTAAATTTTATTAATGTAGCAGCAAAATTACGAAAATTACAGGTGCGAATACAACATGTTGAAACTTTTCGGTTCGCTCTATGAACGAAAATTTCTAAAATTTGTCTCCGTTGCTCTAAAAATTTAAAATTTAAGACAATCAATTAGCAATCTAAGAGTAGCAAGTTCTCTCAATTTCATTAATTTATCAGCAAAATTACGAAAATTACAGGTGCGAAAACAACATGTTGAAACTTTTCGGTTCGCTCTATGAACGAAAATTTCTAAAATTTGTCTCCGTTGATCTAAAATTTTAAAATTTAAGACAATCAATTAGCAATCTAAGAGCAGCAAGTTCTTTAAATTTTATTAATGTAGCAGCAAAATTACGAAAATTACAGGTGCGAATACAACATGTTGAAACTTTTCGGTTCGCTCTATGAACGAAAATTTCTAAAATTTGTCTCCGTTGATCTAAAATTTTAAAATTTAAGACAATCAATTAACAATTTTGTATTTTAAGAGTAGCAAGTTCTCTAAATTTCATTAGTTTAGCAGTCAAATTACGAAAATTACAGGTGCGAATACAACATGTTGAAACTTTTCGGTTCGCTCTATGAACGAAAATTTCTAAAATTTGTCTCCGTTGCTCTAAAAATTTAAAATTTAAGACAATCAATTAGCAATCTAAGAGTAGCAAGTTCTCTCAATTTCATTAATTTATCAGCAAAATTACGAAAATTACAGGTGCGAAAACAACATGTTGAAACTTTTCGGTTCGCTCTATGAACGAAAATTTCTAAAATTTGTCTCCGTTGATCTAAAATTTTAAAATTTAAGACAATCAATTAGCAATCTAAGAGCAGCAAGTTCTTTAAATTTTATTAATGTAGCAGCAAAATTACGAAAATTACAGGTGCGAATACAACATGTTGAAACTTTTCGGTTCGCTCTATGAACGAAAATTTCTAAAATTTGTCTCCGTTGATCTAAAATTTTAAAATTTAAGACAATCAATTAACAATTTTGTATTTTAAGAGTAGCAAGTTCTCTAAATTTCATTAGTTTAGCAGTCAAATTACGAAAATTACAGGTGCGAATACAACATGTTGAAACTTTTCGGTTCGCTCTATGAACGAAAATTTCTAAAATTTGTCTCCGTTGCTCTAAAATTTTAAAATTCAAGACAATCAATTAACAATTTAAGAGTAGCAAGTTCTCTAAATTTTATTAGTTTAGCAGCCAAATTACGAAAATTACAGGTGCGAATACAACATGTTGAAACTTTTCGATTCGCTCTATGAACAAAAATTTCTAAAATTTGTCTCCGTTACTCCAAAATTTTAAAATTTAAGACAATCAATTAGCAAACTAAGAGTAGCAAGTTCTCTAAATTTCATTAATTTAGTAGTAAAATTACGAAAATTACGGGTGCAAGTACAACATGTTAAAACTTTTCGATTCGCTCTATGAACGAAAATTTCTAAAATTTGTCTCCGTTGCTCTAAATTTATAAAATTTAAGACAGTCAATTAGCAATCTAAGAGTAGCAAGTTCTTTCTTTCAAATTTTATTAATGTAGCAGCAAAATTACGAAAATTACAGGTGCGAATACAATATGTTGAAACTTTTCGGTTCGCTCTATGAACGAAAATTTCTAAAATTTGTCTCCGTTGCTCTAAAATTTCAAAAGTTGGTACAGTTAAATAGCAACTTAAAAGCAGCAAATTCTCAAAATTGTATGACTGTATTATTAAAATTACGAAAATTACACGTGCAAATACATAATTATAGAAATTTTGGCCTGTTCTATAACTAAAAAATTCTAAAATTGATCTCCGTTAGTCATAAATTTTAAAATTTTGAACAGAAATACAATAACTTAAAGTCAGAATACTCCTCAAATTTCATCACTTTACTATCAAAATTACGAAACTTACCGGTGCAAATACACAATTTTGGAAATTTTTGGCCCGTTCTATAAACAAAAATTTCTAAAAATGCTCCCCAATGATCTAAAACTGTAGATTTTGAGTTAACGGTTTAAAAGTAGCTGGTTCCCTAAATTTTATTAACTTAGCAGTAAAATTACGAAAATTACAGGTGCGAATACATAAGGTTGAAACTTTTGGGCTCGATCTTACTATAAATGAAAATTTCTAAAATGTGTCGTTGCTCTAACATTTTGAAATTTTAAACCATAAAATAATAACTTAATGATTCCTTAAATAACTCCTTAAATTCCATTACTCTACTATCAAAATTATGAAAATTACAGGTGCAAATACAAAATATTGGAGATTTTTTTGCCCGTTCTATAAACAATTTTTTTTTTTTTAAATTGTTCTCCAATGATCTAAAATTTTGAAACTTTATATTTTGATATTTTGACCTTAAAGTAGCTAGTTACCAATTGTTTTTTTAATTTAGCAGTAAAATTACGAAAATTACAGGTGCAAATACACAGTATTGGATTTTTTTGACTTGTTCTTACAAACAAATTTCTCCAATTTAATGACTCTAAAATCAAAATTATAAAAGTTACAGGTGCAATTGCAAATATGTTGAAAATTTTTGGATGATCCTATGAGCAAAAATTTCCAAAATTTGTCTACGTTAATCCAAAATTTTAAAATTTACAAATTCTCAAAATTTTATCACTCTAGCATTAAAATTACAAAAACTACAGATGCGAAAACAAAACAAAAATTTATTGGTAATTCTCTAAGTTTATTTAAGAATTAATTAGAAACGTCAAAATTTATTGACATCCCATAAAACCTTTAATTTCTCAAAATTTTATATAATTCTCTTTAGGAACTTTATGATTCTTTAATACAAAGACATTTCTTATATTACAAGATGTCAATAATGTCATTTGAATTCATGTGAAAGATAATTTACACTTAGGGTCATGGAATTTTGGGCACCAAAAAAAAACAATTTTTTCCACGACTCACACAAAAACAAAGTACACTTGCGGTCATAAAATTTTGGGCAAGATCATAGTTTATCGTCAATATCATTACTGACCCGAAATTCAAAGACCGCGACTGTACATGCATAAAAAGTTTTACGATCTTACCTATCATAACACGGGCCGGCACGGCGTTCCATTCTAACCAAAACGTGATGAACGATGACGTCACTAATATAATTCCGGGGATGAATACTGTCGTGAAGTAGAACGCTCGATCCCGCGTAAATATTAGAGTAACGCCCAGACAACTGTAGTTCCCTAGATTTTAGAACGAAATTAGAATGTTGCGAGGCATGAGAAAATCGCGAAATAAATAAATTTACAAAATTGAGTTTGATCGGACTTGATGGATTTTAACGCACCTCGGCGTAAAAATCCATTCTCGTCCGTAAAAAGTGGCTTTCGCGCACTTGATGCAAAAAATACAGTTTTATACCTACGAGTCATCATCAAAATAAAAAAGGTGCAGTAAACACGATGCACAACTCAAAGTAGATGTGGACAGATACCTTTAAATTGTTTCTGACAGAGGTCACAGTCGCGGTTCCCATTGCCATCTGATGTTAGGATGCCATTTTCCACTGCAACACATACATTCTGACTATCTACTTTATTCAAGCCAAGACCAAAGCTGCCAAGCTAATGAAAATTGTAATAAGAGATTCATCATATCTACGCAGAGAAGAGATGTTGGCTTCTAGGCTATGAACAGATAAATGTATCTACAAAATCTACATGGAGTTGTGCATGTTTGTGCTTTCGGTGAGTGAAGACATTTAACATCGAAAGCATTAATGTAGACGCTACATTACTTCTTCTGCTGACACATGATGAACTAACTAGAAAGGGTAATGTTTGCCATGCTGAACTAGATCATTCCAACATTGAAAGATGTGACAGCTCTTACCTCGCCAGTTGTTGTTTGCGTTGCATTCTGACGTTTTATTTTTAATTAAATATGCATTTAGAGTGGCTAGACTGGCCGATTTTTTCAATACGTCTTCTTCGTTCTTCCACACGTATTTAATACTCTTCATTTCATAAGATACTGAAACAGGGGAAAGTTAGGCGACATTGTGCGGTGGCAACAAGGAAAATGGTCATAGCTGTGGCAAACGGACTGCGTTCCCGGCCCGCAAAATCTATATTTTTTCAGAATTATTAGAATTCAAATGGAAAAAAAATAAGGAGTACCAGGGAAAACGAAGAACCCAAACTTATATATAAAAATTGTATTAGAACGGCAACAGCATTTACACTGCATGATTATAAAAATTCTATCTGCATAATAAGGATCAAAGTACGTTATCCTCCCCCAGGATTGTCGTCTCTTGGAATAAACATGAGCCCGAGGAACATCGCAGAATATTTTAACTTTTCTTAATTTATCTGATGAAAAATTGAATAAATTTAAAGAAATGCGAGGAGGTGAAACCCATTAGGCTTTGTTATATAACTTGATAACACTGAAACAACTGTTGACAGACTTCATCGATTGACATTGAGTGTCTCCAAAATCTCATTGAATGTTATGGACCGCCTGTCTTCCCGTATTACTTCGAAAGTAATAAATCATTTGAGATTTATATCTAGTCGGCTATTACCAGTGGCGGTTCATAGTGTTCATGGTTGGGAAGCACAATGAAAACAAAACAACAAGTATGTAATCTATGTAATAAATGGTGCGGTGAAATTTAAGTTTCCTCTAGTGTCTATACATACAGGCTGACCTAGAACTTGCAATAGACATGTTAATTTCTATTTTGTCTTATATTTTAAGAATAAATAAATTTCAAACAAAAATCAAACTTCTTTATCCAGAACTCATGATCCAGAGAACTCGAATTCATCAAAATTCTTAGAGTAATCCGCTTATTTCGATGCTAAACGGCGATTTCTCGCTGATTCTTGTAATTTTTTGGATCGGATTTGCAAAGAAGAGCTCGAAATCTACAAAAACACCAATTTTTATCGAGATTCAACGGCTGAATTGCAAGAAAACAGCAGAAATTTGCACGAAGTTATCAAAATTCTTAGAAAAATTCGCATATTTTGATGCTAAACGATCATTTCTCGCTGATTCTCGCTTTTCTGGCTTGGATTTGCAAAGAAGAGCTCAAAATCTACAAAAACAACAATTTTTATCAAGATTCAACGGCTGAATTGCAAGAAAACAGCAGAAATCTGCACGAAATCATCAAAATTCTTAGAGAAATCGGCTGATTTTGATGCTAAACGACGATTTCTCGCTAATTCTTGTCGTGTTTTGGCTTGGATTTGCAAAGAAGAGCACGAAATCTACAAAACCACCAAGTTTTATCGAGATTCAACGGCTGAATTGCAAAAAACAGCAGAAATCTGCACAAAATCATCAAGATTCTTAGAGAAATCGGCTTATTTTGATGCTAAACGACGATTTCTCGCTAATTCTTGTCGTTTTCTGGCTTGGATTTGCAAAGAAGAGTTCGAAATCTACAAAACCACCAATTTTTATCAAGATTCAACGGCTAAATTGCAAGAAAACAGCAGAAATCTGTACGAAATCATCCAAATTCTTAGAGAAATCCGCTTATTGTGATGCTAAACGACGATTTCTCGCTGATTTTCGCCATTGTTAGCTTAAATTCGCAAAGAAGAGCTCGAAATCTACAAAACCACCAATTTTTATCAAGATTCAACGGCTGAATTGCAAGAAAACAGCAGAAATCTGCACGAAATCATCAAAATTTTTAGAGAAATCGGCTTATTTTGATGCTAAACGACGATTTCTCGCTGATTCTTGTCGTTTTCTGGCTTGGATTTGCAAAGAAGAGCTCGAAATCTACAAAACCACCAATTTTTATCAAGATTCAACGGCTAAATTGCAAGAAAACAGCAGAATTCTGTACGAAATCATCCAAATTCTTAGAGAAATCCGCTTATTGTGATGCTAAACGACAATTTCTCGCTGATTTTCGCCATTGTTAGCTTAAATTCGCAAAGAAGAGCTCGAAATCTACAAAACCACCAATTTTTATCAAGATTCAACGGCTAAATTGCAAGAAAACAGCAGAAATCTGCACGAAATCATCAAGATTCTGAGAGAAATCGGCTGATTTTGATGCTAAACGACGATTTCTCGCTAATTCTTGTCGTTTTTTGGCTTGGATTTGCAAAGAAGAGCTCGAAATCTACAAAACCACCAATTTTTATCAAGATTCAACGGCTGAATTGCAAAAAAACAGCAGAAATCTGCACGAAATCATCAAGATTTTTAAAGAAATCGGCTTATTTTGATGCTAAACGACGATTTCTCGCTGATTCTTGTCGTTTTCTGGCTTGGATTTGCAAAGAAGAGTTCGAAATCTACAAAACCACCAATTTTTATCAAGATTCAACGGCTAAATTGCAAGAAAACAGCAGAAATCTGTACGAAATCATCCAAATTCTTAGAGAAATCCGCTTATTGTGATGCTAAACGACGATTTCTCGCTGATTTTCGCCATTGTTAGCTTAAATTCGCAAAGAAGAGCTCAAAATCTACAAAACCACCAATTTTTATCAAGATTTAACGGTTAAATTGCAAGAAAACAGCAGAAATCTGCACGAAATCATCAAAATTCTTAGAGAAATCCCTTATTTTGATGCTAAATGGCAATTTCTCGCTGATTCTCGCTGTCTTCTGGCTTGGATTTGCAAAGAAGAGTTCGAAATCTACAAAACCACCAATTTTTATCAAGATTCAACGGCTAAATTGCAAGAAAACAGCAGAAATCTGTACGAAATCATCCAAATTCTTAGAGAAATCCGCTTATTATTAGAGGTATTAGAGAAAGAATAAAAAAAATTATTACGATTAAATCGTTTAAAAAAAACGACTAATTCTGTTAAACGGAAACAAGAATTCAGCCAATTTTTGGTAGATCCATGTAATTTTTTCATTTAACGTGATAGCTAATATAAATAAATCTACCTATTAAATATTCATATACCTAAAATTGCATATTTTACGTTGAAATAGTTTAATTATTGTTGAATCAATTCCCGCACCATTGGAGAGAATTATAAGAAAATTTTAGAAAAATCTGTAGATGATAAACCTAAAAAATAAAAACACATATTAAAAAAAAAGGAAACACAGTGAGAATTTTGTGGTAATCTAGAGAAAATAAATTAAATATTGTAAGAAGAATTTAAAGGTACGAAGGAGAATAAGTACAAGGTGTTTATAAATGTTTCTAGCATCAAGGGTGGCTCTGGAATTCCTGTCATGCACTATTTTGCCGCTTTGTTTTCAAAGTGAATATAACTATCTAGAAAATTATTGATGTCATTTGCGTCAACGACTTTAAATTTACGGTTTTATGTTTAAGTTTATAATTTTCAGGTTTTAAACCACAATTAGACCAGTTTTTTTTTTTCAAAACTTACTTTCCTACATGATTGAAAAATCTAAATCCGCATTTGAAATAAGCAGCAAATTGTTTTGACATTTCATAGCCACCTTTGATGCTAGAAACATTTATAAACACCTTGTATATTACATGAATTTTAGAGAATCTAGTAAAGACTTAAAAAAAATCAAGATAAGATAATATACAGTATGTCCCCGGATTGAGTTCACAAGAGCGAAAAAAAGTTTATTTTCCATTTTACAAAAAAATCGAATAAGGGTAATAACGGGCAATCCAAAGGGATTTTACCCCTTTCGAATTTCGATATATTTTTTTGCAGAATCATTATCTACAGCGGTGTCTGATATTGTGGTAAAAATCTTTGCACTTTATTCGGATTCACCCTGTATAGAAATTTCAAAATAATACAGAAATGTAAAGAAAATCTAAGCAAATTCAGACAGGATTGATGCACGGTTTAAAAAAAAATCAAGGAAAAATATGGAAAAATGAAAACTAAAGAAAAGCAAGAGCATTATAACAGGACCAGGCACTAATCTACATATATAAATGTGAAGAAAATGTAAAAAACAACAAGAAAGAATTTAAAGAACAATCTAAGGAAAAGAAACAAAAAGGCAATCTATATATTCTAAAAATAATATTTAAACAGAAATCTAGAAAATCTAAAGAAAATTTAGGTAAATAAGACAAACTAGAGTAACCAGAGAAAATTTAATCTAAAACGAGTTTATCCATTCCATAGTAAAACAGGTTGGCAAAAAGAAATAATGCATGTGTGAAAATTATAGAGGCATTAGATAGATACAAGGTGTTTATAAATGTTTTTAGCATCAAGGGTGGTTTCGGAATTTCAGCCAAGCACTATTTTGCCGCTTTGTTTCCATAATGAATATAACTATGTTTAATTACACTTAAAATGTCACTCACGTCAACGACGTTTCAGTTACGATTTTGTGTCCAAGTCTTTGATTTTCAGGGTTCAAACCATAAATATTGTATATCCGGTGAGAGATTGACAGATTTCGACAGTTGACATATAGGTTGGCAGCAAATTATGCAACAAAATACACTAAAAACACCAAATTTCTACGCAAAATGGGTTACAGAGTTGACAGTAAGTGAGGTTATTTTGTTATTTTAAATTTCGCGCGTATGATATACTTTTTATTGCGTTGATTTAGTGACTTTTCTGTCATTCAAACTCTCACTGAACGAACTATAGAACAGTTTTTTTGTTAAAATTGACTTGATTGAGGTTAACTGCAAATATCAGTAGAAAAATCTAAACCCATATTTGCAATGAGCGGCACATCTCTTTGACTTTTCATAGCCACCCTTTAGGCTCGAAACATTTATAAACACCTTTTAGATATTGTATACAAAATAATTTTAACTGCGATAAATGTAATTTCGCCCCGTTTAGATTCACCCCCTGAAAATGTGAAAATTCGAAAATGTACTCTAGTGGCATTAGTCTCAAAAAATAGAAAAAAATTCACTGATAAATCCCCCTTGTCAAGTTTGCTTCCACCAGCCGTCAGAAGGTTGTAATCTCGCCCCGTTTAAATTCACCCTCTAAAAACGTGAAAAATCGAAAATGTACCTTAATGGCAGTAATCCCAAAAAATTGAGAAAAATTCACTGATAAATCTCCCTTGTCAAGTTTGCTTCCACCAGCCGTCAGAGGGTTGTAATCTCGCCCCGTTTAAATTCACCCTCTAAAAACGTGAAAATTCGAAAATGTACCTTAATGGCAGTAATCCCAAAAAATTGAGAAAAATTCACTGATAAATCTCCCTTGTCAAGTTTGCTTCCACCAGCCGTCAGAGGGTTGTAATCTCGCCCCGTTTAAATTCACCCTCTAAAAACGTGAAAATTCGAAAATGTACCCCAATGGCATTAGTCTCAAAAAATAGAGAACAATTCACTGATAAATCCCCCTTGTCAAGTTTGCTTCCACCAGCCGTCAGAGGGTTGTAATCTCGCCCCGTTTAAATTCACCCTCTAAAAACGTAAAAATTCGAAAATGTACCCCAATGGCATTAGACCCAAAAAATAGAGAAAAATTCACTGATAAATCCCCCTTGTCAAGTTTGCTTCTACCAGCCGTCAGGGGGTTGTAATCTCGCCCCGTTTAAATTCACCCTCTAAAAATGTAAAAATTCGAAAATGTACCCCAATGGCATTAGTCTCAAAAAATAGAGAAAAATTCACTGATAAATCCCCCTTGTCAAGTTTGCTTCCACCAGCCGTCAGAGGGTTGTAATCTCGCCCCGTTTAAATTCACCCTGTAAAAATGTGAAAAATCAAAAATGTACCCCAATGGAATTAATGTCAAAAATTAGAAAAAAAATCCTAATTAATTCCATTATTCACATTTGCTTCCACAAACTATCAGATTGTAATCTTTAATTTTTTTACCTTTAGAACAAAAGAGAGAGTGTTTTTCTGGCAACCCTACACCTTTCTTTGTAATAAGTTGCAGTCTCAACTTTTTAAGTTTGAATTTATCGGCAAATTGTTTTTTCTTCGGGATAGAGTAACACCAATTTATCAGAAAAATTACATAATTGGTTAAAAACTTTTCAAATAAAAATCACAAAAGAGGGGTTTAAAACTGAGATAAACCAAATTCATTTTGAGTCCAGTTCGAGGATCGCAAAATAAGTTTAAACTCCATAATTTTGTGTAAATTTGTGCTACAATTTCTAATTTCTGTTCATTTTTTATTTTCAATAAATGTATTTCAAAAATTAAATACAAAATTACGACAGATATGCGTTTCATGCATCACAAAACACAATCAATTAGTGATAAGTGATAAGCCATAATTTTATGCTAATGTTGTACTGAGTTACTGTATTTTCTAAATTTCGTGTTTTGGCCCCCTCCGAGAAGAAAACAGAATATGTACACATTTTACTGATTCTGAATTAAAAAAATATGCTTAGATGCCTAACTTTATCTACTTGTGAGATAATTTAAAAATTCTAAATTTAATTAGTCGAAAATAACGATTTGCCGGTAAATTCAAATTTCCGAAAATCTAAATAACAGATAGTGTATTATGGGTTGCCAAAAAAAAGAATTTAGTTTATTTAATAAGCCTAACAACCCCCTAACGGCTGATGGAAACAAATATGATACCGGAGATTATTCGATAAATTTTTCTCTATTTTTTAATGCCATTAAGGTACATTTTCGATTTTTCACATTTTCAGAGGGTGAATTTAATCGGGGCGAGATTACAACCCTCTGACGGCTGGTGGAAGCAAACTTGATATAGCCAGATTTATCAGTGAATTTTTCTCTATTTTTTGGGACCACTGCGACCGGGGTAGATGCTGGATTTTTAAGATAACGGTGATGAAAAAGGCGACATTACAACCTCCTTTGATTATCCCCTTTCTGTATACCTATTTTACACCAAAGTATTGATTGTCACAATGGGAGGTTATTATTCCAAAGTCAAATAGCTATAAAATTGTAGGAAAAGTACCCGAAAACATGAAAATTCCCATGAAATTCCAGTATTTGTCTGGTCTACTGTAAAAAAAAAACCGAGAGCACGTTGAGTTGCCTGTGTTACGGCGCAACCAAAAAGTCAATCCCAAGCTAACTTCAACGACATGACTTGTATCTGATCTTTTTCAAGTTCAAATGCTAAAATTGTAGTTTTCTTTTGACGATGGTGTTATGCACTTTTGTTTAAACTATTGAATTGAACTCCTGTACTCTAATCCAGTTGACAAATACCTAGTAAATTTTATGGAATTGGACGGATTAGAGGTCTTGTCAGCTAGAATTGAACCCTTCGCAAAGTTGCATTTTTAGATTTCCACCCACTGGCCACCCTGAAAATGTCGCAAACACAAGTGGCATTGTTAAAATATTGGTGCGCCACTTAATTAAGAAGGGGAAACTGAGTCATACTGAATTTTGCACTTGACGTCGCGTCTTTCCGTGCAAAGTTCTACAAGTCGATTGGAAGGTGGGTCTTAGATAGCAAAATGCCTCTAGCAAGAAGTTAGTTTTAGTAATTTAAAAGCATGACCATTTCTCTCGTTGTCATTGTATGAGTTTAGCACCGACTTACTACTTTCCAAGGAAAATTTACACTCGGGATCGTCAAACGGAAAAATATTCAAGTGTCCTTGACAAGATAAAATGAGATGTCTCCTAAAAGTAAGATCAAGATTTCAGAATGTGACGTGCATTTACATACCGCATTGAATAAAAAACTGTTCCGTTGCGATAAATTCTAAGAGAAAAGTGCATTGGTATCAAGGGATCTTTGAAGTCACCGTGCATGATGAAATATGTGTCTGGCAACCAAATGTCATTGTGATGGTGGATGGCGTTGAGGAAATCGTATCGACTTTGGTTTGAATATTTCAGTCGGGGATCGAACCATTGCTGTTGCAGAAGAAACTCCACTTCGTATTTCTAAAAAAAAATAAAAAAATTATAGTACTTTATAGTATTTTTGAACTTACCAAACTAAATAAAAAAAAGGTATAGTATATTATAGTATTTTTGAACTTACCAAACTAAATAAAAAAAATATAGTACATTATAGTATTTTTGAACTTACCAAACTAAATAAAAAAAATTATAGTATTTTATAGTATTTTTGAACTTACGAAACTAAATAAAAAAAAATAGTATTTTATAGTATTTTTGAACTTACCAAACTAAATAAAAAAAATTATAGTATTTTATAGTATTTTTGAACTTACGAAACTAAATAAAAAAAAATAGTATTTTATAGTATTTTTTAACTTACCAAACTAAATAAAAAAAAAGTATATTATAGTATTTTTGAACCTACCAAACTAAATAAAAAAAAAATAATTATAGTATTTTATAGTATTTTTGAACTTACCAAACTAAATAAAAAAAAAATTATAGTATATTATAGTACTTTTGAACTTACCAAACTAGATTCGTCCGGAGAAGCTAGACTGAGCAATAAGACGCTGACGTCTACCTTGACGGTCTCTGAAAATAAAAGGTGTCTTTAGAATTTAAACAAAGACGTCGGAAAGTGCAAATTAAATTTGCAATATGCAGAACAGCAATACACACAAAAGGTTCAGACTAATTTCAGAGTGGAGAAATGGAATTTAATTTTCGCGAATCTTAATTAAGATTTTGTCACTTAGGCGCGAGGTGGAAATATCGGGTGTTAAATTAAAAAAGTTTGCGCTGCGTTTTTTGATAAAGAAAACGTGTGTCTGTTATTACCTGATATTAACCCGTCTGACTTTTAACAAAAACGCTGCGTTGAATAAGGAAGACAGTTTTCGCAAAATCTTTATTTTCCCAAAATGTGGTAAAAAAATTTTAGAACGTAAACATTTTTAGAAAATATTGCTATCAAAAAATTTCTAAACTTTTTCGCTAATTTTCGTAATGCCTGAAGTATTCAAACAAAAATAATGAAATTGTTAGTTGTACCAAATTATGCGACAAAAAAGAACTTCTAATTATAATAAAATTTGAAGACAATATTTGCTTCGGTATGCTTTATCAATAAATGTTTTTAAATTTTTGTTTTTTTTTAAATTGTATTAAAACTACTTAATAACTCTTATTTTATTGTTGAAATCATGAAATTTAAAAGCCTACTAGATATTTATGACATATTTATAATACAATAAACCACAAAATTTTTGCACAAGATAAACAAATTTTAAAAGTTTTTATTTTCGAATAAAAAAAATCTAAAATTTCTATAAAGGCATAGTGGTTTTAAAGAGACAAGAATAAATTTCGAATTGTGTTTATTTATAAACACATTTATAGACACATTTTAATGTGTCAAAAAAAACAAATTTTAGAACGCAGATAAAAAATATCCACTTTTTAAGTGAATTTTAATTTTTTATTTTTGTTTTTTTTTAATTTGTATTAAAACTACTCAATAACTCCAGTAATTTTTAGAGGCCTACTAGATATTTATGACATATTTATAATAATTACAATAAACCACAAAATTTTCGCACAAGATAAACAAATTTTAAGGGTTTTTATTTTGAAATCCAAAAAAAAAACATCAAAATTTTCTATAAAATAAAAGTTTAGTGGTTTTAAAGAAACAAGAATAAATTTCGTGTTGTGTTTACAAAATGTGTCAAAAAAAAAACAAATTTTAGAACGCAGAAGAAAAATATCCATTTTTTTAAGTGAATTTTAATTTTTAATTTGTTTTTTTTTTAAATTTGTATTAAAATAACTCAATAACTCCAGTAATTTTTAGAGGCCTACTAGATATTTATAACATATTTATAATAATTACAATAAACCACAAAATTTTCGCACAAGATAAACAAATTTGAAGGGTTTTTATTTTCGAATCCAAAAAAAAACAATATTTTCTATAAAGTAAAAGTCTAGTGGTTTTAAAGAAACAAGAGTAAATTTCGTGTCGTGTTTACAAAATGTGTCTAAAAAACAAATTTTAGAACGCAGAAGAAAAAAATCCATTTTTTTAAGTGAATTTTAATTTTTTATTTTTGTTTTTTTTTTTAATTTGTATTAAAACTACTCAACTCCAGTAATTTTAATGTTGAAATCATGAAATTTAGAGGCCAACTAGATATTTATGACATATTTATAATAATTACAATAAACCACAAAATTTTCGGACAAGATAAACAAATTGTAAAAGTTTTTATTTTCGAATAAAAAAAAATCTAAATTTTCTATAAAGTCTAATGGATTTAAAGAAAAAAAATAAATTTCGTGTTGTGTTTACAAAATGTGTCAAAAGACACAAATTTTAGAACGCAAAAGAAAAATTTCCATTTTTTAAGTAAATTTTTATTTTTTATTTTTGTTTTTTTTTAATTTGTATTAAATCTACTCAATAACTTCAGTAATTTTAATGTTGAAATCATGAAATTTAGAAGCCTACTAGATATTTATGACATATTTATAATAATTACAATAAACCACAACATTTTTGCATAGAATAAACAAATTTTAAAAGTTTTTACTTTCGAATAAAAAAAAAATCTAAAATTTTTATAAAGGCCTAGTGGTTTTAAAGAGACAAGAATAAATTTCGAATTGTGTTTATAAAATGTGTCAAAAAAAACAAATTTTAGAACGCAGATGAAAAATATCCACTTTTTAAGTAAATTTTAATTTTTTATTTTTGTTTTTTTTTTAAATTTGTATTAAAACTACTCAATAACTCCAGTAATTTTAATGTTAAAAATCATGAAATTTAGAGACCTACTAGATATTTATGACATATTTTTAATAATTACAATAAACCACAAAATTTTCGCACAAGATAAACAAATTTTAAGGGTTTTTATTTTCAAATCCAAAAAAAACCAAAATTTTCTATAAAGTAAAAGTCTAGTGGTTTTAAAGAAACAAGAATAAATTTCGTGCCGTGTTTACAAAATGTGTCAAAAAAAAACAAATTTTAGAACGCAGAAGAAAAATATCCATTTTTTAAGTGAATTTTAATTTTTAATTTTTGTTTTTTTTTTAAATGTGTATTAAAACTACTCAATAACTCCAGTAATTTCAATGTTGAAATCATGCAATTTAAAAGCCTACTAGATATTTATGACACATTTATAATAATTACAATAAACCACAACATTTTCGCACAAGATAAACAAATTTTAAAAATTTTTATTTTCGAATAAAAAAAAAATCTAAATTTTCTATAAAGTCTAGTGGATTTAAAGAGAAAGAATAAATAAGAATAATTACAATAAACCACAACATTTTCGCACAAGATAAACAAATTTTAAAAATTTTTATTTTCGAATAAAAATAAATCTAAATTTTCTATAAAGTCTAGTGGATTTAAAGAGAAAGAATAAATTTCGTGTCGTGTTTACAAAATGTGTCAAAAAAAGCAAATTTTAGAACGCAAAAGAAAAATATTCCATTTTTCTAAGATTGGTTATTTTTTATCCCAATAACTTTATTATTATAATAATAATAATATAAAATAAAAAAGACGTTAAAAATTAAAACAAAATACATAGTTATAATAAATTTAATTTTTCGGATAATAAATAAACTTTTGTATTAAATATCGTAATACGGAAAGCGCGTTCTAAACCTAAAATTTAAAATTTGTGATAAATTCTGTGGATGTGTGGATGTAACATTTTATTAGGTAAATATAGCGAACTCTCTGTATACTGCCAAATTTTATACAAAATGTATAAATAATAATTATAAATTTGCCAACAAAGTTGTAAAGTTCCTACACCCTGTATAAAATAAAATGGCGTTGAATACAACACTTGCCTCGGAAGTTAGTTTTGATATTAAGACCAAATAATTTTGAGCTTCAACTCTTCTTTAATTTTATTTTAGTATTAGTGCTAGATATAAGATGCTCTATTGTTCAATGCATAATTTCATGCAACAAAATCAAAACATGCAAATCACAATCGTGCAAAATTCAACAAGATTGTGTGTACAGGATGACATTTCAAAACTGTCAATTTTACTTCTGATGATTAAGTCACGTCATGAAATACGTGTAGAAATCGCTTGAGATAGATAAAATCTCTAAATTCTCCGAGATACTTTAGCACTTAATTGCAACAGTATTTAATGTAACGAGGACAATAAGGAGCGTATCTTTGGCGAAGTCTATTTTTGTGATTTGACTCAAAAATGGAAAGAAGGTCATCTAGGGGCACTGGAGCTGTGAACACCTAAGACATCTAAGAAACTACATAACGTGGTTATTCAACAACATCTAGAATGGATCGAACATAACGCACATTCACATATAGTCAGTAGAACTACAGAGTTACGACTGCAAAATAGTTTTCAAAATTGAATTAGATATACAGGGCATAATAAATCAATGTAGTTTGAGAAATCATGCATTAATAGACCCGATTACCCAACGATTTAGAAACTATTAAGTGCTACGACCCGATACAAAAATAATGAAGCAAATGAAATTACCGATGGTGCGATAAGTGGTAAAGGAAGTGATAGATGATTCTCGAGGTGACATTAAACATGATGGATGGTCGGGACAAGTCAAGATACCCTGCATAACATAATCAAATTGTTTCCAAGAGCTCTGTAGTCCTTTCAGTTAAGCAGAGGATAATAAAAAACAGAACTATAGTGTGGTCTTTAACGGTGACAGGACAAATAACGGACCACGCTGTTTGCTGCTTGACGAGATGTTGTGCATGTCAAAGTTGCCATCTTCAGGCGACTGCAGGCCACAGCAGAAGTCCGCATCTGCAACAGCAACAGCTAAATGACTAATTTGCTAGTGGTGACATTTCTGGAGGGTCCTAGTAAGCGACAATATGTTATACAGGGTGGTTCTTAACACTCTGGAATTAGAACGGGAAGTTCAAAAAGCTTCGCTCGAATGGAAACAATTAATACCAAAAGAAATAGATAGTAAAGCAAAATTTTTGAAAATTTCTTAAATGTCTTTGTATATCGGTTCCTAATTACATTAGAATCTTAAAATTATTATTTATTTTTATTGATAGATCGAGAGAGATTTAAAAAATCTTCAAAATTGGGCCAAGCAAAATTTTGGAATTTCAAAAATACTTTCGTAAATCAGTTATCAACACAAAATTTGTGCAAGCTACTCCCCTAATCTTTGTTGTTTATTGCCAATAAGTTTAATATTTGTTAATGCCTTTATTTCTTTTTCTTTTTACCACATGCAACAAAATGCCCACTTTATATTTAAAAAAAATAAAATAAAAAATTCCAATTTTTTTACACTCTGCAAAGTCGACAATTTTGCCGTCGTAGGCGCAAAATTTGTTTTTTTTTTTTGTATTAAAGACGTTTATTAAATATGTCAATTTGTAAAATATTAAAACAATTGATTACAATTTTTCATTCTTCATACGAAACCAAAAAAAGTTTTCAATTTCGACAATTTTAGCGTTATAACAACCGAATTTGGTAGACCTTTTGCTGTAAAAGCGCTTATACATATTAATATTGCGGAATTTTGGTAAAAATTTTACAACTTTCCATTTTTATGAGATATGAAAATTCAAAATTTTCTTTCACATTCTGCAAAGTTGACAATTTCCGCTATATCAACGAAATTTGGTAAACTTATTTCTTTAAAGGCGTTTATTAAATGTGTGGAATTGTAGAATTTTTAAATGATAAATAAGAATTTTACAATTTTTCGTTTTTTATACAAAACCAAAATTTTCTTCCAAATTCTAAAAATTCGACAATTTTACCGCTCTAACAACGCAATTTGGAACATTTGTTGATTTAAAGGTGTCAAATTGTCAAAATATAGATCAATTAATAACATTTTTTCCAATTTTTCAATTTTCATACAAAACCAAAATTCATTTTTTTCCAAATTCTGCAAATACTATTTTACCGCTATAGCAATGAAATTTGGTACACTTCTTTCTTTAAAGACGTTTATTAAATGTGTCAAATTGTAGATTTTTTAAATTATTAATGAGAATTTTACAATTTTTCGTTTTTTATACAAAACCAAAATTTTCTTCCAAATTCTAAAAATTCGACAATTTTACCGCTCTAACAACCCAATTTGGTACATTTATTGATTTAAAGGTGTCAAATTGGCAAAATATAGATCAATTAATAACATTTTTTCCAATTTTTCATTCTTCATACAAAACCAAAATTTTTCTTTTTTTCAAATTCTGCAAATTCGACTATTTTACCGGTATAGCAACGAAATTTGTTAAACTTATTTCCTTAAAGACGTTTATTAAAGTGTCAAATTGTAGAATTTTTAAATAATTAATAAGAATTTTACAATTTTTCGTTTTTTATACAAAACCAAAATTTTCTTCCAAATTCTAAAAATTCGACAATTTTACCGCTCTAACCACGCAATTTGGTACATTTATAGATTTAAAGGTGTCAAATTGTCGAAATATAGATCAATTAATAACATTGTTTCCAATTTTTCATTCTTCATACAAAACCAAAATTTATTTTTTTTTCAAATTCTGCAAATTCGACTATTTTACCGCTATAGCAACGAAATTTGTTAAACTTATTTCTTTAAAGACGTTTATTAAATGTGTCAAATTGTATAATTTTTAAATAATTAATGAGAATTTTAAAATTTTTCGTTTTTCATACAAAACCAAAATTTTCTTCCAAATTCTAAAAATTCGACAATTTTACCGCTCTAACGACGCAATTTGGTACATTTATTGATTTAAAGGTGTCAAATTGTCGAAATATAGATCAATTAATAACATTGTTTCCAATTTTTCATTCTTCATACAAAACCAAAATTTATTTTTTTTTCAAATTCTGCAAATTCGACTATTTTACCGCTATAGCAACGAAATTTGTTAAACTTATTTCTTTAAAGACGTTTATTAAATGTGTCAAATTGTATAATTTTTAAATAATTAATGAGAATTTTAAAATTTTTCGTTTTTCATACAAAACCAAAATTTTCTCCCAAATTCTAAAAATTCGACAATTTTACCGCTCTAACGACGCAATTTGGTACATTTATTGATTTAAAGGTGTCAAATTGTCGAAATATAGATCAATTAATAACATTGTTTCCAATTTTTCATTCTTCATACAAAACCAAAATTTATTTTTTTTTCAAATTCTGCAAATTCGACTATTTTACCGGTATAGCAACGAAATTTGTTAAACTTATTTCTTTAAAGACGTTTATTAAAGTGTCAAATTGTAGAATTTTTAAATAATTAATAAGAATTTTACAATTTTTCGTTTTTTAAACAAAACCAAAATTTTCTTCCAAATTCTAAAAATTCGACAATTTTACCGCTCTAACAACGCAATTTGGTACATTTATTGATTTATAGGTGTCAAATAGTCGAAATATAGATCAATTAATAACATTTTTTCCCACTTTTCATTCTTCATACATAACCAAAATTTATTTTTTTTTCAAATTCTGCAAATTCGACTATTTTACCGGTATATCAACGAAATTTGTTAAACTTATTTCTTTAAAGACGTTTATTAAAGTGTCAAATTGTAGAATTTTTAAATAATAAATAAGAATTTTACAATTTTTCGTTTTTCATACAAAACCAAAATTTTCTTCCAAATTCTAAAAATTCGACAATTTTACCGCTCTAACAACGCAATTTGGTACATTTATTGATTTAAAGGTGTCAAATTGTCGAAATATAGATCAATTAATAACATTTTTTCCAATTTTTCATTCTTCATACAAAACCAAAATTTTTCTTTTTTTCAAATTCTGCAAATTCGACTATTTTACCGCTACAGCAACGAAATTTGTTAAACTTATTTCTTTAAAGACGTTTATTAAATGTGTCAGATTGTAGAATTTTTAAATGATTAATAAGAATTTTACAATTTTTCGTTTTTTATACAAAACCAAAATTTTCTTCCAAATTTTAAAAATTCGACAATTTTACCGCTCTAACGACGCAATTTGGTACATTTATTGATTTAAAGGTGTCAAATTGTCGAAATATAGATCAATTAATAACATTGTTTCCAATTTTTTATTCTTCATACAAAACCAAAATTAATTTTTTTTTCAAATTCTGCAAATTCGACTATTTTACCGCTATAGCAACGAAATTTGTTAAACTTATTTCTTTAAAGACGTTTATTAAATGTGTCAAATTGTAGAATTTTTAAATAATTAATGAGAATTTTAAAATTTTTCGTTTTTCATACAAAACCAAAATTTTCTCCCAAATTCTAAAAATTCGACAATTTTACCGCTCTAACAACGCAATTTGGTACATTTATTGATTTAAAGGTGTCAAATTGTCAAAATTTAGATCAATTAATAACATCTTTTCCAATTTTTCATTTTTCATACAAAACCAAAATTTTTTTTTTCAAATTCTGCAAATTCGACTATTTTACCGCTACAGCAACGAAATTTGTTAAACTTATTTCTTTAAAGACGTTTATTAAATGTGTCAAGTTGTAGAATTTTTAAATGATTAATAAGAATTTTACAATTTTTCGTTTTTCATACAAAACCAAAATTTTCTTCCAAATTCTAAAAATTCGACAATTTTACCGCTCTAATAACGCAATTTAGTACATTTATTGATTTAAATTAATTTAAATTTGATTTAATTTGCTCGCTTTATAAACAACTTGAGTTTATTAAGTGTGTTAAATTTTAAGTCGCTAAAATCGAAATTACCGGAATTATGGTAGTCAGAAGAATTAATAGAGAATTTGTGGACTTTAAAAATTAAATTTTTTAGAAAACTAACACTTTAAATTCCAAATCTCAAAGCTACCAACACTAAACAAATTCCAAAGCCTCTTGGGATTTTGATGCATGATGAATCCTGGGTCAAGGTCGCTCTAATTAGCTGATAAAAGCAAACATTTCAAAAGCGTTGATGTATAGAAATGCAAACAAAGAGCGGCCACGTGGAATCGATCATAAATGCGTTGAAAATATTTACGGTTGGTAACATTGCACAAAAGTTGATAGGTAAGACTATCATAACTAAATTTTATTTTTGACAATACTATGAATCATTCTTTATCCGTAAAATTATTCCATTATTTGTGACCAAAATTGATTAAATCGCTTCAATTTGAAGAGTGGATCTTTGCCAGATTGTGATTTGAATAAATGACAGCTCCGACTACAAAATGTGAGATAAAGTGCTTAACCTCAATCTGTCAACACTGAAGAAGCAAGGCTACCAATAGAAATCAAATTCTAAAGACTCTTTGGTTTTTTATTTATTATTCTAGTTTATCGAACAGTCAAATTAGTAACAGGAAATTAGAAACATTCTTCATCACATTTAGCGTTCCTAAGATCATTTATACGAAGCTTATTAATAAATCAAATGAAAACACTTTTCGCGGTTGAGATAAAAGGAAGAAAAGAAAATTAAAAGTTTGCAATTAAATATTTAGAATTTTAGTTAAACAATTTTTTTAGAAATTTTTATTTTCACTCCAAACGTGTTTGCTAACTTTGGCAGTTTCCGCACATAATAAATTTTTACTACTTTCGACTTTATCAACTCTACGAAATATCAAGAGCAAGATACAGATTTTTAGCTTTTTTAAAAATTTCAACTTACAGGACGAACCAAAATATCTACCGTTTTCGATTTTTTAAGGTTTTCAAACCTTAAAAAAATTGGCCTTTTGGCATTTTAAAGAGCCATAACTCAAAATTTGGACAGTTTTAGAGATTCAGCGTGAGATTCTGCGTTAAATGGGTACCAATAACTTAAGTTTGCTCCACAAATAAGCGAGAAATCGACTGGAGAAAGTTTACAAAATTATTGTCTTTTTTTTTCGAAAAAATCAAATTTTTGACTTCCGAAAAATCTAAGAACAAATTCTTTGCAAACCAAATGCTAGAAATACGTAGTTGGCGTAGTTTTTAAGATATGGAGCTACGATATTTTCGAACCTTCAAAAATTTGACCCTCTGGCAATTACCAACGTTGACATTTTAATCGGCTGTAACTCGGTTATTTCGTGGCGAACGGAAAAAAATGGGGCAGTTTTGGATTCAGGGTGAAATTCTGCGCTAAATGAGCACAAATAACTTAAGTTTCATTCATAAATAACCAAGACATTGACCAAAAACTGTTTTCAAGAAGTCTTTGGGGCTGATTTTCAAAGATCTTTTTCGAAAATCGATCCATGCCGCCTATGAGCTCATTTCTTTTGCTGCTGATTGTA
Source organism: Gnatocerus cornutus (assembly GCA_029298725.1). Classification (NCBI taxonomy): domain Eukaryota; kingdom Metazoa; phylum Arthropoda; class Insecta; order Coleoptera; family Tenebrionidae; genus Gnatocerus; species Gnatocerus cornutus. The sequence goes on along the minus strand of CM055514.1, from coordinate 2,341,810 downwards.
CAACAGGCGTAAAATGCTATTAGTTATCCACAGGTACTCATACAAGTGGGAAATGGACATTTCACACAAGTTTTGCACAATATTTTTTCTACTCTCTATCTCTAGAATAGAGCTAAAAAAAATATTTTGATGTTTTGATAATATTTTTTATGTAATTAATGGTAGGGAAGTTAATGCGATAAACGCTCGCCTCGCCTCGCCTCGCCAATCCATTCTTTACAAAAAAACGGTAATTTCATTTTAAATTCTTAACTTTATTCTTCGTTTTCCTCAAAATCGTATGAACTACATTATATTACTTGGGCTTCATTAATGCACGATTTCGAAACTAAAATCTTATTGTGTCACTTTAACTTTTCTCGTCTTCCGCAAGCGTTTACATTACCAAAACCAAAATTTAATTTTTTTTCAAATTCTGCAAATTCGACTATTTTACCGCTATAGCAACGACATTTTGTAGACTTATTTTTTTAAAGGCGTTTATTAAATGTGTCGAATTGTTGAATTTTTAAATAATAAATAAAAATTTTACAATTTTTCGGTTTTCATACAAAACCAAATTTTCTTCGAAATTCTAAAAAACCGACAATTTTACGCTGTTACAACGCAATTTGGTACATTTATTGATTTAATGATGTCAAATTGTCGAAATATAGATCAATTAATAATATTTTTTCCAATTTTTCATTCTTCATTCAAAACCAAAATTAGTATAACAAAACAAACAAACTTTGGTACACTTTTTTCTTTAAAGGCGTTTATTAAATGTGTCAAATTGTGGAATTTTTAAATAATAAATAAGAATTTTACAGTTTTTCGGTTTTCATACAAAACCAAAATTTTCTTCCAAATTCAAAAAATTCGACAATTTTACCGCTCAAACAACGCAATTTGGTACATTTATTGATTTAAAGGTGTTAAATTGTCAAAATATAGATCAATTAATAACATTTTTTCCAATTTTTCATTCTTCATACAAAACCAAAATTTTTTATTTTTTTTTTCAAATTCTGCAAATTCGACTTTTTTATCGCTATAGCAACGAAATTTGGTAGACTTATTTTTTTAAAGACGTTTATTAAATGTGTCAAATTGTAGAATTGTTAAATAATTTATAAGAATTTTCCAATTCTTCATTCTCCATGCAAAACTAAAATTCAAAATTTTCTTTCAAATTCTGAAAATTCGACAATTTTACCGCTTTATTAACAACGCATTTTGGTACATTTATTTAATGCTTTAGAGATGTTAATTAAATGGGTCAAATTGTAGAGTTTTCAAACAATTAATAAGAATTTTACAATTTTTCATACGAAACTAAAAATCAATACAAGTTTGGCACCACATTTTTTCTACCACTGCAAAGCCTTGCTTCATTCCACAATAAATCTCGCATTTCTAAATGACTTGTCTCTGGAGTAGAGCTAAAAAGAATATTTTGATGTTTTGATAATAGTTTTTGAAGTAATTGATGGTAAAAAAGTTAATGCGATAAACGCTCGCCTCGCCTCGCCTCGCCTTGCTAAACCATTCTTTACAGAAAAACGCTTATTTCATTTTAAATTCTTGACTTTATTCCTTGTTTTCCTCAAAATAGTATGAACTACATTATATGATTTGGGCTTCATTAATGCACGATTTCGAAACTAAAATCTTATAGTGTTACTTTAACTTCTTCTCCTCTTCCGCAAGCGTTAACATTACCAAAAAGTTGCTTAATAACACTCTTTCTTAGTGTAATAACCTAATATCACGTTACAAGACAACATGAGCCAGAAAAGTTCCGAAACTCCGACGACCGATCGATATGGAGCTCAGTAGAACAAAGAAACGCGGCCACAAAGAAAGATAAATATGAGAACCAACATCGGATACCGACTAATAAAAGATTTAGTGCGACTTAAAGAACGCCAAGTGCTCATTTTATAATGCGAGACTTTCTAATAAATGCAATTTATGAAAATTGAATAAAGTCTGGTGATCTTCATAATAGATCCTATTGTTTTTTGGAAAAAGAAAATTAAATTAGGAAAACAGCGCGAAAAATTTTAGATTCAGCTTTTCTTTCATCGTAGAGATATTTTTATTCTTTTGTGGAGAAACGGCTTGTTATGATTTAACTAATTAATATCCCGACTGTCTTAATTAACAAATAGACAGATCATGCACTTATTATCCCGACTGTCTTAATTAACGGTAAGACTGATCATGCGCTTAATATCCCGACTGTCTTAATTAACAAATAGACAGATCATGTACTCCCCCGACTGTCTTAATTAAGGAATAGACAAACCAAGCGACATTAAAAAAAAAAAAATAAGTAAACTTAAAAAACAAGCGAGTGCCACCAATCAAGACGGGCTAGTGATTTAACTAAAGTCTGGATTTTCCGGAATAAAAACGTAATGATATCTGCTCTCTGCTGTGGCTGTTGTTTAAACGAGGAAGAGAGATAAATAGGACTCTTGGGGTATTTTCAGTGGTAAAGTGTCTGAGAGTGGGTTAAACACAAAATAGTTATTTGTGAAACTAGAGATAGAAGTCGTTTGACTTTTCCAACAAGTCAAAGGCGATTTTTCCTAACTCGATAAAATAAAGATTCGACCAAATTTTTTATTTTTTGAGGTATCAAAACCGACTTCCAGGGCACATTGTGGCAAAATCAACTCTGCACTTACCTTGCACAGGAGGCAGTAGCCTCTTGTCATAGCGGGTTGCCCGCAAAAGGTTATCCAGGATTTCCTTGTCGGATTTTCCGTCCTCGAAGCTGTAATAGGAAAGTGAAAGTCGAAGGCCTTTTAGGCCAACTCGTCGAATTTAAGGCACTTACATGTCGGACAGGGCCAGGGTTTGCCTTGTCACAAGTAGTATAGCAGCCGCGCGAAGTAGCATCCAAGGCTGACCCATATTAGGACATCTGGAAGAAAAAGTTTTCTTAAAAATGGTAGATGGAGGGTGCCTATGATGTTTGAGGAATAAGTACGTTCATGGTGAACCTATGTATGTATATTATGTGTATGTAGTAATAATTATTTATTAATAGGCATCATTAATAAATGATTTTTGAGAAAACTAATCGAATGAAAGAAATGTCAAAACCAAAATTCCAAATTTTCTTTTGCATTCTGTAAAGTCGACAATTTTACCGCTGTAGGCAGGAAAATTTGTTTTTTTTGCATTAAAGACGTTTATTAAAACAATTAAATACAATTTTTCAATTTTTCATTCTTCATACAAAATCAAAAAGAAAATTCTTTCCAATTCTTCAATTTCGACAAACTTAGCGTTATAACAACCGAATTTGGTACACTTATTGCTCTAAAAGGGCTTATATAATATTAATATGTGACGTATTGTGGAATTTTGATAAAGATTTTACAACTTTGCATTTTTTATGCGAAACTAGAATTCAAAATTTTCTTTCACATTCTGCAAATTCGACAATTTCCGCTATATCAACGAAATTTGATAAACTTATTTCTTTAAAGGCGTTTATTAAATGTGTCAAATTGTAAAATATTAAAACAATTAATTACAATTTTTCATTCGAAAACGAAACCAAAAAATTTTTTTTTTAATTTTTCAATTTCGACAATTTTAGCGTTATAAACACTGAATTTGGTACACCTATTCCTGTAAACGCGCTTATATAATATTAATATGTGACGTATTGTAGAATTTTAATAAAAAATTTACAACTTTGCATTTTTTATGCAGAACTTAAATTCAAAATTTTCTTCCACATTTTGCAAATTTGACAATTTCCGCTATATCAACGAAATTTGGTAAACTTATTTCTTTAAAGGTATTTATTCATTGTGTCAAATTGTTAAATTTTTAAATAATTAATAAGAATTTTACAATTTTTCGTTTTTCATACAAAACCAAAATTTTCTTTCAAATACAAAAAATTCGACAATTTTACCGCTCTAACAACGCAATTTGATACATTTATTGATTTAAAGGTGTCAAATTGTCGAAATATAGATCAATTAATAACATTTTTTCCAATTTTTCAATTTTCATACAAAACCAAAATTCATTTTTTTTCCAAATTCTGCAAATACTATTTCACCGCTATAGCAACGAAATTTGTTAAACTTATTTCTTTAATTATTAAATGTGTCAAGTTGTAGAATTTTTAAATAATTAATAAGAATTTTACAATTTTTCGTTTTTGAAACCAAAATTTTCTTCCAAATTCTAAAAATTCGACAATTTTACCGCTCTCACAACGCAATTTGGAACATTTATTGATTTCAAGGTGTCAAATTGTCAAAATATAGATCATTTAATAACATTTTTTCCAATTTTTTATTTTTCATACAAAACCAAAATTAATTTTTTTCCAAATTCTGCAAATACTATTTTACCGCTATAGCAACGAAATTTGGTACACTTATTTCTTTAAAGGCGTTTATTAAATGTGTCAAATTGTAGAATTTTTAAATAATAAATAAGAATTTTACAATTTTTCGTTTTTCATACAAAACCAAAATTTTCTTCCAAATTCTAAAAATTCGACAGCTTTACCGCTCTAACAACGCAATTTGGTACATTTATTGATTTAAAGGTGTCAAATTGTCAAAATATAAATCAATTAATAACATTTTTTCCAATTTTTCATTCTTCATACAAAATCAAAATTTTTTTTTTTTTCAAATTCTGCAAATTCGACTATTTTACCGCTATAGCAACGAAATTTGTTAAACTTATTTCTTTAAAGACGTTTATTAAATGTGTCAAATTGTAGAATTTTTAAATAATCAATAAGAATTTTACAATTTTTCGTTTTTCATACAAAACCAAAATTTTCTTCCAAATTCTAAAAATTCGACAATTTCACCGCTCTCACAACGCAATTTAGAACATTTATTGATTTAAAAGTGTCAAATTGTCGAACTATATAGATCAATTAATAACATTTTTTCCCAATTTATCATTTTCATACAAAACCAAAACTCAATTTTTTTTTCAAATTCCTCAAATTCGACTATTTTACCGCTATAGCAACGAAACTTATATTTCGTTAAGGGCGTTTATTACCTGTGTCAAATTGTAGAATTGTTAAATAATTAATAAGAATTTTACAATTTTTCATTTTCGAGGTGAAACGAAAATTCAAAATTTTCATTCAAATTCTGAAAATTCGACAATTTTAGCGCTCTAACAACGCATTTTGGTACATTTATTTATTGCTTTAGAGATGTTAATTAAATGGGTCAAATTGTAGAGTTTTCAAATAATTAATAAGAATTTTACAATTTTTCATTTTTCATACGAAACTAAAATTCGAAACTGCTTCAGTTTTGATAGTTTTGCCACAATATCAACGAAATTTGGTACACTTAGTGCTTGAATTTTAAAACAATCAACATAATTCTACAATTTTTCATTTTTAATACGAAACCAAAATTCAAAATCTTCCAAATTCTGTAAAATTAATAATTTTTCTGCTATAACAATGAAATTTTGTTCACTTATTGCTTTAAAGGCGTTTATTAAATGTGGCAAATTGTAGAATTTTACATCAATTAATAAAAATTTTACAATGTTTTATTCTTCATACGAAACCAAAATTCAAAAGTTTCTTTCAAATTTAACCTTTATAGCAATGATATTTGGTACATTTATTGCTTTAAAGGTGTTCTTTTAAATGGTGTCAAATTGTCCAATTTTAGAACAATAAATAAAAAAATTTAGAATTCTTTTCATACGAAACCAAAATTCAAAATTTTCATAAGTGTGTAATCTAACAAGAGCGCTCGAAATTATAGGAATTTTTTCAATTTAAAGGCGCTTATTAAATGTACTAAATTGGGGAATTTTAAAACAACTAATAAAAATTTTACAATTTTTTATTTTTAACACGAAACTAAAATTCAAAACTTTGTTTCAAATTCCGCAAATTTGACAATTTTACCGCTCTAGCAACAAAGTTTGCTACACTTATTTTTATAAGGGCGTTTATTAAATGTGTCCAATTGTAGAATTTTTGAACAATTAGTAAGAATTTTACAATTTTTCATTTTTTATACAAAACTAAAATTTACATCTTCTCGTCAAATTCTGAAAATTCCACAATTTGGTACATTTATTGCTTTAAAAGTGTCAAATTGTTGAATTTTGAAACAATTAATAAAAAAATTTACCTTTTTTCTTTCATACGAAACCAAAATTCAAAATTTGCTTTTAAATTCTGCAAATTTGACAACTTTACCGCTAGAGCAATGAAATTTTGGTATAATGCTTGAAAGGCGTTTGGTAAATGTGTCAAATTGTGAAATTTTACAACAAATAATAAGAATTTTACATTTCTTTATTTTTCATACGAAACCAAAATTTAAAATTTTCTTTTACATTTTGCAAATGTGAAAATTTTACTTCAATAACAACGAAATTTGGTACATCTTATTGCTTTAAAAGCGCTTATTAAATAGATCAAATTGTGTAATTTTAAAACAATTGATACGAATTTTATAAGTTTTCTTCCAAACTAAATTTTTTTTTTTTCAAATTTTACATATTCGTCAATTTTACCGCTATAGCAACGAAATTTGGTACATTTATTGCTTTAAAGGTGACAAATTGTTAAATTTTATAACAATTAATAAGAATTTTTACAATTTTTCATTTTTTATACGAAACCAAAATTCGAAATTTTCTTCCAAATTCTGCAAATTCAACAATTTTACCTCTATAGCAACAAAATTTGGTACATTTATTACCTTAGAGATGTTTATTAAATAGATCAAATTGTGGAATTTTAAAACAATTAATAAGAATTTTACAATTTTTCATTTGAAACCAAAATTCAAAATTTTCTTTCAAATTCTGCAAATTCGCCAAATTTAATGCTAGAGCAATGAAATTTTGGTATAATGCTTTAGAGGCGTTTGGTAAATGCGTCAAATTGTGTAATTTTACAACAAATAATAAAAATTTTACATTTCTTTATTTTTCATACGAAACCAAATTTCAAAATTTTCTTTCACATTCTGCAAATGTGACAATTTTACTTCGATAACAACGAAATTTGGTACATCTAATTGCTTTAAAAGCGCTTATTAAATAAATCAAATTGTGGAATTTTAAAACAATTGATACGAATTTTATAATTTTTCTTACAAACCAAAATTTATTTTTTTTTTCAAATTCTGCACATTCGCCAATTTTACAGCTATAGCAACAAAATTTGGTATATTTATTTCTTTAAAGGTGTCAAATTGTTGAATTTTAAAACAATTAATAAGAATTTTTACAATTTTTCATTTTTTATACGAAACCAAAATTCGAAATTTTCTTCCAAATTCGGCAAATTCAACAAATTTACGTCTATAGCAACAAAATTTGATGCATTTATTGCCGTAGAGACGTTTATTAAATAGATCAAATTGTGGAGTCTTAAAACAATTAATAAGAAATTTACAATTTTTCATTTAAAACCAAAATTCAAAATTTTCTTTCAAATTCTGCAAATTCGCCAACTTTACTGCTAGAGCAATGAAATTTTGGTATAATGCTTTAAAGGCGTTTGGTAAATGTGTCAAATTGTGAAATTTTACAACAAATAATAAGAATTTTAAATTTTTTTATTTTTCATACGAAACCAAAATTCAAAATTTTCTTTTACATTCTGCAAATGTGACAATTTTACGTCAATAACAACGAAATTTGGTACATCTTATTGCTTTAAAAGCGCTTATTAAATAAATCAAATTGTGGAATTTTAAAACAATTGATACAAATTTTATAATTTTTATTCCAAACCAAAATTTTTTTTTTTCAAATTTTGCATATTCGTCAATTTTACCGCTATAGCAACGAAATTTGATACATTTATTGCTTTAAAGGTGTCATATTGTTGAATTTTAGAACAATTAATAAGAATTTTTACAATTTTTCATTTTTTATACGAAACCAAAATTCGAAATTTTCTTCCAAATTCTGCAAATTCGACAATTTTACCTCTATAGCAACAAAATTAGATACATTTATTACCTTAGAGATGTTTATTAAATAGATCAAATTGTGGAATTTTAAAACGATTAATAAGAATTTTACAATTTTTCATTTGAAACCAAAATTCAAAATTCTGCAAATGTGGCAGCGAAATGTGTTTCATTTATTGCTTTAAAGTCGCTTATTAAATGTATGCTAAATTTTCGAAAAATTAATAAAAATATTAGAGTTTTTCATGTTTCGTACGAAACCAAAATTAAAAGTTTTCTTTTAATTTCGGCAACTTCGACAGTTTTACCACAAATTTTTGTTACTTTCTCTGCATTCTGTGGATTTTTTAGATTCTCTTTATAATCAACCTAAGTTGTGCGATTCTACGTAGCGTTTCGTTTTATATTTCTGGATAATCTGATCGGTCTGAATTTCCTAAATTTTTATTTTTCTTTTTATATTTTTCTCTGTACTTTTTTTATTTTTTATTCTTTAAATGGTCTTGTGCTTTTAATTTCTCTGCATTCTCTACTTGTAATGGATAAATGTCAATTTTGATTAATAGATGACTTCAAAAAAAATGGTGTCTGTTTATTTAAAAAAATGTAATTGATTTAAAAAAAATAAAACTTTGAATTTAATAAACCTAATAAAAAATAAAATAAAAACAAAAAATAGACTACAAAATTTTGAACTAATGAACAGGAAATTCTTAAGCGCCAACCCAAGAATGCATAATAACAACTAAGTATGTACAATCTAATTTTAGAATCTGCACTGACCTTAAAACAATTTTATAACTTTTAAGTGTCCAATAAGAAATTAGAAATGCTTCATGCCAAAACTCAAAAAGCTCTTTTAGAGTTTTTTATTACTTCATTCATACCTCATTGCATCGTGTCATTTCAAAACAAAGCAGGTCATGAGTATGACTTCATTCCATAATTTGGCAACAGTGGAAAAACAACCGAACAATACAAAACATTTCGTACATAACCTCACATCGATTAACAATCATTAAAATTAATATAATAATATTCTTTCTAGAATTCCAAATCAAGATTTCTTACATATAACGTAGTAATTAAGAACGAAGTTTGTCAACTAGAAATCTAATTTTAATCCATTGCTTTCCTCCGCCATTTCTGATGTTTTGAGAAAGTTAAAAATAAACACGAACCCATGCGGTAATTGGAGCTTCATTAAATTTATCTTTCCTTAGATAATATTTGCGATTTGCTAACTGTTTCTAACCGTCGTGTCCGGAGGAAAGGAAAATCCTCATTAGCTAAGGGTCCGTTTACACGCTCATGCCATTTACACAATTATGTCATTACGTGTAAACGTTGGTATTAAGTTTGGCTTAAATTCAAAATCAGAAAAATTGTTTAAGCAAACCAGTTGGTGCAATTGGCATAATGTAAACGTGCCTTAACAGAAAATTTTAAATTTTACCCTTGTAGTTCTAATGGGGTCGTTTATCGGAAATGAAGTTAGCAAGTTTTTAAGTAATTTCGTGGAATTTCACTGTCCAACTCGCTTTAAACCGAGGCGATTTAATCAATAAGGGGCGGATTAGAGGACCATTGTCGGTCGGTCCAAATCTAATCACATTCATTTGGAATTGCTTTGATTGCTCTAAATATCGGATAAATTCCAGCTGATTTTATTACCAAGCTCTTCAATGAAGTTTGGCCCAAATTTAAAACATGAAACTAAAAGAAATAGAATTCAGAGAAAATCTAAAAAATAGAATATAGAATACAGAAAGTAAAAAGTTTAAGGAATTCAAATAATCAAAAATCATAATCAAAAAAAGTCTTCAGGACTTAAAAAGCTTAAAGAATCAACAGAATCTAAACCCAAAAAGTCTAAAAAAAACACTGAATACTGAATTTGTTTATAAACAAATTGGCATAAACAAGAAAATTTTAAATATAAAAATAAATATACGTATGAGAGAAAGTTTGAAGAAAAAATCGGCTAACGGATCTAAAGATAATAAATAAAGGAAATTTTCAAAATCTAGATAATGTAATAAAGTCAGAGAGTAAAACAGAGTAGATAAAATCAAAAGCATTCGAGAATTCAAAAAAAAACAAGGAAATCACATATAAAAAAAAAGAGGGGAAAATGAGATAATCTAAAAATCTACTAAGAATTTACAAATATTTCAAACTTCTGAACGAATCTAAAAAAAGAGCCATAAAAGAAATATGATAAGAGAATTTGAAGAAAGAACTTAAGGATAGAATTAAAAAGCAAATTCTGAAAAAACAATATAAACAACCAATTTGAAAAAGAAACGAAAGAGAGAATTTGAGTGAAACTGGAAGAGAAAAATAGAAAACATATTCTAAAGGGAAGAATTTGAAATATAATCTGAATGAAGAAAATATAAAGAGACTAGAGAAAATGAGGGGAAAAACATGAAAACAGAAATAATCTAATGTGAGAATTGAAAAGAAAGAGAATCTGAAGAGAGAATTTGATGGGATAAAAAAAACTTAAAAAGCAAAATATGAAGAACGAATTTAAGAGAGAAATTATAGAGAAGTTTGAATGAGAGAAAAAGAAAAAGCTGAAAACGTATTCTAAAGTGGAGAATTTGAAAACATAATTTAAAGAAAGAAAATCTGAAAAAAAATCTAGAAAAATCTAAAGAAAAAAAAGTAAATAAAAAAAAAAAAATGAAAACCGAGTCTAGAAACAGAAACAAAAGAGAAAAATGTAATGAAAAAATGTGACGAGAGAATCTAAAGAGCGAATCTAAAAAGAGAACAGAAATTTAAAATACATACATATAATCTAAAGAAGATAAAAATCTGAGAGAGAATAAAAACAAATTAAAAAAACGAAAGAAAATGAAGAGGAAAATATGAAAAAAAGTGTCTACAAACTGAATTTAAAGAAAAAAGTGTAAAAAGGAATGTGGTAAGAGAATCTGAAGAAAGAATTTGAAGAGAAAATCTAAAATAATTTAAAAAGCAAAATCTGGAGAAACAATTTAAACAACCAATTTGAAAAAGAAACGAAAGAGAGAATTTTAGTAAAAGTGGAAGAGAAAATAGAAAACACATTCTAAAGTAAAGAGTTTGAAAGTATAATCTAAAGGAAGAAAATATAAAAAGACTAGAGAAAATGAGAGAAAAAACATGAAAACAGAAAGGATCTAAAAATAGAATCTAATGTGAAAGCTGAAAACCAAAGAGAATCTAAAGAGAGAATTTGATGGAATAATCTAAAAAAAATTAAAAAGCAAAAAATATAAACGAATTTAAGAAAGAAACTATCGAGAGAATCTGAATGAGAGAGAAAGAAAAAGCTGAAAACGTATTTTAAAGTGAAGAATTTGAAAATATAATTTAAAGGAAGAACATCGGAAAAAGATCTAAAAAAGAAACTAAAGAAAAGAAAGTAAAAAAAAATGAAAACCGAGTATAGAAACCGATCCAAAAGGGAAAAATGTAATGAAGAAATGTGATGAGAGAATCTAAAGACGGAATCTAAAAAGAGAACAGAAAGTTAAAACAGATATAATCTAAAGAAGAAAAAATCTGAGAAAGAATAAAAAAAAATTAAAAAAACGAAAGAAAATGAAGAGGAAAATATGAAAAAAAGTGTCTACAAACTGAATTTAAAGAAAAAAGTGTAAAGATGAATGTGGTAAGAGAATCTGAAGAGTGAATTTAAACAAAAAACTTAAAAGAATTTAAAAAGCAAAATCTGAAAAAACAATATAATTAATCAATTTGAAAAAGAAACGAAAGAGAGAATTTTAGTAAAAGTGGAAAAGAAAAATAGAAAACACATTCTAAAGTAAAGAATTTCAAAGTATAATCTAAAGGAAGAAAATATAAAAAGACTAGAGCAAATGAGAGGAAAAACATGAAAACAGAAATATCTAAAAACAGAATCTAATGTCAAAACAGAAAACAAAAAAGAATCTGAAGAGAGAATTTGATGGGATAATCTAAAAAAAATTAAAAAGCAAAAAATATAAACGAATTTAAGAAATAAATTATCGAGAGAATCTGAATGAGAGAGAAAGAAAAAGCTGAAAACGTATTTTAAAGTGGAGAATTTGAAAATATAATTTAGAGGAAGAAAATCGGATAAAAGATCTAAAAAAGAAACTAAATAAAAGAAAGTAAAAAAATGAAAACCGAGTCTAGAAACCGAACCAAAAGGGAAAAATGTAATGAAGAAATGTGATGAGAGAATCTAAAGACGGAATCTAAAGAGAGAACAGAAAGTCAAAATAATGATAATAAAGGAAAATATGAAAAAACATATATACAAACGTATATATATACAAATGTATATATTTTTAGATTTTAACTTGTGTCATTTTATACTTATCTTTTTGTAATTTTATATCTACTATTGTAATGTCTTCGATTTAATCTGTATTACCTGGACTTTTGGTTAAACCTTACAGGTTTCTTTGCCAACAATAAACATTACTTACTTACTTATACAAACTGAATTTAAAGAAAAAAGTGTAAAAAGGAAAGTGGTAAGAGAATCTGAAGAGTGAATTTGAAAAAAAAAACAAAAAAAATTTAAAAAGCAAAATCTGAAGAAACAATATAAACAACCAAATTGGAAAAGAAACGAAAAAGAGAATTTTAGTAAAAGTGGAAGATAAAATAGAAAACACATTCCAAAGTAAACAGTTTGAAAGTATAATCTAAAGGAAGAAAATATAAAAAGACTAGAGAAAATGAGAGGAAAAACATGAAAACAGAAAGGATCTAAAAACAGAATCTAATGTCAAAACTGAAAACAAAAGAGAATCTGATGGGATAATCTAAAAAAAAACTTAAAAAGCAAAATATGAAGAACGAATTTAAGAAAGAAATTATAGAGAGAATCTAAATGAGAGAAAAAGAAAAAGCTGAAAACGTATTTTAAAGTAGAGAATTTGAAAATATAATTTAAAGGAAGAAAATCGGAAAAAAGATCTAAAAAAAAGAGTAAATAAAAAGGCAAAAATAAAAACCGAATGTAGAAACAGAACCAAAAGGGAAAAGTGTAATGAAAAAATGTGATGAGAGAATCTAAAAAGAGAACAAAAGTTTAAAATACATATAACCTAAAGAAGAAGAAAATCTGAGAAAGAATAAAAAAAATTAAGAAACGAAAGAAAATGAAGAGGAAAATATGAAAACAAAAAGTATCTACAAACTGAATTTAAAGAACAAAGTGTAAAAAGGAATGTGGTAAGAGAATATGAAGAGGGAATTTGAACAAAAAACCTAAAAGAATTAAAAAAGCAAAATCTGAAAAACAAAAACAACGAATTTCAGAGAGAATTTGACTGAGAATGAAAGGGAAAAATTGAAAACAAGTGGAGAATTTATATAGAGAATTTGAAACTACAATGTGAAGCTAAAGAAAGACATAAAAGAGAAAAAATGTTTAGCTTGAAAATTGGAGATTTAAGTTTAAAAAATAGAAATTTGAAAGAAAAAATTCTGTGGAGAAAAAATTAACAGAGAATGTCGAAAGTAAAATATGAAAAAATAATCCATAGAAGGGAATTTAAAAAGGGAATGTGAGAAAAAGTGAAAAAAAAATCTAGAGTATCTGAAATGTGATTTGAAAAGAGAACCAAAAGAAAATTTAGTCGAATATAAAACTTTTCTGCAAATGTAAAGAATCTTAAAACATTTTTGTGAGTTAAAACTTTAAACAGTTTTTTGGCCCTTTTTGTTGCATAAGTACTATTAAAATAATTACTTTTGTATATCCTATTTGTGTAATTGTATATTTGCTTTTTTTACCTCAAATTAAGTTTTATTATTATTAATATTACCTAATTATATTGATCTCTACCTAGAAAGTTAAGACAGATTTGAAAAAGAGGAATCTGAAGAATCACTTAACTAAGTAACTATCGTTTCACATATGCTTGTGGTTCGTCGTAATTAATGAAATTACTTGGAAATTTTACGAGACCATCATATTGCAAGCACGCTCGGCCTCACAGCTATGCATTAGCGAAAGCCATCGGTTAAACGACGGCCTGCACTAAACCTTCCTGTTCTGACTTCCTCGGGATGACAAATGGCAGACCCTTCTGCAAGGAGCATGAAAACAGGGCACAGTTACACTAAGCAAGATGCGGTGCTGCACTATTTCAACGAATCTAGAGAGAGGTAAGAAAGAAGGAAATTGCTTTTGAGCAAAAAGTGCTGTTTTTCATACTTATTTGACTGAGCTTCTGTTCTATTATTATCATTATTATTATTATTATTATGATTAAAACAGATGTTTGGAGCACAGGACGCGAACATGACTCGTTTCTTCTTCTTTTCATTTATAGCCGTCCGGCGGTGTAGTGAAAAAATTGGATAAAATTGCATTAGAATTAATTTTTAATCATTATAAAAATGTCAAATAATTTGGTAGAATAAAAAAATGTATGGAATCTTAAAGAATTCGAATGAATCTAAAAATTGTAAATTCAAAAACATTTGTAAGTCGGAATCTCCGAAGAAATCTAACAAAATTGCTAAAACTATCAACGCAGCTCGAAGGGTCTCTAAAAATATCAAAGGGCCTAAGTGTCCTTAAAAGTCTCTAAGGCTCTTTACAAATTTTAAAGAAGAAATTTAAGAATATCCAAAGATCTTTAAGTCAGTACATATCAAAATTTCTTATCTTCTTATCTCTAAGGATCTCCAATCTTCAGAGCTCATCTTTAACTTGAATAGAAAAAAAGATCCAAAATTTGGGATTATTTATTGGAGATTCTTAGATCCTTAAATATCTTGAGGGATCATTAGAAAATCATTAGAACCATAGAGATTTTGAATAATTCTTAACTTGAACTCAAGATACCAAATCAAGAGAATCCAAAGGAATTTTGAAGAGTCAGAAAGTATAAAAAATGTTTTAGAACTATTAAAACAGAATATAAAATACTCGAAAAAAGCAAAATTATCTAAAGAAATACAACACATCTAATGAATACTGAAATTAAATAAAAAAATTTTTGAAATGTTTATAATTTTCCAAAAAATCAAAATCTTTTAATAATAAAACAACATTAATTGAAACATTACAAAAGAAACGAGAAAAAAGAAAAAAACGTCTACTGAGTAGAAAGAATCTTAAAGAATTTAAAACGTAAAAAATTCAATCTTTAAATTCCAAAATATTAAGTTTTTAGTTCTACCAGAATCTTTAAATAAATCTTTAATAATTCAAAAAAATTGAAAGATTTTTTAGGATCTAAAGTACGTAAAATATTTATTTAAGATTCTTAAAAGCTAAGATGATTTTGGAAATATTTTTCAAGATACTTAAAGATCTGAAATCGAATGAATCCACAAGTAGAGACCCAATTCTCTGAGCGAATCCAAGAAATATAAATAATTTAAAATTTGTAAAGAGGAGATAAACATAAACAAACCTAAAATTCTAAAATAGTCTTAGTTTAAAGGTTTAAAGATTTACAGAAGTGAAAGGAATTTTCGAAAAAAAGAGTAGAAAGAAACAAAAATTGAAATCCTTGCAATTCAGCCGTTGAATCTTGATAAAAATTGGTGATTTTGTAGATTTCGAGTTCTTCTTTGCAAATCCAAGCCAGAAAACTTCAAGAATCAGCGAGAAATCGTCGTTTAGCACCGAAATAAGCGAATTTCTCTAAGAATTTTGATGATTTCGTGCATTTTTCAGCTGTTTTCTTGCGATTCAGCCGTTGAATCTTGATAAAAATTAATGATTTTGTAGATTTCGATCCCCAAAATTTTTTTAAAATTATAAGAATTTTGACGAATAGAGATCCTTAAACTTTTATAGATTTTTTCATAAATTAATTAATTTGTTTAGATTCTTAAGAGATCTTTAAATATACTATTGGATTCTTCAAAATATTGGAGACAAATCAGCCAAGCTTTTTCAAGACTACAAATCTAAAAATTTTGAATGTTAAAAAACTAGAAAATCGATACCAATAAATACAAAAAAATCGGAGGAACCCAAATAAATCTATATAAATTTTCAAGAGTCAAAAAAATCCTATACCTATATCAAAAAAAAAGTTTCGAGGATTTTGAAGATTTTTTGAGAATCCTAGAGAACCTTTCAGCTTCTTAAAAACCAGTATTTCCTTAATTCTGCAAATATGAACTTAATTAATTGGAACGTTTTCCCGGGCTGTTGCAACGCGCTTACCGTTTATATTTTAAATTAATTACATAAATTTAATTTCAAAACTTCAAATTAAATCTGCGACATCTATACTAATTTTTTCCTGTGGCGGTTGATTTTGTACGCGCCAAATTTAAAATTTAGCTGAAGAACTGTCACTTGTTAAATTAGATGTCCGTATAAAAATCATTTGCTCAAGGCGCCATCTATTAAACTTCTTGACATGCATTCTTTACAGGTATCAAACTTATCCCAAATTTTAAAATTTTCATCTTTGTAATTCGCTAAATCCGCTGCAGGAAAATTGAAGCTATTCTCTCTCAACTCAAGTTATTAAAGCATTCAACTTAATTATCTTGTTTAGCTTTAATTGAACGGTTTCGTTGGATAAACTGTACAGCCAAGTTGTGGCAGTGTAAACAGTCGCGGCCGACCTGATCAATAGTGTGCTGCGGAACACCACATATCTGCATAGACAACATTGTTAACTTGAATTCTTTGTCGATTGACCTCCAATCACCTTTTGACGTTTGCGGTAGGTTAGCTTTTAAGAGAAAATGCGAAGGATTTAATGGGGGAGAAACGAAAAAAAAGCTTGCATGTCAAGAGAAATAAATTTCATGGTGAATTTAGTTGCATGTTTAGCACGTTGCATTCAGGTGTGTTTAGATAACAACAATAATAACAATCGTTTTTTAACTAAGCGTAGGCGTGGGAGGCTTTAGAGTTTTTTTTATGTTGGTAGCAGTGAGAGCGTTTAACCCGGAAGGGGTTAAGAATTTTGCACAACCAACTATATAGGGTGTTGATAAGTTATGGAATGAGCTTCTGGAAATTACAAAAAAAATGAGAGAAGATCAAGACGAAACCTAAAATTTTTGAAATTTAATAAAGGGAGTTTAAACAACAAAAAAACAAAAAAGTAGAGACTATAGAAAATCTGGAATCTCAATTCTCACAAAAGGTCCTGGAAGATTTGAAATTTTTAGACAGAAACATGGAGAAAATCCATAGATAATGTAAGAGAATTTTGGTAAGTATTGTATAAAAAAAAAGAGAATTCAAAGAAAATGTAGAAAAAATCAAAGATAATTTAAGGAACCCAACTGAATCCAGATAATCTAAAAAACTATCTACAATAATCTAGAGAAATGGTGATTTTAAAATTATGTAAAAGATTTAGAGGATACTGGTAAATCCAATAGAATCCAAACCTAGTAAATCCAATAATCTTAGAGAACAAAAAAATCTAAAAGAACCCAGGAATACAAAGAATAAAAAAAAATCAAGAGGATTTAAAAGAAAATATACAGGCCGCGTGGAAATGGGCTGGATGATGCTAAGACACAAGTTTAAGTTTTCTCCTTTGTATAAACAATCTGATCCACTGTAAAATTGATTGACGTTGGAATGACAGGCTTCAATAAGTCTAACTCATATTAAACTTAGTGTGCTGAAACGCCTTAGCGTACTTTAGGGATTGACTAGAGGGTTGAAGACCGGCGGTAGGACAATTGACACGGCGGTAGGACAATTGACACGGTGGCAGGACAATTGACACGGCGGACAGCCAAGTGTGTCAATAGCGTTTTTTTTTGGTTTTCCTTGCTTGCTGATTTCCTAGTTGATGTCTGGTGTTACCAAATATTTTAATACGGCTCAGGATGTACTCAGCGGCAGAATGCCGCGAAATGTGTCAAAAATAAAAGTAATTTAAAAGAAAACTTCAGAAAATATTAACAGAGTTTAGTCTACAACCTAGAAACAGAAAACTAATTATCAAAAATACAATTTAATCCCAAACACCTAATTTCGTCAAAAAATGCTGACGCGCGATTCGATAGCAATGCTACTATCATCAGAGCGATCTCATCTCTCTGAGAGTTTAATCATCGCTCTGATGTAAATTGTATTTTTGATAATTTTTACGAAATGAAATGATTGCAAATAGAATTTTACAAAATGTCAGGAAAATAAATGTAAAGAGAATCAAAAGAATTAATGTAAAAAGGATTTAAGAACAGAATTCTAATTTCTGAGATGATTTATAGACTGAAATTGGCTAATTTTTAAAATTTAAGTCAGAACACTTTGTATAACTACAAAAGCCCAGCCGAACCTACTAAAAACGATACATACTTTTTCCTTCTGTCATTGTTATTATGCACCCCGATCATGAACGTTACCGCCCGCCATTGGCGCTGTACAGTGAAATAAGCTGCAAAAGAACTTGAATTATGCATTCATTTCTTGTCACATGAATATAGCAAACCCCAGGCTCTTATGCAAATGCTCGCAGGCGAGAACATTAACTTTTAAGGGCTTCATTAAGTTTTATTACCAATGGGTCTTTGAGATATGGTTCGATAAGCTGTCACTCAAAGGCATGGAGGAATGTTTGCTTGCCATTTTACAAAGTGTGAGTTTTATTTATGATATGAAAGCCTAAGGAGTGGTAACATTTGTAAACCATTAGAGCAGTTACTAAATGTACCATTAACATTGACTTTTAATAAGGTTGGCACTACTGACGGGTTGTGCATGGTTTAATATACAGTAGCGACACCAACTTGTAGCTCCATAAGAAAAGCATTTAACCTTGGGAGGAAAAACGTCCTTAAAAAATTGAAGCTGGTTGCTTTATAGTTATAGCTGCATTCATTTTCTCAAGTTGAACAACTAATGTAAAATTCGAAAAAAATTTGGTTTTTTAACTTTTTGCATAGAACTCTTAAATTGGTACTTTGGTTTTTTATTGTAATACGAGATTATAAAGGTTGAGATCTCGGCTTTTAAACGCAGTATTCAACAAGTTATTATTGTGTCTTGTCATTTAAATGTTACATGACAAAAATTTTGAGTAATTTTTTTTTAAATTTTGTAAATATTTTCATTTAAATATCCACCAAATTGTAGTTTTTCTATGAATTTCGCGTTTCTAAATGATTTCATTGGTCAAAATGAAAGATCACAGATAAAAATTATGCAAAGTTGTTAGTCTAATTTTTTTCTTCGGAGATTGTGAGTTTTCGGAACGCGAAATTCTCGGATTTAAAATCAGGAAATTTGTTGACTAGTGTTATCTTTAGAATTTCTTTAGATTTTATAGACAATGAAGAATTTGTTTGTACCGTTAGGCTGTTAATAAGAGAGTTTGAGCTAAGTCACTGCTAAAGATCTGAACACAATCTAAATAAAATAAGAGGCGGCAAAAATGATGGTGATATAAATATTAAACAATATTTTTTCAAAAATTGAGCTGTGTTAAAGAAGCGTCTAAAATAGGCATTATTTTTGTAGGCTTAACAATGACATTAACAAAACAAAAAACAGCAGAAATCTGCATAAAATCACCAAAATTCTTAGAGAAATCCGCTTATTTCGATGCCAAACGTCGATTTCTCGCTGATTCTCGTTGTTTTTTGACTTGAATTCGCAAAAAAGAGCTCGAAATCTACAAAACCACCAATTTTTATCAAGATTCAACGGCTGAATTGCAAGAAAACAGCAAAAATCTGCACGAAATCATGAAAATTTTAAGAGAAATTTGCTTATTTTGTTGCTAAAGGACGACTTCTCGCAGATTCGCATCGTTTTTTATCTTAAATTTGCAAAAATGAGATCGAAATCTACAAAACCACCAACTTTTATCAAGATTTAACAGCTGAATTGCAAGAAAACACCTAAAAAATGTACGAAATCATCAAAATATTTAGAGAAATCCGTTTAATCCTAGCGTCGATTTCTTGCTGATTCGCGCCGTTTTCTGGCTTGGATTCGCAAAGAAGAGCTCGAAATATACAAAACCACCAATTTTTATTAAGATTCAACGGCTAAATTGCAAGAAAACAACCGAAATTTACACGAAACCATCAAAATTCCTAGAGAAATCCGGTTATTTTGATGCTAAACGACGATTTCTCGCTGATTCTAGCCGTTTTCTGGTTTGGATTTGTAAATAAGAGCTCGAACTCTACAAAACCACCATTTTTTATCAAGATTCAACGGCTGAATTGCAAGAAAACAGCAGAAATCTGCACGAAATCATCAAAATTCCTAGAGAAATCCGGTTATTTTGATGCTAAACGACGATTTCTCGCAGATTTTAGCCGTTTTCTGGTTTGGATTTGCAAAGAAGAGCTCGAAATCTGCCAAACCACCAATTGTTATCAAGATTCAACGGCTGAATTGCAAGAAAACAGCAAAAATCTGCACGAAATCATTAAAATTCTTAGAGAAATCCGCTTTTTCGATGCTAAACGACGATTTCTCGCTGATTCTCGCTCTTTTCTGGCTTGGATTTGCAAAGAAGAGCTCGAAATCAACAAAACCACCAATTTTTATCAAAATTCAACGGCTGAATTGCAAGAAAACACCTAAAAAATGCACGAAATCATCCAAATTTTTAGAGAAATCCGCTTATTTCGATCCTAACGTCGATTTCTTGCTCATTCGCGCCGTTTTCTGGCTTGGATTCGCAAAGAAGAGCTCAGAATCTACAAAACCACCAATTTTTATCAAGATTTAACGGCTGAATTGCAAGAAAACAGCAGAAATCTGCACGAAATCATCAAAATTCTTAAAGAAATCCGCTTATTTTGATGCTAAACGACAATTTCTCGCTGATTTTACCCGTTTTCTGGTTTGGATTTGCAAAGAAGAGCTTGAAATCTACCAAACCACCAATTTTTATCAAGATTCAACGGCTGAATTGCAAGAAAACAGCAAAAATCTGCACGAAATCATTAAAATTCTTAGAGAAATCCGCTTTTTCGATGCTAAACGACGATTTCTCGCTGATTTTCTCTCTTTTCTGGCTTGAATTTGCAAAGAAGAGCTCGAAATCAACAAAACCACTAATTTTTATCAAAATTCAACGGCTGAATTGCAAGAAAACACCTAAAAAATGCACGAAATCATCAAAATTTTTAGAGAAATCCGCTTATTTCGATCCTAACGTCGATTTCTTGCTCATTCGCGCCGTTTTCTGGCTTGGATTCGCAAAGAAGAGCTCAGAATCTACAAAACCACCAATTTTTATCAAGATTCAACGGTTGAATTGCAAGAAAACAGCAGAAATCTGCACGAAATCATCAAAATTCTTAAAGAAATCCGCTTATTTTGATGCTAAACGACAATTTCTCGCTGATTTTAGCCGTTTTCTGGTTTGGATTTGCAAAGAAGAGCTCGAAATCTACAAAGCCACCAATTTTTATCAAGATTCAACGGCTGAATTGCAAGAAAACAGGAAAAATCTGCACAAAATCATGAAAATTCTTATAGAAATTTGCTTATTTTGATGCTAAACGACGACTTCTCGCTGAATCGCGTCGTTTTTTAGCCTGAATTCGCAAAAAAGAGCTGAAAATTTACAAAACCATCAATTTTTATCAAGATTCAACGGCTGAATTGCAAGAAAACAGCAGAAATCTGCACGAAAACATCAAAATTCTTAGAGAAATCCGCTTTTTTCGATGCTAGACGACGATTTCTCGCTGATTCTCGCTGTTTTCTGGCTTGGATTTGCAAAGAAGAGCTCGAAATCAACAAAACCATCAATTTTTATCAAGATTCAACGGCTGAATTGCAAGAAAACAGCAGAACTCTGCACGAAATCATCAAAATTCTTAGAGAAATCCGCTTATTCGATGCTAAACAAAAAAAATTGACATTCATGGATACTTTAAGAAGTCGATCATTTCTGGGTAATTTTAAGTAATTTTTGAGGTACAATTTTTTAATTCTAACATTTACAATTTTTAACTTCTTGGCGTTCCTTCACGTTTGAAAAAAAACCCAATGTTTTGATTGGTTTAAAGTTAAGCTCAAAGCATGGCATAAAAGAGACATTTAGAATTTGTGTGCCAGATTTATTAGGCCTATCATTATTGGCTCAAAAAACAATTTAAGCAAGAATCCTCTAATTTACAGTTTTAATGCTTGAGTCGCAACAAGTGTCTTAAGAAGAAATTGATGGCTTATTTCAAAGCATTTAAAAATCACACTTTTGAGATATCTCAAAACTCTCAACCCTTGCAAATGCTATGAACAAATCTAACTCAGTTATTTGAATAGTTGGCGATACGTAACAATACTCATTTCACGCAGAATTTAGTGACAAATTGACTTATAACTGGAGTTCATTAAAGCATGATTTCCGTTTATTAATAATGGCTTTAATGAACGATTTAATGAGTGTGGTGTCATCCGGGTCACTTCGTTAACTCAATTGTACGTAAAATAACAATTTCACCTCACGTGCAAATAAGTATCAGATGGCGTTAAAAATAAGCTCGTATGTTGAAACTAAAATCAAATTTTTCTAGATATACAATATTCATGCTACGTATTACTAAAAATCCCAATTCCACCCAAATTCGTCTAGTCTTCGCAACTTCTCTCGCCTTCAGCAAAACAATAAAACTCCATGATGCGCGTCTGCTCGCTAAACTTGATATGAAATAATCTAATAATGCTCCTTACCTTCCCAGAGATGAGGCGGCGCTGAGTGCGGTAAGCTCAGCCCACGTGACTGGCGTCTTTCATCTTCTCACCGTCTTTCAATGAACCACACCTCCTGCATTCTACCTGTTTGTTCCAACGCCATAAAACCTGCAAAATATGATAAAAAGGTTAATAATATAGCCCTGGCTAGCTCAAAATTAATTTTCATTTATGGTACAATAGAGGCCACAAAATTTCGGGCACAAATATGTTCTTTCGCGGTAATAAAAGGTTGAATTTTTATAGGGTGTTCAATTATAAAAGTCGTCAAGTTGGCAGCACTTTTTTGGAATTTTTGTAATAAATCTAGGCACTCTAACTCAAAATCTGTCACATTTCAACATAGATTATTTTCTTCTCTCTAACTTGACATAAAACACGAAATAATTGGCAAACTTAATTTTCTTGAGTAGTTCGATAAACAGTTTATCAAACTTACCTTTTTTTTCTTTTTTTTTGTTAGAGGGAAAAATAGCAATTTTACGGATTCATTTAAGTCCCTAAAATGAGTATTTCTCTGACTAAACCCCAAAACTGACTAGTTTGAAAAACATGACGTCTAAAATAGACATTTTTAACTTGACTAGTTGAGTGCAAATTTTATATTTATCGTCCAATTAAAATTTGTTTTTAATTTGGAAAATTTTTATTTCTTAAACTAAAAATTTTACTTTAATCAGTTGCTTATAAAGAACGAACTCCATAAATTTGATTAATTTACAAGCAAATTTTACATAATTACAGAGCAAATTTCAAAATTTTCGAATTTCTGGTTCGCTCAAAAAATAAAAATTTCTAAAATTTGTGTCTTTTGCTCTATATTTTTGTAATTTGGCACAAATAATTAATTGCATAAGAAGAACAAACTCCATACATTTGATTAATCTACGAACAAAATTGACATAATTACAGAGTATAATTCAAAATTGTTGAAATTTTTGGTTCAATCCAAAAATAAAAATTTCTAAAATTTGTCTCTTTCGGTCTATTATTTTGTAATTTGGTACAATTAATCAATTGCTTATAAAGAACGAACTCCATAAATTTGATTAATCTACGAACAAAATTGACATAATTACAGAGTATAATTCAAAATTGTTGAAATTTTTGGTTCAATCCAAAAATAAAAATTTCTAAAATTTGTCTCTTTCGGTCTATTATTTTGTAATTTGGTACAATTAATCAATTGCTTATAAAGAACGAACTCCATAAATTTGATTAATCTACGAACAAAATTGACATAATTACAGAGTATAATTCAAAATTTTTGAAATTTTTGGTTTATTCCAAAAACAAAAATTTTTAAAATTTGTCTCTTTGACTCTATTATTTTGTAATTTGGTACAATTAATCAGTTGCTTATAAAGAACTAACTCCATGAATTTGATTAATCTATGAGCAAATTTTACATAATTACAGAGCAAATTTCAAAATTTTCTAAATTTCTGCTTTGCTCCAAAAATAAATGTTTCTAAAATTTGTCTCTTTGGCTCTATTATTTTGTAATTTGGTGCAATTAATCAATTGCTTATAAAAAACAAACTCCATGAATGTGATTAATCTACGAGCAAATTTTACATAATTACAAAGCAAAATTCAAAATTTTCTAAATTTCTGCTTCGCTCCAAAAATAAAAGTTTCTAAAATTTGTCTCTTTGGCTCTATTATTTTGTAATTTGGTACAATTCATCAATTGCTTATAAAGAACAAACTCCATAAATTTGATTAATTTACAAGCAAATTTTACATAATTACAGAGCAAATTTCATAATTTTCTAAATTTCTGCTTCGCTCCAAAAATAAAAGTTTCTAAAATTTGTCTCTTTGGCTCTATTATTTTGTAATTTGGTACAATTCATCAATTGCTTATAAAGAACAAACTCCGTGAATTTGATTAATCTACGAGCAAATTTTACATAATTACAGAGCAAAATTCAAAATTTTCTAAATTTCTGCTTCGCTCCAAAAATAAAAGTTTCTAAAATTTGTCTCTTTGGCTCTATTATTTTGTAATTTGGTACAATTAATCAGTTTCTTATGAAGAACGAACTCCATGAAGTTGATTAATCTACGAGCAAATTTTACATAATTACAGAGCAAATTTCATAATTTTCTAAATTTCTGCTTCGCTCCAAAAATAAAAATTTCTAAAATTTGTTTCTTTTGCTCTATATTCTTGTAATTGGGTACAAATAATGAGTTGCATAAAAACAACAAACTCCATAAATTTGATTAATCTACGAACAAAAGTGACATAATTACAGAGTATAATTTAAAATTTTTGAAATTTTTGGTTTGCTCCAAAAATAAAAATTTCTAAAATTTGTTTCTATGGCTATATTATTTTGTAATTTAATACAATTAATCAGTTGCTTATAAAGAACGAACCCCATGAATTTGATTAATCTACGAGCAAATTTTACATAATTACAGAGCAAATTTCAAAATTTTCTAAATTTCTGGTTCGCTCCAAAAATAAAAGTTTCTAAAATTTGTCTCTTTTGCTCCATATTCTTATAATTGGGTACAAATAATTAGTTGCATAAAAAGAACGAACTCCATGAATTTGATTAATCTACGAGCAAATTTTACATAATTACAGAGCAAAGTTCAAAATTTTCTAAATTTCTGGTTCGCTTCAAAAATAAAAGTTTCTAAAATTTGTCTCTTTTGCTCTATATTCATGAAGTAGCCAAATCCAATTTCAGTCAGTTTGACAGGTGTGACGTTTTGAGGTTACCGTAGCGCAAGGGAGCCAAGAGAGCAAAGGAGTTGGATCATGATCATGATGGTTCTCTTGCATCCAAAGAGTTTTTCTCCGATGAATTATTAACCCAAGTACAACAGGAAATAATAGTGTATTGATCGATTTATCAAGGTTTATCAAAACCAAAATCTAAATTGTCAACGTTGACGGCAGGTTGACGGTTTGTCTGCTGCAAACCTAAGAAAAACAAATGTTCCTAGAAATATTGGCACGGGATTGGTTCATTACGATACTGAAATACGCTCAAACGCGTATCGAAATATCTTCATTATGAACGCGAAATAGAAAAAAATAATTTTCATTTATGTACAGTAGTGGCCACAAAATTTCGGGCACAAGTATGATATATCAAATCTAAAGTTTCATTGTCCACTGCAATGTTAGAACCAGAAACTGATCCAGGCTATTCTGACGCAATGAATAGAACCTGACAGTATAATATCTGTCAATACATTCCATTTGAATTCGCAAATGGTCGCGTATATTGATAACATCTACTCGAGAATTACATTTCCTTGGAGAGTCGTGGAAAATGTCAACTATTGTTTTATGGAGTTGTGATACGACCGCTCATTTATTTATAATGGGAGGTGCTGGCTTAAAAGCTAAAGAAAAGTTTTCTCGGGTTTTATTATTAAATAAATATTTGAGAAGCTCTCCCTTTCTTTAGCGGTAATAAAAGGTTGAATATTTATAGGGTGTTCAATTATAAAAGTCGTCAAGTTGGCAGTACTTTTTTGGAATGTTTGTAATAAATCTAGGCACTCTAACTCAAAATCTGTCACATTTCAACATAGATTATTTTCTTCTTTTTAACTTGACATAAAACAAGAAGTAATTGGCAAACTAAAGAGGTAAAGACTTTACCATACCGAAACGTCAAATTTACGCGTTGACTTGTCAAATTGACATAACAGTTTATCAAACTTTAACAAAATGTTTAGAATAGGTATAGAAATTTATTTCTGTTTTATGTCATTTAAATTTTTTTTAGCACGTTTACGCTCCTAAAAATAGCTATTTTACGGATTCATTTTAGTCCCTAAAATTAGTCTTTTTCTGACTAAACTCCAAAACTGACTAGTTTGAAACCCGTGACGTCTAAAATAGACATTTTTAACTTGATTAGTTGAATGAAAATTTTATATTTATCGTCCCAACAACGACAACTAATTAAAATTGTTTTTAATTTGGAAAATTTTTATTTCTTAAACTAAAAATTTTACGTTAATAACGAACTCCATCAATTTGATTAATCTACGAGCAAATTTTACATAATTACAGAGCAAATTTTAAAATTTTCTAAATTTCTGGTTCGCTCCAAAAATAAAAGTTTCTAAAATTTGTCTCTTTGCTCTATAATTTTGTAGTTTTGTACAATTAGTAAGTTGCCGTTGAAAAACGATCTCCGTGAATTTGATTGGTCTAGGAGCAAAATTGACAGAATTAGAAAAAATTATTCAAAATTTTCGAAAATTTTGGTTTGGTCCAAAAATAAAAATTTCTAAAATTTGTTTCTTTTACTCTATAATTTTGTAATTTGATACAATTAATAAGCTACTTTAAAAGAATGATATCCACACATTTGGTTGGTCTAGGGGCAAAATAGTCAGAATTAGAAAAAAAAAAACAAAATTTTTAAAATTTTTGCTTCGGCCCAAAGATATATTTTTTTAATTTGTCAAATTTGCTCCATAATTTTGTAATTTGGTACAATAAATAAGTCACTTAAAAAAACGATCATCATAAATTAAATTGGTTTAAAGGCAAAATTGACAGAATTAGAAAGAAATATTCAAAATTTTTGAAATTTCTGGTCTGCTTCAAAAATAAAAATTTCTAAAATTTGTCTCTTTTGCTCTATATTTTTGTAATTTGGTACAAATAATTAGTTGCATAAGAAGAACAAACTCCATAAATTTGATTAATCTACGAACAAAAGTGACATAATTACAGAGTATAATTCAAAATTTTTGAAATTTTTGGTTCGCTCCAAAAATAAAAATTTCTAAAATTTGTCTCTTTGGCTCTATTATCTTGTAAATTGGTACAATGAATCAGTTGCTTATAAAGAACGAACCCCATGAATTTGATTAATCTTCGAGCAAATTATACATAATTACAGAGCAAATTTCAAAATTTTCTAAATTTCTGGTTCGCTCCAAAAATAAAAGTTTCTAAAATTTGTCTCTTTTGCTCTATATTCTTGTAATTTGGTACAAATGATTAGTTGTACAAGAAGAACAAACTCCATAAATTTAATTAATCTACGAACAAAAATGACACAATTACAGAGTATAATTCAAAATTTTTGAAATTTTTGGTTTGCTCCAAAAATAAAAATTTCTAAAATTTGTCTCTTTGGCTCTATTATTTTGTAATTTGGTACAATTAATCAGTTGATTATAAAGAACGAACTTCATGAATTTTATTAATCTACGAGCAAATTTTACATAATTACAGAGGAAATTTCAAAATTTTCTAAATTTCTGGTTCACTCAAAAAATAAAAAATTTTAAAAATTGTTTCTTTTGCTCTATAATTTTGTAATTTGATACATTTAATAATTTACTTAAAAAGAATGATATCCACACATTTGGTTGGTCTAGGAGCAAAATAATAAGAATTAGAAAAAAAAAAATTTTCTTTGCGATTTATGAATGAAAATTTTTTTACTATACGCGTCTAAAAATAGCTATTTTACGGACTTATTTAAGTCCGTGAAATGAGTATTTTTCTGACTAAACCCCAAAACTGACTAGTTTGAAAACATGACGTCTAAAATAGACATTTTTAACTTGATTAATTGAATGCAAATTTTATATTTATCGTCCAAAAAACGACAACTAATCAAAAATTGTTTTTAATTTAGAAAATCTTTATTTCTTAAACTAAAAATTTGACGTTTTATCAAACTTTTGTAATGGAGAGTTTAAGCTAATGACACCTTTGTGTGAAGAAATTATTACAATTTTCTTCGCGATTTATGAATGAAAAACTGTTTACTATACGCGCCCAAAAATAGCTATTTTACGGACTTATTTAAGTCCCTAAAATTAGTCTTTTTCGGACTAAATTGTAAAAAGTTGTTATGACAACTAATAAAGCATAATGGTTCAATTCAACAATAATTAAACAAATTTATTTGATAAAACATAGTAGGTACATCAATATAAATAAATTATTAGGTTAAGTACTTAAATAGATAACATTATTGTCTTCGCGTTTTTGGTGATATTTTCAGGATTCTGCATTTCATGCAAAAAACGTCACTTTTTCTGTACTTATTTTAACAATCTGGTGGTTATTATTGTGATATGATAAAATAGTACCTAAAAAGTTTTTGCGGACGCTATTCCCATTAGTCCGCAAAAATGTATTTTAGATACTTGTAAAAAATACCTATTTAAGAATTTCGAATTTGAAATTTTCTTTCTTTCGTTTTTTAGGAAGTAACGGAATTATTTGAATTCCGAGAATTGATTTTGAGATTCCTTGTCTAGACTTATCTAAAATTTATTATTTATTGATTCCTTAGATTTCCTAGATTCTCTAGATTTTTCTTGGAATCCCTAAAATTAATTTTTTTTTCTGTAGAATTTTCGAAATTTCTCAAAGTTTTTTCAAGTTTTAAGTGTTTTTTGGGTTTATCGAGTTTTATATGTATTATTCTCTAGATTCTCCAGAACTTTCGTCATTATTCTCTAGGATTCTCTAAAATTCTCTTAGAAATTCTATTTTTTTTTAAATTATAAGATTCTGCTGTTTTATTGTGATTTTTGGCATCTTTCAATTTACCATATTTCTTATTCTCTAGAAGCTTCGAATTCCTTAAACAAATTCCAAATTTTTTTCAGATTCTCCATAGTTCTTGAAGACTGAGCAATCTTTTTTTAATGGCCTAAAATTCTTTTGATTGGAATTCGATATTCTCTAGAAACCTTAATATTTTCAAAATAACTTGCACTGTTTAGGAGAAATTAGAATTATTTCGAAGATTTTCTGTGATTCTTCTAAAATATTGTTTAATTATATTAAATATTTTTTCTTCCCAAAGATTCTCTAAGAAACTTCAACATTCTTTTGCATGTTTTGCAATTTGTTTATGATTTGCTAAAAACTCCAAAAGTTTTTATAATTGTCGTTATTCTCTAAAATTTATATTTTTGTTCAAAACGATCGGAAATTCTTACATTTATATAAACTTATAAAATTTCTTAAAGATTCTTAAAATTTTTAAAATAATCTAGAATTGGGATTGAAATCTCAAAGTCTCCTTGAACCAACAAAAGTTTTTCTAACTTTTTTGTCTCCTTTCTCTAAGACTCTCTAAGAATCTCTAGTTTTTGTCACGACAATCTCAAATTCTTTAGGGTTTTCTAGGATTTTCTAGAATTATTAATGTGGGATTGAGAGCGGATCAACGTTTGTTTGTTAAATATTTTATTTATCGCCAAAATTATAATTCATGGACTTGATTCACTACGTTTAGATCTTTCTAGATTCTAGCAAAATGTAAATAATTCTTCACAAGTCTGGCATTCTCAAAGATACTTTGAGATTCTCTACAATTTTTAAGACTATCAAGAATTATTTGGAGATTTATAAGATTCTTTAGGAATTTAGATTTTACAGGAGATATAAAGATTCTCCTAGAATCAATCATTCATCTGCAGAATTCTGGACGTAGTAGAAAATCAAACATAAAGAATGATTATATTATTTTACAATTTTAGACAAATTATACGAAACTTATTATTTTCGATTTCTTTGGGTTTTTATATCTCTTAAAACCTAAATTGTATTAACTTAGATTATTTTAAATTCATTTGTATTCTCTTGCAATCTTGTTAATTCAATCGTATAAATTTTCTCATTTTTTTTTGGTTTCTCATAGTCTATTAAATTTTCTTCTTTTTCTTATAATGTTCTAATTTAGAAATTAATCTAAATTTTCTGGAATTACTTTTAGATTTTCTTCAACTATTGCGTTTTTTTTATTCCGTTGTACATTTTTGCATTCTACTCGATTTTTACTCTTCACTCTATTGGATTCGTTTGGGTGCTTTTAGGTAGATATAGGCCGATTTCCAATATACAGAGTGTCCGGAAAGTCGCGCACCACCTTGAAATGGGCAATTGAGTTCCCAGAGTACCTAAACATTTAAAGCTATTGTAACGTTGCTGTTTTCACAGTTTTCGCCAATTTTTCACAAGATTTTTTTCGAATTTTCGAATGTCTTTTAGGTAACCAATTCATTTGAACGTGAAATGATTGCACAAAAATTTATAATTTTGGCATTGAACTTTTACTCTTTAACCCATTATATCTCGAAAAATTAAAGTCATGGATATTTTTTTTATTTTTCGAGTGATTTAGGGCATTGTTCGATGATACAGGATCATAAGGGTGCGCGATTTTCCGGACACCTGTAGGTATAGGTTGAATATAGGGTGTTCCATGCTAATCATACTTTGTATATTGTTTTTAATTTAAATTGGCGATTTTATATAGATCAAATATTCGTCGTTAATTTTTTTTCCAATATTTTTTTTCTTGATTTTCCGGACACCTGTAGGTATAGGTAGAATACAGGGTGTTCCATATAAAATACAAAAAATATTTTACTCTAAAGTAACCGAAAATGAACTTCATGCTAATCACACCTTGTATATTTTGTTTTAAATTTACTTTTTAGTTTACTTTTGCTTTTTTTTCTAGGAAAAAAACGTTATTTTTCATTTTACAAAAAAATGACAAAGGAATAATAATTTTTGCTTAATGTAAAATAAATAAATATTTAATTAAAACTTTAATGTTATCAAGCTGTGTTCTTAAAATCGAAAAAAACAAAAAATAACGAAGAACTTTTTTATTTTTAATTTTGCAAAAAATGTCAAAGGAATGAAACCAATTTCCACTATTTGATAGACCTATTACCTATTTTAGCACTTAGTTCAATTCGAACTCGTAATTCTTTAAGACTTTCGAATTGTCTCAATTATTATTAAGGTTGCAATTGCATTTTTTTTTCCATTCTTTTAATACTTACACATTATTGGGTAAATTTTCCTTTTATCTTTAACGCACTATTTGATACTGCAAACCCACAGCCAGTTATCATTTAAACACGATTACAAAATTTAATAAACAAAAACTAGCCTGTCTTGATTTTTTTTTAAGAGAGTCGGGGTAATAAGCGCATGATCTGTCTGTTTGTTAATTAAGACAGTCAGGGTAATAAGCGCATGATCTGTCTAACTGTTAATGAAAACAGTCGGGATAAAAAGCGCATAATCTGTCTAATTGTTAATTAACACAGTTGGGGTAATAAGCGCATGATCTGTCTAATTGTTAATTAAAACAGTCGGGGTAATAAGCGCATAATCTGTCTAATTGTTAATTAACACAGTTGGGGTAATAAGCGCATGATCTGTCTATTTGTTAATTAAGAGAGTCGGGGTAATAAGCGCATGATCTGTCTAATTGTTAATTACGACAGTCGGGGTAATAAGTACTTGATCGGTTTATTTGTTAATTAAGACAGTCGGGATAATAAGCGCATGATCTGTCTAATTGTTAATTATCACAGTTGGGGTAATAAGCGCATGATCTGTCTAATTGTTAATTAACACAGTTGGGGGTAATAAGCGCATGATCTGTCTATTTGTTAATTAAGACAGTTGGGGAAATAAGCGCGTCATCTGTATATTTGTTAATTAAGAGAGTCGGGGGAATAAATACATGATTCGTCTAATTGTTAATTAAGACAGTCGGGGTAATAAGCGCATAATCCGTCTATTTGTTAATGAAGACAGTCGGGGTAATAAGCGCATAATCCGTCTATTTGTTAATTAAGATTGTCGGGGTAATAAGTACATGATCCGTCTAATTGTTAATTAAGACAGTCGGGGAAATAAGCGCGTGATCTGTATATTTGTTAATTAAGACAGTCGGGGGAATAAATACATGATTCGTCTAATTGTTAATTAAGACAGTCGGGGTAATAAGCGCATGATCTGTCTATTTGTTAATTAAGACAGTCGGGATAATAAGTACATGATCCGTCTAATTGTTAATTAAGACAGTCGGGGAAATAAGCGCGTGATCTGTATATTTGTTAATTAAGACAGTCGGGGGAATAAATACATGATTCGTCTAATTGTTAATTAAGACAGTCGGGGTAATAAGCGCATAATCCGTCTATTTGTTAATTAAGACAGTCGGGGTAATAAGCGCATGATTGGTCTAATTGTTAATTAAGACAGTCGGGGTAATAAGCGCATGATCTGTCTATCTGTTAATTAAGACAGTCGGGATAATAAGTACATGATCCGTCTAATTGTTAATTAAGACAGTCGGGGAAATAAGCCCGTGATCTGTATATTTGTTAATTAAGACAGTCGGGGGAATAAATACATGATTCGTCTAATTGTTAATTAAGACAGTCGGGGTAATAAGCGCGTGATCTGTTTATTTGTTAAGGATGCAATTGCATTTCTTTTCCAATTTTTTAATACTTACACATTATTGGGTAAATTTAATCTTTAACGCACTATTTGATATTGCAAATCCACAGCCAGCTATTATTTAAACACGATTACAAAATTTAAAATAGAAAAATAATACAAAATTTAATTTTAGGAGTACAAACTAATAATTTTGAAACTTTAATTGCAGATTTATCTGTTTTGAAATAAGCAAAAACTGTCATTCCTTTGTCATTTTTTTGTAAAATGAAAAATAAACTTTTTTTCCCTCTTGTGAACTCAATTCGGGGACATCCTGTATATTATGTTTTTTTCCATTTTTTTTCGAGACCATCTAAAGCACAAACACAAAGTCGCATCACTGAATTACGACCGCACCGCCACTAATCAACCTCTCTGTATGTGCCGCCCCCCACATAGCCTCCAATATTTTATTTTCTATAGAGTTTCTTAGATTATTTATATCCTTTTTTTCCGTCGTCATTTCTTACTTTGAGATTCTGGAAATTATCAATATTTTCCACTTTTCTAGCGTTGTCTGCTCTTGGTTTAGATTGATATTTTTGAGTTCTTCGGATTCTCAGAATTTAATTAAACCGATTCTCAATTTCCAGATTTGTTAATTTTATGATCTACAAAACTAAATTCTTTTTTAGATTTTTTGAAATCTAAATAATCAAAAGAATTCAAAATAGAGTTCATGAATCTCTGCAACTGCAAAAGGATACAAATTCTACGGACAAAATCTGAAGAATTTAGCAAATCTAAAGAAGCCTAAAATGTAAAATATAGATTTTAGAACAGAAAATGTGAAAAATAAAACGTAGAATGTAGAATTTGTGAAATATAAAATTTGAGAAAATCAAAGAATATAAACGAAGGTATGGCGGAAATATAAATAATTCAAACTAAATAAAGGCCTAAAAAGCAATTTAATTTCAAATGTTTTAACTGTTTATATCGCACTCACATTGAGTGAAATGACATTATAAAAAACCAATAAAAAACAGAAATAGAAATTTATTTTCAGTAAATTAACCTTGCAATTCCTATTGTCAGGTCTATTTAGTTTGCAAAGATTCCTTCCTTAGCAACACCATTTAATCTATTAACAGTATGACCGCCACATTTTAGGTACTTACCTGTCTACTTTGAGTAAATTTCAAGAAACCAAAGAAAATTTTCCGACTCCGACATTTTACATCCAGTTTACGTTTCATTCGACAATTTCCATCGCCCCGTCAAAATAAACCCAATTTGTTGTTTTTCACTGTATTATCAGCAGGTATCGATCCACCTCTTGACAAGGGATTATAATTAAATTTACAGGCGTCTGCTTCAATCCACGGTGAGGGTAATAAAAGATATTCACATGAGAGTTGCACTCCAGCGTTCATCTGCGACTTTACGATACATCCTGCGTGGGTTAACATTTTTTGGTAAATTCATGCTAAATGATCCGGCACTTAATTAGGGTTCTCGGCATGACGGATAATTTTCAAAGCGAAACTGGCGTAATTCGATTAGGAATGGGTTAATTGCCCTTCATAAGGAAGTTCGCAGATTTTGTTTTTTTCGACAAGTTTTGTATGAAGAAGAATTAAAAATGAAAGATACGAGAGGTAAGTGGCATTTGACACACACCTTGAAAGTTGAATTGGAAAAATGTTAACTTATTAAATAATTAATAACACTAGAGTATACATTTCGTCTAAAATTTGTTGATTATTTGTATTAATTAATAAGTTAACATGGGCAGTGGAAACACGAAATTATCAAAATTCTTAGAGAAATTCGCTTATTTCGATGCAAAACGACGATGATTTTCGCTGCTTTCTCGCTTGAATTCGCAAAGAAGAGCTCGAAATCTACAAAACCACCAATTTTTATCAAGATTCAATGGCTGAATTGCAAGAAAACAGCAGAAATCTGCACGAAATCATTAAAATTCTAAGAGAAATCTGCTTATTTTCATGCTAAACGACGATTTCTCCTGATTTTCGACGTTTTCTGGCTTGAATTCGCAAAGAAGAGCTCGAAATCTACAAAACCACCAATTTTTATCAAGATTCAACGGCTGAATTGCAAAAAAACAGCAGAAATCTCCACGAAATCATCAAAACTCTTAGAGAAATCCGCATATTTCGATGCTAAACTACGATTTCTCTCTGATTTTCGCCATTTTTTGGATTGAATTCGCAAAGAAGAGCTCGAAATATACAAAACCACCAATTTTTATCAAGATTCAACGGTTGAATTGCTAGAAAACTGCAGAAATTTGCATGAAATCATCAAAATTCTGAGAGAAATCCACTTATTTCCATGCTAAACGACGATTTCTCTCTGATTTTCGCCGTTTTCTAGATTTAATTCGCGAAGAAGAGCTCGAAATATACAAAACCACTCATTTTTATCAAGATTCAACGGCTGAATTGCAAGAAAACAGCAGAAATCTGCACGAAATCATTAAAATTCTAAGAGAAATCCGCTTATTTCCATGCTAAACGACGATTTCTCCTAATTTTCGACGTTTTCTGGCTTGAATTCGCAAAGAAGAGCTCGAAATCTACAAAACCACCAATTTTTATCAAGATTCAACAGCTGAATTGCAAGAAAACAGCAGAAATCTGCACAAAATCATCAAAATTCTTAGAGAAATCCGCTTATTTCGATGCTAAACGACGATTTCTCTCTGATTTTCGCCATTTTTTGGATTGAATTCGCAAAGAAGAGCTCAAAATGTACAAAACCACTAATTTTTATCAAGATTCAACGGTTGAATTGCTAGAAAACTGCAGAAATTTGCATGAAATCATCAAAATTCTGAGAGAAATCCACTTATTTCCATGCTAAACGACGATTTCTCTCTGATTTTCGCCGTTTTCTAGATTTAATTCGCGAAGAAGAGCTCGAAATATTCAAAACCACTCATTTTTATCAAGATTCAACGGCTGAATTGCAAGAAAACAGCAGAAATCTGCACGAAATCATTAAAATTCTAAGAGAAATCCGCTTATTTCCATGTTAAACGACGATTTCTCCTGATTTTCGACGTTTTCTGGCTTGAATTCGCGAAGAAGAGCTCGAAATCTACAAAACCACCAATTTTTATCAAGATTCAACGGCTGAATTGCAAGAAAACAGCAGAAATCTGCACGAAATCATCAAAATTCTTAAAGAAATCCGCTTATTTCTCGCTCATTTTTGCCGTTTTCTGGCTTGAATTCGCAAAGAAGAGCTCGAAATATACAAAACCACTCATTTTTATCAAGATTCAACGGCTGAATTGCAAGAAAACAGCAGAAATCTGCACGAAATCATTAAAATTCTAAGAGAAATCCGCTTATTTCCATGCTAAACGACGATTTCTCCTGATTTTCGACGTTTTCTGGCTTGAATTCGCAAAGAAGAGCTCGAAATCTACAAAACCACCAATTTTTATCAAGATTCAATGACTGAATTGCAAGAAAACAGCAGAAATCTGCACGAAATCATTAAAATTCTAAGAGAAATCCGCTTATTTTCATGCTAAACGACGATTTCTCCTGATTTTCGACGTTTTCTGGCTTGAATTCGCAAAAAAGAGCTCGAAATCTACAAAACCACCAATTTTTATCAAGATTCAATGACTGAATTGCAAGAAAACAGCAGAAATCTGCACGAAATCATCAAAATTCTTAAAGAAATCCGCTTATTTCTCGCTGATTTTTGCCGTTTTCTGGCTTGAATTCGCAAAGAAGAGCTCGAAATATACAAAACCACCAATTTTTATCAAGATTCAACGGCTGAATTGCAAGAAAACAGCAGAAATCTGCACGAATTCATCAAAATTCTTAGAGAAATCCGCTATTTCCATGCTAAACGACGATTTCTTGTTGATTTTAGCCGTTTTCTAGATTTAATTTGCGAAGAAGAGCTCAAAAAGTTACAAAACCACTCATTTTTATCAAGATTCAACGGCTGAATTCCAAGAAAACAGCAGAAATCTGCACGAAATCATTAAATTCTAAAAGAAATCCGCTTATTTCCATGCTAAACGACGATTTCTCCTGATTTTCGAGATTTTCTGGCTTGAATTCGCAAAGAAGAGCTCGAAATCTACAAAACCACCAATTTTTATCAAGATTCAACGGCTGAATTGCAAGAAAACAGCAGAAATCTGCACAAAATCATCAAAATTCTTATAGAAATCCGCTTATTTCAATGCTAAACGACGATTTCTCTCTGATTTTCGCCGTTTTCTGGCTTGAATTCGCAAAGAAGAGCTCAAAATCTACAAAATCACCAATTTTTTTCAAGATTCAACGGCTGAATCGCAAGAAAGTAGCTGAAAAATGCACAAAATCATCAAAATTCTTAGAGAAATCCGCTTATTTCGATGCAAAACGACGATTTCCCGCTGATTTTCGCCGTTTTCTGGCTTGAAATCGCAAAGAAGAGCTCGAAATGTACAAAACCACTCATTTTTATCAAGATTCAACGGCTGAATTGCAAGAAAACAGCAGAAGTCTGGACGAAATCATCAAAATTCTAAGAGAAATCCGCTTATTTCGACGATAAACGACGATTTCTCGCTGATTTTCGCCTTTTTCTGGTTTGAAATTGCTAAGAAGAGCTCGAAATCTACAAAACCACCAAATTTTATCAAGATTCAATGACTGAGTTGCAAGAAAACAGCAGAAATCTGCACAAAATCATCAAATTTCTAAGAGAAATCCGCTTCATTCCTAAAGTAGAATCGTTTTAGTACATCTGGTAAAGACGTTTTTGACTATTTTTCCAAAATTTATTGACTGGTAAAAATGTACAATGACCACTCTTTTCCTGGTAAATTTAGTTAAGTTAGTAATTTAATTTTTATTATATCCCTAAACACTGAAAGTGACGTTATGCTACCTCCAACTGTCAGCAATTGTCAAGTGCATCATTCAAACTGAGTCACGTTTCAATCGATGTTGTTTTCAAAGACAGCTAAATATTAAATTTTTTGATTATGTGGTTCATCAATTTCTCCAATACCATGAATTATCTCAAAAATTACCTGTTTTAACCATGTAGAAGTTAAAACAAAAAATGATGAAAACATAAAACTGAGTTCATTACACAAAACATTACAGGGGGTTCCATTTAAAAAAATCAAGTTCTGGCCATTTGTAAATCCTGAAGATAAAAATCGCCTAATTTTACATTGAAGCATAAAATTAATTTCTGATCAAATTAAGAGAAAAAGCATGATGTAGTTTCAAGTTTTATCTTCATATCTCAAAAGGCAATAGTGCTGTCAATTTTTAAATCAGATACTGCAACTTCAAGAATTTTGGAAAAAAAAATTATGACAACGCCACGACCAAAAATTCAAAAGTTGATAGTCTTGAATAGCTTACTAAATAATTCATCAAATTCCTCCACTTTAAAGACAAAAAGTTGAATGCGGCCCTGCAAAAATGGTGCACTTTTGACAACTGAAATTAATTTTAAGATATGCATTTTGTTCAGACATTTACATTCATCTTTTCAAAAATATAAAATAGTTATTTATAAAAGCGTCACAGACTATGCAAGTTTGACTCACCCTGTATAAGTTTGACGTCGCGACGCCTAAGAATTGTAATGTTTAGACATTTTTGAGTTTTTGTGGAAACACTTGCTAACTCAAATACTTTTTAACATAATAATTTGATAAAAATATCTCAGTTTTTATTTTAAATCTTATGCAAATTAAGAAAAAATTTATTTTATTCTTAAATTTTAAAAACAATTTATATAAAATCTAAGATGACAACTGAAATATTTAACATTTAATATTTCACAATATTAAAAAAAATCCCTCCAAAATAACGAAAAATTAAATTTTTAAGCGCTGCGACGCCAAAATTATCAGTAACACTAATAAATATCAAAATTTTGCTTCAGATTCAAAAACAATGATAAAAAAATCATAAATGGAAAAACAAAAAGTTATAACGACCACTGTCAATTTTTTTTTGCAAAAATGAAACTCTTTGAAACTACTTTTTGTGATCAGAACAAACTCAAGTGTACTTAATTGGAAATATAAGCATCGAAGTGGACTCAAAAATTCGTCTATTTCAGAGAGTTAAGAAACGTTTCAAAAATTCTAAATTTCGCCTTAATACTAAGAACATCTCATAACAAAAAAATTCAATTTTCTTGGAATTTTAAAAATTACAATAAATAAATGCGTCGGTGTTTTTATTAAGTGAATCTAATTGTAAGATGGAAACAGTTCTAAAAACCATAAAAATCTCTAGAATACATTTGCAATTTTCGAACTAAAAACTTGAGGATACAAATTTCCTTTATTTTAAATTGATTGGGAATTTAATAGGTTCACTTATAAATAATTGAAAAGTGTTCAGTTGGGTCTAAAACAAAAATTTCACAAAAATTAGAAAATTCTGCCATTCTGGCCACTTCAATTGTTTTAAATTCTATTGATTTAGCTCTAAAACTTTTCTAAAAAATTCTACAAAATTGAAAAATAGAAATTTTAATTCAAAATACCCAATTTTTGCTGAAAACTTTCAACTTTAAATATTTCAGCAAAATAGCAAAAAATATTCATAAATTCGTTGTTTTGAGGCTTGATTCTAAAGAAGTAGTGACATTTCTAGATTTTAGTTTTTACATAGATAGTACAAAAATAGTTCAAAAAATTTATTAAAATTCAAAAATATATCCTAGAATTTCACAAAAAAATTAGAAATTTTTCGTAAAATGAAATTGACGCAAGGGGTACATTTCTGCTGGTATTAAACTTCATAGAACTAGAACAAAATTATTAATGTACTAGTCCGATAAAGAAGTGTTTATTTGTATCTTTAATGAACCTTAAACGTGTAATACGTGAATGTGAAAGGAGAAGAAAAAAGTTTCTAGTCCTATAAAGTATCTCAGATATGTCATACATTCAAGTCGATCTATTTGGATGCTTCAGACATTCACTTGTACTGTAATGAAAAATGAGTGCTTTAATGAATTTCAACCGTCTGAAATATGGGATTTATAGTACAGAATAAAAATAATATTGAGTTAAGAAACCCAGATGCGCTCAATACGTTCAATACGTTCAAGTCGGTCTATTTGGCTGCCATAAGGGTCTACTCTAGATATCCTCTACTTGCTTATTCATAACAAAATTATCTACCAAATACACTTTGACTTCCAAATAAACGTGTTCAGTGCTGATTACAATGAACAAAAAGTAGCATTCAAAGTGCGTCTGTTTCAGAAACAGAAATGTTCCCGAAATGAGATAATAGACAATGAGAGGCAGATGAGTAACTACTCTATTATTTCAAGCACCAGAAATAGAACTCCTCTGTCGCGTACAATTGAAAGTTGCTATTGAAAACTTGGATAGTTTTAGAGAGTCTATCTAAGATAAGATCAGATTATTTCGTTTTGTTGTTGCGTCATTATCGATTTGATGAACAGGGGGCGTTGGGAGTTTTACAAATGCGAGACAATAAATTATTCAATCTGTGAAAGCACAATCAAGAGCGATAGTGAAGTTTTAGTGACCAAAATCGTCTTACAAAGCTTTAGAATTTCTCGCAAAAATTTGCTTGTGATTTTTTGCTCATCTAGAATGGGTACTAAAAAGTTTTTCTCCTAATTTTCGAATTTTCCTTTCGAACCATGAGTCTAATCAAAGTAAGAAAGGAGTTGTGTTTGTTAAACTGAAAGCGACCGACCGACTCCTTCAAGAATGGCAGACTAAAACCTTTAAGCCAAATTCTTTATTAATGCATGTCTAATTTCCCATTTTCTCGCTGATTTTCGCCGTTTTCTGGCTTGAATTCGCAAAGAAGAGCTCGAAATCTGCAAAACTATCAATTTTTATCAATATTCAACGGCTGAATTGCAAAAAAACAGCTGAAATCTGCACGAATTTATCAGATTTCTAAGAAAAAATCGCTTATTTCAATGCAAAACGACAATTTCTCGCTGATTTTCGCAGTTTTCTGGCTCGAATTCGCAAAGAACAGCTCAAAATCTACAAAACCATCAATTTTTATCAAGATTTAACGGCTAAATTGCAAGAAAACCCGAAATCTGCACGATTTCATCAGATTTTTTAGAGAAATTCGCTTATTTCGATGCAAAACGACGTTTTTCGCTGATTTTCGTTGTTTTCTGGCTTGGATTCGCAAAAAAGAGCACGAAATCTACAAAACCATCACTTTTTATTAAGATTCATCGGCTGAATTGCAGGAAAACAGGAGAAATCTGCTCGAAATCATCAAAATTCTTAGAGAAATCCGCATATTTCGATGCAAAACGTCGATTTTTTGCTGATTTTTGCAGTTTTCTGGCTTGAATTTGCAAAGAAGAGCTTGAAATCTACAAAACCTTCGATTTTTAGCAAGATTTAACGGCTAAATTGCAATTCCACTATGGACTGGTTGTGTCTGTTGAAAATAAATCTTTATTAAATAAATCTTTATTATTATTATTATTAAGAAAACAACCGAAATCTGCAAGAATTCGTCAGATTTCTTAGAGAAATCCACTTATTTCGATGCAAAGCGACAATTTCTCGCTGATTTTAGAAGTTTTCTGGCTTGAATTCGCAAAGGAGAGCTCGAAATCTACAAAACCATCAATTTTTATCAAGATTTAACGGCTGAATTGCAAGAAAACAGCCGAAATCTGCACGAATTCATCAGAGTTTTCAGGGAAATCCACCTATTTCGATGCAAAACAACAATTTTTCGCTAATTTTTGCAGTTTTCTGGCTCGAATTCGAAAAGACCAGCTGGAAATCTACAAAACCATCAATTTTTATCAAGATTTAATGATAGAACGTCCAAGCGTCCTTCCGGCAGGACTTTCTGTCCTGCCGGAAGGACGTGCGTTGGACATCCAAGGTTTTTAAATGGAAGTAGTGCTTCCAGCAGGACGTAACTTATACCAGCAGATTCCTTGAAAAATTCTGAGAAAATTGATACTTGTCTCGACTTGTTATCTTTAATGTGCACAAAGATATTGAAATGTACATTTTTCAGTCAGTTCGTTGCGAGTAGTCAGTGGCGCACACGAGTTTTGTTTTATAAAAATGGCTCATAATAATTGTGTATTGAGATTTAATGTATCCGATAGAGTTAAAACAAAAGCAACGAACTTTGACAAACCCGGAAAAAACAAATGGAGTGCGTTAGTTTTCGGTGAAAAGTATGGGAATGCCATGTGCCATGGGACTATTTTAAAAATTGACGGTACCATTGCCAATGTTTTGTGGGATCTGGATAATAAAGAAATGGCTATCAATGTAGAACAATTGGAAAAGTTGGGTATGTTTTTTTAATTTTAATTTGAACGGTAGATGACATTTCGTTTTATTAATATTAGATAGGACCGAGAAGCTAAAATCTACGACTGCTAGCCTGCCTAAAAAGAGAAAAATAGAGTCCATGGATAATGCAGGCCCATCAACTTCGTCACGTATACAGTATACATTCAGTTCTTCTTCATCATCATCAGACGAAAGTAACGATAACGACGATGATATAGAAGAAAATATGATAGGAGATGAGGCAGCAGATGATGCAGCAGCGGAAATCGTAATAGGACAAGAAGAAGAAGAAGACGAAGTACTTGTTCATGAAACAACATGGAGATTTAACGTAAAAGTAAGAATCAACAATTTTGGAGAAACACAATACAAACCCAGACTACGAGCTCCAAATGTTCATAACATGAACGAACTTGATATGTGGTTATTATTTTTCCCGGCGGAAAATATTCACAATATTTTGGAAGCTTGTAATGCCAATATTGATGAAGGCACAAAAAAAATCAGCAAGAAAGACTTCTACAATGTCATCGGCTTTCTCTATGCTATGAGCACAAATATTTTACACAGTAGAAGAGAGTATTGGTGTACAAAAAATGAAAATACAGTTTTTCCTGCACCATCTTTTGGAAAAAGATTTGGGATGGGGTATCACCGATTCGAATTTATTTTACAAAATTTAGCATTCTCTGTGGAAGACACCAATGCAGCAAATGACAGATGGAAATGTGTTCAAGTGTTAATTGACATGCTTCATCAAAAATGGAACGATGTGATTTCGCCAGGCTATAAAATCTGCGTTGATGAGTCTATGTTTGCTTGGTATGGCCGCGGAAACCATGACCCTGATGGAATGCCATCTGTAATTAAAATTAAGAGAAAACCCAAAGGTGTAGGCTGCGAGGTGAAAACTTTATCTGACGTCCAAAGTAATATCATGTTACGCTTAGAAATTAATGAGGGCAAAAATATCATGAGTACAAAAAAATGGCAACGTGAATTGGGGGCTGGAACAGCCACGCTATTGCGATTGACAGAGCCCTGGCATGGGTCAGGCAGAATTATCATTGCAGATTCTTGGTTTGCTTCAGTAAAAGCTACCCAACAGTTGTATGAACAAGGGTTATATTTTATAGGCATTGTAAAAACTGCCACCAAACAATTCCCCATGAATGAATTAAAAAGACGATGTCCCGAAGAACGAGGTGGAATAGTAGCTGCTCAGACAACTATAGGAGCTACTAATAGAGATTTGAATATTATTAGCTGCGCTTGGCGCGATAAAAAAATACATACTTTCGTGGGATCATGCGGAACGACGTTACAGGGAGTCCCTGCGAAAAAAAATCGAGTAAATGACCAAGGGAATAAATACACTTACGAAGTCAAGAGAAATAAAATGGTAGAAGAATATTTTGATGGAGCCCCTTCTATTGATACTCACAATCATTTGCGCCAATCGGGATTAGCCTTAGAGGAAGTCTGGCATACACAGAACTGGAGACACAGAATGTTCGGTTCTATATTTGGAATAATAGAAACAAATGCTTATCTTGCTTTTAAATATTTCAATGAACGCAATAAAATAACTCATGCAAACTTTACAAAAAATTTAGCATATCAATTGCTAACACATGATTGGAATGCAGATGAACCTGCGACTCAAAACAACCGCCCTCAGAATCAGCAGCAACAGCAAAGCCAAGGACAGCAACAACAACAGCAACCACATGTTTTGGAAGCATTAAGCGCCAACTCAGAGAAACAAAGAATTCAAAGAAAATGTGTAGTGTGTTCACGAATTAAAAAAATCCAAAGAAAATCAAGTTATTTTTGCAAGCGATGTAACTATGTTTTGTGTGCCCCAACCACAGGTCGAGACTGCTTTAGTTACCATATTGTCAACACTATACCAAATAAATAGTGAAACCCTTCCTATATAGGCATATTCACTTTATTTGTTGATTTTTCTTAATAAATGTTTTGTGTTGGCATGTATCTCATTTTTTCTCTGATAATTATTTTATGTTTATTATGAGTACCTCATATAAAACCGGGGTTCTACGCCTTTGGAAAATATGCGAGTACTGCCGGAAGCCTAATGCGTCCTGCCAGCAGGACCACGCGGTTTGAAAATAAACGTCCTTCCAGCAGGACAAAGCTGTGATGTCCAACGGTCCTTCCGGAAGAGGCTTCCAGCAGGACAAGTGACTGGACGTTCTATCATTAACAGCTCAAAATCTACAAAAACATCAATTTTTATCAAGATTTAACGGCTGACTTGCAAGAAACCAGCTGAAATCTGCACGAATTTATCAGATTTCTAAGAAAAATCCGCTTATTTCAATGCAAAACGACAATTTTTCGCTGATTTTTGC
Organism: Gnatocerus cornutus; assembly: GCA_029298725.1. NCBI lineage: Eukaryota > Metazoa > Arthropoda > Insecta > Coleoptera > Tenebrionidae > Gnatocerus > Gnatocerus cornutus. The sequence continues at coordinate 2,297,235 of CM055514.1, read as the reverse complement.
AGTTTTCTGGCTCGAATTCGCAAAGAACAGCTCAAAATCTACAAAACCATCATATTTTATCAAGATTTAACGGCTAAATTGCAAGAAAACAGCCGAAATCTGTACGATTTCATCAGATTTTTTAGAGAAATTCGCTTATTTCGATGCAAAACGACGTTTTTTGCTGATTTTCGTTGTTTTCTGGCTTGAATTCGCAAAAAGAGCACGAAATCTACAAAACTATCACTTTTTATTAAGATTCAACGGCTGAATTGCAAGAAAACAGGAGAAATCTGCTCGAAATCATCAAAATTCTTAGAAAAATCCGCATATTTCGATGCAAAACGACGATTTTTTGCTGATTTTTGCAGTTTTCTGGCTTGAATTTGCAAAGAAGAGCTTGAAATCTACAAAACCTTCAATTTTTAGCAAGATTTAACGGCTAAAATTGCAAGAAAACAGCCGAAATCTGCAAGAATTCAGCAGATTTCTTAGAGAAATCCACTTACTTCGATGCAAAACGACAATTTCTCGCTGATTTTCGAAGTTTTCTGGCTTGAATTTGCGAAGGAAAGCTCGAAATCTACAAAACCATCAATTTTTATCAAGATTCAACTGCTGAATTGCAAGAAAACAGCCGAAATCTGCACGAATTCATCAAAGTTTTTAGAGAAATCCACCTATTTCGATGCAAAACAACAATTTTTCGCTGATTTTTGCAGTTTTCTGGCTCAAATTCGCAAAGAACAGCTCGAAATCTACAAAAACATCAATTTTTATCAAGATTTAACGGCTAAATTGCAAGAAAACAGCCGAAATTTGCACGATTTCATCAGATTTCTCAGTGAAATCCGCTTATTTCGATGCAAAACGACGATTTTTCGCTGATTTTCGCAATTTTCTGGCTCGAATTCGCAAAGAACAGCTCGAAATCTACAAAACCATCAATTTTTATCAAGATTCAACAGCTGAATTGCAAGAAAACAGCCAAAATCTGCACGAATTCATCGGATTTCTTAAAGAAATCCGCTTATTTCAATGCAAAACGACGATTTTTCGCTGAAACACGACAGGGAGTAAATTGCAATTAACATCCCCCAAAGGAGGGCAATAATCCATTTACTTCCTCAAATAACTTCTTCTATTCAAGTTCATCAGTGAAAGATTAACACTAATAACTCCTTCGTTCTTCGGTATTACAAGTCTGTTTATCTGCTAATAAGTCTCTTGGGAGTTTTGTTCTAACATTACGAGGATCTCTTAAGCAGCGAGTACAATTTGTTGGATCTCTACGACGCTTCGGTAATGACTGGACCCGACTAATTGGTTGATGGCGATCTTTAATGGATGCGGAGGAGCGCCCCAGTCATAGAGGTGCTCATTAATGTATGATTTATGAATGAAACATCGATTTTAGGTTGCAAGTAAACTATTTGTGTACGTCTACAAGAATTTGCATTTATAGTAGATTTATTTTGGGGTCTGTTCGTTAGCTCATCTAGAATTTGTAGTAAACAGTCTACCTCTTATAAGGTAGCGAGAGAAAAACTTTTCTGTATCTGTTCAGTTTTGCTTAATTACTTAAAAAATCAAAATTCTCTATAATATGTCATCGGAAAGATAATTAAATGAGATTCCCAACGAACTAAAGAAGTTGCCGGAAAAGTTAGTTTTTACCAAGATAATTGGGAAAAACTGATGGAAATTTCGGAAAAACGAACGGACTTCCGTCATTACAAAGGTTGAGATCACTGTTTTCTAATACCGTGTTAAGCAAGTTATTATCTTTGGCCATTTAGAACTTACATGAAAAAGAATATGAGATTTTTGGAAAAAAACATGTTTTCTTAACTTACGAAAATTTTCTAAAAATTAAGTACTTAACTTAGTGACGAGTTTTATAGGTCTTTCAAAAACTTAATAAATTAGCTTTCCAAAACACCGTCGACTTTGTAAAATGGGAAAAAATTAATTTTTGTAGTACTTAAATAGTTATTTGCTTACCAAGGCCAAAAAGTGTTTCTTTTTTGGACGAGCCTTTTTTTTAATAGCCGAGGGAAAAATGGCACTTATTGGCCGTGATACACACAATATTTTTTAGGCGACATCATTAAACTTATAAGTTAATTAATTTTTATTTAACATATGATTTATTGATTTAATTATTTATAACAACTGAATAATTGTAAATATATATAAATTCTTCAGAAAAGTTGATATTTAAAGAAAAAAAATATTTTTCAAGAATATCTTTAAATCCGAATTTGATAAAGCAAAACGAACTTCAAATTGGAGATCAGGAGACTATTCCACTTTAGAATTCACTGCTCCACTTTACCAGTTTTTTTTCCATTTTTTTGGCTAGTGTAATCTAAACATAATATAGATAAAAGTAAAAAAAACATTTTATAACAAAATATGTAAAAAAATCTAAAAAGATAAATCTGAGTAAAATCTTGTACAGAATAAAGTGAATCTGAGAGGAAAAATCTACGAAACTCCAGATAAAATGTATGTACAATGTAGAGAACATTTCAACAGAACCGAGAATAAAAATAAGATAATTTGAAAAATTGCAAGAAAAATCCAGAATCTAAAGATAATCAAAGAAGAAAAACTAGGGATAATCTAGAAGAAAAATTTAGAAAGAAACTAAAGAAAACTTAGAGACACTGTAGAGAATAAAAGGAGAGTATAGATAAAAACAAAAGCTCTCTTAGTTATTGCAGCTAAAAGAACGAAATAAGACATCAAAGTCACTTGGAAGTTCCATAAGATAAAAAAGTATGTGTTAACAGCAGTAATCTGTACGAAATCATCAAAATTCTTAAAGAAATCCGTTTATTTCGATGCAAAACGACGATTTCTCGCTGATTTTCGCCGTTTTCTGGCTTGAATTCGCAAAGAAGAGCTAGAAATCTACAAAATCACCAATTTTTATCAAGATTCAACGGCTGAATTGCAAGAAAACAGCAGAAATCTGCACGAAATCATCAAAATTCTTTGAGAAATCCGCTTATACCGATGCAAAACGACCGATTTTTTGCTGATTTTCGCCGCTTTCTGGCTTGAATTCGCAAAGAAGAGCTCCAAATCTACAAAACCACCAACTTTTATCAAGATTCAACGGCTGAATTGCAAGAAAGCAGCAGAAATTTGCACGAAATCCTCAAAATTCTTGGATAAACCTGCTTATTTCGATGCAAAATGACGATTTTTTGCTGAATTTCGCCGTTTTCTAGCTTGAATTCGCAAAGAAGAGCTCAAAATCTACAAAATCACCAATTTATTACAAGATTCAACGGCTGAATTGCAAGAAAACAGCAGAAATTAGCACGAAATCATCAAAATTCTACGATTTTTTGCTGATTTTCGCCGTTTTTTGGCTTGAATTCGCAAAGAAGAGCTCGAAATCTACAAAACCACCAATTTTTATCAAGATTCAACGGCTGAATTGCAAGAAAACAGCAGAAATCTGCACGAAATCATCAAAATTCTTTGAGAAATCCGCTTATACCGATGCAAAACGACCGATTTTTTGCTGATTTTCGCCGCTTTTTGGCTTGAATTCGCAAAGAAGAGCTAAAAATCTACAAATCCACCAATTTTCATCAAGATTCAACAGTTGAATTGCACGAAAACAGCAGAAATTTGCACGAAATCATCAAAATTTTTAGAGAAATCCGTATATTTCGATGCAAAACGACGATTTTTTGCTGATTTTCGCTGTTTTCTGGCTTGAGTTCGCAAAGAAGAGCTCAAAATCTACAAAACCACCAATTTTTATCAAGATTCAACGGCTTAATTGCAAGAAAACAGCAGAAATTTGCACAAAATCATCAAAATTTTTGGAGAAATCTGCTTATTTCGATGCAAAACAACGATTTTTTGCTGATTTTTGCCGTTTTATAGCTTGAATTCGCAAAGATGACCTCAAAATCTGCAAAATCACTAATTTTTATCAAGATTCAACGGCTGAATTGCAAGAAAACAGCAGAAATCTGCACGATATCATCAAAATTCTTTGAGAAATCCGCTTATTTCGATGCAAAACGACGATTTTTCGCTGATTTTCGCCGTTTTCTGGCTTGAATTCGCAAAAAAGAGCTCGAAATCTACAAAACCACAAATTTTTATCAAGATTCAACGGCTGAATTGCAAGAAAACAGCAGAAATCTGCACGAAATCATCAAAATTCTTTGAGAAATCCGCTTATTTCGATGCAAAACGACGATTTCTCGCCGATTTTTGCCGTTTTCTCACTTGAATTCGCAAAAAAGAGCTCGAAATCTACAAAACCACCAATTTTTATCAAGATTCAACGGCTTAATTGCAAGAAAACAGCAGAAATTTGCACAAAATCATCAAAATTTTTGGAGAAATCTGCTTATTTCGATGCAAAACAACGATTTTTTGCTGATTTTTGCCGTTTTATAGCTTGAATTCGCAAAGATGACCTCAAAATCTGCAAAATCACTAATTTTTATCAAGATTCAACGGCTGAATTGCAAGAAAACAGCAGAAATCTGCACGATATCATCAAAATTCTTTGAGAAATCCGCTTATTTCGATGCAAAACGACGATTTTTCGCTGATTTTCGCCGTTTTCTGGCTTGAATTCGCAAAAAAGAGCTCGAAATCTACAAAACCACAAATTTTTATCAAGATTCAACGGCTGAATTGCAAGAAAACAGCAGAAATCTGCACGAAATCATCAAAATTCTTTGAGAAATCCGCTTATTTCGATGCAAAACGACGATTTCTCGCCGATTTTTGCCGTTTTCTCACTTGAATTCGCAAAAAAGAGCTCGAAATCTACAAAACCACCAATTTTTATCAAGATTCAACGGCTTAATTGCAAGAAAACAGCAGAAATTTGCACAAAATCATCAAAATTTTTGGAGAAATCTGCTTATTTCGATGCAAAACAACGATTTTTTGCTGATTTTTGCCGTTTTATAGCTTGAATTCGCAAAGATGACCTCAAAATCTGCAAAATCACTAATTTTTATCAAGATTCAACGGCTGAATTGCAAGAAAACAGCAGAAATCTGCACGAAAACATCAAAATTCTTTCAAAAAAACGCATATTTCGATGCAAAACGACGATTTCTCCCGATTTTCGTTGTTTTCTGGCTTGAATTCGCAAAGAAGAGCATGAAATCTACAAAATCATCACTTTTTGTTAAGATTCAACGGCTGAATTGCAAGAAAACAGCAGAAATCTGCACGAAATCATCAAAATTCTTTGAGAAATCTTACGAAATTTCAAAGAGAATCCAATCTAAAAAACTCGAGAAAATTTAAGCAGGATCGAGAATAAATTTGGAAAATATAGAATGAAGATAAAATTACTTATGTAGAGAATCTAGAAAATTGTAAAGGATCTACGACTAGATATTCTATTGAAGCTAAAATTAATCTGAACAGAAATTGAAGAGGGAAAACATAGAAAAAATCCAAAGAAGAAAAAAAAATTAACACAATTTTAAAACAATATTCCACATTAGAAATGACTTTCCACTTCTCCAGTACATTTTTTTCCAAAATTTGTTAACTTGTGTAACAGTTAGACCATGAATTTGAGATGGAAAATCTCCAGTACTTCCGGTTCTATATCTTCGATTTTTTTTTTAGTTATTTAGTAAGCTTAAGCTTACTTACTGAGTGAATCAAAATTAAAAAGCGTCAACCCAAATTGGAGAGTTTTGAAATTTTAAATTTTGCATTGACATAACTCTTTTTCTTTAAAATTGGGAGAAGTTCATAAGATAAAGTACCTAAAAATTCAAAATTAAAAACCCCAAATTAAATATTTGAAAAAGTTTGAGTTTTGAAATAGGTAATGCAAAACCACCACTGCCATATTTCTGGTCCTTCAGGTTCTTTATCTTCCAATGTAGATTTAATGAGCTTAAGCTGTTTCTTAAGCGAGCAGAAAATCAAAATGAGTGCTGTAGCTCCTAGTCTTAAGGGCCTTTTTCCTTTGAAACTTTGGAAAGTGACCAAACATTCAAATTTAGTCTCAAAATTGAAGTACCCTAAATTTTTTATTTTCTGGAGAATCGAGAACATACTCACCCGAATTCTGTTATAAAAACGACCGCAAATGTCTTTCACAGCGTACAGTACCTGCAACAAATAGATAATTATGAAAATTACAATACAAGTATTTCTACTTTTTAACGCACTAGTGCTGTAACATGACACTTTATGAATCTCCCGACTGAACGAAATGAAGTTGTTTTACACCACGCCACGCTCCCTGATGATCTTTTAAAAATGTCAGTAAGTGATAAGGAAAATGCAAAATCGATTTAACTTCACGACTGAGTAGATTTAGGGTCAAAAAGATTATATTTTAGCTGAGTAAATTATTCCACTTTAATAGAAACAAGGATAAAGTCAATTCACCTGAATTCTAAAAATAACCAACTCCAGTATGATATCAATTACGGAATCAATAACAGTCATAAATAAAACACAAATGAAACTTTTATTTCAAGCAATGTCAAGCAAATCAATGAATAAATTAACTAGTGCATTAAGTATAGAAAATTTCCATTGAAAAACGTGCGTCGGCTTCTTACATGATACACACTGTCATAAATGTACAATTCTTTATTTAGTTGGCTGCTGCTCTTCTGTTTTTGGGTCAAGTTCGATAGGTACAGCCAACTAGATGGAGAGTGTAGTGACATTTTTTCCGCAGCCAACTGCATTCTCATTTTAAAGACTGGTATCTTTAGAATACATTTATTTGGCCAAGATTATGGGCTAAACAAAGGTTTCAGTTTCTTCCGACAACAGGCTGAAGTCTTACAAAAGAATAGATAAGTAAACAAAACTGACAATAGTAGGTAGTAAAAGTTCGTGTTTATTTACACGCCGCTGCCATAACAGTGATTTCAGCCGACGTGGAGAAAATTGTAAGTTAACAGTATTTTTAATAATAAATTGAAAAAGAAAGGACGAGTAAGGAATAATAATATACCGGCAGGACAGTTGATTGGTCCTTCAGCAGAGCGAGTTACATACACAGGGCTAACTAAAACTTCTGCAATTTTAAGTTCATCTGCGAAATAAAAAATTCTAAAAACTGCGTCTTTTGCTCTACAACGTTCAATTTCGGGGGAGTTAATAAGTAGATATGAACTAGTAACCTCCCTAAATTTCATTGCCGTGGCGTAAAAACTTTCAGAGTTACAAATTTTAATTTTCAAAAATTGGAAAATTTTAGTTCATTTAATGAAAAATTTTAAAAACTGTGTATTTTGCTCTACAACGATCAATTTTAGGGAATTTGACAAGTAGATCCAAACTAGTAACCTTTCTAAATTTCATTTCTGTGGCATAAAAACGTCCAGAGTTACAAATTTTTATTTTCAAAAATTGGAAAATTTTAGTTCATTTAAATGAAAAATTCTAAAAACTGTGTCTTTTGCTCTACAACGTTCAAATTTAGGGAATTTGACAAGTAGATCCAAACTAGTAATTTTCTTAAATTTCATTTCCGTGGCATAAAAACGTCCAGGGTTACAAATTTTTATTTCCAAAAATTGGAAAATTTTAGTTCATTTAAATAAAAAATTTAAAAAACTGTGTCTTTTGCCCTACAACGTTCAAATTTGGGAGAGTTGATAACTAGATATTAACTAGTAACCTCCCTAAATTTCATTGCCGTGGCGTAAAACTTTCCAGAGTTACAAATTTTTTCATTTAAAAAATTGGAAATTTTAAGTTAATTTGTGAAATAGAAAATTCTAAAAACCGTGTCTTTTGCTCTACAACGTTCAAATTTGGGGAATTTGACAAGTAGATCCAAACTAGTAATCTTCTTAAATTTCACTTTTGTGGCATAAAAACGTCCAGAGTTACAAATTTTTATTTCCAAAAATTGGAAAATTTTAGTTCATTTAAATAAAAAATTCTAAAAACTGTGTCGTTTGCCCTACAACGTTCAAATTTGGGAGAGTTGATAACTAGATATTAACTAGTAACCTCCCTAAATTTCATTGTCGTGGCGTAAAAACTTCCAGAGTTACAAATTTTTTCATTTCAAAAATTGGAAATTTTAAGTTCATTTGTGAAATAAAAAATTCTAAAAACTGTGTATTTTGCTCTACAACGATCAATTTTAAGAAATTTGACAAGTAGATCCAAACTAGTAACCTTTCTAAATTTCATTTCCGTGGCATAAAAACGTCCAGAGTTACAAATTTTTATTTCCAAAAATTGGAAAATTTTAGTTCATTTAAATAAAAAATTGTAAAAACTGTCTTTTGCTCTACGACGTTCAAATTTAGGGAATTTGACAAGTAGATCCAAACTAGTAACCTTCTTAAATTTCATTTTTGTGCCATAAAAACGTCCAGAGTTACAAATTTTTATTTTCAAAAATTGGAAAATTTTAGTTCATTTAAGTGAAAAATTCTAAAAACTGTGAATTTTGCTCTACAACGTTCAATTTTAGGGAATTTGACAAGTAGATTCAAACTAGTAACCTTTCTAAATTTTATTTCCGTGGCATAAAAACGTCCAGAGTTACAAATTTTTATTTTCAAAAATTGGAAAATTCTAGTTCATTTAAATAAAAAATTGTAAAAACTGTCTTTTGCTCTACGACGTTCAATTTTAGGGAATTTGACAAGTAGATCCAAACTAGTAACCTTATTAAATTTCATTTTTGTGCCATAAAAACGTCCAGAGTTACAAATTTTTATTTTAAAAAATTGGAAAATTTTTGTTCAATTTAATGAAAAATTCTAAAAACTGTGTATTTTGCTCTACAACGATCAATTTTAGGGAATTTGACAAGTAGATTCAAACTAGTAACCTTTCTAAATTTCATTTCCGTGGCATAAAAACGTCCAGAGTTACAAATTTTTATTTCCAAAAATTGGAAAATTTTAGTTCATTTAAATAAAAAATTCTAAAAACTGTGTTTTTTGCTCTACGACGTTCAAATTTAGGGAATTTGACAAGTAGATCCAAACTAGTAATTTTCTTAAATTTCATTTCCGTGGCATAAAAACGTCCAGGGTTACAAATTTTTATTTCCAAAAATTGGAAAATTTTAGTTCATTTAAATAAAAAATTCTAAAAACTGTGTTTTTTGCTCTACGACGTTCAAATTTAGGGAATTTGACAAGTAGATCCAAACTAGTAACCTTCTTAAATTTCATTTTTGTGCCATAAAAACGTCCAGAGTTACAAATTTGTATTTTCAAAAATTGGAAACTTTTAGTTCATTTTAATGAAAAATTCTAAAAACTGTGTATTTTGCTCTACAACGATCAATTTTAGGAAATTTGACAAGTAGATCCAAACTAGTAACCTTTCTAAATTTCTTTCATTTCCGTGGCATAAAAACGTCCAGGGTTACAAATTTTTATTTTCAAAAATTGGAAAATTTTGGTTCATTTAAATAAAAAATTCTAAAAACTGTGTTTTTTGCTCTACGACGTTCAAATTTAGGGAATTTGACAAGTAGATTCAAGCTATTAACCTTCTTAAATTTCATTTTTGTGCCATAAAAACGTCCAGAGTTACAAATTTTTATTTTCAAAAATTGGAAAATTTTAGTTCATTTAAATGAAAAATTCTAAAAACTGTGTATTTTGCTCTACAACGATCAATTTTAGGGAATTTGACAAGTAGATTTAAACTAGTAACCTTTCTAAATTTCATTTCCGTGGCATAAAAACGTCCAGGGTTACAAATTTTTATTCCCAAAAATTGGAAAATTTTAGTTCATTTAAATAAAAAATTTTAAAAACTGTGTCTTTTGCCCTACAACGTTCAAATTTGGGAGAGTTGATAACTAGATATTAACTAGTAACCTCCCTAAATTTCATTGCCGTGGCGTAAAAACTTCCAGAGTTACAAATTTTTTCATTTAAAAAATTGTAAATTTTAAGTTCATTTGTGAAATAAAAAATTCTAAAAACCGTGTCTTTTGCTCTACAACGTTCAAATTTGGGGAATTTGACAAGTAGATCCAAACTAGTAATCTTCTTAAATTTCATTTTTGTGGCATAAAAACGTCCAGAGTTACAAATTTTTATTTCCAAAAATTGGAAAATTTTAGTTCATTTAAATAAAAAATTCTAAAAACTGTCTTTTGCCCTACAACGTTCAAATTTGGGAGAGTTGATAACTAGATATTAACTAGTGACCTCCCTAAATTTCATTGTCGTGGCGTAAAAACTTCCATAGTTACAAATTTTTTCATTTCAAAAATTGGAAATTTTAAGTTCATTTGTGAAATAAAAAATTCTAAAAACTGTGTATTTTGCTCTACAACGATCAATTTTAAGAAATTTGACAAGTAGATCCAAACTAGTAACCTTTCTAAATTTCATTTCCGTGGCATAAAAACGTCCAGGGTTACAAATTTTTATTTCCAAAAATTGGAAAATTTTAGTTCATTTAAATAAAAAATTTTAAAAACTGTGTCTTTTGCCCTACAACGTTCAAATTTGGGAGAGTTGATAACTAGATATTAACTAGTAACCTCCCTAAATTTCATTGCCGTGGCGTAAAAACTTCCAGAGTTACAAATTTTTTCATTTAAAAAATTGGAAATTTTAAGTTCATTTGTGAAATAAAAAATTCTAAAAACCGTGTCTTTTGCTCTACAACGTTCAAATTTGGGGAATTTGACAAGTAGATCCAAACTAGTAATCTTCTAAAATTTCATTTTTGTGGCATAAAAACGTCCAAAGTTACAAATTCTTATTTTCAAAAATTGGAAAATTTTAGTTCATTTAATAATAATAATAATAAAGATTTATTTGCAACAGACACAACCAGTCCATAGTGGAACATACAAAAAATACAATTAAACAACAAATTTAATTATTAATTTTTTCTTAATTATTAAGTATTTTCTTTGATGATTTGTGAGATTCTGATACATAATACATACATATATTCTTTTAGATAATATCGGTTTATTTTACACAGTGTGGCAGAACATTCGCATTTAATTTTAATAAGAAGGGTCTGAAAATAACTAAAAAATGCTTGCAATTCAAAAACCATAAATATCTAAATATTGGGCAATTCGAACTTATCTCAGAGCGAGGGCAGGGAGCAAAGGTATCTTCAATCAAGAAATTTATTAGAATGTTTATTCTAGAAATCAATCAAACCAAAGTGTGAACGCAAGGTACTCAAAAAAAACTTATTTTACAAATATCTGATTGATCTAACCTGTTGGAGCAAAACGGGCTTTGGATTTAGAATCTAAATACTTTAGAATTGACTTTTCACTGCTCCAGTATAAAATCCGCTCAAAATTTGTTGTCTAGTGTTATTATTGCAACGGCCGCAGAGATGTTAAAAACTTTTCAAAATATATTTATAACGCGCTCCACACGTTGATTTATATCCACTCTTAACTGCAAAGTCTGTTAAATATTTACATGTTAAATGCTCGAAGATAAGAGAGCACTTATCGCGAACATCATAGATCTTGCAACTTGTTCATTTAAAACGTACCTATAATAAACAATCTATCATTAGAAATTTCATTTTTAATTTCCCCTTTTTTCCGTTTAAGTGAACATTATTGCGATAAGAGTAGTCAGTCGTCCAACATCTCAATTTCATCCATTACACTCCGCCACTTGGTTTCACTAACAATCAATGAAGTGGGTTATTTATCCTTTTCCGCCCCCAGGCGGCTTCTCCTCGCTCGGCCGCCCCTTGTTCGTTGTCACTTTAGGAGTGGCGACACTCTGTCTTACAACACTTTTCTTTCAACGACTGAAAGGTGGAAAAAAGGTGTTGTCAATCAATCGTATATTATGGAACGAGGACAATAAAAACGGTATTAGCGACCGCGCGTGGTGGATTAATGCCCGAGTCAAAAACGAGATGGAATTGAATGATCCGACGTTTTTGCAGACAGTTCCATAAACTAACCAAGGTTTATAGAGAAAATCATAAAAGAAGTAATGAAGGAAAGGATTAACGAAGTGAGTTTATTGGAGGCTATGGGGGCGGCACATACAGAGAGGTTGATTAGTGGCGGTGCGGTCGTAATTCAGTGATGCGACTTTGTGTTTGTGCTTTAGATGGTCTCGAAAAAAAAATGGAAGAAAACATAATATACAGTATGTCCCCGGATTGAGTTCACAAGAGGGAAAAAAAGTTTATTTTTCATTCTACAAAAAAATGACAAAGGAATAACATTTTTTGCTTATTTCAAAACAGATAAATCTGCAATTAAAGTTTCAAAATTATTAGTTTGTATTCCTAAAATTAAATTTTTTATTATTTTTCTTTTTTAAATTTTGTAATCGTGTTTAAATAATAGCTGGCTGTGGATTTGCAATATCAAATAGTGCGTTAAAGATAAAATTACCCAATAATGTGTAAGTATTAAAAAAAAGGAAAAAAAATGCAATTGTATCCTTAACAAATAAACAGATCACGCGCTTATTACCCCGACTGTCTTAACTAACAATTAGACGGATTATGCGCTTATTACCCCGACTGTCTTAATTAACAATTAGATGGATCATGTACTTATTATCCCGACTGTCTTAATTAACAATTAGACAGATCATATACTTATTTCCCCGACTGTTTTAATTAACAAATAGACGGATCATGTACTTATTATCCCGACTGTTTTAATTAACAATTAGACAGATCATATACTTATTTCCCCGACTGTCTTAATTAACAATTAGACGTATCATGTACTTATTATCCCGACTGTCTTTATTAACAATTAGACAGATCATATACTTATTTCCCCGACTGTCTTAATTAACAAATAGACCGATCAAGTACTTATTACCCCGACTGTCTTAATTAACAAACAGACAGATCATGCGCTTATTACCCCAACTCTCTTAAAAAAAAAAAATCAAGACAGGCTAGTTTTTATTTATTAAATTTTGTAATCGTGTTTAAATAATAGCTGGCTGTGGATTTGCAGTATCAAATAGTGCGTTAAAGATAAAAGGAAAATTTACCCAATAATGTGTAAGTATTAAAAGAATGGAAAAAAAATGCAATTGCAACCTTAATAATAATTGAGAAAATTCGAAACAGTCTTAAAGAATTACGAGTTCGAATTGAACTAAGTGCTAAAATAGGTAATAGGTCAATTAAATAGTGGAAATTGGTTTCATTCCTTTGACATTTTTTGCAAAATTAAAAATAAAAAAGTTCTTCGTTATTTTTTGTTTTTTTCGATTTTAAGAACACAGCTTGATAACATTAAAGTTTTAATTAAAGATTTATTTATTTTACATTAAGCAAAAATTATTATTCCTTTGTCATTTTTTTGTAAAATGAAAAATAACGTTTTTTTTCTTCTTGTGAACTCAATCCGGGGACATACTGTATAGAAAAAAAATCAAAAGTAAACTAAAAAGTAAATTAAAAACAATATACAAGGTGTGATTAGCATGAAGTTCATTTTCAGTTACTTTAGAGTAAAATATTTTTTGTATTTTATATGGAACACTCTGTATTCTACCTATACCTACAGGTGTCCGAAAAATCAAAAAAAAATATTGAAAAAAAAAATTAACGACGAATATTTGATCTATATAAAATCGCCAATTTAAATTAAAAACAATATACAAAGTATGATTAGCATGGAACACCTTATATTCTACCTATACCTACAGGTGTCCGGAAAATTGCGCACCCCCATGATCCTGTATCATCGAACAATGCCATAGATCACTCGAAAAATTAAAAAAAAAAATCCATGACTTCAATCTTTCGAGATATAATGGGTTGAAGAGCAAAAGTTTAATGCCAAAATTATAAATTTTTGTGCAATAATTTCACGTTCAAACAAATTGGTTACCTAAAAGGCAAAAAATTCGAAAAAATCTTGTAAAAATTGAAAATTATAGAGGAAACAGTTCAGCACTGTTGCCATTTTCCTAATTTTATTTTGGTCCTTCTGCGAAAACAGAGTGTGGACTTTTTTTTACCATTTTTTAGGTACTTTGGGGACCCAATTGGGCATTTCAATGTGGTGCACGACTTTCCGGACACCTGTATATTGGAAATCTGCCCATATCTACCTAAAAGCACCCAAACGAAGAGTAAAAATCGACTAAAATCCAAAGTAGTTGAAGAAAATCTAAAAGTAAATTCAGAAAATTTAGAATAATTTCTAAATTAGAACGTTCTAAGAAAAAGATGAAAATTAAATAGACTCTGAGAAACCAAAAAAAAAATGAGAAAATTAATACGATTGAATTAACAAAATTGCAAGAGAATCCAAAAGAATTTAAAATAATCTAAGTTAATACAATTTAGGTTTTAAGAGATCTAAAAACCCAAAGGAATCAAAAATAATCTAATAAACTAAAATAGAATAATTAAACAAAATTCAATAGAATAAAACAATAAACAAAAGTTAAAAAGCACTCTTTTAAAAGCATCCAAACGAATCCAATAGAGTGAAGAGTGAAAATCGAGTAGAATGCAAAAATGTACAACGGAATAAAAAAAACGCAATAGTTGAAGAAAATCTAAAAGTAATTCCAGAAAATTTAGATTAATTTCTAAATTAGAACGTTCTAAGAAAAGGATAAAAATTTAATAGACTCAGAAAAACCAAAAAAAAAAATGAGAAAATTAATACGATTGAATTAACAAGATTGCAAGAGAATACAAATGAATTTAAAATAATCTAAGTTAATACAATTTAGGTTTTAAGAGATATAAAAACCCAAAGAAATCGAAAATAATGCAATAAACTAAAATACAATAATTTAACAAAATTCAATACAATCAAACACAATAAACATAAGTTAAAAAACACTCTTTTAAAAGAATCCAAAGATAAGAAATAAAATAGAAAAATTTGACAAAAATATGAAAAATTTATTTAAATAAATGAAAGCAAGAAAAATATGTACTAGAGAAACCAAAAGAATCTAAACAAATAATAGCTACTGAAAACGAAAAATTAACAAAAACTGCAAAAGTATCTAACAATAAGAAAACATAATAGGAAATGTACCGTGTAACATATGGAAATAACAGGGGAATTTGAATTATATTTTTTCGAGCTCTCCAAACCTCCAAATAAAGCTCTATTAAATGTGAATTGTACTTTAAGAAGTTCTTAATTCGAGAGACATTTTTAAGATCCAATGTTATAGCGGCATTACTCTAAAAATCGAATCGAAAACAAGAAAATTCTAATTTTTGGGCCCAAAATCTAACAAATAACCTGGCCGTTCTAAGTTTCGGATAGTTGATTTTTATTTTTCAAATTTTTAATTACAGCAGATAAAAAAAAACGGTTTTCGACATCGTTTTTTTAGCGCTTTTCTCATTTAAAAGTCGCCGTCAAAAATTCAAAATTCCATGCTCGATTTTTTCGCGAGAAAAACTTCGGACTTAACCGATAAAAATTTTTCAATTTTTCGTTGATTAGACGCCACCCGTAAGATATTTGACCTACCGATTTAAGCTTTGGCCAGTAGACAGATTTTAAGCTTCTCTTTCAATTAATGTGGAACTCAAAGGTGTTAAACGTCGTTTTCGCCCTAAAAAAATTATTGAAAATCACCTAAAAAAACACGCAAAAAACAGATTTTAGTCAATGTCTCGTTTATTTGTGTTTATTTAACGCAGAACTTAACGCAAAATCCAAAACTTGGCGAATTTTTAACGTACGTCCACAAATAATTGAGTTATGGCCGTTTAAGAAAGTTAATTTTCAATAAACACGAACCATAAAATCTCTTTGGAGATGCAAATTTGCAGTAAAAAAGTTGGTTTAGGTTTTTGGTTTTAGGAACATTTAAGTGACATTTCTTTATTTCCCAATCACACAACCTTGGAAATTTCGAGCGGGAAATTTAAAATTTTACCTTTTTAAATTTAATTTTTTACTAATGCCGCAACAACATCGAATTCTAAAAATAGTTCTTAGAATAAGAATTCTCTTGAGCACTACTTACCATTAACCAAATTTAATTTGAAAGTTCGAAAGTGCAGGAAAAAAATAATATTCAAATTCTCATGTTAGATATATATAACTTATAAAACTAAATGTTTTTTTCTTCTTCATTTCAAAGATTTAAAACAATTTTAATATGTGATCCACACCAAATGTTTCAGAACATTTGAATTTCTTTATAGAATTGGACCTGTTCTACCTATTCTAACTAAAAGCTTGAGAAATACCGTATTATAGCCGCCGCCATTCATTTGAATTAAAATCTTTATGAAACCACCCATAAAAATAAAATTATTTACGACAGTAATTTTTCAGGCAATCTTTGCATTATTTATAAACACAATGGCGACATTCTGGGAGAAACCGTGGAACCTCCAACCTCCATATGGCGTCTTTTATTATTTCCTTCATTTATTATTCCTATGTTGATTGCCACTTATGTTGTTTATTTGATTCTACACAAAAATCAATTTTTATGTATTTTTTTCTAATGATCCATTCGGTACAGGTTGTAAACCGTTATATTAAGCACATAAAACGCACATTAATAAATTGATTCTATTTTCAACACTTGCTTCTAATTTTGTTTCTATTTATGCGAAGAATGGAAACTAATTTTTTGTGTTATCAAAAAGCCGCGACTCTAATTTTTATCTTTTTAATAGACTCAAATGCACTGCACTTTTTGCTCTGAAGTTCTCTCATTCGGTGACAGGGAATTTCGATATTTTGTAATTTTTCGCCCTGTATACAGTAAATCAAAAGGGCTTCACGTTTCTTTCAGAAAATCGAAAAAATGGATAAGAGGATCTGTACAATATTTTTCTCTTTAAAATGAAAAATTAAATATTTATTTCTCGAGAAATCAGAGATAAAGTCAATTGAAAAATAACAACGAAGAAACTTGTGTAAGCACAAACTCGCTTTGTAGACAGAAACGAAGCTTTTAAATGAGAAATTGTAAACCGATATAAATGATTTATGGTTGGATGGCAAACAAAACGGAGCTCAAGCCGGTAAGCCTCTTTACGCCTAAAACAATTAGGAACTTTGATTTCCTGTTTCCCCGCTTTTCTTATAACCATTATTTCGGGGTATTTGCGATGCTAATTCAATATTATAAAGCGTTCAAAAACGGGATCAAATCACTTATGATGGTTTCGGACGGTTTATTTTGAAATGTCAGACATCCAATGTTGCCAACTTTTGTGACCGGTGAAAATACTATTGATGACCAAATTCGTAATTGTTTTTCTCAATGATTTATTTTTAAGAAAACTTGACTTTTGAAAGAACACATATCTTTGGTTTTTCCGGTTTTTTTATCTTTAAAATTTGACACACTTAAATAAGCCTAGGCGGTTTCTTAAGTGAGCGCAAATTCAAAATTACAAATTCTAGAAAAATTCGAATTTTGAAAGAACTCAGTCTTCAATAAGTTTTAGCAGTTTCACATCTCCAGTACTTCCGGTTTTTTATCTTCGATATTTGGCATACTTAAGAATCCAGCTGTTTGTTAAGTGAGCGAAAAATCTAAGTTCCAGACCTAAAAGAACTGATTCTTAGAAAATTTGAATTTTGAATGAACGCAAAATCTTAAAAAAAAATTCGCAGTGCTT
Source organism: Gnatocerus cornutus (assembly GCA_029298725.1). Lineage (NCBI taxonomy): Eukaryota > Metazoa > Arthropoda > Insecta > Coleoptera > Tenebrionidae > Gnatocerus > Gnatocerus cornutus. Next base: position 2,279,679 of record CM055514.1, on the reverse strand, counting down.
TATTTCGGGTACTTTTGGTTCTTTATCTTCGAAATTTAGCACACTTAAGAAGTTTGAGCAATTTTTAAGTGAGTGAAAAATTAAAGTTATAGATCTAAATTTACAGATTTTAAGAAAATTTGGATTTAGAAAGAGCGAAAAATCTTTAAAAAAATTCGCAGTGCCAAATCTTTAGTACTACACTTATTTAGCTTTGAAATTTTGCACACTCAATAACCTAAGCAGTTTTTAAGTGAGCGAAAAATCAAAGATTTAGACCTAAAATTACTGATTCTTAAAAAATTTGAATTTTGAAAAAACGCAAAATTTAAAAAAAAAATCGCAGTGCTTTATTTCTGGTACTTCTGGTTCTTAATCTTCTAAATTTAGCACACTTAAGAAGCTTAAGCTGTTTTTTAAGTGAGTGAAAAATTAAAGTTATAGACCAAAATTTACAGATTTTAAGAAAATTTGGATTTAGAAAGAACGAAAAATCTTTAAAAAAATTCACAGTGCCAAATCTTTAGTACTACACTTATTTATCTTTAAAATTTTGCACACTTAATAACCTAAGCAGTTTTTAAGTGAGCGAAAAATCAAAGATTTAGACCTAAAATTACTAATTCTTAAAAAATTTGAATTTTGAAAAAACGCAAAATTTAAAAAAAAAATCGCAGTGTTTTATCTCTGGTACTTCTGGTTCTTAATCTTCGAAATTTAGCACATTTAAGAAACTTAAGCTGTTTTTTAAGTGAGTGAAAAATTAAAGTTATAGACCAAAATTTACAGATTTTAAGAAAATTTGGATTTAGAAAGAGCGAAAAATCTTTAAAAAAATTTACAGTGCCAAATCTTTAGTACTACACTTATTTATCTTTGAAATTTTGCACACTTAATAACCTAAGCAGTTTTTAAGTGAGCGAAAAATCAAAGATTTAGACCTAAAATTACTGATTCTTAAAAAATTTGAATTTTGAAAGAACGCAAAATCTTAAAAAAAAATCGCAGTGCTTTATTTCTGGTACTTCTGGTTCTTAATCTTCAAAATTTAGCACACTTAAGAAGCTTGAGCAATTTTTAAGTGAGTGAAAAATTAAAGTTATAGACCTAAATTTACAGATTTTAAGAAAAGTTGGATTTAGAAAGAACGAAAAATCTTTAAAAAAATTCACAGTGCCAAATCTTTAGTACTACACTTATTTATCTTTGAAATTTTGCACACTTAATAACCTAAACAGTTTTTAAGTGAGCGAAAAATCAAAGATTTAGACCTAAAATTACTGATTCTTAAAAAATTTGAATTTTGAAAGAACGCAAAATCTTAAAAAAAAATCACAGTGCTTTATTTCTGGTACTTCTGGTTCTTAATCTTCGAAATTTAGCACACTTAAGAAGCTTAAGCTGAAAATCAAAGATTTAGACCTAAAATTACTGATTCTTAAAAAATTTGAATTTTGAAAGAACGCAAAATCTTAAAAAAAAATCACAGTGCTTTATTTCTGGTACTTCTGGTTCTTAATCTTCGAAATTTAGCACACTTAAGAAGCTTAAGCTGTTTTTTAAGTGAGTGAAACATTAAAGTTATAAACCTAAAACTACAGATTTTAAGAAATTTTGAATTATGAAAGAATGCAAAATCTTTAATATTTTGTTCACAGTGCCAGATCTCTGGTACTTCCAGCTCTTTATCTCCTAAATTTGGCACACTTAATTAACCTGTTTCTAAAGTGAGCGAAAAATCAAAGTCATAGATCTAAAATTGCAGACATTATGAAAATTTGAATTTAAAAAAAAAACGCAAAAATTTCAATATTTTTTGCAGTGCCATATTTTTGGTACTTCTGGTTTCTTATCTTTAAAATTTGGCACACCATAAAAGCCTGAGCTGTTTAAAAAAAAATCAAAGTTATAGACCTACAATTATAGAATTTAAGAAAATTTGACTTTTGAAAGAACGCAAAATGTTCAATAATTTTTTGCAGTGCCATATCTTCGGTATTTCCGGTTTATTGTTCTTCAAAATTTGGCACACTTAATAAGCCTAAGCGGTTTCTTAAGTGAGCGAAAATTAAGATTCAGACCTCAAATTACGAATTCTAAAAAAATTCGAAATTTGAAAAAACTTCAATAAGTTTTCGCAGTTGGACATCTCCAGTACTTCCTGTTTTTTATCTTCGATATTTGGCACTCTTAAGAATCCTAAGCTGTTTGTTAAGTGAGCGAAAAATCAAAGATTTAGACCTAAAATTACTGATTCTTAAAAAATTTGAAGTTTGAAAGAACGCAAAATCTTAAAAAAAAATCACAGTGTTTTATCTCTGGTACTTCTAGTTCTTTATCTTCTAAATTTGGCACACTTAATAAGCCTAAGCTGTTTCTAAAGTGAGCGAAAAATTAAAGTTTAGATCTAAAATTACAAACTTTATCAAAATTTATATTAAAAAAAGCAAAATTTTCAATACTTTTTTGTAGTGCCATATCTTTGGTATTTTCGTATCTTTGACATTGAATAAGCTTGAGCTTTTTCTCGTAAAATCAAACTAGCGATTAAAATAAAATGAAAAAAAATACCAATTAATTTTTTTTTGCAGTGCCATCTCTCGTTTTTTTGGCTTTTGATCTTTGAAATTTGGCATGCTGATTTAACTTGAGCTGTTTCTTAAGTGAGGGAAAAATCAAAATTATAAGATTTTAAGAAAATTGTTCGTGTTTTTTCAAACGAAAAAGTTTCAAAATTTGTAGAAAATTGATTAATGTTTCTATAGTTTTCCAATTTAACGTACCTAAGTAATAGACAAAAAAAATATTTTCACGAAATTTCATAGTTGTCGATTGAGCGGTACCAGAATTATGGCGCTCTGACTAGCATAGTTGCGATTTTTGCAAACGAAAAATTTTCAAAATTGAGTGAACATTCATTTATTTGTTTATAATTTTCCAATTTAACGTGCTTAAGTAGCAGTTAAGAAAAAACATTTTTACGAGATTTCATAGTTATCGATTGAGTAGTTCCGGAATTATGGCGCTTAGAGTGGCTTGGTTGCAATTTTTGCAATCGAAAAAGTTTCAAAAATTGTAGAAAATCTATTTTTTTGTTTGTAATTTTCAAATGTGGCGCCCTTGAAGTAATTACAAAAAAAACGCAAAATCTTCAAAACTTTTCGCAGTGCCATATTTTTGGTGCTTCTGGTTCCTTATTTTCAAAATTTGGCACACCATAGAAGCCTGAGCTGTTTCTTAATTGAGCAAAAAATTTCTTTAATATTTTTTTAGTGCCATATCTCGGGTACTTGCGGTTCTTCATATTCAAAATTTGACACACTTATTAAACCTGATCTGTTTCTTAAGTAAACAAAAAATTTAAATTATGAACTCAAAATTGTAGATTTTCGAAAATTAAAATTAAAAAAAAATAAAATTATTCAATATCGGATCTAAGCACTTAATAAGCACATTTATATCTAGAGGTCGTTTATAAATGAAGTGTTTTGGTTGATTATTATATTTTTATAAATTCCGCCAGTCATTAAAAAACGATTTTTCCTGAACCAAAGGTGCTCTTGAAACCAGCCAATCGATCTTTTTAAAATTAAACTTTCCACGATCCAACTTCAGGTCGATTCTATTTTTAGCAACATTCTTTTCAAAGGTTCGAAAGCCGCATAAATGCAAAACTTCCCTTTGTTAATTTTAATACCTAACATTTGTTTCCTTCAAACGGACGTTGATGAAACTACCCGCCATAAAACACTGAGTGACTTCCTTCTGTTGTAAATTTAAAGTCTGACGTGCCAATCAATCATCTTTTTCAGCTTATGTTGAGAAGTTTCCACAATTTTCTTCCGTTTAAAAATTATTCCGAGTTCACAATAAAACAAATTTGTTACTTGACCTCGATACCGCAATCGATACCATCCAGTTAATGACCATAGGCAAAGTTGGAAAACTTGAAATGAACAAAAAACAATCGATAAGTTCCCCCTCTTCAATGTCGAGATCACGTGACTGCGGGAAATAGAGTTACCTGAAATACGGCTTGTTGAATACTTAAATTTGCTACAAATAAGTAATTTAACACGATCTCGTAGATAGAATTTAAACCTTTAAGAGGAATCTTCAACCCTTTGGGCTTTAAAAGGCGTTAAAAGTGGTTACAACCAAGAAATAAAACTTTAAGGGCGAGCGAAGCGAGCTGTGGCCCAACAGGTTTGTAGCGAACCGAAGACAAAACATGAAAAAAATTGTTCCGATCGCCTGTTTGATTATTTAACTCGTTATTTCTCCACGGAAAACTGGCAGATTTCACTAGCACACATAATAAATGTAAAGAGGCGTTAAAAGTAGTTAAAACCAAGAAATAAAATTTTAAGGGCGAGCGAAGCGAGCTGTGGCCTGACAGGTTTGTAGCGGACCGAAGACAAAACATGAAAAAAAAAATTGTTCCGATCGCCTGTTTGATTATTTAACTCGCTATTTCTCCACGGAAAACTGGCAGATTTCACCAGCACACATGATTAATGTAAAAAGGTTCAACACAACTGAAAATGAAGTGAAATGTGCTCAGTACATCGTTATGGGAATAATAAATTATACAAGACAACGGCTTTATTAGGGAGTACAAACCCAATTCAACTTGAAGAGCGACATTGGAATACAGAAAAATCGATTTTAAGTCTTCAGAATTACTTTCATGTCACGAATGCGAACGTAGATGAAAAGGAGCAGGTTAAATTTAGAGTGAAAAAGTTGGACCCATTGCAGTCAAACACAGGAATTGAAATTTGGGTTTTCCTTTCAGGTCGGAGAGAAGTTTATCTAGATCGAAGGTTTGTTAGTTTTAAAATTATTAAAAGGACGCGTTTTTCTTGGTTTTCGTCGGGTTTAGAAAGCGCAAAACGCGCATTTGACGTCATTACATTCGACACTATTTGTTATTATTCCTTTTTAATTTGGGACACTCTGTATATCTACACATTTACGAAGTTTACCTAGAGCAAATGTTTGTTGGTTTTGGCGCAATCTCGCGTCACTAAAACAAATCTTGTTGTCATTTCGTTTAAATGGGATTTTAGAAAATTAGAATTTTAATAAATTTTGATAATTCAGGTACTTTTTATCATTTAATATTAGTTCAGATGAAATTTATCTCGAAAACGAAAACACATTTACCTACTTTTTTGTCAATTGATTCTACTTCTCTTCACCAATAACCGTGTTTTATTTGGTATTGTATTTTAAGAACATCCTGTAGATTTCCGAAAATCAAAATTAAAAAAAAATCGTTTTTTTTTATTAATTCTTCTGAGTGCCATAATTTCATGTACTTTCAAGTATTTATATTGCAGTTTTAGCACATTTAACTAGTTCGAGCTGATTATAATGTGAGCGAAAATCCAAATAATAGATCCAAAAATTAAAAATTAAAAAATTTTAAAAAATTTTTAATTTATTGAAAAAGTAAAAATTTTCAAACTATTCAGAGCGCCATAACATAACAAGCTTTAACTGCTTATAAAAAAGTCAAAATTTACACCTATACATCCAAAATTGTAGATTTTGAAAAATCAAAATTTTTTGAATTTTTTTTTTAAATTAGATTTTTCTGAGCACAATAATTCCACGTAGTTCTAAGTCTGTATTGATTAATCTTAGCACATTTAAAAAGTTCGAGCTGTTTTGCAGTGAATGAAAATTCACCATCAAAACAAGCGAATTTCTCTAAGAATTCTGATGATTTCGTGCAGATTTCTGCTGTTTTCTTGCAATTCAACCGTTGCATCTCAATAAAAATTGGCGGTTTTGTAGATTTCGAGCTCTTCTTTGCGAATCCAAGCCAGAAAACGACTAAAATCAGCAAGAAATCGTCGCTTAGCATCGAAATAAGGAGATTTCTCTAAGAATTTTGATGATTTCGTGCATTTTTTAGCTGTTTTCTTGCAATTCAGCCGTTGAATCTCAATAAAAATTGGCGGTTTTGTAGATTTCGAACTCTTCTTTGCGAATTCAAGCCAAAAAACGCCGAAAATTAGCGAGAAATCAAAATAAGTAAATTTCTCTAAAAATTTTGATGATTTCGCCCAGATTTCTGCTGTTTTCTTGCAATTCAGCCGTTGAAACTTGATAAAAATTGATAGTTTTGTAGATTTAGAGCTCTTCTTTGCGAATCCAAGCCAGAAAACCACTAAAATCAGCAAGAAATCGTCGATTAGCATCGAAATAAGCGGATTTCTCTAAGAATTTTTATGACTTTGTGCAGATTTCTGCTGTTTTCTTGCAATTCAACCGTTAAATCTTGATAAAAATTGGTGGTTTTGTAAATTTTGAGCTCTTCTTTGCGAATTCAAGCTAGAAAGTGCCGAAAATTAGCGAGAAATCAAAATAAGTGGATTTCTCTAAAAATTTTGATGATTTCGTCCAGATTTCTGCTGTTTTTTTGCAATTCAGCCGTTGAATCTTGATAAAAATTGGTGGTTTTGTAGATTTCGAGCTCTTTTTTGCGAATCCAAGCCAAAAAACTACTAAAATCAGCAAGAAATCGTTGTTTAGCATCGAAATAAGCGGATTTCTCTTAGAATTTTGATGATTTTGTGCAGATTTCTGCTGTTTTCTTGCAATTCAGCCGTTGAATCTTGATAAAAATTGGTGGTTTTGTAGATTTTGAGCTCTTCTTTGCGAATTCAAGCCAGAAAACGGCGAAAATCAGCGAAAAATAGTCGTTTAGCATCAAAATAAGCAGATTTCTCTAAGAATTTTGATCTTTTGCTATTTTTTCATATTAGCTTCAAGTAACATTTTCATTATTTTGTTTTACCTTGTTTCATGTAAATCTGTGGTCAATTTTTTTTTAAATTCTGCACACTTAATAAACTTAAACTGTTTGTTAAGTAAGTAAAATTTGAAAATTATTATACAAACAAAACAGATTGAGCATGTGCAAAACAAATCTAATTTTTACTAGTCCATAAAGTGCGGCTTTATAGCCACAAAATTATGTTATAAAATCTGGATAAGTACAATATATAAAATTTAATCAGTACAAGGCTAATAAAATAACGTATCCCTAGTCTGTTTGTGTACAAATTGCGTACAAAATTTTGTATTAAATCGCTAGTTATAGAAAGAGGAAATTTACAAAATGAACTTTTAATATTGCAAAATACGCTTATTTTTACAAGCAATTTTCCACAAAACTTTCCTCCGCCTTTTTGTTTCAAATTATGAAACAGAAGCGAGTGGAGAGAAAACGTGCCGTATTAAGAAAACGAGTTTAACTTCAGTTGGTTTTACGGATTTTAACAATGGCTCATTTGAAAGAGTTTCTAAGCAGTTTGAAGTTATCCCAAAGTTTTTCCACAAGAATTTGTTAATAACTTAGTAAAGACAAATTAGTAAATTGAAACGACCCAATTTGTGCTGAATGAAGAATTCTGCGAAAATTACAAACAGTCGCAATTAGCAGAAAAAAGTGCAACACGAGAACATAATATCCTAGCGAAATGTAGCAACAGAAAAATATTTCTTTTTTACTAAAATAACGCAAAAGGAAATAATTATTTTGCTTTTAGATCACGTTAAAGTCCCGGAGCTTTTAGTCCTCTCCGGTCCCTCCGGTCAGTATCACAAAGGATATAATTTCAGTTCCGACAAATTCAATTTGCTGCTGGGTATCAGAATGTAACATTTTAACGTCGCAGAATTTTTATCTCTGAATTATGCATTGAATTGTTAAATGCGGATAAATCCCGCGCAACTGAGTTTTGAATTTCCCAGGGGAAAAAAATTCATTCGATTTTTTTTATTTTTCCGGATTTCTTCAACTCTGACTTCTTTATTCTACTGATTCAATCTTCCTCTTTTATATCCTTTAGATCCGTTAGAACCATTAGATTCTTTGGAGCTTTTAGTTCTTTCAGATCTTTAAGGTCCTTTAGACCCTTTTCAAAAGAATTTCAGAGTGAAAACAAAAATATTTAAAAAAAAATAAGAAATTTTACATTCTAGACAACAAGACAACGTTTTTTAAATTTTCTAATTTAAAGTAAATCAACAATTTTGAAATTTAGAAATTTCAAAAGTATTGAAAACCGTAGATTTTAGAAACAATATTTAAGACTTTTTTAAAAATTTTATAATCACCACTCAATAAATCTTGGAAAAAATTTGTACTGGAGAAATGGAGAGTCATTTCTGAAGTACAATGATTTAGAGATAAATTAATAACAAATTTAATTTCTTCACTTTTCCTTGAAAACTTGCAAAGTTATAGAATAGCTCAACAATCTTATAAAAAGTCACCTAAATTAAGCCTTCCAACGACCTATAAAAATTAAAAGTAGTTAGGATAGAGAGATAAAAAAAACTTGGCCAGTTACCTTAGGACATCCACCGCGTGTCCTTAATTTACACTTTGACAGCTGCCAATTTTGAGTTATAGCCTTGAATGCACAAAACGAGTGTTGCAATTAATCTTTCATAAAGGAACTTTTCGCAATTTTTCACAAAATTTCTGCTGTTTTCTTGCAATTCAGCCGTTAAATCTTGATAAAAATTGGTGGTTTAGCATCGAAAAAAGAGGATTTCTCTAAGAAATCTGATGAAATTGTGCAGATTTCGGCTGCTTTCTTGCAATTCAACCGTTGAATCTTGATAAAAATTGGTGGTTTTGTGGATTTCGAGCTGTTCTTTGTGAATTCAAGCCAGAAAACGGCGAGAAATTATCGTTAGCATCGAAAAAAAAAGATTTCTCTAAAAATTTTGATGATTTCGTGCAGATTTCTGCTGTTTTCTTGCAATTCAACCGTTGAATCTTGATAAAAATTGGTGATTTTGTAGATTTCGAGCTCTTCTTTGTGAGTTCAAATCAGAAATTTGCGAAAATCAGCGAAAAATCGTCGTTTTGCATCGAAATATGCGGATTTCTCTAAGAAATCTGATGGAATTGTGCAGATTTCTGCTGTTTTCTTGCAATTCAACCGTTGAATCTTGATCAAAATTAGTGGTTTTGTGGATTTCGAGCTGTTCTTTGCGAATTTAAGCCAGAAAACGGCGAGAAATTACCGTTTAGCATCGAAAAAAAAAGATTTCTCTAAAAATTTTGATGATTTCGTGCGGATTTCTGCTGTTTTCTTGCAATTCAACCGTTGAATGTTGATAAAAATTGGTGGTTTTGTAGATTTCGAGCTCTTCTTTGGGAATCCAAGCCAGAAAACGGCGAGAATCAGCGTGAAATCTTCGTTTCGCAACGAAATAAGCGGATTTCTCTAAGAATTTTGATGTTTTGCTAATTTTTCATATTAACTTCAAGTAACTTTTTCATTATTTTGTTTCACCCTGTATTATAGCGTTTCATGATTTTTTACAAGTTGTTAAAAAAACAAAAAAAATGAACTGGGTGTATTAAAAAAACTTATTTTTCAAACATTTCAAAGTCCTGACTTGAATAATCTTAACTTTCGCCTTAAGCAATTTTAGTAGACTTAGATAATTCCAATTTAAAAAAAAAACTAATATGGAAAAAGTTTGGAAAATGATTTCGAAGAAATAAAACAATCCGCATCAAGTCTTAACCTTATTACTTTATTACCTTCAGTTTTCTTGGCTTTGTTATGTTGCAGTACCATGACTCATTCGTAATACATAAAATCAATACTTTTATTTAATTCTGCACTTGGCATTTTTTGCGCAGCTAAACTACCCCCATTCCGTTGAATCCGAAAAACTGGAATTTGTTCGAGCAGCAAGAAATGGGTCAAGATCAGGTCACATACAAAATAATTTGTGTCTGGTCGAGGTAGGGGCAAAAGGGTGCGTGCGTTCGTTGAGGTGGTTCGCGTGACAGGACTGGAATCGATGTGTTGTAGCCCATCTTACTTATATACTTGAATGAAGGTTTATATTTATTTGAGTAATTAATTTATTTTACATGATTAAACCAGTAAAACGCTCAAAAAAAGACACGCTGTTGTGCCGACCAAAACAATTTAGTGGAATTACTAGAGACCTCGGCAATTTAATTATTCTTTCTAGTCGCGTTTTATCGATTCGTGTAGGTAAAAATAAAGCGGGCAAGGGTGGCTTCGGTGTACTTTCTAGATAAAGCAATGTCATATTTTATGACTTCTTTCTTTAATAAGACTCATACGTGAGACTGAAAATACAATTCGTTTTAATCAAATTCCTCCGGCGCGCGGACTAAAGTATTTTGCTTCTTCTCGTTACGTCATAATGTAATCGAGTTGTAGTTTGCATTATTTACGTTTTCCTGCTTTTCCGGTGTATTTTAATTCACACATTTGAGATAAAAAATTCGAGGAATAGAGGAACAGAAAAAAAGGATTTCAAAAGAGATTCCAGCGAGGCGCGCCAAGCGTTTATCGCATTTTACTTCCAATCGTCAGTCAAATCAAAAAACATCAAGAGTCCGTATTGCTCCGTTAGACCAGATATTTAAAAAGATTATTCTTGAGTTCTATACGTCATCTTTCAATCATCAAAGGCATAATTTTAGAAATCAGCAGGATTTGAAAGGAATTTGTGAGATACCTGTAATAAATACATGTCGATTTTGATCAATAGATGGCTCCACAAGCAACTGACACATTTTATAGTACTCGCAAAATACATACAAGGTGTTTACAAATGTTTCTAGCATCAAGGGTGACTATGAAATGTCAAAGAAACTTGCCGTTAATAATAAACACCTTGTATAATAATGAAAAACAATCTGACAAATATGACAGTTCTTGTTTGACATTCCAGGAGTTCGACCGAATGATCAACCATATAGGCGCATTTTCAATTCGGCGCACAGAAAAAAAGGCACTTTAGTCGACTTTTGCGCTGTCCGTTTTGATCAGAAAAAAGTTCAGACTATCTAAGACCCGCTTTTCAATAGATCAGCACAAGTTTGCACAGAAAGACGCGACGTCAAGTGCAAGGGTCAGTATAGCTCAGTGTACCCTTATTTACTTATGAATGTTTGCAGTGGCGCACTAATATTTTTCAATTGCAAACTCCTACTAGGTTGGAAAAAAAATTGTATGATACATGTAAATTCACTCAAAAACATAACCAAACTAAACTATTTTTTAGTCAATAAAATTCGCTTTTGTTCACTTATACCATAAATAGCTATTATGTCCGTGGCTCTTTATGGACAGCGTCCGTAATGATAAAGTAAAACGGCCGCTTGTTATTGTTAAATAATTATAAATACTATATTTAAATCAAAATACAATTTCATCTTCAGGATGGGTGGTAAAGTGTTATTCATATACACATCAGAATTTGGTACAAAGAGAAGATTTCTTAGCTTCCGACGCTTTCCAGGAATTTATTCCAGTTTATGCCCGATTTAAGTTTTTTTACTTGCACTCCAAATAAACACGGTTCGCAACAAAAACAGTAAAATCGGAGCACTTTGAAACTGTCACAAGTTTCGATGCCAAATCTCATTCTTGAAAGTAACTTCCATTTTGACTCAACAGTGGCGTCATCTATATGTCAAGTCTGGAATTTCAAAAATGTCAAAAATTACAAGTATTTAGGTTAATTTACATATTTTTTTAAATTTAAGTATAATTTGACCTGACCTGACCAAAAAGTGGCGCCATATATGTGCCAAGTCTGAAACTGCAGAAATGTCAAGTCTGGAACTTCAGAAATGTAAAAAATTACCAGTATTTAGGTTAATTAACATATTTTTTTTTAATTCTAAGTATGATTTGACCTGACTTGACCCAAAAGTGGCGCCATTAGTGTCAAGTCTGAAACTGCAAAAATGTCTAAAATTACAAGTTTTTAGGTTAATTTACATACTTTTTTTTGAATTTTAGCGCTTATTTTGACTCAACAGTGGCGGCATCTATGTGTCAAGTCAAAAACTTCAAAAATGTCAAAAATTACCGACTTTTAGGTTAACTTACATATATTTTTTTAATTTTAGCGCTTATTTTGACTCAACAGTGGCGCCATCTATGTGTCAAGTTTGTAACTTCAAAAATGTCAAAAATTACAAGTTTTTAGGTTAATTTACATTTTGTTTTTGAATTTTAGCGCTTATTTTGATTCAACAGTGGCGCCATCTTTGTGTCAAATTTGGAACTTCAAAAATGTCAAAAATTACAAGTTTTTAGGTTAATTTACATATTTTTTTTTTAATTTTAGCGCTTATTTTGACTCAACAGTAGCGCCATCTATGTGTCAGGTCGGGTACTTCAGAAATGTCAAAAATTAAAGGTTTTTGGGTTAATTTTTATATTTTTTTTTAATTTCAGCGCTTATTTTGACGCAAAAGTGGCGCCATCTATGTGTCAAGTCTAGAACATCAAAAATGTCAAAAATTACCGATATTTAGGTTAATTTACATATACTTTTTTTAATTTTAGCGCTTATTTTGACTCAACAGTAGCGCCATCTAACATATGTGTCAGATCGGGTACTTCAGAAATGTCAAAAATTAAAGGTTTTTGGGCTAATTTTTATATTTTTTTTTAATTTCAGCGCTTATTTTGACGCAAAAGTGGCGCCATCTATGTGTCAAGTCTAGAACATCAAAAATGTCAAAAATTACCGATATTTAGGTTAATTTACATATACTTTTTTTAATTTTAGCGCTTATTTTAACTCAAAAGTGGCGCCATCTATGTTTCAAGTTTGGAACATCAAAAATGTCAAAAGTTACAGATTTTTAGGTTAATTTACATATACTTTTTTTAATTTTAGCGCTTATTTTGACTCAACAGTAGCGCCATCTAACATATGTGTCAGATCGGGTACTTCAGAAATGTCAAAAATTAAAGGTTTTTGGGCTAATTTTTATATTTTTTTTTAATTTCAGCGCTTATTTTGACGCAAAAGTGGCGCCATCTATGTGTCAAGTCTAAAACATCAAAAATGTCAAAAATTACCGATATTTAGGTTAATTTACATATACTTTTTTTAATTTTAGCGCTTATTTTAACTCAAAAGTGGCGCCATCTATGTTTCAAGTTTGGAACATCGGAAATGTCAAAAGTTACAGATTTTTAGGTTAATTTACATATATTTTTTTTAATTTTAGCGCTTATTTTGACTCAACAGTGGCGCCATCTATGTGTCAGGTCTGGAACTTCATAAATGTCAAAAATTACAGATTTTTGGGTTAATTTACATATTTTTTTTGAATTTGAAGTATAATTTGACCTGACCTGACACAAAAGTGACGCCATCTATGTGTCAAGCATGGAACTTAAAAAATGTAAAAAATTGCAGATTTTTAGGTTAATTTACATATTTTTTTTTAATTTTCGCGCTTATTTTGACTCAAAAGTGACGCCATCTATGTGTCAAGTCTGGATGAGTGGCAAAAGTGAAACTGGAAGTCAAGCGCCAAACTGCGGACTGAAGAGACTCATAATACGAAGCAAATCGACTAGAATGAAAGCATGAAAATTGTTGATAGTTCTCAGGTGTTGGCGGGAAATTCAAATTTTACACTGTCACGAACGATTTACTTTTACTAAAGGCAACTGTGCCAAGAAATTTATTATGGAAACTACGGATCTTAGCGATTAGTCGTTAAAAAAGGTATTATTAGCTTTCCAAAATAATTCCGCAGCTTTTTCAGAAAAAGGAAAACTGAAGAATATTAGTATATTACGTAACATGTGGGTTAAGACGTCAATTACACACGAGGCTATAGGTGAGTGCTATAATGTTGCGAGTGTGTAAGTGATGTTAATCCACAAGTTTCGCACTATGCTTTATGCATTTTTTAATTAATTTTTTACGAATATCCCTGATGTTACACTTTTTAACGAAGACTAAAATCAAAATTTCTCTATGGAAATTATTGTTCATATTAATGGGTTCAATCTAGCAGTATGTTTTTTGCGTCAATTTTGGGACCAGAATTTTATAGAGAATATTTTTGATCTCTTTGAATTTTTTTACTCTGTAATTGTAATGTTATGTTAAAAAAATCTTACTCGAAAAAGCTAATTCTAGCGATTTTCATTACAACATCAAAAATCGTGCTTTAATGAGAAGGCAACAAAAAAATCGAAATAACAGCCGAAATACATACCGGGTGTTTTGCAAATTTTATTACGAATTGACAGAGCTGGTGGTCGCTACCGATACACGATTTTTTTTCTGGCTCACTCGGTATATGCAATCTCCGCCCCGCGAACTATCGACTGTTTCGCGGCGCTGGTGACCCCAACGTCAGAACAATAGGTATATTGCAATTTAATGCGGTTGGTTATTGAGGTCTATTGTAATAAGGCAAATAAATATCAACCACGTCTGGCTTGCTTTAATTTATCAAGTTGGTCTCGCATTTGTGTTCGCGTATTATCGGGCAATCTCTGAAACCTGTTGGCAATTTTCCAAAGGAGTAATTATGGAATTCAGTGAAAAATTAAATCTAGGGCGCATTTGGAGAGGAAGGAATGTCACCAAGAAAATTGTGGTGCTAGGAATAGACGTGATTAATCTTTTTTTGGAGTTTGCTTGAATGCGAAGTGGGGCAAGGTGAATCCATGCAATTGGGATCTTGAACGTCGATATACTGATAAATCAGTTTGCACAGATTAGCAGGTTTTATTACATTATGCGATTTCTAAAAAACTTGTCAATTGTTTGTAGAGCCATCTATCAACCAAAATTGACATGTATCTATTACAGGTATCTACCTTATTTGCTAGAGAGACTTCTACAGGAAAAATGTGGTCTAGAACTGCAGAAACTAGGAAAAAAAAAGAATGAAATCAAAACGGAAAAAAGAAAACCGATAATCTGGAGAATTGTAGAAAAGTGAAGGTGCTAGGAATTCAAAGAACTTCGACAATTTAAACAAGTCTAAGAAGCAAGGAATCTAAGGTGGCGAAAAAGTCTAAAAACACACATCTTGAGAAAGGCATTTATGCGCCAAAATTTAAAATTGTATGCTTAGACAAAATTGCAAGTTTTAGAAAATTTGTGGGCAAACAAATACCAATAATTCTTCTGAGTGCCACTGCACTTCCGCGTCATTATCGATAAAATTTGGCACGCGTAAGAAACTTTAATCTTCTACACAGTAAGTTAAAATTGCAAATTTTCGAAAACTTGAATTCTTGAAAAAGAAAAATTGCCATTTTTTTTATTGCTGTGACTCTTTCATTTCAAGCCCTTTGTCTTTAAAATTTAGCACACTTAATAAACTTGAACTGCTTAGAAAACAAGCGAAACTTCAAAATTTTACACCCAAAATTGAAGATTCCAGAAAATTTTAATTTTTAAAAATGAAAAATTAATTGTCGAAACTCCGGTATTTGAAGCTTTTTGTTCCAAAAATTTAGCACGCCTAATAACCGTAAAATGTTTATAAAGCAAGTGAAAATTCAAAATTCTAAGCCCAAAAAATTTGAATTTTTAAAAAAGAAAAAACGTCATTATTTTTTTTTAAATTGCCATAACTCCGGTATTTTATGTTCTTTGTTTTTGATATTTAGCAAACTTAATAAACTTGAACTGTTTGTTTTACAGTGGCTAAAACTTTCAAATTTTAAACCCAAAAATGCAAATTTTACAAAAATTAAATTTTTAAAAATGAAAAATGCCACTTATTTTTTCAATTGCCGTAACTCTGGTATTTTAAACTTTTTATCATTGAAATTTAGCTCACTTAATAAACTGAAACTGTTTATAAAGCGAGTAAATATTCAAAATTTCAAGCCTAAAATTGCAGATTACAGAAAATTTCAATTTTTAAAAAAGAAAAATTGCCATTAATTTTTTTAATTTGTCATAACTCTAATATTTTAAGCATTGTCTTTGAAATTTAGCACGCTCAAAAAACTTGGGTCTTTTATAAACCCAGCGAAACTTTCAAATTTTGGACCCAAAGTTGTAGATTTTAGAAAATTTTAATTTTTAAAAATAAAAATTGGAATTAAATTTTTAATTGTCGAAACTAAGGTATTTGAAGCTTTTTGACCCTGAAATTTAGCACGCTTAATAAACGTAAAATGTTTATAAAGCGAGTGAAAATTCAAAATTCTAAGCCTAAAATTGCAGATTTTCGAAAATTTGAATTTATAAAAAAGAAAAATCATCATTAATTTTTTTAAATTGCCGTAACTCCGGTATTTTATGTTCTTTATGTTTGATATTTAGCACACTTAATAAACTTGAACTGTTTGTTTATACAGTGAGCCAAACTTTTAAATTTTAGGCCCAAAATTGTAAATTAAAAAAAAATAAAAATTTTAAATTGAAAAATTGCCATTTATTTTTTTAATTGCCGTAACTCTGGTATTTTAAACTTTTTGTCATTGAAATTTATCACACTTAATAAACTGAAACTGTTTATAAAGCGAGTAAATATTCAAAATTTCAAGCCTAAAATTGCAGATTACAGAAAATTTAAATTTTTAAAAAAGAAAAATTGCCAATAATTTTTATAATTTGTCATAACTCTTATATTTTAAGCTCTGTTTTTGAAATTTAGCACGCTCAAGAAACTTGGGTCTTCTATAAACCCAGCGAAACTTTCAAATTTTGGACCCAAAGTTGTAGATTTTAGAAAATTTTAATTTTTAAAATTAAAAATTTGAATTAAATTTTTAATTGTCGAAACTAAGGTATTTGAAGCTTTTTGACCCTGAAATTTAGCACGCTTAATAAACGTAAAATGTTTATAAAGCGGGTGAAAATTCAAAATTCTAAGCCTAAAATTGCAGATTTTCGAAAATTTGAATTTTTAAAAAAGAAAAATCATCATTAATTTTTTTAAATTGCCGTAACTCCGGTATTTTATGTTCTTTATGTTTGATATTTAGCACACTTAATAAACTTGAACTGTTTGTTTATACAGTGAGCCAAACTTTCAAATTTTAGGCCCAAAATTGTAAATTAAAAAAAATAAAAATTTTAAAATGAAAAATTGCCATTTATTTTTTTAATTGCCGTAACTCTGGTATTTCAAACTTTTTGTCATTGAAATTTATCACACTTAATAAACTGAAACTGTTTATAAAGCGAGTAAATATTCAAAATTTCAAGCCTAAAATTGCAGATTACAGAAAATTTCAATTTTTAAAAAAGAAAAATTGCCAATAATTTTTTTAATTTGTCATAACTCTAATATTTTAAGCTCTGTCTTTGAAATTTAGCACGCTCAAGAAACATGGGTTTTCTATAAACCCAGCAAAACTTCCAAATTTTGGACCCAAAGTTGTAGATTTTAGAAAATTTTAATTTTTAAAATTAAAAATTGGAATTAAATTTTTAATTGTCGAAACTAAGATATTTGAAGCTTTTTGACCCTGAAATTTAGCACGCTTAATAAACGTAAAATGTTTATAAAGCGAGTGAAAATTCAAAATTCTAAGCCTAAAATTGCAGATTTTCGAAAATTTGAATTTTTAAAAAAGAAAAATCATCATTAATTTTTTTAAATTGCCGTAACTCCGGTATTTTATGTTCTTTATGTTTGATATTTAGCACACTTAATAAACTTGAACTGTTTGTTTATACAGTAAGCCAAACTTTCAAATTTTAGGCCCAAAATTGTAAATTAAAAAAAATAAAAATTTTAAAATAAAAAATTGCCATTTATTTTTTTAATTGCCGTAACTATGGTATTTCAAACTTTTTGTCATTGAAATTTATCACACTTAATAAACTGAAACTGTTTATAAAGCGAGTAAATATTCAAAATTTCAAGCCTAAAATTGCAGATTACAGAAAATTTAAATTTTTAAAAAAGAAAAATTGCCAATAATTTTTTTAATTTGTCATAACTCTAATATTTTAAGCTCTGTCTTTGAAATTTAGCACGCTCAAAAAACATGGGTCTTCTATAAACCCAGCAAAACTTCCAAATTTTGGACCCAAAGTTGTAGATTTTAGAAAGTTTTAATTTTTAAAATTAAAAATTGGAATTAAATTTTTAATTGTCGAAACTAAGGTATTTGAAGCTTTTTGACCCTGAAATTTAGCACGCTTAATAAACGTAAAATGTTTATAAAGCGGGTGAAAATTCAAAATTCTAAGCCTAAAATTGCAGATTTTCGAAAATTTGAATTTTTAAAAAAGAAAAATCATCATTAATATTGATATTTAGTACACTTAATAAACTTGAACTGTTTGCTTATACAGTGAGCAAAACTTTCAAATTTTAGGCCCAAAATTGCAAATTTAAAAAAAAAATTAAAAATAAAAAATTGCCATTTATTTTTTTAATTGCCGTAACTCTGGTATTTTAAACTTTTTGTCATTGGAATTTAGCAGACTTATTAAACTGAAACTGTTTATAAAGTGAGTAGAAATTCAAAATTCTACGACCAAAGTTGCAGATTTTCGAAAATTTGAAATTTTAAAAAAGAAAAAATCATCATTACTTTTTTTAAGTTGCCGTAACTCCGGTATTATATGCTCTTTGTCTTTGATATTTAGCACACTTAATAAGCTTGAACTGTTTATACAGTGAGCAAAACTTCAAAATTTTAGGTTTAAAATTGCAGATTTTAATAATTGAATTTTTAAAAATGAAAAATTTCCATTTATGCTTTTAATTGCCGTAACTCCAGTATTTTAAACTTTTTGTCTTTGAAATTTAGTACACATATGAAACTGGAACTGTTTGTAAAGCGAGGAAATATTCAAAATTTTAGACCTAAAATTGCAGTTTACAGAAAATTTAAATTTTTAAAAAAGAAAAAAAATTCCATTAATTTTTTATTTTGTCTTAACTCCAATATTTTAAGCTCTTTGTATTTGAAATTTAGCACGCTCAAGAAACTTGGGTCTTCTATAAACCCAGCGAAACTTCTAAACTTTAGACGCAAAATTGCAGATTTTCAAAAATTTGAATTTTTAAAAAAGAAAAATTTCCATTCATTTTTTTTATTTGTCATAATTCCGGTATTTAAGGCTCCTTGTTTTTAAAATTTAGCACGCTTAAGAAACTTCAACGAGACTTTAAACCCACAATTAATATTAAAAAATTTGGATTTGAAAAATAAAAAATTTACATAAAATTTACTTAATTAACGTGAAATGTTTATGCAACGAGTGAAAATTCAAAATTCTAAGCCAGAAATTGTAGATTTTAGAAAGTTTTGTTTAAAAAAATTTAAAAAGTATCATTACTGCTTTTAAGTTCCATTACTTAAACACTTCTGGGTATTTATTTATGGAATTTTGCACGCTTAAAGAAGCTTGAGTCTTCTTCAAGATTTTAGACTTAAATATTCAGATTGTTGAAAATTTGAATTTAAAAAAAAAATGCAAAACAAAACTGAAAACCTAAAAATTATGGACTTGAAACTTTAGATAAAATATTCACTAATTCTTCTTAAGGCGCTAATTTCGGTCCTTCAGTTGAATACAAACAATCCCAAAAAATAAAAAAATCTAAAAATTTGAAACAAACAGTCAAAGATTCCTTCTTTATTTGAAATGATCTCAAGATATGAAGAATATCTGGAATTTGAAAGAATCGCGTAAAATACAAGAATTTATTGCTACATTTGGCACTCGCTTCGCTCGCCTCAGAAATTCCGATTGGTTAAACTTACAATTTCCTCACCCGCCAGTGGGAAAATTTCGCTTTTCCACCTGAAATTCCCACTGGCATCCTCAATGTCATACTTTGCTAGGATTTGGAAGCCTTAGTGCTGCATGAAGCCATTTTGTTGGAGCATGTGAAGCTAAAACACGACGTTTTTCAGTCCAAGAAGCTCACTCAACCGAAATATAAACTCATAAGCATAAATTTCCTCCGTAAATACAAACATGAAGTAATGACGAGGCAAAGAACCTAATGAGATTAATGAAGTGGAGTCTCTCGAAAAATCCAACATTCGAGTCTACCTACTTCGTAGCGCAAGTTTAGATATTCACTTTTCATTGATCTGAAACTGCGCCAAAATTCCTGGCGACACTCCGACTAGTTCATGGATAAAATTCTCCATCAAGTTCTAGAATCGATACAAATACAAACTAGGAGGAATTAAAATCAATTCTATATTTTCCCCCAACTTCGAGTGATAACGCTAAAAAAAACACGAAAATAATAATAAATTTCAGTGACTTAATGAAGATTTGGGTCAAACTTCACAGCTATTAATAAATTCCTGGTCGCATTTTCTTATTTCAACGCCACTAACTTTGAACTTCACATTTTTCCTGTAATCGCTTGTCAAAGTTGCCTTTTACGGTTTTCTATGACGATGAAAAGTTGAGTTGAGTTTTCCGAGGATTGTCACTTTGCGAGAGGATATTTTATTCAAAGCGCCAGGTCTTTTATGAAAATCTCCGAGCTTGGAGGAACAGCCCTGCTATTATTTCTTGTTGATGATACACCGGCAATATTTGTAGAGATTTTAAAGAAACTCGGAATTTTGTTTGTTCTGAAATAAAGTCGAGGGACTGCACATTCAGGGTGTGATTTAGAGGACGAGGGTGAAATAGAATATTCGCATGCTGGGGAGGAAAATGTGGAGAAATTTTAAGGGCAAATGCTTAAAGGAAACAAAGTTTTTGTTGGCAGAAAAATTTTGGATATTTTTTAAATGCACAAAAAAAACTCTAAATTTGTTGAAATCAAAAATATCTTATTTAAAACTTTTGGTCGAAAATTGGCTATTTTTATTTCGTTTTGGAAACAAAAATTTCTAAAATTTCTCTGTGTTACTTTCGCTCAAAAACCGTGATTCCTGCAAATTTGGATGTTCTATTATTAAATCTACCATAATTTCGAGTTTTAAAAGAAAATTGTCCTTTTCTTTAATATTTTTTATTCACAGTAAATATTAATTTGCCCCTATTAATCAAAGTGTCAGAAACAGTAAAACCTCTATAAACACAGCGAAACTTCCAACTTTTGGACCCAAAGTTGCAGATTTTAGAAAATTTTAATTTTTAAAAAAGAAAAATTGGAATTAATTTTTTAATTGTCGTAACTCCGGTATTTGAAACTTTTTGTCCCGGAAATTTAGCACGCTGAATAAACGTGAACTGTTAGAAAGCAAGTGAAAATTCAAAATTCTAAGCCCAAAATTGCAGATTTTCGGAAATTTGAATTTTTTAAAAAGAAAAATCATCATTAATGTTTTTAAATTGCCGTAACTCCGACATTTTATGTTATTTATCTTTGATATTTAGAACACTTAATAAACTTGAACTATTTATAAAACTAGCAAAACTTTAAAATTTTAGACCCAAAGTTGCAGATTTTAAAACTTTTAATTTTTAAAAAAGAAAAATTGGAATTAATTTTTTAATTGTCGAAACTCCTGTATTTGAAGCTTTTTGTCCCTGAAATTTAGCACGCTTAATAACAGTAAAATGTATATAAAGCGAGTGAAAATTCAAAATTCTAAGCCCAAAATTGCAGATTTTCGGAAATTTGAATTTTTAAAAAAGAAAAATTGGAATTATTTTTTTAATTGTCGTAACTCCGGTATTTGAAACTTTTTGTCCCGGAAATTTAGCACGCTGAATAAACGTGAACTGTTAGAAAGCAAGTGAAAATTCAAAATTCTAAGCCCAAAATTGCAGATTTTCGGAAATTTGAATTTTTAAAAAAGAAAAATCATCATTAATTAATTATTTTAAGTTGCCGTAACTCCAGCATTTTATGTTATTTATCTTTGATATTTAGAACACTTAATAAACTTGAACTATTTATAAAACTAGCAAAACTTTAAAATTTTATACCCAAAGTTGCAGATTTTAAAAAATTTTAATTTTTAAAAAAGAAAAATTGGAATTAATTTTTTAATTGTCGTAACTCCGTATTTGAAGCTTTTTCTCCCTGAAATTTAACACGCTTAATAACTGTAAAATGTTTATAAAGCGAGTAAAAATTCAAAATTCTAAGCCCAAAATTGCAGATTTTCGGAAATTTGAATTTTTTAAAAAGAAAAATCATCATTAATTATTTCAAGTTGCCGTAACTCCAGCATTTTATGTTATTTATCTTTGATATTTAGAACACTTAAAAAACTTGAAATATTTATAAAACTAGCAAAACTTCAAAATTTTAGACCCAAAGTTGCAGATTTTAGAAAAGTTTAATTTTTAAAATAAAAATTGGAATTAATTTTTTAATTGTCGAAACTCCGGTATTTGAAGCTTTTTCTCCCTGAAATTTAACAAGCTTAATAAACGTAAAATGTTTATAAAGCGAGTGAAAATTCAAAATTCTAAGCATAAAATTGCAGATTTTCGGAAATTTGGAATTTTTAAAAAGAAAAATCATTAATTTTTTTAAATTTCAATTTTTTTATTGGGTGAAAAATTTTGGATATTTTTTAAATACACAAAACAAAAACAAAAAAACTCCAAATTTGAATATGTTGAAATCAAAAATATCTAATTTAAAATTTTTGAGCGAAAATTGGCAATTTGTATTTCGTTCTGGAAACAAAAATCTACAAATTTTCTCTTGCCCGTGTTACTTTCGCTCAAATTCCTCCAAATTTGGATGTCCTATCATTAAATCTACCATAATTTCGAATTTGAAAAAAAAATTCGTTTCGTTTTTGAAATACCTTTTCTTTAGTATTTTTTTATTTACTCTAAATATTAATTTGCTCCTGTTAACGAATTTCATGGTAAGATTAAAACGCGTTTTTTTCGCTAAGAATTTGGTCTAATAAGATATAAAAAATTCAACTGCTCAAATTCCAATCTAATTCGATTTCTGGGGATTTTTTTCCGGAATTTTCAATGTTGCATATTGTCGAAACTGACAGATAGAAACTAGCGGTTTTCGCTATCGCTTTTCTCGCGATTTTGTCGCTAAGAATCTGGTTTAAGTTATCAAAAATTCAAAATTCAATTGCTTAAATTTAACTGTAACTCTATTTCGGTGATTTTTTTTCCGGAATTTTCAATGCTTCAATTAAAAAACTCACTTTTCGAAATTTCTCCTTATTTGATAGATATTTTTAATTCGTCAATACAGGGTGATGAAAAAAAACGCCCATGAGTGGAAGTACCATGTCCTTTTCAGTTAAACCATATCAGAAATTAAAGCAAAATTAATTTAAAGCCATTTATATTACCATTATATTTTTTTTTTCAAAGAAAAAACTTGGAATTGCTGCTCAACCTTTTCTAATAAAATTTTGCCACAGTAACTAGTTATACTATACTCGTACCAACATTTTTGAAAATTTTTAGTTTGCCAAAAAGCTTTACCAGAAAATTTTGAATATTTCTTGTTTGTAATTTTGTTATTTTTTGTTCTAAAATTCGGTAAATTTACACAATTAATAAAAAATGAAGATACAATAAAACCACTACATTTGAATAGATTAAAACTACCGAAGTAACAAACATTAATACAAAAAATTGGACATTTTTAGAGTCAAAAAGTAAAATTTTCAAAATTTCTTTTTTTTGTTTTAAAATATTCCGTTATTTTAACCAGTTGGTAGGAGTGGCAGACACACTAAAACTTCTAAAAATTACTCAATTAATAAAAAATTAAGACACAATAAAACCTCTACATTTGAATACATTAAAACTACCGAAGTAACAAACATTAATTCAAAAAATTGGACATTTTTAGTGTCAAAAAGTAAAATTAAAATATTTTTTTTTGTTCTAAAATATTCCGTAATTTTTACCAGTCGGTAAGAGTGGCAGACACACTAAAACTTCCAAAAATTAAAGTGGGGTGATAAAAACTACTAGAATAACAAGCTTTAACAGAAAATTTTGAATATTTTTAGTTCGTCAATTTTTTTATTTTTTGTTCTATAAGTCGGTAATTTTACACAATTAATAAAAAATGAAGATACAATAAAACCACTACATTTGAATAGATTAAAACTACCAAAGTAACAAACATTAATTCAAAAAATTGGACATTTTTTGAGTCAAAAAGTAAAATTTTCAAAATTTCTTTTTTTTGTTCTAAAATATTCCGTAATTTTAACCAGTCGGTAAGAGTGGCAGACACACTAAAACTTCCAAAAATTAAAGTGGGGTGATAAAAACTACTAGAATAACAAGCTTTCACTGAAAATTTTGAATATTTTTAGTTCGTCAATTTTTTTATTTTTTGTTCTAAAAGTCGGTAATTTTACACAATTAATAAAAAATGAAGATACAATAAAACCTCTACATTTGAATACATTAAAACTACCGAAGTAACAAACATTAATTCAAAAAATTGGACATTTTTAGAATCAAAAAGTAAAATTTTCAAAATTTCTTTTTTTTGTTCTAAAATATTCTTTAATTTTAACCAGTTGGTAAGAGTGGCAGACACACTAAAACTTCCAAAAATTAAAGTGGGGTGATAAAAACTACTAGAATAACAAGCTTTAACAGAAAATTTTGAATATTTTTAGTTCGTCAATTTTTTTATTTTTTGTTCTAAAATTCGGTAATTTTACACAATTTATAAAAATTGAAGATACAATAAAACCACTACATTTGAATAGATTAAAACTACCAAAGTAACAAACATTAATACAAAAAATTGGACATTTTTAGAGTCAAAAAGTAAAATTTTCAAATTTTTTTTTTTTGTTCTAAAATATTCCGTAATTTTAACCAGTTGGTAAGAGTGGCAGACACACTAAAACTTCCAAAAATTAAAGTGGGGTGATAAAAACTACTAGAATAACAAGCTTTAACAGAAAATTTTGAATATTTTTAGTTCGTCAATTTTTTTATTTTTTGTTCTAAAATTCGGTAATTTTACACAATTAATAAAAAATGAAGATACAATAAAACCACTTCATTTGAATAGATTAAAACTACCAAAGTAACAAACATTAATACAAAAAATTGGACATTTTTAGAGTCAAAAAGTAAAATTTTCAAAATTTCTTTTTTTTGTTCTAAAATATTCCGTAATTTTAACCAGTCGGTAAGAGTGGCAGACACACTAAAACTTCCAAAAATTAAAGTGGGGTGATAAAAACTACTAGAATAACAAGCTTTCACTGAAAATTTTGAATATTTTTAGTTCGTCAATTTTTTTATTTTTTGTTTTAAAATTCGGTAATTTTACACAATTAATAAAAAATGAAGATACAATAAAACCACTACATTTGAATAGATTAAAACTACCAAAGTAACAAACATTAATACAAAAAATTGGACATTTTTAGAGTCAAAAAGTAAAATTTTCAAAATTTCTTTTTTTTTGTTCTAAAATATTCCGTAATTTTAACCAGTTGGTAAGAGTGGCAGACACACTAAAACTTCCAAAAATTAAAGTGGGGTGATAAAAACTACTAGAATAACAAGCTTTAATAGAAAATTTGCATATTTTTAGTTAGTCAATTTTTTTATTTTTTGTTCTAAAATTCGGTAATTTTACACAATTAATAAAAAATGAAGATACAATAAAACCACTACATTTGAATAGATTAAAACTACCAAAGTAACAAACATTAATTCAAAAAATTGGACATTTTTAGTGTCAAAAAATAAAATTTTCAAATTTTTTTTTGTTCTAAAATATTCCGTAATTTTAACCAGTTGGTAAGAGTGGCAGACACACTAAAACTTCCAAAAATTAAAGTGGGGTGATAAAAACTACTAGAATAACAAGCTTTAACAGAAAATTTTGAATATTTTTAGTTCGTCAATTTTTTTATTTTTTGTTCTAAAATTCGGTAATTTTACACAATTATTAAAAAATGAAGATACAATAAAACCACTACATTTGAATAGATTAAAACTACCAAAGTAACAAACATTAATACAAAAAATTGGACATTTTTTGAGTCAAAAAGTAAAATTTTCAAATTTTTTTTTTGTTCTAAAATATTCCGTAATTTTAACCAGTTGGTTAGAGTGGCAGACACACTAAAACTTCCAAAAATTAAAGTGGGGTGATAAAAACTACTAGAATAACAAGCTTTAACAGAAAATTTTTAATATTTTTAGTTCGTCAATTTTTTTATTTTTTGTTCTAAAATTCGGTAATTTTACACAATTAATAAAAAATAAAGATACAATAAAACCACTACATTTGAATAAATTAAAACTACCAAAGTAACAAACATTAATACAAAAAATTGGACATTTTTAGTGTCAAAAAATAAAATTTTCAAATTTTTTTTTGTTCTAAAATATTCCGTAATTTTAACCAGTTGGTAAGAGTGGCAGACACACTAAAACTTCCAAAAATTAAAGTGGGGTGATAAAAACTACTAGAATAACAAGCTTTAATAGAAAATTTGCATATTTTTAGTTAGTCAATTTTTTTATTTTTTGTTCTAAAATTCGGTAATTTTACACAATTAATAAAAAATGAAGATACAATAAAACCACTACATTTGAATAGATTAAAACTACCAAAGTAACAAACATTAATTCAAAAAATTGGACATTTTTAGTGTCAAAAAATAAAATTTTCAAATTTTTTTTTGTTCTAAAATATTCCGTAATTTTAACCAGTTGGTAAGAGTGGCAGACACACTAAAACTTCCAAAAATTAAAGTGGGGTGATAAAAACTACTAGAATAACAAGCTTTAACAGAAAATTTTGAATATTTTTAGTTCGTCAATTTTTTTATTTTTTGTTCTAAAATTCGGTAATTTTACACAATTATTAAAAAATGAAGATACAATAAAACCACTACATTTGAATAGATTAAAACTACCAAAGTAACAAACATTAATACAAAAAATTGGACATTTTTTGAGTCAAAAAGTAAAATTTTCAAATTTTTTTTTTGTTCTAAAATATTCCGTAATTTTAACCAGTTGGTTAGAGTGGCAGACACACTAAAACTTCCAAAAATTAAAGTGGGGTGATAAAAACTACTAGAATAACAAGCTTTAATAGAAAATTTGCATATTTTTAGTTAGTCAATTTTTTTATTTTTTGTTCTAAAATTCGGTAATTTTACACAATTAATAAAAAATGAAGATACAATAAAACCACTACATTTGAATAGATTAAAACTACCAAAGTAACAAACATTAATACAAAAAATTGGACATTTTTTGAGTCAAAAAGTAAAATTTTCAAATTTTTTTTTTGTTCTAAAATATTCCGTAATTTTAACCAGTTGGTTAGAGTGGCAGACACACTAAAACTTCCAAAAATTAAAGTGGGGTGATAAAAACTACTAGAATAACAAGCTTTAACAGAAAATTTTTAATATTTTTAGTTCGTCAATTTTTTTATTTTTTGTTCTAAAATTCGGTAATTTTACACAATTAATAAAAAATAAAGATACAATAAAACCACTACATTTGAATAAATTAAAACTACCAAAGTAACAAACATTAATACAAAAAATTGGACATTTTTTGAGTCAAAAAGTAAAATTTTCAAATTTTTTTTTTTTTTGTTCTAAAATATTCCGTAATTTTAACCAGTTGGTAAGAGTGGCAGACACAATAAAACTTCCAAAAATTAAAGTGGGGTGATAAAAACTACTAGAATAACAAGCTTTAACAGAAAATTTTGAATATTTTTAGTTCGTCAATTTTTTTATTTTTTGTTCTAAAATTCGGTAATTTTACACAATTAATAAAAAATAAAGATACAATAAAACCACTACATTTGAATAGATTAAAACTACCAAAGTAACAAACATTAATACAAAAAATTGGACATTTTTTGAGTCAAAAAGTAAAATTTTCAAATTTTTTTTTTTGTTCTAAAATATTCCGTAATTTTAACCAGTTGGTAAGAGTGGCAGACACACTAAAACTTCCAAAAATTAAAGTGGGGTGATAAAAACTACTAGAATAACAAACTTTAACAGAAAATTTTGAATATTTTTAGTTCAATTTTTTTATTTTTTGTTCTAAAATTCGGTAATTTTACACAATTAATAAAAAATGAAGATATAATAAAACCACTACATTTGAATAGATTAAAACTACCAAAGTAACAAACATTAATACAAAAAATTGGACATTTTTAGAGTCAAAAAGTAAAATTTTCAAAATTTCTTTTTTTTTGTTCTAAAATATTCCGTAATTTTAACCAGTTGGTAAGAGTGGCAGACACACTAAAACTTCCAAAAATTAAAGTGGGGTGATAAAAACTACTAGAATAACAAGCTTTAACAGAAAATTTGCATATTTTTAGTTAGTCAATTTTTTTATTTTTTGTTCTAAAATCCGGTAATTTTACACAATTAATAAAAATTGAAGATACAATAAAACCACTACATTTGAATAGATTAAAACTACCAAAGTAACAAACATTAATTCAAAAAATTGGACATTTTTTGAGTCAAAAAGTAAAATTTTCAAAATTTCTTTTTTTTGTTCTAAAATATTCCGTAATTTTAACCAGTTGGTAAGAGTGGCAGACACACTAAAACTTCCAAAAATTAAAGTGGGGTGATAAAAACTACTAGAATAACAAGCTTTAACAGAAAATTTGCATATTTTTAGTTAGTCAATTTTTTTATTTTTTGTTCTAAAATTCGGTAATTTTACACAATTAATAAAAAATGAAGATACAATAAAACCACTACATTTGAATAGATTGAAACTACCAAAGTAAGAAACATTAATACAAAAAATTGGACATTTTTTGAGTCAAAAAGTAAAATTTTCAAAATTTCTTTTTTTTGTTCTAAAATATTCAGTAATTTTAACCAGTTGGTAAGAGTGGCAGACACACTAAAACTTCCAAAAATTAAAGTGGGGTGATAAAAACTACTAGAATAACAAGCTTTAACAGAAAATTTGCATATTTTTAGTTAGTCAATTTTTTTATTTTTTGTTCTAAAATCCGGTAATTTTACACAATTAATAAAAATTGAAGATACAATAAAACCACTACATTTGAATAGATTAAAACTACCAAAGTAACAAACATTAATTCAAAAAATTGGACATTTTTTGAGTCAAAAAGTAAAATTTTCAAAATTTCTTTTTTTTGTTCTAAAATATTCAGTAATTTTAACCAGTTGGTAAGAGTGGCAGACACACTAAAACTTCCAAAAATTAAAGTGGGGTGATAAAAACTACTAGAATAACAAGCTTTAATAGAAAATTTGCATATTTTTAGTTAGTCAATTTTTTTATTTTTTGTTCTAAAATTCGGTTATTTTACACAATTAATAAAAATTGAAGATACAATAAAACCACTACATTTGAATAGATTGAAACTACCAAAGTAACAAACATTAATTCAAAAAATTGGACATTTTTTGAGTCAAAAAGTAAAATTTTCAAAATTTCTTTTTTTAGTTCTAAAATATTCCGCAATTTTAACCAGTTGGTAAGAGTGGCAGACACACTAAAACTTCCAAAAATTAAAGTGGGGTGATAAAAACTACTAGAATAACAAGCTTTAACAGAAAATTTTGAATATTTTTAGTTCGTCAATTTTTTTATTTTTTGTTCTAAAAGTCGGTAATTTTACACAATTAATAAAAAATGAAGATACAATAAAACCTCTACATTTGAATACATTAAAACTACCGAAGTAACAAACATTAATTCAAAAAATTGGACATTTTTAGAATCAAAAAGTAAAATTTTCAAAATTTCTTTTTTTTGTTCTAAAATATTCTTTAATTTTAACCAGTTGGTAAGAGTGGCAGACACACTAAAACTTCCAAAAATTAAAGTGGGGTGATAAAAACTACTAGAATAACAAGCTTTAACAGAAAATTTTGAATATTTTTAGTTCGTCAATTTTTTTATTTTTTGTTCTAAAATTCGGTAATTTTACACAATTTATAAAAATTGAAGATACAATAAAACCACTACATTTGAATAGATTAAAACTACCAAAGTAACAAACATTAATACAAAAAATTGGACATTTTTAGAGTCAAAAAGTAAAATTTTCAAATTTTTTTTTTTTGTTCTAAAATATTCCGTAATTTTAACCAGTTGGTAAGAGTGGCAGACACACTAAAACTTCCAAAAATTAAAGTGGGGTGATAAAAACTACTAGAATAACAAGCTTTAACAGAAAATTTTGAATATTTTTAGTTCGTCAATTTTTTTATTTTTTGTTCTAAAATTCGGTAATTTTACACAATTAATAAAAAATGAAGATACAATAAAACCACTTCATTTGAATAGATTAAAACTACCAAAGTAACAAACATTAATACAAAAAATTGGACATTTTTAGAGTCAAAAAGTAAAATTTTCAAAATTTCTTTTTTTTGTTCTAAAATATTCCGTAATTTTAACCAGTCGGTAAGAGTGGCAGACACACTAAAACTTCCAAAAATTAAAGTGGGGTGATAAAAACTACTAGAATAACAAGCTTTCACTGAAAATTTTGAATATTTTTAGTTCGTCAATTTTTTTATTTTTTGTTCTAAAATTCGGTAATTTTACACAATTAATAAAAAATGAAGATACAATAAAACCACTACATTTGAATAGATTAAAACTACCAAAGTAACAAACATTAATACAAAAAATTGGACATTTTTAGAGTCAAAAAGTAAAATTTTCAAAATTTCTTTTTTTTTGTTCTAAAATATTCCGTAATTTTAACCAGTTGGTAAGAGTGGCAGACACACTAAAACTTCCAAAAATTAAAGTGGGGTGATAAAAACTACTAGAATAACAAGCTTTAATAGAAAATTTGCATATTTTTAGTTAGTCAATTTTTTTATTTTTTGTTCTAAAATTCGGTAATTTTACACAATTAATAAAAAATGAAGATACAATAAAACCACTACATTTGAATAGATTAAAACTACCAAAGTAACAAACATTAATTCAAAAAATTGGACATTTTTAGTGTCAAAAAATAAAATTTTCAAATTTTTTTTTGTTCTAAAATATTCCGTAATTTTAACCAGTTGGTAAGAGTGGCAGACACACTAAAACTTCCAAAAATTAAAGTGGGGTGATAAAAACTACTAGAATAACAAGCTTTAACAGAAAATTTTGAATATTTTTAGTTCGTCAATTTTTTTATTTTTTGTTCTAAAATTCGGTAATTTTACACAATTATTAAAAAATGAAGATACAATAAAACCACTACATTTGAATAGATTAAAACTACCAAAGTAACAAACATTAATACAAAAAATTGGACATTTTTTGAGTCAAAAAGTAAAATTTTCAAATTTTTTTTTTGTTCTAAAATATTCCGTAATTTTAACCAGTTGGTAAGAGTGGCAGACACACTAAAACTTCCAAAAATTAAAGTGGGGTGATAAAAACTACTAGAATAACAAGCTTTAACAGAAAATTTTTAATATTTTTAGTTCGTCAATTTTTTTATTTTTTGTTCTAAAATTCGGTAATTTTACACAATTAATAAAAAATAAAGATACAATAAAACCACTACATTTGAATAAATTAAAACTACCAAAGTAACAAACATTAATACAAAAAATTGGACATTTTTTGAGTCAAAAAGTAAAATTTTCAAATTTTTTTTTTTTTTGTTCTAAAATATTCCGTAATTTTAACCAGTTGGTAAGAGTGGCAGACACAATAAAACTTCCAAAAATTAAAGTGGGGTGATAAAATCTACTAGAATAACAAGCTTTCACTGAAAATTTTGAATATTTTTAGTTCGTCAATTTTTTTATTTTTTGTTCTAAAATTCGGTAATTTTACACAATTAATAAAAAATAAAGATACAATAAAACCACTACATTTGAATAGATTAAAACTACCAAAGTAACAAACATTAATACAAAAAATTGGACATTTTTTGAGTCAAAAAGTAAAATTTTCAAATTTTTTTTTTTGTTCTAAAATATTCCGTAATTTTAACCAGTTGGTAAGAGTGGCAGACACACTAAAACTTCCAAAAATTAAAGTGGGGTGATAAAAACTACTAGAATAACAAGCTTTAACAGAAAATTTTTAATATTTTTAGTTCGTCAATTTTTTTATTTTTTGTTCTAAAATTCGGTAATTTTACACAATTAATAAAAAATAAAGATACAATAAAACCACTACATTTGAATAAATTAAAACTACCAAAGTAACAAACATTAATACAAAAAATTGGACATTTTTTGAGTCAAAAAGTAAAATTTTCAATTTTTTTTTTTTTTTGTTCTAAAATATTCCGTAATTTTAACCAGTTGGTAAGAGTGGCAGACACAATAAAACTTCCAAAAATTAAAGTGGGGTGATAAAAACTACTAGAATAACAAGCTTTAACAGAAAATTTTGAATATTTTTAGTTCGTCAATTTTTTTATTTTTTGTTCTAAAATTCGGTAATTTTACACAATTAATAAAAAATAAAGATACAATAAAACCACTACATTTGAATAGATTAAAACTACCAAAGTAACAAACATTAATACAAAAAATTGGACATTTTTAGAGTCAAAAAGTAAAATTTTCAAAATTTCTTTTTTTTTGTTCTAAAATATTCCGTAATTTTAACCAGTTGGTAAAAGTGGCAGACACACTAAAACTTCCAAAAATTAAAGTGGGGTGATAAAAACTACTTGAATAACAAGCTTTAACAGAAAATTTGCATATTTTTAGTTAGTCAATTTTTTTATTTTTTGTTCTAAAATTCGGTAATTTTACACAATTAATAAAAATTGAAGATACAATAAAACCACTACATTTGAATAGATTAAAACTACCAAAGTAACAAACATTAATTCAAAAAATTGGACATTTTTTGAGTCAAAAAGTAAAATTTTCAAAATTTCTTTTTTTTGTTCTAAAATATTCCGTAATTTTAACCAGTTGGTAAGAGTGGCAGACACACTAAAACTTCCAAAAATTAAAGTGGGGTGATAAAAACTACTAGAATAACAAGCTTTAACAGAAAATTTGCATATTTTTAGTTAGTCAATTTTTTTATTTTTTGTTCTAAAATTCGGTAATTTTACACAATTAATAAAAAATGAAGATACAATAAAACCACTACATTTGAATAGATTGAAACTACCAAAGTAAGAAACATTAATACAAAAAATTGGACATTTTTTGAGTCAAAAAGTAAAATTTTCAAAATTTCTTTTTTTTGTTCTAAAATATTCAGTAATTTTAACCAGTTGGTAAGAGTGGCAGACACACTAAAACTTCCAAAAATTAAAGTGGGGTGATAAAAACTACTAGAATAACAAGCTTTAATAGAAAATTTGCATATTTTTAGTTAGTCAATTTTTTTATTTTTTGTTCTAAAATTCGGTTATTTTACACAATTAATAAAAATTGAAGATACAATAAAACCACTACATTTGAATAGATTGAAACTACCAAAGTAACAAACATTAATTCAAAAAATTGGACATTTTTTGAGTCAAAAAGTAAAATTTTCAAAATTTCTTTTTTTAGTTCTAAAATATTCCGCAATTTTAACCAGTTGGTAAGAGTGGCAGACACACTAAAACTTCCAAAAATTAAAGTGGGGTGATAAAAACTACTAGAATAACAAGCTTTAACAGAAAATTTTGAATATTTTTAGTTCGTCAATTTTTTTATTTTTTGTTCTAAAAGTCGGTAATTTTACACAATTAATAAAAAATGAAGATACAATAAAACCTCTACATTTGAATACATTAAAACTACCGAAGTAACAAACATTAATTCAAAAAATTGGACATTTTTAGAATCAAAAAGTAAAATTTTCAAAATTTCTTTTTTTTGTTCTAAAATATTCTTTAATTTTAACCAGTTGGTAAGAGTGGCAGACACACTAAAACTTCCAAAAATTAAAGTGGGGTGATAAAAACTACTAGAATAACAAGCTTTAACAGAAAATTTTGAATATTTTTAGTTCGTCAATTTTTTTATTTTTTGTTCTAAAATTAGGTAATTTTACACAATTTATAAAAATTGAAGATACAATAAAACCACTACATTTGAATAGATTAAAACTACCAAAGTAACAAACATTAATACAAAAAATTGGACATTTTTAGAGTCAAAAAGTAAAATTTTCAAATTTTTTTTTTTTGTTCTAAAATATTCCGTAATTTTAACCAGTTGGTAAGAGTGGCAGACACACTAAAACTTCCAAAAATTAAAGTGGGGTGATAAAAACTACTAGAATAACAAGCTTTAACAGAAAATTTTGAATATTTTTAGTTCGTCAATTTTTTTATTTTTTGTTCTAAAATTCGGTAATTTTACACAATTAATAAAAAATAAAGATACAATAAAACCACTACATTTGAATAGATTAAAACTACCAAAGTAACAAACATTAATACAAAAAATTGGACATTTTTAGAGTCAAAAAGTAAAATTTTCAAAATTTCTTTTTTTTTGTTCTAAAATATTCCGTAATTTTAACCAGTTGGTAAAAGTGGCAGACACACTAAAACTTCCAAAAATTAAAGTGGGGTGATAAAAACTACTAGAATAACAAGCTTTAACAGAAAATTTGCATATTTTTAGTTAGTCAATTTTTTTATTTTTTGTTCTAAAATTCGGTAATTTTACACAATTAATAAAAATTGAAGATACAATAAAACCACTACATTTGAATAGATTAAAACTACCAAAGTAACAAACATTAATTCAAAAAATTGGACATTTTTTGAGTCAAAAAGTAAAATTTTCAAAATTTCTTTTTTTTGTTCTAAAATATTCCGTAATTTTAACCAGTTGGTAAGAGTGGCAGACACACTAAAACTTCCAAAAATTAAAGTGGGGTGATAAAAACTACTAGAATAACAAGCTTTAACAGAAAATTTGCATATTTTTAGTTAGTCAATTTTTTTATTTTTTGTTCTAAAATTCGGTAATTTTACACAATTAATAAAAAATGAAGATACAATAAAACCACTACATTTGAATAGATTGAAACTACCAAAGTAAGAAACATTAATACAAAAAATTGGACATTTTTTGAGTCAAAAAGTAAAATTTTCAAAATTTCTTTTTTTTGTTCTAAAATATTCAGTAATTTTAACCAGTTGGTAAGAGTGGCAGACACACTAAAACTTCCAAAAATTAAAGTGGGGTGATAAAAACTACTAGAATAACAAGCTTTAATAGAAAATTTGCATATTTTTAGTTAGTCAATTTTTTTATTTTTTGTTCTAAAATTCGGTTATTTTACACAATTAATAAAAATTGAAGATACAATAAAACCACTACATTTGAATAGATTGAAACTACCAAAGTAACAAACATTAATTCAAAAAATTGGACATTTTTTGAGTCAAAAAGTAAAATTTTCAAAATTTCTTTTTTTAGTTCTAAAATATTCCGCAATTTTAACCAGTTGGTAAGAGTGGCAGACACACTAAAACTTCCAAAAATTAAAGTGGGGTGATAAAAACTACTAGAATAACAAGCTTTAACAGAAAATTTTGAATATTTTTAGTTCGTCAATTTTTTTATTTTTTGTTCTAAAAGTCGGTAATTTTACACAATTAATAAAAAATGAAGATACAATAAAACCTCTACATTTGAATACATTAAAACTACCGAAGTAACAAACATTAATTCAAAAAATTGGACATTTTTAGAATCAAAAAGTAAAATTTTCAAAATTTCTTTTTTTTGTTCTAAAATATTCTTTAATTTTAACCAGTTGGTAAGAGTGGCAGACACACTAAAACTTCCAAAAATTAAAGTGGGGTGATAAAAACTACTAGAATAACAAGCTTTAACAGAAAATTTTGAATATTTTTAGTTCGTCAATTTTTTTATTTTTTGTTCTAAAATTCGGTAATTTTACACAATTTATAAAAATTGAAGATACAATAAAACCACTACATTTGAATAGATTAAAACTACCAAAGTAACAAACATTAATACAAAAAATTGGACATTTTTAGAGTCAAAAAGTAAAATTTTCAAATTTTTTTTTTTTGTTCTAAAATATTTCGTAATTTTAACCAGTTGGTAAGAGTGGCAGACACACTAAAACTTCCAAAAATTAAAGTGGGGTGATAAAAACTACTAGAATAACAAGCTTTAACAGAAAATTTTGAATATTTTTAGTTCGTCAATTTTTTTATTTTTTGTTCTAAAATTCGGTAATTTTACACAATTAATAAAAAATGAAGATACAATAAAACCACTTCATTTGAATAGATTAAAACTACCAAAGTAACAAACATTAATACAAAAAATTGGACATTTTTAGAGTCAAAAAGTAAAATTTTCAAAATTTCTTTTTTTTGTTCTAAAATATTCCGTAATTTTAACCAGTCGGTAAGAGTGGCAGACACACTAAAACTTCCAAAAATTAAAGTGGGGTGATAAAAACTACTAGAATAACAAGCTTTCACTGAAAATTTTGAATATTTTTAGTTCGTCAATTTTTTTATTTTTTGTTCTAAAATTCGGTAATTTTACACAATTAATAAAAAATGAAGATACAATAAAACCACTACATTTGAATAGATTAAAACTACCAAAGTAACAAACATTAATACAAAAAATTGGACATTTTTAGAGTCAAAAAGTAAAATTTTCAAAATTTCTTTTTTTTTGTTCTAAAATATTCCGTAATTTTAACCAGTTGGTAAGAGTGGCAGACACACTAAAACTTCCAAAAATTAAAGT
The DNA here is from genome assembly GCA_029298725.1 of Gnatocerus cornutus. Taxonomy (NCBI): domain Eukaryota; kingdom Metazoa; phylum Arthropoda; class Insecta; order Coleoptera; family Tenebrionidae; genus Gnatocerus; species Gnatocerus cornutus. The sequence goes on along the minus strand of CM055514.1, from coordinate 2,243,296 downwards.
GGGGTGATAAAAACTACTAGAATAACAAGCTTTAATAGAAAATTTGCATATTTTTAGTTAGTCAATTTTTTTATTTTTTGTTCTAAAATTCGGTAATTTTACACAATTAATAAAAAATGAAGATACAATAAAACCACTACATTTGAATAGATTAAAACTACCAAAGTAACAAACATTAATTCAAAAAATTGGACATTTTTAGTGTCAAAAAATAAAATTTTCAAATTTTTTTTTGTTCTAAAATATTCCGTAATTTTAACCAGTTGGTAAGAGTGGCAGACACACTAAAACTTCCAAAAATTAAAGTGGGGTGATAAAAACTACTAGAATAACAAGCTTTAACAGAAAATTTTGAATATTTTTAGTTCGTCAATTTTTTTATTTTTTGTTCTAAAATTCGGTAATTTTACACAATTATTAAAAAATGAAGATACAATAAAACCACTACATTTGAATAGATTAAAACTACCAAAGTAACAAACATTAATACAAAAAATTGGACATTTTTTGAGTCAAAAAGTAAAATTTTCAAATTTTTTTTTTGTTCTAAAATATTCCGTAATTTTAACCAGTTGGTAAGAGTGGCAGACACACTAAAACTTCCAAAAATTAAAGTGGGGTGATAAAAACTACTAGAATAACAAGCTTTAACAGAAAATTTTTAATATTTTTAGTTCGTCAATTTTTTTATTTTTTGTTCTAAAATTCGGTAATTTTACACAATTAATAAAAAATAAAGATACAATAAAACCACTACATTTGAATAAATTAAAACTACCAAAGTAACAAACATTAATACAAAAAATTGGACATTTTTTGAGTCAAAAAGTAAAATTTTCAAATTTTTTTTTTTTTTGTTCTAAAATATTCCGTAATTTTAACCAGTTGGTAAGAGTGGCAGACACAATAAAACTTCCAAAAATTAAAGTGGGGTGATAAAATCTACTAGAATAACAAGCTTTCACTGAAAATTTTGAATATTTTTAGTTCGTCAATTTTTTTATTTTTTGTTCTAAAATTCGGTAATTTTACACAATTAATAAAAAATAAAGATACAATAAAACCACTACATTTGAATAGATTAAAACTACCAAAGTAACAAACATTAATACAAAAAATTGGACATTTTTTGAGTCAAAAAGTAAAATTTTCAAATTTTTTTTTTTGTTCTAAAATATTCCGTAATTTTAACCAGTTGGTAAGAGTGGCAGACACACTAAAACTTCCAAAAATTAAAGTGGGGTGATAAAAACTACTAGAATAACAAGCTTTAACAGAAAATTTTTAATATTTTTAGTTCGTCAATTTTTTTATTTTTTGTTCTAAAATTCGGTAATTTTACACAATTAATAAAAAATAAAGATACAATAAAACCACTACATTTGAATAAATTAAAACTACCAAAGTAACAAACATTAATACAAAAAATTGGACATTTTTTGAGTCAAAAAGTAAAATTTTCAAATTTTTTTTTTTTTTGTTCTAAAATATTCCGTAATTTTAACCAGTTGGTAAGAGTGGCAGACACAATAAAACTTCCAAAAATTAAAGTGGGGTGATAAAAACTACTAGAATAACAAGCTTTAACAGAAAATTTTGAATATTTTTAGTTCGTCAATTTTTTTATTTTTTGTTCTAAAATTCGGTAATTTTACACAATTAATAAAAAATAAAGATACAATAAAACCACTACATTTGAATAGATTAAAACTACCAAAGTAACAAACATTAATACAAAAAATTGGACATTTTTAGAGTCAAAAAGTAAAATTTTCAAAATTTCTTTTTTTTTGTTCTAAAATATTCCGTAATTTTAACCAGTTGGTAAAAGTGGCAGACACACTAAAACTTCCAAAAATTAAAGTGGGGTGATAAAAACTACTAGAATAACAAGCTTTAACAGAAAATTTGCATATTTTTAGTTAGTCAATTTTTTTATTTTTTGTTCTAAAATTCGGTAATTTTACACAATTAATAAAAATTGAAGATACAATAAAACCACTACATTTGAATAGATTAAAACTACCAAAGTAACAAACATTAATTCAAAAAATTGGACATTTTTTGAGTCAAAAAGTAAAATTTTCAAAATTTCTTTTTTTTGTTCTAAAATATTCCGTAATTTTAACCAGTTGGTAAGAGTGGCAGACACACTAAAACTTCCAAAAATTAAAGTGGGGTGATAAAAACTACTAGAATAACAAGCTTTAACAGAAAATTTGCATATTTTTAGTTAGTCAATTTTTTTATTTTTTGTTCTAAAATTCGGTAATTTTACACAATTAATAAAAAATGAAGATACAATAAAACCACTACATTTGAATAGATTGAAACTACCAAAGTAAGAAACATTAATACAAAAAATTGGACATTTTTTGAGTCAAAAAGTAAAATTTTCAAAATTTCTTTTTTTTGTTCTAAAATATTCAGTAATTTTAACCAGTTGGTAAGAGTGGCAGACACACTAAAACTTCCAAAAATTAAAGTGGGGTGATAAAAACTACTAGAATAACAAGCTTTAATAGAAAATTTGCATATTTTTAGTTAGTCAATTTTTTTATTTTTTGTTCTAAAATTCGGTTATTTTACACAATTAATAAAAATTGAAGATACAATAAAACCACTAAATTTGAATAGATTAAAACTACCAAAGTAACAAACATTAATACAAAAAATTGGACATTTTTTGAGTCAAAAAGTAAAATTTTCAAAATTTCTTTTTTTTGTTCTAAAATATTCCTTAATTTTAACCAGTTGGTAAGAGTGGCAGACACACTAAAACCGCCAAATTTTAATGTGGGGTGATGAAAACTACTAGAATAACAATCTTAACAGAAAATTTTAAATATTTTTAGTTCGTAAATAATTTTTAATTTCTTCTTCTAACATTCCATAATTTTACACACTTCATAAAAATTGTAAATATAAAAAACGTCCAAATTTGTAAAAATCAAAGCCACCAACGTAAAAAAGTTTAACAGCTTTAACACAAAATTCTGGAGTTCTGGTTCGTATTTTTTTCTTGTTCTAAAATTCTGTAATTTTTACACACAGAATTGCAGACACAATAAAATCTCCCCCCAACGTGGAATTGACCAAAACTTCCAAAATAAAAAACTTTACTAGAAAATTTTGGATAGTTTTAATTCGCCAAAATATAAATTTTTATTAGTTCTCTTGAATTATCCATAAATTCTGTAATTTTACAGTTGATAAAAATTACAGATATAAAAAAATACAGTAAAATACCTCCACATTTGATAGATCAAAACTACCAAACTAAAAAACTTGAGTAAAGTTAGTTTGTCAAAATATAAATTTTTAAAATTCCTTTTCCTTCTTTTTAAATTCCGTAATTTGACATAGTTTTTTTAATAACAAATTTTATCCCTCAGGAAGATTAAAATTTTCATTTATTTCTTGTTTTCAAAAATTTACATTACCAAAGCTAAAAACTCTTCTTTGCTTTTTTAGATTCAGTATTAATTTGAGTTTTAAAAATTCGTCTATTTGAAATTTTGAGCAAATTTCTTGACTGCTTATCTTTCTCAAATGACAATGAAAATAATGTCAAGCTCTCAACACCACAGGGACGCCAACCAATTTAAAATCCCAGAGCCTACTCTGACGCAGTTTTGCCAACTTCAAGTTGACCTGATTATCAGGTAAATATTTCCGTTAAAAGCACAAAACCAAATTAGGTATGACTGTACTTCATTTGAGAGCTTCCGTCGACAGTAATTCGCACTGACTTTTCATTTTTCAGAATAAACTGCGCGTTTTATGACAAAATTGTTTCCATCCAAACACCTAATAAATATTTGTTGTTTTGCAGTTTGTACGCATGTTTAGGATTGGTGTAGCTTCAGCTTTACAACAATCAATATGGTGAGGCGGTAACAACAATATCGCCAAGGTCACAGCTAAAACAGTAGATTATGACGTCATTTACAATTTTTCACAAAATTCCAGGGTCGGATTTCGACGGCGACATGAATTTTTGATCGTTAGGGGAGGATTGCCGCTTAACTACGAAAGCACAGCCTTTCCCTGTGTGACTTTTGTTGTGCTTCTTAATCATAAACGCCAGTGAGCAAAGAATGACCGAAGTTTTCTGTAAGCAGAGCGTCGTTTGAATGCCCGACGGCGCCGTCTTGCCGACGCTTTCCGTCGATATTTTCCGAACCCCGTGCGATAAAAAATTTATATCGCAATGATAACTTTTATCACCTCTTTGTCTGTCCGGGGTTTAGACCGTGAGAAAATCTACCTAGCCGACCCCAATTTTCCTCCGAACTAGTTTTAACCAGCCGCAAATTTACTCATAAATCACAAGTGAGTTATCAAAACCGACATGACCTTTTCAGATTTACAATTCTCTTTATTTCGTACAAAACGTCCATTACTGCAGGAAGTCCCACTTTATTGAGCAAGAAAAAATGTAATCGTCCTGCAAGTTGTTTTTTATTCAGATTTAAATTCGGAGTCGTTACACGAATTCCATGAAAGGAAAATTAGGTAATAAATAAAAATACGTAATTCTTGGATTAAAATTGAAACGACCGCCACGCAACGGCTTTAATGAGTATTTAATGAAGATAAATGGTACAGATTCTTCTAACCGAACGCCTAAAAATGATTTTACAGCCTTAATCAAAAATTATTATTGCTCTAACTGCTTAAATTTCTGGGGTCGTTAAATTCGGACAGGACCATTTTTCTTGTGCACTAAAGTAAAAACGTCACTTTTAAAAAAAATTCAAATGACCATTAATTAATTTTTCTGCTGCTTATACATTTTTTCTCTTCATTTAATTTTTTTATTTCTTTTTATATTCTTTTTCGTTCATTAAAAAAATTAAAAAACAGTTATTAGTTTTACAGCCTTTTGACCCTTTTTGACGTAAAAATTTTTTCGGAATATTAAATTACCTACTCCTGTTTTTTTTGTCTAGAATATTTGGGTGCTTTGTTGTTCTTATTATTTATTTCTTTTATAATAAATATTTGTTATTATTATTATAAAAATTTTGGATTTCAGGATCTACGAACCTGAGACGCTAAAGAAATTGTAAATTAAAAAAATTAAGAATCTAATAAAAATCTAGGAAATTTTGAGCTTGATTTCTTGAGAACATATAAATTTTGATTTTTGAGGTCCTTCAGATCCCTCAAATTCTTTGGATCTTTATATCGTTCAGATCCTTCAGATTCAACAGGTTTTTTATACAACGTGATTTTGAAATAAAGGCAAAAAAAATCATCCATGACAGCTTATTGTAAGTAAAGAAAGTAATTTTTTTCCGCCACTACTTTAAAATCACCTGTATATTTCAGATCTTTCACATCGGTGGACTGAGTCCGATGACTCAGTCCGACTGAGCAGATTCTTTAGGTCTTCCAGATCCTTCGATAGAAATATTCCGTCCACAAATCGTTCAAAAAAATTAATTTAAAAAATTAACTTGAAAACTGAATTATTTTTTTTGAAAAAAATGACAAAATATGTTAGAAGCCAAGGAACGGAAGAATTCTGAGAATTCTTCTAAATTGTACAAATTGAATTCTGATCATAAAACCTAAACTTCCAAGATTTTAGGACACTGAAAGTTTGGATAAAAATTGTTAGAATCTGATTTTGAGAAATTGCCAAAAATCTAATCCCAAAAGCTCAAAAGTTTAGAAATCTAAGAATCTATTATTTAACTCGAGAACTTCATATAAAGCTCAAATTTTCAAATTTTATATTCAGACTTTCTAAAAATCAATAAAACTGAAACTGAACACCTAAAATATTATTTAGAATACTTTGACAAACCTAAAATCTGCCAATTTTAAAAATTTTTATAAAAACCAAGAAGCTAAAAAGATTTGAACTTGAGCACTATTATAACTAGATTTCAAAATTTTAAACAGCTGAGTAGAACGGTAGAATTTGAATTTTTTTCCGCCAATCAAATGTTAGCAATTGTCGAATTAAATGCGAGATTAACTTAATTTCAATTAAATTATTGTGTAAACCGGCTCTAAATTAAAAATTTAATTTAAAAATTAAACTTCTAAAGCAACTTCTCCAAATCAAAAAATCTCTAAAACTGGAAATAATTTTTTTTGAAAAAAAATTGAAAATATGTTAGAAGCTAAGAACGGAAGAATTCCAAGAATTCTTCTAAATTGTACAAATTGAATTCTGATCATAAAACCTAAACTTCTAAAACTTTGAAACACTGAAAGTTTGGATAAAAATTGTTAGAATCTGATTTTGAGAAATTGCCAAAAATTTAATCCCAAAACCTCAAAACTTTAGGAATCTAAGAATCTAATATTTAACTCGAGGACTTTATATAAAGCTCAAATTTTCAAATTTTATATTCTGACTTTCTAAAAATCGATAAAACTGAAACTGAACACCTAAAATATTATTTAGAATACTTGACAAACCTAAAATCGGACAATTTTAAGAATTTTTATAAAAATTCAAGAAGATAATAAGATTTAAACTTGAGCACTATTATAACTAGATTTCAAAATTCTAAACAGCTGAGTAGAGCGGTAGAATTTGAAATTTTAAGAATCTGAAAAAGTAACATGTGACCGTTTTTCCGCCAATCAAATGTTAGCAATTGTCGAATTAGATGCGAGATTAACTTAATTTTAATTAAATTATTGTCTAAATTTAAAATTTTATTTAAAAATTAAACTTCTAAAGCCACTTCTTCAAATCAACAAATCTCTAAAACTAACATTCGAAATCGAAGTTTTGAACTTAAATAAGAAGTTTAGACTAGATTTTGAGAATTGATAACTAATAATAAATTATTTCTGTAGTAATCTAGAAATGTAAATACTTTATAAAATAGAAGCCTTATCTCAGAAATAAAAAGTAAAAGTAAAAGTAGGATCTAAAATAAAAAGTACAAAAAATCGGCCAATTTTAAAAATTCTAATAAAACTTTAGAAGCTAAACTAACATCCATCTGATTGGCGGAAATACAGTCACATGTCACTTTAACACCATGTTATAAATATTAAATCTAAATTAAAGATTTAATTTAGCTTCTCTAAGACGAATTATAGGCTTAAAAAATAGAGTAAGTTGTAAAAATCGTTATTATAAATAAATTTGAAATAATTCTCAGAATTTCAAGAACTGAAAATCTAAAACCTTGGAAAACGTAATAAAAAAACTAACTTAAACCATAATCGTCTAAAGGCTTGAATGCGGAATCTAAGCCGGCCTTGGAATGTCTGTAATTCCTGCTAAATATGCAGCACTGGCATTGTTGACACATTTGAAATGTCAAATTCGATCAATACAGAGCTGCCAACGAAAAAATAAAATACCGCGCCCCCCAAACGCCACTTTTCGATGAAATTTTTTGAGGAAGATGCGTGAAGAAGTTCGAAGTAGTAGAAAAGGATGACGCAACAAAACGTAAATAAAAATGGAAACACTTGCCAATATTCGGAAACACAACAAGTTTAGCTGTAAATAATTCGCAACGTATTTTTCATGTTACAACAATTCAATTCGAGACAAAAAAAAGTGATTTTCAAAAATAATTTCTTGAGGAGTGTCTAGTGCTAGACATAATAAAAAAGGATCGATTTCCGTGCAAAAAACGGCGAGATCAATAAATTTCGACGAAAAAAGGAGTGTAATCCTTCCTAAGGACAAAGCGGCACTCACCTTCACGTGTACGTCATCTATGAAAAAGAGGCATTAGTTCCACACAAGTTTTTGGTACTGCGCGCTCACTGTCTAACACGCGTTTTCTGTGATGTACCGGAAAAGCACTGAGGGAAAACTAGGAAACACTGGTGGAAAACCGCTCCGAGAGGTAGAGTCGTGGCGCGAGCGCCGTCGAGCCGATATTTGTGCCTTGCACTCTCCCGACTGACACAACGCTTTCCGCGTTAAAATAATTTCGTGCTATTTTTGTCATATGCGATGTGTACCTACAATAAAGCTATTTTGATAGAGAAACACGACGACCACTGGTTGACGTACAGTTTATTTTCAAGCTGCTTCAAAGCGCCTGCTCCATTGTCTAGACTGGACGCTGGGGGTGGAAATTGAGAGGTTTTCACTCCCGCGGCCGGTAAACATGACGAGGAAATGGGAAAATTTACCCTCTTATACAGGGGGACCAAATAGTCTTCGTTATTTTAAACTACGTTTATCGGCCAAGATTTCCCATTCGGACAAACTCGACTTGGTTTATAAACAGCTTGTATATTTAAATTCTCTATTATTTAATTCACCTAGAAGGTAATTAGTTAATAAATTAATCAGTTTGAATTAGGTGGTATAATTAACTAGTAAGTCAACAAATCGTCGAAACTCAGGTCATTTGAACATTCTGTATAACTGTGAAATTAATTAGTTCATTAATTAATTAGTCAGAACCGTGTGAAAATTAATTCTACTCGAGATTTTACGTCAAATGAGACAAATTTCGTTAAAATTGCTCCACTAATAAGCGAACAATCGACAGAATTATGTTTTGCACCCTAACATAGAGTGAGCCACAATTGGACTTTGAATTATACAGGGGGACCAAATAGTCTTCGTTATTTTAAACTACGTTTTTCGGCCAAGATTTCTCATTCGGACAAACTCGACTTGGTTTATAAACACCTTGTATATTTAAATTCTCTATTATTTAATTCACCTAGAAGGTAATTAGTTTGAATTAGGTGGTTAATTAATTAGTAAGTCAACAAATCGTCGAAACTCAGGTCATTTGAACATTCTGTATAACTATGAAATTAATTAGTTTATTAATTAATTAGCCAGAACCGTGTGAAAATTAATTCTACTCGAAATTTTACGTCAAATGAGACAAATTTCGTTAAAATTGCTCCACTAATAAGCGAACAATCGACAGAATTATGTTTTGCACCCTAACATAGAGTGAGCCACAATTGGACTTTGAATTATACAGGGGGACCAAATAGTCTTCGTTATTTTAAACTACGTTTTTCGGCCAAGATTTCTCATTCGGACAAACTCGACTTGGTTTATAAACACCTTGTATATTTAAATTCTCTATTATTTAATTAACCTATAAAATTGATTGAAATTGTAAAATTTGTAGAATTTCATACGGAATGCTTTGTTCGGACACTCTGTATAACATTGACATTGATACAACCTTCATAAAGAAGTGCGGACACTTTGTAAAGAATGAAGGTAATTAATTACTAAATAAATGAGTTTGAATTAGGTGGTTAATTAATTAGTAAGTCAACAAATCGTCGAAACTCAGGTCATTTGAACATTCTGTATAACTATGAAAGTAATTAGTTCATTAATTAATTAGCAGAACTGTGTGAAAATTGATCACTGATTGGTTACAAATAAAGCCTTCCAGCTCATAAACGGTTCAAGAAACCCCGAAAAAAATTTAATGTTACCTAACACCCTGTATAGTACGTTCTCAAATCGTTCAAACACTCTGTATTGGCTCTTTGTAATAGTTATTTATTGTAGAAGAAAAGACATGAAGCGTAATCGTTAGTCTTGAGTATTTTCAGCAAATATGACACGAGTGCAATACAAAATTTTATCCACAATTGCGACAGCAAACATAAATGATTAATAAATGATAAATTGGTAAATGGGACTGGACGTTCAGCTGGCGTATTTCTTCATTATTATAATAAAAATATAATTATGTCTTAAGAAGACCCCATAAGACGTCTCTAAGCAGTAGTATTGTGGATAAAAAAATTTAAAAATTCACACAATATACAGGTGTCTAGAAGCTCGCGCACGACAGTATGTTTTAGACAACAGAAAAAATCAGATGTCAACGTTAACATAATGAATAAAAACAATCTGTATGTATAAGTAAGAAGAATAATTAAAGATTTTAATTATATTAGGTAAAGAAGTGTCTAGCTATAAAAAATAAATGATAAAACTAAAGAAAATGTAAAACAAGCAAAAAGTATAAGTACAAAAAATCAGAATCAGAATCAGAAAAATCTGCACTTTTTTCCAACATAATAGCATACCAAACAACCATATGGTAAAAAACCAGAAAGAAAAAGTCGATTATAGATTACGCGCTAATTGAAATTGGAGAGAAGTTAAGATGGTTTGGGACATTATAGATAGAAGTGCGAAGATAAATAAAGGCAACTTTTTCCTAGTACTCAAAATTAGAAAAGACAGAAAGGTCAAATGAGACAAATTTCATTAAAATTGCTTCACGAACAAGCGATCAATCGACAGAATTAGGTTTAGCACCCTAGAGTGAGCCACATTTGGACTTCAAATTATTCGCCAAAATTTTCTAATTTTTGTATTGCACTTTTTATGTAAAAAGGTGCGAGAAAAACAATTTTCCAAACCGCAGTTCAATACATGTCATAGTTTCAGAGATATCGACGTTCTTACCAGGCGCACTATGACCTAACTTTAAACGCTTTAACCTCCCTTGTTTTTGACGTATTTGAATTTAGCGCCCATTTTTGGATTCTACTCAAAATTTTACGTCAAATGAGTCAAATTTCATTAAAATTGCTTCACGAACAAGCGAGCAATCGACAGTATTATGTTTAGCACCCTAGAGTGAACCACATTTGGACTTCAAATTATTCGCCAAAAATTTCTAATTTTTTGTATTGCACTTTTTCTTATGTAGAAAGGTGCAAGAAAAACGATTTTCCAAACCGCAGTTCAATACATGTCATAGTTTCAGAGATATCGACGTTCTTACAAGGCGCACTATGACCGAACTTTAAACGCTTTAACCCCCTTGTTTTTTGACGTATTTGAATTTAGCGCCCATTTTTGGATTCTACTCGAAATTTTACGTCAAATGAGTCAAATTTCATTAAAATTGCTTCACGAACAAGCGAGCAATCGACAGTATTATGTTTAGCACCCTAGAGTGAGCCACATTTGGACTTCAAATTATTCGCCAAAATTTTCTAATTTTTGTATTGCACTTTTTCTTATGTAGAAAGGTGCAAGAAAAACGATTTTCTAAACCGCAGTTCAATACATGTCATAGTTTCAGAGATATCGACGTTCTTACCAGGCGCACTATGACCGAACTTTAAACGCTTTAACCTCCCTTATTTTTGACGTATGTGAATTTAGCGCCCATTTTTGGAATCTACTCAAAATTTTACGTCAAATGAGATAAATTTCATTAAAATTGTTTCATGAATAAGCGATCAATCGACAGAATTAGGTTTAGCACCCTAGAGTGAGCCACATTTGGACTTCAAATTATTCGCCAGAACTTTCTCATTTTTGTATTGCACATTTTCTTATGTAAAAAGTTGCGAGAAAACCGATTTTCCAATCCGCATTGTGATACATGTCATAGTTTCAGAGATATCGACGTTCTTACCAGGCGCACTATGACCGAATTTTAAACGCTTTAACCTCCCTTGTTTTTTGACGTATTTGAATTTAGCGCCCATTTTTGGATTCTACTCGAAATTTTACGTCGAATGAGACAAACTTCATTAAAATTGCTTCACGACCAAGCGAGTAATCGATAGTATTATGTTTAGCACCCTAGAGTGAGCCACATTTGGACTTCAAATTATTCGCCAAAAATTTCTAATTTTTTGTATTGCACTTTTTCTTATGTAGAAAGGTGCAAGAAAAACGATTTTCCAAACCGCAGTTCAATACATGTCATAGTTTCAGAGATATCGACGTTCTTACAAGGCGCACTATGACCGAACTTTAAACGCTTTAACCCCCTTGTTTTTTGACGTATTTGAATTTAGCGCCCATTTTTGGATTCTACTCGAAATTTTACGTCAAATGAGTCAAATTTCATTAAAATTGCTTCATGAATAAGCGATCAATCGAGAGAATTAGGTTTAGCACCCTAGATTGAGCCACACTTGGACTTCAAATTATTTGCCAAAATTTTCTAATTTTTGTATTGTACTTTTTATGTAAAAAGGTGCGAGAAAAACAATTTTCCAAACTCCAGTTCGATAGATGTAAAAAAAATAGTAGGCAACCCAAAATACAGATTTTAACAAAGTTGTATTGCCTACTATTTTTTGTACGTTTTTTAAAATAACTCAAAAATAAAAAGAGCACAGAATTAGGAAATTGCACTATTAGTTAGCACAGAATTAGCACAAAATTATGGCATATTACTAAAAATGTTTCGCGATGCATGATGCTTAAACTTGGCTCTTCTTTAAAAAAAATTCGTTGAAATCTGTATTTTGGGTTGCCTACTATTTTAGGTTTTTTAAAATAACTCAAAAACGAAAAGAGCACAGAAATTCAAAGTTGCAGCACAAATTAGCACAGACTTAGCACCAAATTTTAAGATTAGTTTGATTCATTTTGATGACATATGATGCTAGGCGTCAAGTTTGAGCATCATTTTTGTTTCTTGAATAACTCAAAAAACGAAAAGAGCACAGAATCTAAAAATTGCAGCACAAATTGGCACAGAATTAGCAGAAAATTATGGCATATGTTTGAAATTTTTTTGCGATATATGATGCTCAAACTTGACAGTCCTACTCTGACAATTGTATATTGAATATACAAGGTGTTTATAAATGTTTCTAGCATCAAGGGTAGCTCTGGAATTCTTGCTGTGCACTATTTTGGCGCTTTGTTTTCATAGTGAATATAACTATCTTGAAAATTATTTATAACGTTACTTATGTCTATGACGTTTCAGTTACAGTTTTGTGCCCAAGTTTATGATTTTCAGGTTTTAAACCACAACTAGAACAGTTTATTTCTCAAAACTTACTGTGTTCCATGTTTGAGGTTAACTACAAATGTCAGTTGAAAAATCGAAACCCACATTTGTAATGAGCGGCAAATTTCTTTGACATTTCATAGCCACCCTTAATGCTAAACACATTTATAAACACCTTGTATGTCTAACAGCCACTGAAGAAAAGTGTGCAAAAACGTATCTAACTTCATGGTGGATGGAAGTAATAATGTCCAAGGTTAAACCAAAAAAGATTCAGTGCAGGCAGAACCAATCAAGTAAAAACGAAAATGACATCAAGTAGTAAGTATAAATTGCAAAAAAAAATGAAGAAGGCAGTAAAAACAGAAAAATTTAAGACCTGGAAAAAGTTCTGCAAGAGTATACAGGAAATCAAAAGCATTTTAAAGAGTAATGAAAAAGATGAGGAACACAAAAAAACACATGATTTTGAAGGCAAATTAACAGCAAAAGAGGACAAAGTAATAAATATATGGCAATAGAATTCAAGGAACTCGGACCGTAACTATTTTCTCAGTGACGTTCGTGCGTAAGTTGACCATGGTTTTTCAGTCAGAGTAAAAAGATTTTTCCAATTTTAAAACATTGATACGCCACTGGGTAAACTGAGTCCTACTTGCACTTGACGTCGCGTCTTTCTGTGCAATCTTGTACTTTGTGTGTGCCGCTCGAAAAATTGTTAATGCGTCAAAAACGTGTATACATACTCGTATATGAATTTGCAAAAAAAATAAGTTATTAGATTTTGAATTAGAGCAATTTGAAGCAATTTTTGACTAATTTTTTTTTCAATATCTTTTGAGAAAGATTTGATTGGTTGAAGTAAAACCGTTTTTATTTGAATATTAAACATTATTTTACACTTTTTCTTGTGCAGTTCGTTTCAAATTTAACATCAGCATCCTCTGCGCGAGCTCTGGGACACCTGTACATAGAGTGTCCAGAAAGTCGAGCACCACCGTGATACTGTATCATCGGATATTGCTATAGATCACCGGTAAAATGTTAAAAAAAATCCTTCAATTATTCGAGATATGATGAATTGAAGAGTAAAAATTTAATGCCAAAATTAACGATTTCTGTGCAATAATTTTACGCTCAACTGAACAGTTCAGTAAATTTGCCATTTTCCTAATTTTATTTTAGTCCTACTGCAAAAACAAAACGTGTGAAATTTTTTTAAACATTTTTTAAACATTATTTTAATCGTAATTTTAACATGTTAGTGCAGTAAACAGCTTCTATTTGACCCATTTTAATCATTTTAATTTCTAAAACTGTGTGTGTATACTTTTTAATATGTTCAATTTTTATATTTTTGTATTATTTTTTTATTTTGTATCTTGACTTGTGTATGCTGTTGTTCAGTTCTTAACATTAATAAAGAATTAATAAGAAGAACAACGTCCTGGGGGACGGCAAAGGAATTTGAAAGAAATTTTTTCAGAGGGAGCCCTAAGGAACGGCGTTTCATGACCTCAACAATCTTAAAGGCAAACACAAGGCAAAGTTTAAGTAAGTTTGTAAGAATTTACGTAAGTTAATAATACTAGAGAAAATTTAAAAAGAATTTTGAAAAAAATCCAAAAATTTTAAAATGAGAATGAGAATCTAGAAAGTTTAAAGAATTGAGTCCAAATAGTCAAAATCGAAAGAAACTAAAGAACATCGAGTGAAAATATAAAGATATAGAAGTATCTAGAATGAAAATATAAATGAGAATCTCAAAAGAAAGCTGATGGAACCAAAAGAAACTAGACAATTAAAAAAAGTATTAAAGCAGAAAATTAAACAAACTAGAAAAAATTTAAAGAGATTATCAAAGGATGTTTTACACCTACAATAGTTTTATTAAAATAACATTTTGACACAACATTTTATTTGTTTTACCAGTATTACAATATCTAATAAGTTGAAATTTGATATATTTGATAATAAGATATATTTTTTGATAATTTTTTTAAAAATATTTTTTTGTAAAAGTACAACATATTACACATTTCTGAATCAAGAAAATTAATATCTTCCAAATTATGCAAAAAAATGAGCCATTTGCAACTTTGCAAATTTCTGGTTCGCTCCAAAAATAAAAGTTTCTAAAATTTTTCTCTTCTGGTCTATAATTTTGTAATTTAGTGCCATTAATAAGTTACTTATAAAAAGCGATCTTTATGAAATTGATTGGTCTAGAGGCAAAATTGACAGAATTAGAAATAAATATCCAAAATTTTCGAATTTCTAGTTTGCTCAAAAAATAATTTTTTTCAAAATTTGTCTCTTTGGCTCTATTATTTTGTAATTTGGTACAATTAATCAGTTGCTTATAAAAAACGAACTTCATAAATTTGATTAATCTACGAGCAAATTTTACATAATTACAGAGCAAATTTCAAAATTTTCTAAATTTCTGGTTCGCTCTAAAAATAAAAGTTTCTAAAATTTTTCTCTTCTGGTCTATAATTTTGTAATTTAGTGCCATTAATAAGTTACTTATAAAAAGCGATCTTCATGAAATTGATTGGTCTAGAGGCAAAATTGACAGAATTAGAAATAAATATCCAAAATTTTCGAATTTCTAGTTCGCTCAAAAAATACAAATTTTTAAAATTTGTCTCTTTGGCTCTATTATTTTGTAATTTGGTACAATTTATCAGTTGCTAATACAAGTATTATTACTTATACAAGTAATCAGTATACTTATATAAGAACGAACTCCATGAATTTGATTAATTTACGAGCAAATTTTACATAATTACAGAGCAAATTTCAAAATTTTCTAAATTTCTGGTTCGCTCCAAAAATAAAAGTTTCTAAATTTTGTCTCTTTTGCTCTATAATTTTGTAGCTTTGTACAATTAGTAAGTTGCCGTTGAAGAACGATCTACGTAAATTTGATTGGTTTAGGAGCAAAATTGACAGAATTAGAAAAAAATATTCAAAATTTTCGAAAATTCTGGTTTGCTCCAAAAATAAAAATTTCTAAAATTTGTCTCTTTTGCTCTATAATTTTGTAATCTGGTACAAATAATCAGTTGCTTAAGAAGAACAAACTCCATCAAATTTGATTAATCTACGAGCAAAGTTGACATAATTACAGAAAATAATTCAAAATTTTTAACATTTTTGGTTTGGTTCAAAAATAAAAATTTCTAAAATTTGTCTCTTTGGCTCTATTATTTTGTAATTTGCTACAATTAATCAGTTGCTTATAAAGAACGAACTTCATAAATTTGATTAATCTACAACCAAATTTTACATAATTGTAGAGCAAATTTCAAAATTTTCTAAATTTCTGGTTTGCTCAAACATAAAAATTTCTAAAATTTGTCTGTTCTGCTCTATATATTTGTAGTTTTGTACAATTAGTAAGTTGCCGTTTATGAACGATCTCCGTAAATTTGATTGATCTAGGAGCAAAATTGACAGAATTATAGAGTATGATTCAAAATTTTTAAAATTTTTGGTTCGCTCCAAAAATAAAAATTTCTAAAATTTCTTTCTTTGACTCTATTATTTTATAATTTGGTACAATTAATCAGCTGCTTATAAAGAACGAACTCCATGAATTTGATTAATCTACGAGCAAATTTTACATAATTACAGAGCAAATTTCAAAATTTTCTAAATTTCTGGTTCGCTCAAAAAATAAAAGTTTCTAAATTTTGTCTCTTTTGCTCTATAATTTTGTAGCTTTGTACAATTAGTAAGTTGCCGTTGAAGAACGATCTACGTAAATTTGATTGGTTTAGGAGCAAAATTGACAGAATTAGAAAAAAAATTTTCGAAAATTCTGGTTTGCTCCAAAAATAAAAATTTCTAATATTTGTCTCTTTTGCTCTATAATTTTGTAATCTGGTACAAATAATCAGTTGCTTAAGAAAAACAAACTCCATCAAATTTGATTAATCTACGAGCAAAGTTGACATAATTACAGAGAATAATTCAAAATTTTTAAAATTTTTGGTTGGCTTCAAAAATAAAAATTTCTAAAATTTGTCTCTTTGACTCTATTATTTTGTAATTTGGTACAATTAATCAGTTGCTTATAAAGAACGAACTCCATGAATTTGATTAATCTACGAGCAAATTTTACATAATTACAGAGAAAACTTCAAAATTTTCTAAATTTCTGGTTCGCTCCATACATAAAAAATTCTAAAATTTGTCTCTTTTGCTCTATATATTTGTAGTTTTGTACAATTAGTAAGTGGTCGTTTAAGAACGATCTCCGTAAATTTGATTGGTCTAGGAGCAAAATTGACAGAATTATAGAGTATAATTCAAAATTTTTAAAATTTTTGGTTTCTCCAAAAATAAAAGTTTCTAAAATTTGTCTCTGCTCTATATATTTGTAGTTTTGTCTAATTAGTAAGTTGCCGTTGAAGAACGATCTCCGTAAATTTGATTGGTCTAGGAGCAAAATTGACAGAATTAGAAATAAATATTCAAAATTTTCGAATTTCTGGTTCGCTCCAAAAATAAAATTTTTTAAAATTAGTTTTTTTTACTCTAGAATTTTGTAATTTGATACAAATAATAAATTGTTTAAAAAGAACACATTTGGTTGGTCTAGGAGCAAAATAGTCAGAATTAGAAAAAAAAATCAAAATTTTAAAATTTCTGCTTCGGCCCAAAGATAATTTTTTTTTAAATTTGTTTCATCTGCTCCATAATTTTATAATTTGGTACAATCAATAAGTCACTTATGAAAAACGACCACCATAAATTGACCAAAAATTGACAGAAGTATAGAGTATATGTCAAAATTTTTAAAATTTTTGGTTCGCTCCAAAAATAAAAATTTCTAAAATTTGTCTCTTTGGCTCTATTATTTTGTAATTTGGTACAATTAATCAGTTGCTTATAAAAAACGAACTCCATAAATTTAATTAATCTACGAGCAAATTTTACATAATTACAGAGCAAATTTCAAAATTTTTTAAATTTCTGGTTCGCTCCAAAAATAAAAGTTTCTAAATTTTGTCTCTTTTGCTCTATAATTTTGTAGCTTTGTACAATTAGTAAGTTGCCGTTGAAGAACGATCTAGGTAAATTTGATTGGTTTAGGAGCAAAATTGACAGAATTAGAAAAAAAATTTTCGAAAATTCTGGTTTGCTCCAAAAATAAAAATTTCTAAAATTTGTCTCTTTTGCTCTATAATTTTGTAATCTGGTACAAATAATCAGTTGCTTAAGAAGAACAAACTCCATCAAATTTGATTAATCTACGAGCAAAGTTGACAAGAAGAATTCAAAATTTTTAACATTTTTGGTTTGCTTCAAAAATAAAAATTTCTAAAATTTGTCTCTTTGGCTCTATTATTTTGTAATTTGGTACAATTAATCAGTTGCTTATAAGAAACGATCTTCATAAATTTGATTAATCTACAACCAAATTTTACATAATTATAGAGCAAATTTCAAAATTTTCTAAATTTCTGGTGTGCTCCAAAAATAAAAATTTCTAAAATTTGTCTCTTCTGCTCTATATATTTGTAGTTTTGTACAATTAGTAAGTTGCCGTTTATGAACGATCTCCGTAAATTTGATTGATCTAGGAGCAAAATTGACAGAATTATAGAGTATGATTCAAAATTTTTAAAATTTTTGGTTCGCTCTAAAAATTAAAATTTCTAAAATTTGTTTCTTTGACTCTATTATTTTGTAATTTCCTACAATTAATCAGCTGCTTATAAAGAACGAACTCCATGAATTTGATTAATCTACGAGCAAATTTTACATAATTACAGAGCAAATTTCAAAATTTTCTAAATTTCTGGTTCGCTCCAAAAATAAAAATTTCCAAAATTTGTCTCTTTTGCTCTATATATTTGTAGTTTTGTACAATTAGTAAGTTGCCGTTGAAAAACGATCTCCGTAAATTTGATTGGCCTAGGAGCAAATTTTCGAAAATTCTGGTTTGCTCCAAAATAAAAATTTCTAAAATTTGTCTCTTTTGCTTTATATTTTTGTAATTTGGTACCAATAATTAGTTGCATAAGAAAAACAAACTTCATAAATTTGGTTCATTTACGAACAAAATTGACATAATTACAAAGTATAATTCAAATTTTTTGAAATTTTTGGTTCGCTCCAAAGTTGAATATCGCCCAAAAGATACTAAGACATTTAGAAAAATTTTAAATTCATCAGTTTATAGTAAATTAAAAACCATTTAATCTGTTTTTTTTTATTTTTAAAATCGGACAGACTAAGAAGCTAAAACCGTCTAAAGAGTAAGAATCTGATAAATTGAGAAGCTGAAAGCGACTGAAAAGTGTGTCGAACACAATGAGAAGTTAAAAAACTCGGTAAAGTGAGAATCCGCGAAAATTAGAGCTAAAAACGTCTACAAAGTTAGAATGCTAAAATTCTGAGAAGAAGAAACAGATCCTGGAGGACGGCAAAGGAATTGATCAAATACCGCATCCAATAGAAGAAATTTCAAGCTAACTCGAGTTTAAGTTAGTTGGTAAGAATTTACCTAAGTTAATAATTCTAGAAAAAAATTGAGAAAAATTTTGAAAAAAAAAATTTTAATTTAAAAAGATTTTAACGAATTGAGTCCAAACAGCCTGAATCGAAGGAAACTAAAGAACATCTAGTGAAAATAAAAAGATATAGGAGTATCTAGAAAGAAAATATGAAGGAGAATCTCAAAAACCGATGGAACCAAAAGAAACTAGAGAATTAAAAAAAAACTATTCAAGCAAAAAATTAAAAAAAAACTAGAAACAATTCAAAAGAATTTTCAAAGAAAGTTTTACACCTACAATAGTGTTGCAATTAAAATAACATTTTGGCCACAACACTTTATTTGTTTTATCAGTACAAAATCTAATAAGTTGAAATTTGAATAAGATATATTTTTTTTCAATTCTTATCGTCACTATAAGGTTTCAAAATTTTTTTCCCAAGGGTTGGCACTACCATATTTTCGTAGAAAACATCTTGCGGTAAATGTTTGGTCTGATCTGAATAAACGGACTCCATTTTTATCAACGATGCGTAGTGTTCGCAATTATTACTCAAAAGATTGTATTTTGGCCACACATTCTTAGTACGCGCGTCCTCACAGATCAGTTTTGCATATCTCAAAGTCTTCTCAATTGGCAAAACACGCGATGAATTGCTATAGTTTCGCCGGTACAATTGATTCGAGTACTTTCCTATAAAGTCATCGAGTTTTCGGATTGCAGGCCGCGTAAAACTGACAACTCCAAAATCAGTTATCAAGTGTTGTCCATTTATTTTTCCAAGATAAACGCCGTGGTGGTAATAGCCCTCGAGGCCCTTCATCTTCAAGGCTTGGCTCCCTACTCCAGGAACAAAGATGTGGTCGCCAGCTCTGTAGTCAAATTTAAAATATAGACCAGTGTCGAAGGTGGGTTTTTAAGGGTTTTAAGGGTTTTAAGGGTAAAATCGGTTTATCTCGATTTCCGGCAAAACTACAAGTCTTATGGAAAAAAGCTAAATGGCAAAGTTGTAGGTAATAAAAAGATCTACAACTTTTGTATTTACCCTTTTTTCTCATAACCTTAAAATTCACATGAAAAACTCAAAAAACCACGTTTTTGGTTTTTTATTTATATCTTTTAAAAAAAATTTTTTTTTTATGAAATTTGGTGAGAACTTACCTTTGTATATAGTGGGCTTTTTATTCGTTGAAATCTCTACTTTCTGATACTGTAGTAAAAAATATACGTCACTATGGAAAATATTTTCAAAAAATCTAAAAAACGAAAAAACTCGAATCGAAAAATTATTTTTCTATCATTATGTACAATTTTGAGCTATTTATTAAAATTAACATTGCAATTACTTATTTAGCGTATGATTCTATGTTACATTGATAAACGAAAAAATTTTCAATCCATCAAACATTAAAATTGCAAAATAAAACATGGGAAAATGGTTGTTAAAAATATTCAAGATAGGATTTAAAGGGAATTTTGTCTAAAAAATGAGGATATTATTTTTTTTTCAGTAAAAAAGCTGGTTTATTACAGTTTTATTATATTTTTCTCATAAAAAAAATCTCATACTATATAAATGTTCTTCGGAATATTTTTTAGTTCAATAATTTCTGTCTCTTTGATGGTATTCCTTCGTCGTTTTCCGATTCTAGCAATGAAATTTTGGAAGGTTTTTAATCCAGACTTATTTATTAATTGTGCCTAATTACAAAATTATCGATCAAAAGAAACATATTTCGAAATTTTTTAAATTGATGATAGAACTAGAAATTTTTGAAAAAATATGTTAATGCTTGTAACTCTAACAATTTTAATGCCAAAGCAATCAAATTTGGCAAAGTTACTAATTTGGACTTAGTTACTAACCAGACGAAACTTTAAAGTTATGCAGCAAAAGATACTGAATTTGAAAATTTTTTATAATTTTTTTGAATGGACCAAAAACTAAAAATTATTTGTTAGGGGTTTTATTTCGATCAGTTTTAACGCCAAACAATAAAATTTGAGGAAGTTACTAATTTAGACTTATTTATTAACTGTGCTAAATTGCAAAAATATAAAGCAAGAAAGTCATATTTTGGAATTTTTTATTTTGAAAAAGAACCAAAAACTTTTGGAAAAAATATATGGGCCTATTTTAATGACAACACAATGAAATTTAGCAAGGATATTATTTCAGATTTAATTACTAAATATGCCAAATTTCAAAATTATACAGCAAAAGTTAGTAATTTTGGAAAATTTAATTTTTTGATTGAACCGAAATCTGAAAGAATTGTCTAATAAGGGCTGCATCTCTAACAATTTTAATGCCAAAGCAATCAAATTTGGCAAAATTACTACTTTGCACTTAATTACTAAGTCTGCTAAATTTCAAAATTCTACAGCAAAACGTACTAATTTTGGCAAATTTAATTTTTTTTATTAAACCGTTAACTGTTTAAATTATATATGTATTAAGGGCTGTATTTTTAACAAACATGAAAATTGAGGAGATTACTAATTTAGACGTACAGTAATTAATATACAATTAACTGCGAAAAAAAATGCTATTACAGATCAAAAATGTCAAATTTTAGATTTTTTTATTTTGGGAATAAACTATAAACTTTTGGAAAAAATATGTTAAAACTGCAACTCTGTTAATTTAAATGCCAGAGCAATCAAATTGTAGCTGTTTTATCAAATATACACATTATTAACTTTGTTGTTTGTTAATTATAGTAGTATCTTTTGATTGAAAATTTGTTTGTTAATCAATGTAACATAGAATCATACGCTAAATGAGTAATTACAGTGTTAATATTAATAAATAGCTCAAAATTAAACATAATGGTAGAAAAATAATTTTTCGATTCGAGTTTTTTTCGTTTTTTAAATTTTTTGAAAATATTTTCCATAGTGACGTATATTTTTTATTACACTATCAGAAAGGAGAGATTTCAACGAATAAAAAGCCCACCAACTTTTTGAAAAAAGCTGATATTTTGACGCGTGAATTTTCGATTGAAAATTAGGGTGCTCTTTCGGTATTAAATAAAAATAAGGAGAAAAAAATGAATTTTTCAAATCCAAAAAATTCTTGTGTATTTGGTATATACAAAGGTAAGTTCTCACCAAATTTCACAAAAAAAAAAAAATTGTAAAAGATAAAAATAAAAAACCAAAAACGTGTTTTTTTGAGTTTTTCATGTGAATTTTGAGGTTATGAGAAAAAAGGGTAAATACAAAAGTTGTAGATCTTTTTATTACCTACAACTTTGCCATTTAACTTTTTTCCATAAGACTTGTAGTTTTGCCGGAAATCGAGATAAACCGATTTTAACCCTTAAAACCCACCCTTTCCCACTTCCCGATCTCGAATCGACCGTAATTTATTTTTCCTTTAATTTTTGTAATATTCTCAACATTTTAGGATGTATAATTGATTGCAGAAATTAATCTTACCTTAGATCTGATCGCGAAATTTTTTCCGTGGAAAATTCACCGCTGTGGAGGAAATATTTGGCGACATTTTGAGCGATAAAACTTCCTACATAAGCTACACCAGCGCTTGCACCAAGAGCTGCAGCGGAAATTAGCACGACTTCCATGTTGGTCAGTTTTTGAACTGTTGGTACATTTTGCCTGATTGCGGTTTTTAAATGTAAGAGCGTATCGACTCTTATCGCTTATCATTCTTGGGTTATTCCAAACAAAAGCATCGTGCTTGGAAAACCCCAATTGCCTGATTGCGGTTTTTAAATGTAAGAGCGTATCGACTCTTATCGCTTATCATTCTTGGGTTATTCCAAACAAAAGCATCGTGCTTGGAAAACCCCAATTATCTCCATCTTTTGGTGTTTGTAATCCCAGTTTCCGTATCAGTTTTAAAACATTTTCAGCTGTTTTTGACTACATGCTTTTAACTTTATTATTGCGCAATGGAAACAGACTGTGAAAACACTCTTTAATTTGCTGAATTCACAATGTAAAAGAGATACAAATTCTAAATTCTGTCTTGTACATTCAACCACAATAATTTTGTATTTTGAAAAATCAAATAAGGAAATATAAGATGGTAATCTCCACAAACTTCTATTGCCTATTGTTTTTCAATTTTGATAATTTTTTTAAAAATATTTTTTTGTAAAAGTACAACATATTACACATTTCTGAATCAAGAAAATTAATATCTTCCAAATTATCCAAAAAAAATGAGCCTTTTGCAACTTTGCAAATTTCTGGTTTGCTCTAAAAATGAAAATTTCTAAAATTTTTCTCTTTTTTAAAATTTGTGTCTTTTACTCTATAATTTTGTAATTTGATACATTTAATAAATTACTTAAAAACAATGATATTCACACATTTGGTTGGTCTAGGAGCAAAATAGTAAGAATTAGAAAAATAAATCAAAATTTTAAAATTTCTGCTTCGGCCCAAAGATAATTTTTTTTTAAATTTGTCTCATCTGCTCCATTATTTTGTAATTTGGTACAATTCATAAGTCACTTAAGAAAAACGACCACCATAAATTAAATTGGTCTAAAGGCAAAATTGACAGAATTAGAAAGAAATATTCAAAATTTTTGAAATTTCTGGTCTGCTTCAAAAATAAAAATTTCTAAAATTTTTTCTAATTTTGCTCTATATCTTTGTAATTTGGTACAAATATTTAGTTGCATAAGAAGAACAAACTCCATAAATTTGATTAATCTACGAACAAAAGTGACATAATTACAGAGTATAGTTCAAAATTTTTAAAATTTTTGGTTCGCTTCAAAAATAAAAATTTCTAAAATTTGTCTCTTTGGCTCTATTATTTGTAATTTGCTAAAATTAATCAGTTGCTGATAAAGAACGAACTCCATGAATTTGATTAATCTACGAGCAAATTTTACATAATTACAGAGAAAACTTCAAAATTTTCTAAATTTCTGGTTCGCTCCATACATAAAAGTCTCTAAAATTTGTCTCTTTTGCTCTATAATTTTGTAGTTTTGTACATTTGGTAAGTTGCCGTTGAAGAACGATCTCCGTAAATTTGATTGGTCTAGGAGCAAAATTGACAGAATTATAGAGTATAATTCAAAATTTTTGAAATTTTTGGTTTGCTCCAAAAATAAGAATTTCTAAAATTTGTCTCTTTGGCTCTATTATTTTGTAATTTGTTACAAATAATCAGTTGCTTAAGAAGAACGAACTCCATCAAATTTGATTAATCTACGAGCAAAATTGACATAATTACAGAGAATAATTCAAAATTTTTGAAATTTTTGGTTCGTTCCAAAGTTGAATGTCGACCAAAAGATACTAAGACATTTAAAAAAATTTTAAATTCATCAGTTTATAGTAAATTAAAAACCATTTAATTTGTTTTTTAATTTTCAAAATCGGTTCATAAATAAAAATTCTACAACGCCTGCCGTTTTTAAAAAATCACCCTGTATGAATCACAACAGTACAATTCAATAAATGTGACAATTCTTTGTTTTAGTCTCAAAAACCAGCATTGCGTAACTCGCTCTGCTGAACGACCAATCGCAAAGTTGCATTTTAAATTTGGCGCCTACAAAAAATTCTCTGCAGGAAAAATATACTTTAAGAAAATTTATTTCGACCTTTTCCAAAATTAGGTAAAGCTTTGTATACGAAAAAATAAATTGAAAACCAATTTTATGTCTGTCAAATATAGATGCAATAGTATGGGTTAATATCAGACATGCGTTTATAACATTTTCCTCTGCAAAAAAACAACTTGATGACATTTTTAATTGAACAATAGATAACGGTTTTAATCAATAAATATAAGACAATTAAATTATTAGCTGTATTAGCCGATAAGCTTGATAGAGGTGCCACCTATTGACAATTTAGGGAAACTTCTGTTTTCAAATAAGAGTTTTCTATAAGAGAAGAGTTTTGATCCATTCATAACATTTGGGATTTTGGCAAGAGGTGGCGACACTAAAGGCTATTTTTCCTGCAGAGAATTATTTGTAGGCGCCAAATTTAAAATGCTTCTCTGTGATTCGTCGCAAGAACGCCTGGAATTTCTGCGGAGTTTCAAATAGGAAATGTTTGCTTTATCATCAGCACCGTTGTTTTTATTATTTTCAGTGCAGATTAGCAGATATTTTATTAAAACTGTTTTTCTTGTTAGTGTTGCTAGGTGTAGGGATTTTTTCCGAATCTAAAAATTTTTGAACTATTGGATTTTTTTTCAATATTCGGACGAATCTAGAGAAATAAAATCAATCAAAAAAGGGCCAAAATAGAGGGGTGATGGTGAGGACTTCTACCCCTTTAAAATTGACTTTTTTGTCAAAATTTTTGTCAATTTGTCAAAATGTGAAATTCTGGAGGACAATATTGTCATCTTAAAATTTCCAAAGTTACCTAAGGGGTGGATTTCAAGTCACTGCGTTAACGCAAATTTGCAGCCGTAGTCAAGGTATGAGCAATGTGATTGGCGTTGCTATGATGCAAATGTGATTTGCAGTAACGCAAGTCACACTTGAAATCGACCCCTAACTCATCAAGATTCCAACCTTAAGTAAAGAAATAACTATCAAAGTAAACACTTTCAACCTAAACTGACAAAAATTTTGTTAGAATCCGGTGCGAGATTAAGACATTTTGACAGTTGACATTTAGGTTGGCAGCAAATTATGCTACAAAATACACTAAAAACACTAAATTCCTACGCGAAATGGGTTGACAGGGTTGTCAGTAACTGGGGTTATTTTCTTATTTTAAATTTCGCGCGTATGGTACACTTTTTATTGCGTAGATTTAGTGACTTTTCTGTCATTTAAACTCTCACTGTACGAACTATACCAGAGCTCATTACTATCGGTCCACTCATTAAAAAGTTAAGTTGGCAGCAGTCCCTAGCGATTTTTATCAATAATAGTTGGCAGCAATAGCGTTTGACCTTGATCTAACTGTGGCATGCGCAGAAGCTAAATCTTACTTTTGCATCAAGTTTTAATTAAATATTAATTAATACACTCAACTTTGACAGCGTGTTAACCTCAAAAATCGCTACATTCAATTTTCCCCTAATTTTCTTCCTAAAGAATTGAAAGTCTAATTTACAACCAAGAATTTTCGAAAATTTACACAGGAGAATGGACTGATAGCAATGAGCCGCACTTTAAACACTACTGTTGTCGATACCTTGTAAATTTAATTTATGTATTCTTTGAACGAACCAAGAAAGAAATTTTCATTTTCTCTTAAATTTGGACAGTTTTATCGATCAAGGAATAAAATTTAGAAACGAGACTACTTTCGTCATGTACAGGGTGTTTGGTAAGTAAAGCACCAAACTGTAACAGCAATGTTATGAAGGTGGTAGTAATTGAAACCGAATTAAATATTCAGTTTCAAGTACATTTGTGCCGCCACTGACTAATCATGTCAAATGTGACAGTTGTTTGGCACTCTCGTTTTTGTCAAAACCAAACTACTATGTTTTCAGTCAGATATTTAATTATTTTTAGAGTCCTAATTGGTCAACTTTACAACCTTATAACTTTTACAAGAAAAGGAAAACATCTCTGATTCTCCAGGTAAGAGTTGGAGCTTTACTTACTAATCACCCTGTATATTATTTGCGCCAAATTACTGAAATTGTTGAAAAAAAAATCGAAATTTTAAAGGTTTTTGAAATTTTGATTTTTAGAACAAAAGAAAACATAAAAAATACAAAATTTGGAAACACTACTGCTTTAGATACGTTTAATACATTTTCAAAATCCCAAAAGGTTTTAAAAATTGTATTCCTCGAACGGCCAAAAACGATTTTCCAATTTTCTCTTTTTGGGTCAGTTTTATCAATAAAATACTGAAATTTGGAGATGTACCTACTTTTGTCGGGTCAATTATTTGTGCAATTACAAAATTTTCCAAAAAAAATTAAAATTTTCATAATTTTCAAAATTTTGATTTTTGGGATATATGCAAAATTTTTCATTTTCTTCAAAATTCCTTTGGAAATATGTATTACTGCTTTCGAAACGTTGAATAAACATGCAAAATTCCAAATGTTTAAATAAAAAATTCATCGAACAGACTAAGAACGAATTTTCAATTTTTTCGTAAATTTGGGGATTGTTGAAACAATAAAATTTAGAGTAAGTACTACTTTTGTCGCGTCAATTATCTGTGTTAAATTCCAAAAATTTGAAAAAAGGCGAAATTTTCGGAATTTTGGTTTTTAGCATGAAAGCAAAATTTTTCATTTTCTTTAAAATTCCGTAACTTTGGGATTTTTAATGGTTAAATATTAAAAATTTGAAACAGTATTGCTTTCGATAAGTCATTTATTAAACACTTTATGCATATAAAGGTTGAAATCTCTGCTTACTTATTAATTATCTTGCTATTTAGATAATAAATGCCAAAGAATACTGAAAAAATTTTAGTAAATAAAAAATCGAAAATTTTGTAAAACTTTGTAGTTTTTCGATAAATCTCGCGTTTCTAAATGATTTTACTGGTCAGAATTTCTCGAATATAATAATCTCTTGACTATAATAAAATCATTCATTAATAGCCCACTTTAATGCATGATTTCAGCCGAAAAATCATGCATTATTAGAACCCAGGCAAAAAAATGACTTCAATGCTTACATAGCGCAGGATAATATGTACATAATTTAGAAAACTTTTTCAGATTGATTATTATAGACCAAAATAATTAATGAAAGAAAGTCTTTGAATGAAATTGTTCTTTTTTTTTTTGGAAAACATAATGAGTAACTAGCAAAAATACTAAAAAAAGCACAGAGAATCTAGCTAGAATTTAGGGATTCTAAACAAAATGAATCAGAAACAAATCTAGAAAAAAAATCTAAGAAACGAAAAACAATTTAGAGAAAATATAGCACAATATAAAAATCGAAAAAAAAATTAAAATTGCTTTTCAGGTCTCTAAAATGAGAAAAAATCCCGACTGTCCCAAGACAGAGAGTTTAATCTAGATAATTCAAAAAAATCTAGAAAGTTTAGAATGCAGAAAGAATATAAAAATCAACTAGAAATAATCTAGAAAATTTAAACAAAAAAAGAAGTTTTAAGAGTCTAAGTAATCTTTATGAAATCTATAGAAACCATAGGATAAACAGTTTTTACAAATTATCCAATGAGTGTCGAGAGAATTTGAAGATCTAGAAAACGAATTTTTTATTTTCTCGTAAATTTTCGGGATTGATAAAACAAAATTCATAGACGGTACTACTTTTGTCGTGTCAATTATTTGTGCAATTACAAAATTTTAGAAAAAAATCGAAATTTTCAAAATTTTTAAAATTTTGATTTTCTGGTTGAAAGTAAAGTTTTTCATTTTTTTTTAAATTCCGTACCTTTGAACATTTTGATAGTAAAATACAAAATTTGGAAACACTAGTGCTTTAGATACGTTTAATACATTTGCAAAATTTCAAAAGTTTGAAAATTGTATTCTTTAAACAGACCAAGAGCGATTTTCCAATTTTTTCTTAAATTCGGAAAATTTGTCAGTTTTATCAATAAAACACTGAAATTCCGAGATGTACCTACTTTTGTCGTGTCAATTATTTGTGCAATTACAAAATTTTCGAAAAAAAATCGAAATTTTCAAAATTTTGGTTTTTGGGATGAAAGTAAAATTTTTTATTTTCTTCATAGAATTTTCATAGAAAATTCATAGAATTACCAAAATTAAAAAAAAATTGATTTTTAGCATGAAATTTGCTTTAAAATTCTGCAACTTTGGAGTTTTTAATAGTTAAATATTGAAAATTTGAAACAGTTTTGTCTTTGATAAGTCATTTATTAGACACTATACCAATTCCAAAAGCAAGAGCAAAATTTTGGAAATTTTTAAGTTTCGATTTTCGGCCAAATTAATTTGTAATTTCGCTTTTTTATTGAAATTCCTGGTAATCTAACAAAAAAAAGTGCATTTTATTGGTACACAAATAACTACTGGCTCTAAAGATCATTTCTTTTTATGGTCCTCCACCTATTTTTATACAAAACGTCAATTATTCCAACACCAAATGATGCTCGTCTGGATTTTCCAAAAACTCCAACTTATACTCATCAAACAGCTTGACCAACTCCTCGACAAAAGTCCCATGTATTCTGTCCATTTCCTCCTCAGTCGGCTGGTCTCTTCTTTGCACCTCAATTGCTTTCCCAACTGAATAACTTCAATATTTTTGTCACCACCAAACTGTTGTCCAAACTTACCAACAGTCGTCAGGACCGTCCTCCTCGGAATGAGCCCGAAATTCCTCTGGAAAAACCCACTTCCTAAGAAGACAATGGGCACAAATCCAAACCACTTCTTCACAACGTTTTGAACCTTCCGAATCACCGGCCCTCGAACTTGATCAAAGACATCAGGCTCTCCAAATGTGATGACAGGAACCAAGGGCGCCCCAGTTTGTAGCGCGATTTTCACGAACCCTTTTCTGTTTTTTACCACGAACTTGTAGACTCCAGGCTGAGCGTGAAAAGCCTCCGCCGCTCCTCCAGGAAACAAAATCGCGATTTGGCCCCCTTCAGGTCTGCTCATGATGTTAACCAAAGACCTGGCCGAGCAGGAAACCCCACCAATGGCCAAACCGACGTCTCGTGTGAAAGGCAACCAGAACAACAGCCCCAAACCGGTGGTTCGGATGGAAAAACCAGGAAACAAAGAATTGAAGTTGCTCCCTTGGCACGTTATGTTGGTGAAGGGTCCTGCAGGAACCACCCCATGGGGGAAGCAGCAAAACAGGTAGTTTTTCTCCAGGTCTGGAACGAACCCTCTGGACACCCGAAGACGCGGCGAGAAGTAGTTTTTGGTGTACAACCACCACCTCCAACTCTGCACCCACTTGTTAGGGCGGCCACCCGTTTCACAAGTATCATGATCTGCGTAGATCCAGAAGGCGTAGAGGAGGGCTAGCCACCATAAAGAGGTGAAAAGAAGATAGACAGTGAAGAGCAAGCAGAAGTAGCCGCCTATCGTCGTCACCATGAACCATCCGCCTGCTGCTAGGGCTTCGAGTCTTCGGTGAAGAGGCTCGTTGAGCGGGATTAAATCGATCTTCTGATGAAGAAAAATTAGTTTTAATGAAGAACTTGATGAAGAACTCACCATTTCTGTTGCGACCAGCTCAAGGTTGGGTTGCGATAGGAAGTGCGCAAAGCGTCGTCATGTTCCACCTACTGGAAGTCTGTAATTACTTCAATTGATTTGTTGTTTGCGTCTTTTGAATGTCGCGATAAGCGACATTGTGTTTATGCTAAAGAGATAAAAGCCATAAATGTTTTCTATAATAGGTTTTTTTTCTATTTGTTTGCTCCCTTATTCTTTCTTTGTTTACTTCTTTATTTTTTTCTTTATTTATTTAATGTTCTTTTATTCATACAGTCATTTATTTATTTGGCCATAAAAAGAAAATCTGGAGAAATTAATCTACAAAACGAAAAAATATAGAAAAAAATGAAGAAAATTTGAGAAAAACTTAACGAGCATCTTGACTTTGATACAATCTGTAACCAAATTAATTAGTTAATATAATCTAGAAAAATCTACAGAAAATCCATGAAATTTTAAGAAAATTGAGCAAAAATCAACGAATTCAAGAAAAATATAGAAAACACGGGACAATTCAGAGACATAAAGGCAAAGATAATACAGAAAAAAAATGCAGATGGAGTTAAAATTGATTATATAATATGAGGTAATAATAAAGTTTATCTACGCCCATATAGATATAGATATAAATAAAGATATATATAAAGGTAAAGACAAAGATAAAGATAAAGATATAGATAAAGGTATAGATATATAGATATAGAAATATACAGTATGTCCCCGGATTGAGTTCAAAAGAGGAAAAAAAAAGTAATTTTTTATTTTACAAAAAAATGACAAAGGAATAATATTTTTTGCTTAATTTAAAATAAATAAATCTTTAATTAAAACTTTAATTTTATCAAGCTGTGTTCTTAAAATCGAAAAAAACAAAAAATAACAAAGAACTTTTTTATTTTTAATTTTGCAAAAAATGTCAAAGGAATGAAATTTGTTCCTTAATTGATTGACCCATTACCTGTTTTAGCACATAGTTCAATTCTAACTCGTAATTCTTTAAGACTGTTTCGAATTTTTTCAATTATTGTTAAGCATGCAATTGCATTTCTTTTCCAATTTTTTAATATTTACACATTATTGGGTAAATTTCTCTTTAATTTTTAACGCACTATTTGATATTGTGCATCCACAGCCTGCAATTATTTAAATACGATTACAAGATTTAATAAATAAAAATAATGAAAAAAATAATTTTAAGAGTACAAACTAATAATTTTGAAATTTTAATAGCAGATTTATCTGTTTTGACATACTGTAGATAAAGATAAAGATATAGATATAGATAAAAATAAAGATAAAGATATAGATATAGATATAGATATAGATATAGATATAGATAAAGATAAAGAAATAGATATAGATGAAGATATAGATATAGATATAGATATAGATATAAATATAGATATAGATATAGATATAGATATAGATATAGATATAGATATAGATATAGATATAGATATAGATATAGATATAGATATAGATATAGATATAGATATAAATATAGATATAGATATAGATACAGATATAGATATAGATATAGATATAGATATAGATATAGATATAGATAAAAATATAGATATAGATATAGATATAGATAAAAATATAGATAAAGATATAGATATAGATAAAAATAAAGATAAAGATATAGATAAAGATATAGATATAGATATAGATATAGATAAAGATATAGATATAGATATAGATATAGATAAAGATATAGATATAGATATAGATATATATAGATATAGATAAAGATATAGATTAGATATAAATAAAGATATAGATATAGATAAAAATATAGATATAGATAAAAATATAGATAAAGATATAGATATAGATATAGATATAGATAAAGATAAAGATAAAAATAAAGATAAAGATAAAGATAAAGATATAGATAAAGATATAGATAAAAATATAGATAAAGATATAGATATAGATATAGATATAGATAAAGATATAGATATAGATATAGATAAAGATATAGATAAAGATAAAGATATAGATATAGATAAAGATATAGATAAAGATATAGATAAAGATATAGATAAAGATATAGATATAGATAAAGATATAGATAAAAATAAAGATAAAGATATAGAAGAAAAATTTCAATTTTTTGATGAAAATATGTAACATTACGAGGTGCAAACAAGAGAAAATGTATCGTGTGTTCCTCCACAATCAATAATGTAATAAACTAATTAAAATTAAATCAAATGACAAATGTCAAACTACTGTCAAATTTTTTCCCAACTTACGTAAATTTTGTCAAAGCCTACCCTAAATAAAAATTTTGTGGATCACACGTTACTATTATCTACGTTCATTAAATGATGACTATATTTTTTTTATATTCAATTTTTTTTAATCATGGTATCATTTTACTGCTGCATGTGAAGTAATATTCATTACTGCATCGATACAGACTATTATTATTGCCTGAAAAAAATGGATGCCCAGATTTGAACCCGGACCGTCTGGGTTTCACTCAAACACGGAATCAAGTCTGCTATGACTAGCCTTATAAATGTGTTTCTACACTGCATTTTGAAGCTAGAGATAAAAGTTTGTTGTACATAAAATAGTATCTTTAACTCTTATGTAATGAACTATTATTACACTCGGATAAATTTTTCATCTTTGTGTAATAATAGCCTTCAATACATGCTCGTTAAAGAATATACTATTATAAACAGTAGTCAACAAATTTTGAAAAAACGTGAACTGGAGAAGTGAAAAGTTATTTCAAAAGTGGATTTGGAGTTCAGAGATATTTTTGAAAAATTATTTTTTTAGGTTTAACTGAACAAAATAGATAATGACATAACAAGTGCGGAAAGTGACCAATTTCGCACGAGTGTGCGAAAGTAGTGTGAGAAATGAACTACTGTCAAGACTTATGGTTTCTTCCTCATGGAAGGCTTAGGAAAAATAGTGTACGTAACTCGTCGGAAAGTGTTTTTATTGCACTCGTGTAATATCGGCTGGCGCCTCTTGCGAAATTGGTCACTTTCCGTACTTGTTATGTAAATATTTATTGAAAAGATTGGGATTTTTACGTAATTAGAAATCTCATGTTTTTAGAAGTTGCAAAACAGCATTGAGAAGTTCTAAAAAAAATGATACTTTTATATTTCGGCGATTTCATAAAAAAACAATGCCATTGCTTAAATGATCTTAATTTTTTGAATATAATAATCTCTTGTCTATAATAAAATCATTCATTAATAGCCCTCATTAATGCATGATTTCAGCCGAAAAATCATGCATTAATAGAACCCAGGCAAAAAAAAATTACTTTAATGCTTACATAGCGCAGACTAATACATAATTTAGAAAACTTCTTGATAACGAAGAATTCTTAGTTTGATTATTATAGACCAAAATAATTAACGGAAGGAAGCCTTTGAAAAAAATTGTTCATATTTTTTTTGGAAAATATAATGAGTAACTAGCAAAAATGCTAAAAAAACAAAGAGAATCTAGCTAGAATTTAGGGATTTTAAACAAAATGAATCAGAAACAAATCTAGAAAAAAAAATCTAAGAAACAAAAGACAATTTAGAGAAAATATAGCACAATGTAAAAATCGAGAAAAAATTTAAAATTGCTTTTCACGTCTCTAAAATGAGTAAAAATCCCTACTGTCCCAAGACAGAGAGTTTAAAGAACAAATCTAGAGGATTAAAAAAAAATCTAGAAAGTTAAGAATGCAGAAAGAATATAAAAATCAACTAGAAATAATCTAGAAAATTTAACCAAAAAAAGAAACCTCAAGAGTCTAAATAATCTTTATAAAATCTATAGAAACCATAGGATAGACAGTTTTTACAAATTATCCAATGAGTGTCGATCTAGGAAACATACACGAATCTAAAATTTAAAAAATGCACAAAAATCTAGAGAAAATTTAGAAATTTTGTAAAGAAAACCCAGGTTTCTTAGGTTTTCTTTACAAAATTTCTTAATTTTCTAAATTAAGAAAAACTTAAAGGTTGTAAGAAAAATTCGAAATATAAAATGAAAACTTGTAAAATTTATTCAGATTCAAGAGCAAAAGTAAAAAAAGAATAAAAACCATTTTAGACAAAAAATAAAAAGCATCCAGATGATATAAAATAGATAAAACAAAAAAACATTTTCGAAAATTCGACGAAAATCTACAAGACGATATAGAAAATTAGAAAGAATTTGTTAATCCAAAACGAAAATAAAGAGAAATTATAAAAGTTCAGAATAAATTAAACCCTAGAAAAGCTAAAACAATTTATATAGAGGTTGAAATTTTTGCTTTCTTATTAATTATCTTGCAATTTAGAAATTAAATGCCAAAGAATCCTGAAAAAAATTTACTAAATAAAAAATCGAAAATTTTGTAAAAATTTTAATAAATGGCCAAAAATTTGTAGTTTTTCGATAAATCTCGCATTTCTAAATGACTTTCCTGGTCAGAATAAAAGATCATAAATTTCGAGATGTCGATGTCGAGATTTTTCAAAATTAAATAAATTTGAAAACGTTTTTGTGTCAAAATATAAATTCAATAAAATGTAAATTTTTCCACCACTTTTCTTAAGAATTTTAAAGCAAAGTTATTTTAATGATTTTCTTAGAATACTTAGGATACATTTTCTACGTAAACTTTTTGTTTGCCCTCCATAAATTTTATACAGTGTGATTTTTAAAAAACGGCATGCGTTGTAGATTTTTAAAAAATTTAAAAATGGCTTTTACTTTACTATAAGCTAATGATTTTAGAATTCTTCTAAATGTCTTAAAATATTTTTTATATATAGATAAAAATATAGATATAGATATAGATAAAGATATAGATATAGATATAGATAAAAATAAAGATATAGATATAGATATAGATATAGATATAGATAAAGATATAGATAAAGATATAGATATAGATATAGATATAGAATATATAGATATATAGATAATTTGGAAGATATTAATTTTCTTAATTCAGAAATGTGTAATAGGTTCTATTTTTACAAAAAAATATTTAAAAAAAATATAAAATATAAAAAAAAGGCAATAAAAGTTAATAAAATCTAGATGAAAGAATGAATATATTTAAGCCTTAAGTTAAAAACAAAACAAACTTAAATAACAAGAAGTAACAATAAAATAGACACTTTTGTTAAAAACATCAAATATACAACTTGTTTATAAATGATTCTAGCATCAAGGGTGGCTATGAAACGTCAAAGAAATGCACCGTTCATTACAAATGTGGGTTTCGATTCGTCAACTGACATTTGCAGTTAACCTCAAACGTGAAGGAAAATAGTGACGACAGGAATGGCAAAGCCACGCTTGATGCTAGAAACATTTATAAACACATTGTATATTAAAATAAATTTTTTGTAAATTTTTTTGCAAAAACGAAAAGTTTTTCTGATTTTAGAAGGTTTTAATTCCGCCGAATAGAAATTGCAAATGAGAATATAGTTGCTTCACTTTTTTTCTAAGGCACCTATATATACAGGTGTCCCAGAACTCCAAACAAAAACTTTTTTAGGGTTAAAAATTAATATAAAAATTAGAAATAAAGAATTTTATTTACAAAACACAATAATATTACAAATCTTCCATTTCAACGTTGTAGACATCATTGTAAAATTGATGCATAGCCTTCTTTCTGCTCATTTCCGAAAGTTTGCGTAACTTTTTCTCCATCAATTTCAAAAATTGCGTAATTTCGTCATCCTCCTCTTTCTCTTTCTTCATTAGTTCTTGAAGGAGCAAAGAGGCCTCTTCGGTAAAATTACGTTTTTTTATCTTCTTGTTGGAAGGAGTAGCATTTTGTGAATTTTCCTTTGATTCGTCCTCGTCTTCGTAAATTTGTGAAAGATTTTCGGCTTCTGTCTGTTAGGAAAAATGTTTATTAAAACTTTTGAATTTCTTTACTTTAGATATACAGGGTGTCCCAGAACTCAGAAGGCTTTGAAGGCAACAACTCTGAACCAAAATTTCGAAAAAAAATTCTAGCTCAAAAAGTCTTTGAGTTAAGACAAAAAAACGTTGAACTTACCGCATTTCTGTTCCTTGTTTTTTTAAAAATTTCACCTTTGCCTGGACGCTTCTTTGTCCTGCTTGACACTCTTCTTGAAGCCATTTGAAAAACTACTCAAAATTACAAAATATGAAGCAGACAAAACTACAAGTCCAACCCACTTGAACTGTTTAACTAAACTAAAATAAAATAAATAGGGGTAGAAATTGTGTCCAGAATTTTTCCTGAAATTTCCCACCACTTTTCCACTTCTTAAAAATTTGAAGGCCAAGTTATCCTAATGACTCTCTTCCAGGAAGCGGTTAACCTAATCGGGTTTTAACAGAAGATAAGAAAATTCTAGATAAAAGTTGCTTCAGCCGGCAACAAAAATTTATTTCTTTTCATTTGATATTATTTTCTGAATATATACATTAGGTTAAACATGTTTGAAGCGTTTTTTCATCAAAACTATCAATTTTGGAAAAAATATTAATTAAAGAAAATTTGTTGTTTTTGTCAATTTTGGCAGATTTTTTATGTTATTAAAATTAATATAATTATAACAATATGTTCTTCGGATCGCGGCTTCTTCTTTTTTCGAAAACTACGACATAAATATAAAATATTGTGGTTTTCATTGTCATTTCTATAGTATTTTATATGCTAAGAAATTGTTCTTAGATTTTCCAGAACTCAAAACTGATAATTTGGAATAAAATTATTTTTTTGGAGCAAACTTACGATTTGGAGCTCATTTTCAGAATTGTCTATAATTTTTCTCTCGATTCACTTCGAATTGAATACTTATTATTTTTTTAAATTTGGATTTCTTTAAATATTCTTCAAATTCTTTCGATTTTTTTCTCAATTCTGTTCAAATTTTCTAGATCATTTTAAATATTTTTATTATATTCTTTATAGTTTTCTTTTTAGTGTTCGTTCATATTCTTTCTAATTATCGTGGGTTATTTAAATATTTTCTTGAATCTCTTTGAATTCTAGAATTTTGCTTCGGATTTTCCTCAAATTTTGTTTGTCTGGTTATATTTTTCTCAGATTTTTTTAATTTTTCTTAGAATCTTAGCGAGAAATCGTCGTTTTGCATCGAAATAAGCGGATTTCTCTAAGAAATCTGATGAATTTGTGCAGATTTTTGCTGTTTTCTTGCAATTCAGCCGTTGAATCTTAATGAAAATTGACGGTTTTGTAGATTTCGAGCTTTTCTTTGCGAATTTAAGCCAGAGAACTGCGAAAATCAGCGAAAAATTGTCGTTTTGCATCAAAATCAGAAGATTTCTCTAAGAATTTTTATGATTTTCTCTCTTCATTTTCGTTAGTTTTTGTCTGAATTCACGCAAACATTCATTCTATTTATTAGATTTTGTACTTATGTCTTTTCAAATTCAGATTTTTTATTTTCCTCACATTTTCTAGATGAGCGGCTTTGTTAGGATTTTCTAGATTCTTTATAGATTATTTTTATGTTTTCTTTGAATTCTCTTTACTCTTATGTTATATTCTAAATTGTTTCTTATTTTTTTAATCTATTTCAAGATTTTTCTTTCGATTACCTTAGCAGTTCATAGATTTCTATGAATGAATTTTTCTTGGATCGTCTTTAAATTTAAGATTAACTTAGTCTTTTAGTTTTTCTATAGAATTTAGTAATTTTCTTAAGATAAAGTATCACTGTTTTGTCGGCTTTTCTCAAATGCTCTGGCGATCTTCTTCAAATTTTTTACATTTTTTTCGAATTTATTAAATTTTTTTTGAATTCTACAGAATTCATAGATTCTCTAAATTCTCATTCTACTCTGTTTTTATTTTCTTGATTTCTCATTTGCAGGTTTTATAAATTTTATAGTTTGCGGATTTTTTAGATTTCTGTAGTTAGAGCTCTAAATCCTTTTTAAACTTTCTTTAGATTTTTAAAAATTATTATTTTGTTGTTTCTTCTACTGTTAGGTTCTGTTAATTACATTTAGATTCCATCTGTATTATTTGCAAATAAAATTCTGTTTAAATGAGACAAAACACGATTTAAAATATTTTTCTTTTATTCTTTTTTGAGCCTCTTTATATTTTCCTCAGATTTTGTTTTAATTTTCTGGCAGAATTGAATATTTCTCAAATTTTCTTAATTTTTAGTTTTCAGGTTCTCTGTTTTCAAGTTTTTACACTTTACCAGTTCTTAAAAATTTTAAGGCAAAGTTATCCTAATGACTCTCTTCTAGGTAGTGGTTCGACTGAAACAGTAATTTTGAGAATTAACCTAATCGGGTTTTAACAGAAGATAAGAAAATTCTAGATAAAAGTTGCTTCAGCCGGTTGTAGATTTCAACTAAAATCTGTTTCTCTTCATTTGAAATTATTTTCTGAATAAATACATTAGGTTAAACATGTTTGAAGCGTTCATTCATCAAAACTATCAATTTTGGAAAAAATATTAATTTAAGAAAATGTATACAAAATTTGTTGTTGTTATCAATTTTGGCA
The DNA here is from genome assembly GCA_029298725.1 of Gnatocerus cornutus. Lineage (NCBI taxonomy): Eukaryota > Metazoa > Arthropoda > Insecta > Coleoptera > Tenebrionidae > Gnatocerus > Gnatocerus cornutus. The sequence goes on along the minus strand of CM055514.1, from coordinate 2,204,443 downwards.
GCGATTGTATTTTATATGTTAAGAATTTGTTCTTAGATTTTCCCGAACTCGAAACTGATAATTTAGAATAAAATTTCTTAGTAAACATATGTAAACTTTATTCGGTTGATTTTTCGCTTATTTTTGGCCCTCATTTTCGGAATTTCACGCAGATTCCAAGTCCAAGCTCAAATTTCAGGTACAACAATAAAAAATTGAGTTATGGCCGAATAAAGTTTTGAAATTATCAGAAACTACGACCGATAGAAAGAAACGGTTTTTCAAAATTCGATGGTCGGCTTTTTGCAAAAAAAATCGATTCAATGCATACAACTTTTTCAATTTTTTGATTGACTTGATTTACTTTAAATTGAATACATATTGGTTTTTTATATTGAGATTTCTTTAAATATTCTTCAAATTCTGTTTAATCTTTCGATTTTGTCTCAATTCTGTTCAAATTTTCTAGATCATTTTAAATTTTTTTATTATATTCTTTATGGTTTTCTTTTTAGTGTTTGATTATATTCTGTTTAATTATCGCGGGTTATTTAAATATATTTTTGAATCTCTTTGAATTCTAGAATTTTGCTTCGGATTTTCCTCAAATTTTGTTTTCAGATATTTTTCTTATAGTTAGGTTTTCGTGAATGTCTCCTTATATTCTCCTCACATTTTCTAAATGAGCGGTTTTGTTAGTATTTTCTAAATTCTTTGTAGATTATTCTTATGTTTTCTTTGGATTCTCTATTCCCTTAGGTTATATTCTAAATTGTTATTTGCAATTCAGCCGTTAAATCTTGTTAAAAATTGGTGGTTTTGTAGATTTCAAGCTCTTCTTTGCGAATTCAAGCCAGAAAACGGCGAAAATCAGCGAGAAATCGTCGTTCGAATTTCTCTAAGAAATAAGGTGAATTCGTGCAGATTTCTGCTGTTTGTTTTCTTGCAATTCAGCTGTTGAATCTTGATAAAAATTGATGGTTTTGTAGATTTAGAGCTCTTCTTTGCGAATTCAAGCCAGAAAACGGCGAAAATCAGCGAGAAATCGTCGTTTTGCATCGAAATAAGCGGATTTCTCTAAGAAATCTGATAAATTCGTGCAGATTTCTGCTGTTTTCTTGCAATTCAGCCGTTGAATCTTGACAAAAATTGATGGTTTTGTAGATTTTGAGCTCTTCTTTGCAAATTCAAGCCAAAAAAACCGCAAAAATCCGCGAAAAATCGTCGTTCGAATTTCTCTAAGAAATAAGATGAATTCGTGCAGATTTCTGCTGTTTGTTTTCTTGCAATTCAGCTGTTGAATCTTGATAAAATTTGATGGTATTGTAGATCTCAAGCTCTTCTTTGCGATTTCAAGCCAGAAAACTGCGAAAATCTGCGAGAAATCGTCGTTTTACATCGAAATAAGCGAATTTCTCTAAGAAATCTGATAAATTCGTGCAGATTTTTGCTGTCTTCTTGCAATTCAGCCGTTGAATTTTAATGAAAATTAATGGTTTTGTAGATTTCGAGCTCTTCTTTGCGAATTCAAGCCAGAAAACTGCTAAAATCAGCGACAAATCGTCGTTTTGCATCGAAATAAGCGGATTGCTTTAAGAAATTTGATGAATTCGTGCTGAATTGGTGCAAAATTGGTGGTATTTAGATATTTTTCTTATAGTTTTTATAGTTCTCGTTCTCGTGAATGTCTGGTTATATTTTTCTCAATTTTTTTTCAATTTTTCTTACATTACCTCTGTCTTCATTTTCGTTAGTTTTTGTCTGAATTCTCGCAAACATTCATTCTAATTATTAGATTTTGTATTAATGTTTCTTCAAATTCAGATTTTTTTCAAGGGTCTCTCTAGATTCCTGTAAAATTATAGTTCCTCTAGATTCTCTGAATTTTTTGTCTCCTTTTAGATTTTCGGTAAGTCTAGTCATAATTTTCCTCACATTTTCTGGATGAGCGGCTTTGTTAGCATTTTCTATATTCTTTATAGATAATTTTTATGTTTTCTTTGAATTATCTTTACTCTTGTTATATTCTAAATTGTTTTTTATTTTTTGAATCTATTTCAAGATTTTTCTTTGGATTACCTTAGCAGTTCATAGATTTCTATGAATGAATTTATCTTGGATCGTCTCTAAATTTAAGATTAACTTAGTTTTTTAGTTTCTCTATAGAATTTAGTAATTTTCTTAAGATTAAGTATCACTGTTTTGTCGGCTTTTCTCAAATGCTCTGTCGATTTCCTTTAAATTTTTTCCATTTTTTTCGAAATTATTAAAATTTTCTTTGTCTTTTTTCTTAATCCTTTTGTGACAGCTTTTGAATTCTATAGAATTTTTTTTACATTGTCATAGTTTGTATGTATTATTTTTAGATATTTCTAAGGCTATTGCAATTTTCCATCCTCTGACATTCTTAGTGTTTTCCCTAGATTTTTTTAAATTCCCATTCGACTCTGTTTTTATTTTCTAGATATTTTCAGGTTTTATTAATTTTATAGATTGCAGATTCGTTGGATTTCTGTAGTTAGAGCTCTAAATCCTTAGATGTTTTTTAATTATTATTTTGCAGTTTCTTCTACTGTTAGGTTCTGTTAATTACATTTAGATTCCATCTGTATTATTTGCAAATAAAATTCTGTTTAAATGAGACAAAACACGATTTAAAATATTTTTCTTTTATTCTCTTTATATTTTCCTCAGATTTTGTTTTAATTTTCTAGTTTTTTTTTAGTTATATTTTCTGTTTTCGTTTCATGTTGTCTCTAAATTGTCTTTCGTTTTCAGATTTTTTCCAAGCTTAGGGTTAGAATATTTCATCGAACTCGAAACTCAAGAACCCAAAAAAATAACTTTTTAATTTGAAACCGACACGATAAAAGAAACAGTAAAGTCCCAGTAACCTGGCGTCTTGGTGATCTAGAGTTTACCTGAGATAATCAGATTATAAACAACCTTTTCTTATGGTACTAATAAAATCTTATCCGAAGCGGCAATCTTTTGTGACCAACATTTTGCAGAAAACTACAAAGGAAGCGACTTTGTTTGGATTTTCCCAACATAAAATGAGAAAGTTCAATTATTTGGCCACTCAGAAGTCATGGCAAAGAATCACTTTTTTAAGTTAGTACTAAATTCGCAAGAAAACTAAATAGAAAAGAACTGTGTTCAATTTATGCACGAAGGAAATAGAAAAATAAAAATGTACATAAAAATACACTGCTTTTTTTAATATATTTTTTTTTCTTCCTAATTAGTTCCTAATAATTTACATGTTTGCCGCAATGTCAGAGATATTATTTCACGAAATAACTTTATTTCTTAAATTTTACAAATTACTTTTATGTTCTACCACTGCTTACAAGAAGCCCTGCAAAAAAAATCACATTTGACAACAAAAAAACTTATTTATTTTTCAAGTTCTCATATTTTTATTAGGTACCAAATATGAATTCCTCAAAATTACTTCATTGCTAAATTTTTATATCTTTTGGTTTGTGGGCATTATCTATCTCTTTCGGTCTTCTATACGTAAATAACTATTTTGACTCGACAGGTTTGTGCAAATTTTTCTTAATTTTTATGACGGGGGGTAAAAATGTATTTTAACGTCGTTTGCTTCTCTAAATTTTGAAATTTTAATTTTTTTTATTTTTTTTTAAATCACATCAGAATGAATTAACAAAATAATTATAAAATCTAAAAATTTAATTAATTTAATTTAAAAAAATAAATTGATGATCTGAGACGTGTACAACATTTAGTTTATTTTCTTTACAGTTTTGGGTTTTCTTAAATTTTCTTCAATATTTCGAAATATATAAAAATTCTTATATTTTAAAATTGGAAGATTTGAATATTTTTCAAATTTTCTTAATTTTTAATTTTTAGGTCTTCTATTTTTTAAGTTTTCACATTTTCATTAACCAAATAAAAAATTTCCTTAAACTTTTAACAGTTTTTATTTTAATTTTCTATTTTTTTTTCATTTGCTTTTAAACCGCCCAAAAATTTCAAAATGTTTTCTAACATTCTTCAATTCTTAATGTGTCAAAAATTATTTTAATTTTTATTCTCGAAATTTTCGCATTTCTAATGCGTATTTTGTTTTTTTTTGTTTTAAGGGGGACAAAATATTTAATTTTTTCTTCGCCTTTTTTTTTATTTTAATCTTTAAATTTCATGCTTTTTCAATTTTTTTCAAAATTTCTCACTTATTTTAGGACTCACTTATTTTTCAAGTTCTCATATTTTTATTAGTTACCAGATAATGAATTTCTCAAATTTACTTGATTGCTAAATTTTTATATCTTTTCGTCTGTAGGCATTATCTACCTCTTTCGGTCTTCTATACGTAAATAACTATTTTGACTCGACAGGTTTGTTCAAATTTCTCTTTCTTTTTGATGTCGGGGGGTAAAAAATTGATTTTGAAGTCGTTTGCTTCTCCAAATTTTGAAATTTTAATTTTTCCTAATTTTTTTCAAGAAAAATCACATCCGAATGAATTAAAAAAATAATTTTAAAATCTAACAATTTAGTTTATTTTCTTTACAGTTTTGCGTTTTTTTAAATTTCTTCACTATTTCAAAATATAAAAAAATCTCTTAGATTTTAAAATTAGCAGATTTGAATATTTCTCAAATTTTCTTGATTTTTATTTTTCAGGTCTTCTATTTTTTAAGTTTTCACATTTTCATTGACCAAATAAAAATTTGACTTCACCTTTTTTTGTTTCAATCTTCAAATTTCATGCTTTTTCAATCTTTTTCAAAATTTCTCACTCACATTTCTTAATATTTTTCAAGAAAAATCACAATAGAATGAATTAAAAAAATAATTTTAAAATCTAAAAATTCAATTAATTTAATTAAAAAAAATAAATTGATAATCTGAGACGTGTAGAACATTTAATTTATTTTCTTTAAAGTTTTGAGTTTTTTTAAGTTTTCTTTAATATTTCAAAATATAAAAAATATCTTAGATTTTAAAATTAGAAGATTTGAATATTTTTCAAATTTTCTTAATTTTTAATTTTCAGGTCTTCTATTTTTTAAGTTTTCACATTTTCATTGACCAAATAAAAAATTTCCTTAAACTTTTAAGTTTTTATTTTAATTTTCTAAATTTTTTGTCATCTGCTTTTAAGCCGCTCAAAATTTTCAAAATCACGTCTGAACGAAAAAAAAAAATTTTAAATCTAAAAACTTAATTTATTTAATTAAAAAAAATTAAATTGATAATCTGAGACCTGTAGAACATTTAGTTTATTTTCTTTACAGTTTTGGGTTTTTTAAATTTTCATCAATATTTCAAAATATACAAAATTTCTTAGTTTATAAAATTATTAGAATTGAACATTTCTCAAATTTTCTTAATTTTTAATTTTCAGGTCTTCTATTTATTAAGTTTTCACATTTTCATTGACCAAATAAAAAATTTCCTTAAACTTTTACCAGTTTTTATTTTAATTTTCTAAATTTTTTTGTCATCTGCTTTTAAACCGCTCAAAAATTTCAAAATGTTTTCTAAAATTCTTCAATTCTTAATGTGTTGAAAATTATTTTAATTTTTATTCTCGAAATTTTCGCATTTCTAATGCGTATTTTGTTTTTTTTTAATTTTGTTTTAAGAGGGACAAAATATTTAATTATGACTTCGCCTTTTTTTGTTTCAATCTTCAAATTTCATGCTTTTTCAATTTTTTTCAAAATTTCTCACTCACATTTCTTAATATTTTTCAAGACAAATCACATCTGAATGAATTAAAAAAATAATTTTAAAGTCTAAAAATTTAATTAATTTAATTAAAAAAGAAATTATAATCTGAGACGTGTAGAACATTTAGTTTATTTTTTTTACAATTTTGGGTTTTCTTAAATTTTCTTCAATATTTCAAAATATAAAAAAATCTCGTATATTTTAAAATTAGCAGATTTGAATATTTTTCAAATTTTCTTTATTTTTAATTTTCAGGTCTTCTATTTTTTTTAATTTTCACGTTTTCATTAACCAAATAAAACATTTCCTTAAACTTTTAACAGTTTTTATTTTGATTTTCAAAATTTTTTGTCATCTGCTTTTTAATTTTTTAATTTTAATTTTTCTTAATTTTTTTCAAGAAAAATCACATCTGAATGAATTACAAAAAAAGAACAAAATCCAATTAAAAATAAATAATTTAATTAAAAAAAAAATATGATAATCTGAGACGTGTAGTAGAAACATTTAGTTTATTTTCTTTACAGTTTCGGATTTTCTTAATTTTCTTCAATATTTCAAAATATACAAAATTTCTTAGTTTTTAAAATGATCAGATTTGAATATTTCTCAAATTTTCTTAATTTTTAATTTTCAGGTTCTCTGTTTTTTAAGTTTTCACATTTTCATTAACTAAATAAAAATTAAACAGTTTTTATTTTAATATTCAAAATTTTTTTGTTTAACTTGCGTCATTGGGGCTCGTTTTACGCAGAATTTCACACAGATTCCAAATTTGAGCTTAAAATCCACATTTGACAACTAAAGAACTTAGTTTATGAATCCACGACTGTGTAAAAAAACATAGTGCGCATTTACAAAGTAAGATAAGTAAGTGAAACCACATTTAAAAGAACAATTAAATACAAAATTGCTTAAAACTTTTGTCATTTAACTTATAAACGATAAGAGATAGCATTGCATTTGTCAGCGCTTCATAAAGTTAAAATTTGATTAGATTTCAAGTCAATGGCGCAAAATTGCGTTGACGCTAAGGTAACATCAGTTTGATTGGGGTTGCAAATGTAATATTGTAATAATAATTCATGAGTTATGCGCAAAATGGCATCAAATCCCCAAAAACAGCTTTTTTTAAGGATAAGAGACCAGTTTTTCAAAAATATGAGTTGACATAACAAAGTCTAATGACAGCAGATGTCAAAACATCATAGGTGATCCTATCTACGCAATACGTTTTTTTCCACAACCGTCTGTCGTAACTGTCGTTTCCATTGATTGATTTACGTAGGCACTAAAGTTTAATTAGTTTTAAACAGTAAATCCTACCAATCTAAGTGTAGAGTATGTTAAGGTGAGGCACTAACAGGTTAATGATTACAAAATAATTAAGTTTGCTTTCAACGACAAAACAAAATCATCGAACCTTGCATCCGGTAATTCTGATACGTTCGACCTTTTGTACCTTTGTTATTTATAATCCAGACTTTCTTTCAGTTTTTATCTCAAATCAAATTACTGAATTGGATTCTAAAGAACGTTTTTGTGGTATGAAAGAAGTGAAAAAACTGTGCGGCGACTAATTTTCCGTCTAACAACATCAGACTGATCCAACCACAGTGTGACAGAAGCGACAACTCGCCAAGAAGCGACGAATTCAAGGCGGGGAGGTGAAGGTCGGCGTCTACTGTGCCTATGATATACTTTACAGTGAAACACAGTTGATGACAAAAACTGCAAACATTTTGTTAGACAAATGTCAAATTAGGTTAAATTGTATAGTGTCCGGTGCGAGGTTGACACATTTTGACAGTTGACATTTAGGTTGGCAGCAAATTATGCTAAAATACACTAAAAACACTAAATTCCTACGCAAACTGGGCTGACAGTCAGTGGGCTTATTTTGTTATTTTAAATTTCGCGCGTAAATTTAGTGACTTCTGTCATTCAATCTCTCTCTGTACGAAATAGAATGACATATCTATCAACTTAATAAATGACAGTAACTAGAGTCGCTAGCAGATTTATTTTGGGCGTCAAATGCTAATAAATCAAACTTGAAAATTCTAATTTCCTAAAATGTCAAAATTCCGGTAAAACATAGAGCACACTTAAATTTACAGTTGATGACAAAAACTACAAAAATTTTGTTAGACAAATGTCAAATTAGGTTGAATTGTTTAGTCTCCGGTGCGAGATTGAGACATTTTGACAGTTGACATTTAGGTTGGCAGCAAATTATGCTACAAAATACACTAAAAATACTAAATTCCTACGCAAACTGGGTTGACAGTCAGTGGGTTTATTTTGTTATTTTAAATTTCGCGCGTAAATTTAGTGACTTTTCTGTCATTCAATCTCTCTCTGTACAAACTATAGTGACATATCTACAACTTAATAAATGACAATAACTAGTGTCGCTAGCAGATTTATTTTGGACGTCAAATGCTAATAAGTCAAACTTGAAAATTCTAATTTCCTAAAATGTCAAAATTCCGGTAAAACATAGAGCACACTTAAATTTACAGTTGATGACAAAAACTACAAAAATTTTGCTAGACAAATGTCAAATTAGGTTGAATTGTATAGTCTCCGGTGCGAGATTGAGACATTTTGACAGTTGACATTTAGGTTGGCAGCAAATTATGCTACAAAATACACTAAAACCACTAAATTCCTACGCAAACTGGGCTGACAGTCAATGGGCTTTCTTTGTTATTTTAAATTTAGCGCGAAAATTTAGTGACTTTTCTGTCATTCAGTCTCTCTCTGTACGAACTATAGTGACATATCTACCAACTTAATAAATGACAATAACAAGAGTCGCTAGCAGATTTATTTTGGACGTCAAATGCTAATAGGTCAAACTTGAAAATTCTAATTTCCTAAAATGTCAAAATTCCGGTAAAACATAGAACACACTTAAATTTACAGTTGACGACAAAAACTACAAAAATTTTGCTAGACAAATGTCAAATTAGGTTGAATTGTATAGTATCCGGTGCGAGATTGAGACATTTTGACAGTTGACATTTAGGTTGGCAGCAAATTATGCTACAAAATACACTAAAAACACTAAATTCCTACGCAAACTGGGTTGAATGTCAGTGGGTTTATTATGTTATTTTAAATTTCGCGCGTAAATTTAGTGACTTTTCTGTCATTCAATATCTATTTGTACGAACTATAGTGACATATCTATCAACTTAATAAATGACAGTAACTAGAGTCGCTAGCAGATTTATTTTGGACGTCAAATGCTAATAAGTCAAACTTGAAAATTCTAATTTCCTAAAATGTCAAAATTCCGGTAAAACATAGAGCACACTTAAATTTACAGTTGATGACAAAAACTACAATTTTGTTAGACAAATGTCAAATTAGCTTGAATTGTATAGTCTCAGGTGCGAGATTGAGAGATTTTGACAGTTGACATTTAGGTTGGCAGCAAATTGTTCTACAAAATACACTAAAAACACTAAATTCCTTCGCAAACTGGGCTGACAGTCAGTGAGCTTATATTGTTATGTTAAATTTTTCTGTCATTTAATCTCTCTCTGTACGAACTATAGTCATATATGTATATAAACTTAATTAAATGACAGTAACTAGAGTTGCTAGCAGTTTTATTTTGGACATCAAATGCTAATAAATCAAACTTGAAAATTCTAATTTCCTAAAATGTCAAAATTCCAGTAAAACATAGAGCCAACAGTGTTTATGTTCAAGGACGTTTCGCCTCAAAGTGATTGAATGCCGCTACTAGCTTCCACTGTGGTTTTCCATGCATGAATCGCAACCCCACTTCTTTATGCTCTGCTAATTACTGTTTCCTTCCTGCCCGGATTTGAGTCCACTTTTGTTGTTTTAAGCTGCATTCTGTTGAGATTCTGTGCACGTACCACTAAGTGATGTGTCTATGAGTAATGAAAGAAAATTGGTGCCAACTGTAATAATGGCTCAATTGTTTCGATGTATCAAGTGTAGTGAGTTAGGTGCGAAAGTTTGAAAGTGATGGCGGTTTTGTCGCTTCTGGGGAGTAAAGCCATTTTGGCGGTTTGTAATTTTTTGCTTTTGGTGAGTATTTTAAGAGGGGAAGGCGGTAATCTTGGTTTACTTTCTGTTGCGGTCTGGATATTTTGGTTAAATGCTAGGCTGGAGCGAATTAATTTTGTTCTTATGATCGGAGGATGGGTACTCAGGTTCTTAGTTATTGTAATTTTTAATTCAGTTTTGGAATAAAATTTGCAGATTTCTTAGGTTCCAAAAATATGAGGTCCACTTTCTCAAATTTTCTTATTTTTCAAGTTTTCATATTTTCTTAATTAAAAATGGTTTTAGTCCAGATCGTAAATGTTTCAGGGCTCTGCTTTTCAGGTGCTCAGGTTTTTTTCATAATGTTGTACCTCAGATTATCAATTTTTTTTCTCAGACTATGAATTTATTTTGTTTCAATTAAAAAAAATATATTTTTATTAATTTTTTTAATTAAAAAAAATTTAAATAAAAAATTAATAAATTGATTAACTGAGAAAAAAAATGATAATCTAAATGTTTTAGGGCTCTGCTTTTCAATTGCTCAGGTAAATATTCTACATTTCTCAGATTCATCAATTTATTATTTAATTTAATTAAAAAAAATTAATTGATAATCTGACACGTGTAGAACATTTAGTATATTTTTTTTACAGTTTTGAGTTTTCTTAAATTTTCTTCAATATTTCAAAATATAAAAAAATCCCTTAGATTTTAAAATTAGCAGATTTGAATATTTCTCAAGTTTTCTCAATTTTTAATTTTCAGGTTCTTTATTTTTTTAAGTTTTCACATTTTCATTAACTAAATAAAAAATTTCCTTAAACTTTTAACAGTTTTTATTTTAGTTTTCTGAATTTTTTTGTCCTCTCTTTTTAATGTGCTCAAAATTTTCAAATTGTTTTCTAAAATTTTTCAATTCTCTATGTTTTGAAAATTATTTTTAAAATTTTTATTCTCGAAATTTTTGCATTTCTAATGCGTTTTTTTATTTCCATTTTGTTCTAAGGGGGCAAAAAATCTAATTTTGACGTCGCCTCTTCTCATCAAATTTTTTTATAGGTTCTCAAATTCTCAGAGTTTCAATCTTCAAATTTCATGATTTTTCAATTTTTTTCAAAATTTTTCACTTATTTTAGGACTTATCTTTCAAGTTTTCATATTTTCTTATTTAAAATGGTTTTAGTTCAGATCGTAAATGTTTTAGGGCTCTGCTTTTCAAGTGCTCAGGTTTTTTTTTAAATGTTCTACACTTCTCAGATCATCAATTTATTATTTAATTTAATTAAAAATAATTAATTGATAATCTGAGACGTGTAGAACATTTAGTTTATTTTCTTTACGGTTTTGGGTTTTCTTAAATTTTCTTCAATATTTCAAAAATTAAAAAATTTCTTAGATTTTAAAATTATCAGATTTGAATATTTCTCAAGTTTTCTTAATTTTTAATTTTCACGTTCTTTATTTTTTAAGTTTTCACATTTTCATTAACTAAATAAAAAATTTCCTTAAACTTTTAACAGTTTTTATTTTAATTTTCTAAATTTTTTTGTCTTCTGTTTTTAAAGTACTTAAAATTTCCAAAATGTTTTCTAAAATTTTCCAATTCCCAATGTTTTGAAAATTATTTTTTAAATTTTTATTCTCGAAATTTTTGCATTTCTAATGCGGTATTTTATTTTTTTTTTGTTTTAAGGGGGTCAAAATATCTAATTTTGATGTCGTCTTTTTTTCTCAAATTCATTTTTAGGTTTTCAAATTCTCAGAGCTTCAATTTTCAAATTTCATGTTTTTTTCATTTTTTTCAAAATTTCTCACTTATTTTAGGACTTACTTATTTTTCAAGTATATTTTTATTAGGTATCAAATATGAATTTCTCAAATTTACTTTATTCCTAAATTTTTCTATTCTTTCGTCTGTAGGCATTATCTATCTCTTTCGATCTTCTACAGTTTGGGGAATTGATACCCGATGAATGGGAACAATTTTAATAAGAAGTGGGAGAGGAGTAGTGTCAGTGGGTGGCATTACTCCCCTCAATGCATCCTAGCGACAAAGTTCTCGAAAATTGTAACTCAAATTCATTGAGAAATACAATGCCTATCATTACTCTAAAAAAATAAAATTGTTGCATTTTGCATTCGAAGGACCAAATCCCTCTAATAGCGAAGAATTACTAAAGGAGCAATCATGTTAACACCTCGTCTTGCCAAAAATGATAAAACAATGCCACGACGCATGCATTCGCGCTGATGGGGGTAAATTATTTTTATCTTCCTCGCTCCAATGGCAATTATGGTTTTCTTTGTTGCGCTCATCTATTTGTCCATTAATCGGTCTTGGACTCACCGAAAATTCATGTTTCTTGATGTGTGTGAGAATGAAAGAATGCAAGAATCTCTTTCTCGCTCGGTGTCCCCCACTTTCTATTAAATTTAATTCCATGCATCGGGTGTCAATTCCCCAAACTGTATATGTAAATAACGATTTTGACTTGACAGGTTTGTTTAAATTTTTCTTCATTTTTGATGTCGGGATTTTAACGTCGTTTGCTTCTCTAAATTTTTAAATTTTAATTTTTCTTAATTTTTTGCAAGAAATATCACATCTGAAGGAATTTAAAAAAAAAATTAAAATCTAATTAAAAATTGAATTAATTTAATTTAAAAAAAATTAATTGATAATCTGAGACGTGTAGAACATTTAGTTCATTTTCTTTACAGTTTTCGGTTTTCTTAACTTTTCTTCAATATTTCAAAGTATAAAAAATGTCTTAGATGTTAAAATTATCAGATTTGAATGTTTCTCAAGTTTTCTTAATTTTTTATTTTTTAAGTTTTCACATTTTCATTAACCAAATAAAAAATTTCCTTAAACTTTCAACAGTTTTTATTTTAATTTTCTAAATTTTTTGTCATCTGCTTTTAAACTGCTCAAAATTTTTTCAAGAAAAATCACATCTGAATGAATGGTTCTATTTTTCATTGTTAAGGATCTCTAATTTTTAAGTTCTTTATTTCTCAAGTTAGCACGTTTCGAGTGCTCTAGTTTTTTATTCGGATATTAAAACACTAGTTCTAGCTATTAACGCATTTAAAACAAAAGTTTTTGAAAAACCTCTGTTACAACAGCAAATTAGAAAACATGTTTTCTACATTTCTGATTCACCATAATTTTTTTCCTTGAAACCTCAGAATTTTTATTTTTCTCATTTGAAAGTTTAATTCAAAATGTTTCTTATTTTTTGTTCTACATTATAAGGTTCAAAATTATAAGTTTATATGTAGTAAAATAGTCATATTATACACCAAATGGCATTTTGAAATTCTCAGACTTAAATTTCAAGTTTACTAGAATTTTTGCTATTTCTCAAGTTTCTGCCATCAAAAATTCTCAATTTCTGAATTTGAAGAGTTTGCAAATTTTCTTAATTTTTATTCCTGAGTCAATTCTTTGTTCTCAATTTTAAGAATCTTTGAGCTCCCAATTTTTTATTCCCTCTATGTTTTTAAATTTTCTGACATCAAAGTTACTCAAATTCTTTTTCATTTTTTTTAGATTTATGTCCATTATGCTTCGAAATTCTTAAATTTTTACTTTTTCGGAAGAAAATTCTTTTATTTTCAGGTTCTAAGTTTCCTCAATTTTAAGTTTCTCAGATTTGCTAGTTAATCAAATTCTAAAAACTAATATAAGTGAATAAATTAATTAAATGGCAAAAAATGGCGCAAAACAAATAACTTCTTCAAATAGGAAGGCAGAAAAACTATAAACCAACCTTTTTTATCTTGTTAAGAGAACAATTTCCTCTGTTTAACCTCAATTAAGAGAGACACGGTTAATTATCCGACTTTCTTTCTGACAACGAATTAATGTTAATAGCTACTTCTTGTCTAAATTACTTAACTCTTATGACTTAGATTTTATTATTTATGTATACTAATATAAGCACAATATCCATATGTTTAAATGCGTGAAATTATTGTTAGTATTATCCCGTTATTTTAAGTTGGTAACACTGAAGAAACAATTGAAAATGACATTTCTCTCGTAGCTTTCACTCAACCAAAATCTCATTGACTGAGTCTGCCAAGTAGTATATTGCGGAATGAGTCGTATGAGTAGCATATTACCACCCAGGTTGGTAGATTAACGACCGAGACCGAGCAGAATAAATTTTCGCGCAATTTCCAAGTACAAATTATATGTTTCAGGTATGCGGATTCCTGTTGATCACCGCCGGAATGTTGGTACTTCTGGACAACGAAAAAATCCTATTATCCCGCTTATTAACATCTGGACCTCTATCAACTCTGCCACAACCATTCCTGTTTTATGTGGCCATAGGATTAGCGTCTGTAGGCCTCATATTAACAGCAACTGGAATCTTAGGATGCTGGGCGTCGTGTATGCACAGTTACTACATGTTAACTGCCGTAAGAGAGCCTATTTTTAATCAGGGGTGCTATGGAAAAACTTTTACGTACGTTTTTCACAGCACAACTGATCAAAATTTTTGTATCGGACTGAATAATGAAGGGTTTTTTTAGTACTTTTTAATCATCATGATCGTGCTGGTGGGCGAATGCGTTGTTTATGCCACAGCGTGGGCCTGGCCTAATTGCTTGGGCTTAGAAGTGGATTCCCAAGCTCTGACCAAAACGTTGCAAAGGAATTATGGTAATGTGGGACAAGAGCAGTTCACTGCAGCTATCGACTTGGCGCAAACATTGGTAAGACTTTTCGAATTTCTAAACCTTCTCCTTCTCCTTTTCTAAACCCTAGAATTTGTGTTTCTAGAACCTCTTGTGTTTCTTTAGACTTCTTAAATTTCTTATTTTTGGATGTTTAAATTGTATGGGAATGAGTTTTAAGATACCTTGCATTTCAAAAGTTCTCTATTTTAGTCAAAATTTTCTACATTTTTAAAGCTTTTTTTTCATTTTTTTATCTTGTATTGATTCCGTATATTGGATTTTTTCTCTGTATTCTCTAACTTTTCTACATTTCCTAGATTTAGAACCTCCAGTACATATCTAGATTTTCTCCAAATTTGTCAGATTACAAACATTTACTTTTTTATCGTCAGAACTAAAAATTTCTCAATTTTCTTGTTTTAGATTTTTTAATTTTTTAATCGTTTTCAAACTTATTAAACGTTGTTTTCGGTCCGAAAAAGCTTCATGATGACCCTAAAAAAAATCTTTCAATAGTTATTTGTGTAGCAAGGCCAAAAAGGGCGATCAGCAAGAAATCGTCGTTTTGCATCGAAATAAGCGGATTTCCCTAAGAAATTTGATGATTTCGTGCATATTTCTGCCGTTTTCTTGCATTTCAGTCGTTCAGTCTTGATAAAAATTAGTGGTTTGGTAGATTTCAAGCTCTTCTTTGCGAATTCAAGCTAGAAAACGGCGAAAATCAGCGAGAAATCATCGTTTTGCATCGAAATAAGCGGTTTTCTCTAAGAAATTTGATAATTTCCTGCAGATTTCTGCTGTTTTTTTGCAATTCAGCCGTTGAATCTTGATAAAAATTGATGGTTTTGTAGATTTCGAGCTCTTCTTTGCGAATTCAAGCCAGAAAACCGCGAAAATCAGCGAAAAATCGTCGGTTTTTATCGAAATAAGCGGATTTCTCCAAGAATTTTGATGATTTCGTGCAGATTTCTAATGTTTTCTTTCAATTCAGTTGTTGAATCTTGATAAAAATTGATGGTTTTGTAAATTTTGTGCTCTTCTTTGCGATTTCAAGCCAGAAAACAGCGAAAATCAGCGAGAAATCGTCGTTTTTCATCGAAATAAGCGGATTTTTCTAAGAATTTTGATGATTTCGGGCAGATTTCTGCTGTCTTCTTGCAATTCAGTCGGTGAATCTTGATAAAAATTAATGGTTTTGTAAATTTTAAGGTTTTCTTTGCGAATTCAAGCCAGAAAACGGCGAAAATCAGCGAGAAATCATCGTTTTGCATCGAAATAAGCGGTTTTCTCTAAGAAATTTGATAATTTCGTCCAGATTTCTGCTGTTTTTTTTGCAATTCAGCCGTTGAATCTTGATAAAAATTGATGGTTTTGTAGATTTCGAGCTCTTCTTTGCGAATTCAAGCCAGAAAACTGCGAAAATCAGCGAAAAATCGTCGTTTTGTAACGAAGTAAGCGGATTTCTCTAAGAAATTTGATGATTTCGTGCAGATTTCTGATGTTTGCTAGCAACTCAGCCGTTGAATCTTGATAAAAATTGATGGTTTTGTAGATTTCGAGCTCTTCTTTGCGAATTCAAGCCAGAAAACAGCAAAAACCGGCGAGAAATCGTCGGTTTTTATCGAAATAAGCGGATTTCTCCAAGAATTTTGATGATTTCGTGCAGATTGCTAATGTTTTCTTTCAATTCAGTTGTTGAATCTTGATAAAAATTGATGGTTTTGTAAATTTTGTGCTCTTCTTTGCGATTTCAAGCCAGAAAACAGCGAAAATCAGCGAGAAATCGTCGTTTTTCATCGAAATAAGCGGATTTTTCTAAGAATTTTGATGATTTCGGGCAGATTTCTGCTGTCTTCTTGCAATTCAGTCGGTGAATCTTCATAAAAATTAATGGTTTTGTAAATTTTAAGGTTTTCTTTGCGAATTCAAGCCAGAAAACGGCGAAAATCAGCGAGAAATCGTCGTTTTGCATCGAACTAAGCGGATTTCTCTAAGAAATTTGATAATTTCGTGCAGATTTCTGCTGTTTTTTTGCAATTCAGCCGTTGAATCTTGATAAAAATTGATGGTTTTGTAGATTTCGAGCTCTTCTTTGCGAATTCAAGCCAGAAAACCGCGAAAATCAGCGAAAAATCGTCGTTTTGCAACGAAGTAAGCGGATTTCTCAAAGAAATTTGATAATTTCATGCAGATTTCGGCTGTTTTCTTGCATTCAGCCGTCGAATCTTGATAAAAATTGATGGTTTTGTAGATTTCGAGCTCTTTTTTGCGAATTCAAGCCAGATAACGCCGAAAATTAGCGAGAAGTCGTCGGTTTTTATCGAAATAAGCGGATTTCTCCAAGAATTTTGATGATTTCGTGCTGATTTCTAATGTTTTCTTTCAATTCAGTTGTTGAATCTTGATAAAAATTGATGGTTTTGTAGATTTTGTGCTCTTCTTTGCGAATTCAAGCCAGAAATCGTCGAAAATCAGCGAAAAATCGTCGTTTTGCATCGAAATAAGCGGATTTCTCTAAGAAATTTTATAAATTCGTGTAGATTTCATGTAGATTTCTTCTGTTTTCTTGCAATTCAGCCGTTGAAGCTTATCTAATAAAAATTAGTGGTTTTGTAGATTTCGAGCTCTCCTTTGCGAATTCAAGCCAGAAAACCGCGATTATTAGCGAGAAATCGTCGTTTTCCATCGAAATAAGCTGATTTCTCTAAGAAATTTGATAATTTCATGTAAATTTCGGCTGTTTTCTTGCAATTCAGCCGTTGGATCTTGATAAAAATTTATGGTTTTGTAGATTTTGAGCTGCGCCATAGATCGGCCAAAAATGTTTGTGGCCAGAAAAGACTTACTTTTAGGCCGCTTTTGAGGCCTAAAAATTTCATTTTTAGTTTAAGTCGCCTAAAAAATCTATTTTTGTCGATATCTAGTTTATTTGTAAAGAAAATTTTGGTTATCGGGGCTCATTTTACGCAGAATTTCACCCTAAATCCAAAACCGTTTTTATTTATTTGTCCATTTCTCTGAAATTACAATAGATAAAAAATTCGGTTTTCTCGAGCTTCTATCGCTTAAAATCAGCTCTCAGATATCCAAAATTTAATGGTCGATATTTTAGGACATTTCATCACCTGTTCTACAATCTCTTGGATTTCTTCTATATTTTGAAAAATTTTTGAGATACTAACTACATTCCTTATATTTAAATGCTTTAAAGTGCTTTGCTAAGTTGGCTCACTTTACTAGATTCCTTAAATTTCCTACTTTTTCCCCACATAACCTCAACTTTTTCACAGTTGCCCGTAGTAACTGGCTTATGTTTTCCATAGTAAACCTGATTAAACATATTTTTGTTGCAGTTTAACTGCTGTGGAGTGGAGTCGGCTAATGAATACGACACTTCGCTTTGGCGTCTTCAAGCTTTAGGGCCTTCGCTGGCGATACCTTTAACATGTTGTAAATTGGAAAATTACAACATTCCAAAAGCGTATCTGAATCCAATTCCGATTAATTCCACGTTATGTCAAGCTCTGGAGCCCAACAGACACGACGGATATAGACATACAGAGGTAAGTGGCCTTTTAGGTATTTGGTTTTCCAAAGGGAAATTACGAGAGTCTAAAATAAATCTAAGGAAACTAAACAGTGGATTTATGCACAATGTGGAGGATGTCAAGTGATTTTAAAGAAAATCTAAAACAATTCAAGAAATGTGTCAAAAGAATCTTAAAAATTCAAACAAAAAAGAGAAAAATGTTACGAAGCTTTTGTGAAATTTAAAGAGAATTTTTAGAAGAAAGTGAATTTTGGAAACGTATTGATACTAGAATGAAAGAACAAACATTTAGAGACTAAAACTAAAGCGAATTCTACAGATAAAAAGTCTAGGAAACCTAGAAAAAGGAAGAAAACACAGAGAAACTAAAGGAGCAAATGGAAAGTTTACCAGTAATAAGCTAGAAAGAATTCAGCAAACTTTTTTTGGAATTTCTACGAGTGAAATTTTCAATGTTAATAAAAATTATCTATAATTAAGACTTTTAAAGAAGAATAATTGTAGATAATATATAAAATTCAACGAGAATTTAAAGTAAATCTGGAATGAAAACCTAAAAAATCTAACAAATTCGAGCAGAGTTTGAAGTTTTGTAAAAAAATTTTAAAAATAACTGAAAAAAATCAAGAAAATCTAAAAAATTATGTTCGAGGACTTGAAATGTTTTTAAAATTCTAGGATATGAATATTTTCAGGTTTATAGTTTCATTGGTTCTCAACTTTTCAGCTTTGTCAAATTTCAAAATTTCAGATTTTTGATTCTTGGAAGTTTTCGGAAGCTTCGATATTTGTGTTTCAAATTTCGAATTTGCGGATTTTTATGTTTTTAGAATCTTAGATTTCTATAACCTGAAGTAAGTATTTAGTATTTCGTTTCCAAGACTCTGAAATTTAGGTCCTCAAATTCTAAGATATCTAAAGTCACAGGTATTTAGGTTTTAAAATTCTCAGACAGTTGAATCTTAATAAAAATTGATGGCTTTGTAGATTTCGAGCTCTTCTTTGCGAATTCAAGCCAGAAAACGGCGAAAATCAGCGAGAAATCGTCGTTTTGCATCGAAATAAGCGGATTTCTCTAAGAAATTTGATGATTTTGGGCAGATTTCTGCTGTTTTCTTGCAATTCAGCCGTTGAATCTTGATAAAAATTGATAGTTTTGTAGGTTTCTAGCGCTTCTTTGCAAATTCAAGCCAGAAAACTGCAAAAATCAGCGAGAAATCGTCGTTTTCATCGAAATAAGCGGATTTCTCTAAGAATTTTGATGATTTCGTGCACATTTTTGCTGTTTTCTTGCAATTTAGCCGTTGAACCTTGATAAAAAATTGATGGTTTTGTAGATTTCGAGCTCTTCTTTGCAAATTCAAGCCTAAAGAGGGCAAAAATCATCGAGAAATCGTCTTTTTGCATCGAAATAAGCGGATTTCTCTAAGAAATTTGATGATTTCGGGCAAATTTCTGCTGTTTTCTTGCAATTCAACCGTTGAATCTTCATAAAAATTGGTGGTTTTGTGGATTTCGAGCTCTTCTTTGCGAATTCAAGCCAAAAGAGGGCAAAAATCATCGAGAAATCGTCTTTTTGCATCGAAATAAGCGGATTTCTCTAAGAAATTTGATGATTTTGGCTAGATTTCTGCTGTTTTCTGGCAATTCAGCCGTTGAATCTTGATAAAAATTGATGGTTTTGTAGATTTCGAGCTTTTATTTGCAAATTCAAGCCAGAAAACCCCGAAAATCAGCGAGAAATCGTCGTTTTGCATCGAAATAAGCGGATTTCTCTAAGAATTTTGATGATTTCGTGCAGATTTTTGCTGTTTTCTTGCAATTCAGGCATTAAACCTTGATAAATAGTGATGGTTTTGTAGATTTCGAGCTTTTCTTTGCGAATTCAAGCCGGAAAACAACAAAAATCAGCGAGAAATCGTCGTTTTGCATCGAAATAAGCGGATTGCTCTAAGAAATTTGATGGTTTTGGGCAGATTTCCGCTGTTTTCTTGCAATTTAGCCGTTGAATCTTGATAAAAATTGGTGGTTTTGTAGATTTCGAGCTCTTCGTTGCGAATTCAAGCCAGAAAACGGCGAAAATTAGCGAGAAATCGTCGTTTTGCATCGAAATAAGCGGATTTCTCTAAGAATTTTGATGATTTCGTGCAGATTTTTGCTGTTTTTTTGCAATTCAGCCGTTGAATCTTGATAAAAATTGGTGGTTTTGTAGATTTCAAGCTCTTCTTTGCGAATTAAAGCCAGAAAACGGCGAAAATTAGCGAGAAATCGTCGCTTTGCATCGAAATAAGCGGATTTCTCTAAGAATTTTGATGATTTCGTGCAGATTTTTGCTGTTTTCTTGCAATTCAGCCGTTGAATCTTGATAAAAATTGGTGGTTTTGTAGATTTTGAGGTCTTCTTTGCGAATTCAAGCCAGAAAACGGCGAAAATCAGCGAGAAATCAATATTTTCAGGTTTATAGTTTCTTTGGTTCTCAACTTTTCAGGTTTGGCAAATTTCAAAATTTCAGATTTTTGATTCTTGGAAGTTTTCGGAAGCTTCGATTTTTGAGTTTCATATTTCAAATTTGCGCATTTTTATGCTTGTAGATTCTCAGATTCTTATATCCTGAAGTAGGTATTTAGTATTTCGTTTCAAAAATTCTGAAAGTTAGATCCTGAAATTCTAAGATATCTAAAGTCACAGGTATTTAGGTTTTAAACTTCTCTGTTTGTTTAGTTTTAAAAGAATTTAAGGAAAATTATACATACATGGAGCTAATTTAAAAAATCCAAAGAGAATCGAAAGAGAATAAATAGATTGTGAAGAAAGTCTAAATATTCTAGAAAGAGTAGACCAATAACTAAAGAGCTAGAAGATAGAAGAAGATGCAAACAGACTAGCGAGATAATCTAAGACAATTTAAGAATAAATCAAAGAAAATCTGAAAAAATACAAAGTATGGAGAATTTAATATACGAGAAAAATATAAAGCAAAAAATTAAAGAAATTTAAAGATTCTAAGGTTTTAGTAAAAATCTAGAGAATTTTTTTTGGGCTACTAAGACAGTTGGAAAAATCTATTAAGAGAATCTAGACATAAACTGATAGTCGACAATACTAAAATTGATTTAGTAAATATTTAGAAATCCAAAGAATGTTAGGTCACAATTTTAGGAAAATCCAAGGAAAGTCGAGAGTGAAACAAGAAAATGGAAATAAAAATTGTACAAAATTTAGACAAAGCCTAGAAAATTCTAAAGAAGATCCAAACAGAATTTAAGTAAATCTGATGATCCAAGGAAAAACACAGAGAATACAGACACAAAATTAGTGTCTCAATTGTATGTTCACTTGAAATTCTCGAAAGAATGAAAGTGTAGAAAATTTACGAATTTAGAGAAATGTAAAAATAACAATCTAGAAGAAATTAAGAGAGATTTTAAAGAAAATCTAACTAGACCTAGAATCTAAAAGACCAAAGAAAATTTAAGAAGCGACTCTAAGACAATGTGGAAACTCTATGGAAGGATAGAGAGGGTTTAAGAAGACTTCAAAAAAAAATAAGCATGATCTATAGAAAATCTAGATAAAATACAATGAAAATCTAGACAATATAAGCAGAATCTAAGGGAAATCTAGACCGAATCTAAAGAAAATCTTGATAATACAAGGTGTTTATAAATGTTTCTAGCATCAAGAATGGCTCTGGAATTCCTGTCATGTACCATTTTGCCGTTTTGTTTTCATAGTGAATATAACTATCTAGAAAATTATTGATAACAACGATTTTTAAGTTACGGTTTTGTGTTTAAGTTTATAATTTTCAGGTTTTAAACCACAATTAGAACAGTTTTCTTTTTCAAATTTTACTCTGCTACATGATTGACTCTACTACAAATGTCGGTTGAAATATCTAAGCCCGCATTTGTAATGAGCGGCAAATTTCTTTGACATTTCTTAGCCACTCTTGATGCTAGAAACATTTATAAGCACCCTGTATGTACATTTTCAGGTTGCATTCTGGATGGGCATAATTTTATGAACACCGGTATGTTCACTTGAATAGGCATAATTTGTAAGTTGCATTCTGGGTAGGCATAGTTTCCAGATCGCTGCGCTGATGAAATTTCTTAAATAGGCATAATTTTCAAGTTGCGTTCTAGAAAGGCATTATTTCCAGAACGCCGGTAAATTGACTTGAAAGGGCATAATGTCTAGAACACCGGAATGTTCACTTGTATGGGCATAATTTCCATATTGCTGGAAGGGCATAATTTACAGAACGCCGGTATATTGACATGAATAGGCATAATGTCCAGAATGTCGTAATGTTCATTTGGATGGGCATAATTTCTGTACTGCTTTCAGAAGGGCATATTTTACAAAACGCCGGTCTGTTGACTTGAATAGGCATAATTTTCAAATGAAATTTAGAGTATTTCGTTCTAATGTACATTTTGTAATAAATAAAGTTTAATTTTGGATATATGAGATTCATTATGGTTTATTAATTAGGCTTTTAATAAGCGATTTTTAGAAGCCGAAAGTGTTAATACTATATCAGGCATAATTTCCTAGTTGTGTTCACTTTATTTTGTGATCTAGAGGCGGCTATGAGATTTTGCTTCGAGTCATGTCAGAGAGATATTTACCAAATTGGACATAACCTCAAAACTGTGTTTTGGAACGGCATAATTTCTAAAATGCCGGTAGTTTACTTAAATGGGCAAAATTTTCAAATTGCGTTCTCGACGGGCATAATTTTCAGAACGCCGGTATGTTTACGTAGATGGGCATACTTTTCAGGTTGCGTTCTAGATAGGCATAGTTTCCAGATCGCTGCGCTGATGTAATTTCTTAAATAGGCATAATTTTCAAGTTGCGTTCTAGAAAGGCATAATTTCCAGAATGCCGGTATATTGACTTGAAAGGGCATAATGTCTAGAACACCGGAATGTTCACTTGTATGGGCATAATTTCCATATTGCTTTCTGGAAGGGCAGAATTTACAAAACGCCGGCATGTTGACTTGAATGGACATAATTTCTAAGTTGGGTTCTGGATGGGCATAATTTCCAAGTTGCGTTCTGGTTGAGAATAATTTCTAGAACGCCGGTATGTTCACTTGAAAGGGCATAATTTGTAAGTTGCATTCTGGGTGGGCATAGTTTCCAAATCGCTGCGCTGGTGTGTTTACTTAAATAGGCATAATTTTCAAGTTTCGCTTTAGAAAGGCATTATTTCCAGAACGCCAGTAAATTGACTTGAAAGGGCAAAATGTCCAGAACGCCGGAATGTTTACTTGGCTGGGCATAATTTCCATATTGCTTTCTGGAAGGGCATAATTTACAGAACGCCGGAATGTTGACTTGAATGGGCATAATTTCTAAGTTGCGTTATAAATACAAGTTTTGTTTTGGATGGGCATAATTTCTAAAACGCCGAAAAGTTTACTTAAATAGGCATAATTTTCAAGTTGCGTTCTAGAAAGGCATCAAAATCTTTAGATTTTTTTTGGGCTAGTAAGACAATTGGAAAAATCTCTTAGGAGAATCTTGACATAAACTCGCGAAAAGAAAATCTAGAAAATTCAAATTTCTCAAATTCCAGGGCTGCAATGACCACCTCCAACAATGGTACCGCCGCCACTTCCTCATTTTTCTGGGAACCGGTCTAGTCGCAGTCTTGGTGGAGTTTCTAGTACTACTCAGCACAATCCTGATGTGTACAAGAATCTACAAACACAATCAAGGCATGAAAGAAAACTCCAAGAACATCACGACTTCCAAAGTTGTTTCAACTCCAGTTCAGAGTTTCCAGCGAAGAACTCCCATAACAGCTTACACCAACGAAACGTACGCGATGAGCAACAGCTTTCGCCAGAATTATAAGCTAGTTGATAGGGTGTGATGGTGGCTGAAGGGCTTTGTTCTACCGAACAATGCCCATGGTTATGACGTGCGAAGGGCGGATGTTGAGTCCATGTTGTGGTAGTAGCGAGTAATTAGGCCTGCCATGGAAAACAAAACGTTCAAAATGGGCAATTGGCTTAGCATTTTTTGTTTCCAAAGCAGGCCTTGGCCAAAAATTGTAAATATTTTATTTCTCTATTAATATTTTTATTTTTAGCTATTATTACATATCTATTAAAGAATATTTAGTTTTCCACGAGTATTTCGTTCTAAAGTATATTTTGTGATAAATAAAGTCTAATTTCATTATGGTTTGTTAATTAGGCTTTTAATAAACGATTTTTAAAGGTCTGAAAGTGTGATTACTAAGTAGTCATAATTTTCAAGTTGCGTTCTAAAAAGACATCGGTAAGCTTACTTGGATGGGCATAATTTGCAATTTGCATTCTGGGTGGGCATAATTTCCAAGTTGCGTTCTAGATGGGCATAGTTTCCTGATCACTGCTCAGGTGTGATTACTTAAATGGGCATAATTTTCAAGTTCCGCTCTAGAAAGGCATTATTTCCAGAACGCCGGTATATTGATTTGAATGGGCATAATGTTCAGAACGCCGGAATGTTCACTGATAAGCATAATTTATATATTGCTTTCTGGAAGGGCATAATTTGTAAGTTGCATTCTAGGTGGGCATAATTTACAAGTTGCGTTCTAGATGGGCATAGTTTCCAGATCGCTGCGCTGGCGTAATTACTGAAATAGGCATAATTTTCAAGTTTCGCTTTAGAAAGGCATTGTTTCCATAACGCCGGTGTATTGACTTAAATGGGCATAATTTTCAAGTTGCGTTCTAGACGGGTATAATTCCCATAACGCCGGTATGTTTACGTAGATAGGCATAATTTTCAGGTTGGATTCTGGATGGGCATAATTTTATGAACACCGATATGTTTCTCTTGAATGGGCATAATTTTCAAGTTGCGTTCTGGGTGGGAATAATTTGAAGAACGCTGGTATGTTCACTTGGAAGGGCATGATTTGTAAGTTGCATTCAGGGTGGGCATAGTTTCCAGATCGCTGCTCTAGTGTGTTTACTTAAATAGGCATAATTTTTAAGTTCCTCTCTAGAAAGGCATTATTTCCAGAACGCCAGTAAATTGACTTGAAAGGGCATAATGTCCAGAACGCCGAAATGTTAACTTGGATAGGCATAATTTTCATCTTTTGGAAGGGCATAATTTACAGAACGTTGGTATGTTGACTTGAATGGGCATAATTTCTAAGTTGCGTTCTGGATGGGCATAATTTCCAAGTTGCGTTCTAGACGGGCATAGTTTCCAGATCGCTACTCTGGTGTGATTACTTAAATAGGCATAATTTTCAAGTAGCGTTTTAGAAAGGCATCATTTCCGGAATGCCGGTTCATTGACTTGAATTACCATAATGTCCAGAACGGAATGTCGGAATGTTCACTTGGATAGGCATAATTTCCATATTGCTTTCTGGAAGGGCATAATTTACAGAACGCCGGTATAATTAACATGAATAGGCATAATGTCCAGAATGTCGTAATGTTCATTTGGATGGGCATCATTTCTCTATTGCTTTCTGGAAGGGCATATTTTACAAAATGCAGGTTTGTTGACTTGAATAGGCATAATTTTCAAATGAAATTTAGAGTATTTCGTTCTAATGTATATTTTGTGATAAATAAAGTTTAAATTCGGATATATGAGATTCATTATGGTTTATTAATTAGGCTTTTAATAAACGATTTTTAGAAGCTGAAACTGTTAATACTTTAACAGGCATAATTTCCTAGTTGTGTTCACTTTATTTTGCGATCTAGAGGCGGCTATGAGATTTTGCTTCAAGTCATGTCAGAGAGATATTTACCAAATTGGACATAACCTCAAAGCTGTGTTTTGAAACGGCATAATTTCTAAAACGCCGGTAGTTTACTTAAATGGGCAAAATTTTCAAATTGCGTTCTAGACGGGCATAATTCCCAGAACGCCGTTATGTTTACGTGGATGGGCATAATTTTCAGGTTGGATTCTGGATGGGCATAATTTTATAAACACCGGTATGTTCACTTGAATGGGCATAATTTCCAAGTTGCCTTCTGGGTGGGAATACTTTCTAGAACGCCGGTATGTTCATTTGGAGGGGCATAATATGTAAGTTGCATTTTGGGTGGGCATAGTTTCCAGATCGCAGCGCTAGTGTGTTTACTTTAATAGGCATAATTTTCAAGTTGCGTTCTAGAAAGGCATTATTTCCAGAATGCCGGTATATTGACTTAAATGGCCATAATGTCCTGAACGCCGGATGATTACTTGGATGGGCATAATTTCCATATTGCTTTCTGGAAGGGCATAATTTACAGAACGCCGGTATGTTGACTTGAATGGACATAATTTTCAAGTTGCGTTCTAGACGGGCATAATTCCCAGAACGTCGGTATGTTTACGTAGATGGGCATAATTTTCAGGTTACATTCTGGATGCGCATATTTTTATGAACACCGGTATATTTTCTTGAATGGGCATAACTGTCAAGATGCATTCTGGGTGGGAGTAATTTTCAAGCTGCGTTCTAGATGGCTATAGTTTTCAAATTGCTGCGCTGGTGTGATTACTTAAGTAGGCATAATTTTCAAGTTGCGTTCTAAAAAAGCATTATTTCCAGAAGGCCGGTTTATTGATTTGAATGGGCATAATGTCCAGAAGGCCGGAATGTTTACTTGGATAGGCATAATTTCTATATTGCTTTCTGAAAGGGCATAATTTGTAAGTTGCATTCTGGGTGGGCATAATTTACAAGTTGCGTTCTAGATGGGCATAGTTTCCAGGTCAATACGCTGGCGTAATTACTTAAATACGCATAATTTTCGAGTTCCGCTCTAGAAAGGCATTGTTTCCATAACACCGGTATGTTGACTTGAATGGACATAATTTTCAAGTTGCGTTCTAGACGGGTATAATTTCCATAACGCCGGTATGTTTACGTAGATGGGCATAATTTTCAGGTTGGATTCTGGATGGGCATAATTTTATGAACACCGGTATGTCCACTTGAATGGGCATAATTTCCAAGTTGCGTTCTGAGTGGGAATAATTTGTAGAACGCTGGTATGTTCACTTGAAAGGGCATGATTTGTAAGTTGCATTCTAGGTGGGCATAGTTTCCAGATCGCTGCGCTAGTGTGTTTACTTAAATAGGCATAATTTTCAAGTTCCTCTCTAGAAAGGCATTATTTCCAGAACGCCAGTAAATTGACTTGAAAGGGCATAATGTCCAGAACGCCGGAATGTTAACTAGGCATAATTTTCATTTTGCTTTTTGGAACGGCATAATTTACAGAACGCTGGTATGTTGACTTGAATGGACATAATTTTCAAGTTGTGTTCTGGATGGGCATAATTACTCAGTTGCGTTCTAAAAAGACGTCATTTCTAGAACGCCGGTATATTGACTTAAATGGGCATAATGTCCAGAACGCCGTAATGTTTACTTGGATGGGCATAATTTACAATTTGCATTCTCGGTGGGCATAATTTCCAAGTTGCGTTCTAGCTGGACATAGTTTCCAGATTACTGCTCAGGTGTGATTACTTAAATAGGCATAAGTTTCAAGTTCCGCTCTAGAAAGGCATTATTTCTATAACGCCGGTATATTGACTTAAATGGGCATAATTTTCAAGTTACGTTCTAGGCGGGTATAATTCCCATAACGCCGGTATGTTTACGTAGTATGTTTACGTAGATAGGCATAATTTTCAGGTTGGATTCTGGATGGGCATAATTTTATGAACACCGGTATGTTCAATTGAATGGTTATAATTTCCAAGTTGCGTTCTAGATGAGCATAGTTTCCAGATCGCTGCGCTGATGTGATTTCTTAAATAGGCATAATTTTCAAGTTGCGTTCTAGAAAAGCATCATTTCCAGAATGCCGGTATATTGACTTGAATGGACATAATTTTCAAGTTGCCTTCTAGACGGGCATGATTCCTAGCACACCGGTATGTTTACATTGATGGGCATAATTTTCAGGTTACATTCTGGATGAGCATAATTTTATGAACACCGGTATGTTTCCTTAAATGGGCATAATTGTCAAGATGCATTTCTGGGTGGGAGCAATTTTCAAGTTGCGTTCTAGAAGGCCATAGTTTCCAGATGGTTGCGCTGTTGTGATTACTTAAGTAGGCATAATTTTCAAGTTGCGTTCTAGAAAGGCATCATTTCCAGATAGCCGGTATAATGACTTGAATGGGCATAATGTCCAGAACGCCGGAATGTTTACTTGTTTGGTCATAATTTCTAATTTGCATTCTGGATGAACATAATTTCCAATTTTCGTTATGAATACAAGTTTTGTTTAGGATGGGCATAATTTCTAAAACGCCGAAAAGTTTACTTAAATAGGCATAATTTTCAAGTTGCGTTCTAGAAAGGCATCATTTCCAGAACGCCGTTATATTGACTTGAATGGGCCAATGTCTAGAACGCCGGAATGTTCACTTGAATGGGCATAATTTCCATATTGTTTTCTGGAAGGGCATAATGTACAGAACGCCGGTATGTTGACTTGAATTGAGATAAATTTTAAGTTGTGTTCTGGATGGGCATAATTTTCAAGTTGAGTTCTAGACGGGCATAATTTCCAGAACGCCGGTATGTTTACTTGAATGGGCATAATTTATAAGTTGCATTCTGGGTGGGCATAATTTCCAAGTTGCGTTCTAGATAGGCATAGTTTCCAAATCGCTACTCTGCTGTGATTACTTAAATAGGCATAATTTTCAAGTTCGGCTCTAGAAAGGCATCATTTCCACAAGGCCGGTACATTGACTCAAATGGGCAGAACGCCGAAATGTTTACTTGGATGGGCATAATTTCTAAGTTGCGTTCTGGATGGGCATAATTTTATGAACACCGGTATGTTTACTTAGATGGCCATAAATTCTAAGTTGCGTTCTGGATGGGCATAATTTCCAGTACGCTCGTGAATACGAAAGTTTTCAGATTTTTAATTTTTTAAATTGCTGAAAAGTTTTACAGTCTTTCAAAATTTCAGGTTTTCTACTGATCAACATAGGTTTTCATATTCGTTGGTTCTCAAGTGTCAAAAAATACGTACAAACTACCGATTACATGCCCGTAAAATCACAATAATTGACTTCATTAATCAACGATTTGAATCAAACTAAGCACACATTTAAAAATCATAATTTATTGAACCAATCAATACAACATTGATATGACATGAATAATACGTACAATTTGTATTTAAAATAGAGCTAAAATGCATTATATAACTTTTGCTGAAGCATTATTATTATTACTGTGAAAATAATATGTATATCATTTTTTCCTAATTCTAATCTTGTGAGCAGCTTAGATATCTAAAATACTTATCAGTTACACCATTCAATGAAACAGTGACATGTTGTAAAGTATACAAAAATCGGTGCAAAATGGCGAATAAGATTATCAAAATGATAAAAACATTTCTATATACAGTGATTCGAAATGACAAGGTTATCAAAATTTCGATGTTTTCTGGGTACATGTGACAGCTAAAGACTTGCAGAACACTACTTTATATTATAGTCAGCATTGGCAACAGAGTGTACATATTTAAACATGTAAATCATACAGGTACAACAGTAAAAAATAACAACGAAACAACCGGAAAATAACGAATCACAAGTGTCAACTGTATTAAACATACTCGTACGAAAAACTTGTATTTTACGCAGTTGATACATAAAGTACTATTTTGGTTTCGTTATTTTCTGATGAAATCATTTAGTTTCTGCGATTTGTCTACAATGTTAATGAAAAGTGAGCGATTTGGCACATTTATAAAAATGATTTGCGCTTTATTTACAACAAGAGATTCTTAACGTCTAGAGACAGCAGACATTTAAACTTTATAATTACCATTTTTAGTAATTTTCAGTTTATAATTAATGGGCGGATAATTTACACTTTTTATGTACACGTACAATTATCATATCTCGGTTCTTACATTTGCGCAAAGAGAAGAGAAACTGTGCATTAATGGAGTCCATTAATCAACGATTTTACACTTTAGTGCAAATATAACAAACAGATATTTTATGATTAGATTTCTTATCAAAATTAAACGAGAAACGATAGTTAGAGAAAAGTACCTACAAAGAAAAAATCGAGAAAAAAGCTCACATTTTTTTAAATGTGGCGCTATACCCGGAACGACCCTATGAATAACGTGTACGTGTTTGAAACACTTTCATATCATAAAATTACGGCATTGTTGATTGTGTAATTGATTTTGATACTCAAAGACACTTACAAATATTGCTAACTGTGGTTGAGTCTACAGGGCTTCCATAAATGTTTCTAACTGTTGTTACATTCTTTTGTGAAAACCCCGTATCTGCATTCCGATCAATAACCCAGCACAATTTTCAGAGTTATATACAATATACAAATCGAAAACGAGATCATTAATTAATTCTAATCACAACACGTCATAATGAATTACTTTAACATAATTACGTGAAGCCTTGACTTCGTAATTTTTCCCCATCCACGATCTTGGAGTTCGTTTTCTTTCGTAATTGATCATAAACCACTTCTTTCAACATTCCCCACAGCTCCTCCTTATCCAGAAGCACGTATTGATCATTTTTTATTTCTGGAGCGAACGTCGCTAACGACTCCTCCGGGACCCCCTCTGCGTGCTTCTCCATGTACTTATCCGGGACGTTCTGCAGCATCGTATTGACGTGTTTAACCGGAGTGGAAGTCGTTGAAGTCGAAGTTGGAGGAGTCGTTTTGTCATCAATCGCGATGAGATTCTCCTCGATCATCCTGTCGCTTTTGGTGGCGGTCGGCAACTTCACTTTCGTTGGAGCGGTGGTGGAGGGCAACTTCGCCGTCTTGTTGCGCTCGTTCAACGGGATGGAGTCGTTATCGACGTTGATGGTGTAAGTCGCCACACTCAACACCTCCAGCTTTGGAGAAGGAACCGGGGAATTATCGGTCGTGGTATGGACAGTGCTGGTTATGGTTGTAACATCTCTGATGCAATTCTCCGGTATGTAAAAGAACGGTTTGTTGCGATTCGTGTTGTTCTTCCCGAACCACGTAATGAGATCGTCCTCAGTGATCGACTTCAGCAAGTTGCTTCCAATCTGAGTGTGGAAGAAGATTTCCGCGGACAAGTCCTGTCTTCCTGCGGGATAAATCTTAGCGTATCCTGGACGGAGAGAGGAAATCACAAAGGCGCTTCTGGCCATGTACTGGACGCAAACTGGACATTGTGTTGAAACGTTGGCGAAGATGAACCATAATTCATTGTCGTGGAAGTTGTGTTGCATTTCGGACATGTCTTCGGGGGGGTTCAACAGTTGGGGCGGGGTAGTATCTAGTTCGTATCCGGAGAATAGTGAGATTTCCAGGCGTAAGATTCCGGATGGGGTTTTGCCTTTCCACCGGAAACATGTTTTTAGTTTTAGCATCGGGAGTTTGCCTTCGATTTCTTCGACGGAGCTGCGGTCGGGGAGGATTTCTTGAATGACGCCGGACCAGAGCTCGAGCAAGGGGGTGGTGTTCTTCACGGAGTATGTGGAGTAAGAGACTTTGCCCTGGAATAAAAAAACATCGAATAGAATTCTGATTCTTAGATTCTGAAATTCTCTAATTGTTAATTTTCCGGTTTTCCGGATGAATGCGAATAAAAAAAAACACTATTTAGATAAAATTTGATAAAAATCTAACCATACACTTAAAGGAAGATGAAAATATAATGCAAAAACAAAAAAACGAGTACATAATATATGTAAAGAATAATTAAAAAAAGTAGAATATAAAGAAGAATTCAAAGAAAACGATTAAATTTAACGGAAAGGAGATTATAAATGAACAGTTAAAGAACAATCTAAAATAAAATTTCATGAATCTTCTTACAAAAAAGTAGAAAAAAGATCTAAAGGATTACTTTTGCAAAAGATTACAATTGCAAGAAAACAGCAGAAATCTGCACGAAATCATCAAATTTCTTAGAGAAATCCGCTAATTTCGATGCAAAACGACGATTTCTCGCTGATTTTCGCCGTTTTCTGATTTGAATTCGCAAAGAAGAGCTCTAAATCTACAAAATCACCAATTTTTATCAATATTCAACGGCTGAATTGCAAGAAAACAGCAGAAATCTACACGAAATCATAAAATTTCTTAGAGAAATCCGCTTATTTCGATGCAAAAGGACGATTTCTCGCTGATTTTCGCCGTTTTCTGGCTTGAATTCGCAAAGAAGACCTCAAAATCTACAAAACCACCAATTTTTATCAAGATTCAACGGCTGAATTGCAAGAAAACA
Organism: Gnatocerus cornutus; assembly: GCA_029298725.1. Lineage (NCBI taxonomy): Eukaryota > Metazoa > Arthropoda > Insecta > Coleoptera > Tenebrionidae > Gnatocerus > Gnatocerus cornutus. Next base: position 2,172,197 of record CM055514.1, on the reverse strand, counting down.
GCAGAAATCTGCACGAAATCATCAAATTGCTTAGAGAAATCCGCTTATTTCGATGCAAAACGACGATTTTTCGCTGATTTTCGCCGTTTTCTGGTTTGAATTCGCAAAGAAGAGCTCGAAATCTACAAAACCACCAATTTTTATCAATATTCAACGGCTGAATTGCAAGAAAACAGCAGAAATCTGCACGAAATCATCAAATTTCTTAGAGAAATCCGCTAATTTCGATGCAAAACGACGATTTCTCGCTGATTTTCGCCGTTTTCTGGTTTGAATTCGCAAAGAAGAGCTCTAAATCTACAAAACCACCAATTTTTATCAATATTCAACGGCTGAATTGCAAGAAAACAGCAGAAATCTACACGAAATCATAAAATTTCTTAGAGAAATCCGCTTATTTGGATGCAAAAGGACGATTTCTCGCTGATTTTCGCCATTTTCTGGCTTGAATTCGCAAAGAAGACCTCAAAATCTACAAAACCACCAATTTTTATCAAGATTCAACGGCTGAATTGCAAGAAAACAGCAGAAATCTGCACGAAATCATCAAATTGCTTAGAGAAATCCGCTTATTTCGATGCAAAACGACGATTTTTCGCTGATTTTCGCCGTTTTCTGGTTTGAATTCGCAAAGAAGAGCTCGAAATCTACAAAACCACCAATTTTTATCAATATTCAACGGCTGAATTGCAAGAAAACAGCAGAAGTCTACACGAAATCATAAAATTTCTTAGAGAAATCCGCTTATTTCGATGCAAAAGGACGATTTCTCGCTGATTTTCGCCGTTTTCTGGCTTGAATTCGCAAAGAAGACCTCAAAATCTACAAAACCACCAATTTTTATCAAGATTCAACGGCTGAATTGCAAGAAAACAGCAGAAATCTGCACGAAATCATCAAATTTCTTAGAGAAATCCGCTTATTTCGATGCAAAACGACGATTTTTCGCTGATTTTCGCCGTTTTCTGGTTTGAATTCGCAAAGAAGAGCTCGAAATCTACAAAACCACCAATTTTTATCAATATTCAACGGCTGAATTGCAAGAAAACAGCAGAAATCTACACGAAATCATTTTCTTAGAGAAATCCGCTTATTTCGATGCAAAAGGACGATTTCTCGCTGATTTTCGCCGTTTTCTGGCTTGAATTCGCAAAGAAAATTTCTTAGAGAAATCCGCTTATTTCGATGCAAAAGGACGATTTCTCGCTGATTTTCGCCGTTTTCTGGCTTGAATTCGCAAAGAAGACCTCAAAATCTACAAAACCACCAATTTTTATCAAGATTCAACGGCTGAATTGCAAGAAAACAGCAGAAATCTGCACGAAATCATCAAATTGCTTAGAGAAATCCGCTTATTTCGATGCAAAACGACGATTTTTCGCTGATTTTCGCCGTTTTCTGGTTTGAATTCGCAAAGAAGAGCTCGAAATCTACAAAACCACCAATTTTTATCAATATTCAACGGCTGAATTGCAAGAAAACAGCAGAAATCTACACGAAATCATAAAATTTCTTAGAGAAATCCGCTTATTTCGATGCAAATCGACGATTTCTCGCTGATTTTCGACGATTTCTGGCTTAAATTCGCAAAGAAGAGCTCGAAATCTACAAAAGCACCAATTTTTATCAAGATTCAACGGTTGAATCGGAAGAAACAGCAGAAATCTGCACGAAATCATTTTTTCAAATTTCAATTGCAATTGCAGAGAAGCTGCTGGAAAATCTACGAAAGAAAAAACAATAAAAAGTCTACAAAAGAATCTAATAGGCAGTCTAAAGTTGACTTGAATCTAAAGGAGAATCTAAAGAGGAAAATTAATAAAATCTAAAGAACATATTACTATTGAAAAATCTATGAGAAAATCAAAAGGAGAATGTAAAGAAGAATTAAAAGTTGGGAAATGAACGGTAATGCAAGGAAAATTTGAAGAGAAGCAAAGAAGAATTTTCAGAAAGCAATAAAATAAAATTAAAGAAAGAAATAAAAGAAAAGTTAAAACTGACACCGACCTATTGACGTGCAATTAAAATCTAAAGGAGCAGATGAAGGACAATATAAAGAAAAACTCAAAGAAAATTTTAAAGTTGACAAAAATTGAACGGAATAACAAAATAAAATGCCAACATGGAATCTGAGAGAAAAAACTCAAGGAGATGCGAACAATCTAAAGATAAATCTAGTGGAGAATCTAAAAAAAGAGAAAATAAACAAGAGTCTACAAGAGAATCTAGCAGAAGCTGTAGAATAAGAGAGAGAGAGAGAGAGAAAGAAGGGTAAGCGCATAAAAAAATAAAAAAAGAAATTAGAAAGAAGCTAAAAGAAAATTAAAAGAAAACTATGAAAGCCAATCGAAAAACCTAAAGGAGAACTCAGTTTAAAGTTTATCCTGATGGAAAATCTAAAACACAATTTGAAAGGAAATTTCAAAGAAGATCACACGGCAAATTAGAAGAAAAACCTATAAGAAAAGAATCTACAGTAGATCCGAAATAGGAATCCTAAAAAAATTCAAGAAAGAGTATAACAATAAAACTGAAAAAAAATAAGATAAATTTAAAAATAATAATGTAAATGAAAAAATAAAGGACAAGAATAAGATGAATCTAAAGCATCCAAAGTACAATTTAATCAAAAACTGAAGAATTTAACAAAAAATTGTAGGCAAAAACTAAAGGAAAATCTTAAAAAAAGTCAAAGCAAATTTAAAGGATAATTTAAAAGAAATGCAAAAAATAAATTTAAAGAAGAATCTAAAGAACCTGAAGGAAAATCTGGAGGTCAAAATATAGAAAGGAATTGAAAGAAAAAGAGAAAATTTAAACGAAGATCTAAAGCAGAATCTAAGACAAAATTTAAACGAAAATTTAAAAAATCTTTAACGAAAAATCTAAAAGAGAAAAGAAACTACAGACGGGAGAAAATAATAAAGTCTAAAAAGTAACTTAATAAACAATCACGACGAGAAAATATGATGAGAAAAAATGGAGATTTGAAGAAATTTAGAAGAAAATTATATTGTAAAATGTAAAGAACATCCAATGGATAATGTAAAAACATTTAAAAAAAACTAAAGGAGAATTTTCAGAAGGCAGTAAAACAGAATTTAAAGGAAGAGCAAATGAAAAAATTAAATGGACTTTTAATGAAAAACTTAAGGAGAGTGCAAAACACAATTTGAAGAAAAAGTTAAGGGCGAATATGAAGAAGAATCCTGTGGAGAATCTGGTCAATCTTAAAGAGCATATAAAAGACAATACGTAAAAATAAAACATAATGGAAAGACGAATCTATACGAAAAACAATATCTAAATGTGAAAATGAAGGACAATAAAAAGAAAAATGGTGAGAAAACTTTAAAGAATAGTCTATGGGAGAAAATGAAGGAGCAGATAAACAAGGTAATAAAGGGGAATGGAGATTAAAATCTAAAGTAGTGGTAAAATATGGAATATGGATAAAATCTAAAGGAGAATCTAAAAGAAAAAAAATCTGAAGATGATGTAAAAGGCGAATGTAAGGCTCAAATTAAGATAAATCTAAAGCTAAATCTTAAAGAGAATTTAAAGAACAATGTAAAAGACCCAATATAAAAAAGTGTACGAAAGGTAATATAAACAAAAAAAAAGTTATTGAAATGAAAATTAAAAGGCAAAACAAAAGAAGAAGAAGAAGAAGAAGGTAGAGTCTAAAGAAGAAAAGTAAAGTAATATTTAGATAGAAAGGAAAATGTACGCGAGATACTAAAACTAAAACAGAACGTTGAAATCTTAAAAGTAAAGAACAATCCAAAGAGCAATCTAAAAAAAACAATTTAAAAGAGAGAATGTCTTACCTGAATAGTGGCACAGCCAGCTCCAGTAGCATAAACGAAAACCTTCGTCGGAAGACTTGGCAGATGAAGAGTCTGCGACGGTTTCTCCCCTCTCAACTCCAAAGTATCTGTAAGCTCCATTCCAGAAGTCGCCAAAGACACAGTCAAAGCACGATGTCTGTCCTTCACCAATAGATCATACTGAGTGAAAATCTTCACCGCCTTGTATAGCATCTCCGGGTGCTTATCCAGCATGTGTGACCGATAGAAGAGATACTTCGCCACACTCTCAGCAAACTTCAAATCCCCAAGAATGCAAAACGTCGATAGCGCATGAAGAGACGCTCTGTACTCGTCCAAAGTCGTCGCCAAAGGCTCCTTGAAGGTCTTCTCAGCTTCCGATTCGTACAACCAATCCGCTGCGTCTCTTCGCGGGATGAAATGTGGCCACCCGAATTCACCGTCTTCAGTGGTGGAGACGTTTCTTAGTTTCTCGATGGCCCAGGAGGCGGTAGCACTGCGAACTAGAACTAGAGCTAGCGCCACCACAGCTATTGTTTCCGGAGTCTGCAACTTCGGAAGGCTGTTCTCTAGGAAAATCTTCGCTTTTTGGAGAGTATCGGCATCTGCGTCGCTTTCAACACCGATGTTGTACAACGCGATGAGAGTTTCAGCCGTAACTTCAATGACGTGTTCACCGCTCATATTTCCATGTTTCGACAATTTGATGTCTGCAGGAAGTGGGGTGAATCGGCCGTCGTCTTCTTGGCGGAGTTGCACCCAGCGTTTAATGGCTTGGATCAGATCAGGATCGACACTGAAGTACGACTGGACTTGGGTCAAGGCTTCTAAAATAGCGACAGTGTTGGTGTGGCTGCCCAGCATTTGGTGCTCGCTGAAGGAGTTGTCTACTTTGCGATACGAAAGAATTGCTTGGATCTGGAGGAAATCGTTTATTAATGATGGCTATTAATAAACGATACTTACGTTTCCAGGCAGACTCTGTAAAGCTTCCATCCGTTCGGTTTTGTTGGCTTTTTTGCCGAGGTGTTGTAAAGTTAGGAGGGGAGTCAAAGCGGCTAAAGCTCCAGAAAGGCCACCACCTTCGATTTTCTTGTTTATGGAAGGTAAAGCTAAGCCTCCTGTGACGAGGAGCTTTCCCCATTCCGAACCGGGGACGACTGATTTTGGGGTGTCTAAGTGGAGGACTTGGGAGAAGCCGGCTTCTTCGTTAAAATTCCAGATTCTGGAAAAATCGTTTATTAATGAATTATTAACGAATGATTTATTATTGTAGAAATTACATTGAAACTTGATTTAATTAATCTCGCGTTATTTCATTCTGTCGAATCACACTGTAGACGTGACAGATTAATGAAAAAAAAAAAGAAATGGAAAAGAAAATTAAAAGGCTAAACAAAAGAATAAAAAGAATTTTAATGTTACAATAATAAAATTAGGTCTTTTTATTACTTGGACTTGCTTATTGAATACACCGAATTTCAAAAATGTAGAACAAAAAAAACCAATTTTGGAAATTTTTACCCTATAATTAGTCAAAATTTTGAACACTTTTGCATATACACATGTAATTCGGACAATTTTAATGTTACAGTAATAAAATTTAATCTTTTTATTACTTGAGACTTGTTTAATGACTGCGCAGAATTTCAAAAATTTAGATTAAAAAAAACGAGTTTTAGAAATTTTTATTCTAAAATGAGTCAAAAGTGCCAACATTTTTTTATTTGCACCTTTTATGCTGACAATTTTAATGTTACATTAATAAAATTTGGTCTTTTTATTACTTGAGATTTGCTTATTAACTGCGCCAAATGTCAAAAATATAGAACGAAAAAGACGAATTTTGGAAATTTTTACTCTATAATTAGTCAAAATTTTAAACATTTTTGCATATACACCTGTAATTCGAACAATTTTAATGTTACAGTAATAAAATTTGAGTTTTTTATTACTTGAGACTTGTTCAATGACTGCGCAGAGCTTCAACAATTTAGACAAAAAAAGACGAGTTTTAGAAATTTGTATTCTAAAATGAGTCAAAAGTGCCAACATTTTTTTATTTGCACCTTTTATTGCGACAATTTTAATGTTACATTAATGAAATTTGGTCTTTTTATTACTTCAGACTTGCTTATTGACTACGCCGAATTTCAAAAATGTAGAACGAAAAAAACAAATTTTGGAAATTTTTACTCTCTAATTAGTCAAAATTTTAAACATTTTTGCATATACACCTGTAATTCGGACAATTTAAATGTTACAGTAATAAAATTTGAGGTTTTTATTACTTGAGACTTGTTTAATGACTGCGCAGAGCTTCAAAAATTTAGACAAAAAAAGACGAGTCTAAGAAATTTTTATTCAAAAATGAGTCAAAAGTGCCAACATTTTATTATTTGCACCTTTTATTCTGACAATGTTAATGTTACATTAATGAAATTTGGTCTTTTTATTAATTGACATTTGCTTATTGACTACGCCGAATTTCAAAAATATAGAAAGAAAAAGACGAATTTTGGAAATTTTTACTCTATAATTAGTCACAATTTTAAACATTTTTGCGTATACACCTGTAATTCGGACAATTTAAATGTTACAGTAATAAAATTTGATGTTTTTATTACATGAGACTTGTTTAATGACTGCGCAGAGCTTCAAAAATTTTGACAAAAAAAGACGAGTCTTAGAAATTTTTATTCAAAAATGAGTCAAAAGTGCCAACATTTTTTTATTTGCACCTTTTATTCTGACAATGTTAATGTTACATTAGTAAAATTTGGTCTTTTTATTACTTGAGATTTGCTTATTAACTACGCCCAATTTCAAAAATGTAATACAAAAAAGTCCAATTTTGGAAATTTTTACTCTATAATTAGTCAAAATTTTGAACATTTTTGCATATACCCCGGTTATTCGGACAATTTTAAAGTTACAGTAATAAAATTTGAGTTTTTTATTAATTGAGACTTGTTTAATGACTGCGCAAAGCTTCAAAAATTTAGACAAGAAAAGACGAATTTTAGAAATTTTTACTCTATAATTAGTCAAAATTTTGAACATTTTTGCATAAACACCAGTTATTCGGACAATTTTAAAGTTACAGTAATAAAATTTGAGTTTTTTATTACTTGAGACCTGTTTAATGACTGCGCAGAGCTTCAAAAATTTAGACAAAAAAGACGAGTTTATTAATCGTTTATTAATGAAGTATTAACAAATGATTTATTATAATAGAAATTACATTGAAACTTGATTCAATTAATCTCGCGTTATTTAATTTTGTCGAATCACTCTGTAGACGTGACAGATTAATGACCGCCCGCAAAATCGTGCAGTAATGGACAAATCATAATTAAACCTGATAAATGTATTTATCCACAAAGATATATTTTCAGCGAAATATGAAACCAATTATTTATAGGTTGTCCATGGCAATTTATCTCATGTCTCCTCCTTAAGTTTAGTAGATTGATGATGTGGTGAACTTTGAACGACTGACATTCTTCCAAATAGTTACATCGATCTTGTTAATGCTACCAGCTCAAACTTGTGCGTCCCTTTATTGCGTTGAGATTCTTGTTGCGTGTTATTAATTTTTATAGAATCAGGAGTTTCGACGCTAAAATCGTTTATTAATAAACGGTTCTACTTTTTAAATTTTATCTCGGACTATCGGACGCGATTAATTACAACTTTTTTATTGACTGCGCCCAATTTCTGAAATTTAGATCGAAAAAAAGTAAATTTAGAATATGTTCCTTCTGAAATTTTAAAATAATTAAAATAATTAAAATTTCGGACAGTTTTTATTTGCAGCTTTAATTTTGTTAATTTTAATGTTCCAGTAATGAAATCTGGCTTTTTATTATTTGGAACTTGCTTAATGTCTGTGCCGAATTTCAAAAATTTTGATCGAAAAAAACTCCATTTTAAAAATTTTTATTCTAAAATTAGGCAAAAGTTCTACATTTTTTCATTTGTATCTTTTATTGTGACAATTTTAATGTTACATTAATGTGGTATGGTTTTTTGATTACCTGAGATTTGCTTATTGACTACGCCGAATTTCAAAAATGTAGAACGAAAAAGACCAATTTTTGAAATTTTTACTGTATAATTAGTCAAAATTTTGATCGTTTTTGCATATGCACTTTTTATTCGGACAATTTTAATGTTACAGTAATAAAATCTGATCTTTTTTACTTGAGACTTGTTTAATGACTGCGCAGAAATTCAAAAATTTAAATAAAAAAAGACGAGTTTTAGAAATTTTTATTCTAAAATGAGTCAAAAGTTCGAACATTTTTTCATTTGAATCTTTTATTCGGACAATTTTAATGTTACATTAATGAATTTTTAACTTTATATTACTTGAGATTTGCTTATTGACTACGCCGAATTTCAAAAATGTAGATCAAGAAAGACAAATTTTGGAAATTTTTATTCCATAATTAGTCAATATTTTGAACATGTTTGCATATACACCTCTTATTCGAACAATTTTAATTTTCCAGTAATAAAATTTAATCTTTTTATTACTTGAGACTTGTTTAATGACTGCGCAGAAATTCAAAAATTTAGATTTAAAAAGAAGAATTTTGGAAATTTTTATTTATTTTATTAAGTCAAAAGTTAGTCTAACATTTTTTTATTTGTATCTTGTATTCTGACAATTTTAATGTTACAGTAATAAAACTTAACCTTGCGATTACGCGAGACTTTCTTATTAACTGCTCTGAATTTCAAAAATTTAGGACAAAAAAAACGAATTTTAAAAATTTTGTTTGTAAATGAATCTAAATTTTGAAGAATTTTTCATGTGTTCAAAATTCAAAATAAGAAAGATCAAATTAAGATATCGGATTCTCAGATTCTCATAACTAAAAAAAACTTTAAAAGAAAATCTGAGAGTCAATTTAGATAAGCCAAAAGACCATACAAATAATTACTCAACTAGAGGAAAAGTATAAGAAGAAGGTAAAGTAGAACTTAAAAAATATTAAATATTAATTTCGTGAAATTGAAAATTTGTTGGATTTTCAGGTCTACAAAATTTTAGACCTTAATTCTTTAATTTTGATATTTTCAAATTGTAAGAAACAACACTAATATTTTAGAATTTTTTCATTTTTTAGAAAATATATTTTCCACGTTCTTATTTGATTAAGATTTTCATTCCATCAACAATTTTTAGCTTAACTAATATTCTAACTACCAATTTATCTTATAAAAAGACAAAAGCTCTACCTGAACTCTGCAGAGCTTCCCCAGGACGACGCGAAACCCACTTGTTGTATTTTAATCTTCTTGTCCATTCTCCACTTGAGCAAAGTATTGTTGTGAGGAATCGACCCGTTCCCGAAAGCGATACTGTTTTTCTCCCACGTGATCCAGTATGTGGACCATTCATCCTCGGATAAAATTCCTGGAGTTTCCACTCTTGTTAATTGAACTCCATAGTCTAAAGTAGAAGAATTCCTAATTAGTAGTCTGAATGTGAATTTTCTATTTGAGCCCCCGATACTGTCAAAGACTTTAATTGATCACTTTGTATATAATTTACCGTGTTTTCCGCGGCCTATCCATGTAATCGTGTTGTCCACATCACCGATGGTTAAACGATACATCTTATCTGAAGGAGAACGGCTCTCAGCTAGAGCGATGTGAATCGGCCCGATTCGCTTTGATGCTCCCGCTTTCAGCTCCAGGACTATTCCTTCGTGGTTGCGGGGGGCGGCCACCCATTCGTATTTGTACTTGTCGGCGGTGGAAATTACCAGATTTTCTAAAATTAAACACACGGTTATTTCCATCAACGGCTGAACTGCAAGAAAACAGCAGAAATCTGCACGAAATTATAAAAATTCTTAGAGAAATCCGCTTATTTCGATGCAAACCGACGATTTCTCGCTGATTTTCGCCGTTTTCTGACTTGAATTAGCAAAGAAAAGCTCGAAATCTACTAAACCACCAATTTTTCTCAAGATTAAACGGCTGAATTGCAAGAAAACGGCAGAAATCTGCACGAAATCATCAAAATTCTTAAAGAAATTCGCTTATTTCGATGCAAAACGACGATTTCTCGCTAATTTTCGGCGTTTTCTCGCTTGAATTCGTAAAGAATAGCTCGAAATCTACAAAACCATGAATGTTTATCAAAATTCAACGGCTGAATTGCAAGAAAACAGCAGAAATCTGCACGAAATCATCAAAATACTTAGAGAAATCCGCTTATTTCGATGCAAAACGACGACTTCTCGCTGATTTTCGCCGTTTTTAGGTTTGAATTCGCAAAGAAGAGCTTGAAATCTACAAAACCATGAATTTTTATCAAGATTCAAGGGCTGCATTGCAAGAAAACAGCAGAAATCTGGTCGAAATCATCAAAATTCTTAGAAAAATCCGCATATTTCGATGAAAAACGACGATTTCTCGCTGATTTTCGGCGTTTTTTGACTTGAATGCGCAAAGAAGAGCTCGAAATCTAGCAAACCACCAATTTTTCTCAAGATTCAACGGCTAAATTGCAAGAAAACAGCAGAAATCTGCACGAAATCGTCAAAATTCTAAGAAAAATCCGCTTATTTCGATGCAAAACGACGATTTCACGCTGATTTTCGGCGATTTCTGCCTTGAATTGGCAAAGAAAAGCTCGAAATCTACTAAACCACCAATTTTGCTCAAGATTCAACGGCTGAATTACAAGAAAATAGCAGAAATCTGCACGAAATCATCAAAATTCTTAGAGAAATCCGCTTATTTCGATGCAAAACGACGATTTTACGCTAATTTTCGCTGTTTTCTCTGGCTTGAATTCGCAAAAAAGAACTCGAAATCTACAAAATTACCAATTTTTATCAAGATTCAACGGCATAATTGCAAGAAAACAGCAGAAATCTGCACGAAATTATCAAAATTTTTAGAGAAATCTGCTTATTTCGATGCAAAACGACGATTTTTCGCTGATTTTCGCCGTTTTTTGGCTTGAATTCGCAAAGAGGAACTTGAAATCTAAAAAACCATCAATTGTTATCAAGATTCAACGGCTGAAACGCAAGAAAACGGCAGAAATCTGCACAAAATCATCAAAATTCTTAGAGAAATCCGCTTGTTTCGATGCAAAATGACGCTTTCTCGCTGATTTTCGCAGTTTTCTGGCTTGAATTCGCACAAAAGAGCTCGAAATCTACAAAACCATGAATTTTTATCAAGATTCAACGCCTGAATTGCAAGAAAACAGCAGCAATCTGCACAAAATCATCAAAATTCATAGAGAATTCCGCTTATTTCGATGCAAAACGACGATTTCTCGCTAATTTTCGCCAATTTCTGGCTTGAATTCGCAAAAAAGAGCTCGAAATCTACTAAACCACCAATATTTCTTAATATTCAACGGCTGAATTGCATGAAAACAGCCGAAATCTCACAAATTCATCAGATTTATTAAAGAAATCCGCACAATTTCTCGCTGATTTTCGCAATTTTCTGTCTTGAATCTGTAAAGAAAAGCTCGAAATCTACTAAACCACCAATTTTTCTTAATATTCAATGGCTGAATTGCAAAAAAAACAGTAGAAATCTGCACAAAATCATCAAAATTCTTAGAGAAATCCGCTTATTTCGATGCAAAATGACGATTACTCGCTAATTTTCGGCGTTTTCTGCCTTGAATTCGCAAAAAAAAACTCGAAATCTACTAAACCACCAATTTTTCTTAATATTCAACGGCTGAATTGCAAGAAAACAGCAGAAATCTGCACGAAATCATCAAAATTCTTAGAGAAATCCGCTTATTTCGATGCAAAATGATTACTCGCTGATTTTCGGCGTTTTCTGTCTTGAAGTCGCAAAAAAAAAACTCGAAATCGACAAAACCACCAATTTTTCTTAATATTCAACGGCTGAATTGCAAGAAAACAGCAAAAATCTACACGAAATCTTCAAATTTCTTAGAGAAATCCGCTTATTTCGATGCAAAACGACGAATTCTTGCCGTTTACTGGCTTGAATTCGCAAAGAATAGCTCTAAATCTACAAAACCACCAATTTTTATGAAGATTCAGCGGGTGAATTGCAAGAAAACAGCAGAAATCTGCATGAAATCATCAGAATTCTCAGAGAAGTCCGCTTATTTCGATGCAAACCGATGATTTCTCGCTGATTCTCGCAGTTTTCTAGTTTGAATTTGCAGAAAGGTGCCCGAAATTTACTAAACCACCAATTTTTCTCACGATTCAACGGCTGAATTGCAGGAAAACTACAGAAATTTGCACGAAATCCTCAAAATTCTTAGAGAAATCCGCTTATTTCGATTTAAAACGACAATTTCTCGCTGATGTTCGGCATTTTCTGGCTTGAATTCGCAAAGAAGAGCTCGAGATCTACTAAACCACCAATTTTTCTCAAGATTCAACGGCTGAATTGCAAGAAAACAGCAGAAATCTGCACAAAATTGTCAAAATTCTTAGTAAAATCAGCTTATTTCTATTTCTTATTTACTGCAAAACAGTAAAACAACAATTTTTCACAGATTTTTGCTGTTTTCTGGGTTAAATTCGCAAAGAAGAGCTCAAAATCTACAAAACCACCAATTTTTATCAAGATTCAACGGCTGAATTGCAAGAAAACAGCAGAAATCTGCACGAAATCATCAAAATTCTTAGAGAAATCCGCTTATTTCGATGCAAAACGACGATTTCACGCAAATTTTCGCTGTTTTCTGGCTTGAATTCGCAAAGAAGAACTCTAAATCAACCAAACCACCAATTTTTATCAAGATTCAACGGCTGAATTGCAAGAAAACAGCAGAAATCTGCACAAAATCATCAACATTCTTAGAGAAATCTGCTTATTTCGATGCAAACCGACGATTTCTCGCTGATTTTCGCAGTTTTCTAGCTTGAATTCGCAAAGAAGAGCTTGAAATCTACAAAACCACCAATTTTTATCAAGACTCAAGGGCTAAATTGCAAGAAAACAGCAGAAATCTGCACGAAATTATCAAAATTCTTAGGGAAATCCTGTAATGAGGGGAAACTGCAATGAGATAACTTACCGTTTGCGCAAAAATAAGCACTCTCAGTGTCCGTCCGTACGATTCCTTCGGGAAAAACTTTGATGGTTGCGGAACGAAGGACGGCTCCGGCTAAAGACGTGTTTCCGGGCTTTTCCACTCCTTCGCACGAGGGGCTCGTGTAACCGTTCACTTCGACTGAAAAAAGGTCCTGTTTTACCGGTCGCGGGGTTGCAGTTTCCTGCTTACCTGTCATGTTCTTAAGACCTGGTGTTGTAACCAAAAGTCTTACAACCAGAGAAGTAGCGCCGTGAGGTCCCAATCGGAGTCTTTCGGTGACGTAAAGGAGTCCGTTACTCAAGAACTGGGCGCCTTCGCTCAGGGCAAGAAGAGCTGTTACCTGTCAATTAACGTTTCTAGTCAGAGGTGAATTGAAAAATGGTGAATTTAAAGGAAATTTTACAGTTAATTTAAGATTCTTTTTTGGTCGTTTCTTAATTTCTCTCCCTGTAAATCGCCTGTCAATTCAAGTTTCATTCTCTTTCAATTTGTCTAGATTCTTTCAATTTTTGTCCGGTTTATCCTTTTTTTTTATTTCTCTCTTGACTATCTTTAGATATTTTGCATATTGTCTTCATATTCCTTTCACTTTTCCTATGTTCTCTATAAATTCCATTAACATTCTCTGTAGAATATTTTTTCATCCATTTTAAACTCTATGTTTAAATGTTGTCTAAAACAGTAGAAATCTCACGAATTCATCAAAATTCTTAGAGAAATTCGCTTATTTCATGAAAAACGAAGATTTCTCGCTGATTTTCGAAGTTTTCTAGCTTGAATTGAAAAAGAAGAGCTCAAAATCTACAAAACCACCAATTTTTATCAAGATTCAACAGCTGAATTGCAAGATAACAGTAGAAATCTGCACGAAATCATCAAAATTCTTAGAGAAATTCGCTTATTTCATGCAAAACTTTCACTTTTCCTATGTTCTCTATAAATTCCATTAACATTCTCTGTAGAATCATTTTTCATCCATTTTAAACTCTATCGAGATTCTACAGATTCTTTAAATTCAATTTTTTCGATTTTGTTCACCTGATGTGGACTATCTGAATGTTTTGGATTCTGAGATTATTTGGAATCTTTGTTTTTCCGTAATTTTTTGCGCTCTCGTTCATGTCTATGTCGATTTTATCAGGACTTTAAACTCGTCTTTCTTCTCATTTTAGGAATCACTTTAAACTTTCTTTGAATTCTTTGTTTCTAAATTCTCCTTAGAGGTTTCATTTACTTTGTCTTTCTTTTACATTTCTTTTGGATTTTCTTTAGCTTTTCGTTCGTTTTTATAGATTATCTTTACACCCTTTGTAGATCCTCACTTTTTTCACTTTTTTATTTTTTCTAAAAATCTTTTTTATCCTTTCCAGATTCTATTTCTAAATCTTCGATTTTTATAGTTTCTCTAGATTTCTTGGATTTCTTAGACTCCTGATATTCTTCAGTTTCGTACATTTTTTCTCGGTTTTTCTGAAGTTCAGCCAGAGATTCTTTTCAGAAACTCTTTAGAACTCCTAATGTGCTTAAATTGTCTCTAGATTCGGGGGAATTCTTTAAATTCCAAATTCCCAAGACTTTTTCTACATACTTTTTGAATTCTAAGTTCTTTTTTAGATCTTGTACATTATTAGTGACTTCCTCTAGATTGTTCAAACGCCTTCAATTCAGTTATTTGTTGACGTACAAGAAAAATAAAGACAGTTTTGGACTGAAATTCTGCCTCAAATAAGACCCTTTAACATAAATTCACTTGGGAAATAAACTGGATGTTGACCAAAATAGATTTACAGAGGGTGTTTTAGGCGGTCATTTCAAGGAGCTATGGTGCAACCATTCAATTAAACATCAATCGAAAAAGTAGCTCGAGATCTCTCAATTTGCCAAATCTCAGATGGATAAGTCAAATAATTTGATAAAAGCCCTTGCGATAAAAAAAGTGGTAAAACCGAAGCACCAGGTGCTCCGTCCCTTTAATCCCCTTTTGCTCCTGGTGCTAAAACCCGTGAGATATTTCAAACCACTTACGTCCATACAGGAGTTTATGTTGTTCCCGATCTTAATGTCGACTTCCAAAGTTTCCCGAACTCTCAAACTGGGAGGTAAATGGAATTCCGCCTGCAGGGGTCGGAAAACTTGGACTTTTACGGACGAAGAGAAGCGTAACCCGTTGCTGGACACGGTCAAGGCCCACAGAGACCATTTGCCGGCTTCTTGAGGGGCTGAGATGGTCAAGCCGGTCGAGGCGATTTCAGACCTGGAAAGTCGTAAATCTCGCTTTAATCCTGAATTCGGACCAAAACAGATACATCATGGGAAACACAGAAAGTTACAGTTAATAAGGGCATCCCTACATAAATCTAAAGACACATGTTGGCCAATTATAGTGGAGGAAGTTTAAGAAATGTTTGCGTTTGGGGAAATCGTCGTTTGTTCATCTAGTGGCCACTCAATTTTAAAATATTGTTGCGCCACTGTGAAAGCCCATCGGTAAAGAAGGGTAAAGTCAGTCATACTAAATTTTGCACTCGCGTCGCGTCTTTCTGTGCAAATCAGTACTGGTCGATTGGAAAGTGGGACTTATATAGTTCGAACTGCAATTTACCTCAAATAGAAATAAAAATTGATCTTGTAGTACAAATTTATACGTATGAAAAGAAAGTTTAAACAAAACTTAAAAAAAACAATAAAATGTAGATGAAGTAGAAAGATTGCCTATAAAGTCAAATTTTAAAATGTTGTTGGGCCACTCAGTAAAAAAGGGTAAAGTCAGTCATACTAAATTTTGCACTTGGCGTCGCGTCTTTCTGTGCAAATCAGTACTGGTCGATTGGAAAGTGGGACTTATATAGTTCGAACTGCAATTTACCTCAAATAGAAATAAAAATTGATCTTGTAGTACAAATTTATACGTATGAAAAGAAAGTTTAAACAAAACTTAAAAAAAACAATAAAATGTAGATGAAGTAGAAAGATTGCCTATAAAGTCAAATTTTAAAATGTTGTTGGGCCACTCAGTAAAAAAGGGTAAAGTCAGTCATACTAAATTTTGCACTTGGCGTCGCGTCTTTCTGTGCAAATCTGTACTGGTCGATTGGAAAGTGGGACTTATATAGTTCGAACTGCAATTTACCTCAAATAGAAATAAAAATTGATCTTGTAGTACAAATTTATACGTATGAAAAGAAAGTTTAAACAAAACTTAAAAAAAACAATAAAATGTAGATGAAGTAGAAAGATTGCCTATAAAGTCAAATTTTAAAATGTTGTTGGGCCACTCAGTAAAAAAGGGTAAAGTCAGTCATACTAAATTTTGCACTTGGCGTCGCGTCTTTCTGTGCAAATCTGTACTGGTCGATTGGAAAGTGGGACTTATATAGTTCGAACTGCAATTTACCTCAAATAGAAATAAAAATTGATCTTGTAGTACAAATTTATACGTATGAAAAGAAAGTTTAAACAAAACTTAAAAAAAACAATAAAATGTAGATGAAGTAGAAAGATTGCCTATAAAGTCAAATTTTAAAATGTTGTTGGGCCACTCAGTAAAAAAGGGTAAAGTCAGTCATACTAAATTTTGCACTTGGCGTCGCGTCTTTCTGTGCAAATCTGTACTGGTCGATTGGAAAGTGGGACTTATATACTTCGAACTGCAATTTACCTCAAAAAGAAATAAACATTGATCTTGTAGTACAAATTTATACGTATAAAAAGAACGTTTAAACAAAATTTAAACAAAAAAACAAGAAAATGTAGACAAAGTAGAAGGATTGAAAGAATTTTGACCTTTGAGGAAATAAAAACACAGAAAGTTACAGTTAATAAGAGTTAATTATGGTAGAGGAACTTTAAGAAATGTTTGCGTTAGGAGAAATCTAGAAAAAGTAGCGAAAAGTTTACCTTTTAGTGTTGGGCGATTTTGTATTAAATTGCGTGAATTATTCGTAGCACAAAAGCAACAAAACAGATACATCATAGTAAATACAGAAAGTCCCTACATAAATCTAAAGACACATGTCGACAAATTAAATGGAGGCCTCTAGAAGGACGCTAAATCCAAAGGAGAGAATTATATATGTGCACCATGGACGGATGTGGTCGCATAAATCTAAGCGCGCTCCATTTAATGCTTTAATCGGGGCGCATTGAGTTACTAACATGCACTGGGTTGTCTTAACTGTATTACTTTGGAATATATTCCATCAAGTAGAATATTATGCCCGCAACGCATTATCCTAAGTTTGTTCTGGATTTCCATGAGTTAAGAGAAGATTGGATCGAAAACTATAAATAAGTGAACGTGCGAAATTTCAATGCTCTAGATGCTCTGGCTACAAAATTGTAATGAGCGGATTCAAATAACGTGGAAAATTTTAGTGAATTCCTGAGCAATGAGAATATCAAAGAAATTATTCTAGGAAGTTAAATACTTAAGCATGCAAAATTTCTCCCTTCTAGTGTCTTCAGTTTCTAATTTGTAACGAATAAAGAAAAGTGATTCAGAAAAAACTAAATTCGTCCTAAAATATGTTATTAATTTTCGTTACAATTTGTACTACTTTGAGCACTGAAATTTTCTTAAAATTGACAATAGAAAATCCAAACACATAAACACTTGAAATTTCAACATTCTAGAGCATTTGGAACAAGAAAACTGGTGTGACTCAGGAAAAGCTGAATTTGTACTGAATTATTATTTATATAAATTTGTAGCACTAAGAGCATTGAGATTGTTTTAGCGATGATATGAGTCTAACTACAAAAATATGTAAGATATCGATGCTCTAGAGTCTCCAGTTTTTAACTTGAAACGACTAAAGTGGCATGACTCTATAAATACAAAATTCGTCCTGAAATATCAATTTTTATTTCCATTTGTAGTTCTCTGAGCACTGTGATTGTTTCAGCAATAATACTAGAAAGTCCACCACAAAAATATATAAAATTTCAACCCTCTAGAATCCCCAGTTTTTAACTTAAAACGACTAAAATGGTATGACTCTAGAAGTACCAAATTCGTCCTAAAATATTAATTTTTATTTCCATTTGCAGTCCTCTAAGCACTGAGATTGTTTTAGCAATAATACTAGAAAGCCTAACCACAAAAATATGTAAAATTTCGACGCTCTAGAGCTTCTATAGTTTCTAACTTGAAATAAGTAAATTGGCATGTCTCTAGAAATACCAAATTCGTCCTGAAATATCAATTTTGATTTTCATTTGTAGTTCTCTGAGCACTGAGATTGTTTCAGCAATAATAGTAGAAAGTCTAACTACAAAAATGTGTAAAATTTCAATGCTATAGAGACTCTAGTTTTTAACTTGAAACGAGTAAAGTGGCATAACTCTATAAATACCAAATTTGTCCTGAAATATCAATTTTTATTTCCATTTGTAGATCTCTGAGCACTGAGATTGTTTCAGCAATAATACTAAAAAGTCTACCACAAAAATATGTAAAATTTCGATACTCTAAAGTCTACAGTTTCTAATTTGAAACGACTAAAATGGCATGACTCTAGAAACACCAAATTTGTCCTAAAATATTAATTTTTATTTCCACTTGTAGTGCTCTAAGTACTGAGATTGTTTTAGAAATTATATCAGATAATACAACCACATAAACGTGTAAAATTTCAACACTCTAGAACCTCTAGTTTTTACCTTGAAATGAGTAAAGTGGCCTGACTCTAGAAGATCCAAATTCGTCCTAAAATATCAATTTTTATTTCCATTTGCAGTCCTCTGAGCAATAAGACTGTTTCAGCAATAATACTAGAAAGTTTAACTACAAAAATATGTCAAATTTTTACGCTCTAGAGCTTCTAGTTTTTAACTTAAAAGGAGTAAAATGGCTTGACTCTAGAAGTACCAAATTCGTAAACGTGTAAAATTTCAACACTCTAGAACCTCTAGTTTTTAACTTGAAACGAGTAAAGTGGCTTGACCCTAGAAGTACCAAATTCGTCCTGAAATATCAATTTTTATTTCCATTTGCAGTCCTCTGAGCAATAAGACTGTTTCACCAATAATACTAGAAAGTTTAACTACAAAAATATGTCAAATTTTTACGCTCTAGAGCCTCTAATTTTTAACTTAAAACGAGTAAAATGCCTTGACTCTAGAAGTACCAAATTCGAACTGAAATATCAATTTTTATTTCCATTTCTAGTCCTTTTAGCACTGAGATTGTTTCAGCAATAATACTAGAAAGTCTACCACAAAAATATGTAAAATTTCGACGCTCTAGAGTCTGTAGTTTTTAACTTGAAACGACTAAAATGGCATGACTCTAGAAACACCAAATTCGTCCTGAAATATCAATTTTTATTTCCATTTGCCGTCCTCTGAGCACTGAGATTGTTTCAGCAATAATACTAGAAAGTCCGACCACAAAAATATGTAAAACTTCAATGCTCTAGAGCCTCTAGTTTTTAACTTGAAACGAGTAAAGTGGCATGACTCTATAAATACCAAATTCGTCCTGAAATATCAGTTTTATTTCCATTTGTAGTCCTCTGAGCACTGAGATTGTTTCAGCAATAATACTAGAAAATCCGACCACAAAAATATGTAAAATTTCAACGCTCTAGAGCCTATAGTTTTGAACTTTGAACGAGTAAAGTGGCATAACTCTAGAAGTACCAAATTCGTCCTGAAATATCAATTTTTATTTCCATTTGTAGTACTCTGAGCACTGAGATTGTTTCTCGAATAATACTAGAAAATCCGACCACAAAAATATGTAAAATTTCAACGCTCTAGAACTCTAGTTTTTAACTTTGAACGAGTAAAGTGGCATGACTCTAGAAACACCAAATTTGTCCTAAAATATTAATTTTTATTTCCACTTGTTGTCCTCTGAGCACTGAGATTGTTTCAGCAATAATACTGTCCGACCACAAAAATATGTAAAATTTCGACGCTCTAGAGTCTCTAGAGTTTTTAATTTGTAATAAGTAAAGTGGCGCAACTCATCAAAAGCTAAATTTGTACTAAAAAATGTTTTTGTTTTCATTTGTAGTACTCTGAGCACTGATACTGATACAGAAATGATACTAGAAAGTTCTACCACGTACCTAAACATGTAACATTTCGATGCTTTAAAGTTACTAGTTTCCAACTTGTAAGGAGCCAAGTAGCAAAGTGGGGTGAGTTTGCAAAACCTAAAATCAATTTTTATTTCCATTTGTAGTACTCTGAGCGCTGAGATTATTTGATAAATAATTCTAGGAAGGCCAAATTGACACCAACGTCCTCCCAAGAATGTAAGAAAATTGAAAAGAGTAGAAGAGAATCCAAAAAAAGCGAAGTAATGCAAGAAAATACAAGATTCCAAGAATTTGAGAATAAAATGATTAACGAATTCGAAACTTCAAGAAATGCGAGATAATTTAAGAAACTAAGAAAACCTGAAGATGACAATAATCAAAAAACTTCCAAAAATTAAGAGAATTCAATAGAATTTGAATGAAATGTTGAATGTAAAGAAATTTTAGAAAACGTAAAAATTAACCAAAAAAAAAGCGAAGCTAGATCTCAGATAAATCCATGTATAATTGAACAGAATTTAAGAGAAACAACAGAAAGAGTTCATGAGAAACCATAAAATACACGGAAATCCAAAAGAACATAAGAAAATACATATTTTACTTGTGTTTTTAAGTCTTTGTCATTAAAACAAATTTTTTTCTCCAAACGTCACAATAAGTTACTATTTTTTTAGTCGATTTTAGACAGTAAAGTAAGCAATTTTGTTATACGTAATGAAAAGCGCTCGTTGACATGGAAACACTTTTGCTGCCTAGGCAAAAAAAGTACTTTTTGTGACGGTTACTATTTGAGATTTACAACAATTATTACGTAATTCTACGAGAAATCTAAAAATTGAAAAATAAATAGTATGTTTCATTTAAAATGACAAAATTGACAGTTACTTCCGGTATATCTGACCGATACCGGAATTTGCCACTTTAAAACCATAAGTTGAATGATTAATGATTTCAGCAACACCTGAAGGTAAAACCTAAAAAATGTTTAAATAACATCCTATATAATCTTTAATGATCATCTATAGTTTTCTTAAAAATATTTTCCTTGCTACCGATTATAAATTAATATTATATTCGTCGTCTCGTCTATAAGACGTTCAACTCGAGATTAATTTGTTCCAGACATGAAACTTCACTTTGTCATAATTAATTATGTACTTAATTCTATCTGGATGCTTACATGAAAATATTTTTAAGCCTGCTAAATGTTCTATCGGGTGTTCAATAAAAACGCTACCTAACTTCTATCTGTCATAACTCATATATCCAGATTTTTAATGAACACCCGATATAAAGTCGCATCTCATCCGATTTATTATGAAAACAAAAAGTCTGCTATATTTTACGACCAGTTCTTGTACGAACACAGGAAGATAATGTAATAAGATGACAAAAGATTAATTTCATTCTCATTTTCTTTTTTACACGAGCCGGAAAAGGTGAAGGAAAGCGAAAGCTTTACTTCTGTGATTTGTAATATCGTGACTTCTTATCTTATTTTAGTTTGTTCTTGGTCGTGGCAGTTTCAATTTAAAATGTCAGCATTATGTTGGCAAAAATTTAATCTCATAACGAATTGCATCATTATTTTCCGGAGCAAAAGTGGTTTTCATTTTTCACCAAACTGGCATCGGCAATCAGCATGGAAATTATTGCTCCTGTTTTACTAAGAATCTGAAATTTTTGTCACAAGAGAGGAAATTTTTTTTTCGTCCTGTTTTCAGTTCGCCATGTTACATATTAGTCGTCAAAACTAAGAATTTTGCAATTTTAAAAGGTTGTTCGGCCACTCAGTAAAGAAGGGTAAAGTCAGTCACACTAAATTTTGCACTTGGCGTCGCGTCTTTCTGTGCAAATCTGTACTGGTCGATTGGAAAGTGGGACTTATATAGTTCGACCTGCAATTTACCTCAAGTAAAAATAAAAATTGATCTTGTAGTACAAATTTATACCTATAAAAAAAAAGTTTAAACAAAACCTTAAAAAAACAAGAAAATGTAGATGAAGTAGAAAGATTGCCTATAAAGTCTAATTTTAAAATGTTGTTGGGCCACTCAATAAAGAAGGATAAAGTCAGTCATACTAAATTTTGCACTTGGCGTCGCGTCTTTCTGTGCAAATCTGTACTGGTCGATTGGAAAGTGGGACTTATACAGGGTCCGGCAACACTTGTGTCCACCCCCAAAATCACCTTTAATTTTAAAGATGAAATTTTGAAAATTTGCATACGCTCACAGTTGACAAAGCTCTAGAAGCTGACGCAAAAATTTGTTTTTTATCAATGATAGTTTTGGCGTCGCGACGCCTTAAAAATGTAATTTTTAGGTAATCGTGAGGGTTTGTGATATCAACCCCTAATTTATTTTTTTTTTCAATATAAATGTGTTAAAAATATCTCAGTTGTTATTTTAGATTCAGTGCAAATTGTCTTCAAAATTTGAGAAAAAAATGCTGTTTTATCAAGTTAGTTTTCAATTTCATTACGTCAAAATTGGGAGCTACGTTTACACCCATCTGTCAACATCTTGTGTCACAAATGACATCTATTCTTTGGCTCGCTTTAAATTGTAACAAAAGTCTTACTTGGTGAAATTGTCGCTTTGTCGATGTTAATTAACGATTTCTGGTGTCCATAAAGTGCAACATGCCCGTGTTAATCAAAATTAACCTTTATAAGAGTGAATGTAGTGACTTGTGAAATTTTGGTGTAAACGTAGTTTGCCACTGCGCCGTCATAATTTTGAAAACTAACTTGATAAAGCAGCGTTTTTTTCGCAAATTTTAAACACAATTTGTATTTAATTTAAAACAAAAACTCAAATATTTGTGTTGCAGTTATGTCGAAAAAAATTTGAATTCGCGAATATTTCCGCAAAAACTCAAAAATCGCTAAAAATTATAATTCTTAGGCGTCGCGACGCTAAACAAACCGTGATACAAAACAAATTTTTTTGTCAGCTTCTAGAGCTTCGTCAACTGTGAGCGTATGCAAATTTTCAAAATTTTGTATTTAAAATTAAAGACGATTTTGGGGGTGGACACAAGTGTTGCCGGACCCTGTATAGTTCGAACTGCAATTTACCTCAAATAGAAATAAAAATTGATCTTGTAGTACAAATTTATACGTATGAAAAGAAAGTTTAAACAAAACTTAAAAAAAACAACAAGATAATGTAGATAAAGTAAAAAGATTGCCTATAAAGTCAAATTTTAAAATGTTGTTGGGCCACTCAGTAATGAAGGGTAAAGTCAGTCATACCAAATTTTGCACTTGGCGTCGCGTCTTTCTGTGCAAATCTGTACTGGTCGATTGGAAAGTTTGACTTATATAGTTCGACCACCTGCAATTTACCTCAAATAGAAATTAAAATTGATCTTGTAGTACAAATTTATACGCATGAAAAGAAAGTTTAAACAAAACTTAAAAAAAAACAAGAAAATGTAGATGAAATAGAATGATTGCCTTTAAAGTCAAATTTTAAAATGTTGTTGGGCCACTCAGTAAAGAAGGGTAAAATCAGTCATACTAAATTTTGCACTTGGCGTCGCGTCTTTCTGTGCAAATCTGTACTGGTCGATTGGAAAGTGGGACTTATACAGTTCGAACTGCAATTTACCTCAAATAGAAATAAAAATTGATCTTGTAGTACAAATTTATACGTATGAAAAGAAAGTTTAAACAAAACTTAAAAAAAACAACAAGATAATGTAGATAAAGTAAAAAGATTGCCTATAAAGTCAAATTTTAAAATGTTGTTGGGCCACTCAGTAATGAAGGGTAAAGTCAGTCATACCAAATTTTGCACTTGGCGTCGCGTCTTTCTGTGCAAATCTGTACTGGTCGATTGGAAAGTTTGACTTATATAGTTCGACCACCTGCAATTTACCTCAAATAGAAATTAAAATTGATCTTGTAGTACAAATTTATACGCATGAAAAGAAAGTTTAAACAAAACTTAAAAAAAAACAAGAAAATGTAGATGAAATAGAATGATTGCCTTTAAAGTCAAATTTTAAAATGTTGTTGGGCCACTCAGTAAAGAAGGGTAAAATCAGTCATACTAAATTTTGCACTTGGCGTCGCGTCTTTCTGTGCAAATCTGTACTGGTCGATTGGAAAGTGGGACTTATACAGTTCGAACTGCAATTTACCTCAAATAGAAATAAAAATTGATCTTGTAGTACAAATTTATACGTATGAAAAGAAAGTTTAAACAAAACATTAAAAAAAAAACAACAAGAAAATGTAGATGAAATAGAAAGATTGCCTTTAAAGTCAAATTTTAAAATGTTGTTGGGCCACTCAGTAAAGAAGGGTAAAGTAAGTCATAATAAATTTTGCACTTGGCGTCGCGTCTTTCTGTGCAAATCTGTACTGGTCGATTGGAAAGTGGAAATCATATAGTTCGAACTGCAATTTACCTCAAATAGAAATAAAAATTGATCTTGTAGTACAAACTTATACGTATGAAAAGAAAGTTTAAATAAAAGTTAAAAAAAAATGTAGACGAAGTAGAAAGATTGCCTTTAAAGTCAAATTTTAAAATGTTGTCGGGCCACTCAGTAAAGAAGGGTAAAGTCAGTCATACTAAATTTTGCACTTGGCGTCGCGTCTTTCTGTGCAAATTTGTACTGGTCGATTGGAAATTGGGACTTATATTGTTCGAACTGCAATTTACCTCAAATAGAAATAAAAATTGATCTTGTAATACAAATTTATACGTATAAAAAAAAAATTTAAACAAAACTTAAAAAAAAACAAGAAAATGTAGACGAAGTAGAAAAATTGCCTTTAAAGTCAAATCAGTTTCTCTCTAAATTCTGACCTTTGAAAAAATAATAAGCATGTGTAAGTCGACTGAAAAGTGTAAAACCCTCGGCCATAAATATTCATGCATTTCCCAGCATTTTTCTTAAGCCGTTTAGTTTTATGACATCGTAAAACTCCGTCGAACAAACTCTAAATTAGATTTATTTTCTTCTTAGCGCCTTAATAAATAATGACGAGTAAATTTACTTACGAATAATTAAAGCACTTCCAGAGCCAAAGTTGATCGAAAGGAGTGCCGCCCACCAGACTTTCAGGAGGCCTTCGCCGGTTAGACGGCCCCGCTCCCGAACCTCTTTGTCTGTAGGACACTGCCGATATTCCTGAATTGCCTCTTTTCACGCATTGTCGTTGAAAAAATGACACTCCCGCTTCCAGGAAGTCAATTTCTCCAGCCACTGCTGCGGGCTCCCTTTCTTCGCTGAACAAAATAGACGAATAAAATCGAATTTATTGACTGTTGCGGATGTGATGCGTCATCATAATTCCGGATGGTAAATCATTAATCTCACCTAATTCGGGGATCGAATTTCATATCTCCGTTTCCTCCGGATCGACCGCCTAATAGGCAAACGAGAGAAGAGCGTTCAGCGACCACTTCGAGGTCCAGAGACTGCCCGGGAAGCCACCATTCGCGTTCTTCTAAATTTACGTAAATCTAAAAAAAAAGTGGATTTTATGTAACAAGTTGGAGAAGTCGACTTTTTTCGGACGAGAAGATTTCGCGCGAGTGGTGGTTAAATTTAATTACTGAGATTACTGAAATTAGGTGTAAATTGACTAGTTACCTGTCTATGAAGTAATTTGACGTCGAAACTGATGACATCGCTGACGGGCTCTCCTTGTGGTGTTACGTAGTAGACAAGAAGTTGACTTACTGGGGCCATGACAGAGCGGACTGTAAAACTGTAAAAAATGGAAACAGCATTATTGTTAAATAACAATTTAGATTTCTATAATAACAAAAAATGATTCGAAATCCAAAATAAGAATCAGAAGAATCGAAATAGAATCAAAATAAAACCCTCTAGAAGAGAAGTGCTGAAAAATCAATCAATAAAAATAAAAATGGAAAGAAGAATTTCATGAATCCAAAGGAATATAAAATCGACAACAGAGAAAGA
This sequence comes from Gnatocerus cornutus, assembly GCA_029298725.1. Lineage (NCBI taxonomy): Eukaryota > Metazoa > Arthropoda > Insecta > Coleoptera > Tenebrionidae > Gnatocerus > Gnatocerus cornutus. Next base: position 2,146,287 of record CM055514.1, on the reverse strand, counting down.
AATGTTTAAAGATATGAAAAAAGTTACCTTGAAAAAATATGAGTAGAAAATGGCAAGAGAAAGAAAGAATGAAACGGAAAGAAAAATCTACAAAACGAAAAAGTTTTAATACAATTGATTATATAGAAACTAAGAATTTGAGCATTTTAAAAAATTAAAATTAAAATTAGAAAAAACATAAATGAAGAAGTTTTTAGAATAATCCAAGGGAATCCGAAAAAAGAACATGTAAAAATGAAACGAAAAAACAAATATGTATATCAAAATGAGAGTTAAATTTAAAACTAAAGAGCGAAATGTGTAAAATGAAAGAAAAAAGAATAAAAAAAAGAAGAAAAAAAAGTATATTGATTAATCAAAAGAAAACCGTAAAGTATTAAATAAAACTGGAATAAAAAACGTAAAGAACAGAATAAAGAAAACAAAGGGTCGAACAGAAAATCTAAAAATTAAAAATGGAAACTAAAGATTTGAAGCGAGAATGCAAAGCATTGATAATTTTTTTTTTAAATTTGAACGAAAAATCTAAGAAATAATCAATAAAGAATCTGAAAGAACACAACAACAAAATACAAATACGTAAACAAAAAATACCAAAAATAACATTGTAAAGAAGCGAATGAAAAAATATGAAAAAGAAAACATAATAAATCAAAAAAAGAAACAAACAATTCAAAGAAAATGAAATGTGCATGTATCGAATTAAATTTAAGAAATCGAAAATTAAATCTAATGAATCAAGAAGCCAAAAAATCGTGATAACAATTTAAAAAATACAAAGAATGTAATGCAGTTAAAGAAAAATAAATGGAAAAACCTATGGAAACGAAAAAAATCTATCTAACAAAAAATAGTAATCAAGAATGAACCAATCAAAAGAAAAAATTATGAGACCAGAAGGAGCAGACAAAAATCGAAAAAGTAATTTCGTGAAATTAAAGGAATATACAGGGTGTTTTTAATATTCATTTACAAAACATGTACAGTGTGGTAACTCTTTGTCACAAATTGAGCCTATTGGGAGAAAAAAGTTTTAGTAAAAGTCTTTGTTGTTTTCAAGATAAAATTACATAAAAATTTCAATAACTTTGTTTGTGCGCCACTGATTTAAAAGTGAACAAAAAACGAGTTGCTGGTTGCTTAGGAAACAAGTCATTCCAGGTGCGCTTTCTGCCAGTGGTGTAGAAAGTACGTGGATTAGGGTTAATTTTACCTTGTCAGTTTTTTATTTAAAAACCGAAATATGTAATTAGATATTAGGAAAAGAGATTTTCAAAACGGAAAGCAAAATTTGAAGAAACGAAGAGAAGACAAAGAGCTGTAAATAACTATTTCAGAAGCGAAAGCAGAATCTAAGGAATCGAAGCAAAAAAAAACGTAAGAAAAATTTAACGAATCAAATGAAGAATTAAGAATCGATATAAAAATTTAACCGTAAACCAAACTAAAAAAAATCAAAAACAGAACGGAAAACCTAAAAGTCCAAAAAGAAAATAAATTGAAATAAAGAAGAAAAATTAACAAAATAAAAAATCATTAAAAGTAAAAATAAAATACATTGAAATAAAATGAACTAAAATAAAATGTAAAAAAGCCTGCAAAGTATGTATTGAAAGGAAAAATAAGAAATGGAATGAAATATCCAAACAATAGAAAAAAGAAATCGACAGACCGAAACGAAAAATGTAAATAATAAGTAGAAGCAGGCATGCAAGAGAATTTAATGAAGACAAAAAAATATATAATCGACAAAAGTAAAAGAAATCTCTAAAAATGTCAATTTTGTGTCAACAAGGATTTACTGAACCAAAAAGTAAATTTTTCAAATAATCGAAGTAGAAAGTTAGAAATCGAAACACAATTGTAAAAAATGGAAACCAAAATATGAGGAAACATAAATGAAGAAATTTTGAATATAAAGAGTAAAAAACAATTTAAAAAATCGAAAAAAAGTGGAAAGAATTGAATGGAAAATCTAAAAAACGAAAGAAGACTAAACCAAACGAAGAACGTGGAAAGAAAAGTAAAAACAAAGAAGATGAACAAGAAGCGAAAAGCACCTATATGATGAATCAAAATTAAACTAGAAACCAAAAGTAGGATCTATAAGAATCAAATAAGAATTTAAAGAATCTAAAAGCAAATTTAATGAAATTAAAAAGAAACGGTATTGAGAAGAGAATCTAAAAATAGAAAGGAAAACCTACAAAATGGAACAAAGAAAACAAAAAGCAAAAATTTAATGCATTTTAAGAATTGAACACAAAATCTAAGAAATCGATAAAAGAATCTAAAAACACCAATCGAAAATTCAAATTTATAATTATTAAATGACGACATAAAGAAAGCGAAAGAGGAAAACATAAAGAAACGAAAGAAGAAACTAAAAAAAACAAAGGAAATAAAAAACATCGTAATAACAATATAAACAAGTGAAAAGAGAATATAAAGAATGTAATCAAGTTAAAAAATTACGAAACAAAAAAAATATTTCAGGAGTGAAAGCAGAATCTAAAGAGTCAAAGCAAAAAAAACGTAAGAATAAGTTAACTAATCAAAAGAAGAATTAAGAATAGATATAAAAATTTAACCGTAAACCAAACTAAACAAAATCATAACAGAATGGAAAACCTAAAAGTTCAAAAAGAAAATAAATTGTAAAAAAGAAGAAAAATTAACAAAATAAAAAATCTCTATAAGTAAAAATAAAATATAAAGAAGCAAGCAGAGTAAAAAACAATTAAAAAAAAAGTGGAAAGAATTAAATAAAAAATCTAAAAACAGAAGATTCAACCAAACAAAGAACATGGAAAGAAAAGTAAAGACAAAGAAGATGAACAAGAAGCGAAAAGTACCTATATGATCGAAATTAAAGTAGAAACGAAAAGTAGGATCTAAGGATCAAATAAGAATTTAAAGAATCTGAAAGGAAATTTAATGAAATCAAAAAAAAAAGGAATCTATAAACAGAAAGAAAAACGTACAAAATGGATCAAAGAAGACAAAGACTCAAAATGAGAATCTAAAAATTCAAAAGAAGATCTAAAGATTTAAAGCAAAAATTTAAAGCATTTGAAAAATTGAATACAAAATCTAAGACATCGATAAGAGAATCAAAACACCAAACGAAAATTTAAATTTATAATAATAAAATGTCAACATAACTTTATAAAGAAGCGAAAGAAAATTTAAAATATATAGAGGAAAACATAAAGAAACGAATGAAGAATTTAAAATAAACAAAGGAAATGAAAAACATTGTAATAACAACATAAACAAGTAAAAATAGAATATTAAGAATGTAATAAAGTTAAAAAATACCAAACAAAAAAAAATCAAAAGTGATTCTAAAGAATCAAAGCAAAAAAACGTAAGAAAAATTTAACGAATCAAATGAAAAATTAAAGATCGATAAAAAATTAAACAACAACGTCTAGGAAGACGAAAGGACAATCTAAAAGATCAAAAATGAAATTTAAAAAAAACGAAAATGAAAGGACAAAGGAGGCACAAAAATGCAAATCTAGAAATGTTTGAGAAACCAAAAGAATCTATGAAATCGAAATTGCAGCAAATTGAACAATAAAATAAAAAATCTCAAGCCGCAAATAATACAAATTTGATTTGATCGTCGTAGTAAAACAAACTTCAACTATTCCATAACCCAAATGAGACAGAATTTGTATGTCTAAAGCACATGCTGTTATGTAATTACAGTAGGAGATCGCCATTATTAATATAACGAGACTTGTACGAAAGTTCGATAATAACAATAATAATCAGAAGCTTCAATTTAATTGTCTTTGCTTAACTGAAGTGGCGATCACATCAAAATTTTCCTCTTGTTCGGTTAAGCCATTCCCCCTAAAGTGGGTGTAAAGCGATAAGTTTGAAAAGTTTTAATTTTATGATAAGGTGGCGCAAGATTATCGGTATTTTTATGACACAAAACATGAGCTATAATAAGCAAAGTTCTCTAGAGACAGGAGTCAATTTCACAGCTGGATGGAACTTGAACTTCATTAAACAGAATGTATGAAAGGAATCAGACAACTCTCCAAGTTACTTGCAATACAACAAAACATTGTCGCGTTATTATCAGCAGTTTCTGCATTTCCATGATGATAAAGTTGGTTGAGGACGTCTTGGTGCTCAATGGAACGGAACTGAAAGCGGCGGGAAAGGAGGTGATGCCAGAATTGGGGGAGACAAAGATGAAGGTGAATGGAGGGGAATCTAACAATTTGAAAGATTCGAAAGGACGTTTTGAGATATTGAAGGAAGAATAGCGAAATAAAAAATAAAAAAGGAGAATATAAATAATAAACAACAGAAAAGACATAAAAAATGGAAAATTTTCACTGCGCTGAGAGAAAACGTAAAAATGTATATTCCAGAATTCAGGAGAAATAGAAAATTTTCACAAAATTTCCTATTTGGTCTTGCAAATTAAACAAAAATCGAAAGAAAATATAAAAGAAAGAAATAGAAACAAGAAATAAGAACTAAAAAATAATCTAAAAAAGCAAGTATCTCAATATTTTCTATTGCATATTTTCGGGATCTTCTTGAATTGAAGACTTGACATATAACAGGCTAAAGGCCAAACCAATTTTTCAAATTATTCATCTTTGACCTGTAGAAAGTAGAATCTTAACAATAGAAAGAAGGAGAGAAAAGTTGGAAGAAATTATGAATCTAAAGGAAAAGCGCAAAATTCGAAAAGACAATCTTTGAATTGGAAAGAAAAATACAAAAAGTCCAAAAAGAATCTAAAAAGTGTAGAAAAGAATAAAGAGTAAAGAATGAAAAACCAATATAAAAAATCCAAAAAGAGGATGAATAAATCCAAAAAAGAATCTCAAAAATCGAAGAAAACCCAAAAACTGAAGAAAGTAGATAACATTGAAAAAAAAGAATGTACAGAATAGAAAGAAAAAGAAAATCATGTTAATGAATTAAAAGAATAATCAAAGAATCGAAAACAAAATCATTTAAAAATTAGAAAAAAAAATTGGGAACCTTAGTGAATTGAAATAAAAACAGAAATAATAAGATAAGAATAGAAAATATGCACAAAGCATGTAAATGAACAGAAAAACCAATCTAAAAATCAAGAGACGAATGTTAAAATTCGGATGCAAAGTATGAGAATGGGGAAAATAAAAAAGCAAAATATGGAAAAAAGAATTGAAAGTGTATTCTAATAATAATTGCAAGGAGGAACTAAAAGCTTGAAAGAAAAACCCGAAATCCGAGGAAAAATACCATAAGTGGAAAAGAACAATCAAAAAGTATTGTAAAAAAACTAAAAAATAAAAGAAAAACGTACAAATAAATGGAACAAAGAATACAAAAGAAAATCTCAAAGAATTGAAAGGAATAGAATAAATCAACGGATAAACCGGAGGAATAAAGCAGAGAATTTAAAACGTCGAAGACAGAATCTAAAGAATCAAAAAGTGATTATAAAAAATCAGAAAAAAACAACAAGAATAAAAAGGGTATTAAAAATCAAAATTATAATTTAACATTCAAACAAAGTCGGAGAAATGGAATGCAGACATAAAAAGTCGACAGTAGCATTTCAAGAGTTAAAAAAAATCCTGACAAATTGACCGAAAAAAACGAAACTAGAATGCAACATATCGAAAGAAAATCAAATCTTATAACATCAAAAAATTTTAAGAATAAATAAAATAAAAGAAAATGTAAAGTTGAATTAAATGAATTAACAAATAGAAATGAGAATGTTATAAAGACTGTGGAATAGGAAGTAAAATCTATAAAGAATCAAAATAAGAATGTAGTGTAGAAACAAGAATTGAATATCAAATAGAAAAAAAATCTATTTAGGGAATCAAAAAGAGGACCGAAAAGTGAAAGCAAAAGTATAAAAATCAAAGAAAAATCGAAAATAGAAAATTAACGATTTTGAGAAATTAAAAAACGTCGATAAAAAAATTAAAAAATCGAAAAATAAATATGAATAAACGGAAATAGAATCTTAACAATGAAAAGAAGGATAAAAAAGTATAAGAAAATCATGCAAATGAATCAAAAGAAAAAGCGCAAAACTCGAAGGAATAGTCTTTGAATTGGAAAGTCGAAAAGAATTTGAAGAGAGAAAAGAAAAATAAAAAGTAAAAAATGGAAATTCAGTTAAAAAATCGAAAGAATGAAAAAATCCAAAAAAGAATCTCAAAAATCGAAGAAAACCCAAAAACTCAAGAAAGTAGATAACATTGAAAAAAAAAAAGAATGTACAGAATAGAAAGAAAAAGAAAATCATGTTAATGAATTAAAAGAATAATCAAAGAATCGAAAATAAAATCATTTAAAAATTAGAAAAAAAAAATGGGAACCTTAGTGAATTGAAATAAAAACAGAAATAATAAGATAAGAATAGAAAATTTGCACAAAGCATGTAAATGAACAGAAAAACCAATCTAAAAATCAAGAGACGAATGTTAAAATTCAGACACAAAGTATGAGAATGGGAAAAATAAAAAAGCAAAATATGGAAAAAGAATTGAAAGTGTATTCTAATAAAAATTGCAAGGAGGAACTAAAAGCTTGAAAGAAAAACCCGAAATCCGAGGAAAAATACCATAAATCGAAAAGAACAATCAAAAAATATTAAAAAGAAAAATAAAAACACAAGAAAAACGTACAAATGAATCGAACAAAGAATACAAAAGAAAATCCCAGAGAATTGAAATGAAAAATATAAAGAATAAAATAAATCAACAGATAAACCGGAGGAATAAAGCGGAGAATCTAAAAAGTTGAAGGCAGAATCTAAAGCAGAAAAAAAAACAACAAAATCAAAAAGGGTATTAAAAATCAAAATTATAACATAACGTTTAAACAAATTCGGAGAAACAGAATGCAGACATAGAAAATCGAAATGAAAATAGACAGTAGCAGTTCTGACCAGACCTGACAAATTGGCCGAAAAAACGAAACTAGAATCGAAAGGAAATCAAATCTTATAACATCAAAAGATTTGAAGAATAAATAAAATAAAAGGAAATGTAAAGTTGAATGTAAATGAATAACAAATAGAAATGAGAATGTTATAAACACTGTGGAATATGAGGTAAAATCTATTAAGAATCAAAATAAGAATGTAGTGTAGAAACGCGAATAGAATATCAAATGGAAAAGAAGATAAATCGATTTTGAGGAATCAAAAAGAGAACCAAAAAGTGGAAGCAAATGTAAAAAATCAAAGAAAAATCGAAAATAGAAAATTTATGATTTTGGGAAATTAAAAAAAAATCGATGAAAAAATTAAAAAAACGAAAAATAAATATGAATAAACGGAAATAGAATTTTAACAATGGAAAGAAGGATAAAATAGTATGAGAAAATCATGCAAATGAATCGAAAGGAAAAGCGCAAAACTCAAAGAAATAGTCTTTGAAGTGGAAAGACCGAAATGAATCTAAAAAGAGAAAAGAAAAATAAAAAGTAAAAAATGGAAATTCAGATAAAAAATCGAAAGAATTAAAAAATACAAAGAAGAATCTCAGAAATTAACGAAAACCCAAAAACTCAAGAAAACAGATAATATCGAAAATAAAATCAAAAGACGGTACAATATAAACGAAAAAAATATCATGCGAATGAATTAAAAAAATTATTCAAAGAATCGAAAGAAGAATCCAAAACAGAACTTCCATTAATTGGAGATATGAATATAAAAAAAGAGAAAAACCTGTAAATAAATTGAAAAAATTATTGAAAAATTAAAAAATGGATCCCAAAAATTGAAAGGAAAATTAAAAAAGACCTTTAGAAAATTAAAATTAAAAGACAGGTAATAAGATAAGAATTTAAAATTAAAAAAAATACGTAAATAAACAGAAAGATCAATCTAAAAATCGAAATTAGAATCGGAAAAGTCAAAAAGCTAAATTTGGGAAAAAGAATCGAACGTGTAATCTAATAATTGAGAGGAGAAACTAAAAACTCGAAGAGAAAACCCAAAATACAATACATCGAAAAAACACATCGAAAAAACAATCCAAAAACATGTGGGTAAGAAAAATTAAAAAAGAAGCGAAAAACGTACAAATAAATCAAACAAAGAATACAAAAAAAAGCTCGAAGAATTGAAAGTAAAACAATGAATAGAAAAAATCGACGGAAGAACTTGGGGAATAAAACAAAGAATCGAAGAACTCGAAGGCAGAATATAGAGAAGCAAAACGTTTAAGTGTCAAAGTGACATTTCGTAAATCTGCCATGTAAATTTGACAAATCGACTTGTAAAGTTCACAGTTAAAACGGAAAGCCGTTCTAATATAATTTTAAAATTATAAGTTAATCTAAATCGCAAATTGGGTTGAATTGTATTAACAAATTTTACAGTAACTAAAAAGTAACTCAGTTTTAGGGATTTTCTGTCATCAACGTTACAGCTTTTCATGAACTTTTTACTTCCTGCGGTTGACAGCAAAACGTGGGCGTATGGATCCGGTAGAAATTTAGTCTCTACCTCTTAATTAAATTATTCTAATAACAATTCTAATGGAGTAAAAAAATATTTGCTTAAATTGAAACGAGCAATTTCGGAGCATTGTTGTCCCACTTGAGGTATACCCCGTCGGCACCGTCATGTTCAGAGATGTGCACCCCATCATACCGTTTGTTTTAATTTTGTTCGCTCGTATTTACTCAACTAATTGCATTTGAAACGAATGGAAAGCAAACTTATGTTGTTTGTGTAAACTTGGGCTATTGGCGGATATAATTTCAGCTGCCTTGAGTGTTGTAGCATTGCATTTATTGCTTGATATAAAGAAAATCTCAAGTATAAACAGAGCAAATCCCGAAATTCTATTGCGTTGCGAAACAAAGAAAACACCACTGTTGACATTCCTGGCTTTATATCCACTGTTAAATCGCTTTGATCTTAAGAAGGGATCGATTTTCAGACAAAATTAATAAAGGAACTTGTTTAAGAGGATTAAACGTATACAGAGTGATCAATTATAATTCATGAGAGTGTGGAAATTCAGGTTTTATGAAGTTTTTGGATTTTTTAGATTAATTGCTAATTATGTTGATTTTTTATCGGTTTTTGATTTGTTACATTATTCTCGATTTTTCACATAATGTTTTCGAATTTATTAGATTCGATCTTTCATTTATTTATTTTTATTTTTTTATTTTTTATTGATACCGTTGAAGAAACTCCAGGTACCAGCACCAGACGATTACGACGAAAATGAGCTATAAATTCTTTTTTGATTTTTCACCCTTTAACTGTTGTAAACGTATATGTACGTTTTGCCATTTTTCTCAGAAAATGCAAATGATAAGAATTTGAAATTTTGGGGATAAATGTCAAAGAAAACAAATATTTGCAATTATCTTGTCGCTCTTTTATATTCATTATTGCAATAAGTGTAAGTTCTTCTTTGAATTGTCTTTTCGATTCGTTGATTATCCTTTTACTTCATTCACATGATTCTCTTTTTGATTTTATTTTTTACATTCTTTAGATTTTCTTTTGCATATTGTCTGTTCCTTTAAATTTTTGAGTTTTTTTTTATTTCTTATTTCTTCCTTGTTTTTTTTTCGATTTTCTTTGCCAATTTCAAGACTGTACTTTCGAATTTTACGCCTTTCCTTTCGATTCATTTTCATTATTTTTTCTTACTGTTTTCCATTGTTAACACTCTACTTCTGTTTTCATCATTTTTTTTCGACTTTTTGAATTGTTTTTTCGATTCTTTAGGTTTTCCTATCAAATCCCCAATCCTATTCTATGATTTTTACAATCTCTTGTCTCTATTAATTATAATTATAATTAGCATTCTCTTTCTGATTTTTCAAATGCTTTTCAGATTTTTAGATTCTCCATCCGACTTTTTTTAAATTCATTCTTCTAGACTTTAGATTCTCTACATATTCTTCCTAATTCTTTATAATTATTTGTATATCTACATCCTGTAGATTTAGTACATTCTTCTTTTGATTCTTTAACTCTTAGATTTTTTAAATTCTTTATCCACGTTTTTAATTTATGTTCTTTTCAATTTGTTTCATTATTCTCATTTCAACTCTTTCTCATTTTGAATTTTCATAGATTCTACCTTTATTTTATAGTGTTTATAACATTTCTATTCTATTTTACATTTCCTTTTAGATTCGTTTATAGATTCTTCACATTCTGTCTTCCATTTTTTTTATGTTATTATATTAGATTTTTTAATATTTCTTCTTTCGAGTTGTTCTATTGTAATACCGTTTTTTTCAGTTATTGTATTTTGTTTTCTTTTCAACTCTTGGAAATAGAATATCCATTCTCTTTTCGATTTCGTTGATTCTTATTCTGATTATTTAAATTTACTTTTAAATTCAGTAAGATTTCCTTTTAATTCTCTTTATTCAGTTTTCGTGTATGTATTTAGATTCTCCGCTTTCGATTTTTTCATTTCTTTGATTTTCTTTAAATTCTCTGAATTTTTTTTGTATTCTTCGTTTGATTTTTCTTTTTTTTTATTTTTTCCCTATAGTTTTTTAGATTGCCTTTTCGATTTATTATATTTTCAGACGGATTTTAGGTTTTTCTTTCGGGGTCTTAGTTTCTCCTTTCAATTATTAAATTACACTTTCGCTTTTTTTTTCGTATTTTACTATTTTACTCTCTGGGTTCTCAGATTTTCTATTCGAATTTTGTAATTTATCACTCGATTTTTAGACTGGTCTTTCGATTTATCTTATTTTATTCTTATCTTATTATTTGTCCTTTTATTTCAATTCTCAAAGGTTCTTTTTTGACTTTCTTTTCAATTTTAGAGTTAGTTTTCAATTTTTAAATTATCCTTTGAAGCCATTTGCGGGATTTCTTTTTCTTTTATATTCATTCATCTTTATAATTAAGGTAAGTTTTTTTTATTCATTTTTGTTTCTTTGTTTAACATTTTTCTTTTCGTTTCTATTTTTTAAACTTTGTCCTCTTATAGGGTTTTTGAGTTTTCTTTCGATTTCTGATATTCTTTTCTGAATTTTACATTCTCCTCTCAATTTTCTTATTTGACTTTCTATTCGACTTTTAGTTTCTTATTTTGATTCCCCAAAATCTTATTTTTTTTATTTTATTTTCCAGTAAGAAATCTTTCAATTATCTTTCCAGTTTTAGTAACTTTCATTGCAATTCTTTTTAAGTACCTAATAAACATTTTAATAATTTTCTCAGAATATTGAATTGTCTTTTTAATTCTAATAGATCTAAAGAAGACGCAAGCTCTATAAGATTAGAAGATCTAAAGTAGAGAAATCGAAAAAAAAACTGGGACTATGGTGTATAAATTCAGCGTCTAAACTCAATAGAATTCAACAAAAAAATCATGAAAAACTGACCTGAAATTAAGCCGGCAAACCGCCCCCACGGAGGCTGCAATGGCCGGGGGCACAGGATCCTCGTATCTCCGTTGAGCCCAATCGGTGACCCGACCGTCAGTAGTGATGACATAATGCAGGTCACGTTCGCAAGGACACGTGGAGAGGATGGCGACGTGAGCTTCTTCTTCCGGCTGAAATTTTGCGAATTACGGCCCTGGAAAAAGGACTCTCTCTTTTTTAACGCGCTATACCTGTAGGGTGTGCTCGACCCCTTCAATCAAGAGATAACAATCTGAAGATGAGTTCCATTTATGGATTGGTTCTCTTGCTAGCACGTAATGGCTTTCAATTTCTTTACTGTCGACGGATACAAGCTCGGCCTGAAACAAGTCAATGGAGAAAATAAAGGATTTATTGACTTTTTTGGTATTATTAGGGAGAAAACAGGATTTTATGTGAGCAGTGCGTAAAGTGGAAGTTTATGTAACGAGTAGATGTTTGTCACACGAGCTGCACGTATTTTGTTATTTTATTTAGAACGATTCCAGTTGAAATGAATTCGGGAGAGCAAAAAGTTTTAAGTAAAAACTGTGAGAAATGATGTTCTAGGTAACTTTTGTATCTTGAGCTTTTTTCGAAAAACGCAACCCTTCCGAGATTTCAATTGTTTTTGTAATTTGAGGTTTTTAGAAAAAATGCAAATGCAAATCAATTATAGTCTTTTGTATTGTTTTCTACGAAAACAAATGCTGTAATTGAAAATAGACATGTACGTGTGTTTAGTTGTCTTTTAAAAAAAAAACACGCAATTTTTGAGATAACACTATAGAGATCTCGAAAATTTGAGACGGGAGAGGAAAAAGTTTCAAGTAAAAAGTGTGAGAAATGATGTTTTAAGTAACTTTTGTATCTTAAATTTTTCTCGAAAAACGCACCCTTTCCGTGATTTCAATTGTTTTTGCAATTTGAGGTTTTTAGAAAAAATGCAAATGCAAATCAATTTTAGTCTCTAGTATTTTTTTCTACGAGAACAAATGCTTTATTTGAAACTAGACATGTACGTGTGTTCAGTTGTCTTTAAAAAAAAAACGCAATTTTTGAGATAACACTTTAAGGATCTCGAAAATTTGAGATGGGAGAGGAAAAAGTTTCAAGTAAAAAGTGTGAGAAATGATGTTTTAAGTAACTTTTGTATCTTAAATTTGTCTTAAAAAACGCACTCTTTAAGAGATTTCAATTGTTTTTGCAATTTGAGGATTTTAGAAAAAATGCAAATGCAGATCAATTTTAGTCTCTAGTATTTTTTTTCTACAAAAACAAATGATTTATTTGAAAATAAACATGTACATGTGTTCAGTTGTCTTTTTAAAAAAAACGCAATTTTTGAGATAACACTATAGGGATCTCGAAAATTTGAGACGGGAGAGAAAAAAGTTTCAAGTAAAAAGTGTGAGAAATAATGTTTTAAGTAACTTTTGTATCTTAAATTTGTCTTGAAAAACGCACTCCTTCCGAGATTTCAATTGTTTTTGTAATTTGAGGTTTTTAGAAAAAATGCAAATGCAAATCAATTATAGTCTTTTGTATTGTTTTCTACGAAAACAAATGCTGTATTTGAAAATAGACATGTACGTGTGTTTAGTTGTCTTTTAAAAAAAAAACGCAATTTTTGAGATAACACGATAGGGATCTCAAAAATTTGAGACGGGAGAGGAAAAAGTTTTAAGTAAAAAGTGTGAGAAATGATGTTCTAAGTAACTTTTGTATCTTAAATTTTTCTCGAAAAACGCACCCTTTCCGAGACTTCAATTGTTTTTGCAATTTGAGGTTTTCAGAAAAAATGCAAATGCAAATCAATTTTAGTCTCTAGTATTTTTTTCTACGAGAACAAATGTTTTATTTGAAAATAAACATGTACGTGTGTTCAGTTGTCTTTAAAAAAAAAACACGCAATTTTTGAGATAACACTATAGGGATCTCGAAAATTTAAGACGGGAGAGGAAAAAGTTTTAAGTAAAAAGTGTGAGAAATAATGTTTTAAATAACTTTTGTATCTTAAATTTGTCTTGAAAAACGCACTCTTTCCGAGATTTCAATTGTTTCTGCAATTTGAGGATTTTAGAAAAAATACAAATGCAAATCAAATTTAGTCTCTAGCAGTTTTTTTTACGAAAACAAATGCTTTATTTGAAAATAAACATGTACGTGTGTTAAGTTGTCCTTTAAAAAAAAAAACGCAATTTTTGAGATAACACTATAGGGATCTCGAAAATTTGAGACGGGAGAGGAAAAAGTTTCAAGTAAAAAGTGTGAGAAATAATATTTTAAGTAACTTTTGTATCTTAATTTTATCTCGAAAAACGCACCCTTTCTGAGATTTCAATTGTTTTTGTAATTTAAGGTTTTTAGAAAAAATGCAAATGCTAATCAAATTTAGTCTCTAGTTTTTTTTCTACAAGAACAAATGTTTTATTTGAAAATAAACATGTACGTGTGTTCAGTTGTCTTTAAAAAAAAAACGCAATTTTTGAGATAACACTATAGGGATCTCGAAAATTTAAGACGGGAGAGGAAAAAGTTTCTAGTAAAAAGTGTGAAAAATGATGTTCTAAGTAACTTTTGTATCTTAAATTTTTCTCGAAAAACGCACCCTTTCCGTGATTTCAATTGTTTTTGTAATTTAAGGTTTTTAGAAAAAATGCAAATGCAAATCAAATTTGGTCTAGAATATTTTTCTATGAAACCAAATGTTTTATTTGAAAATAGACATGTAGGTGTGTTTATTTAAAAAAAATACGCAATTTTAGAGATAACACTATAGAGATCTCGAAAATTTGAGACGGGAGAGGAAAAAATTTCAAGTAAAAAGTGTGAAAAATGATATTTTAAGTAACTTATGTATCTTAAATTTGTCTTGAAAAACGCACCCTTTCCAAGATTTCAATTGTTTTGCAATATGAGGGTTTTAGAAAAAATGCAAATTCAAATCAATTTTAGTCTCTAGTATTTTTTTCTGCGAGAACAAGTACTTTATTTGAAAATAGACATGTACGTGTGTTCAGTTCTTTTAAAAAAAAACGCAATTTTTGAGATAACACTATAGGGATCTCGGAAATTTGAGACGGGAGAGGAAAAAGTTTTAAGTAAAAAGTGTGAGAAATGATGTTTTAGGTAACTTTTGTATCTTAGGTTTTTCTCGAAAAACGCACCCTTTCCGAGATTTCAATTGTTTTTTTAATTTGAAGTTTTTAGAAAAAATGCAAAGGTAAATTAATTTTAGTTTCTAGTATTTTTTTCTTAAACCAAATGTTTTATTTGAATATAGACATGTACGGTGTTCAGTTGTCCTTTCAAAAAAAAACATTTTAACAATCTGAAGATGAGTTCCATTTATGGATTGGTTCTCTTGCTAGCACGTAATGGCTTTCAATTTCTTTACTGTCGACGGATACAAGCTCAGCCTAAAACAAGTCAATGAAGAAAATAAAGGATTTATTGATTTTTTTTGTATTATTAGGGAGAAAATAGGATTTTATGTGAGCAGTGCGTAAAGTGGAAGTTTATGTAACGAGTAGATGTTTGTCACACGAGCTGCAGGTATTTTGTTATTTTATTTAGAACGATTTCCAGTTGAAATGATTTCGGTGGATATTGCTTACCTGCAATGCAATAATATCGCTGTCAGCCAGGATAGCAGGAACAACAAAAGTGCCTTCCCCGTTGGAAATTTCAATATCCTGACTGTAGATTGAAGTTGTGTTATCGTAAACTTTGACGCGAACACGTACTGACTTCTCTGTACTCATTGCTTCTACCTGAAAACCAAATTGGAGTGCTAAGTAATATGTGCAAAAAATTTTTAATATCAGTTGATGAATTAGATCCACGTAGCTAATTGATTGTCAAGACCCATTCGTTTAATATTAAGAGATTGACATTTACATTTTCCTCTCATTCCAAGCTTTCAGTAGCGTTAATAAACTCCCGGAATTCTAAAACTATAGAGAACGAGTTGTGTTGAAATGGTAACAAACTAAATTACTGAACTCCGAGCAAATAAACGTAACTTATTCAACTACTCTTACAATAGCTGATATGACGTCGTTATAAATTACTAGCATATTTCTCCATTTATCTGTATGATGTTGGCATCATTTCAGAAGTATTTTAACTGTTCGCTTGAAAACACAGAATTTTGACAGATAAACGTACTTTATTTTGAGATAATAAAAGCGATATTTTCCTCTCACCTTTCCAGCAAACGGTAAGCCTGGCTTATAGCTGCGCCTCATTTCCCTACCGAAACGCAATTCGACGTAATGCTCTTCGGCTGCTGCTACATCAGGAAGTCCATTTCCCACACCCGGAGCTATTTCAATAGGTGCTGAAAATTCGCCAGATTCTACTTCGACGTGTAGTAACCATCTTCCAGAGGTTGCGTATTCCGACAAACGCAAGGAAAATGCTTTGACGCCTGCAAATATTTGACATGTAGATGTGGAGAATACAAGGAGAACCAATGTTTTATTTCAAAATCGACATGTACGGTGTTCAGTTTCTTTTTTTTTGATAAAAAAACGCAATTTTTGAGATAACCCCACGAGGATCTCGGAGATTTGAGACAGGAGAGGAAAAAGTTTGAAGTAAAAAGTGTGAGAAATGATGTTTTAGGCAACTTTAGTGTTTTGAGGTTTTCTTGAAAAACGCTTACTTTTCGAGTTTTTTATGCAAACGCAGATAGCACTTTGATAATTTTTTAAATCTGAGGCTTTAAAAAAAAGTTTTACCTGACAGTTGTCGCAAACTCAATTCTAAACAATTTGGTCTCTTGCATTTTTTTCAAAATTCTTACCACAAACGAGATTTTCCCGAAAAATGGCTCAGACCAAGTTGCAATCGACTCAAAATGATGATTAAAGCATAAACATTTTGAAATTTTGTTATTCAAAACCGAATTTTTGAAAGAAATATTCGTAGAGTTTAACTTAAAAAAAGAACGATTTTCTTTCGAGATAACCCTTTCATTATCTTTAACGATTGAGAATATAGAAAAAAAAGTTTCAAGTAAAAAGTGTGAGAAATTATGTTTTAGGCAACTTTAGTGTTTCGAGGTTTTCTTGAAAAACGATTACTTTTCGTGATTTTTATGAAAACGCAGATAGCACTTTGATAATTTTTACAATCTGAGGCTTTAAAAAAAGTTTTGCCTGAAAGTTGTCGCAACTTCAATTCTAAACAATTTTAGTCTCTTGCATTTTTTTTCAAAATTCTCAGCGCTGAGGAGATTTTCCACAAAAATGGCTCAGACCAAGCTCCAATCGACACAAAATGATGATGAAAACAGAAAATTTTTGAAATTCTGTTATTTAAAGCCAAATTTAAAAAAAATATATACGTAAAATTTAATTTAAAAAAAAACGATTTTTTTTCGAGATAACCCTTGCATTATCTTTAACGATTAAAAATATAGAAAAAAAAGTTTCGAGTAAAAAGTGTGAGAAACGATGTTTTAGGCAACTTTGTATGGTAAATTTTTGTCGAAAAAAGCACCTCTTTCGAGATTTTTTTGGAAAACGCAGTTAGCCCATTGATAATTTTTGTAATTTGTAGTTTTTGGAAATTTTTTTTACAAAAAAGTTGTTCTGAATGTAATTCTAAACAATTTTCGTGTCTTGTATTTTCTTCTAAAAACTCACCTCGTACGAAATTTTCTAGAAAAATGTGTTAGACTAGGTAGGTTCCAATCAACTCAAAATGATGACAATGACGAAAACATAATATTTTTGAAATTCTGTTATTTAAAACTAAAATTTCAACAAAAATTTACGTACAATTAAACTTCCAACACTCTTTTCGAAATATCCCTTGCATCTTCTTTGAAGTTTGTGAATATAGCTAACATAGTTTTAAGTAAAAAGTGTGGGTAATGATGTTTTAGGTAACTTTTGTACCTTAAGTTTTTCTCGAAAAACGCACCCCTTCCGAGATTTCAATTGTTTTGGCAATTTGAGGTTTTTAGAAAAAATGCAAATAAAAATCAATTTTACTCTTTTGTATTGTTTTTAACGAGAACAAATGTTTTGTTTAAAAATAAACATGCACGTGTGTCCAGTTGTCTTTTTTGATAAAAAAAACCGCAATTTTTGAGATAACACTACAGGGATCTCGAAAATTTGAGACGGGAGAGGAAAAAGTTTCAAGTAAAAAGTGTGAGAAATGATGTTTTAGGTAACTTTTGTATCTTAAATTTTTCTCGAAAAACGCACCCTTTCCGGGATTTCAATTGTTTTTGTAATTTGAGGTTTTTAGAAAAAATGCAAATGCAAATTAATTTTAGTCTTTTGTATTATTTTCTACAAAAACAAATGTTTTATTGAAAAATAAACATGTACGTGTGTTCAGTTGTTTTAAAAAAAAACCGCAATTTTTGAGATAACACTATAAGGATCTCGAAAATTTGAGACGGGAGAGAAAAAAGTTTCAAGTAAAAAGTGTGAGAAATGATGTTTTAGGTAACTTTTTATCTCAAGTTTTTCTCGAAAAACGCAACCTTTCCGAGATTTCAATTGTTTTTGTAATTTGAGGTTTTTAGAAAAAATTCAAATGCAAATCAATTTTAATCTCTAGTATTTTTCCTACAAGAACAAATGTTTTATTTGAAAATAGACATGAACGTTTGTTCAGTTGTTTTAAAAAACAAAACGCAATTTTTGAGATAACACTATAAGGATCTCGAAAATTTGAGACGGGAGAGGAAAAAGTTTTAAGTAAAAAGTGTGAGAAATAATGTTTTAAGTAACTTTTGTGTCTTAAATTTGTCTCGAAAAACTCATCCTTTCCGAGATTTCAACTGAGTTTGCAATTTTAGGTTTTTAGAAAAAATGCAAATGCAAATCAATTTCAATCTCTAGTATTTTTTTCTACGAAAACAAATGTTTTATTTAAAAATAAACATGTACGTGTGTTCAATTTTTAAAAAAGAAAACGTTATTTTTGAGAGAACACTATAAGGATCTCGAAAATTTGAGACGGGAGAGGAAAAACTTTCAAGTAAAAAGTGTGAGAAACGATGGTCTAGGCAACTTTTGTATCTTGAAGTTTTCTTGAAACACGCATCTTTTTCGAGACTTTTCAAAAAACGCAGATAGTACTGTCATAATTTTTGAAATCTGAGATTTAAAAAAAAAAATTATCAAAAAGGTGTCGCAAATTTCTAAACAATTTTATCTCTTGTGTTTTCTTCGAAAATTTAGCCCAAACATTTTTTCCGAAAAATCTCTTTTGAAATAGCCCATCGCACATCTCCAAATTTTGGAATTTTTTCGAAGAAAGTATCAAACAAAAGTTGTTCTAAACTCAATTCTAGCCAGCTTTTCTCTTTGTACTTTCCTGGAAAAACGCATTTCTTCCGAGATTTCCTCGGAAAACACGTCAGAATTGACCGTATTTACTCAAATATTACCTTCATCCAAAGCCACTTGATCCCACAAAGCGACTTTAGTCCCAGCTGGATCCTTCACGCTAACGCTTCCAATTGAACCCGACGCAATCTGCAAATCATGATCCAGCGCTAAGACCCAGAAGAACACTGTAAAGATAAAAAACTTTTTAGGAATCTGTTGCGGACAATTAATCTTGAATTGACTGCTGGGGGTAAAGGCCAGTTTTGGAATTACCGCTATAAAAATATATTTTGTATTTTATCTGTTACTTCAATCTAAAGTTGTTTAATCCCTTAACGCGGTATCGAAAGGTTAGCGATTCCCTGAAGAGATACAAAGACGAAGTTCGCAGCTCTTATAATCTTTCAAAAAGAACTTTAAACAATTCCACAGCGTTGGATCGGCAAAGTTTATAAAATACAAGCTGAACTTTTAAATGGCGATTAAAGGGATTTGTAATGAACGTTCCAGAGAAGACACAATAAATAAAGCTCTGAAGGTAATACAGTTTTATTGTTCTCGGCGAACGCGGGAGTGAGGGAAAATGCATCTTCCACAGCAAACACGTTCGGTTTTTTTCCCAACTCGCATACTTATCACGTTACGGAAAATCGTTCATTAATGACCCATTAATGCACGATTTTGTGTTCTTTTTAGCTTGAATTACAATTTAGATCTCACCAGTTTCCCCAGGTCTGTAGGCGTGTTTGGCGGGACGAATAATGACATCTCTGACGGGTCCGACAAGTCTCATTTGGGAAGAGCTTTGTAGTTCGCAGTGGTCGTTTCCGGTACAGTTTACCAACGTCTGCAGCACGTAGCTTCCTGAAGTTTCCAGGGGGATTTCTAAGGGTAGAATACCGTGACCTGCAACAAATTTCTTGGTTAGGATATGAAAAAACTTGTACCTCATAAATACGAGAAATGAGAATTTTATGAAAAATGCATGCATGTTAAGTTCAGTTGCGAATAAACTCCGACTGTGAATTCTGCACTTAAAAGGATGTTAAAGCGCGGCTTTATTGTGGGGTTTGATGTTCCACGTAAAATGACTACTTTTTTAAAATGAAATTTCCGGCATAAATAAAAGGTAACTTCGCAGGTATTTTTGTAATTTAAAGCTGCAAATTTTTGTCTCTTGCATTTTCCTCGAAAAAAGCACTCATAACAAAAATTTTCCGACAATTTCAATAATCGACACAACACGGAGATTAAGGCTAAATGACAGAAGTCTCTCGTCTCTTGTATTTTAGTCAAAAAATGCAATTTTTGATATAGCACTACAGGGATCTCGGAAATTTGAGACGGGAGAGAAAAAAGTTTTAAGTAAAAAGTGTGAGAAATGATGTTTAGGGCAACTTTTGTATCTTAAGGTTTTCTCGAAAAACGCACTCCATCCGAGATTTCAATTGTTTTTGTAATTTGAGGTTTTTAGAAAAAATGCAAATGTAAATCAATTTTAGTCTCTAGTATTTTTTTCTACGAGAACAAATGTTTTATTTAAAAATAAACATGTACATGTGTTCAGTTGTTTTTTTTGGTAAAAAAAAACACGAAATTTTTGAGATAACACTACAGGGATCTCGGAAATTTGAGACGGGAGAGGAAAATGTTTGAAGTAAAAAGTGTGAGAAATTATGTTTTAGGCAAGTTTAGTGTAATAAAGTTTTCTTGAAAATCGCTTACTTTTCGAGATTTTTATGAAAACGCAGATAACACTTTGATAATTTTTTAAATCTAAGGCTTTAAAAAAAAGTTTTACCTGAAAGTTGTCGCCACTTCAACTCTAAACAATTTTAGTCTTTTAAATTTTTTTTTCAAAAATCTCACCGCGGACGAGATTTTTTAGAAAAATGCCTCAGACCAAGCTCGAATCGGCTCAAAATGATGATGAAAACATAAAATTTTTAAAATTGTTATTTAAAACCAAGTTTTTGACAAAAATATACGTAGAATTTAACTTAAAAAAAAAACAATTTTCTTTCGTAATAACCCTTTCATTATCGTTAACAATTGAGAATATAGAAAAAAGTTTCAAGTAAAAAGGGTGAGAAATGATGTTTTAGGCAACTTTAGTGTATTGAGGTTTTCTTGAAAAACGCTAACTTTTCGAGATTTTTATGAAAACGCAGATAGCACTTTGATGATTTTTGAAATCTGAGGCTTTCAAAAAAAGTTTTACCTGAAAGTTGTCGCAACTTCAATTCTAAACAATTTTGGTCTCTTGCATTTTTTTCAAAATTTTCATCGCGGACGAGATTTTCCAAAAAACCAAGCTCGAATTGACACAAAATGATGATGAAAACATAACATTTTTTAAATTCTGTTATTTAAAGCCAAATTTTTGAGAGAAATATACGTAGATTTTAATTTACTAAAAAGGCACGAGAAAAACAATGGCGAAGACCCCATCTTTCGCTCCGTCTTAGTTTTGTAGATATCGAGCTTCGGAACTAAAAATCTTACTATCCGCAACTTTAAACGCTTCTAATTCGCTTATTTATTGACGTTCGCGAATTTATCGCCCAGTTTTGGATTCTGCATAAAAGTCTGCGTAAAATGAGCATCAATGGCTTAAAATGGCTCCGTTTTAAATAAACAAAAAAAATATCTCTATAAATTAGCATTTTATTTTGGTAGGCACTTATAAATACAAACTTTTTATTTAATATCTGAAGTAAATCAATCTCCCAGCAATCTATGTAGACTCCAGTTCAAGATCAGTCAGAACAACAAAGTTGGCATCAACCCAAAAATTTTTTACCTCCAAAAAAAACGCAATTTTTAAAGATAACCCTACGGGGATCTCGGAGATTTAAGACAAGAGAGAAAAAAGTTTGAAGTAAAAAGTGTGAGAAATAATGTTGTGGACAACTTTGTATGATAAATTTTTGTCGAAAAAAGCACCTCTTTCGAGATTTTTTGGAAAACGCAGTTGGTCCATTGATAATTTTTGTAATTCAAAGTTTTTGGAAAAATGTTTTACAGAAAAGTTGTTCTGAATGTAATTCTAAACAAATTTTGTCTCTTGTATTTTCTTCAAAAATCTCACCCCGTACGAGATTTTCTAGAAAAATGTGTCAGACTAGGTAGGTTCCTATCTCAGTCAACTGAAAATGATGATAAAAACAACAAATTTTTAAAATTCTGTTATTTAAAACTAAAATTTCGAAAAATTTACGTAGAATCAAACTTCCAACACTCTTTTCGAGATAACCCTTCCATTATCTTTGAAGTTTGAGAA
The DNA here is from genome assembly GCA_029298725.1 of Gnatocerus cornutus. Classification (NCBI taxonomy): domain Eukaryota; kingdom Metazoa; phylum Arthropoda; class Insecta; order Coleoptera; family Tenebrionidae; genus Gnatocerus; species Gnatocerus cornutus. Next base: position 2,124,240 of record CM055514.1, on the reverse strand, counting down.
TATAGACAACAAAATTTTAAGTAAAAAGTGTGAAAAATTATGTTTTAGGTAACTTTCGTATCTTAAGTTTTCCTCGAAAAACATACCCCTTCCGAGATTTCAATTGTTTTTGTAATTTCAGGTTTTTAGAAAAAATGCAAATGCAAATCAATTTTAGTCTCTAGTATTTTTTTCTACGAGAACAAATGTTTTATTTAAAAATAAACATGTACGTGTGTTCTTTTTCGATAAAAAAACGCAATTTTTGAGATAACATTATAGGGATCTCGGAAATTTGGGACGGGAGAGGAAAAAGTTTTAAGTGAAAAGTGTGAGAAATGATGTTCTAGGCAACTTTTGTATCTTAAGTTTTTCTCGAAAAAACGGACCCCTTCCGAGATTTCAATTGTTTTTGTAATTTGAGGCTTTTAGAAAAAATGCAAATGCAAATCAATTTTAGTCTCTAGTATTTTTTTCTACAAGAGCAAATGTTTTATTTTAAAATGAACAAATACGTGTTTTTTTTTGGTAAAAAACGCAATTTTTGAGATAACACTACAGGTATCTCGGAAATTTGAGACGAGAGAAGAAAAAGTTTTAAGTATAAAGTGTGAGAAATGATGTTTTAGGCAACTTTAGTGTATTGAGATTTTCTTAAAAAACGCTTACTTTTCGAAATTTTTATGAAAACGCTGATAGCACTTTGATAATTTTTGAAATCTGAGGCTTTAAAAAAAAGTTTTACCTGAAAGTTGTCGCAAGTTCAATTCTAAACAATTTTAGTCTCTTGCATTTTTTTCAAAATTCTCACCGCGGACGAGATTTTCCCGAAAAATGCCTCAGACCAAGCTCCAATCTACTCAAAATAAAGATGAAAACATAAAATTTTTAAAATTCTGTTATTTAAAGCGAAATGTTTGAGAGAAATATACGTAGAATTTAACTTAAAAAAAAAGATTTTCTTTTGAGATAACCCTTTCATTATCTTTAACAATTAAGAATATAGAAAAAAAAGTTTCAAGTAAAAAGTGTCAGAAACGATGTTTTAGGCAACTTTGTGTAGTAAATTTTTGTCGAAAATAGCACCTCTTTCGAGATATTTTGAAAAATGCAGTTGGTCCATTGATAATTTTTGTAATTTAAAGTTTTTGGAATAATGTTTTACAACAAAAGAACGGGAAAGTTTAAATGTAATTGTAATTAGTCCACATGTTTCAGTCTGTTATTATTCTTATAAGGGTCAATGTAAAAATAATGACCACTAACGAGCCACCAGAGATTTAAAATCCTTTCATTTATACATGAGTTCATCCGCTTGGCACACTCGTAATTTAGAGGGATTAAAATTGCTTCATCCCCTTATATCGAGCGTTGAAAAAAGGCAGCAAGTTGGTGCTGAAAACGTTGTATAAGGAAATTATAGCGAGACATTCTTCATGCAGTTTACAAAAAACACGACATTTTTAATTGAATCTCCGATATCAAAATACGCCTTTAAGTCGTGAATATTTGAAAATTTCACAAGTAAAATAGACGACGCTAACAAATACCTTGCAGCAAGGGCATGGAATTTGCGTTTAGCTCTGTTCCGTTTGACTTAATGGCCAGGAAATTACAATAATGCTGTGAGAGCAAAGAGCGTAAGAACACGACGCAAAGGAAATTAACTAGCAGTAGTTCATCAGTTCGCGTTATTTTAGAATTTGCCGCTTTTCTCCAATTAATTTTACATTTTTTGATAGGGACTTCTCGTGCGTTTCGAGCGAGAAAAAACGCTTTAGGTCCTTTCGACCTTTTCGTTTGAAATTCAAGTTTAGTTTGTCGCTGTCCTTTTTGAGAAACGTCTTCAAGTATGCGAATCGAAAAAAATTGAAAACAAATTTTAAATTATATCTCAAATTTTCAAAAATACACGAAAAAAAAAAAACAAAAAAAAAAGTTAAACAAGGAAACAAGCTCACTGGCATTCTATCAATTATCTCTATAATGCTTTTACCTCTTGTAAACACTCATCAACCGCCAGAGATTCGCTTAATATTGACAAGGTAAGGGCGCAACTAATAGCGAAACAAACACATTCCGGTTGCTAATGAGAAGGTCCGTACATGTGTAAACCGTGTTCAACTCCGACTCCGGTTGATGAACACACAAGGCCCTTGACGAGTTCCGGGGGGAGGCGCGCAAATTAAATCTTGCTCGATTAGAAAGCAGTCAGCTGTAGGCAGCAGTTCGTCTAGTTTCACGAACCAGCGGGCCGAAAGATTGTCATTTCGTTCAACACCGCCAGAGGGAACACCTCTTTGCTTCAATCGCGTAAATATTCGACTAACGCAGTTTGCGTCATTTCACGCCTCATTTGCGTACATTCCGATTAAAGTACCTAAGAAATTGTTTTTGCAGATGTTTGCTCTTCTGGTTTGGAAATCCACTTTTCTTTGACGGTTGAAATGGGGAAATAACGCCACATGTGGCAATACTGCTAAGTTTTTATAATTCTCACAAATCATGTTATCGTTTAGTAATAAAAGTTATGTTAACTTGGATGGCACGTAGAAAAGGACCTGTCAAGCTCTGCTTCAATCGACCAGTACAGGTCTGCACAGAAAGACGCGACGTCAAGTGACTAAGTCTAATCTTCTTTACTCATGGTTTTCTCCAGTGGCGCACCAATATTTTAAAATTGCAAAACTCTACTATAAATGTGAATAACATCATGGTTAATTTTCTCGCACGAGCGCCACTGAGAAAATGGGAACTTTGCCATGCGCGTTTCAAAAATGTAACTTCGTGGTAAATATTTTTTATAAATTCTTACGTGGCTATGAAAACAAGGCTATTAACGTTATTTACTAACAAGTTGGTTAATGAAAGCGATTAATAATCGAGATTGTTAATCATCCATAACAAACGGGTTAGTCACAAAACTTTTTTTAATATGATGAAGTAACAAGAGTTATTTCCGCATTCGCTTTAGGTTCGTTAACAGACTATTTCCGCATCGGATGCGTTAATGGCTTCATTTTTTTTTTCGTTACCATAGTATTATGTGAAAAAATGTGGTTCGGACTATGTAAGCTCCGCTTCCAAGCTTCCAATCGACCAGTACAGGTTTGCACAGAAAGACGCGACGTCAAGTGACTAAGTCTAATCTTCTTTACTCATGGTTTTCTCCAGTGGCGCACCAATATTTTAAAATTGCAAAACTCTACTATAAATGTGAATAACATCATGATTAATTTTCTCGCACGAGCGCCACTGAGGAAATGGGAACTTTGCCATGCGCGTTTCAAAAATGTAACTTCGCTGTAAATGTTTTTTATAAATTCTTACGTGGCTATGAAAACAAGGCTATTAACCTTATTTACTAACAAGTTGGTTAATGAAACCGATTAATATTCGAGATTGTTAATCATCTATATCAAACGGGTTAGTCACAATTTTTTTTTTAATTTGCTGAAGTAACAAGAGTTACTTTCGCATTCGCTTTAGGTTCGTTAACAGACTATTTCCGCATCGGATGCGTTAATGGCTTCATTTTTTTTTCGTTACTATAGTATTATGTAAAAAAATGTGGTTCGGACTATCTAAGCTCCGCTTCCAAACTTCCAATCGACCAGTACAGGTTTGCACAGAAAGACGCGACGTCAAGTGACTAAGTCTAATCTTCTTTACTCATGGTTTTCTCCAGTGGCGCACCAATATTTTAAAATTGCAAAACTCTACTATAAATGTGAATAACATCATGGTTAATTTTCTCGCACGAACGCCACTGAGAAAATGGGAACTTTGTCATGTGCGTTTCAAAAATGTAACTTCGCTGTAAATGTTTTTCATAAATTCTTACGTGGCTATGAAAACAAGGCTATTAACGTTATTTACTAACAAGTTGGTTAATGAAAGCGATTAATAATCGAGATTGTTAATCATCCATAACAAACGGGTTAGTCACAAAACTTTTTTTAATATGGTGAAGTAACAAGAGATATTTCCGCATTTGCTTTAGGTTCGTTAACAGACTATTTCCGCATTGGATGCGTTAATGACTTCATTTTTTTTTTCGTTACTATAGTATTATGTAAAAAAATGTGGTTCGGACTATCTAAGCTCCGCTTCCAAACTTCCAATCGACCAGTACAGGTTTGCACAGAAAGACGCGACGTCAAGTGACTAAGTCTAATCTTCTTTACTCATGGTTTTCTCCAGTGGCGCACCAATATTTTAAAATTGCAAAACTCTACTATAAATGTGAATAACATCATGGTTAATTTTCTCGCACGAACGCCACTGAGAAAATGGGAACTTTGTCATGTGCGTTTCAAAAATGTAACTTCGCTGTAAATGTTTTTCATAAATTCTTACGTGGCTATGAAAACAAGGCTATTAACGTTATTTACTAACAAGTTGGTTAATGAAAGCGATTAATAATCGAGATTGTTAATCATCCATAACAAACGGGTTAGTCACAAAACTTTTTTTAATATGGTGAAGTAACAAGAGTTATTTCCGCATTTGCTTTAGGTTCGTTAACAGACTATTTCCGCATTGGATGCGTTAATGACTTCATTTTTTTTTTCGTTACCATAGTATTATGTGAAAAAATGTGGTTCGGACTATCTAAGCTCCGCTTCCAAGCTTCCAATCGACCAGTACAGGTTTGCACAGAAAGACGCGACGTCAAGTGACTAAGTCTAATCTTCTTTACTCATGGTTTTCTCCAGTGGCGCACCAATATTTTGAAATTGCAAAACTGTACTATAAATGTGAATAACATCATGGTTAATTTTCTCGCACGAACGCCACTGAGAAAATGGGAACTTTGCCATGCGCGTTTCAAAAATGTAACTTCGCTGTAAATATTTTTTATAAATTCTTACATGGCTATGAAAACAAGGCTATTAACGTTATTTACTAACAAGTTGGTTAATGAAAGCGATTAATAATCGAGATTGTTAATCATCCATAACAAACGGGTTAGTCACAAAACTTTTTTTAATATGATGAAGTAACAAGAGTTATTTCCGCATTCGCTTTAGGTTCGTTAACAGACTATTTCCGCATCGGATGCGTTAATGGCTTCATTTTTTTTTTCGTTACCATAGTATTATGTGAAAAAATGTGGTTCGGACTATGTAAGCTCCGCTTACAAGCTTCCAATCGACCAGTACAGGTTTGCACAGAAAGACGCGACGTCAAGTGCAAGCTTCAGTATGACTAAGTCTAATCTTCTTTACTCATGGTTTTCTCCAATGGCGCACCAATATTATAACATTGCAAAACTCTACTATAAATGTGAATAACATCATACCATAGTATTATGTGAAAAAATTGAATTTAATAGAGAAATTAGGAAAAATAGCATAAAAAACTTAAAAACACTGGTTTTTAATGTACATACTAACCACTTTTTCATATTTCTACACGTTTGTAGCGACACAAATTGCCTTATGCGGCCGCTGCACTAGTAATACGTACAAATCGTGCATTAATGAGTTCCCAGTTGAGGTAAAATCGAACCTGACCGCCGTTTCTGGAAGTGGTAGCAAATTGTGGTTGTGAGGAAGAATTCAGAGATTTAGGTTTCAGCATAAAATCGAATTACATATTTTCATAAATTGGTTCTTTATTTAAGTGTAACAATAAAACATTGGCAAATTCGAATTCTATTAAAAAAATGAAAAAAAATCTAATAATTAAAAAAAATCAGAAAGTTAGTTGTTTAATGAGTCATAAATGTGTTAGTACAAAATTATTAAGTCAACAAAACAAATTTAAAAAAAATATATAGTATTTTTAAATACATAAAAATACAAGTTCATTAATGAGATTTAAAATTGAAAAACTGAATAAAATTTAAAAGTAGCAATTTTTGCAACTAACGCAAGTTTGCTCAAAAAATTATGAGAAATCAAAATTCGACATATTTTAGACGCGAAAGAATTTTTTTCAAAAAAATCAAATTTTCGATTTTAGAAACATTTAAGAACGAATTCCTAGCTAAAAAATCGCGAGAAAAAGAATAGTGAAAATCGTTTCTTTCCATCTGGCGTAGTTTCCGAGATATTGTGCACCGATTCTTTCAAATTTTCAAAAATTGGACCCAAAAATTTAAACGGCCATAACTCAATTATTTGTTAAAGTACATTAAAAATTTGCCCAGTTTTGGATTTCCCGTAAAATCCTGCGTTAAATAAACTCAAATAACTTGAATTTGCTTCACAAATAAAAGAGACATTGACCAAAGGGTCTTTTTAGGATATTTTTTTCAAAAAATTTTTTGGGGCAAAAACGAAGTTAAACACCATTTAGTTTACATCAATCGAAAGAGCAGCTTAAAATCTATCAACTAGCCAAATTCAGATCAGTAAATCAAATAGTTTACGAGTAGCGGCTAAATAACAAAAAATTTAACAATTTTTTTAGGTATTTTTTGAAGGCGAAAACAAGCGCTTCTGCTGGTTTTGGAATCTGCGCGCAATTCACTGCCATTAACGCAAGTTTGCTCTAAAAATAGGTGAGATGTAAAAGTACAAAATTTTGAGTGGGAAATTTGGAAAATCGCGTTTTTGATTCAATAACATTAAATCTTTAAATTGGCTCTCAAATTAAGATCCTCTAAAAGTACAACCCACATTTAATGGAACTTTATTTAGAGGATCTGGAGAGCAGGAAAAAAATATAATTCAAATTCCCCTGTTATTTTCCTATGTTCAGCAATTCACGAAACACCCGGTATAGTATATGCGCGTATGTGAGCAAATTTTTGAGAACGATAATCCGCTCTTTACTTATTATAATTAACTAAGCTTTAACTCCGAAAAGAGAAAAAATTTTTGAAATTTTAATTATATCGGTTACCTAATGTTATGTCATCAAAATTACCAAAATTACAAGTGTGAATATCGAATGTTGGAAATTTTGGGTCCATTTTAAAAATAAAAATTTCCAAAATTTGTTCTAGTCGCTCTAAAATTTTGAGATTTAGAACAGCGTATTAGCAACCCAAAAGTAACTAGTCCCTCGAATTTCATCGCTCTGTCGTCAAAATTACCAAAATTACAAGTGCGAATATCGAATGTTGGAAATTTTGGGTCCATTTTAAAAATAAAAATTTCCAAAATTTGTTCTAGTCGCTCTAAAATTTTGAGATTTAGAACAGCGTATTAGCAACCCAAAAGTAACTACTCCCTCGAATTTCATCGCTCTGTCGTTAAAATTACCAAAATTACAAGTGCGAATATCGAATGTTGGAAATTTTGGGTCCATTTTAAAAATAAAAATTTCCAAAATTTGTTCTAGTCGCTCTAAAATTTTGAGATTTAGAACAGCGTATTAGCAACCCAAAAGTAACTAGTCCCTCGAATTTCATCGCTCTGTCGTCAAAATTACCAAAATTACAAGTGCGTATATTGAATGATGGAAATTTTGGGCCCATTTTAAAAATTAAAATTTCCAAAACTCGTTCTAGTCGCTCTAAAATTTTGAGATTTAGAACAGCGATTTGGCAACTCCAAAGTAACAAGTTCCGCGAATTTCATCGCTCTGTCATCAAAATTACCAAAATTACAAGTGCGAATATCGAATGTTGGAAATTTTGGGTCCATTTTAAAAATAAAAATTTCCAAAATTCGCTCTAGTCGCTCTTAATTTTGAGATTTAGAACAGCGATTTAGCAACTCCAAAATAACAAGTTCCCTGAATTTCATCGCTCTGTTATCAAAATTACCAAAATTACAATTGGGAATATCGAATGTTGGAAATTTTGGGTCCATTTTAAAAATAAAAATTTTCAAAATTTGTTCTAGTCGCTCTAAAATTTTGAGATTTAGAACAGCGTATTAGCAACCCAAAAGTAACTAGTCCCTCGAATTTCATCGCTCTGTCGTCAAAATTACCAAAATTACAAGTGCGAATATTGAATGCTGGAAATTTTGGGTCCATTTTAAAAATAAAAATTTCCAAAATTTGTTCTAGTCGCTCTAAAATTTTGAGATTTAGAACAGCGTATTAGCAACCCAAAAGTAACTAGTCCCCCGAATTTCATCGCTCTGTCGTCAAAATTACCAAAATTACAAGTGCGAATATCGAATGTTGGAAATTTTGGGTCCATTTTAAAAATAAAAATTTCCAAAATTTGCTCTAGACGCTCTAAAGTTTTGAGATTTAGAACAGCGTATTAGCAACCCAAAAGTAACTAGTCCCCCAAATTTCATCGCTCTGTCGTCAAAATTACCAAAATTACAAGTGCGAATATTGAATGTTGGAAATTTTGGGTCCATTCTAAAAATGAAAATTTCCAATTATTGTTCTAGTCGCTCTATAATTTAGGAACTCAAAAGTAATAAATCCCCCAAATTTCATCGCTCTGTCATCAAAATTACCAAAATTACAAGGGCGAATATTGAATGTTGGGAAATTTTGGGTCTATTTTAAAAATAAAAATTTCCAAAATTCGCTCTAGTCGCTCTAAAATTTTGAGATTTAGAACAGCGATTTAGCAACTCCAAAGTAACAAGTTCCCCGAATTTCATCGCTCTGTTATCAAAATTACCAAAATTACAAGTGGGAATATCGAATGTTGGAAATTTTGGGTCCATTTTAAAAATAAAAATTTTCAAAATTTGCTCTAGTCGCTCTAAAATTTTGAGATTTTGAACAGCGATTTAGCAACTCCAAAGTAACAATTTCCCCGAATTTCATCGCTCTGTCATTAAAATTACCAAAATTACAAGTGCGAATATCGAATGTTGGAAATTTTGGGTCCATTTTAAAAATAAAAATTTCCAATATTCGCTCTAGTCGCTCTAAAATTTTGAGATTTAGAACAGCGATTTAGCAACTCCAAAGTAACAAGTTCCCCGAATTTCATCGCTCTGTTATCAAAATTACCAAAATTACAAGTGGGAATATCGAATGTTGGAAATTTTGGGTCCATTTTAAAAATAAAAATTACTAAAATTCGCTCTAGTCGCTCTAAAATATTGAGATTTAGAACAGCGATTTAGCAACTCCAAAGTAACAAGTTCCCCGAATTTCATCGCTCTGTCATCAAAATTACCAAAATTACAAGTGCGAATATCGAATGTTGGAAATTTTGGGTCCATTTTAAAAATAAAAATTTCCAATATTCGCTCTAGTCGCTCTAAAATTTTGAGATTTAGAACAGCGATTTAGCAACTCCAAAGTAACAAGTTCACCGAATTTCATCGCTCGGTAATCAAAATTACCAAAATTACAAGTGGGAATATCGAATGTTGGAAATTTTGGGTCCATTTTAAAAATAAAAATTTCCAAAATTTGCTCTAGTCGCTCTAAAATTTTGAGATTTTGAACAGCGATTTAGCAACTCCAAAGTAACAATTTCCCCGAATTTCATCGCTCTGTCATTAAAATTACCAAAATTACTAGTGCGAATATCGAATGTTGGAAATTTTGGGTCCATTTTAAAAATAAAAATTTCCAAAATTCGCTCTAGTCGCTCTAAAATTTTGAGATTTAGAACAGCGATTTGGCAACTCCAAGGTAACAAGTTCCCCGAATTTCATCGCTCTGTTATCAAAATTACCAAAATTACAAGTGGGAATATCGAATGTTGGAAATTTTGGGTCCATTTTAAAAATAAAAATTTCTAAAATTCGCTCTAGTCGCTCTAAAATTTTGAGATTTAGAACAGCGTATTAGCAACCCAAAAGTAACTAGTCCCCCGAATTTCATCGCTCTGTCGTCAAAATTACCAAAATTACAAGTGCGAATATTGAATGTTGGAAATTTTGGGTCCATTCTAAAAATGAAAATTTCCAATTATTGTTCTAGTCGCTCTAAAATTTAGGAACTCAAAAGTAATAAATCCCAAAATTTCATCGCTCTGTCATCAAAATTACCAAAATTACAAGGGCAAATATTGAATGTTGGGAAATTTTGGGTCTATTTTAAAAATAAAAATTTCCAAAATTCGCTCTAGTCGCTCTAAAATTTTGAGATTTAGAACAGCGATTTAGCAACTCCAAAGTAACAAGTTCCCCGAATTTCATCGCTCTGTTATCAAAATTACCAAAATTACAAGTGGGAATATCGAATGTTGGAAATTTTGGGTCCATTTTAAAAATAAAAATTTCCAAAATTTGCTCTAGTCGCTCTAAAATTTTGAGATTTTGAACAGCGATTTAGCAACTCCAAAGTAACAATTTCCCCGAATTTCATCGCTCTGTCATTAAAATTACCAAAATTACAAGTGCGAATATCGAATGTTGGAAATTTTGGGTCCATTTTAAAAATAAAAATTTCCAATATTCGCTCTAGTCGCTCTAAAATTTTGAGATTTAGAACAGCGATTTAGCAACTCCAAAGTAACAAGTTCCCCGAATTTCATCGCTCTGTTATCAAAATTACCAAAATTACAAGTGGGAATATCGAATGTTGGAAATTTTGGGTCCATTTTAAAAATAAAAATTACTAAAATTCGCTCTAGTCGCTCTAAAATATTGAGATTTAGAACAGCGATTTAGCAACTCCAAAGTAACAAGTTCCCCGAATTTCATCGCTCTGTCGTCAAAATTACCAAAATTACAAGTGCGAATATTGAATGTTGGAAATTTTGGGTCCATTTTAAAAATGAAAATTTCCACAATTCGTTCTAGTCGCTCTAAAATTTGGAGATTTAGAACAGCGATTTAGCAATTCCAAAGTAACAAGTTCCCCGAATTTCATCGCTCTGTCATCAAAATTACCAAAATTACAAGTGCGAATATCGAATGTTGGAAATTTTGGGTCCATTTTAAAAATAAAAATTTCCAAAATTCGCTCTAGTCGCTCTAAAATATTGAGATTTAGAACAGCGATTTAGCAACTCCAAAGTAACAAGTTCCCCGAATTTCATCGCTCTGTCATCAAAATTACCAAAATTACAAGTGCGAATATCGAATGTTGGAAATTTTGGGTCCATTTTAAAAATAAAAATTTCCAAAATTCGCTCTAGTCGCTCTAAAATTTTGAGATTTAGAACAGCGATTTAGCAACTCCAAAGTAACAAGTTCACCGAATTTCATCGCTCGGTAATCAAAATTACCAAAATTACAAGTGGGAATATCGAATGTTGGAAATTTTGGGTCCATTTTAAAAATAAAAATTTCCAAAATTTGCTCTAGTCGCTCTAAAATTTTGAGATTTTGAACAGCGATTTAGCAACTCCAAAGTAACAATTTCCCCGAATTTCATCGCTCTGTCATTAAAATTACCAAAATTACTAGTGCGAATATCGAATGTTGGAAATTTTGGGTCCATTTTAAAAATAAAAATTTCCAATATTCGCTCTAGTCGCTCTAAAATTTTGAGATTTAGAACAGCGATTTAGCAACTCCAAAGTAACAAGTTCCCCGAATTTCATCGCTCTGTTATCAAAATTACCAAAATTACAAGTGGGAATATCGAATGTTGGAAATTTTGGGTCCATTTTAAAAATAAAAATTACTAAAATTCGCTCTAGTCGCTCTAAAATATTGAGATTTAGAACAGCGATTTAGCAACTCCAAAGTAACAAGTTCCCCGAATTTCATCGCTCTGTCGTCAAAATTACCAAAATTACAAGTGCGAATATTGAATGTTGGAAATTTTGGGTCCATTTTAAAAATGAAAATTTCCACAATTCGTTCTAGTCGCTCTAAAATTTTGAGATTTAGAACAGCGATTTGGCAACTCCAAAGTAACAAGTTCACCGAATTTCATCGCTCTGTCATCAAAATTACCAAAATTACAAGTGCGAATATCGAATGTTGGAAATTTTGGGTCCATTTTAAAAATAAAAATTTCCAAAATTCGCTCTAGTCGCTCTTAATTTTGAGATTTAGAACAGCGATTTAGCAACTCCAAAATAACAAGTTCCCTGAATTTCATCGCTCTGTTATCAAAATTACCAAAATTACAATTGGGAATATCGAATGTTGGAAATTTTGGGTCCATTTTAAAAATAAAAATTTTCAAAATTTGTTCTAGTCGCTCTAAAATTTTGAGATTTAGAACAGCGTATTAGCAACCCAAAAGTAACTAGTCCCTCGAATTTCATCGCTCTGTCGTCAAAATTACCAAAATTACAAGTGCGAATATTGAATGCTGGAAATTTTGGGTCCATTTTAAAAATAAAAATTTCCAAAATTTGTTCTAGTCGCTCAAAAATTTTGAGATTTAGAACAGCGTATTAGCAACCCAAAAGTAACTAGTCCCCCGAATTTCATCGCTCTGTCGTCAAAATTACCAAAATTACAAGTGCGAATATCGAATGTTGGAAATTTTGGGTCCATTTTAAAAATAAAAATTTCCAAAATTTGCTCTAGACGCTCTAAAGTTTTGAGATTTAGAACAGCGTATTAGCAACCCAAAAGTAACTAGTCCCCCAAATTTCATCGCTCTGTCGTCAAAATTACCAAAATTACAAGTGCGAATATTGAATGTTGGAAATTTTGGGTCCATTCTAAAAATGAAAATTTCCAATTATTGTTCTAGTCGCTCTATAATTTAGGAACTCAAAAGTAATAAATCCCCCAAATTTCATCGCTCTGTCATCAAAATTACCAAAATTACAAGGGCGAATATTGAATGTTGGGAAATTTTGGGTCTATTTTAAAAATAAAAATTTCCAAAATTCGCTCTAGTCGCTCTAAAATTTTGAGATTTAGAACAGCGATTTAGCAACTCCAAAGTAACAAGTTCCCCGAATTTCATCGCTCTGTTATCAAAATTACCAAAATTACAAGTGGGAATATCGAATGTTGGAAATTTTGGGTCCATTTTAAAAATAAAAATTTTCAAAATTTGCTCTAGTCGCTCTAAAATTTTGAGATTTTGAACAGCGATTTAGCAACTCCAAAGTAACAATTTCCCCGAATTTCATCGCTCTGTCATTAAAATTACCAAAATTACAAGTGCGAATATCGAATGTTGGAAATTTTGGGTCCATTTTAAAAATAAAAATTTCCAATATTCGCTCTAGTCGCTCTAAAATTTTGAGATTTAGAACAGCGATTTAGCAACTCCAAAGTAACAAGTTCCCCGAATTTCATCGCTCTGTTATCAAAATTACCAAAATTACAAGTGGGAATATCGAATGTTGGAAATTTTGGGTCCATTTTAAAAATAAAAATTACTAAAATTCGCTCTAGTCGCTCTAAAATATTGAGATTTAGAACAGCGATTTAGCAACTCCAAAGTAACAAGTTCCCCGAATTTCATCGCTCTGTCATCAAAATTACCAAAATTACAAGTGCGAATATCGAATGTTGGAAATTTTGGGTCCATTTTAAAAATAAAAATTTCCAATATTCGCTCTAGTCGCTCTAAAATTTTGAGATTTAGAACAGCGATTTAGCAACTCCAAAGTAACAAGTTCACCGAATTTCATCGCTCGGTAATCAAAATTACCAAAATTACAAGTGGGAATATCGAATGTTGGAAATTTTGGGTCCATTTTAAAAATAAAAATTTCCAAAATTTGCTCTAGTCGCTCTAAAATTTTGAGATTTTGAACAGCGATTTAGCAACTCCAAAGTAACAATTTCCCCGAATTTCATCGCTCTGTCATTAAAATTACCAAAATTACTAGTGCGAATATCGAATGTTGGAAATTTTGGGTCCATTTTAAAAATAAAAATTTCCAAAATTCGCTCTAGTCGCTCTAAAATTTTGAGATTTAGAACAGCGATTTGGCAACTCCAAGGTAACAAGTTCCCCGAATTTCATCGCTCTGTTATCAAAATTACCAAAATTACAAGTGGGAATATCGAATGTTGGAAATTTTGGGTCCATTTTAAAAATAAAAATTTCTAAAATTCGCTCTAGTCGCTCTAAAATTTTGAGATTTAGAACAGCGTATTAGCAACCCAAAAGTAACTAGTCCCCCGAATTTCATCGCTCTGTCGTCAAAATTACCAAAATTACAAGTGCGAATATTGAATGTTGGAAATTTTGGGTCCATTCTAAAAATGAAAATTTCCAATTATTGTTCTAGTCGCTCTAAAATTTAGGAACTCAAAAGTAATAAATCCCAAAATTTCATCGCTCTGTCATCAAAATTACCAAAATTACAAGGGCAAATATTGAATGTTGGGAAATTTTGGGTCTATTTTAAAAATAAAAATTTCCAAAATTCGCTCTAGTCGCTCTAAAATTTTGAGATTTAGAACAGCGATTTAGCAACTCCAAAGTAACAAGTTCCCCGAATTTCATCGCTCTGTTATCAAAATTACCAAAATTACAAGTGGGAATATCGAATGTTGGAAATTTTGGGTCCATTTTAAAAATAAAAATTTCCAAAATTTGCTCTAGTCGCTCTAAAATTTTGAGATTTTGAACAGCGATTTAGCAACTCCAAAGTAACAATTTCCCCGAATTTCATCGCTCTGTCATTAAAATTACCAAAATTACAAGTGCGAATATCGAATGTTGGAAATTTTGGGTCCATTTTAAAAATAAAAATTTCCAATATTCGCTCTAGTCGCTCTAAAATTTTGAGATTTAGAACAGCGATTTAGCAACTCCAAAGTAACAAGTTCCCCGAATTTCATCGCTCTGTTATCAAAATTACCAAAATTACAAGTGGGAATATCGAATGTTGGAAATTTTGGGTCCATTTTAAAAATAAAAATTACTAAAATTCGCTCTAGTCGCTCTAAAATATTGAGATTTAGAACAGCGATTTAGCAACTCCAAAGTAACAAGTTCCCCGAATTTCATCGCTCTGTCGTCAAAATTACCAAAATTACAAGTGCGAATATTGAATGTTGGAAATTTTGGGTCCATTTTAAAAATGAAAATTTCCACAATTCGTTCTAGTCGCTCTAAAATTTGGAGATTTAGAACAGCGATTTAGCAATTCCAAAGTAACAAGTTCCCCGAATTTCATCGCTCTGTCATCAAAATTACCAAAATTACAAGTGCGAATATCGAATGTTGGAAATTTTGGGTCCATTTTAAAAATAAAAATTTCCAAAATTCGCTCTAGTCGCTCTAAAATATTGAGATTTAGAACAGCGATTTAGCAACTCCAAAGTAACAAGTTCCCCGAATTTCATCGCTCTGTCATCAAAATTACCAAAATTACAAGTGCGAATATCGAATGTTGGAAATTTTGGGTCCATTTTAAAAATAAAAATTTCCAAAATTCGCTCTAGTCGCTCTAAAATTTTGAGATTTAGAACAGCGATTTAGCAACTCCAAAGTAACAAGTTCACCGAATTTCATCGCTCGGTAATCAAAATTACCAAAATTACAAGTGGGAATATCGAATGTTGGAAATTTTGGGTCCATTTTAAAAATAAAAATTTCCAAAATTTGCTCTAGTCGCTCTAAAATTTTGAGATTTTGAACAGCGATTTAGCAACTCCAAAGTAACAATTTCCCCGAATTTCATCGCTCTGTCATTAAAATTACCAAAATTACTAGTGCGAATATCGAATGTTGGAAATTTTGGGTCCATTTTAAAAATAAAAATTTCCAATATTCGCTCTAGTCGCTCTAAAATTTTGAGATTTAGAACAGCGATTTAGCAACTCCAAAGTAACAAGTTCCCCGAATTTCATCGCTCTGTTATCAAAATTACCAAAATTACAAGTGGGAATATCGAATGTTGGAAATTTTGGGTCCATTTTAAAAATAAAAATTACTAAAATTCGCTCTAGTCGCTCTAAAATATTGAGATTTAGAACAGCGATTTAGCAACTCCAAAGTAACAAGTTCCCCGAATTTCATCGCTCTGTCGTCAAAATTACCAAAATTACAAGTGCGAATATTGAATGTTGGAAATTTTGGGTCCATTTTAAAAATGAAAATTTCCACAATTCGTTCTAGTCGCTCTAAAATTTGGAGATTTAGAACAGCGATTTAGCAATTCCAAAGTAACAAGTTCACCGAATTTCATCGCTCTGTCATTAAAATTACCAAAATTACAAGTGCGAATATCGAATGTTGGAAATTTTGGGTCCATTTTAAAAATAAAAATTTCCAAAATTCGCTCTAGTCGCTCTAAAATATTGAGATTTAGAACAGCGATTTAGCAACTCCAAAGTAACAAGTTCCCCGAATTTCATCGCTCTGTCATCAAAATTACCAAAATTACAAGTGCGAATATCGAATGTTGGAAATTTTGGGTCCATTTTAAAAATAAAAATTTCCAAAATTCGCTCTAGTCGCTCTAAAATTTTGAGATTTAGAACAGCGATTTGGCAACTCCAAGGTAACAAGTTCCCCGAATTTCATCGCTCTGTTATCAAAATTACCAAAATTACAAGTGCGAATATCGAATGTTGGAAATTTTGGGTCCATTTTAAAAATAAAAATTTCCAAAATTCGCTCTAGTCGCTCTAAAATTTTGAGATTTAGAACAGCGTATTAGCAACCCAAAAGTAACTAGTCCCCCGAATTTCATCGCTCTGTCGTCAAGATTACCAAAATTACAAGTGCGAATATTGAATGTTGGAAATTTTGGGTCCATTCTAAAAATGAAAATTTCCAATTATTGTTCTAGTCGCTCTAAAATTTAGGAACTCAAAAGTAATAAATCCCCCAAATTTCATCGCTCTGTCATCAAAATTACCAAAATTACAAGGGCGAATATTGAATGTTGGGAAATTTTGGGTCCATTTTAAAAATAAAAATTTCCAAAATTCGTTCTAGTTGCTCTAAAATATTGAGATTTAGCACAGCAAATTAAAAATCCAAATGTAACAAGTAAATCTGTTATCTACCAGACGTTAATCAAGAAATTCTCGGAATTACTTTTAGCGTTTTTATTAAGCTTAAACCAAAAGTCAAAATTTTCTCAAAAACTATTATTTTGAGTTATCATAAAACTGTGTAAATCGATTGTAAGATCACCTTAAAATTTTTAGAATTTATGTGTAGATGCGTGTTTACTAACTTCCCTAAATTTCAAAATAATTGAATAAACTTGAAAGATTTCGATTTTTTTTCAAAATTTCTTCGACTTTTCATTATTTGTTCAGCGATAATGTTGAAAATTTAGGCATTTACTACTTTATCGAAAATCAAAATTAGCTAAAGTGCGGCTCATTGCTATCTCTCCTGTGTAAATTTTCGAAAATTCTTGGGTGTAAATTAGGCTTTATGAAGAAAGTTAGGGAAAAATTAAAAGAAGCGATTTTTGAGGTTAACACGTTGTCAAAGTTAAGTGTATTAATTAATACTTAATTAAAAATTTGGCTGCAAAGGAAAGATTTCAATAAAGGTTTAACAAGTTCTAGCAATCTTGCGCAAGACGATTAGCTTCTGCGCATGCGACAGTTAGATCAAGGTCAAACGTAATTGCTGCCAACTATTATTGATAAAAATCGCTAGGGACTGCTGCCAACTTAACTTTTTAATGGGTGGACCTATAGTAAATTTTAAAATAAAACTTAATACTCAGTTAATTACTAAATTTATAGTTTAAAAAAAATATATCAGTTCTTAGAAAATTTAATCATTTTTTTTAACATCTTTGTAATTCCCAAGGTTGCGAACCGCCGTCGTGCAGTGTTAGCCCCCGACTCCCTCACATTCCTAATGATAATTAATGAGGACAACACACCAGTTATCCGGAGCAACGTGGCGGTTTGGGACTAGGAAGTAGCGATCATTATAATGAGCCCCAATTCACAGTGGATTAGGCACCGGCAATCCCAACGTTAGCTGCATCGCTCTGGAGCTTTACCGGTGTCCGGGGAACCTTTCCTTTTCCGCTTCTTATACACCCACGTGAAGATAAGCCCTTTCATTGTAAACTACGCATGTTTCAGTTAGTCAGTTTGAGAAACTCGAACTTGCTAGGCACATTCTAAACACCGCATCATTTCAAGAAAAAATTTTGTAGGTAGCCCACCACTTATCGCATATTCTGATTGCATCAAACGCCACAGTCAAACTCAGTCAAACAGATCTGAAATGTCAAACTCTTTGCGCGCAACAACGCCACTAACCACACGTCAAATTCCTCAGTGCCGCTTCGACTTTAGAATTAATTAAATTTGAACTTTAAAATTTATAGAACTCGCAGTTTTATCACCAGAATTGGATAAAATCTAGAAGTTATTAGCATATAAAAAACATAAATTTTAGGTGAGCTTTAGCAAAAGAATCCTCTGCAGTTCACCTCATCAGCATAAAATTTCGCATGTTCCTCGCTTGGCGAACTTTTGAAATGTCGCTAAATCTAAATTATATTAAGTAAAGAAATTAGCATCACCAGAATTTCATTGATTAAGTAACGGAATGGTTAGGTAATTTTTTACGTTCTTTTGCGGTGCGTTAAAAGTCTTATTTAAGGACTGTTTTTCAATTTAGCGATTACCAGAACAGTGCAGAGTTGTAGGAATTAGACAATCATTCAATTTTTTGTATTCAAACACAAAAGAATCTCAGAAAACTCTAGAAAATGTTAGGAGAATATTAATATGTAGTTATTTACGTATCAAGTTAGTCAAGTGATTCTTTATCGAACGAGTAACAGGCATACCACTCGTTTAGCATCAAAATAAGCGGATTTCTCTAAGAATTTTGATGATTTCGTGCAGATTTCTGCTGTTTTCTTGCAATTCAGCCGTTGCATCTTGATAAAAATTGGTGGTTTTGTAGATTTCGAGCTCTTTTTTGCAACTCCAAGCCAGAAAACGGCGAGAATCAGCGAGAGTCGTTTAGCATCAAAATAAGCGGATTTCTCTAAGAGTTTTGATGATTTCGAGCAGATTTCTACTGTTTTCTTGCAATTTAGCTCTTGGATCTTGATAAAAATTGGTGGTTTTGTAGATTTCGAGCTCTTTTTATAAAAATACAAGCCAGAAAACGGCAAGAATCAGCGAGAAATCGTCGTTTAGCATCAAAATAAGTGAATTTCTCTAAGAATTTTGATGATTTCGTGCAGATTTCTGCTGTTTTCTTGCAATTCAGCCGTTGAGTCTTGATAAAAATTAATGGTTTTGTAGATTTCGAACTCTTTTTTGCAAATTTAAGTCTGAAAACGGCGAAAATCAGCAAGAAATCGTCGTTTAGCATCAAAATAAGTAAATTTCTCTAAGAATTTTGATGATTTCGTGCAGATTTCTGCTATTTTCTTGCAATTCAGCCGTTGAATTTTGATAAAAATAGGTGGTTTTGTAGATTTCGAACTCTTATTTGCAAATTCAACTCAGAAAACGGCGAAAATCAGCAAAAAATCGTCGTTTAGCATCAAAATAAGTGAATTTCTCTAAGAATTTTGATGATTTCATGCAGATTTCTGCTATTTTCTTGCAATTCAGCCGTTGAGTCTTGATAAAAATTAATGGTTTTGTAGATTTCGAACTCTTTTTTGCAAATTTAAGTCTGAAAACGGCGAAAATCAGCAAGAAATCGTCGTTTAGCGTCAAAATAAGTGAATTTCTCTAAGAATTTTGATGATTTCGTGCAGATTTCTGCTGTTTTCTTGCAATTCAGCCGTTGAATCTTGATAAAAATTGGTGGTTTTGTATATTTCGAACTCTTTTTGCAAATTTAACTCAGAAAACGGCGAAAATCAGCAAGAAATCGTCGTTTAGCATCAAAATAAGTGAATTTCTCTAAGAATTTTGATGATTTCGTGCAGATTTCTGCTATTTTCTTGCAATTCAGCCGTTAACTCTTGATAAAAATTAATGGTTTTGTAGATTTCGAACTCTTTTTTGCAAATTTAAGTCTGAAAACGGCGAAAATCAGCAAGAAATCGTCGTTTAGCATCAAAATAAGCGAATTTCTCTAAGAATTTTGATGATTTCGTGCAGATTTCTGCTATTTTCTTGCAATTCAGCCGTTGAATCTTGATAAAAATTAATGGTTTTGTAGATTTCAAACTCTTTTTTGCAAATGTAAGTCCGAAAACGGCGAAAATCAGCAAGAAATCGTCCATTAGCATCAAAATAAGTGAATTTCTCTAAGAATTTTGATGGTTTCGTGCAGATTTCTGCTGTTTTCTTGCAATTCAGCCGTTGAATCTTGATAAAAATTGGTGGTTTTGTATATTTCGAACTCTTTTTTGCAAATTCAACTCAGAAAACGGCGAAAATCAGCAAGAAATCGTCGTTTAGCATCAAAATAAGTGAATTTCTCTAAGAATTTTGATAATTTCGTGCAGATTTCTGCTGTTTTCTTGCAATTCAGCCGTTGAATCTTGATAAAAATTGATGGTATTGTAGATTTCGAGATCTTTTTTGCAAATCCAAGCCAGAAAACGGCGAGAATCAGCGAGAAATCGTCATCGATCATTGCTTTTGTTTTTCAAGGACAACTAAATCCGAATTTTTTTTAATCATATGGTAGAATAATCGTGAAAATTTCCTTCTTCTAGATCAAACACATTTTGCTTAATAATAATAATTATTACAAGTTGCATTTCGGGGTGTTTGAAGAAGCTCATTAACGGATTGTTTCCGATACTTTAAGAATCTCATTAACGCATTGTTTCTAATACTATACTTTAAGATCCTCTTTAAAGCTGCTGAATTTTCTTCTAAATTTGTTTAGACTCCGTGGTCTGAACAACTAAATAAAATGTTTTGTTTTCATCCATATCTTCCAGAGCAAATGTCGCCTGAATCAGACAGCACAAAACACGAGCGAGAATAATGTCATTCTAATGTCGAAAAAGAGACGAGATAATCCGACATGTTTAAAAAGGCCTTTCAATTTCTAACCGACCGACCAATTCACGACGATTTCCGGAATAGGAAGGATCGCCCAAGTCAACTTCCTTCCAAACCGGAATGCAGAAAAAGCCTCCGGTCTATGCAAAATTCGACAAAAAATTATCTATTTATATACTCTGACAATGATTACGTCCAGTTTAAAACACGATTCAGTATTGATCATATTACTGTCGGTAAACATTTTTAATCTTCCAATATTGACCTGCAAGAAGACTCTTCATTATATAATCCACGCTCCTAAAGCTAAAAGCTTTGAGCAGGACCCCTTTATGCGGCTTCACGAGCACCAGATAGGCTCCAACTAAGTAAGCCATAAACCGCTACTTAGCATGTAATCTCCCCGCAACGTAAATATTTAATTTTTACAATTTACAAGGAAACGTCATCACGTTTACGATTCTATCCAAATTTAATTTGCACATCTTCCCCTCTAGGTATCGGGGGTTCAATTAAACACGTCGTCAAGGCGACGTTGCTGTTTTTGACAGACCGAAAGTGAGGTTAGGTTAGACATTTTTAAATAAACACCCGATATTTGACTTTACTTTTTTGTCTTTGGTTTATGAAATTTGTTGTAAAGTAGTAGACAGACTGACAGGCAGAAATTATATTCGAGAAGTAGGTCAAACATGACCGCGGATTACTCGGTAAACATCGCCTGATGGAGAGGCTGTGAATTCGACAAAGTACGTTTGATATACGCAATTTAGTGACTTGAGCCTCCTGGGACTAGATTAGGCTGTGTACATAATCAGAGTCTAGAAATGTAACATTAATTCCGCGCCGAGTTCTGTACTAAAATCGTTTATTAATGATGACTATTAAAGAACTCGTTCATGAGTGTGATGTTAGTTAATATAGTCATGCTAAGTTAACTTTCGATCAACACACTAGGTCGTTAATGGTTGGTATAATACAAGTAGAGAGTATCGTCATATTTAAGTATACCTATAATTGCAAAACAGAAGATTTGAAAATAAATAAATTGCCTTCTCGTCGAATTTTTAGAAATTTTCCTTTTATGACCAAAAAATGCACCCAATATTTTTTAAGATCCAGTAATTTCTTTATTTTTTATGCGATTTTAACGACATTTCTGGAGATTATCACTCTCACCTGTCTTATTAAGAGTGTCAATTTAGAGAATTTTTAGAAAAACACATGTTGATAAAAACTGACTTTTCCGGTGACTTCTACAGTTCGGTAAAAAACTTTAATTTAATGATATATTATAGAGTTTCATCACTATGTAACTTGTTAAGCAAATTGAAAAAAAAAAGTAAAAGCAAAGTTCTCAAAAATTACTCCTGACTTGATAAGCCGAACGAGCTTCGGATTTAGAATTAGAAGCCAAATTTACTTAAATAAACTTCCCACTTCTCCAGTACAAATTTCGTCCAAAATTTATAGACTTGTGTAATTATCCAAAATTTTCTTGAGTTTTGTGGTCTAGAAATTTCAATTTTTTTTATGTTTTTGCTTTTTCCTGATAAACAAAATTGAGATTACTTTGTAAATATTCTATTTGGTTTTAAAAAATTTAAAATTGAGATAAAAAATTGAGAAACTCTAAATTTAAAAACCTTAAGAGGCCAAAAAATAATTGCAAATGCAAATGGCAAGAAAATTGCAAGAAAACAGCAGAAATCTGCACGTAATCACCAAAATTCTTAGGGAAATCCGCTTATTTCGATGCAAAACGACGATTTCTCGCTGATTTTCGCCATTTTCTGGCTTGAATTCGACAAGAAGAGCTCGAAATCTACAAAACCACCAAATTTTATCAAGATTCAACGGCTTAATTGTAAGAAAACAGCAGAAATCTGCACGAAATCATCAAAATTCTTAAAAAAATCCGCTTAATTCGATGCAAAACGACGATTTCTCGCTGATTTTTACCGTTTTTTGACTTGAATTCGCAAAGAAGAGCTCAAAATCTACAAAACCAGCAAATTTTATCAAGATTCAACGGCTGAATCGCAAGAAACGGCAAAATCCTGCACGAAATCATCAAAATTCTTAGAGAAATCCGCTTGGTTAAATGCAAAACGACAATTTTTTGCTGATTTTCGCTGTTTTCTGGTTTGAATTCGCAAAGAAAAGTTTAAAATCTACAAAACCATTAATTTTTATCAAGATTCAACGGCAGAATTGCAAGAAAACAGCAGAAATTTACACAAAATCATCAAAATTCTTAGAGAAATTCGCTTATTTCGATGCAAAACGACGATTTCTCGCTGATTTTTGCCGTTTTCTAGCATGAATTTGCAAAGAAGAGCTTGGAATCTACAAAACCACAAATTTTTATCAAGATTAAACGGCTGAATTGCAAGAAAACAGCAGAAATCTGCATGAAATCATCAAAATTCTTAGAGAAATCCGCTTAGTTAAATGCAAAACGACGATTTTTTGCTGATTTTCGCTGTTTTCTGGTTTGAATTCGCAAAGAAAAGTTTAAAATCTACAAAACCATTAATTTTTATCAAGATTCAACGGCAGAATTCCAAGAAAACAGCAGAAATTTACACAAAATCATCAAAATTCTTAGAGAAATTCGCTTATTTCGATGCAAAACGACGATTTCTCGCTGATTTTCGCCGTTTTCTAGCATGAATTTGCAAAGAAGAGCTCGAAATCTACAAAACCACCAATTTTTATCAAGATTCAACGGCTGAATTGCAAGAAAACAGCAGAAATCTGCACGAAATCATCAAAATTCTTAAAAAAATCCGCCAAATTCGATGCAAAACGACGATTTCTCGCTAATTTTTGCTGTGTTTTGACTTGCATTTGCAAAGAAGAGCTCAAAATCTACAAAACCACCAAGTTGTATCAAGATTCAACGGCTGAATCGAAAGAGACGGCAAAATCCTGCACAAAATCATCAAAATTCTTAGAGAAATCCGCCTATTTCGATGCAAAACGACGATTTTGCGCTGATTTTCACCGTTTTCTAGCATGAATTTGCTAAGAAGAGCTCGAAATCTTCAAAACCACTAATTTTTATCAAGATTCAACGGCTTAATTGTAAGAAAACAGCAGAAATCTGCACGAAATCATCAAAATTCTTTAAAAAATCCGCTTAATTCGAGGCAAAACGAGGATTTCTCGCTGATTTTTACCGTTTTCTAGCTTGAATTCGCAAAGAAGAGCTCAAAATCTACAAAACCATCAAATTTTATTAAAATTCAACAGCTGCATTGCAAGAAAACAGCAAAAATTTGCACAAAATCATCAAAATTCTTAGAGAAATCCGCTTATTTCGATGCAAAACGTCGAATTTTCGCTGATTTTCCCCGTTTTCTGGCTTGAATTCGCAAAAGAGAGCTCGAAATCTACAAAACCATCAATTTTTATCAAGATTTAACGGCTGAATCGCAAGAAAACAGCAGAAATCTGCACGAAATCATCAAAATTCTTAGAGAAATCCGTTTATTTCGATGCAAAACGACGATTTCTGCCTGATAATTGCCGTTTTCTGACTTGTATTTGCACAAAAGAGCTCAAAATCTACAAAACCACCAATTTTTACCAAGATTCAACGGCTGAATTGCAGAAAAACAGTAGTAATCTGTACGAAATCAACAAAATTCTAGAGAAATCCGCTTATTTCATAGCAAAACGACGATTTTTTGCTGATTTTTGCTGTTTTCTGGCTTGAGTTCGCAAATAAGAGCTCTAAATCTACAAAACCGCCGATTTTTGTCAAGATTCAACGGCTGAATTGCAAGAAAACAGCAAAAATCTGCACGAATTCATCAAAATTCTTAGAGAAATTCGCTTATTTCGATGCAAAACGACTTTTTAAAATTCTTCAAATTTTTCCAACATTTCCTAAAATTTTCTAAAAGAATTTTTGTCGAATTTGGAATTTTCTAAATTTCTTTTCTAAATCTTCTGCGAATCTCTAAATTGCATGTTCCTTATGATTTTCCAAGTATCGTCTAGAATACTGCCATCTATCTATTCAATGTTCTACGATTCTTTACCATTTTATTGAATTCGCTTATCTTTTTTTTCAAGGATTTTCTAGGTTTTGGGAACTCGAAACCTAAATATCCAATGCTAGTTCTCTCTAGTTCTATAGGTTTTTGCAGTTTCACGTTCAAGCAGGCTAAAGCAAAAACGTGATTTTTTAAGATCACAATGAGTCCGTTTTTCGGACCAAGCACTAAAATTGCATATGACTTCTTTAGTGTCTCTCAAAAGTCTCAATTTTTTATTACAACAGTTTGAAGTATCAATTCAAGCTCACTCTGCCGACACAAGCAAGAATTTCATTCGACGTTTTTTAGCCGGCAAAAGAATAGTCTTGACACAATTTCATTTTAGTCTTTTGTGTACAGATGTTCACTGGAGAGTTAAAAGCATATATAAGCAGAACCTTATTACCCTTGGGATACGGTGATTTTAAGATATTGCAAACAATCTCTGGGCTAGATCAGCAATAGCGTGCTGGGGGAACATTATGGAAACGACGGAATTCAAGAACATAATCAAACTGATTACACTGACGCAAACGTTCTATTTATTTTGAAATGCTAAATTATGCTCTCTCTAATGCACACATCTCCATCCTGGGATTAACATTAAATGATACCGGGTGTTCCAATAAAAACGGTATCCTAATTAGACGACAGTTGAACTGATCACCCTGTATATATTTGTTTACGTTCGCGACAGTAGTGAAGCATTCGCAGACGTAATTACCAAGACGAACGGGTAAGAACAAATATGAAAATTTTTTGTGCAAACACAAAGTTGAATGCGTGTTTTATTGTTCGCCCGCGCCCGCGGTGATCAAGGAAATTGTGTGCGCTTGTCAAAATAATGCGCGCCAGTAACCACCAGTAAACAAATGCAAACAAGAACGAATTGTTTTTCTCATCGTCTTTTCGGATGAAAGGGAAGACGAACGCGGAAAACATGTGCTGATAGGTGCAGGGACGATAAACGAGAACTTTTTTTATTCGGTCCGTAAAGTTGCGCTTTAGCGGACTATTCAAAAATCAGTTTTTTGTTTTTAGAATAAGAGGTAGGCATTTTTATTTAGACACATTTTACAAGAAACGGTCAATCGAGTGTCAACTAACAAAACAGTGCTTTAATGAAACTTAATATAATCGAAAAGCGCTCTTTTGGTTTTTTAATTAATTACTTGGGATTCAATTTGCAGAAGATTTCCTCCACGTACCCATTGAATTCTCTCCAAGAGAAATGGGAAACTTGCACCGTATGGCATCACTGCTAAACCGATAAATTTGAAATCTTTGTAATTTTAGAAGAATATTTTTTTATTGATTACTTTTAATTGAAGGGTTTTGAATTTAAATTATCAAATTTGAAAAAATTCTTTCTCTGAGCCTTGTTGGATTTCTCAAATTACAAAATTTAAGAATTTGCAAGACAATTTTCGAAATTTTTATTAATATTAATTTAGAACGCTTAAAATTTCAAATTAAATATTTTAAATTGTTTATTAATTAATTTATGCATTTTTGGGTTTAAATCATATGTATTTTAGAACTTTACTTAATGCTTCTATTAAAACTATACAGCAGAAATTTTTTTATATTGATATTTGCTAAACCAAAATCTCCTAAAAAAATCTATAAATTTGAAACTTTTTTAATATTGACATTAAATTTGGGAAACTTGTTCTTACTTCTTATAAACTGTGTTAAATGTCAAAATTATAAAGCAACAAAAATTTTTTTTTTTTAAATCATCAGTAACGTTTGTACAGTCAGTAGCAAAAAAATGAGCTCACATGTGGGATACTAAAAAAACTACGTCAAACTTCAACGTTCGATTTCTTGCTTACTTTTGGAGCAAACTTGCGTTGTTGACCCTCATTTTGCGCAAAATTTTGCGACGATTGAAAGTCGACGCTGCAAATCTACGTACGCCAACAAATAACTGAGTTATGGCCTATTAAAGTTTCGAAAAATTAATTTTTAGTTCCAAAATTGTTAAAACTCAATATTTTCGAAATAACGACGTTATTAATTATACAAAATCCGATGGTCAATTGTTTCTCAAAAAAAATTTCTGATTTGATTGATGACATTATTTTAATTTTTTGTTTTTTTTTACCGCAACTCGTAAACTACATATTTGACCTAGCAATATAAGATTTGACCAGTTGATAAATTTTAAGCTGCTTTTTAGATTGATGATTCAACATCTGCACGAAATCATCACAAATCTCAGAGAAATCCGCTTATTTTCGGGCTAAACGACGATTTCTCGCTGATTCTCGCCGTTTTCTCGCTTGAATTCGCAAAAAAAGCTCAAAATCTATAAAACCACCAATTTTTATCAAGATTCAACGGCTGAATTGCAAGAAAACAGCAGAAATTTCTAGGAAATTATCAAAATTTTTAAAGAAATCCGTTTATTTTGATGCTAAACGACGATTTCTCGCTGATTTTTGCTGTTTTCTGGCTTGGATTTGCAAAAAGGAGCTCAAAATCTACAAAACCACCAATATTTATCAAGATTCAACGGCTGAATTGCAAGAAAACAGCAAAAATCTGACGAAATCATGAACATTCTTAGAGAAATTCGCTTATTTTGATGCTAAACGACGATCTCTTGCTGATTCTCGCCGTTTTCTGGTTTGGATTGACAAAAAGGAGCTCGAAATTTACAAAACCACCAATTTTTATCAAGTTTCAACGGCTGAATTGCAAGAAAAGCGTAGAAATCTGAAGGAAATCATCAAAATTTTTAAAGAAATCCGCTTATTTTGATGCTAAACGACGATTTCTCGCTGATTTTCGCCGTTTTCTAGCTAGGATTTGCAAAAAAGAACTCCAAATCTACAAAATTACCAATTTTTATCAAGATTCAACAGCTGAATTGCAAGAAAACAGCAAAAATCTGACGAAATTATGAACATTCTTAGAGAAATTCGCTTATTTTGATGCTAAACGACGATTTCTTGCTGATTCTCGCTGTTTTCTGGTTCGGATTGACAAAAAAGAACTCTAAATCTACAAAACCACCAATTTTTATTAAGATTCAACGGCTGAATTGCAAGAAAACAGCAGAAATTAGCAGGAAATTATCAAATTTTTTAAAAAAATCCGTGTATTTTGATGCTAAACTAAAAAGATAAATTCTCGCTGATTTTCGCCGTTTTCAAGTTTGGATTTGAAAAAAAGAGCTCAAAATCTACAAAACCACCAATATTTATCAAGATTAAACGGCTGAATTGCAAGAAAACAGCAAAAATCTGACGAAATCATGAACATTCTTAGAAAAATTCTTATTTTGATGCTAAACGACGATTTTTTGCTGATTCTCGCCGTTTTCTGGTTTGGATTGACAAAAAAGAGGTCGAAATCTACAAAACCACCAATTTTTATCACGATTCAACTGCTGAATTGCAAGAAAACAGCAGAAATTTGCAGGAAATTATCAAAATTTTTAAAGAAATCCGTTTATTTTAATGCTAAACGAAGATTTCTCGCTGATTGCTGCCGTTTTCTGGCTTGGATTTGCAAAAAAGAACTCGAAATCTACAAAACCACTAATTTTTATCAATATTCAACAGCTAAATTGCAAGAAAAAGCAAAAATCTGCACGAAATCATCAAAATTCTTAGAGAAATCCGCTTATTTTGATGCTAAACGACGATTTCTCGCTGATTGTTGCCGTTTTCTGGCTTGGATTTGCAAAAAAGAACTCGAAATCTACAAAACCACCAATTTTTATTAAGTCTCAATGGCTGAATTGCAAGAAAAGAGCAGAAATCTGCACGAAATCATCAAAATTCTTAAAGAAATCCGCTTATTTTGATGTAAAACGACGATTTCTCGCCGAAATATAAAATTTTTTTTTGTAAACACAAAGTTGAATGCGTATTTTATTGTTCGCTCGCGCCCGCGGTGATCAAGGAAATTGTGTGCGCTTGTCAAAATAATGCGCGCCAGTAAACAAATGCAAACAAGAACAAATTGTTTTTCTCATCGTCTTTGTGCTGATAGGTGGAGAGGCGATAAACGAGACTTTTTTCATTCGGTCCGTAAAGTTGCGCTTTAGCTGACTAGTCAAAATTATATTGAATGTTTGTAGTTCTTTGTTTTTAGAACAAAAGATAAACATTTTCATTTAGACACATTTTACAAAAAACGGTGCTTTAATGAGACTTAATAAAATCGAAAAGCGCTCTTTTGGTTTTTTAATTAATTACTTCAAATTCAATTTGCAGAAGATTCCCTTCACATACCCATTGAAATTCATCTTGTTTGGTCTATATTGACATCATCAATCAAATCGGGTTGACAGCTTTAACCGAATTTGTTTACGTCAATTTTGCTATGACGGCAATAAAGGAAAGTTGAAAATGAAATTACGCAGGTGCGTTTGGAAATGGATCAGCGTTTCCAAACCTTTTTGCGCGACAAAACTCTCCACGAGAAATGGGAAAATTGGCAACACTGCTAGACCAATAAAATTGAAATTTTTGTAATTTTAGAAAAATATGTTTTTATTGATTAGTAATTCAAGGATTTTGAATTATAATTATCAAATTTGTAGAAATTCTTACTTTTAGCCTTGTTGGATTGTTGTCAAATTACAAAATTTCAGAATTCGCAATTTTTGTATTAATTTAGAGCGCTTAAAATTTTAAATGAAATTAATATGTATTTTGGAACTTTACTTAATGCATCTTATTTATGAACTGTGCTTAATCTCAAAATTACAAAGCAGAAATTTTTTTATATTGATATTTGCTAAACCAAAATCTCCTAAAGAAATCTATAAAATTAGTACTTTTCTTAATATTGACATTAAATTTAAGAAACTTGTTTTTACTTCTTATAACCTGTGTTAAATGTCAAAATTATAAAGCAACAAAATTTTTTTTTAAGTTTTAACAAAAACCGTTTAGTATTAGAGCTAGACTGTATTTTAATTGCGCCAAATATAAAAAATCTTTAGAAACGTTTGTACGTTTGTAGCAAAAAAAATGAGCTCACGGGTGGGATACTAAAAAAACTTTGTTAAACTTCTAGGTTCGATTTCTTGCATAATTTTAGAGCAAACTTGTGTTGTTGAGGCTCATTTTGCGCAGAATTTTGCGTCGATTCAAAATCCAGGCTGCAAATCTACGTCCGACAACAAATAACTGAGTTATGGCCTATTAAAGTTATCGTTATTGTACTTTTTTCTTTAAAATTCGCTTTCAAAAATACAAAAACCGATGGTCAATTGTTTCTCGAAAAAAAAAATTTTGATTGAATTGATGACGTTTTTTTAATTTTTTTGTTTTTTTTTACCGCAACTCGTAAACTACATATTTGACCTAGCAATCTGAGATTTGACCAGTTGATAAATTTTAAGCTCCTCTTTCGACTAAGTCAAAGTAATTTTAAGTCAAAAGTATTTAATGGTGTTTTCGCACCGAAAAAACTAATTATACGCGACCCCAAAAAGAAAATTGATTTTGATAAGTGCCTCGTTTATTTGTAAAGCAAACTTCATGCAAAATCCAAAACTTTGTGAATTTGAAACGTATTAATGAATTTGCAAGAGGGTGTAAATCATATATCGAGCTCATAAATAGATATAAATGACGCAAAGTAGAGACGGTGTTTGGGACTGTATTCGCAAATTAGCAAAAAAGAAGACATAAAAGTGTAAAGTTTTACAAAGATTTAACGGTTAAATCGAAAAAAATCGGTTAAGATGTGCTTAAAATTAACAAAATTTATTGAAAAAATCGGCTAAATTTGAAGCGAAATGACGATTTTCTTTATAAAGAAGTGGTGTTTGAGGCTGAATTTGCAAAGTAGAGATTGAAATGCATAAACTAGAAAAATTTTACAAAAATTCAACGGTTAAATCGAAAGAAATCCACTTAAATGTACTTGAAATTAGAAAATTCGTCCAAGAATCAACTACATTTGATGCTAAATGACGATTTTCTCTATAAAGAAGCGGTGTTTGGGACTATATTAGCAAACTAGAAATCAAAAGACACAAAATAGTAAAGTTTCACTAAAATTCAACGGTTGAATCTACAGCAATCGATTGAAATGTGCTTAAAATTAGCAAAATTCTTTGAAAAATGGACTAAATTTGAAGCCAAATAACCATTTTCTCTATAAAAAAACGGTGTTTGAGACTGTATTCGTAAACTAGAAATCAAAAGATACAAAATAGTAAAGTTTGACAAAAATTCAACGGTTAAATCGTGAGAAATCAGCTGAAATGTGCTTGAAATCAGAAAATTTGTCGAGAAATTAACTAAATTTGATGCTAAATGACGATTTTATTTATAAAGAAGTGGCGTTTGAGGCTGTGTTCGCAAAGTAGAAATTGAAATGCATAAAATAGTTAAATTTGACAAAGATTCAACGGTTAAATCGAGAGAAATCAGCTGAAATGTACTTGAAATTATAAAATTTGTCTAGGAATCAACTACATTTGAGGCAAAATGACAATTTTCTCAATAAAGAAGCGGTGTTTGGGACTGTATTCTCAAATTAGCAAATTAGAAAACATAAAGTAATAAAGTTTTACAAAGATTCAACGGTTAAATCGACAGATATCGGCTGAAATGTGCTGAAAATTAGCAAAATTTTATGAAAAAATCGACTAAATTTGAAATCAAATATCAATTTTCTCTATGAAATAGCAGTGTTTAAGATTGTATTTGCAAATTAGCAAGTCAGAAGACATAAAATAATAAAGTTTTACAAAGATTCAACGGTTAAATCGACAGAAATCGGCTTAAATGTGCTTAAAATTAGCAAAATTTTTTGAAAAATCGACTAAATTTGAAGCCAAATAACAACTTTCTCTATTAAAAAACAATGATTGAGACTGTATTCGCAAACTAGAAATCAAAAGACACAAAATAGTAAAGTTTCACAAAAATTCAACGGTTGAATCTACAGCAATCGATTGAAATGTGCTTAAAATTAGCAAAATTTTTTGAAAAATCGACTAAATTTGAAGCCAAATAACCATTTTCTCTATAAAAAAAAGCGGTGTTTGAGACTGTATTCGTAAACTAGGAATCAAAAGATACAAAATAGTAAAGTTTGACAAAAATTCAACGGTTAAATCGTGAGAAATCAGCTGAAATGTGCTTGAAATCAGAAAATTTGTCGAGAAATTAACTAAATTTGATGCTAAATGACGATTTTATTCATAAAGAAGTGGCGTTTGAGGCTGTGTTCGCAAAGTAGAAATTGAAGTGCATAAAATAGTTAAATTTGACAAAGATTCAACGGTTAAATCGAGAGAAATCAGCTGAAATGTACTTGAAATAATAAAATTTGTCTAGGAATCAACTACATTTGAGGCAAAATGACAATTTTTTCAATAAAGAAGCGGTGTTTGGGACTGTATTCGCGAATTAGCAAATTAGAAGACATAAAGTAATAAAGTTTTACAAAGATTTAACGGTTAAATCGACAGATATCGGCTGAAATGTGCTGAAAATTAGCAAAATTTTATGAAAAAATCGACTAAATTTGAAATCAAATATCAATTTTCTCTATAAAATAGCAGTGTTTAAGACTGTATTTGCAAATTAGCAAGTCAGAAGGCATAAAATAATAAAGTTTTACAAAGATTCAACGGTTAAATCGACAGAAATCGGCTTAAATGTGCTTAAAATTAGCAAAATTTTTTGAAAAATCGACTAAATTTGAAGCCAAATAACAACTTTCTCTATTAAAAAACAATGATTGAGACTGTATTCGCAAACTAGAAATCAAAAGGCACAAAATAGTCAAGTTTCACAAAAATTCAACGGTTAAATCGAGAGAAATCGGTTGAAATGTGCTCGGAATTGGCAAAATTCGTCAAAAAATCAACAAAATTTGATGTTAAATGAAGATTTTCTCTATAAAGAAGCGGTGTTTAAAACTGTATTTGCAAATTAAAGATATCAAACTGTACGTTTGATATCTAGACATCTAGACTGCAAATCTACGTACGCCAACAAATAATTGAGTTATGGCCTAGTAAAGTTTCGAAAAATAAATGTTCAGTTCAAAATTGTTAAAGCTCAATATTTTCGAAATTATTAATTTTCTCGCTATTTTTTTCTTTAGAATTCGCTTTCAAGAATACAAAATCCGATAGTCAATTTCAATTTAATTAATGACCAATTTTTAATTGATAACTTTTTGTTTTTTTTTACTGCAACTCGTAAACTACATATTTGACATAGCAATCTAAGATTTGACCAGTTGATACATTTTAAGCTGCTTTTTGACATTACAATAACGGCATTCTTTTTTTGACACCATATTTGATTAATTTTTATTGCCTATTTTTTTCAATTTTGATAATTTTTTACCAAAATCTTTTTAAAAAAAATTTTTTTCTTAAAAGTAGAACATATTACAATCAAGAAAATTTAAAATAAGAAAGTTAAACATCGTCCAAAAGATAATAACACATAAAAAATTTCTAAAATTATCAGTTTATAGTAAATCAAAAACCATTTAATTTTTTTTTAATTTTTTGAAATCGGTTTGTAAATAAAAATTCTACAACGCCTGCCGTTTTTTAAAAATCACCCTGTATATAATTTTCAAGATATAGTTATATTAACTATGAAAACAAAGCGGCAAAGTATTGCACGACAAAAATTCCAAAGCCACCGTTGATGCAAGAAACAATTATAAACACCTTGTATTAAAAGACGTCGTTGACTAGATTTTTATTAATTATTCCGAATAATTAGCAATTACTTATTTATTAAAATAAAATTAAACCTTTGAAATAAATAAATGGAAACAATATTTGTATTTTTATTTTCGGGTCGTATTATTGAATATTCCATTTATTCTTTGATACCCATTATTGGATATCCAGTATTAGAAAACGTTTCTTTAGAGCATCAAATTTATGACAAAATACATACATATTTGCCGATAAAATAAAAATCGTGTATTTTTTTGTAATTTAAACGTATAGATCATAAAGTAAACATTTCAAACTCAATATGAATAGTAATTTAATTGAATAAATTTTAAAGCAAGTATTTTTAATAAATTTATTTTAACAATTTCCGGCATAGTTTTTCACGCAATTTTTCAGCTAGCAATTTGTTAATTTTTTTCTCGCTTATTTTTAGAGCAAACTTGCGTTATTAGGACTCATTTGACGCAGAATTTCACGCAGATTCCAAATCCAAAGTCAAAATTCACGTAAGACGACAAATTACATAATTAATAAGTTTCGAAAGTGAATTTTCAATTCCGAAATTTTTAATGGTAATTATTATTACTATTATTATTACAATTCAAAAATTTTCATATTTTTACACCTTTGCGCTCTACAAATTGAGAACCTCTGAATTATATGAACTTTCCGCCCATCTTTCTTTGAAATCCCGGCTCCAACTTTCGGTGACAAATAAATTTCCCGCCGGAAAAAAACACCGATAAGGAATAGAGCAATTTCAACTAAAGAATTGTTATTGGGAACCTGCATCCGGTCCACACGAGCTTCGCTAATCAAATTGTATTTTCGTGTCGGTAACTCGAGCCTTGGAGATTTATTTTAAACTGTGAACTTTCAAGTGTGCTCTGTTGATTTTCTATACAGAATTCCGGAATTCTTGGCGATATTAAATCCGGGAAACAGAATTTAATATTGAGTACTCACCTCTTATTTCCTGAGTGGTTTCAACGAGTTGTTGGTTTGTCCCTTTTTGAGCATCTGGAAGAAGCCGTAGGGTTACGTTGAGAGGTTGGAGGCTCGTTGGACCGTGTAGTGTTACTAGAACAGCTGTCGTTTTTCCTGGGACGGCTAGTTCGGGGGCCACGACGGAAAATCCTCTGGAAATAATACAAATATTCAGAAGGTAGAAAATTTTCGCGGCGTGTGTTGGCACAACCCTATTTACATTATTAAGTTGGTAGCAATATGGATTTTTGTCAGAGCTTGAAATATTCTCATTTAATGCCGAAAAATTCAACCAGATTTCATCAAAGTTTGTACGACTGTTTAGTACGCGTCCGGAAATTGTTACTTTGGCGAACGTTAATTTCGCTTGTATGGAGTTTTTTGTATTGTTGGAATTTTTCTTTTCTAGTTTTTAAGTATATTTTTTTCCATTTCATCTTTTTAATTGATTGTTTTCTTTAAATGAATAATTATACACTTTCTTTCAATACATGCCTGGAAGGTTTTCATTGGAAATTTATTGGATTAATGTCGAAAAAATATTCCGATCTTCAGTCAACAGTACATAATCGAGGATATGAATAATTCATTTCACATGCTAATCCGGGTAATAATTGTTAGACCTCTGAAATATACATAAATTACTGACAGAAAATCAATTATTCAAAATTGATCAACACTAAAAATTTCAATTTACGTGGGTGTTATTAATGAGTTTATTAAAGTTTAACAAAAAATTAATGAATTTGCAAGAGAGTGTAAATCATGTATCGAACTCATAAATAGATTAGATGATGCAAAGTAGAGATTGAAATGCATAACATAATAAAGTTTTACAAAAATTCAACGGTTAAATCGAAAGAAATCAACTTAAATGTACTTGAAATTAGAAAATTTGTCCAGGAATCAACTACATTTGATGTTAAATGACGATTTTCTCTATAAAGACGCGGTGTTTGGGACTATATTAGCAAACTAGAAATCAAAAGACACAAAATAGTAAAGTTTCACAAAAATTCAACGGTTGAATCTACAGCAATCGATTGAAATGTGCTTAAAATTAGCAAAATTCTTTGAAAAATCGACTAAATTTGAAGCCAAATGACCATTTTCTCTATAAAAAAAAACGGTGTTGAGACTGTATTCGTAAACTAGAAATTAAAAGACACGAAATAGTAAAATGTCACAAAAATTCAACGGTGAGAAATCAGCTGAAATGTACCTGAAATTAGAAAATTCGTCCAGAAATCAACTAAATTTGATACTAAATCACAATTTTCTCTATAAAGAAGCGGTGTTTAAGACTGTATTTGCAAATTACAGACCAAAAGAAATAAAATAGTAAAGTTTTACAAAGATTCAACGGTTAAATCGACAGAAATCGCCTGAAATGTGCTTAAAATTAGCAAAATTTCTTGAAAAATCGACTAAATTTGAAGCTAAATAACAATTTTCTCTAAAAAAAAGCGGTGTTTAAGACTGTATTCGCAAACTAGAAATCAAACGGCACTAAATAGTAAAGTTTCACAAAAATTCAACGGTTGAATCGAAAGAAATCGGTTGAAATGTGCTCGAAATTAGCAAAATTCGTCGAAAAATCAACAAAATTTGATGTTAAATGAAGATTTTCTCTATAAAGAAGCGGTATTTGGGACTATATTAGCAAACTAGAAATCAAAAGACACAAAATAGTAAAGTTTCAAAAAAATTCAACGGTTGAATCTACAGCAATCGATTGAAATGTGCTTAAAATTAGCAAAATTCTTTGAAAAATCGACTAAATTTGAAGCCAACTAACCATTTTCTCTATAAAAAAAGCGGTGTTTGAAACTGTATTCGTAAACTAGAAATTAAAAGACACAAAGTAGTAAAGTTTCACAAAAATTCAACGGTTAAATCATGAGAAATCAGCTGAAATGTACCTGAAATTAGAAAACTCGTCCAGAAATCAACTAAATTTGATGCTAAATCACAATTTTCTCTATAAAGAAGCGGTGTTTAAGACTGTATTCGCAAATTACAGGCCAAAAGAAATAAAATAGTAAAGTTTTACAAAGATTCAACGGTTAAATCGACAGAAATCGCCTGAAATGTGCTTAAAATTAGCAACATTTCTTGAAAAATCGACTAAATTTGAAGCTAAATAACAATTTTTTCTAAAAAAAAGCGGTGTTTAAGACTGTATTTGCAAACTAGAAATCAAACGGCACTAAATAGTAAAGTTTCACAAAAATTCAACGGTTGAATCGAAAGAAATCGGTTGAAATGTGCTCGAAATTAGCAAAATTCGTCGAAAAATCAACAAAATTTGATGTTAAATGAAGATTTTCTCTATAAAGAAGCGGTATTTGGGACTATATTAGCAAACTAGAAATCAAAAGACACAAAATAGGAAAGTTTCAAAAAAATTCAACGGTTGAATCTACAGCAATCGATTGAAATGTGCTTAAAATTAGCAAAATTCTTTGAAAAATCGACTAAATTTGAAGCCAACTAACCATTTTCTCTATAAAAAAAGCGGTGTTTGAAACTGTATTCGTAAACTAGAAATTAAAAGACACAAAGTAGTAAAGTTTCACAAAAATTCAACGGTTAAATCATGAGAAATCAGCTGAAATGTACCTGAAATTAGAAAACTCGTCCAGAAATCAACTAAATTTGATGCTAAATCACAATTTTCTCTATAAAGAAGCGGTGTTTAAGACTGTATTCGCAAATTACAGGCCAAAAGAAATAAAATAGTAAAGTTTTACAAAGATTCAACGGTTAAATCGACAGAAATCGCCTGAAATGTGCTTAAAATTAGCAACATTTCTTGAAAAATCGACTAAATTTGAAGCTAAATAACAATTTTTTCTAAAAAAAAGCGGTGTTTAAGACTGTATTTGCAAACTAGAAATCAAACGGCACTAAATAGTAAAGTTTCACAAAAATTCAACGGTTGAATCGAAAGAAATCGGTTGAAATGTGCTCGAAATTAGCAAAATTCGTCGAAAAATCAACAAAATTTGATGTTAAATGAAGATTTTCTCTATAAAGAAGCGGTATTTGGGACTATATTAGCAAACTAGAAATCAAAAGACACAAAATAGGAAAGTTTCAAAAAAATTCAACGGTTGAATCTACAGCAATCGATTGAAATGTGCTTAAAATTAGCAAAATTCTTTGAAAAATCGACTAAATTTGAAGCCAACTAACCATTTTCTCTATAAAAAAAGCGGTGTTTGAAACTGTATTCGTAAACTAGAAATTAAAAGACACAAAGTAGTAAAGTTTCACAAAAATTCAACGGTTAAATCATGAGAAATCAGCTGAAATGTACCTGAAATTAGAAAACTCGTCCAGAAATCAACTAAATTTGATGCTAAATCACAATTTTCTCTATAAAGAAGCGGTGTTTAAGACTGTATTCGCAAATTACAGGCCAAAAGAAATAAAATAGTAAAGTTTTACAAAGACTCAACAGTTAAATCGACAGAAATCGCCTGAAATGTGCTTAAAATTAGCAACATTTCTTGAAAAATCGATTAAATTTGAAGCTAAATAACAATTTTCTCTATAAAAAAATCGGTATTTAAGACTGTATTCGCAAACTAGAAATCAAACGGCACCAAATAGTAAAGTTTCACAAAAATTCAACGGTTGAATCGAAAGAAATCGGTTGAAATGTGCTCAAAATTAGCAAAATTCGTCGAAAAATCAACAAAATTTGATGTTAAATGACGATTTTCTCTATAAAGAAGCGGTGTTTAAGACTGTATTTGCAAATTAGAAATTAAAAGGCATAAAATAATAAAGTTAAGTAAAGTTTTACAAATCAACGGTTAAATTGTGAGAAATTAGCTCAAATGTGCTTGAAATCAGAAAATTCGTCGAGAAATCAACTAAATTTAATGCTAAATAGCGATTTTCTTTATAAAGAAGGTTGTGTCTACAAAATAGAGATTAAAATGCATACATTAGTAAAATTTCACAATGATTCAACGGTTAAATCGAGAGAAATCCGCTAAATGTGCTTAAAATCAGCAAAATTTCATGAAAAATCGACCAAATTTGAAGCCAAATAACAATTTTTTCTTTAAAAAGCGGTGTTTGAGACTGTATTTACAAATTGCAGACCGAAAGGCATAAAACCATAATGTTTTACAAAAATTCAACGGTTAAATCGCCTGAAATGTGCTTAAAATTAGCAAAATTTCTTGAAAAATCGACTAAATTTGAAGCTAAATAACAATTTTCTCTATAAAAAAGCGGTGTTTAAGACTGTATTCGCAAACTAGAAATCAAACGGCACTAAATAGTAAAGTTTCACAAAAATTCAACCGTTGAATCGAAAGAAATCGGTTGAAATGTGCTCGAAATTAGCAAAATTCGTCGAAAAATCAACAAAATTTGATGTTAAATGACGATTTTCTCTATAAAGAAGCGGTGTTTAAGACTGTATTTGCAAATTAGAAATTAAAAGGCATAAAATAATAAAGTTAAGTAAAGTTTTACAAATCAACGGTTAAATTGTGAGAAATTAGCTGAAATGTGCTTGAAATCAGAAAATTTGTCGAGAAATCAACTAAATTTGATGCTAAATAGCGATTTTCTTTATAAAGAAGGTTGTGTCTACAAAGTAGAAATTGAAATGCATACATTAGTAAAATTTCACAAAGATTCAACGGTTAAATCGAGAGAAATCCGCTAAATGTGCTTAAAATCAGCAAAATTTCTTGAAAAATCGACTAAATGTAAAACCAAATAACAATTTTCTCTATAAAAAGCGGTGTTTGAATCTGTATTCGCAAACAAGAAATCAAAAGGCCCAAGATAGTAAAGTTTCACAAAAATTCAACGGTTGAATCGAAAGAAATCGATTGAAATGTTCTCAAAGTTAGCAAAATTCGTAGAAAAATCAACAAAATTTGATGTTAAATGACGATTTTCTCTATAAAGAAGCGGTGTTTAAGACTGTATTTGCAAATTAAAAATTAAAAGGCATAAAATAATAAAGTTAAGTAAAGTTTTACAAATCAACGGTTAAATTGTGAGAAATTAGCTGAAATGTGCTTGAAATCAGAAAATTTGTCGAGAAATCAACTAAATTTGATGCTAAATAGCGATTTTCTTTATAAAGAAGGTTGTGTCTACAAAGTGAAAATTGAAATGCATACATTAGTAAAATTTCACAAAGATTCAACGGTTAAATCGAGAGAAATCCGCTAAATGTGCTTAAAATCAGCAAAATTTCTTGAAAAATCGACTAAATGTGAAACCAAATAACAATTTTCTCTATAAAAAGCGGTGTTTGAATCTGTATTCGCAAACAAGAAATCAAAAGGCCCAAAATAGTAAAGTTTCACAAAAATTCAACGGTTGAATCGAAAGAAATCGGTTGAAATGTGCTCAAAGTTAGCAAAATTCGTCGAAAAATCAACAAAATTTGATGTTAAATGACAATTTTCTCTATGAAGAAGCGGTGTTTAAGACTGTATTTGCAAATTAGAGATTAAAAGGCATAAAATAGTAAAGTTAAGTAAAGTTTTACAATTCAACGGTTAAATCGTGAGAAATCAGCTGAAATGTGCTTGAAATCAGAAAGTTTGTCGAGAAATTAACTAAATTTGATGCTAAATGGCGATTTTCTTTATAAAAAAGTGGTGTTTGATGCTGTATCCGCAAAGTAGAGATTGAAATGCATAAATTAGTAAAATTTTACAAATATTCAACGGTTAAATCAATAGAAATCGGTTGAAATGTGCTTAAACTTAGCACAATTCCTTGAAAAGCCGACTAAATTTGAACCCAAATAACAATTTTCTTCATAAAAAAAACGGTGTTTAAGACTGTATTGGCAAACTAGAAATTAAAAGACACAAAATAGAAAAGTGTTACAAAAATTCAATTGTAAAATCGACAAAAATCGGCAGAAATGTGCTTAAAATTAGCAAAATTTCTTGAAAAATCGACTAAATTTAAAGCCAAATAACTATTTTTTCTATAAAAAAGCAGTATTTGAGACTGTGTTCGCAAACCAGATGTCAAAAGGCACAAAATAGTTAAGTTTCACAAAAATTGAACGGTTGAATCAAAAGAGATCGGCAGAAATGTGCTTAAAATTAGCAAAATTCCTTGAAAAACGACTAAATTTGAAGCCAAATAACAATTTTTTCTATAAAAAAGCAGTATTTGAGACTGTGTTGGCAAACTAGATGTCAAAAGGCACAAAATAGTAA
Organism: Gnatocerus cornutus; assembly: GCA_029298725.1. NCBI lineage: Eukaryota > Metazoa > Arthropoda > Insecta > Coleoptera > Tenebrionidae > Gnatocerus > Gnatocerus cornutus. The sequence continues at coordinate 2,083,682 of CM055514.1, read as the reverse complement.
AGTTTCACAAAAAATCAACGATTGAATCAAAAGAAATCGGCAGAAATGTGCTTAAAATTAGCAAAATTCCTTGAAAAATCGACTAAATTTGAAGCCAAATATCAATTTTTTTATAAAAAAGCGGTGTTCAAGACTGTATTTGCAAATTAGAGATTAAAAGACATGAAATGTGCTTGAAATAAAAAAAGTCGTCGAGAAATTAACTAAATTTGATGCTAAATAACAATTTTGTCTTTAAAAAAGCGGTATTGCAACCAATTTTTTTCGAAAATAAGTCATTTAAATTGCTTTTCAAAGAATGGTTTGGTTAATTGAGCAGCAAAATGTATATCACTGAGTTGGAAAATTCTTTGTATTTTTTAGTTTTTTTTTTCTAACTTTTTTAGTATTAGCGGAAGTCCTTTTGAACATGCTTAAATAGATCCTTTCTTTACTTTAGAATTGGAAATGTATTTGATTTGTAGATTTTTTGTTTATTTTGGAGAAATGAGGTTTACAGGTTTTGGGAAATTTATCTAAGAGATTTAAAACGCCTAAAGAGTTGAAAAGAATTTTGGATAAAATGCCAACAAGACACAGTTGAGTAATTTTTAGAAAAATATATACAGGGTGATTTTAAAACCGAGGCGGAAAAAAATTCATTACAGCTTATTGTAAATGAAGGAAGTTGACAGGTTTCCTTTTTTAAATTGCTGTCTCAGTTTAAAAAAAAAATAAAATGCGACGCCAATGATTACTAAGGTTACTATGCTTTGGTACATTATTAACGAACAAAATGCTCTGCGTTAATGTTATTCTGTGCATATCAGTGGCGTCGAATAAGGTCCGGATTTTGTCTGTTTTTTCGCCTTAACTCGATTATTTTTTCAAATAAAAAAATTTTGTTTCAAAATTGTCTACATAAGTCATTTTTTTCTGGGTCACCGTGTATATAGGCATTTATGTTTCTACCCATAATGTAACCAATGTGATTTGAGATTAATTTTTACGCACGAAAACCAGTCATAGGTCTTTATAGCCGACATTAAAAGCTATTAAACTGACCGGCATTTCTCCCTGCAATCTTTTTTATAGCCCTTAAAACGACAGAATGATCGAATAAAATACATTGTCATTACAATTTATTAGTAGAAAAAGTCCTATTTGTATTTTAAACACTCAATACATAATCCGCTAATCCAATCTTAGTTTATACCCCAAACCTATTAGAATCTTTCCCTCGCCATAGATCATTCGAAAGTTTAAATTACTACATAAATTTAAAACCCAAAGTGAACTATCACGGCGGAGTCTCGCTTTCTCATAATTGTAAATTTTTACATAGATTCAACGGTTAAATCAATAGAAATCGGCTGAAATGTGCTTAAAATTAGCAAAATTCCTTGAAAAATCGACTAAACTTGAACCCAAATAACAATTTTCTCTATTAAAAAAACGGTGTTTAAGACTGTATTTGCAAACTAGAAATCAAAAAACACAAAATAGTAAAGTTTCACAAAAATTTAACGGTTAAATCATGAGAAATTGGTTAAAATGTGCTCGAAATTAGCAAAATTCGTCGAAAAAACAACAAACTTTGATGTTAAATGAGGATTTTTCTCTATAAAGAAGCTATGTTCAAGTGTTGTTTAAGGCTGTATCCGCAAGTTAGAGATTAAAAAGCATAAAATAGTAAAGTTAAGTAAAGTTTTAGAATTCAACGGTTAAATCGTGAGAAATCTGCTGAAATCAGCAAAATTTTTCGCGAAATCAATTAAAATTGATGCTAAATGACGATTTTCTTTATAAAAAAGTAGTGTTTAAAGCTGTATCCGCAAAGTAGAAATTAAAATGCATAAATTAATAAAATTTTACAAGGATTCAACGGTTAAACCGAAAGAAATCGGTTGAAATGTGCTCGAAATTAGCAAAATTCGTCGAAAAATCAACAAAATTTACTGCTAAATGATGATTTTCTTTATAAAAAGCGGTGTTTGAGGCTATATTGGCAAAGTAAAAATTACAATGCATAAAATAATAAAGTTTTACAAAAATTCAACGGTAAATTTTAGAGAAATCAGCTGAAATGTGCTACAAATTAGAAAGTTCGTCCATGAATCAACTACATTTGATGCTAAATGTCAGTTTTTCCTTTAAAGAAGCGGTGTTTAAGACTGTATTTGCAAATTGACAAATTAGAAAACATAAAATAGTAAAATTTTACAAAGATTTAACGGTTAAATAAAAAAAATCTGCTGAAATGTGCTTAAAATTAGCAAAATTCCTTGAAAAATCGACTAAATTTGAAGCCAAATAACAATTTTCTCTATTATAAAAACGGTGTTTAAGACTGTATTTGCAAACTAGGAATCAAAAGACACAAAATAGTGAAGTTTCACAAAAATTCAACGGTTGAATCTACAGCGATCGGTTGAAATGTGCTTAAAATTAGCAAAATTCTATGAAAAATCGACTAAATTTGAAGCCAAATAACAATTTTATCTATAAAAAATAGCGGTGTTTAAGACTATATTAGCACACTAGTAATCAGAAGACACAAAACAGTAAAATTTCAAAAAAGTTCAACGGTTAAATCGAGAGCAATCGGCTGAAATGTGCTTAAAATTAGCAAAATTCTTTGCAAAACCCGACTAAATTTGAAGCCAAATAACTATTTTCTCTATAAAAAAGCGGTGTTTGAGACTGTATTTGCAAACTAGAAATCAAAAGGGACAAAATATTAAAGTTTCACAAAAATTTAACGGTTAAATCATGAGAAATTGGTTAAATTGTGCTCGAAATTAGCAAAATTCGTCGAGGAATTAACTACATTTTATACTACATGACAATTTTCTCTATAAAAAAGCGGCGTTTGAGACTATATAAACAAACTAGAAATGAAAAGACACAAAATAATAAAGTTTCACAAAAATTCAACGGTTGAATCTACAGCGATCGGTTGAAATGTGCTTAAAATTAGCAAACTTCTATGAAAAATCGACTAAATTTGAAGCCAAATAACAATTTTATCTATTAAAAAAGCGGTGTTTAAGACTATATTAGCAAACTAGAAATTAAAAGACACAAAATAGTGAAATTTTATAACAATTCAACGGTGAAATCGAGAACAATCGGCTGAAATGTGCTTAAAATTACCAAAATTTTTTGAAAAATCGACTAAATTTGAAGCCAAATAACAATTTTTTCTATAAAAAAAAGCGGTGTTTGAGACTGTATTTGCAAACTAGAAATGAAAAGGCACAAAATAGTAAAATTTCACAAAAATTTAACGGTTAAATCATGAGAAATTGGTTAAAATATGCTCGAAATTAGCAAACTTCGTCGAAAAAACAACAAAATTTGATGTTAAATGAGGATTTTTCTCTATAAAGAAGCGAAGAAGTTCAAGTGTTGTTTGTTGCAATCTTTCTTATAGCCCTTGAAACGACAGAATGATCGAATCAAATACTTTGTCATAATAATTTATTTGTAGAAAAGTCCCTTTTGCATTTCAACACTCAATACATAATCCGCTAATCCAATCTTAGTTTATACCCCAAACCTATTAGAATCTTTCCCTCGCCATAGATCATTCGAAAGTTTAAATTACTACATAAATTTAAAACCCAAAGTGAACTATCACGGCGGAGTCTCGCTTTCTCATAATTCTCAGCACTAGGTCTACTTTATTTTCAGATTACCTTGCATTGCGAATAATTCAACTCGCTCAGTTTTTCGGCTACGGCGGAAAGCGAAGGAAAAGAGGAAAAGAGCTAAAGTAGATGCACGGGGGTAAATGATGAAAGGATTCTGCAAAGCACAGTCTCATATCACACCTCGTTAAGCACCCTCCTGCACTCTGACGAGAAATTCCTAAATTGCTGTTGCGGGCATAATTAGTTTTTTCGCGAGTATGAGTTACATTATAATAAGAGTTTTAAAATTAATTTTGGGATTTTAATTAACACACGCCTACACGTTTAGTCCATTAGCAGAATGACGATTCAGTTTTAAACTTTAATCGGGTTTTGCTCTTTTGCGTTGGGTAATGGGTGGATAAGGATGTACAGAGTGTTCCACTCTGGAGAAACAGGCTTTTTTATATCTCGTTAACGTTAATCTCAGATTTGTATCCTATCCAATTTTAGATTTCTAAAGTTGATTTTGGATTCTTCGGAACTTTATTTCCTATTTCTTGAATTTTGATCATTTTTATTATTCCACTCCTTTTTGATTTGTTTGCTTTTATTAATTATTTTGTTTAATATTAGGATTGTTGATAGTTTTTACAAGTTTAATGAATTTTTTACACATATTTTCAAATTGCTTGAGATGCTATTGTGCATTTTATAGATCCACTTTTTTATTTTATTGTACTTTTATATCTTTATGGTTTTTGCTTTCTTTTTCATTATTTGTCCTTTCAATACTTTACTGATTTTTTTGATACTTCTTCGTTTATTTTAATTTTTACCCTTTTTTGTTTGATGAAAACGATGCAAGAACATTTTGTAATTATTTAAATTTTTTATTGTTCAAAAATAACTATTTGGTTCATTTAAATATTTTTAACAGTAGGAGAAAATTTTGAATATGAAGATCTTATGTGGAATACAATAATAAAACATTTAAAAAATCAACAAAGAATCCAGATTTTCCGCCTCTATTTCAAAATCACCCTGTATATATTTTTCTAAAAATTACTCAACTGTGTCGTGTTGGCATTTTATCCAAAATTTCTTTGAATTCTTAAGGCGTTTTAAATCTCTTAGATAAATTCCCTAAAACTTGTAAACCTGATTTCTCCAAAATAAAGAATAAATTTACAAATCAAATACATTTCCAAACTAAATTCTCAGATCTAAAGTACGTCGAAAGGATCTATTTAAAAATTTTTAAAGCGTCTTCCGATAATACTAAAAAAGTAAAAAACCTAAAAAAAATCCGAGAATTTTCCAAATCAGTGATATACATTTTGCTGCTCAATTAACCTTTTTTTGAAAAACAATTTAAATGACTTTTATTTTCGAAAAAAATTGGTTTCTTTATAGAGAAAATCGTGATTTAGCATCAAATTCAGTTAATATCTCGACGAATTTTGTTGATTTCGAGCACATTTCAACCGATTTCTTTCGATTTAACCGTTGAATTTTTGTGAAACTTTATTATATTGTGCCTTTTAATTTTTAGTTTGCGAATACAGCCTTCAACACCGCTTTTTTATTAAGAAAATTGGTATTTGGCTTCAAATTTAGTCGATTTTTCATAGAATTTTGGTAATTTTAAGCACATTTCAACCGATTGCTCTCGATTTAACCTTGAATTCTTGTGAAACTTCATTATTTTGTGTCATTTGATTTCTAGTTTGCGAATACAGTCTTAAACACAGATTTTTTTATAGACAAAATTGTTATTTGGTTTCAAATTTTGTCGATTTTTCATAAAATTTTGCTAATTTTAAGCACAGTTCAGCCGTTTTGTGTCGATTTAACCGTTGAATCTTTGTAAAACTTTATAATTTTGTCTTCTAACTTGCTAATTTGCGAATACAGTCTCAAACACTGCTTTTGTTGTTCAAACACTGCTGAGAAAATTAGTATTTGGCTTCAAATTTAGTCGATTTTTTATAGAATTTCGCTAATTTTAAGCACATTTCAACCGATTTCCTTCGATTAAACCGTTGAATTTTTGTGAAACTTTACTACTTTGTGTCTTTTAATTTTTAGTTTGCAAATACAGTCTTAAACACCGCTTTTTTTATAGAGAAAATTGTTATTTGGCTTCAAATTTAGTCGATTTTTCATAAAATTTTGCTAATTTCGAACACATTTTAACCGATTTCTTTCGATTTAACCGTTAAATTTTTGTAAAACTTCATTATTTTGTGTCTTTTGATTTCTAGTTTGCAAATACAGTCTTAAACACCGCTTTTTTATAGAGAAAATTAGTATTTGGCTTCAAATTTAGTCGATTTTTCATAGAATTTCGCTAATTTAAAGCACATTTCAACCGATTTCTTACGATTTAACCGTTGAATTTTTGTGAAACTTGACTACTTTGTGTCTCTTAATTTCTAGTTTGCAAATACAGTCTTAAACACCGCTTTTTTATAGAGAAAATTGTTATTTGAATTCAAATTTAGTCGATTTTTCATAAAATTTTGCTAATTTTAAGCTCATTTCAACCGATTTCTTTCGATTTAACCGTTGAATTTTTGTGAAACTTTACTATTTGTGTCTTTTGATTTCTAGTTTGCGAATACACTCTTAAACACCGCTATTTTATAAAGAAAATTGGTATTTAGCTTCAAATTTAGTCGATTTTTCATAGAATTTTGCTAATTTTAAGCACATTTCAGCTGATTTCTGTTAATTTAACCGTTGACTTTTTGTTAAACTTTATTCTTTTATGCCTTCTGACTTGCTAATTTGAGAATACAGTCTCAAACACCGCTTTTTTATAGAGAAAATTGTTATTTGGCTTCAAATTTAGTCGATTTTTCATAAAATTTTGCTAATTTCGAACACATTTTAACCGATTTCTTTCGATTTAACCGTTGAATTTTTGTAAAACTTCATTATTTTGTGTCTTTTGATTTCTAGTTTGCAAATACAGTCTTAAACACCGCTTTTTTTATAGAGAAAATTAGTATTTGGCTTCAAATTTAGTCGATTTTTCATAGAATTTCGCTAATTTTAAGCACATTTCAGCCGATTTCTGTTGATTTAACCGTTGAATCTTTGTTAAACTCTATTATTTGATGCCTGACTTGCTAATTTGCGAATACAGTCTCAAACACCGCTTTTTTTTATACAGTATGTCCTCGGATTGAGTTCACAAGAGGAAAAAAAAGTTTATTTTCCATTTTACAAAAAAATTTCAAAGGAATAACATTTTTTGCTTAGTTCAAAACAGATAAATCTGCAATTAAAATTTCAAAATTATTAGTTTGTACTCTTAAAATTTTTTTTTTTATTATTTTTATTTATTAAATTTTGTAATCGTGTTTAAATAACAGCAGGCTGTGGATTCGCAATATCAAATAGTGCGTTAAAGATTAAAGAAAAATTTACCCAATAATGTGTAAGCATTAAAAATTGGAAAAAAATTGCAATTGCATCCTTAACAATAATCGAGAAAATTCGAAACAGTTTTAAAGAATTACAAGTTAGAATTGAACTATGAGCTAAAACTGATAATGGGTCAATCAAATAGTGGAAATTGGTTTAAGTTAAAGAACAAATTTCATTTCTTTGACATTTTTTGCAAAATTAAAAATAAAAAAGTTCTTCGTTATTTTTTGTTTGTTTCGATTTTAAGAACACAGCATGATAATATTAAAGTTTTAATTAAAGATTTATTTATTTTAAATTAAGCAAAAAATATTATTCCTTTGTCATTTTTTGTAAAATGAAAAATAACGTTTTTTTTCCTCTTGTGAACTCAATCCGGGGACATACTGTAGAGAAAATTGTTATTTGGTTTCAAATTTAGTCAATTTTTCATAAAATTTCGCTAATTTTAAGCACATTTCAACCGATTTCTTTCGATTTAACCGTTGAATTTTTGTGAAACTTTACTATTTTGTGCCTTTTGATTTCTAGTTCGCGAATACAATCTTAAACACCGCTATTTTATAAAGAAAATTGGTATTTGGCTTCAAAATTAGTCGATTTTTCATAAAATTTTGCTAATTTTAAGCACATTTCAGCTGATTTCTGTCGATTTAACCGTTGAATCTTTGTAATGCTTTATTATCTTATGTTTTCTGATTTGCTAATTTGCAAATACAGTCCCAAACACCGCTTTTTTATGGAGAAAAATCGTCATTTAGCATTAAATTTTGTTGATTTTTCGACGAATTTTGCCAATTTCGAGCACATTCAACCGATTTCTTTTGATTTAACCGTTGCATTTTTGTGAAATTTCACTATTTTGTGTCTTTTGATTTCTAGTTTGCAAATACAGCCTTAAACATCGCTTTTTTATAGAGAAAATCGTCATTTAACATCAACTTTTGTTGATTTTTCGACGAATTTTGCTAATTTTGAGCACATTTCAACCGATTTCATTCGATTTAACCGATGAATTTTTGTGAAACTTTACTAGTTTGTGCTTTTTGATTTCTAGTTGACAAATACAGTCTCAAACATCGTTTTTTTTATAGAGAAAATTGTTATTTGGCTCCAAATAAGCACCATTTCAGCCGATTTCTGTCGATTTAACCGTTGAATTTTCGTAAAACTTTACTATTTTATGCCTTCTGGTCCGAAATTTGCGAATACCGTATCAAACACAATTTCTGTCGATTTAACCGTTAAATCTTTGTAAAACTTTATTATTTCGCGACGTGAGAATTATAAGGTTCTAAGTGATTGTTTGCGAAAATTTAAATTGTATGTTTTACGATTTTTTAAACATTTTCTATCAAGTATAAAAAAGAAGTAAGTTAAAACTTTAACAAGTCAAAATGATATTAGTAAATCCTGACATTTTTTTAAATAATAACCTAAAAAATTATAAAGATATCACTGATAACATGAACACTGATCCATTTTATGCAACTGTTAGTTAGGACCTTATAGTTCTCAGGTCGCGATTTTATCTCTTCTGATTTGCTAACTTGCGAATACAGTTCCAAACACCGCTTCTTTATTGAGAAAATCTTCATTTAACATCAAATTTGGTTGATTTTTCGACGAATTTTGCAAATTATTTCGAGCGCATTTTGACCGATTTCTTTCAATTTAACCGTTTAATTTTTGTGAAACTTCACTATTTTGTGTCTTTTAGACACCATTGTAGTCTTTCACAGTCTATGAATTCTTTCTTTTAATGTTTGATGTTTTATTTTAATTTTTACCTTTTTGTGTTATGTTTTAAGAAAGATGATCATGCTGAACTATAAAGCTGAAAACGATGCAAGAACGTTTTCTAATTATTTAAATATCTTATTATTCAATGGTGACTACTTGGTTCATGTGAAGATTTTTAAAAGTAGGAAAAAATTTTGAATATGAGCAAAATAACGCCCACATTTTACTAAATAGGTTTGAGGGAAAATGACGTTAACGCGAATCTAAAAATTTAAAAAAAAACTTGAGAACACGCAAAGTTAAAAAATCTAAATTTATTTATGTTTTAATTACAGTTTTTGCATTTTTTTGTAAATCAGCAGGTTTTACATTTTGCAACAATAGGGTGCATAAATATGAATGATAATATTTTAGTACATTTTCGTAAAACCTTTAAAAGCACTGTCGCAGTTTTTATGCATAAAACATGCAAAAATGTCCGGAAATATAAACGTAAATTAAAATGTTTCATTTGTTATTTTTCAGTAATTGACAGACAAGCGTTGGCAATTTAATTGAATCAGTTCCTTGATTGAGATCATTACTTTTCCGAGCAACCATTACATCAGCTTTTATTTATTATTTACTCCACATAAATGATTTATAGGGATTTGTGTTTGTGATTGGAAATCAGGCATGAGTGCCTAATTAACGCTAATGTAATTAGAAGGTCTCCAATGATTAATTATTATTATTATTATTATTATTATTCGTCAATAACAGTATTTTAAATCGCACAATACGATTGTGATCCTTCGAGATATGAAAGTGCGATTAGCACAAATATTATTTATCAATCTTACTTAGTCTATCTGCGTCAACTCATCAAACTTTATCTCTTCCATTAATGCACAAGTCGATACTAAACTTAATCCGATAAAAATTTGAATTCCTGCCACGCGCGTGCATTTTTATTTTACGTAAATTAAAATCATTCAAAAAGTGCGATGAAAGATCAAGTTACAGTAATAAAATAATACAAGGTGTTTATAAATGTTTCTAACATTAAGGGTGGCTCTGCAAGCACTATTTTGCCGCTTTGTTTTCATAGTAAATATAACTATTTTATAATATAACGACGTTTCAGTTGCGATTTTGTGTCCAAGTCTTTGATTCTCAGGTTTCAAACCAAAATTAGAACAGTTTTTTTTTCAAAATTAACTTTGCTCTATGATTGAGGTTAACTGCAAATGTCAATTGAAAAATTGAAACCCGCATTTGTAAAGAGCGGCAAATTTCTTTGACATTTCATAGCCACCCTTGATGCTAGAAACATATATAAACAACGTGTACTTTTATTTTAACGGTCAAAAAGTGCGCCTTTCTGTATCTCTATGGAAACAATTGAAATGCCCGCTTTTGACCTGTTTTTCGACAGCGGCATTGGGCATTGAAATTGCTTATAATTGCTTTTAATCAATGCCAAAGAGTAGAAAAAAAATGCCGTTTTGTGAGGCAGTTCTCATGCAGAAATTTAACTTTATTATCAATAGATGCACGACTTATTTACAAGTGAATGTGTACCGTAGAGAAAAAGTCTCAAAAAACCAGAATGACAAACTTATGTTTGACAGCGGTGTAACACGAGTCGCCCATGTACACGATAAATGTCGTTGACGCTGTCAGTTGTCAAAATCAGAAATTAATAAACGCACGTTTAACGTTCGTAATCACCGGTTTTAATAACTTTGAAACGAATTAAGGTAAATTTATTGACAATTTGGATGGTTTTTATAACTTTTGTTTTTATAAATGAGGTTATGTTAAAATTTCTATTTTATTGATTCGTTTGAAAATAAAATAATATATATCATTCAGAGTAGAAGGTCTTTTTGTGTTTCGTCCAGTTGGCTTACCACAAAAAGACTTATTTCTACTCTTAATAATATAATCTACTATTTTGATCCTTTAGAATAGTCTTTGATTCTCTCTATACTTTCATAAAAACGTTCAGGATTTTTTGTGATAATGGAATATAATAATAAATTAATAGGTATTTGTAATTTACTCTTTTTGTAACATTTTCGATTCTATCTTGGATTTAATAAATTATTTGATAAGCGATTTTTTTACTTCATCATTGCGACCGCCGGCCATAAAAACCCACTTTATCTATGGCCGCCAAATGACATTGACTTGTAAATGAAACTTTACCTTATTTTATTAGACCAGGGTCCATAATTTTTGAAACCAAAAAAAATCGTAGTAGAATGAAACCTATTGGAAAATGTTGAGAATATTACAAAAATAAAAGGAAAAATAAATTACGGTCGATTCGAGGTCGGGAAGTGGGAGAGGGTTGGTTTTTAAGGGCTAAAATCGGCTTATCTCGATTTCCGGCAAAACTACAAGTCTTATGGAAAAAAGTTAAACGGCAAAGTTGTAGGTAATAAAAAGATCTACAACTTTTGTATTTACACTTTTTTCTCATAACCTCAAAATTCACATGAAAAACTCAAAAAAACACGTTTTTGGTTTTTTATTTTTATCTTTTACAAAAAATTTTTTTTTATGAAATTTGGTGAGATCTTACCTTTGTATATACTAAATACACAAGAATTTTTTGGATTTGAAAAATTCATTTTTTCTCTTTATTTTTATTTAATACCGAAAAAGCACCCTAATTTTCAATCGAAAATTCACGCGTCAAAATATCAGCTTTTTTAAAAAAGTTGGTGGGCTTTTTATTCGTTGAAATCTCTACTTTCTGATAGTGTAATAAAAAATATACGTCACTATGGAAAATATTTTCAAAAAATTTAAAAATCGAAAAAAACTCGAATCGAAAAATTATTTTTCTATCATTATGTACAATTTTAAGCTATTTATTAATATTAACACTGTAATTACTCATTTAGCGTATGATTCTATGTTACATTGATTAACAAAAAAATTTTCAATCAAACGATACTACTATAATTAACAAACAACTAAGTTAATAATGTGTATATTTGATAAAACATCTACAATTTGATTGCTCTGGCATTTAAATTAACAGAGTTGCAGTTTTAACATATTTTTTCCAAAAGTTTATAGTTTATTCCCAAAGTAAAAAAATCCAAAATTTGACATTTTTGATCTGTAATAGCATTTTTTTTCGCAGTTAATTGTATATTAATTACTGTACGTCTAAATTAGTAATCTCCTCAATTTTCATGTTTGTTAAAAATACAGCCCTTAATACATATATAATTTAAACAGTTGACGGTTTAATAAAAAGAAATTTAATTTGCCAAAATTAGTACGTTTAGCTGTAGAATTTTGAAATTTAGTAGACTTAGTAATTAAGTTCAAAGTAGTAATTTTGCCTAATTTGATTGCTTTGGCATTAAAATTGTTAGAGATGCAGCCCTTATTAGACAATTCTTTCAGTATTCGGTTCCATCAAAAAATTAAATTTTCCAAAATGAGTACCTTTTGCTGTATAATTTTGAAATGTGCATATTTAGTAATTAAATCTGAAATAATAGCCTTGCTAAATTTCATTGTTTTGTCATTAAAATAGACCCATATATTTTTTCCAAAAGTTTTTGGTTCTTTTTCAAAATAAAAAATTCCAAAATTTGACTTTCTTGGTTTATATTTTTACAATTTAGCACAGTTAATAAATAAGATTAAATTAGTAACTTCCTCAAATTTTATTGTTTGGCGTTAAAACTGACCGAGATAAAACCCCTAATAAATAATTTTTACAGTTTTTGGTCCATTCAAAAAAATTATAAAAAATTTTCAAATTTAATTTTCAATTTCAAAACTAAGTCCAAATTAGTAACTTTGCCAAATTTGATTGCTTTGGCATTAAAATTGTTAGTTACAAGCATTAACATATTTTTTCAAAAATTTCTAGTTCCAACATCAATTTAAAAAATTTCGAAATGTGTTTCTTTTGATCGATAATTTTGTAATTTGGCACAATTAATAAATAAGTGTAGATTAAAAACCTCCCGAAATTTCATTGCTAGAATCGGAAAACGACGAAGGAATACCATCAAAGAGACAGAAATTATTGAACTAAAAAATATTCCGAAGAACATTTATATAGTATGAGATTTTTTTTATGAGAAAAATATAATAAAACTGTAATAAACCAGCATTTTTACTAAAAAAAAATTATAACATCCTCATTTTGTAGATAAAATACTCTTTAAATCCTATTTTGAATATTTTTAACAACCATTTTCCCATGTTTTATTTTGCAATCTTAATGTTTGATGGATTGAAAATTTTTTTGTTTATCAATGTTACATAGAATCATACGCTAAATTAATATTAATATTAATAAATAGCTCAAAATTGTACATAATGATAAAAAAATAATTTTTCGATTCGAGTTTTTTTCGTTTTTTAAATTTTTTGAAAATATTTTTCTTAGTGACGTATATTTCTTGTTACACTATCAGAAAGTAGAGATTTCAACGAATAAAAAGCCCACCAACTTTTTTAAAAAAGCTGATATTTTGACGCGTGAATTTTCGATTGAAAATTAGGGTGCTTTTTCGGTATTAAATAAAAATAAGGAGAAAAAATGAATTTTTCAAATCCAAAAAATTCTCATGTATTTGGTATATACAAAGGTAAGTTCTCACCAAATTTCATAAAAAAAAAATTTTGTAAAAGACAAAAATAAAAAACCAAAAACGTGGTTTTTTGAGTTTTTCATGTGAATTTTGAGGTTATGAGAAAAAAGTGTAAATACAAAAGTTGTAGATTAATTAAATCATAATTATTTATTGTTTTTTATGTATTACAAAAGTTCAGTTTTTAAAGTTCCTGTGAAGGGATTTTCCTCGAATTTTCATTGATTGAGTTTAATTTTCTCAATTCTCTTTTTATTTTTTTTTTAAACTGTCTCTAGAGTCGCTAGTTTTACATTAACTTTAAATGCTCTCTAATTCCTGCAGTTTGTTTGGTTACTCTTTTGATTTGGTCTCCTCAAATTTTGTTTAAATTCCTAAATTATCATGGAATTTTTAACGTAATGATTCAATTTAATTCTTTTGCACAGTTGCTTCGAAACTGAAATTTACCATTATGATTTTAGCAGATCAACCTTAAGTTTTTTTTTATTTAGTCTAGATTTTTATCTTTTCCTAGATTTTGTTTCTAAATTTTATTTGAATCGTTCTAGAGCCTGGAATCTTTCTGGAGCCCGTAGATTTTCTTTGAATTCTTTTTAGATCCTATTGATTAATCTTACTTTTTTAGATTCTTTAATTTTTCTGTGAATTTTTTTAAAATTCATTTTGAGACTTTGATTTGTTGAATTTTCTTCATACATATTCAGTTTCTAATTAGTCTCTCAAATTGTATGCACCTTTCGAACATTTCTAGATCCATTGAATTTTTTATTAAATTTCTTAAATTCTCTTTAGATTTTTCTTCGATTCTTCTTAAAGCGAGAGAATTTCTAGGTTCCTGTCTAAATAGTCTAGACTCTTCTTGGATTTTTTTAAATTTTTTTGAAGATTTTCCTTTGGGTCTTTTCATTTTTGCTTTGATCACCTCTAAATTCTCTATGTATAGATTCTTTACAGGGTGTCTAAGTAAAGACGGTTTTCCTCTTCAATACGTTGTGAAGGAGTGCCTAAGGAATTCAAAAAAAAAATAAAAACAATTTTTACGTTGTGGATAACAAGAAAAAATAGTATTTTGTAAAAATTTTATTCTGAATACCCACAAAGTTGTAGTTTTTTTTATAAATCTTAATTAATTACGAAGTTTCACTGGTCAGAATGGGAGATCATATGCAGCAACTTATTAAAAAGTTGGTCGAGTTTTTTTATAATTTAAATTTTAAAGACATTTTTGTATCAATTTAGAATTTTTTTTCGCCCCAAACAAGATTAATATCATATCATATATCAATATATCAATATAATTAATAAATTAATAATCTAGCTTATTAAATTAGCTTTGCAAAACACTGTCGAGCAATTCCATAATTTTGCAGGTTTAAAAAAAAAAGTGAAGAAAATCAATTTTTGTACAGTAGAATCTAAAAAAAATTTCAAGAATGTCTCTAAATCTGAATCTGATAAGACAAAACGGATTTTTACATTTTTAGTATATTTTTAGTATATTTTTTTCCAAAATTAGTTTTTGTTTGATATTTTAGATTCATTTTATATTCTGTTCCATATTCTCTCTGCATTTTCTATAGTTTTTGTTTATAATATCTTAATATCTTTATTTTTATTTTCTCATTAATTATCCTACATTGAGCAAAAATGCCTAATTTTGTCCCCTAGAGTTTGTAGACTTGTCATAAGTGTTATTCTAATACACAATAGAAATAAAGAATAGGCAACTAATTTGTACAATATGCAGGCAATATTCCCAATATTCAAAATTCAGCCAGAAATTTTCCTAAATGAGCAGTAGTCAGCTAAATATTTCTACATATTATGACTATTTAAAATAAAATAGAATGTTGAAAATCAGAATGCAGTTAACGCAGGATTTCATATTAATAAATGCTTTAAAAACTTCGATCTTTCCGAACTTTTTAAACCGTACAAAACTCGTTCTTTCCAAATGACTATAAAGATTCATAAATAAATGTGTTTCAAAGTTTAAAGATCAAAAATCTTTCCTTTGTGAACTCATAGTAAGCTTATGAGATTCGATTTTCCTCTGAAACTTAATTTTAGTTTTCAGCTTTGACGTTTCATTAAATTGGGGTGAAAGTAGCAAATAATGATTCTTATTGATCGCAAATACCGGATTTCTCTATAAAATTTTATGATTTCGTGCAGATTTCTGCTGCTTTCTTGCAATTTAGCCGTTGAATTTTGATAAAAATTGGCGGTTTTGTAGATTTCGAGCTCTTTTTTGCTAATTCAAGCCAGAAAACAACTAAAATTAGCGAAAAATCGACGTTTTGCATCGAAATAAGCGGATTTCTCTATAAAATTTTATGATTTCGTGCAGATTTCTGCTGCTTTCTTGCAATTTAGCCGTTGAATCTTGATAAAAATTGGCGGTTTTGTAGATTTCGAACTCTTTTTTGCGAACTCAAGTCAGAAAACAACGAAAATTAGCGAAAAATCGACGTTTTGCATCGAAATAAGTGGATTTCTCAATAAAATTTTAAGATTTCTGCTGTTTTCTTGCAAATTAGCCGTTGAATCTTAATAAAAATTGATGGTTTTGTAGATTTCGAGCTCTTTTTTGCGAATTCAAGCCAAAAAACGGCAAAAATTAGCAAAAAATTGTCGCTTTGCATCCAAATAAAGGATTTCTCTAAGAAATTTTATGATTTCGTGCAGATTTCTGCTGTTTTCTTGCAATTTAACCGTTAAATCTAGATAAAAATTGATGGTTTTGTAGATTTTGAACTCTTTTATGCGAATTCAAGCCAGAAAATGGGGAAAATCAACGAGAAATTGTCGTTTTGTATCGAAATAAGCGGATTTCTCTGAGAATTTTGACAATTTCGTGCAAATTTCTGCTGTTTTCTTGCAATTCAGCCGTTGAATCTTGATAAAACTTGATGGTTTTGTAGATTTCAAGCTCTTCTTTGCGAATTCAAGGTAAAAAACGGCGAAAATCAGCGAAAAATACTTGTTTTGCATCGAAATAAGCAGATTACTCTAAGAAAATTTATGATTTCGTGCAAATTTCTGCCGTTTTCTTGCAATTCAGCCGTTGAATCTTGATAAAAATTGATGGTTTTGTAGATTTCGAGCTCTTCTTTGCAAATTCAAGGCAAAAAGCGACGAAAACCAAAAATTGTCGTTTTGCATCAAAATAAGCGGATTTCTCTAAGAAATTTTATGATTTCGTGCAAATTTCTGCTGTTTTCTTGCAATTCAGCCGTTGAATCTTGATAAAAATTAATGGTTTTGTAGATTTCAAGCTCTTTTTGCGAATTCAAGCCAGAAAACGGGAAAAATCAGGGAGAAATCGTCGTTTTGCATCGAAATAAGCGGATTTCTTTCAAAAATTTTATGATTTCGTGCAGATTTCTGTTGTTTTCTTGCAATTCAGCTGTTGAATCTTGATAAAAATTGATGGTTTTGTAGATTTCAAGCTCTTTTTGCGAATTCAAGCCAGAAAACGGCGAAAATCAACGAGAAACCATCGTTTTGCATCAAAATATGCGGATTTCTCTAAAAAATTTAATAAATTAGTGCAGATTTCTGTTGTTTCCTTACAATTCAGCCGTTGAATCTTGATAAAAATTGATTAATTTCAGTTTTCAGCTTTGACGTTTCATTAAATTGGGGTGAAAGTAGCAAATAATGATTCTTATTGATCGCAAATACTGCGTTTCAATACGAGTTGTTGTCAAAATGAACCAAATATTATTATTATTTGTAGCTACATTAATTTAATTTCTCCTTGCTCTACCTTAATTAACCATTTTCCCACACTACTTTAAACTAAATTTATATTTAAACACTCGTCATTTCAATTTCGCACTGGAGCCAAGGAACGTTTCTCAAAACAAAGATCGTTGCGACGTTACGACTTGTTAAGGGTCACTCGGTACACTGCCGTTGCCGTCTGGAGATACATAAAACATGAACGCATCGTTAAGGAGTGCCGCAAATAAAACACACCAGAGTTCATAATTTAGTTAGGCTCCAAGTTGCTAGGGAAAGCAGACTAGTGGAAAAGCGCCAGAGGCATAAGCAAAGAAGCAACCAATGGAAGCGTGCTTTTAAGTAAGAAACAAATTAAACACTGCATTATATAGCGAAATTGTTGCGCAAACCAGTTGGATCACCCGTTCAAGGCCGCACCACAGTATGACACAGTAGCGACTCGCAGCTTCATAAGAAAAAGTTCTACTTTCCGCGAGATTTAAGGCATTCTAAATGCGTCATAAAGCAGCTCCAGAAATCGTCGTTTTGCATCGAAATAAGCAAATTTTTCTAAGAAATTTGATGATTTTGTGTAGATTTTTGCTCTTTTCTTGCAATTTAGCCGTTGAATATTGATAAAACTTGATGGTTTTGTAGTTTTCAAGCTCTTCTTTGCGAATTCAAGCCAGAAAACGGCGAAAATCAGCGAGAAATCGTCGTTTTGCATCGAAATAATCGGACGTTAGGCTTCAAGTTGCTAGGGAAAGCAGACTAGTGCAAAAGCGCCAGAGGCATAAGCAAAGAAGTAACCAAGTTCAGGCGTGCTTTTAAGTAATTAGAAACAAATTTAGCACTGCATTATATAGCGAAATTGTTGCGCAAACCAGTTGGACCACTCGTTCAAGGCCGCACCACATTATGACACAGTAGCGACTCGCAACTTTATAAGAGATTTGCGCGAGATTTAAGGCATTCTAAATGCGTCAGTTCTCCTCATGTAGCAGCTCCACTTATCTAAATGACTAAAAGTCGCTAGTTTAACATTAACTTTAACTTCTCTTCTGGTTTGGTTTTCTCAGATTTTGTTTAAATTCTTAGATTTTCATGGGGTTTTCCAAATTACATCTTAAGTTTTTTTTTTCTTTACCCTAGATTTTGTTTCTAGATTTTATTTGATTCGTTTTAGAGCCTGGAATCTTTCTGGAGCCTGCAGATTTTCTATAAATTCTATTTAGATCTTATTGATTCATCTTACTTTTTTTAGATTATCTAATTTATTTGTGAATCCTTCTAAAATTCATTTTGAGAATTTGTTTTGTTAAATTTTCCTCATACTTATTCAGTTTCTAATTAGAGTCTCTCAAATTGTATGCACCTTTAGAACATTAGTAGATGCATTGAACTTTTTATCAAACTTCTTAAATTCTCTTTAGATTTTTCTTTGATTCTTCTTATACCGAGCGAATTTCTAGGTTCCTGTCTAAAATATTTCAAATAAAAATTGATGATTTTATAGATTTCGAGCTCTTTTTTGCGAATTCAAGCCAGAAAACGGCGAAAACCAGCGAGAAATCGTCGTTTTGCATCGAAAAAAGCGGATTTCTCTAAGAATTTTGATAATTTCGTGCAAATTTCTGCTGTTTTCTTGCAATTTAGAGGTTGAATCTTGATAAAAATTGGCGGTTTAGTAGATGTCGAGCTCTTCTTTGCGAATTCAAACCAGAAAACGGCAAAAATCAAAAAGAAATTGTCGTTTTGCATCGAAATAAGCGGATTTCTCTAAAAAATTTGATGAATTTGTGCAGATTTCTGTTGTTTCCTTGCATTCAGCTGTTGAATCTTGATAAAAATTGGTGATTTTGTAGATTTTCAGCTCTTCTTTGCGAATTCAACGCAAAAAGCGCCGAAAATCAAAAATTGTCGTTTTGCATCAAAATAAGCGGATTTCTCTAAGAAATTTTATGATTTCGTGCAAATGTCTGCTGTTTTCTTGCAATTAAGCCGTTGAATCTTGATAAAAATTAATGGTTTTGTAGTTTTAGAGCTCTTTTTTGCGAATTCAAGCCAGAAAACGTGGAAAATCAGCGAGAAATCGTCGCTTTACATCGAAATAAGCAAATTTTACTAAAAAATTTGATGAATTTGTGCAGATTTCTGCTGTTTTCTAGCAATTCAGCCGTTGAATCTTGATAAAAATTAATGCTTTTGTAGATTTCGAGCTCTTCTTTGCGAATTCAAGGCAAAAAGCGCCGAAAATCAAAAATTGTCTTTTTGCATCAAAATAAGCGGATTTCTCTAAGAAATTTTATGATTTCGTGCAAATTTCTGCTGTTTTCTTGCAATTAAGCCGTTGAATCTTGATAAAAATTGATGGTTTTGTAGTTTTAGAGCTCTTTTTTGCGAATTCAAGGCAGAAAACGGCAAAAATTAGCGAAAAATTGTCGTTTTACATCAAAATAGCGGATTTCTCTAGGAAAATTTATGATTTCGTGCAAATTTCTGCTGTTTTCTTGCAATTCAGCCGTTGAATCTTGATAAAAATTAATGGTTTTGTAGATTTCGAGTTCTTCTTTGCGAATTCAAGCCAGAAAACAGGGAAAATCAGAAAGAAGTCGTCGTTTGGCCTCAAAATAAGTGGATTTCTCTAAAAAATTTGATGAATTTGTGCAAATTTCTGCTGTTTTCTTGCAATTTAGCCGTTGATTCTTGATAAAAATTGATGGTTTTGTAGATTTCGAGCTCTTCTTTGCGAATTCAAGGCAAAAATCGGCGAAAATCAGCGAAAAATTGTCGTTTTGCATCAAAATAGCGGATTTCTCTAAAAAATTTGATGATTTCGTGCAAATTTTTGCTGTTTTCTTGCAATTCAGCCGTTGAATCTTGATAAAAATTAATGCTTTTGTAGATTTCGAGCTCTTCTTTGCGAATTCAAGGCAAAAACCGCCGAAAATCAAAAATTGTCTTTTTGCATCAAAATAAGCGGATTTCTCTAAGAAATTTTATGATTTCGTGCAAATTTCTGCTGTTTTCTTGCAATTAAGCCGTTGAATCTTGATAAAAATTGATGGTTTTGTAGTTTTAGAGCTCTTTTTTGCGAATTCAAGGCAGAAAACGGCAAAAATTAGCGAAAAATTGTCGTTTTACATCAAAATAGCGGATTTCTCTAGGAAAATTTATGATTTCGTGCAAATTTCTGCTGTTTTCTTGCAATTCAGCCGTTGAATCTTGATAAAAATTAATGGTTTTGTAGATTTCGAGTTCTTCTTTGCGAATTCAAGCCAGAAAACAGGGAAAATCAGAAAGAAGTCGTCGTTTGGCCTCAAAATAAGTGGATTTCTCTAAAAAATTTGATGAATTTGTGCAAATTTCTGCTGTTTTCTTGCAATTTAGCCGTTGATTCTTGATAAAAATTGATGGTTTTGTAGATTTCGAGCTCTTCTTTGCGAATTCAAGGCAAAAATCGGCGAAAATCAGCGAAAAATTGTCGTTTTGCATCAAAATAGCGGATTTCTCTAAAAATTTGATGATTTCATGCAAATTTTTGCTGTTTTCTTGCAATTCAGCCGTTGAATCTTGATAAAAATTGGCGGTTTTGTAGATTTCAAGCTCTTCTTTGCGAATTCAAGCCAGAAAACGGCAAAAATCAGCGAGAAATTGTCGTTTTGCATCGAAATAAGCGGAAGTTAGGCTCAAAGTTGCTAGGGAAAAAGCGCCAGAGGCATAAGCAAAGAAGTAACCAAGTTCAGTCGTGCTTTTAAGTAAGAAACAAATTAAACACTGCATTATAAAGCGAAATTGTTCAATTCAAGGCCGTACCACAGTATGACCCAGTAGCGACTCGCAGCTCCATAAGAAAAAAATCTACTTTAAGGCATTCTAAATGCGTCATGTAGCAGCGCCACTTATCTAAATGACTATCTTCACTGTGCTTGTAACTCTCGTGCATTTTGATGCATACATTGAATGGGAATAATAGTTGGTTTTGAGGCCAGCACACTATGCAGACTGGTCTTTGTCTACCAAATTGAAAATAGATCCCTTTTAGTTTTAGTTCGGCGGTCTGTCCACCTATTGGATGATTGCCGCTTTGTTATGTGGTCGTGAGGATCAAAGCCAGGGGCGGATTGAGGTCGGTTTAAATAGTGGGCCCCTTCAAAAGAGAAAACTGAAATGAAAATTATCACGGATTAACTTAACTTTTGACTCGGTTCTTTGTTGACTTTTGTTAAAAAATGATAAATGTTTTGTATTCTACGTCAAATACATTTAAAAACATAATTTTTTTGAAGTCAAGCTATCGGTTGTTCAATTAAAAAAGTCTTCAACCACACACGCCTCAAAATCCCTTTTTATTTGCACGTTTCTGTGCAGAAGCGAGGTAGATTTCTCAGTTTCCTGTACAAAATGCAATTAAAAGAAACGACAACAGGAGTGCTTGAGAAGTTCGAATGAGCGAAAAGAAACATTAATCTAACAAGTTTCGAGATGTAGAAATCGAAATAATTAATTTTCTTTGAATTTGAGCGAATAATAAAACTCGAGAAACTCACAATGATCGATGTTGAAGTTACATTTCTACTCTAATGGGAAATTGCTCCTACAAACTAGAACTACTAAAAGCTCTCCGACTGCAATCTTACACGAGCCTATTGTTCTTCTGTGTTGATGGATTTTACTTTCCAAGTGTGCCCAGCACTAATACAATTTGTGGGAATGTTATGAGACGGTCTTAGATTTATCGCATAAATTATAGTTTCGAGAAAATTGACAAAACAAGTTTTCTAAAAAATCACGGTGGTGTTATTAATTTTTTTTCAAATATGCAATTTATGAGCGAATTGCGAGTTATTGATGACTATTTATTTAAAATCGTGCGTAATAGTCGTAATCTTTGATTCCGCTTAGTAATAGAAAGTTTAATAAAAATAACAATGTTTTTACAAAAAAAAGGTAAGACGTTATTAGAAATAATGGCTAACAAAGATATATTAAAATTAACCCAAATTCAGCAACTTCTATGGACTATTTTATCATAAAAAAAAAATTCCACAATTTTTGTTCTTGTGACACCAAAAATGTCAAAATTAAAGTGCGTTCAAGTTTTTTTTGTAAATTTTTTTAAATACAAATTTATACAAATTATTCTTTTCGCTCTAAATTTTTGTAAATCGGCACTCTAAATAAGACAGTCAAGAGTGATAGTCTCCACAAATTTCGATAAAATTGCATAAAAAATAAAGAAATTACAAAATCTTAAAAAAAATTGGTGGCATTTTTTTGGTCATAAAACGAAAATTTGTAAAAATTCGACTTTTTGATCTAAATTTTTGTAAATTAGTGATATTATTAAAACAAACAAAAGAAACAACATGCATAAATTTCGTTCCTGTCGCAGTAAAAATAATGAAATTACAGTCTTGAAAAAAATTGACATTTTCACAGTTGTCCAAATAAAAATTTCTAAATATTCTCCTTTTTAGTCTAAATTTTTTTAAATCGGTACTCTTAATAAGACAGTCAAGACTTATAAACTCCACAAATTTGGGTATAGTGGCATTAAAAATAAAGAACTTATAGGTCGTTAAAAAATTTTGGTCACTTTTTTTTTTGATCAAAATACAAAAATTGTTCTTTGCTTCTCGAAATCAAAATTTCTAAAAATTCTTGTTTTCGGTCTAAATTTTTCTAAATCGACACTCCTAATAAGGCAGTCGAAAGTGATAATCTCCACAAATGTCGTTAAAATCGCATGAAAAAATAAAGAAATTACAGTAACTTAAAAAAAATTGGTGGCATTTTTTTGGTCTTAAAACGAAAATTTGTAAAAATTCGATTTTTTAATCTAAATTTTTGTAAATTAGTAATATTATTAAAACAAACAAAGAAACAACATTCATAAATTTGGTTCCTGTCGCAGTAAAAATAATGAAATTACAGTGTTGAAAAAAATTGACATTTTCACAGTTGTCCAAATAAAAATTTCTAAATATTCTGCTTTTTAGTCTAAATTTTTTTAAATCGCTACTCTTAATAAGACAGTCAAGACTTATAAACTCCACAAATTTGGTTATAGTGGCATTAAAAATGAAGAAGTTATAGGTCGTTAAAAAATATTGGTCACATTTTCTTTAGTCAAAAAAAAATTTTTTTTGCTCGTCGATATCAAAATTTCTAAAAATTCTCGTTTTCGGTCTAAATTTTTTTAAATTGACACTCCTAATAAGGCAGTCGAGAGTGATAATCTCCACAAATGTCGTTAAAATCGCATAAAAAAATAAAGAAATTACAGTATCTTAAAAAAAATTGGTAGAAGTTTTTTAGTCTTAAAACGAAAATTTCTAAAAATTCGATTTTTTGATCTAAATTTTTGTAAATTTGTGATATTATTAAAACATACAAAAAAAACAACATGCATAAATTTTGTTCCTGTCGCACTAAAAATAACGAAATTACAGTGTTAAAAAAAATTTACATTCGCACAGTTAAATAAAAATTTCTAAATATTCTCCTTTTTAGTCTAATTTTTTTTAAATCGGTACTCTTAATAAGACAGTCAAGACTTATAAACTCCACAAATTTGGTTATAGTGGCATTAAAAATGAAGAACTTATAGGTCGTTAAACAATTTTGGTCACATTTTTTTTGTCAAAATAAAATTTTTTTTTGCTCCTCGATATCAAAATTTCTAAAAATTCTCTTTTTCGGTCTAAACTTTTCTAAATCTAGTTTCGGCATGTGTAGCTTCACAATTTGTATGAATTAAGTTTGATGAGGTTTTTGATGTTGCAGCAGCACTGCTAGACATGTTTGTTCATTTGCAATAATTCAACACTTCTTTGTTGCACTTTACAGCTGTTTGTCGATTTGATTTTCCCCAAATAATTATAAAATTTTGGTAATAACGGTATCTTGACGTAATATGCAAAACTGTAGATAGATGGCGCCACCATAGATCGGCCAAAAATGTTTGCAGCCAGAAAAGACTTAGTTTTAGGCCGCTTTTGAGGTCTAAAAATTCCATTTTCAGTTTAAGCCGCCTAAAAAAGTTATTTGTCGGTTACCTATTTTGCACCAAACTTATGTAAAAATAAGTATTTTCGCAAATGTAATGTTTTCGAAAAGTGACAATACATACATTTAACGAAAATTTCAATTTTACGTCGTTTCTTAAATTATATCGACAAAAAATGAATAAGATTTGCGTCATAACCGGTTGATAGACTGAAAGCAATTTATTGCTTACGTGTTTAGGCAGTTTGCAATGAATACTGCGAGTTTCTGTCGCGAGAGTCTTGGATTGACTCTACCAAAGTTCAAAATTGTAGAGCAAATGACTCTAATTTTAGAAGTTTTTCTTTTTGAGAACAAGTAAAAATTGCCGACATTTTTAGCTAAAATTCGTAATTTTGGTAATTTTAGTGCTACAACTATAAAATTTGGGAAAGTTACTCCTTTTAAATAGCTTATTAACTCGACCAAATTTCGAAATTGTAGAGCAAAGGACTCCAATTTTAGAAATTTTTATTTTTAGGAACAAGCAAAAATTGGCCACATGTTTAGCTAAAATTCGTAACCTTGGTAATTTTAGTGCTACAACTATGAAATTTATAAAGGTTACGCTTTTTGAATAGTGGATTAACTCTACCAAATTTCAAAATTGTAAAGCAAAAGACTCAAATTTTAGATATTTTTATTTTTAACAGCAAGCAAAAATTGCCGACTGCTTAAGCTAAAATTCGTAATTTTGGTAATTTTAGGGCTACAACTATGAAATTTGAAAAAAATACTCTTTTTAAATAGTTTATTACTTCTACCAAATTTCAAAATTGTAGAGTAAAAGACTCAAATTTTAGAAATTTTTGTTTATAAGTTCAAGCAAAAATTGCTGACATCTCTAGCTAAAATTCGTAATTTTGGTAATTTTAGTGCTACAACTATAAAATTTAGGGAAGTTACTCCTTTTAAATATCTTATTAACTCGACCAAAATTCGAAATTTTAGAGCAAAGGACTCCAATTTTAGAAATTTTTCTTTTTAGGAACAAGCAAAAATTGGCCACATGTTTAGCTAAAATTCGTAACCTTGGTAATTTTAGTGCTACAACTATGAAATTTATAAAGGTTACGCTTTTTGAATAGTGGATTAACTCCACCAAATTTCAAAATTGGAAAGCAAAAGACTCAAATTTTAGAAATTTTTATTTTTAACAGCAAGCAAAAATTGCCGACTGCTTAAGCTAAAATTCGTAATTTTGGTAATTTTAGGGCTACAACTATGAAATTTGAAAAAAATACTCTTTTTAAATAGTTTATTACTTCTACCAAATTTCAAAATTGTAGAGTGAAAGACTCAAATTTTAGAAATTTTTGTTTATAAGTTCAAGCAAAAATTGCTGACATCTCTAGCTAAAATTCGTAATTTTGGTAATTTTAGTGCTACAACTATAAAATTTAGGGAAGTTACTCCTTTTAAATATCTTATTAACTCGACCAAAATTCGAAATTTTAGAGCAAAGGACTCCAATTTTAGAAATTTTTATTTTTAGGAACAAGCAAAAATTGGCCACATGTTTAGCTAAAATTCGTAACCTTGGTAATTTTAGTGCTACAACTATGAAATTTATAAAGGTTACGCTTTTTGAATAGTGGATTAACTCCACCAAATTTCAAAATTGGAAAGCAAAAGACTCAAATTTTAGAAATTTTTATTTTTAACAGCAAGCAAAAATTGCCGACTGCTTAAGCTAAAATTCGTAATTTTGGTAATTTTAGGGCTACAACTATGAAATTTGGAAAAAATACTCTTTTTAAATAGTTTATTACTTCTACCAAATTTCAAAATTGTAGAGTGAAAAAGACTCAAATTTTAGAAATTTTTGTTTATAAGTTCAAGCACAAATTACTGACATCTTTAGCTAAAATTCGTAATTTTGGTAATTTTAGTGCTACAACTATGAAATTTGAGGAAGTTACTCCTTTTAGATAGCTTATTAACTCGACCAAATTTCGAAATTGTTGAGCAAAGGACTCCAATTTTAGAAATTTTTATTTTTAGGAACAAGCAAAAATTGGCCACATGTTTAGCTAAAATTCGTAACCTTGGTAATTTTAGTGCTACAACTATGAAATTTATAAAGGTTACGCTTTTTGAATAGTGGATTAACTCTACCAAATTTCAAAATTTTAAAGCAAAAGACTCAAATTTTAGATATTTTTATTTTTAACAGCAAGCAAAAATTGCCGACTGCTTAAGCTAAAATTCGTAATTTTGGTAATTTTAGGGCTACAACTATAAAATTTAGAAAAAATTACTCTTTTTAAATAGTTTATTACTTCTACCAAATTTCAAAATTGTAGAGTGAATGACTCAAATTTTAGAAATTTTTGTTTATAAGTTCAAGCAAAAATTGCTGACATCTTTAGCTAAAATTCGTAATTTTGGTAATTTTAGTGCAACAACTATGAAATTTGAGGAAGCTACTCCTTTTAAATAGCTTATTAACTCGACCAAATTTCGAAATTGTAGAGCAAAGGACTCCAATTTTAGAAATTTTTATTTTTAGGAACAAGCAAAAACTGACCACTTCTTTAGCTAAAATTCGTAACTTTGGTAATTTTAGTGGTACAACTGAAATTTAGGAACTTAACAAGCAAACGAGTGCAGAAAAATCACTTTTTCTACGTGTTTTGTATACCATATTTTCGATTTTTTTATAATTAAATAAAGATTTCTGGATTGTTTGAACTTATAAACAATAATTTCTAAAATTTGAGTCTACTGCTCTGCAATTTTGAAATTTGGTGGAGTTATTAAACTAATCAAAAAAAAGTATTTTCTCCAAATTTTATAGTTTTGGCCCTAAAATTAGCAAAATTACGAATTTTAGCTAAGCAATCGGTAATTTTTGTTTGCTCTAACAAATGAAAATTTCTAAAATTTGAGCCTTTTGCTTTACAATTTTGAAATTTGGTTGAGTTAATAAACTGTCTAAAAGCAGTAACTTCCTCAAATTTCATACTTGTAGCCCTAAAATTACCAAAATTACGAATTTTAGCTTAAGCAATCGGTAATTTTTGTTTGCTCTTAAAAATGAAAATTTCTAAAATTTGAGCCTTTTTCTTAACAATTTTGAAATTTGGTTGAGTTAATAAACGGTCTAAAAGCAGTAACTTCCTCAAACTTCATAATTGTAGCACTAAAATTACCAAAATTACGAATTTTAGCTTAAGCAATCGGTAATTTTAGTTTGCTCTTAAAAATGAAAATTTCTAAAATTTGAGCCTTTCGCTTTACAATTTTGAAATTTGGTTGAGTTAATAAACTATCTAAAAGCACTAACTTTCTCAAATTTCATAGTTGTAGCACTAAAATTACCAAAATTACGAATTTTAGCTTAAGCAGTCGGCAATTTTTGTTTGCTCTTAAAAATAAAAATTTCTAAAATTTGAGCCTTTTGCTTTACAATTTTGAAATTTGGTTGAATTAATAAACTGTCTAAAAGCAGTAACTATCTCAAATTTCATAGTTGTAGCACTAAAATTACCAAAATTACGAATTTTAGTTTAAGCAATCGGTAATTTTTGTTTGCTCTTAAAAATGAAAATTTCTAAAATTTGAGCCTTTTGCTTTACAATTTTGAAATTTGGTTGAGTTAATAAACTGTCTAAAAGCAGTAACTTCCTCAAATTTCATAGTTGTAGCACTAAAATTACCAAAATTACGAATTTTAGCTAAAGATGTCAGCAATTTTTGCTTGTTCTTAAAAATGAAAGTTGCTCCTTGTTTAGGCTCATTTCTATTTCAATCAGGTCCTGCAAAATGCACACATATCGTGCGTTCAATTAAAAATACTACCGACTTAACGACATTTTTAATGGAACCCCCGATACTAAGATAAAATGTGAACATGTTTGCTTACAACAGCCGCCGCCGCCGCCGCAGCTTTTATTGGCAAATCTTTATGTGTACTGGGGGTGGGCGTGTAGTGAACGGCATAACCTGGCTACATTTCCGTTGGTCGAAGAGGAAATAAACATAAAATAATGCAAAATTTCGGTAAAAGCTGACGCCCTAGGTTTGTTATGGATTTGTGGATGCTGGACAACAATTTTCTCTTAAAATCGGAAACGTCAAAGTACGATATAATACCGAGATAAATCAGTAGGAAATCTAATAACGTGACAAATTTATCAAGAAAAAGTTACGAAAATTCCAAGTTGTTGGTCGTAACTCACAGGTCATGGAAAATACAATATTTGCGACGCTTGCGCGGTCATGAAGAAAGTTTTCCGGTTGGATTCGCGTATAGAGGAGGCGGTTTTACAAAATTAGTCATTTAAGGAACAAAAGAAATTAACTTTGTGCTATTAAATTTGCGCAACAAAAAAATTATTTATAATTAAATGTTTATTAAACCAATTTTGACAATTTAAAATCAAAACACAAAATTAACATTAAACGAAATTTTGACATTTTGAATCTATGTATTTCAAAGAGCTCTAAATTAAATATGTGTTAAAAGCGTTCTAAAAAAAGTTGATCTGTTGATTTTTTTGAGTCTTTTGAAATACTATTTATTTTCGAAATTTAAAAAGTTGTTTTTAAAACAGTATAAAATTTTATTCTGTTATTTCAGGTCGTTAAAATATGAATTTTCTTGTTTCTGCTTTTGATCTATCAAATGTATGTAAAATAAAAAAATTTCATTCATTTTCAGTAATTTTTGTAAACATTTAGGAATTTTGGATAGTTTCTAAGGAAGTAATTTGTTTAAATTTTAATGTTTTGGCCAAATTAAATTAATATACCTGGAATAAATTAGAATGTTAATTATTGCTAATAAAATAAAAATTTACCAAAAAGAAATCTTTTGTTAATTTTATAAAAATTTCTAAAATTTGAGTCTTTTGCTTTACAATTTTGAAATTTAGTGGAGTTAATATACTATTCAAAAAGAGTAATTTTAGTGCTACAACTATGAAATTTGAGGAAGTTACTGCTTTTAGATAGTTTATTAACGCAACTAAATTTCGCAATTGCAAAGCAAAAGGCTCAAATTTTAGAAATTTTAATTTTTAAGAGCAAACAAAAATTACCGATTGCTTAAGCTAAAATTCGTAATTTTGGTAATTTTAGTGCTACAACTATGAAATTTGAGGAAGTTACTGCTTTTAGACAGTTTATTAACTCAACCAAATTTCAAAATTGTAAAGCAAAAGGCTCAAATTTTAGAAATTTTTATTTTTAAGAGCAAACAAAAATTACCGATTGCTTAAGCTAAAATTCGTAATTTTGGTAATTTTAGTGCTACAACTATAATATTTGAGGAAGTTACTGCTTTTAAATAGCTTATTAATTCAACCAAATTTCAAAATTGTAAAGCAAAAGGCTCAAATTTTAGAAATTTTCATTTTTAAGAGCAAACAAAAATTACCGATTGCTTAAACTAAAATTCGTAATTTTGGTAATTTTAGTGTTACAACTATGAAATTTGATTAAGTTACTCCTTTTAGATAGTTTATTAACTCGATTAAATTTCAAAATTGTAGAGCAAAGGACTCCAGTTTTAGAAATTTTTCTTTTTAGAAACAAGCAAAAATTGGCCACATCTTTAGCTAAAATTCGTAACTTTGGTAATTTTAGTGCTACAACTATCAAATTTAAGAAGGTTACTCTTTGGAAATAGTATATTAACTCCACCAAATTTTAAAATTGTAGAGCAAAGAACTCCAATTTTAGAAATTGGCAGCGTTTTTAATTGAACGCCCGATATGTGTGCATGTTGCAGGACCTGATTGAAATAGAAATGAGCCTAAACAAGGAGCAACTGAGGGAGAGGCACTTTCTCCACTAATTGCTTCGACTTGTCCGGGGGTGACGAGTGACAGCTGCCTGTGGTTGGGAAGATTTCTCCCCTTGTTCTGCTTGTTGTTCATTCAGCATTACGTCATAATCAATTTAAATCTTTTCTGAATGAAATTTCAGGACCGGGAAATTTCACACTTTTCCTAACAGGACAAACGAAATTAAAAGTTAAAGCGGTGCAAGGGGAGCTAAAATGAAGCTGAGATTTTTAATATTTTAGTATTGCTTTCGGTGTTCGGTTTTTACGCCAACGAAGTGGTTCAAGGTCTAGGATTTTTGGATTCTTCAATTTTCTATTTTCTAAACACTTTCTACATTTTGAAAGCTGCAAACGCTATAGCGTTTTGGATTTTTTTCCACAGATTTTTTCAATCTCAGTTCTGTAGCTGAGAGGAAAGATCGCCTAAATCAAACATTTTGACTTTTCTCTCTTCATTTTTAACTACAGATTTGTTTTTAGATTCTCTAGGTTGGCTATAAATTCCATACTTCTTTTAGGATCGATTGCAGAGACTTTTTTCAACATTAAACCCTTCATATTCTTCATAGAACCTTTTAAAAAATTCTTAGGATTTGTGCCTGGAAAAAAAATTTTTGAAAACTTTTGTAACTTTAGATTCCCTTATATTGGGTAGACTTTTCCAGTCACATTTTTTACAGTTTAGATTTTTCTAAATCCTTCGATTTATAAAATTTTTGACATTTTTAAACTTGAAACAAAAATACTAAAATAGTTTTTCCTGTTTGGATTGTTTTACAATTTTGCTCAACATTTTGAAAAATTTAATTAAATTAATTTCACTTCTCAGTTTCTCTTAAAACCCTCCCTTAAAAACACTTTTTTCTAAGGCGTTTTTTGAGACGCTTTTTAAGGCGTTTTGACAATTTTGACCTACATGAGTAATTGATCAATGACTCTATTAATTTACAATGATTCATCGACTCCTCAAGGACTCCTCAAGGTCGTGGAGTGAAACCGACATTATTCTGCTACTTCTATTTTTTTACAATTTTTGAATTTTTTATATTTAATAATATATATTAATTTAATAATAACTTTTAACGTTCCTCTAGATTTGTTACATTTTTTTTGGTGTAGACATTTTGGCATTTTCGATTTTCCAGATCCATTAAATTATCTAGACGCCTTAGAGATTTTTGAATTCTTAGAAGAATTTTGTTAGATCAAATCTTGGTGACAAAATTTATCAAAAGTACAATTTATTCCCAAACACCAAATGATTTGGTTTTAAATAAGTTAAATTATTTTTTTTTAATTAGGTAAGTAGCATTTCGTGTTTGGAAATAAATTGTAGTTTTGATAATAAATTCTTCGCTTATTTATGTTTTAGAGATTTGCTAGAAATTCTACGACTTACTATCTTTATTCCCTGCAGTTTTGGATTCTCCAAAAAATTGTGCAAATTTTCAAAAATTTTTGGAGCATATTTTTTATTTGATTCCATAAATTTTGAGCTTCTCTCATATTGTCCAAACTTTCTTAATTTCTGTTCTGTTCATAAAAATGGCACTTGTGAATAACATTTACTAGAAATTTTAAACCCTGCAGACATCATTTCATTTCTAGAATTAGAATTTTTTTTGATTTTTTTCAAATTTTTAAAATTTTCGGAACAAATTAGAAACATTAACAATAAAAATAATTTATTAAAATACAAGGTTTTAAAGTTTGAAAACTATGTGAAGATACATTTTTTGCAGTTTAGACTTTGTTTAGGTTTAGACTTTGTCTTAAATGTTTAGAAAATCCTTAGCTAAGTAGACAAAAATATGAAGATTTAAAAAGATCCGAAGAAACTAAATTTAGCAGATCCAAGTATTGCTTATAATTCAAAATCTCAAACATTTTAGAAAAAATTTCAGATCTTAGAAATGTAATTCTGAAGAACTCTAAAAATATAAATTCCAAAAAATGTATAAACATGGACAAAAATTTTACAAAAAAAATATGCACTCAAATTAGATCAAAGTCCAAAACGATTTGAACATTTTAAAAAAATTGGCTAATAAAAATTTTGAAAATTCGTGTTTTTTGTTTTAGAATTTTGTGATTTAGTCCAGTCATTCCGCAGACTATAATGCGTAACTTCTCCAAATTTCAATGCTATAGCATTAAAACTTTTAGAATTACAGGTCGAAATTAAAAATATTGAAGGTTTCATCTGAATCACAAAAATCAAAATTTCGAAAATTTGTCACTTTTGGTTTATAAGTTTGGGTTTTGGCATAGTTAAACAGCAGATGAAAATAATCCCTCTAGTCTCATTGCGATAGCGTTAAAATTTCCAAAATTACAGGTCCGAATTAAAAAAAATTGGATTTTTAGTCTTATTCTTACAACACAAATTAGTAAAATTTATTACCTCTGCTTTCGTTTGCTCCAAATTTTTGCCATTTAACATAGTTAACAATTTATTCAACAATGGTAATTTCTCTAATTTTTATTAAGTCCTTAGCTAAATAGGCAAAAATATGAGGATTTTAAAGGATACGAAAAAACTAAATTCAGCAGATTCAAGTATTGAATATAATTCAAAATCTCAAACATTTTAGAAAAAAATTCAGATCTTAGAAATGTAATTCAGAAAAACTCCAAACATATAAATTCCAAAAAATGTACAAACATGGACAAAAATTTTACAAAAAAAAATCAAGCACTCAAAGTCAATTAGATCTCAAAGTCGAAAACGATTTGAACATTTTAAGAAAACTGAACAAATTTAACAAAATGATAGGTTCAATTTAAAAAAAAATGGCTAATATTGAAAATAAAAATTTTGAAAATTCGTGTTTTTTGTTTTAGAATTTTGTGATTTAGTCCAGTCATTCCGCAGACTATAATGCGTAACTTCTCCAAATTTCAATGCTATAGCACTAAAACTCAGAATTACAGGTCGAAATTAAAAATATTGAATCACAAAAATCAAAATTTCTAAAATTTGTCACTTTTGGTTTATAAGTTTGGAATTTGGCATAGTTAAACAGCAGATGAAAATAATCCCTCTAAGTCTCATTGCGATAGCGTTAAAATTTACAAAATTACAGGTCCAAATTGAAAAAATTTGGAATTTTAGTCTTATTCTTACAACACAAAATTCCTATAATTTATTACCTCTGCTTTCTGTTGCTCAAAATTTTTGCTATTTGACATAGTCAACAATTTGTTCGACAATGGTAATTTCTCTAATTTTTAATGATGTAGCTTCAAATTTTACAAAATTATAGAATTAACAAAAAATTACCTTGCGCTGAAAAATAATTTTTTTTTAAATTGTTTCTATTTCTCTAAAATTTTGGTATTTCATTTAATTTCTAAGCAGCTCCAAAGTATCTAGTACTCTCTCCAAATTTTATCATTATAGCTCAAAATCACACAAAATTACAGGTCCGAATTAAAAATTTGAGAAAATTTTAACATCTGAAAAATAAAATAAAAAAAAATTTTGCCATTTGGCACAATTATTAAGTAGTCGAAAAGTACTAATCTCTTTAAATTTCATTGTTGTAGCTAAAAAACTGATAAAATTTCAGGCTCGAATTAAATATTGTTGTTATTTTTAGCTTGGCAAAAATTAAATGTTTCTTTGGTCCAAAAAGGGTTGATATTTGCCACACGTAATTGGCAGTTCAAAAGTAATAATCTCTCCAAGTTTCATTACTGTAGCTTCAAATCTTTCAAAATTGCAGGTCAAAATTTAAAATATTGGAGGTTTCATCTCAATCAAAAAAATCAAAATTTCTTAAATTTGTCACTTTTGGTTTATTTTATAAGTTTGAAATTTGGCATAGTTAAACAGCAGATAAAAATAATCCCTCTAAGTCTCATTGCAATAGCGTTAAAATTTCCAAAATCACAGGACCGAATTAAAAATATTTGGAATTTTAGTCTTATTCGTACAACACAAATTCCTAAAATTTGTTACTGCTGCTCTCTTTTGCTCTAAATTTTTGCCATTTAACATAGTTAACAATTTATTCAACAATGGTAATTTCTCTAATTTTTATTAAGTCCTTAGCTAAATAGACAAAAATATGAGGATTTTAAAGGATACGAAAAAGCTAAATTCAGCAGATTCAAGTATTGATTATAATCCAAAATCTCAAACATTTTAGATAGAATTTCAGATCTTAGATGTGTAATTCTGAAGAATTCCAAAAATATAAATTTCAAAAAATGTACAAACATGGACAAAAATTTTACAAAAAAAATCATGCACTCAAAGTCAATTAGATCTCAAAGTCGAAAACGATTTGAACATTTTAAAAAAACTGAACAAATTTAACAAAATGATAGGTTCAATTAAAAAAAAATGGCTAATAATGAAAATAAAAATTTTGAAAATTCGTGTTTTTTGTTTTAGAATTTTGTGATTTAGCCCAGTTATTACGCAGACTATAATGCGTAACTTCTCCAAATTTTAATGCTATAGCACTAAAACTTTCAGAATTACAGGTCAAAATTAAAAATATTGAAGGTTTCATCTGAATCACAAAAATCAAAATTTCTAAAATTTGTCACTTTTGGTTTATAAGTTTGGGATTTGGCATAGTTAAACAGCAGATAAAAATAATCCCTCTAAGTCTCATTGCAATAGCGTTAAAATTTCCAAAATCACAGGACCGAATTAAAAATATTTGGAATTTTAGTCTTATTCGTACAACACAAATTCCTAAAATTTGTTACTGCTGTTTTCTTTTATTCTAAATTTTTGCTATTTGACCTAGTTAACAATTTATTTAACAATGGTAATTTCTCTAATTTTAAATGACGTAGCTTCAAATTTTACAAAATTATAGAATTAACAAAAAATTACCTTGTGCTGAAAAATAAAAGAATTTTAAATTGTCTATTTCTCTAAAATTTTGATATTTTATTTAATTTCTAAGCAGCTTCAAAGTATGTGGTACTCTCTTATCATTATAGCTCAAAACCATACAAAATTACAGGTCCGAAGTAAAAACTTGAGAAAATTTTAGCATCTGAAAAATAAAATTAAAAAATATTTCTTTTGCTAAAAACTTTTGGCATTTGGCACAATTATTAAGTAATCGAAAAGTACTAACCTCTTTAAATTTCATTGATGTAGCTAAAGAACTGATTAAATATTAAATTTTGTTGATATTTTTAGCCTGACAAAAATTAAATGTTTCCTTTGGTCTAAAATGTTGATATTTGCCACACTTAATTGGCAGTTTAAAATTAATAATCTCTCCAAGTTTCATTACTGTAGCTTCAAATCTTTCAAAATTACAGGTCCTGTAACGGATTTTCTTGTGTAGGGCTCAAAGAACGGCACCAAAAATTAGAATAATGGATTTATTAACGAATTTGCCAATCAATGATGTACACTCTTCCGTTACTCGGGTGGTACTGCCCGTTTCCCGCGTCCCATCAGCAGTACCCCTTCCTTTTCAGGCGCTCGTATGTTAGGGGCTCCGTTTGGGTTTGTTACAGTCCAAATTAATTTTTTTGAAGAATTTTGACTTAAAAAATAGTTACTTTTGCTTAAAATTCTGTTATTCGAAACAGTTGTTAAGTACTCGAAATCTCATTGCCGTAGCAAATAAAAATAAAAACTGAACCAATAGAATCAATAGAAATAACATTATAAATTCACACAACCTAAAAATCCAAAAAACCTGTGGTACAAAAAAGAATCCAAGTCGAAGAAAAAGCAATTTTGCAAAGAAACTTTTTAAAATCCATAAAAAACATTTGTTCTAATAAATCAAGCCCAGAAAAAACGTCTTTTTTGTTTTAACTCAGTCAGGTCTTATCTGGAACAATTTACTTGCCAGCTACACTTTCGAACGTAATCTGATACTGTTGAAAACACCTTCAAGTAAAGTTAACGCCGTTGCGCTCACCAAATTTGATAAACTTCATTATATTTCTTTACAATTTTATGTCTCCGAACCAAATTCTTATACAACAGTGGAAGAGGATTGGACACTTCACAGACGTGCAGAAAAACTTTCTTTAGAATCAACAGAACTTTCTGAAGTTGGAGCGCAAGATGTGTTTCAATTCCAAGAACCCACATAGCGGGTGTTCGATTAAAAATGTCGTTTTCTCATATAAAAAAAAATTTTGTACGTTTTGTAGCCCGATTAAAAATGAGTGTTGTTGCCACCAGCACAATTCGTAATAAGTCGATAAGTGAATTCAACTTTGGCAAATTTTTATTGCTGCAATGTCATGCATATTCAAATTTTATAATTAAGTAATTATTTTCGTGGTCTGTCGGGAATTAACTTCAGCGTTCACATAAAACAAACTACACAAACTGCCATATGAACTAATTACATATTCGGGTCCACGGCAAACAGTCGTTATGGGACCACACATAGGTATATAACTCAAGCTCGTAACACGCCGGACTTGGTGGGTTTAAAAGGGGAAGCGCCAAGTTTGCTGCAAATCTACAGTTTATCAAACGCTCTAGTGCGGTTATGGCTTTGACTTTTTAAACCGTTTATAGCCGCCTTACCGCAAACCCCCATAATCATAATAACCCTCAAGTGGTTGAGTCTCATCTGGCTTGAAATCAACCGGAATAAATATTCTCAATCTCTTTTCAAATATGCAATTTAAAAGCGCATTGCGAGTTATTGATGACTATTTATTTCAAATCGTGCGTAATAGTCGTAATTTTTGATCCAAAAATATTTTTTTGGGCATATTTTTACACTAGGTTCCTTTTGCTTCTAAGAAAAATTAGATTATCTGGACCTAAGTCCCAGTTAGTAATAGAAACTTTCAAAAAAAAAATAACAATGTTTTTACAAAAATTAAGATAATACGTTATTAGAAATAATGGCTAACAAAGATATATCAAAATTAACACAAATTCAACAATTTTTATAGACTATTTAACCTTAAAAATAACGCCCACAAATTTCGTTCTTGTAACACCAAAAATATGGAAATTAAACCGAGTTCAAGTTTTTTTTGTATTTTTTTTTAGCTACTCGAAATAAAAATTTCTACAAATTCTCCTTTTCGCTCTAAATTTTTATAAATCGGCGATGTAAATAAAACAGTCAAGAGTGATAATCTCCACAAATTTAGTTAAAATCACTTAACAAATAAAGAAATTGCAAGGTCTTAAAAAAAATTGGTGGCATTTTTATGGTCTTAAAACGAAAATTTTTAAAAATTCGACTTTTTAATCAAAATTTTTGCAAATTGGCGATATTATTAAAACAAACAAAAGAAACAACATGCATAAATTTCGTTCCTGTCGCACTAGAAATAACGAAATTACAGTGTTGAAAAAATTGACATTTTTACTGCTTTCCAAATAAAAATTTCTAAATATTCTCCTTTTTTGGTTTAAATTTTTCTAAATTGACGCTATTAATAAGGCAGTCGAGAGAAATAATCTCCACAAGTTTCGTTAAAATCGCATAAAACATAAAGAAATTACAGGATTAAAAAAATTGGTGGCATTTTTTTGGTCTTAAAAGGAAAATTTCTAAAAATTCAACTTTTTGATCTAAATTTTTGCAAATTAGTGATATTACTGAAACAAACAAAAGAAACAACATGCATAAATTTCGTTCCTGTCGCACTAAAAATAACGAAATTACAGTGTTGAAAAATTTGACATTTTCACTGTTTTCCAAATAAAAATTTCTAAATATTCTCCTTTTTTGGTTTAAATTTTTCTAAATTGACGCTATTAATAAGGCAGTCGAGAGTAATAATCTCCACAAGTTTCGTTAAAATCGCATAAAAAATAAAGAAATTACAGGATTAAGAAAAATTGGTGGCATTTTTTGGTCTTAAAACGAAAATTTCTAAAAATTCAACTTTTTGATCTAAATTTTTGCAAATTAGTGATAACTAAAACAAACAAATGAAACCACATGCATAAATTTCGTTCCTGTCGCACTAAAAATAACAAAATTACAGTGTTGAAAAAAATTGACATTTTCACTGTTTTCCAAATAAAAATTTCTAAATATTCTCCTTTTTTGCTCTAAATTTTTCTAAAACTCTTAGTAAGACAGTTAAGACTTATAAACTTCACAAATTTGGTTATAGTGGCATTAAAAATGAAAAACTTACAGGTTGTTTAAAATTTTTGGTCACATTTTTTTTTGGTTAAAAACAAAAATTTTTCTTCGCTCCTCGAAATCAAAATTTCTAAAAATTCTTTTTTTTGGTCTAAATTTTTCTAAATTGACGCTCTTAATAAGGCAGTCGAGAGTGATAATCTCCACAAATTTCGTTAAAATCGCATAAAAAATAAAGAAATTACAAAATTAAAAAAAAATTGGTGGCATTTTTTTGGTCTTAAAACGAAAATTTGTAAAAATTCGACTTTTTGATCTAAATTTTTGCAAATTAGTGATATTGCTAAAACAAACAAGAGAAACAACATGCATAAATTTCGTTCCTGTCGCACTAAAAATAACGAAATTACAGTGTTGAAAAAATTGATATTTTCACTGTTGTCTAAATAAAAATTTCTAAATATTCTCCTTTTTTGGTCTAAATTTTTTTAAAACTCTTAATAAGACAGTTAAGACTTGTAAACTTCACAAATTTGGTTATAGTGGCACTAAAAATGAAGAACTTACAGGTTGTTTAAAATTTTTGGCCACATTTTTTTTTGGTT
Source organism: Gnatocerus cornutus (assembly GCA_029298725.1). Taxonomy (NCBI): domain Eukaryota; kingdom Metazoa; phylum Arthropoda; class Insecta; order Coleoptera; family Tenebrionidae; genus Gnatocerus; species Gnatocerus cornutus. The sequence goes on along the minus strand of CM055514.1, from coordinate 2,045,027 downwards.
AAAAAACAAATATTTTTCTTCACTCCTCGAAATCAAAATTTCTAAAAATTCGATTCTTCAGTCTAAATTTTTCTAACTTGGCCCCTTAATAAGGCAGTCGAGAGTGATAATCTCCACAAATTTCGTTAAAATCGCATAAAAAATAAAGAAATTACAAGATTAAAAAAAGATTGGTGGCATTTTTTTGGTCTTAAAACGAAAATTTGTAAAAATTCGACTTTTTAATCTAAATTTTTGCAAATTAGTGATATTGCTAAAACAAACAAATTAAACAACATGCATAAATTTCGTTCCTGTCGCACTAAAAATAACGAAATTACAGTGTTGAAAAAATTGATATTTTCACTGTTGTCTAAATAAAAATTTCTAAATATTCTCCTTTTTTGGTCTAAATTTTTCTAAAACTCTTAATAAGACAGTTATGACTTGTAAACTTCACAAATTTGGTTATAGTGGCATTAAAAATGAAGAACTTACTGGTTGTTAAAAATTTTTGGTCACTTTTTTTTTGGTTAAAAACAAAAATTTTTCTTCGCTCCTCGAAATCAAAATTTCTAAAAATTCTTTTTTTCGGTCTAAATTTTTCGAAATTGACGCTCTTAATAAGGCAGTCGAGAGTGATAATCTCCACAAATTTCGTTAAAATCGCATAAAAAATAAAGAAATTACAGGATTAAAAAAAATTGGTGGCATTTTTTGGTCTTAAAACGAAAATTTGTAAAAATTCTACTTTTTGATCTAAATTTTTGCAAATTAGTGATATTACTAAAACAAACAAAAGAAGCAACATGCATAAATTTTGTTCCTGTCGCACTAAAAATAACGAAATTGCGGTGTTGAAAAAATTGACATTTTCATTGTTGTCTAAATAAAAATTTCTAAATATACTCCTAGGTTTAAATTTTTCTAAATTGGTACTATTAATAGGACAGTCAAGACTTATAAACTTCACAAATTTCCAAATGGTCCAATACACGTTTTTTTTTTTTTGAATCTCCAATTAATATAATTGCGTTTATCATCAATTTGAGTAAGTTTGGGTCAGTTGAGTAACAAAATCACCTCGAAATGTAGACCTCTAAGGAGTTGGTTTGTAAGACTGACCAGCTGGGAAAAAATATTTATTAGATGAGACCCAACCATTTGAGCGTTATTATGTTTATGGGGGTTTGCGGTAAGGTGGCTGTAAACGATTTAAAAAGTCAAAGCCATAACCGCACTAAAGCGTTTGTTAAACTGTACGAGGCAACAGAAGCCTCAAAGCGAAAAGGGGTGATGTGGAAATGTTAAAGAGGGGAGTTGGACTGCAAACTACACCATCGCGACGATTGTTTCATTAGTTTTTGGAGGAGCGAAAGTAGGCCAGTTCCACGGTTGTTAAGTTTTTAAGTCTCCGGAAGCATGAAAAGAAGCTAAAACACAAATAAAAAGACGGACTTTAGAATGAAATCCCGACAATCCTGAAGCAAACAGAAAAAAACACTATAAGTAGATTCGAACGACCAAAACTTGCGATAGAAAATGATGAAGAAGAAGCAGATGAAGGTTAAAAAACTAAACCGGAAAATCAAAAATTTCTGAAGAAAAAAAAAAGAAGTCATTGAAGCAAGAAAATCTACGAAGAAACCAAGAAAAAAGAAAACAATCACCGAAGAAAAGAGTCCAAGATTGTGAATGAAAATACGACTCTATAGTTTCTAGTTTTTAAGAACAGAGAAGAACTAGAAGAAGCAACAAAAAACTGGAAGAAGCCATAAAAATAAGGATAATAAAGTAAAAAAAACTGCACAAATTCAAGAGAATTACGAATAACGAAATAGTTAAAAAAATTATGAAATTCGGGCAATGCATGAAAAAGTATAGGAACTCAAAAGTACCCAAAAAATCAATCCAAGTAATCAAAAAATGTTTTTTTTTAATCTGTAACAAATTTACGATTATGAAGGAAATACAAGTTTAAAATTGTTGAAAACGCCGGCAATAAAAAACAATTAAGGAATCCCAAAGAAGGTACATAATCAAAATATTTAGAATATTTGAAAAAAATCTCATTTAGCCGATCTGTTAAAGTATCTTTAAGGTTGTAGTCCGCTAAAGTGACATTTTGCAAACTAAAATACGTCCGATATTAGCTAAAGCAACGTTAAGACAGTCCGTTAAATTAGTCATTAACGCACTTGTCCCTTAATATAATTTAGTCATTAAGATATTACATTGCAAAAGTGACATTTTGCCGACTAAAATATACGTCCGATAAGTCAAATTTTAAGTAATTTTAAGTTCGCTAAAGTAGCCATTAAGGTCCTAATCTAAAATAGCATCTTGCGAATTCAAAAGAGTCGGCGTCAGTTAAAGCAAGGTTAAAAAACACCGCTAAATTGGTAGCTATTAATTATGGTACTAGTCTAAAAAAGTTGCATTTTGCGAATTCGAACAAGTCGGCATTAGGTAAAGCAACGTTAAAACAATCCGCTAAATTAGTCATTAACGCACTTATCCTCTAATATAATTTAGTCATTAAGATATTACATTGCAAAAGTGACATTTTGCCGACTAAAATATACGTCCGATAAGTCAAATTTTAAGAAATTTTAAGTTCGCTAAAGTAGCCATTAAGGTCCTAATCTAAAATAGCATCTTGCGAATTCAAAAGAGTCGGCGAGTTAAAGCAAGGTTAAAAAACACCGCTAAATTGGTAGTGATTAATTATGGTACTAGTCTAAAAAAGTTGCATTTTGCGAATTCGAACAAGTCGGCATTAGGTAAAGCAACGTTAAAACAGTCCGCTAAATTAGTCATTAACGCACTTGTCCCCTAAAATATTTTAGTCTACTCCGCAAAAGTGACATTTTGCCGACTAAAATATACGTCTGGTAAGTTCAATTTTAAGAAATTTTAAGTCCGCTAAAGTAGCCATTAAGGTCCTAATCTAAAATAGCATTTTGCGAATTCAAAAGAGTCGGCGTTAGTTAAAGCAAGGTTAAAAAACACCGCTAAATTGGTAGTCATTAATTAAGATACTAGTCTAAAAAGTTGCATCTTGTGAATTCGAACAAGTCGGCGTTACCTAAAGCAACGTTAAAACAGTCCGCTAAATTAGTCATTAACGCACTTGTCCCCTAAAATAATTTAGTCATTAAGATATTACATTGCAAAAGTGACATTTTGCCGACTTAAATATACGTCCGGTAAGTTAAATTTTAAGAAATTTTAAGTCCGCTAAAGTAGCCATTAAGGTCCTAATCTAAAATAACATTTTGCGAATTCAAAAGAGTCGGCGTCAGTTAAAGCAAGGTATAAACACCGCTAAATTGGTAGCCATTAATTATAGTACTAGTCTCAAAAAGTTGCATTTTGCGAATTCGAACAAGTCGGCATAAGGTAAAGCAACGTTAAGACAGTCCGCTAAATTAGTCATTAACGCACTTGTCCCCTAAAATATTTTAGTCTACTCCGCAAAAGTGACATTTTGCCGACTAAAATATACGTCCGATAAGTCAAATTTTAAGAAATTTTAAGTCCGCTAAAGTAGCCATTAAGGTCCTAATCTAAAATAGCATTTTGCGAATTCAAAAGAGTCGGCGAGTTAAAGCAAGGTTAAAAAACACCGCTAAATTGGTAGTCATTAATTATGGTACTAGTCTAAAAAAGTTGCATCTTGCGAATTTGTACAAGTCGGCGTTTGCTAAAGCAACGTTTAAACAGTCCGCTAAATTAGTCATTAACGCACTTGTCCCCAAAAATAATTTAGTCATTAAGATATTTTATTGCAAAAGTGACATTTTGCCGACTAAAATATACGTCCGATAAGTCAAATTTTAAGAAATTTTAAGTCCGCTAAAGTAGCCATTAAGGTCCTAATCTAAAATAGCATCTTGCGAATTCAAAAGAGTCGGCGTCAGTTAAAGCAAGGTATAAACACCGCAAAATGGATAGCCATTAATTATAGTACTAGTCTAAAAAAGTTGCATTTTGCGAATTCGAACAAGTCAGCGTTAGCTAAAGCAACGTTAAAACAGTCCGCTAAATTAGTCATTAACGCACTTGTCCCCTAAAATATTTTAGTCATTAAGATACTACTCAGCAAAAGTGACATTTTGCCGACTAAAATATACGTCCGATAAGTTAAATTTTAAGAAATTTTAAGTCCGCTAAAGTAGCCATTAAGGTCCTAATCTAAAATAGCATTTTGCGAATTCAAAAGAGTCGGCGAGTTAAAGCAAGGTTAAAAAACACCGCTAAATTGGTAGTCATTAATTATGGTACTTGTCTAAAAAAGTTGCATCTTGCGAATTCGAACAAGTCGGCATTAGCAACGTTAAAACAGTCTGCTAATTTCGTCATTAACGCACTAAGATATTGTAGTCATTAAGATACTACTTCGCAAAAGTGACACTTTGCAGACTTAAACGAGTCCGTTATAAACGGAGCACCAGAACAGTGTAGAATTCCGTCAAAAACACGTCGCTCGGTGGCATAATAAAATTTAAAACCTCCCTAAATAATTTTCCATTGGAGTGAGGCTGTCCCTAGAGCTTTCAGAAGAAATCAGCATATTTTTAAATTCTAGTTTGCATTTTTATTAGAATTTTAAGAGAATCCAGTCTAAATCCGTCCGCTCATTTCGAGTGTAAATAAGTTATTCAGCAGACGGCATGTTTGGAACAATTAGAACCTGATGTGGACCGCGCATTTGCTCTAAATCTTAACATGGAAATAATAAATCGATATTTTATGCAGTCAACTATACAGCTTTGTCATGTGACAGTTGCCCACAGGTATACATTTGCATTAATGTTGTTAAACTGGGACTATAAATTTAGCGCATACATTATTCGCAAACAATACTTGGCAAATCGTGACTAGTTGAGGATTAGAACAAAATCCAACCGAGGGAAATCTTCTATTGTTCGAGCACAACTGCTTTGAAACGCCTGCTAACACCTCAGATTTGTGAAAGATTGAATTTTATTGTATTGAAGTTCATTAATGCACAATTTTTGCACTAAAATCGTTTCCATAATTTCCATAATAGCTGTCAACAATTTTGACTTTATTAGTTTTGTTTAGGCAACATTCATGTTTTCATTGACGTACTTGTTCTTTAAAAATAGAATCGGAATAGTAGAGTTAGATTACACTACACTAAAATCGTGTTTTAATAACGTCTATTAATAAACGATTCGTTCGTTTGAATATATTATCACTATAAAAAATCGCCTTCATTAACGCACGCGTTCGTTAAGAACAAATCGGAACAGTAACGTTAGCTGCGAAAGTATGTAAACGGATAAATTTCCGTTTTCATAAACGCACTTGTTCTTTAAAAATCGAATCGGAATAGTAGAGTTAGATTACACTAGACTAAAATCGTGTTTTAATGACGTCTATTAATAAACGATTTGTTCGTTTGAATATATTATCACTATTAAAAATCGCCTTCATTAACGCACGCGTTCGTTAAGAACGAATCGGAACAATAGCGTTAGCTGCGAAAGTATGTAAACGGATATTTCAGCAGATAGATAGAATTTCCGTTTTCATGAACGCACTTGTTCTTTAAAAATCGAATCGGACTATTAGGGTTAGATTACACTACACTAAAATCGTGTTTTAATGACGTCTATTAATAAACGATTCGTTCGTTTTAATGTATTATCACTATTAAAAATCGCCTTCATTAACGCACTCGTTCGTTAAGAACGAATCGGAACAGTAGCGTTAGCTGCGAAAGTATGTAAACGGATATTTCAGCAGACAGACAAAATTTCCGTTTTCATAAACGCACTTGTTCTTTAAAAATCGAATCGGAATAGTAGAGTTAGATTACACTAGACTGAAATCGTGTTTTAATGACGTCTATTAATAAACGATTCGTTCGTTTGAATATATTATCACTATTAAAAATCGCTTTCATTAACGCACTCGTTCGGTAAGAACGAATCGGAACAGTAGCGTTAGCTGCGAAAGTATGTAAACGGATATTTCAGCAGATAGATAGAATTTCCGTTTTCATAAACGCACTTGTTCTTTAAAAATCGAATCGGACTAGTAGAGTTAGACTACACTAGACTAAAATCGTGTTTTAATGACGTCTATTAATAAACGATTCGTTCGTTTGAATATATTATCACTATTTAAAATCGCCTTCATTAACGCACTCGTTCGGTAAGAACGAATCGGAACAGTAGCGTTAGCTGCGAAAGTATGTAAACGGATATTTCAGCAGATAGATAGAATTTCCGTTTTCATAAACGCACTTGTTCTTTAAAAATCGAATCGGACTAGTAGAGTTAGATTACACTACACTAAAATCGTGTTTTAATGACGTCTATTAATAAACGATTCGTTCGTTTGAATATATTATCACTATTAAAAATCGCCTTCATTAACGCACTCGTTCGGTAAGAACGAATCGGAACAGTAGCGTTAGCTGCGAAAGTATGTAAACGGATATTTCAGCAGATAGATAGAATTTCCGTTTTCATAAACGCACTTGTTCTTTAAAAATCGAATCGGACTAGTAGAGTTAGATTACACTACACTAAAATCGTGTTTTAATGACGTCTATTAATAAACGATTCGTTCGTTTGAATATATTATCACTATTAAAAATCGCCTTCATTAACGTACTCGTTCGTTAAGAACGAATCGGAATAGTAGCGTTAGCTGCGAAAGTATGTAAACGGATATTTCAGCAGATAGATAGAATTTCCGTTTTCATAAACGCACTTGTTCTTTAAAAATCGAATCGGAATAGTAGAGTTAGATTACACTACACTAAAATCGTGTTTTAATGACGTCTATTAATAAACGATTCGTTCGTTTGAATATATTATCACTATTAAAAATCGCCTTCATTAACGTACTCGTTCGTTAAGAACGAATCGGAATAGTAGCGTTAGCTGCGAAAGTATGTAAACGGATATTTCAGCAGATAGATAGAATTTCCGTTTTCATAAACGCACTTGTTCTTTAAAAATCGAATCGGAATAGTAGAGTTAGATTACACTAGACTAAAATCGTGTTTTAATGACGTCTATTAATAAACGATTTGTTCGTTTGAATATATTATCACTATTAAAAATCGCCTTCATTAACGCACGCGTTCGTTAAGAACGAATCGGAACAATAGCGTTAGCTGCGAAAGTATGTAAACGGATATTTCAGCAGATAGATAGAATTTCCGTTTTCATAAACGCACTTGTTCTTTAAAAATCGAATCGGACTAGTAGAGTTAGACTACACTAGACTAAAATCGTGTTTTAATGACGTCTATTAATAAACGATTCGTTCGTTTGAATATATTATCACTATTTAAAATCGCCTTCATTAACGCACTCGTTCGGTAAGAACGAATCGGAACAGTAGCGTTAGCTGCGAAAGTATGTAAACGGATATTTCAGCAGATAGATAGAATTTCCGTTTTCATAAACGCACTTGTTCTTTAAAAATCGAATCGGACTAGTAGAGTTAGATTACACTACACTAAAATCGTGTTTTAATGACGTCTATTAATAAACGATTCGTTCGTTTGAATATATTATCACTATTAAAAATCGCCTTCATTAACGCACTCGTTCGGTAAGAACGAATCGGAACAGTAGCGTTAGCTGCGAAAGTATGTAAACGGATATTTCAGCAGATAGATAGAATTTCCGTTTTCATAAACGCACTTGTTCTTTAAAAATCGAATCGGACTAGTAGAGTTAGATTACACTACACTAAAATCGTGTTTTAATGACGTCTATTAATAAACGATTCGTTCGTTTGAATATATTATCACTATTAAAAATCGCCTTCATTAACGTACTCGTTCGTTAAGAACGAATCGGAATAGTAGCGTTAGCTGCGAAAGTATGTAAACGGATATTTCAGCAGATAGATAGAATTTCCGTTTTCATAAACGCACTTGTTCTTTAAAAATCGAATCGGAATAGTAGAGTTAGATTACACTACACTAAAATCGTGTTTTAATGACGTCTATTAATAAACGATTCGTTCGTTTGAATATATTATCACTATTAAAAATCGCCTTCATTAACGCACTCGTTCGGTAAGAACGAATCGGAACAGTAGCGTTAGCTGCGAAAGTATGTAAACGGATATTTCAGCAGACAGATACAATTTCCGTTTTCATAAACGCACTTGTTCTTTAAAAATCGAATCGGAATAGTAGAGTTAGATTACACTACACTAAAATCGTGTTTTAATGACGTCTATTAATAAACGATTCGTTCGTTTGAATATATTATCACTATTAAAAATCGCCTTCATTAACGTACTCGTTCGTTAAGAACGAATCGGAATAGTAGCGTTAGCTGCGAAAGTATGTAAACGGATATTTCAGCAGATAGATAGAATTTCCGTTTTCATAAACGCACTTGTTCTTTAAAAATCGAATCGGAATAGTAGAGTTAGATTACACTACACTAAAATCGTGTTTTAATGACGTCTATTAATAAACGAGTCGTTCGTTTGAATATATTATCACTAATAAAAATCGCCTTCATTAACGCACTCGTTCGGTAAGAACGAATCGGAACAGTAGCGTTAGCTGCGAAAGTATGTAATAGTATTTTACATGATTAGTGCGGGAATACAATTTTTGCAGATAAGTGCGACTCTTTCAACACGAGTGCGCCCCGCGCACGAGTGAAGGAATGTCGCACGAATCAGGCAAAATTATTCCCGCACGTCTCTTGTATAACATTTTTTGCACGAAGTTTGTAACAAATTTTCGCCATCATATATAGTTCGCATTTGTTGGTATAAAAAATCAAGTCGCTGAAGTTTCCAGTTGACAGTTGTCAATTCTGTCAAGCAAAAAGTTCAAAAATAAAGATTTGTATTGATTTGTACCATGTCTTCGGAAGAAGAGTTTGAATTCGAGTGTACACCACCCGAAGTGAAAAGTGCGGCAACAGCTGCAATAAACAATTTATTGCCGACAAAATCACGCCCCAGATATGAGAGTACGTTTTCTCAGTTTGTCAAATGGTGCGAAGATAAAAAGATCAAAAGTTACTCTGAAAACGTCTTGGTGGCCTATTTTGAAGAAATAGGTTCTACTAAAAAAACATTGTGGCCAATTTATAGCATGATACGATCTTGCTTGAATATTAAGAAGAATATAGATATCTCGAAATATCCAAAATTGCTTGCCCTTCTTAAAAGGAAAACGGAACATCACATTCCAAAAAAGTCACAAATACTTGAAGGAGAACATATTACAAAATTTTTGACAGAGGCCCCTAACAAAGAATATTTTTTGATGAAAGTGAGTGGTTTGTCTTTATTCAGAAATTTACATTCAAAAATTTAACATTTATATTTTAGACGATTTTGATTATGGGAATTTCTGGAGCCTGCCGCCGAGAAGAAATTTGTAAGATGATGATTGGTGATGTTATCTTTAAAGATGACATAATTTTGGTTTCTATTCCTGAAACAAAAACTAAGGTTAAACGGGAATTTGCCATAACCAAAAGGGAATGGGTCGAAATAATAAAGCAATTTGTGAAATTAAGACTACAAGTTGTGACTGACAACAGGAGACTATTTCTAACTTATCGTGCAGGAAAATGTATAAATTTACCTATTGGTATAAACACCATTGGGAAAATTCCATCATTGATCGCCAAATATCTTGAACTTCCAAACCCTCATCAATATACTGGCCATTGTTTTCGTAGGAGCAGTGCTACTTTATTAGCAAACAAGGGGCTTGACTTTCTAGCCGTTAAAAGACATGGTGGTTGGAAATCTTCCGCAGTAGCGGAGGGATATATCCAAGATTCTTTAAAAAATAAAATAGAAGTAGCAGACACTTTGACAGACACGGAACCTGTAAGATCCAATTCCAACAATTCGTACAATATTAGTAACGCCGTGAGAACTGAAAACACTGCTGGAGTTTCTGGTGTGTCGTTTGCTTCGTGCAGCAACTGCACATTCAACATAAACATCTATAATAATAAAAATTAAAAGTACTGAGTATACTTACTTGATGACCAACATCGATTACTTGAGTATTTGTAAAATAAAACGTTTCACAAAAGCTTAATTTTATTAATCGTTAAAATCATAAAACTTGTTAATGTTATTTTGAGGTTATGTTTTTACAAAAGAGCAACAATTATTAAGTTGCTAATAGATGGCGCTGATGAACTTTTTCTCAAAAAATATTAATTTTCTTGTAATTTGTTAACTTATTTAAATAAATATTAGGGGAAGAGGATCCCAATGCGTGTTTCTTTAAATTTGTAGTAACTGATATTTTCTATATGGCTTCTATGGCAAAATTTTTGCGTGCATGTTCCCGCACTAGTGCTCGAAAGCCTTAGTTACCGGTGATGGTTGCTATGCGCGAAATCGTTGTTCCTGATCTATGAGTGAAAAAACGGATATTTCAGCAGATAGATAGAATTTCCGTTTTCATAAACGCACTTGTTCTTTAAAAATCGAATCGGACTAATAGAATTAGATTACACTACACTAAAATCGTGTTTTAATGACGTCTATTAATAAACGATTCGTTCGTTTGAATATATTATCACTATAAAAAAACGCCTTCATTAACGCACTCGTTCGGTAAGAACGAATCGGAATAGTAGGGTTAGCTGCGAAGGTATGTAAACGGATATTTCAGCAGATAGATAGAATTTCCGTTTTCATTAACCCACTTGTTCTTTAAAAATCGAATCGGACTAATAGAATTAGATTACACTACACTAAAATCGTGTTTTAATGACGTCTATTAATAAACGATTCGTTCGTTTGAATATATTATCACTATAAAAAAACGCCTTCATTAACGCACTCGTTCGTTAAGAACGAATCGGAACAGTAGCGTTAGCTGCGAAAGTATGTAAACAGATATTTCAGCAGATAGATAGAATTTCCGTTTTCATAAACGCACTTGTTCTTTAAAAATCGAATTGGACTAGTAGAGTTAGATTACACTACACTAAAATCGTGTTTTAATGACGTCTATTAATAAACGATTTGTTTGTTTTAGTATATTAACACTATTAAAAATCGCCTTCATTAACGCACTCGTTCGGTAAGAACGAATCGGAACAGTAGCGTTAGCTGCGAAAGTATGTAAACGGATATTTCAGCAGATAGATAGAATTTCCGTTTTCATAAACGCACTTGTTCTTTAAAAATCGAATCGGACTAGTAGAGTTAGATTACACTACACTAAAATCGTGTTTTAATGACGTCTATTAATAAACGATTCGTTCGTTTGAATATATTATCACTATTAAAAATCGCCTTCATTAACGCACTCGTTCGGTAAGAACGAATCGGAACAGTAGCGTTAGCTGCGAAAGTATGTAAACGGATATTTCAGCAGATAGATAGAATTTCCGTTTTCATAAACGCACTTGTTCTTTAAAAATCGAATCGGACTAGTAGAGTTAGATTACACTACACTAAAATCGTGTTTTAATGACGTCTATTAATAAACGATTCGTTCGTTTGAATATATTATCACTATTAAAAATCGCCTTCATTAACGTACTCGTTCGTTAAGAACGAATCGGAATAGTAGCGTTAGCTGCGAAAGTATGTAAACGGATATTTCAGCAGACAGATAAAATTTCCGTTTTCATAAACGCACTTGTTCTTTAAAAATCGAATCGGACTAGTAGAGTTAGATTACACTACACTAAAATCGTGTTTTAATGACGTCTATTAATAAACGATTCGTTCGTTTGAATATATTATCACTATTAAAAATCGCCTTCATTAACGCACTCGTTCGGTAAGAACGAATCGGAACAGTAGCGTTAGCTGCGAAAGTATGTAAACGGATATTTCAGCAGATAGATAGAATTTCCGTTTTCATAAACGCACTTGTTCTTTAAAAATCGAATCGGACTAGTAGAGTTAGATTACACTACACTAAAATCGTGTTTTAATGACGTCTATTAATAAACGATTCGTTCGTTTGAATATATTATCACTATTAAAAATCGCCTTCATTAACGTACTCGTTCGTTAAGAACGAATCGGAATAGTAGCGTTAGCTGCGAAAGTATGTAAACGGATATTTCAGCAGACAGATAAAATTTCCGTTTTCATAAACGCACTTGTTCTTTAAAAATCGAATCGGAATAGTAGAGTTAGATTACACTACACTAAAATCGTGTTTTAATGACGTCTATTAATAAACGATTCGTTCGTTTGAATATATTATCACTATTAAAAATCGCCTTCATTAACGCACTCGTTCGGTAAGAACGAATCGGAACAGTAGCGTTAGCTGCGAAAGTATGTAAACGGATATTTCAGCAGATAGATAGAATTTCCGTTTTCATAAACGCACTTGTTCTTTAAAAATCGAATCGGACTAGTAGAGTTAGATTACACTACACTAAAATCGTGTTTTAATGACGTCTATTAATAAACGATTCGTTCGTTTGAATATATTATCACTATTAAAAATCGCCTTCATTAACGTACTCGTTCGTTAAGAACGAATCGGAATAGTAGCGTTAGCTGCGAAAGTATGTAAACGGATATTTCAGCAGACAGATAAAATTTCCGTTTTCATAAACGCACTTGTTCTTTAAAAATCGAATCGGAATAGTAGAGTTAGATTACACTACACTAAAATCGTGTTTTAATGACGTCTATTAATAAACGATTCGTTCGTTTGAATATATTATCACTATTAAAAATCGCCTTCATTAACGCACTCGTTCGGTAAGAACGAATCGGAACAGTAGCGTTAGCTGCGAAAGTATGTAAACGGATATTACAGCCGATAGATAGAATTTCCGTTACCACAGACATGGGAGTTATAAAAGAGGTGTAACGATGTTTGCACACTCAGCGCATTGTGATGTCCTCTTTGATTGGCTATTCAGAAGTTCTGCCATGGATGTCTCTGAAGGCGACAATAATAGGTCGCATTCCAAACACGCTCCATGGCAAATTGATTTTAGATCCCTCCATTCCATTGTCGTGCTTTCGATCACGTGGAGTTTATTTTTCGGAATGAAAATGATATATGTATGTGCAAGGGATCGATCAAAACAAGAAATGGTAAATAAATATCAACTCCACAATTTTTTATGTATCGAACAAGTGCTGGAAATTGACACTTTACAGCACTAGGACGATAATTCAAATAATCAATGCATGTTAATACAACGTGTGGACTGTTTAATAAAGTCCCCGAGTAATTAAAATTCTGATAACATTAAAAAGTGCAGTACACGATTTTTTCCAATTTCGCTAAAACTGAAAATTGCCAATTTGACGTGTCAATAAGGTTTTCTATAATTGTTTGGTAACTAAAAAAAACTTACATTTCCCTCAAAAGTGTGTAGGAATTTAGTTTCATCAATAGAAAAAAATCAAAAACTCGAAGAAAGAAAAATGATTTAAAATAGAATAAGAATAGGATAGAATGAAATAGCATAAAAGAATAAGAATTGATTAAGAATAATATTAAATATAATATAAGATGAGAAAAAGTAGCATTTTACGGATTCTAATAGGTCGGCCAAAGTAACAGGTCGCTGAATTAGCCATTAATGTACTAGTTTTCTACAATTTATCAAATTTCCAATTTGTCCATTCGCTTCGTTTTTTGATCGTTTTGTTTTTTGATTTTATTTATTGCTTTTTGAGACTTCTAAAGTCCGCTGCCTTGGCACTGATTTAAAATTAGTTTTCAAATTTTCTGTAAGTTGTCACTAGATTTGACAATGTACACTTTTAAAAAGGAAAATAGTTGATTTTACTTGAACGCACGATAAGAATCAAATAAGAATAGAAAAAAATAAAATAAAATAGAATAAGAATAAAGTAATCATATAATAAGAATAAAATAGAACACGTAAAAAAGTTGCATTTTGCGAATTCAAAGAAGCCGTCAATCGCTAAAGCAACGTTAAAAAACAGTCCGGCAGATTGGTCATTAATGCACTTGTCGTTTAAAAAATGATTTAAAATAAACAGTGCGCTCAGTTAGTCGTTAAGTTATTTTTCTACCACTACTATTAAGAATAGAATATGAATAAATTAAGAATAAAATAGGATAAGAATAAAATAGAAGAAAAAATAAATACAACAGATTAGAATAGGAATGGCATAAGAATAGAATAAGAATAAAATAACAATAGAATATAAGAATAAAATAAAACACGTAAAAATGTTGCATTTTGAGAATTCAAACAAGCCGTTAATCGCTAAAGCAACGTTAAAAAACAGTCCGCCAGATTGGTCATTAATGCACTTGTCCTCTAAAAAATGATTTAGTCGTTAAGTTACTTTTCTACCACTAACAATAGAATAGGAATGAAAGAATAGAATTTGAATAGAACAGAATAAAAATAAAAAAAAATAGTATAGAATAAAAAAGAATAAAATTAGAATAGAATAAGAATATAATAAAATATCTAAAAAAGTGGTGTTTTGCCGACTCAAACAGATCTACGTCAGCTAAAGTAACGTTAAAGACAGTCCGTCAAATTGGTCATTAATTCAGTTGTTTTCTAAAATACAATTTTCAAAAAACCAAAAAAAAACGACTTTACTACTGCTACTACGAATAGAATAGAATAGAAATAAAATAAAAAACGATTAGAATCAAATAAAAACAAAATAGAATAGATATAAAATAAAAACAAAATAGAATATGTAAAAAGTGGTATTTTGCGGATTTAACCAGGTCGGTGTTGACTAAAATAACGTTAAAAACTGCTTGTTAAATTAGTAGCCATTAATTAAGGTTCTAGTCCGAAAAAGTTACATTTTACGAATTCAAACAAGTCATCGTTCCCAAAAGCACCGTTAAAAAAATCCGCCAGATTGGTCATTAATGCACTAGTCCTCTAAAAAATGATTTAAAAAAACAGTGCGCTCAGTTAGTCGTTAAGTTACTTTTCTACCACTAACAATAAAATAGAAATAAATTAAGAATAGAATTAAAATACAATAGAATAGAATACAAAAAAAAATACAACAGATAAGAATAGGAATAGTATAAGAATAGCATAAGAATAGAATAAGAATAGAATTAGAATAGCATAAGAATATAATAGAATATGTGAAAAAGTTGTGTTTTGCCGACTCAGCTAAAGTAACGTTAAAGACAGTCCGTCAAATTGGTCCTTAATTAAGTTGTTTTCAAAAATATAATTTTCAAAGAACCAAAAAAAAACGACTTTACTACTGCTACTTGGAATAAAATAGAATAGAAATAAAATAAAAAACAAATATAATCGAATAAAAACAAAATAGAATAGAAATAGAATAAAAACAAAACAAAATATGTGAAAAAGTGGTATCGTGCGGATTTAACCAGGTCGGTATTGACTAAAATAACGTTAAAAACTGGTTGTTAAATTGGTAGCTATTAATTAGGGTTCTAGTCCGAAAAAGTTACATTTTACAAATTCAAACAAGCCATCGTTCGCTAAAGCAACATTTAAAAAGCCAGATTGCTCATTCTACTCTACTACCACTAGGAATAGAATAAGAATAAAAGTAGAAAAAACTAGGAATAGAACAGGCATATAATAAAATAGAATAGAATAGAAATAGAATAGGAATAGAGTAAAAATACAACAAGAATATAACAGAATACAAAGAGAATAATAAAATTCTTATTTTACATTTGCTCCAGGGATTCTTTAGTTTATCGACTCTTGGTTTGGAAACAATGTGTAATTAAAAGATATGTATAGAACAATAAAAGATCAAAAGAAGAAAATAATTATGTGTAAAAGAAGACCATAAAATTTAAGAAAACTGTGAACCAGAAAAAAATTGCAAAATGAGGCAAACATAGGAAATATATGAAAGACAGCGAATACAACGAATCTAGTAAAAAGATAAAATTTTAAAAATACGTAAGATATAACACATGTAAAAAAGTAGAAAATATAAACAATCAAGGTTTAAAGAGTTTAAATCAGCTATTAAAAAAAATTAAAGTCGAACAAACCTCCAAACAATTCGAGAATTTAAGAAATCTAAAAATTCTAATAAATCGGAACGATCTAAACAATTTAGAAAATTTAAAAAATCTATAAACAAGTCAATTTTGCACCACTTATTATACAAGATGAACCCGAATGAAGTATAAAAATCAAGTATAAACTATAACTAATATATTGAGAAAATGCAGAAAACTGTAGCAAAATCAGAGAATATAGATAAACAAGAAAATCCAAAGAATGCACATACTGATGAAACAGAAAACCCAAAAAACAGAGAAACTAGGTAAACAAAAAACTAGTGAATAGAAAAAACATGAAAGGCGAAGATACTGATGTAGAGAAAACTGAGAAACTAAAAAATTTAGAACTATAAACTATAGAAAAACTGGAGAAAGCGGCGAAACCTAAAAATAAAAGTAAAGCAGAAAATTAAGAAAACCATAATCTACAAAAAATAAAGAGGTTGGGAAAACGAAAAATTTAGAGAAACGAAAGAAAGGTGAATAGAAAAGGAATTAAAAATGTTAGATAAAGCATAGAATTAAGAGGAATTAGGAAATACCAACAAACCAAAGAATATAAAAAAACAGAAAATTACAAAAATAAAGATAAATTTAAAAATGTAGAGGAATCAGAAAATCTCCAAAAAGCAAAAAATCCAGAAAATTTAAAAAATTTATAAACAAGTCAATTTAGAGAAATCTAAAAGTAACATTTTCCACCCCTTATTATACAGGATGAACCCGAATGAAGTGTAAAAATCAAGTATAAACTAGATTTTCTGTTTGTTCAAATACTTTTTTTTTATTTGAAACTTTAAACAGTTTCTTTAAGTTCCTTAAAACGTCTTTAGTTTCTACTTTCAATTCTTTAAATACACACTAGACATTCCTTTAGATACCTAGCAATAAAAATTCTACTCAGACAAAGCCACTCCTTCACATAAAACGAAAGATTTATGACTAGACAACAGCAATTCAATTAGCGAGCGAAAAGAAGAGCGAAGTTTTTATGCACGTCGTTTATCGATTTTGTGTTGGTTTATTCTAATTATTGGCAAAAAACTCGAAACAAATATGAATTATCCACATAAAACTGTAGTTTTCATTGCTTCACAAAACGACTTTACAGCAAAAATTCGCAGTTAACAACTTTTATAGCTTTAAGCAAAAATGAAATGGACAACGATGTGTTCGCATCTGATCTAACTAGCGCTGTGGAGTTACA
This sequence comes from Gnatocerus cornutus, assembly GCA_029298725.1. Classification (NCBI taxonomy): domain Eukaryota; kingdom Metazoa; phylum Arthropoda; class Insecta; order Coleoptera; family Tenebrionidae; genus Gnatocerus; species Gnatocerus cornutus. Next base: position 2,027,835 of record CM055514.1, on the reverse strand, counting down.
AAGTAACCCTTGAGGTTAGAAAGCATTTCGTACCAAAATCGTTTGTTAATGACGGCTATTAATGAAAATACAGGAAGGAATTGTCGGAATTTCTTTTAGGAAATCGTCCGTTAATGGGCCTCATTAATCAATGATTTTGTCATCTACGCTGTAAATGAGAATTCTGTCCACGTGAAAAAAAATACCTGCAGGCTAAGTTTAAAAATTCCATTTCTGACCTCTGGGATATCCGCATGAAGAATCAACTAGAACATGGCGTCAAAGAAATCAATTTTTCTTGAAGCTCTTTCTGCGAAATCTGCACGTCCGTTAACAATAATTTCAATTCAATTACCTCGAAGAAATTCGATGTACACCTATAAAACTCAGTTCTGTAAAATGCAGAGTTGGATTATTGGATTCCTTTCGTAATATTCAGTGATTGTTAGCAAATTCTTTGAAATTTTAAGCCAGAAATGGTGATTTTAGGCTGGATGTAGCCCACACTGATTGTTCACAAAATATTTTTTTTTTCAATGTCCCCATAAATTAGTTTTTTGACATCTTCAGATGATTATTTAAGACTTTCGTAATTTTGAAAAATTTTATTTTCGAAAAATAAAAATAAGAAGTAGAGTTTTTAACATCAAAATTTGTATCAAAATCTTGGAGGGCCACAGGTTGAGAAACCCCGTTAAACCGATAGCAATCACGAAATTTACATCTCTCATTGTACAGACTAGCTATTCAAATTGACTTTGACTTCGAATAATTTAAGTTCGAAATCATTTTCAATACCATAAACGTGCAAACTGTCTGATTGCAATCAAAACTCACGTGGTGCAGTCTTCCCCGAGCGAAATTCCAGCTTGGCTCAGCAGGAGCGTCAGCAGGACAGCAGGAAACTCCATTATGTGGCACAATTTCACAACATTATCCTCGACAATCTGCAACAGACATGTAGTTAAAGAAAAACAGCGAAAAGTTAAATTTTTTTTTATTTTATGTCTAACCCTATGAGTGGCGATCATGAGGGGTGGTTATGAAGGGTGTGTTTCGTATTGCTTCCACCACACCCTTGAAACGGTTATTTTGGGGGACGTGACTCGGAGCTTGGGCAAAAGTGCAGCTCACGTGTAATTAATCCGTTTTATGATTGGAATTCTTCCAAGTTAATTAACTTCTAAACAGAATTTTAGCCGAATTTAATCAGTTTATGTAAGCATAGTGTGCTCATTACAGTAACATTTGGAGTTGGTTGCCAACAAAAAAGTCATGTCGTAACTAAGAGCTGACGTATATCAAAAACCAGAAATTCTAGAGACATAAAAACATTTAGAACCAAAGAAAAATGTAGAGAAACCAAAGAATTTATAGAAACTTGAGAATATAGGCAAAGCAGAGAATCAAGAGAAAATAAAACAATATATTGAGAAAATGCAGAGAACTATAGCGAAATAAGAGAATATAGAGAAACCAGAAAACCCCAAAAAACAGAGAAACTAGGTAAACAAAAGAATGTATGATATACGCGTACTATTGAATAGAAAAAACATGAAAGGTGAAGACACTGATGTAGAGAAAACTGAAAAAGTAAAAATTTTTAAATTACTATAAACGATAGAAAATCTGGAGAAAGCGGCCAAACCAGAAAATAAAAATAAAGCAGACAATCCAGAAAACCATAAAGAGGTTGGAAAAACTAGAGAATTTAGACAAACGAAAGAAAGATGAAAGAGGAATCAAAAATGATAGATAAAGCATAAAATTAAGAGGAATTAGAAAATACCGACAAACAGAAAATTACGAAAATAAAAATAAATTGAAAAATGTAGAGGAATCAGAAAATCTACAAGAAGCAAAAAAATGTAGAAAAGTTAGAAAATCTTAAAATACAACAAAATGCAGAAACATCGTAGAAAGCGGAAAGCCAGACAATGTAGGAAAAGCGAAAAATATCGAAAAATTAAAGAAAGGAAAGAACTAAGAAAAGGAAGAAAGGTATAAAAGACAAATAATGTAGAAAATTTAGACAATCTAGAGACGCTATAGAATGCAGAGACAGTAGAATCTATGTAGATTAAAAAAAAAAACTAGAAATTGAAGCAATGCCAGAGCATCTAGAGAGGCCAGAGAAAGTGGAAAACCCGAATAATGCAGGAAAACTAAAAATTTTGAAAAACGATAGGAAGCAGCCAAAGAAAAATGTAGAGAAACCAAAGAATTCATAGAAACTTGAGAATATAGACAAAGCAGAGAATCAAGAGAAAACAATACAATATATTGAGAAAATGCAGAAAACTGTAGCGAAATCAGAGAATATAGAGAAACGAAAAAATCCAAAAAATGCACATACTGATGAAATAGGAAACCCAAAAAACAGAGAAACTAGGTAAACAAAAGACTAGTGAATAGAAAAAACATGAAAGGCGAAGAAACTGATGTAGAGAAAACTGAGAAAGTAAAAAATTTAGAATTATAAACTATAGAAAAACTGGAGAAAGTGGCGGAACCAGAAAATAAAAGTGAAGCCGAGAAAACCATAAAGGGGTTGGGAAAACCAGAGAATTTAGACAAACGAATGAAAGGTAAAAGAAGATAAATCAAAAATGTTAGATAAAGCATACAATGAAGAGGAATTAGAAAATACCGACAAACCAAAGAATATAGAAAAAACAGAAAATTACAAAAATAAAGATAAATCGAAAAATGTAGAAAAGGTAGAAATTCTAAAAATATAACAATATGCAGAAAAACCGTCGGAAGAAAGGTATAGAAGACAAATAATGTAGAAAATTTAGACAATCTAGAGACGCTATAGAATGCAGAGACAGCAAAAACTACGTAGAATTAAAAAAAAACTAGAAACTGAAGCAATTCCAGAGCATCTAGAGAAGCCAGAGAAAGTGGAAAACCCGGAGAATGCAGAAAAACAGAAAATTTTGAAAAACTCGAAACTTTAGAAAGAAAACAGAAAATCTACATAGAGGAAACAATGTAGAGAAATTAGCGATGAAAAACTACAGTTGAGCATAGAGAAACTGGAGAATGCCAACAAATACTGAGAAAAAGTGATGGAAGCAGAAACTCCAAAATATTGGGAAACCAAACCAGAGAAGACAAAAAAAAAAATATATGTTTAAAGAAATCGTGAGAGATAAAGCAACTAAAGAACCTATAGAATGTTAACACCAGAAAATCCGGAGTGACCAAAGAATGCAGAGGAAACAAGCGTAGAATTTAGAAAAACAAATAATAAACTAGATGATCTTGATAAGTTTAGGAATGTAGAGTAAATTAAGAAAACGTAGAGAAGAAGCACAAAATCGAAAAAATGTATAATGGTAGCAGAATTTAGAAATCAATAAAAAAAAAGCACAACAATAGAAATTGTTGAATTCAAATATGTACAGTTATTATCATGTTTAAAAATATCATCTGCTCAATTCATTATAAACAAAAACTAGAAAAACGATTATCCCGTCTGTCATAAAAGTTCCTGGTCCACAAAATCTAGATAGTAAATTATATTATTAGAAGTATAAATTGCAATTTAAAAGCGCTGTCGCGTCTTGTCGTCTCTATTAAACAGAATTCTATTTTAAATTCCGTTTGAAAAAGCTTTTATTACCTTTATCAATATTTATGCTTACATTAACCCGACACAATGCTTTTATCACTTTTATCGACATTTTGACTTAAATTAAGGCGATTCTGCACTTTGTTCGATTCCTCAAGTCAAAATGTATAAATTGATTTGACGGATCCATCAAAACAACTTACTTAAATCTGAAATGCTAGGAAAGCCCATTTACGTCAACGCTAAAAGATAACCGGCTTGAGCGGGAATTTCAACGTTTTTTTCAAGAAGAGTGAACCATCTCTCAAGTGATTTCAAATGGTTTCTATACAATTTTTTTCAGGTTTAGCAAATTGTGAATTGGAAATAAAGATAAGACATTAATTCAGATTTTTCATATCAGCAAAGTGGGCTGGTATTGAATCTTGATTGGGTGTTCTAAGAAATACTAAATTATTTTTCAGTTCTGTAAATTAGACAGTTTTAAAGTTAAAGAAACGAAAAATTTAATGATTTTGTTCTATGACCTGAAAGACTTTTTCTCTAAATTTCCTATTAAAACCCACGCATTTGTCAGTTTAGGATTTAAAACAAAAAAATTACAAAATTGTGAAGCACTGGAAAAAAATTCATAGTTATTTGTTTCACTAGGCTAAAAAACTTTTGGAAACATGAGAAGAATCCGTGCTTGGAGAGCAAGATTTCAATTTCTGACTATTTGGAAGTTGGTATAACAGCACAAACACGAATTGTCACAATTGACATTTTGCAGTAATACCAACTTCCAAATTAAAACCAAATATTTCAAACAAAATTTGAAATTCCCATTTCGGGATATGTAGAGCTATACGTGCACGTTATGAGACTCATTGCGAGCGAGTGAAACAAATGAACCGAGTCAATAAAAGCCATTACATCAGAGTGTAATACAATGCTTTTTCTACAACTACCCAAAATTTTAAACGCTTCGAACTCGGGTATTTGTGGACTTATATTAAAGAATGACATATGTTTTGGATTCTAAGTAAAATTCTGCGTAAAATGAGCACAATTATTTAAGTTTGTACCACATATAATCGCCATATCGACCTAATTAGACTTAGAGACATATTTTTTTCAAAAAAATTAAAATTTACATTTGGTGCTCTAAAAACAATAAAAATTTGCAAATCCTATTGCACTAATGCTAATTTTCAGATTGTTTTTGCTCTAAAATTTTGTAATTTATCACATTTTATTTTATTGAAAAGTAGAACAAACTCTAAATTTCATGGACTGAAAATTGAAAGTTACAAAATTTTTCAAAAATAGGAAAATTTTTTTATTGCATCTAAAAACGAAAAAGTCAAATGTTGTAAAAAGTTTAAATTTTACTGCTTGAACATTGAAACTGGCAAGTTTACAAAAAATTATAGAAAACTGTAGAAATTTTGAGTTCGAAACTGAAAATTTTTAAAAACTATGTTTTTTGTTTTGAAATTATCTAATTTGTAAAAGTAGTTTAAAAGTTCAAATTTTACTGCTCCAAGCCAAAAACTACCAAAAGTATAGAATTTTATAGAAAACAAAAAAAAAATTTATGTCGTCTGCAAAAAACATCTAAAGATGGTAAACAAGCCAAAGGCACTAAAAAGTCCAAATTGTACTGCCTGAAGGATGAAACTTACAAAGTTACAAAATTTAAATTTTTGCTTGGTCTGCAAATTAAAATTTGTACAAATTTGTTTCTTGGTCTAAATTATTGTAATTTTTCACTGTTTATAAGCAAGTCAATGGTATTAAAGTTTACAAATTTTATTGGCCGAAAGTTAAAGCTGCCAAAGCTCTAAAACGTTTTGGTTCATCACCTAAAATCAAAAATTCTAAAAACTTTGATACCGTTGATAAACAAGTCAAAAGTTGGCAAATGTCCTAAATTTTACTGACAAAAATTTGAAACTGCCAAAGTTACAAAATTTTATAGAAAACGGCGGAAATTTTGGTTTGTCAAAAATTAAAATTTCTAAAAAATCTGTTTTAAAATTCTTGTTTTAAAATTTACTCATTTGGTACAGTTGACAACCAAGTCAAAAGTAGTAAAAAATCTAAATTTTACTCCTTAAAGATTGAAACCGTCAAAGTTACAAAATTTTATAAAAAATGACACAAATTTTGATTGGTCAGAAAATGAAAATTTTTAGAAATCCTTTTTTTTCTTCTAAGATTTTCTAATTTGGTATAGTTGATCATTAAGCCACAAGTTGTCTAAATTAAACTGCTTGAAGATTAAAGCTGCCAAATTTACGAAAACGGTAGAAATTTTTAGTTACGAAATTCGAAAGAAAGCAGTAAACATTTTTGGTTCGCCTAAAATTGAAAATTTCTAAAAAATCTATTTTTTGTTCAAAATATTTCTAATTTGTGACAATTGATAAACAAGATAAAAGTAATAAAATGTCTAAATTTTACTGACAAAAATTTGAAACTGCCAAAGTTACAAAATTTTATAGAAAACGACAGAAATTTTTGCTTCATCGGCAAGTTAAAATTTCTAAAATATTTTTTTTTGTCCTAACATTTACTAATTTGGTACAGTTGATAAACAAGTTAAAAGTAGTAAAATGTCTAAATTTTACTAACAAAAATTTGAAACTGCCAAAGTTACAGAATTTTATAGAAAATGGCAAAAATTCTTGATTCGTCTGTGAATTAATATTTCTAAAAACTTTGTTTCTAGTACTATTTTTTTCTAATTTGGTACAATTGATAAACCAGTCAAAATTAGTACGATCTCCACATATAACTGTCCAAAAATTGAAACTGCTAAAGTTACAGAATTTTATAAAAAACGGTGGAAATTTTGAGTTCAAAAATGTAAATTTCTAAAAACTGTCTTGTTCTATTTTTTTTTAATTTAGTATACAGTTGTTGATAAACGAGTCAACAGAAGTAAATTTTCTAAATTTTACTGCTTAAAACTTGAGACAATTACAAATTTAATATTATCAAAAACTGTAGAAATTTTTGCTTCATCTCCAAATAAAATTTCTTAAAAATCTGTTTCTTGCTCTAAACTTTTTTAATTTAACACCGTTAATAAACAAGTCAAAAGTACTAGACTTTCAAAATTTTACTAGTTAAAAATTAAAGCTGCCCAACTTATAAAATTTGAAATAAAACAGTAAACATTTTTGATTCGTCTAAAATTGAAAAATTCATAAAAAACTGTTTTTTGTTCAAAATATTTCTAATTTAGAGCAATTGATAAACAAGTCAAAAGTAGTAATATGTCTAAAGTTTACTGACAAAAATTTGAAACTGCCAAAGTTACAAAATTTTATCGAAATCGGCGGAAATTTTGGTTTGTCAAAAATTAAAATTTCTAAAAAATCTACTTCTTGTTTTAAAATTTACTCATTTGGTACAGTTGACAACCAAGTCAAAAGTAGTAAAACATCTAAATTTTACTGCTTAAAGATTGAAACCGTCAAAGTTATAGAATTTTATAAAAAATGACACAAATTTTGATTGATCAGAAAATGAAAATTTTTAGAAATCCTTTTTTTTCTTCTAAGATTTTCTAATTTGGTATAGTTGATCATTAAGCCACAAGTTGTAAAATGTCTAAATTAAACTGTTTAAAGATTAAAACTGCCAAATTTACGAAAACGGTAGAAATTTTTAGTTACGAAACTCGAAAGAAAACAGTAAACATTTTTGGTTCGTCTAAAATTGAAAATTTCTAAAAAATCTGTTTTTTGTTCAAAATATTTCTAATTTGTGGCAATTGATAAACAAGATAATAGGTAATAAAATGTCTAAATTTAACTGACAAAAATTTGAAACTGCCAATGTTACAAAATTTTATAGAAAATGACAGAAATTATTGATTCGTTCGTGATTTAAAATTTCTAAAAACTCTGTTTCTAGTACTATTCTACCAGTCAAAATTAGTAAAATGTCCAAATTTAACTGCCAAAAATTTGAAACTGCTAAAGTTTCAGAATTTTATAGAAGACGATGGAAATTTTAAGGTCGAAAATGAAAATTTCTAAAAACTCTCTAGTTCTAATTTTTTTTTATTAGTATACAGTTGTTGATAAACGAGTTGAAAAAAGTAAATTGTTTAAATTTTACTGCTTGAAATTTGAGACTGTTACAAGTTTAATTTTATCGAAAACTGTAGATATTTTTTAAAATTTTTATTTTTTCAACAAACTAAAATTTTGTAATTTTTTATTAAAATCTACATTTTAGATAGTTTTAATGGTATAGACATACAATTTTAGACACTGCTTGACGTGTTCAATTCAATGTCAAAATGTTGAAAATTTTTATTTTTTGAGCAAACCAAAAGTTTTTTGTAAAAATCTGTAATTTTGATATTTTAGACATGATACTTCTATTTTTTAAGACAAATAAATTTTTCTTAAATATGTTTAATAATAAAATTTCTAATGTTGGCAACTTGAGTGCTGCATACATAAAATTTTGGAAATTTTGTCTACCTTATTAACTGTCCAAAATGACTTTATTGAGCGTGAAGATTGAAACTGGCAAATTTGCCAAAAATTATAGAAAAAGGCACAAATGTTAAGTCCGAAAATGAAAATGTTTATAAAACCCGTTTTTTGTGTTATAATTTTGGTATTGATTCACAAGTCAAAAGCGGTGCAAACTCAAAATTTTACTGACTGTATATTGAAATTGCTAAAGTTACAAAATGTTTGGTTCTTTTGAAAAGAAAGTTTCTAAAAATTTTTCTTTTTTACTCTAAATTCTAATATCGTGTTCAAAACAACAAACAAATAATATTTTATTTATAAACTCGTAATTTTGATATTTTAAATATAATATTTTGGGAGTGGAATTATAGAGCAGTTAAAAATTAAAAAAAAAATTTACTGACAAAAATTTGAAACTGCCAAAATTTTATAGAAAATAGCAGAAATTCTTGCTTCGTTTGCGAATAAAAATTTCTAAAAAATCTGTTTTTAGTTTTAATATTTATTTATTTGGTACAGATGATAAACAAGTCAAAAGTAGCAAATCTTAATTTTACTACTTGAAGATTGAAACCGTCAAAGTTACAAAATTTTAGAGAAAACGGCAAAAAGTCAATGAGTGTCATAAGATGAGAGTGTAATACTATGCTTTTTCTACGACTACCCAAACTTTTAAACACCTTTAGCTCGGTTATTTGTGGACTTATATTAAAGAATGACATATGTTTTGGGTTCTAAGTAAAATTCTGCGTAAAATGAGCACAATTATTTAGATTTAGAGACATAATTTTTTCAAACTGAAATTTCCATTTGGTGCTCTAAAAAACATTTTTTTTAATAGGGAAGACAGTAAATTTTCAGTTTTTACTGTCCAACTTCTAAACAAGGCGGAAAACAAGCTAGTATTGATTGCTTGGAAAAAATCTTTAATTCTGTGTATTTTTAGGCAACCGCAGAATCCAATTTTCCGTTTCGTCGGCTGTAACAGTTTTAATAAAATTTTTCAGTCTCGTTCTCTCCGTTATTAATTAATTTACATGACAAAAGCGAACATGACTTATTCTACATAAAATGTACAACGGAGCCCCACATTAAAAATGTTAACGTAGTAAACGTAAAAACATGACATAGAGAACAATACATTATGAAATTTGTTTTCGCGTGACCGCAAAACTGGAGGTTTTGCAGACGCTCGATGAATAGAGCTTTGTGTTTAAAGGGTCTAAAGTTTATTTTAGTTCGAGACATTTTTTGTGGCACACAAATTCCATTTTACTGGATCGTTGGTTAGTAAGTTTTCGCGTGTGTTACAAATTCTTCCAACAAAAAAAAGAATTCGCTTCAACTTAAAAACGTGAAGTTATGAAGTAGTTCAACTTTTCCCACAAAAGATAATTAAATTTTTAGGAAAAACGGAATTTATTGCGACGGTATATTACGCTACTAAGGCGTTAAATTGATTTTTAGTCCTGAAAGGGTATTTTGGGTGACGAAGCTTCTTTAATAAAAAGCAAATAAAATAGGATATGACGCAACAAGGACGTTAAATGAACTTTTTCCGCGCGTGTAAACCCCGCATGAAGCAAGACTTTTGAACTTGAGTCTTTATAAATCCGTCATTAATTTAGTTATCGATCCGGAAGTTTTCTCTCTCGTATTTTGCGGTTTAATCGATCCAGCAATCACTTTCTCCCTGAGTATGAGGGTAGTTATCTGGATGTGTGCGCGCTGCGATTAATTTCACAGTCGTTTTATCAGATGAAAAATTATTCGGAGCGAAAAAGTAATTGATATCAGTACCACGGAAATATTCTCCAGCCACATTTAAAATAATTATATTAAATGAGCTATTCTTGTTATTAAAAGTTGGTGGGCTTTATTTTCATTAAAAGCTTGCAACTTTCAACGTTCTGTAATAATGAAATGAAAACAGGAAAGTCGGGAAGTCAGAAATTATGAAATCCGAGACAAAGTAAACACAAAGAAAATTAAATAAGACAATTGCGAGCGTTTTAATTGGCTGGAGAATGAAGGAAAAACGTTATGTTATCTTCGCTAATTGATAGTACTGGAAAAATTCAAATAAAATGTAAAAAAAATTTTGATCCTCTATTCAACCAACATTCTCACTTGTGCGAAATTTGCCATTTTTCCGCACTTGTTGTGTAATAGTGTATTTCGTTTGCAGACGAGATAAAAATTTCTTCCGTTTTCTATAAATTCTGTACTTTTGGCAGTTTTAGGCTTCCAGCAGTACAATTTAAATTTTTAAACTACTTTTACAAATTAGATAATTTCAAAACAGAAAACATAGTTTATAGAAATTTTCAGTTTCGAACTCAAAATTTCTACAGTTTTCTATAATTTTTTGTAAATTTGGCAGTTTTAATGTTTAAGCACTAAAATTTGAACTTTTTACAACATTTGTTTTTTTCGTTTTTAGATGCACCAAAAAATTTTTCCTTTTTTTGAAAAATTTTGTAACTTTCAATTTTCAGTCCGTAAAATTTGGAGTTTGTCCTACTTTTAGCTTGTCAATAAAATGTAATAAATTACAAAATTTTAGAGCAAAAACAATTTGAAAATTAGCATTAGTGCAATTGGATTTGCAAATTTTTATTGTTTTTTAGAGCACCAAATGGAGATTTTAATTTTGTTGAAAAAAATATGTCTCTAAATCTAATTAGGTCAATATGGCGATTATCTGTGGTACAAACTTAAATATGTGTGCTCATTTTACGCAGAATTTTACGTAGAATCCAAAACATGTCATTCTTTAATATAAGGCCACAAATAACCGAGTTAGAAGTGTTTAAAAGTTTGGGTAGTCGTAGAAAAAGCATTGTATTACACTATCATCTTATGACAATAATTGACTTTTTGCCGTTTTCTCTAAAATTTTGTAACTTTGGCGGTTTCAATCTTCAAGTGGTAAAATTAATATTTTTTGCTACTTCTGACTTGTTTATCAACTGTATTATTAGAATTTTTCATTTTGGGTGATGAACCAAAGCGTTTTACTGCTTATTTCAAATTTTGAGACTTTGGCAGCTTTAACTTTCGGCCAATAAAATTTGTAAACTTTAATACCTTTGACTTGTTTATTAACAGTGATAAATTACAATAATTTGGACCAAGAAACACATTTGTACAAATTTTAATTTGCAGACCAAGCAAAAGTTCAAATTTTGTAACTTTGGATGTTTCATCCTTCAGGCAGTACAATTTGGACTTTTTAGTGCCTTTGGCTTGTTTACCAACTTTACTAAATTAGAATATTTTGGAATAAAAAAATCGAAAATTTCGTTTTCTGATGAGATAAAAATTTCTTCCGTTTTCTATAAAATTCTGTACTTTTGGCAGTTTTAGGCTTCCAGCAGTAAAATTTAAATTTTTAAACTACTTTTACAAATTAGATAATTTCAAATCAGAAAACAAAGTTTTTAGAAATTTTCTGTTTCGAACTCAAAATTTCTACAGTTTTCTATAATTTTTTGTAAATTTGGCAGTTTTAATGTAAAATTTGAACTTTTTACAACATTTGTTTTTTTCGTTTTGTTTTCCTTTTTTTGAAAAATTTTGTAACTTTTAATTTTCAGTCCGTAAAATTTGGAGTTTGTCCTACTTTTAGCTTGTCAATAAAATGTAATAAATTACAAAATTTTAGAGCAAAAACAATTTGAAAATTAGCATTAGTGCAATAGGATTTGCAAATTTTTATTGTTTTTTAGAGCACCAAATGGAGATTTTAATTTTGTTGAAAAAAATATGTCTCTAAATCTAATTAGGTCAATATGGATTATCTGTGGTACAAACTTAAATATGTGTGCTCATTTTACGCAGAATTTTACGTAGAATCCAAAACATGTCATTCTTTGATATAAGGCCACAAATAACCGAGTTAGAAGTGTTTAAAAGTTTGGGTAGTCGTAGAAAAAGCATATTATTACACTATCATCTTATGACAATTATTGACTTTTTGCCGTTTTCTTTAAAATTTTGTAATCTTGACGGTTTTAATCTTCAAGTGGTAAAATTAAGATTTTTTGCTACTTTTGACTTGTTTATCAACAGTACCAAATTAGTAAATATTAGAACAAAAAACAGATTTTTTAGAAATTTTAACTTGCCGATGAAGCAAAATTTTTGTCGTTTTCTATAAAATTTTGTAACTTAGAACATTTAGCAACTTCTGACTTGTTTATCAACTGTATTATTAGAATTTTTCATTTTGGGTGATGAACCAACGCGTTTTACTGCTTATTTTCAAATTTTGAGACTTTGGCAGCTTTAACTTTCGGCCAATAAAATTTGTAAACTTTAATACCTTTGACTTGTTTATTAACAGTGATAAATTACAATAATTTGGACCAAGAAACACATTTGTACTAATTTTAATTTGCAGACCAAGCAAAAGTTCAAATTTTGTAACTTTGGATGTTTCATCCTTCAGGCAGTACAATTTGGACTTTTTAGTGCCTTTGGCTTGTTTACCAACTTTACTAAATTAGAATATTTTGGAATAAAAAAATCGAAAATTTCGTTTTCTGATGAGATAAAAATTTCTTCCGTTTTCTATAAAATTCTGTACTTTTGGCAGTTTTAGGCTTCCAGCAGTAAAATTTAAATTTTTAAACTACTTTTACAAATTAGATAATTTCAAAACAGAAAACAAAGTTTTTAGAAATTTTCTGTTTCGAACTCAAAATTTCTACAGTTTTCTATAATTTTTTGTAAATTTGGCAGTTTTAATGTTTAAGCACTAAAATTTGAACTTTTTACAACATTTGTTTTTTTCGTTTTGTTTTCCTTTTTTTGAAAAATTTTGTAACTTTTAATTTTCAGTCCGTAAAATTTGGAGTTTGTCCTACTTTTAGCTTGTCAATAAAATGTAATAAATTACAAAATTTTAGAGCAAAAACAATTTGAAAATTAGCATTAGTGCAATAGGATTTGCAAATTTTTATTGTTTTTTAGAGCACCAAATGGAGATTTCAATTTTTTTGAAAAAAATATGTCCCTCAATCTAATTAGGTCAATATGGCGATTATCTGTGGTACAAACTTAAAATATGTGTGCTCATTTTACGCAGAATTTTACTTAGAATCCAAAACATATGTCATTCTTTGATATAAGTCCACAAATAACCGAGTTAGAAACGTTTAAAATTTTGGGTAGTCGTAGAAAAAGCATAGTATTACACTATCATCTTATGACAATTATTGACTTTTTGCCGTTTTCTATAAAATTTTGTAACTTTGACGGTTTCAATCTTCAAGCAGTAAAATTTAGATTTTTTGCTACTTTTGACTTGTTTATCAACAGTACGAAATTAGTAAATATTAGAACAAAAAACAGATTTTTTAGAAATTTTAACTTGGCGATAAAGCAAAAATTTCTTCCGTTTTCTATAAAATTCTGTACTTTTGGCAGTTTTAGGCTTCGAGCAGTAAAATTTAAATTTTTAAACTTCTTTTACAAAATAGATAATTTCAAAACAGAAATCAAAGTTTTTAGAAATTTTCAGTTTCGAACTCAAAATTTCTACAGTTTTCTACAAATTTTTGTAAATTTTGACAGTTTCAATGGTGAAGAACTAAAATTTAAACTTTTTACATTTGTTTTTTGATGAACCAAAAATTTTTTCCTTTTTTTGAAAAATTTTGTAAATTTTAATTTTCAAATTTCTAAAATTTGGAGTTTGTCCTACTTTTAGCTTGTCAATAAAATGTGATAAATTACAAAATTTTAGATCAAAAACAATTAGAAAATTAGCATTAGTGCAATAGGATTTGCAAATTTTTATTGTTTTTTAGAGCACCAAATGGAGATTTCAATTTTTTTCAAAAAAAATATGTCCCTAAATCTAATTAGGTCAATATGGCGATTATCTGTGGCACAAACTTTAATAATTGTGCTCATTTTACGCAGAATTTTACTTAGAATCCCAAACATATGTCATTCTTTAATATAAGTCCCCAAATAACCGAGTTAGAAGTGTTTAAAATTTTGAGTAGTCGTAGAAAAAGCATAGTATTACACTCTCAATGTTTTGGAAATAGTCAGAAATTGAAATCCTCGCCTCCAGCCTCGGATTCTTCTCATATTTCCAAAAGTTTTTTAGCCTAGTGAAACAAATAACTAAGAATTTTTTCATGTGAGTCACAATTTTGTAATTTTGTTGTTTTAAATAAAAAACTGGCAAATGCGTGGGTTTTAATAGGGAATTTAGAGAAAAAATCTTTCAGATCATAGAACAAAATCATTAAATTTTATGCAGTTTCTTTAACTTTAAAACTGTCCAATTTACAGAATTGAAAAATAATTGAGTAAAAAAATCGATGTTGAACTTTATTTCACAATTACATCGATTTTGAAAAATAGTAAATAAAAAACTCAATATAACATAGTTTATTGTAAAGATCAAAAAGAAATAAAATTCTTAATAAAGCAACAAAATAATAAACAAATACGAGAAAAACAATAATAAATAAATATCTAGTAATAAACAAAATAATAAGTAAATAAATTATAAAAAAAAAATTCAATCAATTTTCAGTGCATTACTATACATTGCGAGCGAGTGGAGCTAATGAAAGTCAAAACAAATCTGCGAGTGGTAGTTAAATGAAAATCTGTTATTCTAAATATTCGGCACGCCTCTGTTTTGCTTTAACCACAACTTATGTAAATGCGGTTGTATGCAATGAAAACAGCTCGATCCCGATAGGACTTTAGTCAGTCATTAGTTAGGGTCTGAACGAGGATCCGTTAAACTCTTGACACCCTAGTTTGCGGGTCGCCTGTATATTTGCTCCCTTTATATAAACCAATTATCTCTTCACAACTTGTGTCCAGTTTCAAACTACTACTATAAGACTAAATTAGATACGAGAGATTAGCGGGGATCGCGTCGGAATTTTGACATGTTTTAACTAAGTTTCAGCAAGGATTAAGTTTTTGTGAACAAACTGCGGGTTCATTTATTAATCGAAATATCTTAAATATGAAATTTTGTCGTTTTAATTGGTGGTCTTTTTGGTTTTTGGATTCTAAAATTTTACACCCAAAGTGATGGGGTTCTGTGCATTTTGAGAAGTTCTGGAAAATTTTAGGCAAGTGCTATGAAAGTAAAGCACAAAACACTTTGAATTTACAAAGTTTACAATGTTAAATTTCTTTCTTTAAGTTCTCAACTTTCGACACATTTTAGAATGTTAAATTTTTGCAGGTCGTTTTTATAAAATCCTGTCTTTTGGCAGTTTTAATCGTCAAGTAGTAAAATTTGAACTATTTTTGACGTATCAGCTACCTAGATCAAATTAGAAAATTTTAAAACAAAAAGCAGATTTTCGAAATTATTTTTATTTTAGGACGAACCAAATATTTTTTTCGTTTTTTATAAAATTTTGTAACTTTCAATCTTCAGTCAATAAAATTTGGAGTTTGTACTACTTTTGACTTGTGAATCACTTAAGATATATATTACAAATTAAAAAAAAAAACATTTTCGGACTAAACATTTGAACCAAACTTTTGTAAATTTTTGCCGTTTTCTCTAAAATTCTGTAACTTTGGCAGTTTCAAATTTTTGTCAGTAAAATTTAGACAATTTACTTCTTTTGACTCTTTATTAACAACTGAATACTAAATTAAAAAAAAAATAGAAAACAAGAGAGTTTTTAGAAATTTTCATTTTCGAACTCAAAATTTCCAACGTCTTCTATAAAATTCTATAACTTTAGCAGTTCCAAATTTTGGGCAGTTAAATTTGGATATTTTACTAATTTTTACTGGTTTATCAATTGTACTAAATTAGAAAAAAATAGTACTAGAAAAAGAGTTTTTAGAAATTTTAAATCACGGACGAATCAATAATTTCTGTCATTTTTTATAAAATTTTCTAACTTTGGCAGTTTCAAATTTTTGTCAGTAAAATTTATACATTTTATTACTTTTATCTTGTTTATCAATTGCCACAAATTAGAAATATTTTGAACAAAAAACAAATTTTTTAGAAATTTTCAATTTTAGACGAACCAAAAATGTTTACCGTTTTCTTTCGAATTTCGTAACTAAAAATTTTTACCGTTTTCGTAAATTTGGCAGTTTTAATCTTCAAGCAGTTTAATTTAGTCATTTTACAACTTGTGGCTTACTGATCAACTATACCAAATTAGAGAATCTTAGAAGAAAAAAAAAGGATTTCTAAAAATTTTCATTTTCTGACCAATCAAAATTTGTCATTTTTTATAAGATTCTGTAACTTTGACGGTTTCAATCTTTAAGCAGTAAAATTTAGATTTTTTACTACTTTTGACTTGGTTGTCAACTGTACCAAATGAGTAAATTTTAAAACAAGAAGCAGATTTTTTAAAAATTTTAATTTTTGACAAACCAAAATTTCCGCCGTTTCCTATAAAATTTTGTAACTTTCAGTTTCAAATTTTTGTCAGTAAAATTTAGACATTTTACTACTTTGGACTTGTTTATCAATTGCCCTAAATTAGAAATATTTTGAACAAAAAACAGATTTTTTAGAAATTTTCAATTTTAGACGAATCCAAAATGTTTACTGTTTTATTTCAAATTTTGTAAGTTGGGCAGCTTTAATATTTAGCTAGTAAAATTTTGAAAGTCCAGTACTTTTAACTTGTTTATTAACGCTGTTAAATTTAAAAAGTTTAGAGCAAGAAACAGATTTTTAAGAAATTTTATTTGGAGACGAAGCAAAAATTTCTAGAGTTTTCGATAATATTAAACTTTTAGCAGTCTCAAATTTCAATCTGTAAAATTTAGACAATTTACTTCTTTTGATTCGTTTATCAACATCTGTATACTAAAGTAAAAAAAATAGAACAAGACAATTTTTAGAAATTTTTAATTTTTGAACTCAAAATTTCCACCGTCTCCTATAAAATTCTGTATTTAGCAGTTTCAATTTTTGGACAGTTATATTTAGACATTGTACTAATTTTGACTGGTTTATCAATTGTACCAAATTAGAAAAAAATAGTACTAAGAACAGTTTTTAGAAATTTTAATTCACAAACGAAGCAAGAATTTCTGCCATTTTCTATAAAATTCTGTAACTTTGGCAATTTCAAATTTTTGTCAGTAAAATTTAGAAATTTTACTACTTTAGACTTGATTATCAATTGCCCTAAATTAGAAATATTTTGAACAAAAAAACAGATTTTTTAGAAATTTTCAATTTTAGACGAACCAAAAATGTTTACTGTTTAATTTCAAATTTTGTAAGTAAGGCAGCTTTAATTTTCAGCTAGTAAAATTTGGAAAGTTTAGTATTTTTAACTTGTTTATTAATGGTTCTAAATTACAATAGTTTAGAGCAAGAAACAGCTTTTTAAGAAATTTTAATTGGAGACGAAGCAAAAATTTCTACAGTTTTCGATAAAATTAAATTTGTAACAGTCTCAAACTTCAAGCAGTAAAATTTAGACAATTTACTTCTTTTGACTCGTTTATCAACAACTGCATACTAAATTAAAAAAAATAGAACAAAACAGTTTTTAGACTTTTTCATTTTTGAACTCAAAATTTCCACCTTCTGCTATAAAATTCTGTAACTTTAGCAGTTTCAAATTTTGAACAGTTAAATTTGGACATTTTACTAATTTTGACTGGTTTATCAATTGCACCAAATTAGAAAAAAATAGTACTAGAAACAGAGTTTTTTGAAATTTGAATTCACAGACGAAGCAAAAACTTTTGCCGTTTTCTATAAAATTCTGTAACTTTGGCAATTTAGAATTTTAAGCAAGTGAATTTGGACAGTTTTTTAATTTTGACTGGTTAATTAATTGTGTCAAATTAGAAAAAGTTAGATCAAAAAACAGAAATTTTAGAAAATTTAATTTGTAAACGAAGCAAAAATTTCCACCTTTGCTATAAAAATCTGAATATAACTTTGGTAGTTTCAAATTTTGCTCAGTTAAATTTGTGAATTTTACTAATTTTGACTCGTTTATAATTTGTAACAAATTAGTAAATTTTAAAACAAAAAACATAGTTTTTAGAAGTTTTAATTTGCAAACGAAGCAAAAATTTATACTATTTTTTATAAAATTCAGTAACTTTGGGAGTTTAAAATTTTGGGCAGTTAAATTTGGACATTTTACTAATTTTGACTGGTTTATCAATTGCACCAAATTAGAAAAAAATAGTACTAGAAACAGAGTTTTTAGAAATTTTAACTCACAGACCAAGCAAGAATTTCCACAATTTTCTATAAAATTCTGTAACTTTGGCAGTTTAGAATTTTGAGCAGGTGAATTAGACCAGTTTTTTAATTTTGACTGGTTAATCAATTGTGCCAAATTAGAAAAAGTTAGATCAAGAAACAGAAATTTTAGAAATTTTAATTTGTAGACGAAGCAAAAATTTCCATCTTTGCTATAAAAATCTGTATGTAACTTTGATAGTTTTAAATTTTGGACAGTTCAATTTGTGAATTTTACTAATTTTGACTCGTTTATCAATTGTAGCAAATTAGTAAATTTTAAAACAAGAAACATAGTTTTTAGAAGTTTTAATTTGCAGACGAAGCAAAAATGTATACTATTTTTTATAAAATTCAGTAACTTTGGGAGTTTATATTTTTCGGCAGTTAAATTTGGACATTTTACTAATTTTGACTGGTTTATCAATTGCACTAAATTAGAAAAAAATAGTACTAGAAACTGATTTTTTAGAAATTTTAATTCACAGAAGAAGCAAGAATTTCTGCCATTTTCTATAAAATTCTGTAACTTTGCCAGTTTAGAATTTTGAGCAGGTGAATTTGGACAGTTTTTTAATTTTGACTGGTTAATTAATTGGGCCAAATTAAAAAAAGTTGGATCAAAAAACAGAAATTTCAAACAGAAAATTCAGACATATTATTAGTTTCGATTTATTTATCAGTTGTACCAATTTATAAAAAATTAGAACAAGAAACGTTTTTGGGAAACGGCAAATCAATCTTCGACGGCCGCCATCTTGACGGCCGCCATCTTAACGATTCAAATCTTCACGTCTACCCCCGGTATTTGTAGTGTTTTTATACAACCTCTGTTTCAATTTTATCCAACTAATTCAACTGCATTGAACTGAATGAATAACGACCAATTTTATGGTAAAAACACAAAAAATAACATGAAGCTTCCGAAAACTACCGATATAAAAATACACATAAAATTTTATGCTTCTCAACAGGGTTGACCCACTTTATACTGCAACTATTAGTTTGGTATCGATGTTTCGAATTCCGTCTTACTCGCTCGACAAAATGTAAAATAACCGTCAACAGTCATCCTCAATTAAAGTGTGTATTAATGACAACTATTAACGACCGATTCCCAATATCACCTGCAACTTTACCCTTCGAGTGAAAACCGAAGCTAACTCTGTTAAAAACATTTAGTCTGGATCACAAAACGTGTCTACTGAAACCAGCATTGTCCGATCAAGTGAACTTTAGCTGGATATAAATTGGCAAAGTTTGAAACTGTTGACGCCATCGTTTCAAATGATTCATCGCCCCGGAAAACGTAATAGTTATCGGCTCAGTATAAATCTTCAAGCAACGAGCAACATGAAGAACTGACACCCATTTTCTTTTAAACTTTCCTAGTTTAAATTGATTGATAGCGGCAAAGAGGATTGGCGGTGAACGCGGATGGCCTATAGAAATAGGTAAATAGGTAGAAAATAATTTTTCTAGTCCTTGCTGGTGGAAAAATTCCGATTTTTGCGCTAAAATTTTGTTATTTAGCACAAATAGTACAAACGCCAAATTTTTGGCTCGTCTGATAATGGAAATTCCTAAAAACTCTTGTTTCTTGTTCAATTTGGAACAATTCGAAAATAGTAAACTGTTCAAATTTTTTTGACTACAATTTGAAACTGAAAACGTAACAGACTTTTATAGAAAATCTTGGAAATGTTTGCTTCGTCTTCGAGTTAAAATTTCTAAAAACTTTGTTTCTAGTACAAAATTTTTCTAATTTGGTACAATTGATCAACCAGTCAAAATTAATAAAATGTCCAAATTTAAGTGCCCAAAATTATAAACTCCCAAAGTTACTAAATTTTATAAATATGGTGGAAATTTTTGCTTCGTTTGCAAATTAAAACTTCTAAAAACTATGTTTCTTGTTTTAAAATTTACTTATTTGCTACAATTGATAAACGAGTGAAAATTAGTAAAATGTCCAAATGTAACTGCTCAAAATTATAAACTGAAAAAGTTACTGAATTTTATAAAAACGATGGAAATTTTTGCTTCGTCAACAAATTAAAATTTCTAAAATTTCTGTTTCTTGATCTAACTTTTTCTAATTTGGCACAATTGATTAACCAGTCAAAAGTAAAAAACTGATCTAATTCACCTGCTCAAAATTCTAAACTGCCAAAGTTACAGAATTTTATAGAAAATGGCAGAACTTCTTGATTCGTCTGTGAATTAAAATTTCAAAAAACTCTGTTTCTAGTACTATTTTTTCTAATTTGGTACAATTAATAAACCAGTCAAAATTAGTAAAATGTCCAAATTTAACTGCCCAAAATTTCAATCTGCAAATATTACAGAATTTTATAGAAGAAGGTGGAAATTTTGAGTTCAAAAATGAAAATTTCTAAAAACTGTCTTGTTCTAATTTTTTTAATTTAGTATACAGTTGTTGATAAACGAGTTAAAAGAAATAAATTGTTTAAATTACACTGCTTGAAATTTGAGACAGTCACAAGTTTATTTTTATCAAAAACTGTAGAAATTTTTGCTTCATCTCCAAATTAAAATTTCTTAAAAATCTGTTTCTTGCTCTAAACTATTGTAATTTAGCACCGTTAATAAACAAGTCAAAAGTACTAAACTTTCCAAATTTTACTAGATAAAATTAAAACTGCTTAACAAACAAAATTTGAACGAAAACAGTAAACATTTTTGGTTCGTCTAAAATGAAAATTTCTTAAAATTCTGTTTTTTGTTCAAAATATTTCTAATTTGGTGCAATTGATAAACAAGTCAAAAGTAGTAAAATGTCTAAACTATACTGATAAAAATTTGAAATGACAAAGTTACAGAATTTTATAGAAAACGGCGGAAATTTTGGTTCGTCAACAAATTAAATTTTTTTAAAAATCTGCTTCTTGTTTTAAAATTTGCTCATTTGGTAAAGTTGACAACCATGTCAAAAGTAGTAAAAAATCTAAATTTTTCTGCTTAAAGATTGAAACCGTCAAAGTTTTAGAATTTTATTAAAAACGGCACAAATTTAGTTTAGTCATAAAATAGAAATTATTAGAAATCCTATTTCTTTTTCCAAAATTTTCTAATTTGGTATAGTTGATCATCAAGCCACAAGTTGTAAAATGTCTAAATTAAACTGCTTGAAGATTAAAACAGCAAATTTACGAAAACGGTAGAAATTTTTAGTCCAAAAATATATATTTTTTTAAATCCGATTTTTGCTCTAATACTTTAAAATTTAGCACAGTTGCCAAGTCAAAACTAGTCTAAACGTGAAATTTCACTGACTAAAGATTGTATAAAAAAATTACAAAATTTAGTTAAAATAGCAGAAGATACATAGTTTAATTGATAGTGATTTGACTTCAAAAAATAATTACTAAAAATTCTGTTTTTTGTTCAAAAATTTGGAATTTAGCACAGCTTCCTAATAAAGTCTAAAATACTAAAACCTTCGAATTGTACTGTTTTAACATTAAAATTGCCGAAGTTACAAAGTTTAATAGAAAGTCAAAAATTTATGGTTTGTTATCAAAATAAAAATTTTATTGTCTGCAATTTAGCACTGTTAATAAACAAGTCAAGAGTAGTAATTTTACAGCCTAAAGATTAAAACTGCTAAAGTTACGGAATTTATGTATACAAACGGTGACAACTGTTAGTTCGAAAATAAAAATTTCTAAAAAACTCTGTTTCTTGTTCCAAAATATTTTAAGTCAGTAGAGTTCCCAAAGACAACAAAGAGTTACTAAATTTTAAAGAAAACAAGTCGAAAGTAGTACCCTGTTCAAATTTTGTTGCCTAAAATTTGATACTGCAAAGGTAACAGAATTTTATAGAAAATGGCAAAAATTCTTGGTTCGTCTGTGAATTAAAATTTCTAAAAACTTTGTTTCTAGTACTATTTTTTTCCAATTTGGTACAATTGATAAACTAGTCAAAATTATTAAAATGTCCAAAATTAATTGCCCAAAATTTTAAACTGCTAAAGTTACAGAATTTTATAGAAGACGGTAAAAATTTTGAGTTCGAAAATGAAAATTTCTAAAAACTGTCTTGTTCTAATTTTTTTTTAATTTAGTATACAGTTGTTGATAAACGAGTCAAAAGAAATAAATTGTTTAAATTGCTTGAAATTTGAGACTGTTACAAGTTTATTTAAAATCTTAAAAATCTGTTTCTTGCTCTAAACTATTGTAATTTAGCACCATTAATAAACAAGTCAAAAGTACTAAACTTTCCAAATTTTACTAGCTAAAAATTAAAGCTGCCAAAGTTACAAAATTTGAAAGTAAACACTAAACATTTTTGGTTCGTCTAAAAATGAAAATTTCTAAAAAATCTGTTTTTTGTTCAAAATATTTCTAATTTGGTGCAATTGATAAACAAGTCAAAAGTAGTAAAATGTCTCAATTTTACTGACAAAAATTTGATGGTGCCAAAGTTACAAAATTTTATAGAAAATGGCAGAAATTTTGGTTCGTCAACAAATTAGAATTTTTAAAAATTCTGCTTCTTGTTTTAAAATTTACTCATTTGGTACAGTTGACGACCAAGTTAAAAGCAGTAAAAAATCAAAATTTTACTGCTTAAAGATTGAAACCGTCATAGTTACAGAATTTTATAAAAAAATGGCACAAATTTTGATTAGTCAGAAAATGAAAATTTTCTTCTTCTAAGAGTTCATCATCAAGCCACACGTTGTAAAATATCTAAATTAAACTGCTTGAAGATTAAAACTATCAAATTTACGAAAACGGTAGAAATTTTTAGTCCAAAAATATATATTTTTTTTGAAATCCGATTTTTGCTCTTAAACGTTGTAATTTAGCACAGTTGATTGCCAAGTCAAAACTAGTCTAAACTCGACATTTCACTGACTAAAAATTATATAAAAAATTGACAAAATGTTTGGTTCGTCTGAAAATGAATGAATGTTGTTTGTAATTTAACAATGGAAATTCAAACTACCGAAGTTAAACTAGCAGAAGATAAATAGTTTAATTGATAGTGATTTGACTTCAAAAAGATAATTTCTAAAAATTCAGTTTATTGTTCGAAAATTTGGAATTTAGCACAGCTTCCTAACAAAGTCTAAAATTGTGAAACCTTCAAATTGTACTGTTTTAGCATTAAAATTGCCAAAGTTACAAAGTTTAATAGAAAGTGATAAAAATTTATGGTTTGTCATCCAAATAAAAATTTCAAAAAATTTCTGTTTCTTATCTAAACTCTTGTTTGCAATTTAGCACTGTTAATAAACAAGTCAAGAGTAGTAATTTCACTGCCTGACGATTAAAACTGACAAAGTTACGGAATTTTATGTATAAAAACTGTTTGTTCAAAAATGAAAATTTCTAAAAGGCTCTGTTTCTTGTTCCAAAATATTTTAATTCAGTATAGTTCATAAACATGCCAAGGGCACTAAAAAGCCCGACTTTTACTTCCAAAATTATTAAATTTTAAAGAAAACAGTAAACATTTTGGGCCAAAACGGAAATTAAAACAATTCTCTTTCTTGCTCGAAAATTTTGTAATTGAGTGCAGTTAATAAACCAAATAAAGTGACAAATCGTCCACAAATTACATAAAGGTAGATTTAGAATAAAAACTGCGAAAATTACAGTATTACGAATTTTGTCAATTTCTAAATTTTGATTCCCTCAAAACAATAAAATCATGCATTATTCAAAGTAGTCCCAACTTCCAGTGGTAGCATGTAGAAAGCGTATCGTTAACCTTTCCAACACGAAGACAAACAGTCCGCCAGAGGGACGTCAGCCTGCTTTTAGCGAAAAAACTGTGTCAAGAGACGTATTTTTACTTCGCTCCTTTTGAATAAATGTGTTTACCTGAACTTGGTCACACAGCCAGTGTTCTAATTTATGCCCCCTGAGCAGTGAAATTCTTTGATGTTTCACACTTTCGCAAGCTTTTTCTCTTACGGCTTCCTTATATTCAAGTCACATACATTCTACTCCGACATGAGATGGTTTTATGTCCTCCAACTGTTTCTGTTTAGAATGATGCGTGCACTTTTTATTTAAAAAGGATTGATTACAGACGTACAATCGCGAGCAAAAAATTTGAAATTTTACGTATTTTGACTGGTTTATCAGTTGTACTAAATTAGAAAAATTTAGTACCAAAAACAGAGTTTTTTGAAATTTTAATTCACAGACCAAGCAAGAATTTCCACTATTTTCTATAAAATTCTGTAACTTTGGCAGTTTAGAATTTTGAGCAGGTGAATTAGACCAGTTTTTTAATTTTGACTGGTTAATCAATTGTGCCAAATTAGAAAAAGTTAGATCAAAAAACAGAAATTTTAGAAATTTTAATTTGTAGACGAAGCAAAAATTTCCATCTTTGCTATAAAAATCTGTATGTAAATTTGATAGTTTAATTTTGGACAGTTAAATTTGTGAATTTTACTAATTTTGACTCGTTTATCAATTGTAGCAAATTAGTAAATTTTAAAACAAGAAACATAGTTTTTAGAAGTTTTAATTTGCAGACGAAGCAAAAATGTATACTATTTTTTATCAAATTCAGTAACTTTGGGAGTTTATATTTTTGGGCAGTTAAATTTGGATATTTTACTAATTTTGACTGGTTTATCAATTGCACCAAATTAGAAAAAAATAGTACTAGAAACAGAGTTTTTAGAAATTTTAACTCACAGACCAAGCAAGAATTTCCTCTATTTTCTATAAAATTCTGTAACTTTGGCAGTTTAGAATTTTGAGCAGGTGAATTAAAACAGTTTTTTAATTTTGACTAATTACTCAATTGTGCCAAATTAGAAAAAGTTAGATCAAGAAACAGAAATTTTAAAAATTTTAATTTGTAGACGAAGCAAAAATTTCCATCTTTGCTATAAAAATCTGTATGTAACTTTGATAGTTTTAAATTTTGGACAGTTAAATTTGTGAATTTTACTAATTTTGACTCGTTTATCAATTGTAGCAAATTAGTAAATTTTAAAACAAGAAACATAGATTTTAGAAGTTTTAATTTGCAGACGAAGCAAAAATGTATACTATTTTTTATCAAATTCAGTAACTTTGAGAGTTTATATTTTTGGGCAGTTAAATTTGGACATTTTACTAATTTTGACTGGTTTATCAATTGCACCAAATTAGAAAAAAATAGTACTAGAAACTGATTTTTTAGAAATTTTAATTCACAGAAGAAGTAAGAATTTCTGCCATTTTCTATAAAATTCTGTAACTTTGGCAGTTTAGAATTTTGAGCAGGTGAATTTAGACAGTTTTTTAATTTTGGCTGGTTAATTAATTGTGCCAAATTAGAAAAAGTTAGATCAAGAAACAGAAATTTTAGAAATTTTAATTTGTAGACGAAGCAAAAATTTCCATCTTTGCTATAAAAATCTGTATGTAACTTTGATAGTTTTAAATTTTGGACAGTTAAATTTGTGAATTTTACTAATTTTGACTCGTTTATCAATTGTAACAAATTAGTAAATTTTAAAACAAGAAACATAGATTTTAGAAGTTTTAATTTGCAGACGAAGCAAAAATGTATACCATTTTTTATCAAATTCAGTAACTTTGAGAGTTTATATTTTTGGGCAGTTAAATTTGGACATTTTACTAATTTTGACTGGTTTATCAATTGCACCAAATTAGAAAAAAATAGTACTAGAAACTGATTTTTTAGAAATTTTAATTCACAGAAGAAGTAAGAATTTCTGCCATTTTCTATAAAATTCTATAACTTTGGCAGTTTAGAATTTTGAGCAGGTGAATTTAGACAGTTTTTTAATTTTGGCTGGTTAATTAATTGTGCCAAATTAAAAAAAGTTAGATCAAGAAACAGAAATTTTAAAAATTTTAATTTGTAGACGAAGCAAAAATTTCCATCTTTGCTATAAAAATCTGTATGTAACTTTGATAGTTTTAAATTTTGGACAGTTAAATTTGTGAATTTTACTAATTTTGACTCGTTTATCAATTGTAGCAAATTAGTAAATTTTAAAACAAGAAACTTAGTTTTTAGAAGTTTTAAGTTGCAGAGGAAGTAAAAGTTTCCACCATTTTCTATAAAATTCTGTTACCTTGGCAGTTTCAAATTTTAGACAACAAAATTTAAACAGTTTACTACTTTCGACTTGTTTATCAATTGTTCCAAATTGAACAAGAAACAAGAGTTTTTAGAAATTTTCATTTTCAAACTAACAGTTGTTATCATTTTTATACATAAAATTTCTTGATTTTGGCAGTTTTAATCTTCAGGCAGTGAAATTACTACTCTTGACTTGTTTATTAACAGTGCTAAATTGCAAACAAGAGTTTAATTAAGAAACAGAAATTTTTTGAAATTTTTATTTGGATGACAAACCATAAATTTTTATCACTTTCTATCAAACTTTGTAACTTTGGCAATTTTAATGCTAAAACAGTACAATTTGAAGGTTTTACTATTTTAGACTTTGATAGGAAGCTGTGCTAAGTTCCAAATTTTAGAACAAAAAACAAAATTTTTAGAAATTATTTTTTTTAAGTCAAATCACTATCAATTAAACTAGGTATCTCCAGCTATTTTATCTAAATTTTGTAATTTTTTTATACAATCTTTAGTCAGTGAAATTTCAAGTTTAGCTTAGTTTTGACTTGAAAATCAACTGAGCTAAATTACAAAGCATTAGAGCAAAAATCGGATTTAAAAATAAATATTCATATTTTTGAACTAAAAATTTCTTTCGTTTTCGTAAATTTAGCAGTTTTAATCTTCAAGCAGTTTAATTTAGGCATTTTACAACTTGTGGCTTTATGATCAACTATACCAAATTAGAAAATCTTAGAAAAAGAAACAGGATTTTTAAATATTTTCATTTTCTGACTAATCAAAATTTGAGCCATTTTTTATAAAATTCTGTAATTTTGACGGTTTTAATCTTTAATCAGTAAAATTTAGATTTTTTTACTACTTTTTTTGACTTGGTTATCAATTGCCCCAAATTAGACATTTTAAACAAAAAACAGATTTTTTAAAAATTTTCAATTTTAGACCAACCAAAAATGTTTACTGCTTTCTTTCAAATTTTGTAACTTTGCTTTAATTTTTAGCTAGTAAAATTTGGAAAGTTTAGTACTTTTGACTTGTTTATTAATGGCGCTAAATTACAATAGTTTAGAGCAAGAAACAAATTTTTAAGAAATTTTAATTGGAGACGAAGCAAAATTTCCAAAATTTTATGTATGCAGCACTTAAATTGCCACCATTAGAAATTTTATTATAAACATTAAGAAAATTTTTATTTGCCTTAAAAATAGAAGTATCATGTCTAAAATATCAAAATTCCAGATTTTTACAAAAAAAATTTTGGTTTGTTAAAAAATAAAAATTTTGACATTTAATGAAGTTTATAATAAGTTGTACACGTCGAGCAGTTTCCAAAATTGTATGTCTATAGCACCAAAACTATCAAAAATAGAGACTAATAAAAAACTACAAACTTTTATTATTTTTTTATATTCAAGTCACATACATTCTACTCCGACATGAGATGGTTTTATGCCCTCCAACTGTTTCTGTTTAGAATGATGCGTGCACTTTATATTTAAAAAGGATTGATTACAGACGTACAATCGCGAGCAAAAAATTTGAAAACTCATCCTTTGTACACAACAGAACGTATAAACATCATGCTGACGCCCGAAATTTTCAGCCATCGACTGTACGTCCAGCATTTTTAATTGAACGTCCGATATGCTGATTATTTGGGTCCGAGGAAAGGGCTATCTAGATGCAAACAACAATTTAGGTAGCCGTAGATAATGTATTTGCAAGAGATACGGATTTGTATAGTGATAGGTTCGACCCAAAAGTGAGGTTGTTAACCGATTTAATTACATCTTAATTTGCGTACTGATTAAATAGATCGCTGGTTTTGGCTAATCGGATGAAGAATCAAGATTAAATTAAGCGCGATATTTCATTGTGTATAATGGCGGAATAGTTGGATTTTGAATGGAAATTATTATTGGTTAAAATATTTACTGTATATTATGTAATTAGTGCGTTAAGTAGGTTTTTACCAGCTATTGAAAGTTTTCAGACAAGCCGAAACTTTTCACTGTCGTACATATATCTAGAACTCAAGAAAATGATAACAAAACTTGAGAATTTTGAACTAGAAAATTTCATGTATGAAGCACCAAAATTACCAACATTATAGATTTTATTAAACATTAATGAAAATTTTTTTTTAATTTCTAACTGCTCAATAATTCCATTCCTAAAATATCATATCCAAAATATCAAAATTACGAGTTTATAAATAAAATATTATTTGTTTGTTGTTTTGAACACGATATAAGAATTTAGAGTGAACAAGAAAAATTTTTAGAAACTTTCTTTTCAAAAGAACCAAACATTTTGTAACTTTAGCAATTTCAATATACAGTCAGTAAAATTTTGAGTTTGCACCGCTTTTGACTTGTGATTCAATACCAAAATTATAACAGAAAAAACGGGTTTTATAAATTTTCATTTTCGGACTTAACATTTGTGCTTTTTTCTATAATTTTTGGTAAATTTGCCAATTTCAATCTTTACGCTCAATAAAGTCATTTTGGACAGTTCATAAGGTAGACAAAATTACCAAAATTTTATGTATGCAGCACTCAAATTGCCAACATTAGAAATTTTATTATTAAACATATTTAAGAAAAATTTATTTGTTTTAAAAAATAGAAGTAATGTCTAAAATATCAAAATTACAGATTTAAAAAAAAAACTTTTGGTTTGCTCAAAAAATAAAAATTTCCAACATTTTGACATTGAATTGAACACGTCGAGCAGTTTCTAAAATTGTATCTCTATAGCACTAAAACTATCAAAAATGTAGCTTTTAATAAAAAATTACAAAATTTTAGTTTGTTGAAAAAAATAAAAATTAAAAAAAATTTCTACAGCTTTCGATAAAATTAAACTTGTAACAGTCTCAAATTTCAAGCGGTAAAATTTGGACAATTTACTTCTTTCGGCTCGTTTAGCAACAACTGTATACTAATAAAAAAATTAGAACAAGAGAGTTTTTAGAAATTTTCATTTTCGACCTCAAAATATCCACCGTCTTCTATAAAACTCTGTAACTTTAGCAGTTTCAAATTTTTGGCAGTTAAATTTGTACATTTTACTAATTTTGACTGGTTTATCAATTGTACCAAATTAGAAAAAAATAGTACTAGAAACAGAGTTTTTAGAAATTTTAATTCACAGACGAATCAAGAATTTCTGCCATTTTCTATAAAATTTTGTAACTTTAGCAGTTTCAAATGTTTATCAGTAAAATTTAGACATTTTACTACTTTTGACTTGATTATCAATTGCACCAAATTAGAAATATTTTGAACAAAAAACAGATTTTTTAGAAATTTTCATTTTTAGACGAACCAAAAATGTTTACTGTTTTCTGTCAAATTTTGTAAGTTGGGCAGCTTTAATTTTTAGCTAGTAAAATTTGGAAAGTTTAGGACTTTTGATTTGTTTATTAACGGTGCTAAATTAAAATAGTTTAGAGCAAGAAACAGATTTTTAAGAAATTTTAATTGGAGCCGAAGCAAAAATTTCTACAGTTTTCGATAAAATTAAACTTGTAACAGTCTCAAATTTCAAGCAGTAAAATTTAGACAAAAACGGGTTTTATAAACATTTTCATTTTCGGACTTAACATTTGTACCTTTTTTGTATAATTTTTGGTAAATTTCCGAGTTTCAATCTTCAAGCTCAATTGAGTTATTTTGGACAGTTTATAAGATAGACAAAATTTCCAAAATTTTATGTATGGAGCACTCAAATTGCCACCATTAGAAATTTTATTATAAACATATTAAAAAAAAATATTTGTCCTAAAAAATAGAAGTATACAGATTTTTACAAAAAACTTTTGATTTGTTCAAAACATACAAATTTACAACTTTTTGACATTTAATGAAGTTTATAATTTATATAAATTTATAACACGTCGAGCAGTTTCCAAAATTTTAGTTTGTCGAAAAAAATTAAAATTTTAAAATTTGCACAACTTTTCAGTGTAAAAGCAGTGGTTTCCTTAAAAATCAAAATTTAAAAAATTTGCCTCTATAATTTTGACATTTGACAATTAGTCAGTCAAATACATAAAGTAAAGTATTAAAATTTGATACCTTAAAGTACTAAAATTACTGAAATAACGTATGTTAATAAAAAAATAGTTAAACAAAAATTGCCTTTAGCTCTATAATATTGGCTTAATTGGCATAATAATGGCAGTAAAGCACATAGAGCCTTAATTTCAAAAGTTACGAATTTTAATAAAAATCTTAATCGAAAAGATTTAAACCTAAAACATCTGAAAAATTTAAAAAATTTAAAAAATCGTCATGAATTTCCCAGACTAGTCCGGTAAAGATTTTACAAGACAATTTTATTTTATTTGCAAGGCATTAACTTAATTGGAAGAAGTAAGCAGTCAACAAATTGACAAACTTTATTTTTGGGAATTTTCCCGACTCTTATGAAAATAACTATATATTAACAGAGAATCACAAAATCAACAAAATTTCTACAATTCAGAGAAATTAAAAAAATTAAAATTCATCATAAAAAATTAGAGAATTTGAAAAGAATGCAAAGCATCTGGAAAAAATCATAATAGGAAAACTTTTTTTAGAAAATTTTGTCGTAGAATTAAAACGAAAATTTTAAGAACGATTTAAAAAAGAAACTAACGAATCATCTTAAGCGAAACGAACATGTTCAAGAGAAAATGCAAAAATTTAGCTACCCTAAGAATCAGAAGAAATTGAATAAAATCCAAAAACGATGGAACTGAAAGCATTCCTAGAATCGCAATCCACAGAACTTAAAGCCTCTGAACCTACATAAACTAAAACAAAATTTGAAAAAAATTTAAGAGCGAAGAAGTCAAACAAATTTAAAAACATAAGAAGCAACCAAATTTTGACAATTTTAAGAAACAATTAAAAATCAAGAATCAGAGAATATGGTCTTATGACTCAGGAATTTCTCACTTCTTTTTAAGTTGAAATTTCCCCTCAAAATCTGAGGTGAATATTGTGCGATACAAAAATTGTCTCAGCTTTTGATAAAAATTGCCATTATAAGAAAGTATACAGTAAAATCGAGTAATACCGAACCACCATGTGACCGCCCAGATACTTCATTATAAGCGATGCCTTTCAATAAATTCGCATATATCGATTTTTTGCTAAAATGAGTTGACGGTTATCTTGACATTGACAGAGATAAAATGCCAAGATTGATGGTGACAGTATTTGTCAAAGTTTATCATTTTTTGCTTCCTTCAAGCAACTTTTTTGTAATTTTAATCTTCTGAATTTATTTCTGTAATCCAAAATAACGCTGCAATTTCACAATTAGTTAAGCTATGACTTTTAAATTCGTTTAAAAAATCTGTAGAATCTAGAATATGAAGGCAATTTTAGATATTTAGTAGTCAAAAAAATTAAAGTATTTTTCCACAGTTTGCATATTTTTGAAATCGTGTTACATATTTTAATAACATTATTCTAAAATGATAAAAATTCTTCGATTTGTCTCTGCACAAAACAAAAGAACGAATTTCATCTTTTAGCTCTTCGAGAGGTGGCAGTCAAGCTATTTACTAAAATCGTTGATTAATCGTGCATATTAATGTTGAAACGTACTGGTAGACAAAATTTTGAGATTTTTAACACTATGGCGTTACAAAATTGGGCAACTTAACAACTCTCAATTCTTTGTAAATTGTGATAAAATATAAAGTGTCTTAAAAAATTACTCCCAAAATTCCGATTACTTACGAAATTTAACGGTAATAGTTACTAGTTAGTTACTCTGATTTTCGCCGTTTTCTGGCTTGGATTTCCAAAGAAGAGCTCGAAATCTACAAAACCACCAATTTTTATCAAGATTCAACGGTTAAATTGCAAGAAAACAGCAGACATCTGCACAAAATCATCAAAATTCTTAGGAAATCCGCTTATTTTAATGCTAAACGACTATTTCTCGCTAATTCTCGCCGTTTTCTGGTTTGTATTTGCAAACAAGAGCTCGAAATCTACAAAACCACCAATTTTTATCAAGATTCAACGGCTGAATTGCAAGAAAACAGCAGAAATCTACACGAAATTATTAAAATTCTAAGAGTATCCGCTTATTTTGATGCTAAAGGACTATTGGTCGCTGATTCTCTTCGTTTTCTGGCTTACATGTGCAAACAAGAGCTCAAAATCTACAAAACCATCAATTTTTATCAAGATTCAACGGCTGAATTGCAAGAAAACAGCAGAAATCTGCAAGAAATCGTCAAAATTCTTAGAAAATCTGCTTATTTTGATGCTAAACGACTATTGCTCGCTGATTCTCTCCGTTTTCTGGCTTGGATTTGCAAAAAAGAGCTTAAAATTTACAAAATCACAAATTTTTATCAAGATTCAACAGCTGAATTGCAAGAAAACGGAAGAAATCTGCACGAAGTCATCAAAATTCTAAGAGTATCCGTTTATTTTGATGCTAAACGACTATTGGTCGCTGATTCTCTCCGTTTTCTGGCTTGGATTTGCAAAGAGCTTAAAATCTACAAAACCATCAATTTTTATCAAGTTTCAACGGTTAAATTGCAAGAAAACAGCAGAAATCTGCACAAGATCATCTAAATTCTTAGGAAATCGGCTTATTTTAATGCTAAACGACTATTGCTCGCTGATTCTCTTCGTTTTCTGGCTTGGATTTACAAAGAAAAGCTCAAAATCTACAAAACCACCAATTTTTATCAAGACTCAACGGCTGAATTGCAAGAAAACAGCAGAAATCTGCACGAAATCGTCAAAATTCTTAGAAAATCTGCTTATTTTGATGCTAAACGACTATTGCTCGCTGATTCTCTCCGTTTTCTGGCTTGAATTTGCAAAAAAGAGCTTAAAATTTACAAAATCACAAATTTTTATCAAGATTCAACAGCTGAATTGCAAGAAAACGGAAGAAATCTGCACGAAATCATCAAAATTCTAAGAGTATCCGTTTATTTTGATGCTAAACGACTATTGGTCGCTGATTCTCTCCGTTTTCTGGCTTGGATTTGCAAAGAGCTTAAAATCTACAAAACCATCAATTTTTATCAAGTTTCAACGGTTAAATTGCAAGAAAACAGCAGAAATCTGCACAAGATCATCTAAATTCTTAGGAAATCGGCTTATTTTAATGCTAAACGACTATTGCTCGCTGATTCTCTTCGTTTTCTGGCTTGGATTTACAAAGAAAAGCTCAAAATCTACAAAACCACCAATTTTTATCAAGACTCAACGGCTGAATTGCAAGAAAACAGCAGAAATCTGCACGAAATCGTCAAAATTCTTAGAAAATCTGCTTATTTTGATGCTAAACGACTATTGCTCGCTGATTCTCTCCGTTTTCTGGCTTGAATTTGCAAAAAAGAGCTTAAAATTTACAAAATCACAAATTTTTTCAAGATTCAACAGCTGAATTGCAAGAAAACGGAAGAAATCTGCACGAAATCATCAAAATTCTAAGAGTATCCGTTTATTTTGATGCTAAACGACTATTGCTCGCTGATTCTCTCCGTTTTCTGGCTTGGATTTACAAAGAAAAGCTCAAAATCTACAAAACCACCAATTTTTATCAAGATTCAACGGTTAAATTGCAAGAAAACAGCAGAAATCTGCACGAAATCATCTAAATTCTTAGGAAATCCGCTTATTTTAATGCTAAACGACTATTTCTCGCTGATTCTCGTGGTTTTCTGGCTTGTATTTGCAAAGGAGAACTCGAAATTTACAAAACCACCAATTTTTATCAAGATTCAACGGTTAAATTGCTAGAAAACAGCAGAAATCTGCACGAAATCATCTAAATTCTTAGGAAATCCGCTTATTTTAATGCTAAACGACTATTGCTCGCTGATTCTTTTCGTTTTCTGGCTTGTATTTGCAAACAAGAGCTCAAAATCTACAAAACCACCAATTTTTATCAAGATTCAACGGCTGAATTGCAAGAAAACAGCAGAAATCTGCACGAAATCATCATAATTCTTAAAAAATCTGCTTATTTTGATGCTAAACGACTATTGCTCGCTGATTCTCTCCGTTTTCTGGCTTGGATTTGCAAAAAAGAGCTCAAAATTTACAAAATCACAAATTTTTATCAAGATTCAACGGCTGAATTGCAAGAAAACGGAAGAAATCTGCACGAAATCATCAAAATTCTAAGAGTATCCGTTTATTTTGATGCTAAACGACTATTGGTCGCTGATTCTCTCCGTTTTCTGGCTTGGATTTGCAAAGAGCTTAAAATCTACAAAACCATCAATTTTTATCAAGTTTCAACGGTTAAATTGCAAGAAAACAGCAGAAAT
This sequence comes from Gnatocerus cornutus, assembly GCA_029298725.1. Taxonomy (NCBI): domain Eukaryota; kingdom Metazoa; phylum Arthropoda; class Insecta; order Coleoptera; family Tenebrionidae; genus Gnatocerus; species Gnatocerus cornutus. The sequence continues at coordinate 1,993,135 of CM055514.1, read as the reverse complement.
CTGCACAAGATCATCTAAATTCTTAGGAAATCGGCTTATTTTAATGCTAAACGACTATTGCTCGCTGATTTTCTCCGTTTTCTGGCTTGTATTTGCAAAGAACAGCTCGAAATCTCTCGAAGTAGTTAACGTTAATACAATAAAATTTTGCATATTTACTACTGTCGACTTATTTTTTAACTGTGCTTAATTACAAAGTAACTAAAGAAACAAATTTTTAATTTTTTTAATTTCTTGGAGTAACAAAAAGTTAGCCTTTGTAATTATGACAGTTTTAGCGATTTCGAAATGACATTTGAAACAACTTCTATTGACTTCAACTTATTTATTTTGAGCATTAAATTACGAAATTTAACCAAAAAAAAAATTGATTTTTGTGCATTTCAAAAAATTACCTAAAATTCTAAAATTTTCATTAAATTCCATAAATATAAGTTTTGAACGCTAATATAATATGAATAATTTGAAGAACTCTCGCTTCGTTGTTTAACTGTGGTAAATTACAAAATATTAGATCAAAAAGATTTTGAAAAATTTTAATTTTTGAAAGTAACAACTATTTTATAATAAGCATTGTAACTTTCGCAGTTTTGACGTGAAATCGTGTTGCATATTTTAATAACATGATGTTAAAATTTGTCTCTGCATAAAACAAAAAAACGAACTTCCAGTCATCTTCCGCCATTGCCATGAAAAACTTATGCAGAAATTAAAAAAGCTGGAAACAAGAAAACACTTTTAAAAGGAAACACCAATTCATCAAATATTTAAGTGACTACACCATCTATTCTGAGCCGTCAAAGTAAGAGCCTAAAATAATAAAACGAATATGTTTACAGCTTTTTCTCGAAAATGTAACGAAATCGCCCGCACATTTGACGAGAGCTCCTGAAATTTTAATGCAATCAACGCTGGTTTTATTGTTACCTTAATAATGTCGTAAAATATGCAAATGTGCTACTTGCTATTCTCGAAGTTTGCCGTGCTAAGTATTACATCTTTTTGCTTTTTATTAAACTTGGGCGGTGCATTTAAATTCGCTTCCTCATTGCCTATTTAAGAATTTGATATTATACACATGTATTGGGCGTTCAATTAAATTTTTATTATACCAGCATCATAATCCCAAATTAAAACACGCAAAAGCGTCTTTAAAAGACTAAAGCTTTAAAGTTACTGTTGTTTGTTGCTTCTAATTCATAACTAGTAGAAGCTTTTTCATTTTCGTTCTTCTGTTGGACGTCCATAGGTCTTGATGAAGTTGATTTAGCAACCGATGTGTTCAGAACACCAGCAATGCGCTAGGAAACAACTATTTTGTTTGAAGTGGATTCTTCAATTAGCCACTAGCCACACTCAACGATTTCCATCTCACCTGACGTTTCAACTCATCGATGCTCATACCACTGTTTGCAATAACTGACGCGTCGGGCGTGTTTATATTTTATTTAATATACTATTTTTTCGGTCACGTCGGCTCGACGACGTTTTCGTGATTTACGACAACGCGACAATAAACTGGATAAACTGGATTTAAACGGAATGAATTAGAGGTGACTTTATTGGAATTAATACGGTCTAAAATATGCGTTATCCAACCTCGACAACGTAAGATGCCCGACACTTAATGGACTACATCCGTTAAATGGGGGCTTGTTCGGATTGATGTGGGTCTGCTCGATTCTGATGGCTTTCGCAGATTCCTAAGCCAAAACCACTTAATGCGCGGTTTCCAACTTGGACTCTTGACCATTACGTGTGTAGTCATAAGTTTCTAATTGCCTGTTATTTTCTTTCTATCGATATTGATTTCTGGACAAAATCGTTTATTAAAGTGGCTATTTATGAAGGTTTTTACAAATACGTTATAAGCAACCAATTACGCATGATACTTTTTTTAGCTCTTCGAAAGGTGTCAGTCAGGCTATTGACAAAAATCATTGATTAATCGTGCATATTAATGTAGAAACTTACTGCTAGACAAAATTTTAAGATTTTTAACACTATAATGTTACAAAATTGGGCAACTTAACAACTCTCAATTCTTTGTTAATTGTGGTAAAATATAAAGTGTCTTAAAAAAATACTTTACAAATATTTAAAATTTTAAAAACGAATTTTAACTTTAGTAGTTACTAGTTAGTTACGCTGATTCTGGGCCGTGTTCTGGCTTGGATTTGCAAACAAGAGCTTGAAATCTACAAAACCACCAATATTTATCAAAATTCAAAGGCTGAATTGAAAGAAAAAGGCAGAAATCTGCACAAAATCATCAAAATTCTTAGAGAAATCCTTATTTTAATGCTAAACGACAATTTCTCGCTGATTCTCGCCGTTTTCTGACTTGTATTTGCAAAGAAGAGATCGAAATCGGCAAAACCACCAATTTTTATCAAGATTCAACGGCTTAATTGCAAAAAAACAGCAAAAATCTGCACGAAATTATCAAAATTCTTAGAGAAATCCACTTATTTTGATGCTAGACGACTATTGCTCCCTAATTCTCTCCGTTTTCTGGCTTGGATTTGCAAAGAAGAGCTCGAATTCTACAAAACCACCAATTTTTATCAAGATTCAACGGCTGAATTGCAAGAAAACGGCAGAAATTTGCACGCAATCATCAAAATTCTTAGAGAAATCCGCTTATTTTAATGCTAAACGACGATTTCTCGCTGATTCTCGCCGTTTTCTGACTTGTATTTGCAAAGAAGAGCTCGAAATCGGCCAAACCACCAATTTTTATCAAGATTCAACGGCTGAATTGAAAGAAAACAGCAGAAATCTGCACGAAATCATCTAAATTCTTAGAGAAATCCGCTTATTTTGATGCTAAACGACTATTGCTCGCTGATTCTCGCCGTTTTCTGGCTTGTATTTGCAAAGAAGAGCTCGAAATCTAGAAAACCACCAATTTTTATCAAGATTCAACGGCTGAATTGCAAGAAATCGGCAGAAATCTGCACGAAGTCATCAAAATTCTTAGAGAAATCCGCTTATGTTAATGCTAAACGACTATTTCTCGCTAATTCTATCCGTTTCCTGGCTTGTATTTGCAAAGAAGAGCTCGAAATCTACAAAACCACCAATTTTTATCAAGATTCAACGGCTTAATTGCAAGAAAACAGCAAAAATCTGCACGAAATCATCAAAATTCTTAGAGAAATCCACTTATTTTGATGTTAAACGACTATTGCTCTCTGATTCTCGCCGTTTTCTGGCTTATATTTGCAAAGAAGAGCTCGAAATCTAGAAAACCACCAATTTTTATCAAGATTCAACGGCTGAATTGCAAGAAAACGGCAGAAATCTGCACGAAATCATCAAATTTCTTAGAGAAATCCGCTTATTTTAATGCTAAACGACAATTTCTCGCTTCAACGGCTTAATTGCAAGAAAACAGCAAAAATCTGCACGAAATCATCAAAATTCTTAGAGAAATCCACTTATTTTGATGTTAAACGACTATTGTTCTCTGATTTTCGCTGTTTTCTGGCTTGTATTTGCAAAGAAGAGCTCGAAATCTAGAAAACCACCAATTTTTATCAAGATTCAACGGCTGAATTGCAAGAAAACGGCACAAATCTGCACGAAGTCATCAAAATTCTTAGAGAAATCCGCTTATGTTAATGCTAAACGACTATTTCTCGCTAATTCTATCCGTTTCCTGGCTTGTATTTGCAAAGAAGAGCTCGAAATCTACAAAACCACCAATTGTTATCAAGATTCAACGGCTTAATTGCAAGAAAACAACAAAAATCTGCACGAAATCATCAAAATTCTTAAAGAAATCCACTTATTTTGATGCTAAACGACTATTGCTCGCTAATTATCTCCGTTTTCTGGCTTGGATTTACAAAGAAGAGCTCGAATTCTACAAAACCACCAATTTTTATCAAGATTCAACGGCTTAATTGCAAAAATAGCAGCAAAAATCTGCACGAAATTATCAAAATTCTTAGAGAAATCCACTTATTTTGATGTTAAACGACTATTGTTCTCTGATTTTCGCCGTTTTCTGACTTGTATTTGCAAAGAAGAGCTCGAAATCTAGAAAACCACCAATTTTTATCAAGATTCAACGGCTGAATTGCAAGAAAACGGCACAAATCTGCACGAAGTCATCAAAATTCTTAGAGAAATCCGCTTATTTTTATGCTAAACGACTATTGCTCGCTGATTTTCTCCGTTTTCTGGCTTGTAGTTAACGTTAATACAATAAAATTTTGCATATTTACTACTATCGACTTATTTTTTAACTGTGCTAAATTACAAAGTAACTAAAAAAACAAATTTTTAATTTTTAATTTCTTGGAGTAACAAAAATTTAACCTTTGTAATTATGACAGTTCTAGCGATTATTAAAATCCATAACTTTAAGTTTTTAACGCTAATATAATATGAATAATTTGAAGAACTCTCGCTTCGTTTTTTAACTGTGCTAAATTAACAAGTAACAACAGTTTTATATTAAGCATTGTAACTTTCGCAGTTTTAACGAAATAATAATAAGCCGATGATGTCTGTTTACTTTACATTTTTTACTCAAATGACAATATTTTAGACCAAGGCAAAGAACTTGAGTGAGGGCTTGATTAGTTCTTTTGGTATTAAGTGGGCGAAATGAGTATTACTTTAACGGCGCTTGATTAATTGGTTAATTGTGATCGAGACCATAACGACATTAACAATTTTTTAACAATATTTTAAAAATATTTTTTCTACAACAAAAAAAATAATAATAAAAAAAATCAAAATATATCAGGAATTGTATCGTAAGAAACCGTTTGTTACGACAACTGTCCCTGCAAATTTTTGGTGTTGCAATTTCTTCAATTTCTGTCAACCAAATGAACTCAAAGAGTGAAAAATTATACACCAGTGGATGTAGCAGAGGCTGCAGATGCTGCGATTTCAAAATTCAAAACGCAAGACGTGAAAACCTACGCCCAATTTCAGACTTTGATCTAACTTTTCGATGTTGAAGTCAACTTTAAATGTAAGGAAAATGGATAAAATTATGTTACTTCTATATTTTTATTTTTTCATTTTGTTAACGTGTAAAACAAATCCAAAGTTTCTATTAAATTTTCTTTATTAAGTGAGCCAAAAAAAAACGATTTTTGAAAATTTTAATTTTTAGTACATGGTAATAAAAATTTTACTTGTAACTTTGACGGTTTTATTCTGAGCTTAAATTATGAAATTTATCCAAAAAAAACAGAATTTGAGATTGTACTACTAACCACTTTTTTTTAACTGTGCCAAATTACATAATATAAGATCAAAAAAAAGGTTTTAAAAAATTTTGATTTTTGGATGTGACAATTATTTTCAACAAATTTACAAATTAAATGTGAGGCCAATGCTGTCCAAATTTAGTTTTCAGTTAAGGTCGCCTGAAAATTCATTTTTAGTTGCACTTTACAGCAGTTTGTCGATTTAATTTTACCCAAATAATTATAAAATTGAGGATATCGGTATTATAATGTAATCAAAAAAATTAACGATAGATGACGCCACTCTAGTACGGACAAAAATGAAAGCGGTCAAAAAACGATCATTTTTCTGCCGTATTTGAGAACTAAAAATTCAGTTTTCAGTCGTCTGAAAATTAATTTTTTTTTAAAGTCGCCAAAAACAAATTTTCAATAAAATTTACAAAATTTCTAAATTTCATGCCATAACTTTGAGATTATTGACTTATTATTAACTATTACAATTAATTTTGGTGCTTTCAACTTTCTTTTTACCAAGAAAATTTCATATTAAACGTTAAATTTGAAAAATGATCCATAAACTCGTAATAAATTTCATAATTCAATTCTTTGGAGTCTTTGTTTACACTTTTTGGATTTTTTAGATTTATTCTTTATTTTGGTTTTCGTTTTTAGTATTAATTTAAGTCTTTCAATTCTTTTAATACAAGATTTACAAAATTTTGAGAGTCTTTTGAGTTTTTCTTTGTATTATTGGATTTGTATTTTGTAATCTTTTGAAGCATTTCTAAAATGTTTAATCTCTTTTTTTATTAACCCTTTGAATTTTTTGGATTCTATTGCGTTTTTTGTATTTGTGTATAGATTCTTTCGATTTTTTGGATTCTCTCCTTGAATTATTTTTATTTTTTTTTAATTCATTCTTTCAATTTTTCAGATCTAAATTTGAATTCTGATTTAGGATTATTGGATCTTTTCTTTGTAATCGTTAGTTACGTTCTTTGCATTCTTTAGATTCTTCTTTGAATTACTGCTTTGTGTTGACTGAATCATTTTACTGTTTTTATTGTTTTTTTCGAATCATTTAGTTTAGTTTGATTTATTTTTGGAAATTCTTTAAATTTTTAATATTCTTCATTTGCATTTTTTATATTCCTTTTTTGGATTATTTAGATGCCTTCTTCGAATTTTGATAATATCTGTGATTATGTTAGTTTTCTTTTACTTTTCTCTTTGGATTCGTTCTTTAGATTTTTATCATCTCTTTAAATTCTTTATTTGCAGGCTCAAAATGTGTTCATTTTATTGTTTAGATGTTTTTTTTTTTAATTCTTATTGGTATTTGTTTTGTATATTTTTTAGAAGTTTATTGAATTATATCAAGTTTTTTGTTTTGAATTGTTTAAACCTCGCTTTTTGATTTTCTAGATACTTATATTAGATTTTTTTGTTTTTTTCTTTGCTTCTTATGAATTTTTATGAATTTCTTTCCAGTTTTTTAGATTGTCATGATACTTTTTTTACATTCTTTAAATATCTCTTTTGAGTTTTTTCTTTTTTTTGGGCTTTTTTTTGTATTATTTGACCTCTTCTAAATTTGTGAAAATTGGATTTCCAAAATTTCGATAATTATATATTCTATATATTTTTTGGATTCTCTCTTAAAGTTATTTTTATTTTTTCTTTCAATTCTTCAGATGTAAATTTTGAATTCTGTTTTCGGATTGTTGGCTTTTTTTTCCAATCGTTATTTACGTTCTTTGCATTCTTTAAATTCTTCTTTGAATTATTGCTTTGTGTTTACTAAATCATTTTAATTTTTTTATTGTTTTTTCCGATTTTTTTAGTTTTGTTTGATTTATTTTTGTAAATTGTTTAAATTTCTGCTATTTTTATTAGTATTTTTTATATTTTAATTTTCAATTTCTTTGATTATGTTAGTTCATCTTTGCTTTTCTCTTCTTTGTTTGTTGGTCCATTCCATTTTTAGTGTGCCAAATTACAAAAAAGATTTTGAAAAATTTTAATTTTTTGGAGTAAAAAAAGTTCACAACTTTGGCAGTTTTAATGATAAAAAATTGTCTTCAACATGTTACTGTACATGTTAGATTACAGTATTTTAGACCAAAACAGAAAAATTTAGGAGTTAAAATAGTTATATGTGTACCAAGACCTAAAAGTGTTTTTTTTTTGCCGAACTTTATTTTAATGGCTGAGGCAATAATCGAGGCCAGAAAAAAGGCCAGGGCAAATTGGCACTTTTTGATCGTGTTCCACACAAGATTTTTTTTTTCATTACATTTACATTTGTGATTTATTTATCATTTATAACCACAGAATAATTGTAATTATTTATTGATCCTACAGAAAAGTTTATATTTTCTTCATTTACATTTGATGACCTAAAAACTCGTAATAAATTTAACACCAATTCAGTGAACTTTGCGAACTTTACGTAAGTAAGAAAAGGATTAATGATCATTTTGACCTTATTTAGTTCGTCCCTTTTCTATTATATCCATGTACGTTTGTTGGTTGATATTGTACATATTTGCATCGTCAAGAGTGCTGCGCCCTGAATTAAAGGGATCCAAACCCATTTTAATTAATTTGTTGCCCACATACCCTTGTAGATTATTCAGTTGAGAGTTGCTTGTGGCTAAAACGTTATACATATTTGTAGAATTTATAGAGAAGGACGAGCATTGCTAATTTGTTCGTTCTATTTGGAAAACACAAATGTGAATTGTATTTTGCTGGCACTGCTGAATCTGAATCTGTTGAAAGGCAATGACTAATTTTCGAACGGCCCGGAAATAGTTTTGTAATCGGACTTTTATTGTGTTAATTCTCTTTGTAATTACAGTTCGCAGCATTATTAACAAAGCCTATTAATACAAAGCATCAGTAATAAAGATGTAAATTATCGGGCGAAGCGTTTCAAATTAGCACTCGTCGTTCTACTTTCAGACCATAAAGCAACGACGACAACAGAAAGATAAAATAAGAGAATTTAGTTGTTTGCACAAAAAGTGATGAGATGCTATTTACTGGTCTTTTCAAAGACGAAAAATAAAAAAAAAAATTAAATCGTTCAGAAATCGAGGCCATTAATTAATGTTTGTTATAAAAGAAACGCTGTTCTGTAAAAATGCACGAGAAAAAAGATGGTCAAAAACACATCGTTCTGTGAGTCATAATTTCGGAGTTATCAAGGTTTATATCTACATTAAAAATTAACTAACCGCAACTTTAAACACTTTTAATTCGATTATTTATTGATCGATGTAAAAAATTCGTACTATTTAATTATGCCTGAAATTCTGCGTAAAATGAGCACCAACAGTTTGACTTTGCTTAGCAAATAAGCGAGACGTCGACCGGAATAGATTTAGAAACATATTTTTTTTGAAAAAAAAATCAAATTTCAAATTCGAGAAATGTAATATAATAATTGTCATTTTTTCAAGGGCAAAAAAACTAGGTAAAAACCGCACTTTTTTATTTGGCTTAGTCTCGGAGTTTACAATCCGCAACTTTAAACACTTCTAATTCAGTTATTTATTGGCGTACGTAAAAAGTTGCACCAATAAATTTAGAAATATACTTTTTGAAAAATGTCAAAATTCAAATTGAGATATTTTATATACGATTCTTATTCTACAAAAAAGAAGAAAAAGGATGGTAAAAATGGCATCTTTCTATCTGTCATAGTTTTGGAGTTATCAAAGTTTATACATATAGAAACTAAAAATTCACTAACCGCAACTTTATACGCTTCTAATTCTTTTGTTTATAGATGTACGCAAAAATTCGCGCAGAGTTTTGGATTTCCCTTGAAATCCTGCGTAAAATAAGCACTAATAGTTTAACTTTGCTCACCAAATAAGCGATTGATCGACAGAAATTAATTTAGAAACAGAATTTTTCAAAAAAAAATTAAATTTCAAAATCGGAACATGTAATATATGATTCTTATTCTCCCAAGGTCAAAAAAACGATGATAAAAACCGCACCTTTCTTTTGATCTGTCATAGTTTTACAAAAAACTAATTTAAAAATACATAGAAAAAATCAATAAATTCTCAAAATTTTGTAAATTTTGTATTAAAAGAATTTAAAGACTTAAAATAATACCAAAAACAAAGTCCAAAAATAAAGAATAAATCTAAAGAATCCAAAGAATTTGAAAAAAAATTTAAAGAGCATCCAAAGAAATCAAACGAAACTAAAAAAAAACGAAAAATGCAAAAAGAACTAAAATTATTCAGTAAACCCAAAGCAATAACTCAAAAGAAGCATCTTAAGAATTCAAAGAACGAAACTGAAGAATGAACAAAAGATCCAACAAGCCGAAAACAGAATTCAAAGGTTACATATTAAAAATTGAAAGAACGAATTCAAAAAATGCAAAAACAAATTTAAAATAATTCAAAAATAAAATTAAAAAAATCCCAAGAGAGGATGCTAAAGTTTTAAAGAACGAATCAAAAGAAAAAAGCAAATAAATCCAAAGAAAGAATTCAAAAATTTCAAAAACCCAGAAGCCCAAAAAAAAAGAAAAAACAAAAGAGACATCTAAAGAATGTAAAAAAAGTATCCTGAAAATCCAAAAGAAGGGTTCAAACAATCCAAAGAAAAAATTTGATATAATTCAAAGAACTTCTCAAAAATATAAAAAACAAATACCTACTAATAATACAAAGTAAGAATTTAAAAGAAGCATCTAAAGAATAGAATGAACAAATCTTAAGCCTGCAAATAAAGAATTTAAAGAAATGATAAAAGCTAAAAAACGAATCTAAAGAGAAAAGCAAAAAAGAACTAACATAATTAATCAAAGAAATTATCAAAATTCGAAGAAGGCATCTAAATAATCCAAAAATAAAAATGCATAAAATGCATAAAAAATGCAAATAAAAATACCAAAAATTTAAAGAATTTACAAAAATATATCAAACAAAAGTAAAATATTCGAAAAAAACAATAAAAAAATTTAAATGACTAAGTAAACACAAAGCAATAGTTCAAAAAAGAATCAAAAAAATGCAAAGAACGTAACTAACGATTGCAAAGAAAAAATCCAACAATAGGAAAACAGATCTCAAAATTTACATCTGAAGAATTGAAAAAATGAATTCAAAGAAAAAATAAAAATAATTTAAAGAGAGAATCCAAAAAATATAAAGAATCTAAACAACAAATAGAAAAAAATGCAAAAAAATCCAAAGAATTCAAAGAGTTAAAAAAGAAACCCATTAAATATTTCAGAAATGCTTCAAAAGATTCCAAAAAACGAATCTAAGAATACAAAGAATGAATCAATAGAATCCTAAAAATCCTAAAAGAAAATTTAAAGAAACCTTTTAATTAATAAACAAAAGAATCAAAATAATCCAAAATCAATCAATTTTGACAAGATTACTAATTTAGATTTATTTCTTACTGTGACAAATTTTAAGAAAAACGATGATAAAAACCGTGTCTTTCTATCTGTCATAGTTTCAGAGACATAAAGCTTCAAAAATTGAAAAAAGTATCCTTAATCATAAGGTATCATCTAACGAAAAATTTTTGATTAGATGAAAAATTAAAATTTGAAAATGAATTGAAAATTTTGCACCATTAAACAAGTCAAAATAACTAGCATCGCCTAATTTCGCCTTTTTAGCGTCATTAACACTGTCAAAGCTATGAAATTTAACAAAAACTTGGAAATTTTGGAGTGACTTTTACAATAAAATTTTTTGAAATGATTCTTTGTTGGCCTAAATCGCCAAAATTAAAATGCTTGATAAAAATAATTATAGATATTATGACAAAAATAATTGTGAATAAAACAGTATACAAACCTCGAAATTTTTTTCCGCCTACAAAATTTTCCAGTTAAGCATAGAATCGCATTGAACAGATTGATTTTAAAACAGAAGCGAAAAAAAAATCACGGCTTCATTAACATCAAGCTGTAATGGATTTTTTCCGTCTCTATTTTACAATCGCCCTGTATTATACAAAATTATTAAAGCAATCTGCCGGACCGAACACTTGTAAGTTTTGAATTATCGAGGAACGAATATTGACCCAGAAGTAATTACAGCTTCTGAGGAAGTCCTCGCCCTGAATGCACGTTAATTCCAATGAATATTTTGTTGGTAATTCGGGGCACAAATTCAATCATTTGTCGTGAAGTTGGGCATACCGACGAGAAATTCGAAACGACCGGCAAACTTAATTTTGCCTAAAGCGAGAGTGCTCAAATATGAATTAAAGTTTGAATGGCGTCACACCTAGGAGGATCTGAAAGAAAATAACTTCGAATTAACAGAATTCTTTTGAATTTTCTCACAAAATTTGGCGAAGCACAGCTCGCTTCGCTCGCCATTTGCGCATAGAATCGATGAATTTATTGTAGCGCAGCAAATTACCGGCCACGCTATACGTTTTCTGCTTAATTAAAATTTAAATAAAAGTGGTAAATTTTTGTCGATTTTGAATTTTCTCACAAAATTTGGCGAAGCACAGCTCGCTTCGCTCGCCGTTTGCGCATGGAATCGATGGATTTCTTGTAGCGCAACAAATTACCGGTCACGCTATACGTTTCCTGCTCAATTAAAATTCAAATAAAAATTGCAACTTTTTGTCGATTTTGAATTTTCTCACAAAATTTGGCGAAGCACAGCTCGCTTCGCTCGCCGTTTGCGCATGGAATCGATGAATTTCTTGTAGCGCAACAAATTACTGGCCACATTAAACGTTTTATGCTTAATTAAAATTCAAATAAAAGTGGTAAATTTTTAAAAATTTGGCGAAGCACAGCTCGCTTCGCTCGCCGTTTGCGCATGGAATCGATGAATTTCTTGTAGCGCAACAAATTACCGGCGCCGCTATACGTTTCCTGCTTAATTAAAATAAAAATAAAAGTGGTAACTTTTTGTCAATTTTTAATTTTCTCACAAAATTTGGCGAAGCACAGCTCGCTTCGCTCGCCGTTGGCGCATGGAATCGATGAATTTCTTGTAGCGCAACAAATTACCGGCGCCGCTATACGTTTCCTGCTTAATTAAAATAAAAATAAAAGTGGTAACTTTTTGTCGATTTTGAATTTTCTCACAAAATTTGGCGAAGCACAGCTCGCTTCGCTCGCCGTTGGCGCATGGAATCGATGAATTTCTTGTAGCGCAACAAATTACCGGCCACATTAAACGTTTTATGCTTAATTAAAATTCAAATAAAAGTGGTAATTTTTTAAAAATTTGGCGAAGCACAGCTCGCTTCGCTCGCCGTTTGCGCATGGAATCGATGAATTTCTTGTAGCGCAACAAATTACCGGCCACGCTATACGTCTCTTGCTTAAATAAAATTCAAATAAAAGTGGTAACTTTTTGTATATTTTGAATTTTCTCACAAAATTTGGCGAAGCACAGCTCGCTTCGCTCGCCGTTTGAGCATGGAATCGATGAATTTCTTGTAGCGCAACAAATTACCGGCCACATTAAACGTTTTATGCTTAATTAAAATTCAAATAAAAGTGGTAAATTTTTAAAAAGTTGGCGAAGCACAGCTCGCTTCGCTCGCCGTTTGCGCATGGAATCGATGAATTTCTTGTAGCGCAACAAATTACCGGCGCCGCTATAGTTTCCTGCTTAATTAAAATAAAAATAAAAGTGGTAACTTTTTGTCGATTTTTAATTTTCTCACAAAATTTGGCGAAGCACAGCTCGCTTCGCTCGCCGTTGGCGCATGGAATCGATGAATTTCTTGTAGCGCAACAAATTACCGGCGCCGCTATACGTTTCCTGCTTAATTAAAATAAAAATAAAAGTGGTAACTTTTTGTCGATTTTGAATTTTCTCACAAAATTTGGCGAAGCACAGCTCGCTTCGCTCGCCGTTGGCGCATGGAATCGATGAATTTCTTGTAGCGCAACAAATTACTGGCCACATTAAACGTTTTATGCTTAATTAAAATTCAAATAAAAGTGGTAATTTTTTAAAAATTTGGCGAAGCACAGCTCGCTTCGCTCGCCGTTTGCGCATGGAATCGATGAATTTCTTGTAGCGCAACAAATTACCGGCCACGCTATACGTCTCTTGCTTAAATAAAATTCAAATAAAAGTGGTAACTTTTTGTATATTTTGAATTTTCTCACAAAATTTGGCGAAGCACAGCTCGCTTCGCTCGCCGTTTGAGCATGGAATCGATGAATTTCTTGTAGCGCAACAAATTACCGGCCACATTAAACGTTTTATGCTTAATTAAAATTCAAATAAAAGTGGTAATTTTTTTAAAATTTGGCGAAGCACAGCTCGCTTCGCTCGCCGTTTGCGCATGGAATCGATGAATTTCTTGTAGCGCAACAAATTACCGGCCACGCTATACGTCTCTTGCTTAAATAAAATTCAAATAAAAGTGGTAACTTTTTGTATATTTTGAATTTTCTCACAAAATTTGGCGAAGCACAGCTCGCTTCGCTCGCCGTTTGAGCATGGAATCGATGAATTTCTTGTAGCGCAACAAATTACCGGCCACATTAAACGTTTTATGCTTAATTAAAATTCAAATAAAAGTGGTAAATTTTTAAAAAGTTGGCGAAGCACAGCTCGCTTCGCTCGCCGTTTGCGCATGGAATCGATGAATTTCTTGTAGCGCAACAAATTACCGGCGCCGCTATAGTTTCCTGCTTAATTAAAATAAAAATAAAAGTGGTAACTTTTTGTCGATTTTTAATTTTCTCACAAAATTTGGCGAAGCACAGCTCGCTTCGCTCGCCGTTGGCGCATGGAATCGATGAATTTCTTGTAGCGCAACAAATTACCGGCGCCGCTATACGTTTCCTGCTTAATTAAAATAAAAATAAAAGTGGTAACTTTTTGTCGATTTTGAATTTTCTCACAAAATTTGGCGAAGCACAGCTCGCTTCGCTCGCCGTTGGCGCATGGAATCGATGAATTTCTTGTAGCGCAACAAATTACTGGCCACATTAAACGTTTTATGCTTAATTAAAATTCAAATAAAAGTGGTAATTTTTTAAAAATTTGGCGAAGCACAGCTCGCTTCGCTCGCCGTTTGCGCATGGAATCGATGAATTTCTTGTAGCGCAACAAATTACCGGCCACGCTATACGTCTCTTGCTTAAATAAAATTCAAATAAAAGTGGTAACTTTTTGTATATTTTGAATTTTCTCACAAAATTTGGCGAAGCACAGCTCGCTTCGCTCGCCGTTTGAGCATGGAATCGATGAATTTCTTGTAGCGCAACAAATTACCGGCCACATTAAGCGTTTTATGCTTAATTAAAATTCAAATAAAAGTGGTAAATTTTTAAAAATTTGGCGAAGCACAGCTCGCTTCGCTCGCCGTTTGCGCATGGAATCGATGAATTTCTTGTAGCGCAACAAATTACCGGCGCCGCTATAGTTTCCTGCTTAATTAAAATAAAAATAAAAGTGGTAACTTTTTGTCGATTTTTAATTTTCTCACAAAATTTGGCGAAGCACAGCTCGCTTCGCTCGCCGTTTGCGCATGGAATCAATGAATTTCTTGTAGCGCAACAAATTACCGGCCACACTAAACGTTTTCTCCTTAATTAAAATTCAATTAAAAGTGGTAACTTTTTCTCGATTTTGAATTTTCTGACAAAATTTGGCAAATCACAGCTCGCTTCGCTCGCCGTTTGCGAATGGAATCGATGAATTTCTTGTAGCGCAACAAATTACCGGCGCCGCTATACGTTTCCTGCTTAATTAAAATAAAAATAAAAGTGGTAACTTTTTGTCGATTTTGAATTTTCTCACAAAATTTGGCGAAGCACAGCTCGCTTCGCTCGCCGTTTGAGCATGGAATCGATGAATTTCTTGTAGCGCAACAAATTACCGGCCACATTAAACGTTTTATGCTTAATTAAAATTCAAATAAAAGTGGTAAATTTTTAAAAATTTGGCGAAGCACAGCTCGCTTCGCTCGCCGTTTGCGCATGGAATCGATGAATTTCTTGTAGCGCAACAAATTACCGGCGCCGCTATAGTTTCCTGCTTAATTAAAATAAAAATAAAAGTGGTAACTTTTTGTCGATTTTTAATTTTCTCACAAAATTTGGCGAAGCACAGCTCGCTTCGCTCGCCGTTTGCGCATGGAATCAATGAATTTCTTGTAGCGCAACAAATTACCGGCCACACTAAACGTTTTCTCCTTAATTAAAATTCAATTAAAAGTGGTAACTTTTTCTCGATTTTGAATTTTCTGACAAAATTTGGCAAATCACAGCTCGCTTCTCTTGCCGTTTGCGAATGGAATCGATGAATTTCTTGTAGCGCAACAAATTACCGGCGCCGCTATACGTTTCCTGCTTAATTAAAATAAAAATAAAAGTGGTAACTTTTTGTCGATTTTGAATTTTCTCACAAAATTTGGCGAAGCACAGCTCGCTTCGCTCGCCGTTGGCGCATGGAATCGATGAATTTCTTGTAGCGCAACAAATTACCGGCCACGCTATACGTTTCCTGCTTAATTAAAATTCAATAAAAGTGGTAACTTTTTGTCGCTTATCCTTATTTAAAATTTTAATTGCTGACAGTTTTAATTCAGCAAGTGCGTTGCAAAAAGGATGCAAATGAAAAATGCTCCAATTTAATATTAATCCGGCGCGTTTAATCTTCCTAAAAGGGTTGCGTGAAGACAGTGGCCTTAATGGAAAATTAAAATGTCTGACAGCGTGCAGTTCACTTGGAAAAATGTAGATTACATTGAGAACGGCAATTAGACGATTTTATTGACCATTTAGATTATCTTAATGGTGGAGGCTCAGTTTGAAATAAATTGGGCGAACATAGCCAATTTCCGTTTTTAATTGCCTCTGGCAAGGTGTCGATGAAGCATTGCCTGTCCCTTTTTGATATTTCCGGTGGGTAAATAACGAAATAGGAGAACAATGAAGCTAACTCAAAGTTATGGCGCTAATAAGTGGAGATAAATTTAAACCAGTTAGAGCATTAGCGCCGTGAAATAATTAAATTAACTGCGGATCGCGGATGCTAATATAAACTGACATTTTACGGAAGAATGAAGCGACGTTAAATTATAGAGAATAGAGAAAATTAATACACTTTCTGAAAGCTGAGAAAAAGTTGCGGTATTGTCTTACAATTCTCTCGCCGTTCAAACTTTAATTTATCTTTGAGCGCGAGTAACGCCCACGGGCTGTTATGATTCATAACTTCCGAGGTATCATGTAAAGTGATCTTCATTTCTACAGTGCACAATCGAAAATTTTGACAAAAAACGCAAAGACAAAGTTAAAATAATTCAAAAAGAAAATTCAAAAAATCCAAGGAACGAATTACAAGAAAACAGCAAAAGAATCCAAAGAATGGAAGCAAAAATATAAGAAATCTATAATTATCGAAATTTTGGAATTCCACTAATCAAAAATTTAGAAAAGTTCAAATAATACAAAAAGAAGCCCAAAAAAATCTGACAGAGACATCTAAAAGATGTAAAAAAAAGTATCATGAAAATCCAAAAGAGAGGTTCAAACAATTCAAAAGAAAAAACTTGATATAATTCAATGAACTTTTAAAAAATATAAAAAACAAATACTAATAATACAAAGTAAGAATTTAATAGAAGCATTTAAAGAATAGAAAAAACGAATCTTAAGCCTGCAAATAAAGAATTTAAAGAAATGATAAAAAGCTAAAGAAGAGAAAAGCAAAGACGAACTAACATAATCAAAGAAATTATCAAAATTCAAAAAAAGCATCTAAAGAATCTAAAAAAAAATATAAAAAATACAAATAAAGAATAGCAGAAATTTAAACAATTTACAAAACTAAAATATTTCAAAAAAAAATCTAAAGAATGCAAAGAACGTAAATAACGATTGGAAAGGAAAAACCCAACAATCCGAAAACAGAATTCAAAATTTACATCTGAAGAATTGAAAGAAATAATAAAAATGAATTAAGGAGAAAATCCAAAAAATATAAAGAATCTATAATTATCGAAATTTTGGAATTCCAATATTTACAAATTTAGAAGAGGTCAAATAATACAAAAAAAAATCCGAAAAAGACATCTAAAGAATGTAAAAAAGTATCATAAAAATCTAAAAAACTGGAAAAAAATTTATAAAAATTCATAGGAAGTAAAGAAAAAAACAACAAAATCTAATATAAGTATCTACAAAATCCAAAAGAGAGGTTCAAACAATTCAAAAGAAAAAACTTGATATAATTCAATGAACTTCTAAAATATATACAAAACAAATACTAATAATACAAAGTAAGAATTAAAAAAACAACTAAAGAATAAAATGAACAAATCTTGAGCCTGCAAATAAAGAATTTAAAAAGATGATAAAAATCGAAAGAACGAATCCAAAGAGAAAAGCAAAGGAGAACTAACTTATAAAATCATAGAAATTATCAAAATTCGAAGAAGGCATCTAAATAATCCAAAAAAGGAATATAAAAAATGCAAATAAAGAATATTAAAAATTTAAAAAATTTACAAAAATAAAAAAATTGAAAAAAAACAATAAAAAATTTAAATGACTCAGTCAACACAAAGCAATAATTCAAAGAAGAATCTAAAAAATGCAAAGAACGTAACTAACGATTACAAAGAAAAGATCCATTAATCCGAAATCAGAATTCAAATTTACATCTGAAGAATTGAAAGAATGAACTCAAAGAAACAATAAAAATAATTCAAAGAGAGAATCCAAAAAATATAAAGAATCAAAATACAAATAGAAAAAAAACGCAGAAGAATCCAAAGAATTCAAAAAGTTAACACGCCCGAAGAAAGACATTAAATATTTCCGAAATGCTTTCATCAAAAGATTACAAAAAACGAGTCTCAAAATTTTGTAAATCTTGTATTAAAAGAATTTAAAGACGTAATAATACTAAAAACAAAGTCCAAAAATAAAGAATTACTCTAAAAAATGAAAAAAGTGTAAACAAAGAATCCAAAGAATTTGAAAAAGGAATTCGAAAGAAACTCATAAAAATTGAAAAAAAGTAAAGAAAAAATTTACATAATTGAATAAAAATATCCGAACAATACAAAAGAAGTTTGTTAAGGATCTAATCTAAGGGTCGAAAGAATAGAAAGAAAAGATTAGATAAATTGCAGAGAAAAAAATTCGAAAGAATCTAACAAAGTCCCAAATATACAAAGAAATAATCAATAAAATAAAAAGTGCAAAACTAAAGAATGTACAGATCCAAAGAATACGAAAAAATAATTCAATGTAAGCATCTTAAGAATAGAAAAAACGCGAAGAGTTAAGTTGCGAGAATTTAAGGAACGAATCTAAAACAAAGCAAAAGAATTTAAAGAAAATTAAAATAAAACAAAGAAAAATCAAAGGAAGAGTTGAAAAAAACCAAAAAGACAAATAAAAAATCAATAATTCTCGAAATTTTGAAAATCTTTTATTAAAAAGTTAAAATAATACTAAAAACCAAGCCCAAAAACAAAGAAAGAATCCGAGGGAAAGATCAAAAAAATCTAAAAAATACAAATAAAAAACCCAAGAAAATTCCAAAAGAAAATTCGAAAAAAACTCCTAACAATTAAAAGAAAGCAAAAACAAAACAAACAAAAAAACTAATAAAAGTATCCAGATTATTCAAAAAAAGAACAAATCTAAAAAATGTAAAGAAAGGACGAAAAAATAATTTAAAGGAAACATCTAAAGAATAGAAAGAACGAATTTAAAGAATTCAAAGAAAAAATGTGGAGTGTCTAAGGAGCGAATTCAGAGAGAAAACCAAAACACTACATTTAAAGAAAGACTACAAAAATATTCATAGAGTTAAAAACATCCAAAAATAATGCTAAAAATTAATAATAAATAATAAATGAAATTACAAGAAACAATTCCAATAGTTCTAAAAATTCTTCTAAAAACGATTCCTAACAATACAAAGAATGAATCAATAGAATGCTAAGAATCCAAACAAAAATTAAAATAAATAATCCAAAATCAATCGATTCTGACAAGATTACCAATTTAGATTTATTTCTTACTGTGACAAATTTCAAAATTAAAGAGCAGAAGCGACTAATTTAAGATTTTTTTTTGACTTAGCCTATAATTGGCGATAGTTTTTATTAACAGTTGTAACTCTGGCAAATTTTACACTGCAATAGTTAAATTTGGAGAAGTTAGACTATTTGGAGTTGACTTGCACAATTTAAGGCCAAACAAGATAAATTAAAAAAACAAACTCTTAAAATAAACCAAAAAAAATAGTAGACAATTCTACTATCTAAAATTGCCTTTCCACATTTACTAAAAAAATCACCACAAGAAGTGACACCAATTTTAAACAAGTAAAATTTTCAATGTCTTTGATTTTTTGACCGCGATGATATATGATATATTTTCTAAAATCTTTATTTCTAGTCCAACCATTTTGCATGTTGGCACAGCTAATGAACACTTTAGAAGTAATAACCTTGCCAAATTTGATTGTCATAACTTAATAACAAACAAAGATACAAATTTTAATAAACAAAGTTGAAAATTTCTGATTCGTCCTAAAATGAAATTTTCTAAAATCTGTATTTCTTGTTCAAAAATTTTGTACTTTGACACAGGTTAATTAACAGTCTAGGAATAATAACCTCGTCTAATTTGATTGTCATAAATTGAAAACCATAAAAAGATACGAATATTAATAAAAAAATAAAAATTTTTGGTTCGTCCTAAAATGAAAATTTTTTAAAATTGTTATTTTTTGTTCTAAAATTTTGTAATTTAGCACAGTTAATTAACACTTTAGGAATTATAACCTCGTCAAATTTCGTTGTCATAACTTAAAAAGTAACAAGATACAAATTTTAGAGTAAAAAAAGTTGAAAATTTCTGATTCGTCTTAAAATGAAATTTTCTAAAATCTGTATTTCTTGTTCAAAAATTTTGTATTTTGGCACAGGTTAATTAACAGTATAGGAATAATAACCTCGTCAAATTTGATTGATATAAATTGAAAATCATGAAAGATACGAATATTAATAAAAGAAATAAAAATTTTTGTTTCGTCCTGAAATGAAATTTTTTTAAAATCGTTATTTTTTGTTCTAAAATTTTGTAATTTACCACAGTTAATTAGCACTTTAGGAATTATAACCTCGTCAAATTTCGTTGTCATAACTTAAAAAGTAACAAGATACAAATTTTAGTGTAAAAAAAGTCGAAAATTTCTGATTCATTCTAAAATGAAATTTTCTAGAATCTGTATTTCTTGTTCAAAAATTTTGTATTTTGGCACAGGTTAATTAACAGTATAGGAATAATAACCTCGTCAAATTTGATTGATATAAATTGAAAACCATGAAAGATACGAATATTAATAAAAGAAATTTTTGGTTCGTCCTGAAATGTAAACTTTTTAAAATTGTTATTTTTTGTTCTAAAATTTTGTAATTTAGCACAGTTAATTAACACTTTAGGAATTATAACCTCGTCAAATTTCGTTGTCATAACTTAAAAAGTAACAAGATACAAATTTTAGTGTAAAAAAAGTCGAAAATTTCTGATTCATTCTAAAATGAAATTTTCTAGAATCTGTATTTCTTGTTCAAAAATTTTGTATTTTGGCACAGGTTAATTAACAGTATAGGAATAATAACCTCGTCAAATTTGATTGATATAAATTGAAAACCATGAAAGATACGAATATTAATAAAAGAAATTTTTGGTTCGTCCTGAAATGTAAACTTTTTAAAATTGTTATTTTTTGTTCTAAAATTTTGTAATTTAGCACAGTTAATTAACACTTTAGGAATTATAACCTCGTCAAATTTCGTTGTCATAACTTAAAAAGTAACAAGATACAAATTTTAGTGTAAAAAAAGTCGAAAATTTCTGATTCATTCTAAAATGAAATTTTCTAAAATCTGTATTTCTTGTTCAAAAATTTTGTATTTTGGCACAGGTTAATTAACAGTCTAGGAATAATAACCTCGTCTAATTTGATTGTCATAAATTGAAAACCATGAAAGATACGAATATTAATAAAAAAATAAAAATTTTTGGTTCGTCCTGAAATGAAAATTTTTTAAAATTGTTATTTTTTGTTCTAAAATTTTGTAATTTAGCACAGTTAATTAACACTTTAGGAATTATAACCTCGTCAAATTTCGTTGTCATAACTTAAAAATTAACAAAGATACAAATTTTAGTGAAAAAAAAGTTTAAAATTTTTGATTCGTCCTAAAATAAAATTTTCTAAAATCTCTATTTTGTGATATAATATCAAAATGTCAATTTTTTTTTATCGGACGCCCCTTGACACTTTTTCCGCCTAAATTTAGCATCTCGCCCGTTCACACCATAACGAACTAGAATTAAGGACAAAATACAAGCTGTCGAGATTAACGAAAATGTTTGGAATCTTTCCAGTCGCTTGGATGTGGAACGAAATTACGCAAAATAATTAATTCAAACAACTGTTTACCACATTATTCGCCACAATGTTTATTCAGGTTATCTCATATGTTTCCATCAACCTAAACCGAGCTTTAAACTGTAAAACATCACCAGCAGCATTAGCGAGAAAATGTTTTTTTAAGGATTAAATCATCATAAGCGCGAATTTGTAACTGATGATACAAAACATCGTTGAGTGCGCGCAAGGACGCGAAAGCTTTCAAACCATTAAACTTGAAAACTTTTACAGGTATTCTTAGGCTTTCTTTAATAAAATTACGGAAACTTCAAATTGATTATGTTGCGTAACTCACTTTGGCCGGAATTACTAGTTATTAATGTATCTAGGAAGTTGGTGAGATGATAATGCCCGATAGGTGTCATTGAATATCATTTCTTTAACTTTTAAAATTGCTAGTTACTAATTTATAATTTACTATAATTGAACCCTCAAATTGGTAAAAATTGACGTAAATTACAAAAAAGTGAGTTTTCCTGAAGTTAACATTAACTTGCTAATTACTAATTTAATTAGTGTTTTGGTTTTATTTTTTTCACGTTTTCTAATATTAGTTTAGTAAATTTTCTATTTTTAATTATTATTTCTGTCTTTCATTTGTTCAATTTCTTAAAAGAGAATTATGAAGTTTGTCTCTTAATTACAATTTCTAATCACTCCAATTTTTAATTTTTAGTGGAAATTGTTCTTTAAATTTCTATTTAATAATTTAGTGTAATTAAACTAAATTTAAATTTAAAGTAAAATTTGTCATAAAAAACTTGAAATTCTAAATCTTAGATAATAATAAGTCTTATCTAAGTCACCGGTTCTAGTTCAATTACTATTTAGTAACTTAATTTAAATGTTTTACGTTTTTGTTATACAATTTCTAGTTTTTGATTACTTTTTAATCATATCTACATCCTCTTAATTGGCACTAGAATTTCCAGAAATTTAATAAAACAAAACCTTTGTAATTGCTAATTGATAATGTAGGAGTAATTATAAGTAAATTCTCCCTCCAATTTTAATTTATTTTAAATAAGTTAAGTAAAAAAGTTCTTGCTCTTTTAATTTCCAATTCACTTAAGAAGTACAAACTTCTATTCTGAAATTTTAATTAAAGTTTTTAGTTTCTTTAGTTATTAAATTAATTCGGACTTTCAATTGGTTAAATACTTTGTAATCACTTCTAATTAGTACTTCCAATTACCAACTTTCAATTACTTTAAGATACTGTGTTTTTCACTATGCCATTTTTAATAATTTTAATTCTAATTAATAGCTTTGCCCTAATTAATATTTTCTCAATGATTTTCAACCTCTAATTTCGTCGTTTGGCGTGTTTACTTTTGAATTTTCCAATTTCTAATGTTGAATTGTATGTTCTAAATTTGACTCTCATATTAATAATCGTTTTAAATTTTTAGTTTTCCGAAATTATTAATTTCTGCTTAACTTGAATTTTACGGTTTATAGTAAATTTATTAATTAATTTTAGCGTATTATTAAATTTTTTTTTTCGATTCAGATAAATTATTTATGTGCATATTTTATTGCGCTCCGTAATTAATTCAGTATTAAATGGTAATTTGGGAAAAATTACCATTTCGCTGTAGAGCATTTATAAAAAAAATTTTAGCTCTTTTAATAAAAAATTTTCAAAATTTCGAGAATTTATTGATTTTGTATTTGTCTTTTTGGATTTTTTTTTGGATTGTTTTGAAGCATCTCTGAAATATTAACATTTATTATTATTATATTCTTTCAATGCTTACATTGAATTATTTTTTCGTATTCTTTAGATCTATCTGTACATTCTTTAGTTTTGTACTTTCTATTTTATTGATTATTTCTTTGTGTATTTGGGACTTTGTTAGATTTTTTCGATTTTTTTTCTTTGAATTTTATCTATTCTTTTCTCTCTATTTTTTCGACCCTTTGTTTAGGTTCTTTTAATTCGCTTATTAAATACTTAACAAACTTCTTTTGGATTTTCTGGATATTTTATTGAATTATTTGAATTTTTTCTTTACTTTCTTTCAATTTTTAGGAGTTTTTCCCGAATCCCTTTTTCAAATTCTTTAAATTCTTTGTTTACACTTTTTGAATTCTTTAGATTCATCCTTTATTTTTGGAAATTTTTTGGAAAAATTATGTTTCAAAATTAATTTTTGTCGATAAATCGCATTTATAAAATCCAAACAGGAATTTACAAAAAATTACATCAGGCTGTAATTATAGCTAAACTTACTTTGGAAGTCACAAATCATGATTCAAAAAAGTTTTAAAAATTAAATAAAATTTTATTTTATTATTTCTTCAATTTCTTAAAAAAGAATTATAAATTTTGTCTCTTAATTACAATTTCTAATCACTCCATTTTTTTCATTTTTAGTGAAAATTCTTCTTTGCATTTCTATTTAATAATCTATTGTAATTAAACTAAATTTAAATTTAAAGTAAAATTTGTCATAAAAAAATTAAAATTCTAAATCTTAGATGATAATAATAAGTCTTAATTACACTGACTTATTAATTGCAAATTTAATAATTAGTCCACCGTCCTAGTTCAATTACTATTTAGTAACTTAATTTAAATATTTCACGTTCTTGTTATAAAATTTCTAGTTTTTGATTACTTTTTAATTATATCTACATCCTCTTAATTGGCACTAGAATTTCCAGAAATTCAATAAAACTAAACCTTTGAAATTGCTAATTGATAATGTAGGAGTAATTTATAAGTAATTTCAATTTTAATTTATTTTCAATAAGCTAAATAAAAAAGTTCTTGCTTTTTCAATATTCACTTGAGATGTACAAATTTCTATACCGAAATTTTAATTAAAGTTTTTAGTTTCTTCAGTTATTAAATTAATTCGGACTTTCAATTGGTTAAATACTTTGTAACCACTTTTAATTAGTGCTTCCAATTCTCAACTTTTAATTACTTTAGGATACTGTTTTTTTTTCACTATGCCATTTTTAATAATTTTAATTCTAATTAATGGTTTTGCCCTAATTATTATTTTCTCGACGATTTTTAACCTCTAATTTCGTCGTTTGGCGTGTTTACTTTTGAATTTTCCAATTTCTAATGTTGAATTTTATGTTCTAAATTAGACTTTCATATTAATAATCGTTTTTAATTTTTAGCTTTCCAAAATTACTAATTTCTGCTTAACTTGAATTTTACGGTTTGTAGTAAATTTATTAATTCATTTTAGCGTATTATTAAAGATTTTATATATATTTGATTCAAATAGATTATTTATTGCGCTCCGCAATTAATTCAGTACTAAATGGTAAATAGTGAAAAATTATCAACCCCACCTTGTTAACCTGACCTGACCTGACACGACCATAATGCTGTCATGGACCTGACGTAAGTGACTTTTCGCCCACGTTTTGTCCATTTGACTTGTTATTTAAATGCAAATCTTATTAAAAGAGATAAGTGCCCAGTGTTATATAAAGAACGTGCAGTTTCTGGCAAACTCTTCGACATAAACTGCAATAATGTTGCCACTACCGCCTAGAAACACTAAAATTAAAGCAAGAATGCACTTCCTCCTTTTAATGCTCCAATAAATTTAATTGTTCTTACATTGTAGTGTCATTAAGCAATTTTACTTTTTGTTTTCGGTTTTCCTTCCATAGAAGAGTAAAATTAGACACGTTTCTTAAAAAAGAACGCTTCGCCAAGCCTCTCTGAAAATTACGCAAGATCCGGACTTTGTGAAATCCGTACTGACTAGCTTCAGTTTAGACGTGACGTGAAATCGAAAGCAACTTGCAATAAAATCGAATCCAGTTCCTTTATATTTGCATTTGGAAATAACCTTTGGAATAGTAAGTGGGGCTAAACTTGATTAAAAACAAATTTCTTGCAGGCTTTTAATTTTTAATCTGTCCGATTGCACGGGATTTTCATTAAAAATGCTCTGGCATTGACTGTTGAAATGTACTTCTATTAGTCCCAAATTTTTATTAAAAGTTAAGTTAGTTTATTGCTATTTTGAAGTTTTTGTTAATAATTATTAATTCTACTTAATTTTTAAAACTGTTTTTAATCATGACTTACCACTTCCAAAGTAAGTTTAGCTGTAATTACAGCCTGATGTAATTTTTTGTAAATTCCTGTAAATGCGATTTATCGACAAAAATTAATTTTAAAACATATTTTTTCCAAAAAATATCCAAAAACAAAGTCCAAAATAATAATAATAAATGTTAATATTTCAGAGATGCTTCAAAACAATCCAAAAAAATCCCAAAAAGACGAATCAAAAATCAATAAATTCTCGAAATTTTCAAAATTTTTTATTAAAAGAGCTAAAATGATACAAAAAACCAAGCCTAACAACAAAGAAAAAATCCGAAAAAAAGATCAAAAAAATCTAAAAAATACAAATGAAAAAACCCAAACATCCAAAGAACTTGAAAAGAAAATTTTAAAATAACTCCTAACAATTAAAAGGAAGCAAAAAAAACAATTTTTTTTATAAATGCTCTACAGCGAAATGGTAATTTTTCACTAATTACCATTTAGTACTGCAATATGCACATACATAATTTAATTAAATCGAAAAAATTTTTTTTTTAATAATACGCTAAAATTAATTAATAAATTTACTATAAACCGTAAAATGAAGTGAAAAAAAAACAGTATCCTAAAGTAATTAAAAGTTGAGAATGAATTGAAAGTACTAATTAAAAGTGGTTACACAGTATTTAACCAATTGAAAGTCCGAATTATTTTAATAACTAAAAAAACTAAAAACTTTAATTAAAATTTTAGTTTCAGAAGTTTGTACTTCTCAAGTGAATTGGAAATTGAAAGAGCAAGAACTTTTTTATTTAGCTTATTGAAAATAAATTAAAATTGGAGTCAGAATTTACTTATAAATTACTCCTACATTACCAATTAGCAATTAGAAAAGTTTAGTTTTACTGAATTTTTGGAAATTCTAGTGAAAATTAAGAAAATGTAGATATGATTAAAAAGTAATCAAAAACCAGAAATTTTATAACAAAAACGTGAAATATATAAATTAAGATAGTAATTGAACTAGAACCGGTAGACTAGTTATTAAATTTGCAATTAATAAGTCAGTGTAGATAAGACTTATTATTATCAAACATTTAGAATTTCAAGTTTTTTATGACAAATTTTACTTTAAATTTAAATTTAGTTTAATTACAGTAAATTATTAAATAGAAATGCAAAGAAGGATTTACATAAAAAATTAAAAATTGGGTGATTAGAAATTGTAATTAAGAGACAAAATTCATAATTTTCTTTGAGGAAATTGAATAAAATAAAAGACAGAAATAAAATAAAAATATAAAGTTATTTAAACTAATATTAAAAAACGTAAAAAAAATTAAAACAAAAGACTAATTAAATTAGTACTTAGCGAGTTAATTTCAAATAAACTAGAATTAGAGTTAGCTTTGACTAATTTGAGATTTTAATGTACAGTGAATTATAAATACAGGTGTCCGGAAAGTCGCGGACAATGCCATAGAATACCGGAAAAATATTTTAAAAAATCTGTCTTTAAGTTTTTGAGATATGATGGATTAAAGAGTAAAAGTTTGATGCCAAAATTAACGATTTCTGTGCAATAATTTTACTTTTGTGCAAAAAAAACCAACTGTTAATAATTTTTTTTAACATTTTCTTGGTACTCTGACGGACCACCCAATTACCGCCTTTCAAGGTGGTGCGCCAATTTCCGCACATGCTGTATTAAAGACGAAATCTGAACTTGAACTAACAATTTCAAAAGTTAAAAATTAAAAGGTGAAAGTTTAAATGCAAAGTCAGAATTAAGTTTTACAGTGAAAAAAAAACTTGGAGCAAATTGAATTTGTAATGAAAAAAAACGTGAAATTTTTAAATTAAGTTATCAGGTAGTCCCTAATTCTTATAAATTAAAATAAAAAAAAACAATTAAATTAGTAATTAGCAAGTTAATGTTAACTTCTGGAAAACTCACTTAGAAATTTTTTGTAATTTACGTCAGATTTTACTAATTTGAGAGTTTAATTATAGTAAATTATAAATATAATAGAAATAATATTCAATAATTTTTTTCTTAGAAACTAAACAAACAAAAAAAAAATAATAAAAACTAGAAATTGTGTTGATAGAAATAATAAAAAAAATAACAGAAATTTAATTAAATATTAAAATCAAAAATTCTAAATAAAAAAAAACGTGAAATTTATAAATTACGTTACCAGCTAGAATCTACCCTTCTTAGAATTAAAATGGATAAACCAAAACTAATTAAATTAGTAATTAGCGAGTTAATGTAGAATTTCAGGAAATCTCACGTTAGAATTTCTGTTTTTTTATGTCAGATTTTACTACTTTGAGAGTTTAATTAAAGAAATAATTAGATGTCACAACGAAAACAAAAAAATATAAGAAATTGGATGGAAGAAGAAATTGATAAATTAAATTGGCAATTAAGCAAATAGTTAAAAATTCAGAATAATCTCTCCAATTTAGAGTTTGAGAGAATTACAAATTACAATACAGAAGTCATAAATTGGGTCGAATAAAGAGAGTCGCAAAGTTCCATAATTTAAAGTCAGAAATGAGACAACTTAAAACGTAAAATTAATGAAAGTGGCAATTTGCAAAGCCTAAAAATTGTCAAATTTAATAGCAATAGAAGAATTTAAGCTCGTAAATAAGAATTAGATTCTACAACACATGAATTTTTCCGTTTTTTAACTTTTATATCATTTTCGCAATCTTTGTGTTTTTCGTTCTTCCATTCTTCTCCAACTCTTGATCAAAAACATCAAATTCAAAATTTCAAAGGACTGCTAAAAATAAACACCAAACCGTTGAAAATTCCCAGAATATTTAGCCGCTTCCTCCATCCAAAATTCATTATTTTTTCCAATTTTGGCGAAGTGAAAATTACGCCTAAATTAACATTTATGGCATTTCCTCCGCAAAAAAACTAAAAACTTTAATTAAAATTTCAGTATAGAAGTTTGTACTTCTCAAGTAAATTGGAAATTATAAGAACAAGAACTTTTTTATTTAGCTTATTTAAAATAAATTGAACTTGGAGTGAGAATTTACTTATAAATTACTCCTACATTATCAATTAGCAATTAGAAAAGTTTAGTTTTATTGAATTTCTGGAAATTCTAGTGCCAATTAAGAGGATGTAGCTATGATTAAACAGTAATCAAAAACCAGAAATTTTATAACAAAAACGTGACATATTTAAATTAAGTTACTAAATAGTAATTGAACTAGAACCGGTAGATTAATTATTTAATTTGCAATTAATAAGTCACTGTAATTAAGACTTATTATTATCTAAGATTTAGAATTTCAAGTTTTTTATGACAAATTTTGCTTTAAATTTAAATTTAGTTTAATTCCAGTAAATTATTAAATAGAAATGCAAAGAAGAATTTACACTAAAAATAAAAAATTAGAGTGATAAGAAATTGTAATTAAAAAACAAAATTCATAATTTTCTTTTAAAAAATTGAACAAATGAAAGACAGAAATAATAAAATAAAATTCTACTTAATTTTTAAAATTTTTTTGAATCATAAATTGTCACTTCCAAAGTAAGTTTAGCTCTAATTATAGCCTGATGTATTTTTTTGTAAATTTAGAACATATAATTCAACATTAGAAATTGGAAAATTCAAAAGTAAACACGCCAAACGACGAAATCAGATGTTAAAATCATCGAGAAAATAAAGAATTTAAATTATTAACAATAGCATAGTGAAAAAAACGGCATCTTAAAGTAATTAAAAGTTGAGAATTGGAAGTTCTAATTAAAAGTCGTTACACAGTATTTAACCAATTGAAAGTCCGAATTATTTTAATAACTAAAGAAACTAAAAACTTTAATTAAAATTTCAGTATAGAAATTTGTACTTCTCAAGTGAATTGGAAATTGAAAGAACAGGAACTTTTTCATTTAGTTTATTGAAAATAAATTAAAATTGGAGTGAGAATTTACTTATAAATTAGTCCTACATTATCCAATTAGCAATTACAAAAGTTTAGTTTTATTGTATTTCTGGAAAGTGTAGATATAATTAAAAAGTAATCAAAAACCAGAAATTTTATAACAAAAACGTGAAATATTTAAATTTAATTACTAAATAGTAACTCAACTAGAATCGGTATACTAATTATTTAATTTGCAATTAATAAGTCAGTGTAGATAAGACTTAGAATTTCAAGTTTTTTATGACAAATTTTACTTTAAATTTAAATTTAGTTTAATTACAGTAAATTATTAAATAAGGATGCAAAGAAAAATTTACACTAAAAATTAAAAAAATGGAGTGATTAGATTGTAATTAAGAGACAAAATTCATATTCTTTGAAGAAATTGAACAAACAAAATACAGAAATAATAAAATGAAAATAAAAATTAACTATTATTAAAAATCGTGAAAAAAATTAAAACAAAAGACTAGTTAAATTAGTAATTAGCGAGTTAATTTCAAGTAAACTAACGTTAAAATTTTTAGTTTCGTTTGTCAAATTTTACTAATTTGAGAATTTAATTATAGTAAATTATAAATATTAAACACAAAGTCTAAACTTGTCCCAGTAACTAGCAATTTCAATGATATTCAATAAATCTAGAAACTAAACAAACAAAAAAATCTAGAAATTGTGTTAATAGAAAGACAGAAATAATAAAAATAATAACAGAAATTTAATCAAATATTAAAATCAAAAATTCTAAATAAAAAAAAACGTGAAATTTATAAATTACGTTACCAGCTAGTATCTACCCTTCTTAAAATAAAAATGGATAAACAAAAACTAATTAAATGAGTAATTAGCGAGTAGAATTTCACGTTAGAATTTCTGATTTTTTATGTCAGATTTTACTACTTTGAGAGTTTAACTAAAGAAATAATTAGATGTCACAACAAAAACAAAAAAAATATAAGAAATTGGATAGAAAAAAAATTCATAAATTAAATTAGCAATTAAGCGAATAGTTAAAAATTCAGAATATTCCATCCAATTTAGAGATTGAAAGAATTACAAATTACAATAGCGAAGTCATAAATTGAGCCCAATAAAGGAAGTCGCAAAGTTCCATAATTTAAAGTCAGAAATTAGACAACTTAAAACGTGAAATTAATAAAAGTGGCAATGTGCAAATTTACAGGTCAGAGTTTACAGGTCAATTTTAAAGAATAGAAATGATAAAATGATTTGAAAGTAGTTTAGGTTTTAAATCAGTCTTGAAATTGAAAGCTTATTCTTCTCCAATTCCTGATCAAAGCATCAAATTCAAAATTTCAAACCGTTGAAAATTCCCTGAATATTTAGCCGCTTCCTCCATCCGTAATTCATTATTTTTTCCAATTTTGGCGTAGTGTATCCTCCCCAAATTACGCCAAAATTAACATTTATGGCATACGTTATTAGCGCGCTCATTAAGACCATTTCCCCCGCAAAATTTCGCAGTTCGCTGTTCTAAATATTCTAATTTCCAGTTAGAACAAACTAAATTCCCTCTATTTGTGACAGCTTACCCAAATCTAAGCAAGCCGAGCTTTCGCCACCGCACCAGCTGATTTATAAAGAGCACAACGATAATTCTCAGGGAGAGCGTCTATCAATAAATCGGTAAGCAAAATGGACCGTCGCGACGCGAGATACAATCGCACTGGAACGTCACCAATGACTACTACATCAAGCGTCTCGGCGCTGGACCATAATGAAAGCTCCATGGAGCTTGCGCGAGCTTTGCAACAGTCATGCAGTAGAGGTGTGTGCGATTCTGCTGATTATGACATATGTTTTGAACACAGACTTGCTTGTCGTCTTGTTGTTCATTTCGTGTGCTTGTATTGACGAGAAGTTGCTTTTTGAGAAAATATTTGGAGGACAAGGCGGAAACGCAACAGAACACGATGACATGATAGGGAATTTGACAATGTAATCTAACTGGAGGAAGTTTTCTTTTGGCGCGACCTAGAGAGGGAAACGCGCTGGATCCGCCCAAAGTACGCCTTTTTGTGTAATTGTTATCTTTTCATTATTATTAAAATGTTGCTTCTGGGTTGATAAATTTTAAAATTTGGGCTGGTGGTAAATGTGACAAAAATAGCAGTTGGCTTAATTTTTTTTTGGTTAATAACAAAATGAAAATTGCTAAAATGTTTCATTTGCGTAATCAAATTGTTATAGTTTTTAATGTTAAAATGTTTCTTTTTCGGTAAAATAGTTGGATTTTTAAAGAATTAATTTTTACTAAATTAGAATTATTTCTAGAGAATGTGAATTATCAAAAACTTTCATGGGGTTTCCAAAAATCTTGAAAATTGTGTTTTTGGAAATCCTTTAAACAATCACAAAAAAACCAAAAAAAAAATGGATAAGAAAACTTAAGAAAAATGTCCGATTCAAAACTTCCAAGGAATCGGAAAAATAAAGCTCAAATAAATCTCCTATAAAATAATCAAAACTGAATCATCAAGAAATCCTCAAAAAAAATCTAAAAAATGTTGTAGAATTTGTAAAAATGCTTAATAATCCTAAAAATGGTCTAAAATTTTCTCAAAAAAAGCCAAAATCTTATGAATTCTGAATGAAAGAATCTCTAACAAATTTTGAGAAAAACATCAAAAAAGTCAAAATTGGCTAAAAAGTTTTTATTTATTTTTTAAATATAATATTTTTTCTCTTCTATATGTGATAGTAAAAGTAGAATAATGGAGAAATGCTTCACCTACCTTCTACCTTTTGGGCTAATAGAGTTCTAGTTGAAAGTCTGATCCACTTAGCAACATTTTTCTTTTCTATTAATACTTGTCAGAAACAGGCTAGAAATATCCACACATTAGAACTCAACTATTAATTATTGAACTCATGCAGGTTGAAAAACTTATTGACTGTTTGGATTTTATAAATGCGATTTATCGACAGAAATTAATTTTGAAACATAATTTTTCCAAAAAATGTCTAAAAACAAAGTCCAAAAATAAAAGATGAATCTAAAGAATTCAAAAAGTGTAAACAAAGAATCCAAAGAATTTGAAAAAGGAAAGAAAGTTAAGGAAAAAATTAAATAATTCAATAAAAATATCCAGAAAATCCAAAAGAAGTTTGTTACGTATTTAATAAGCGAATTAAAAGAACCCAAACAAAGGGTCGAAAGAATAGAAAAAAAAGAATAGATAAAATTCAAAGAAAAAAAATCGAAAAAATCTAACAAAGTCCCAAATATACAAAGAAATAATCAATAAAATAGAAAGTACAAAACTAAAGAATATACAGATAGATCCAAAAAATACGAAAAAATAATTCAATGTAAGCATTTAAAGAATAGAAAGAACGCGAAAAGTTAAGTTAATAATAAATGTTAATATTTCAGAGATGCTTCAAAACAATCTAAAAAAAATCCCAAAAAGACAAATAAAAAATCAATAAATTCTCGAAATTTTGAAAATTTTTTATTAAAAGAGCTAAAATAATACAAAAAACCAAGCCTAAAAACAAAGAAAGAATCCGAAAGAAAGATCAAAAAAATCTAAAAAATACAAATGAAAAAACCTAAACATCCAAAGAACTTGATAAGAATATTTTAAAATAACTCTTAACAATTAAAAGGAAGCAAAAAAAAACAATTTTTTTTATAAATGCTCTACAGCGAAATGGTAATTTTTCCCTAATTACCATTTAATACTGAATTAATTACGGAGCCCAATAAAATATGCACATAAATAATTTATCTGAATCAAAAAAATAAAATCTTTATTAATACCCTAAAATTAATTAAATAAAGAAATTTACTATTAACCGTAAAATTCAAGTTAAGCAGAAATTAATAATTTCGGAAAACTAAAAATTAAAAAAGATTATCAATATGAGAGTCTAATTTAGAACCAATTGAAAGTCCGAATTATTTTAATAACTAAAGAAACTAAAAACTTGAATTAAAATTTCGGTATAGAAGTTTGTACTTCTCAAGTGAATTGAAAATTGAAAGAGCAAGAACTTTTTTATTTAGCTTATTGAGAATAAATTAAAATTGGAGTGAGAATTTACTTATATTTACTCCTACATTATCAATTAGCAATTACAAAAGTTTAGTTTAATTAATTTCTGGAAATTCTAGTGCCAATTAAGAGAATGAAGATATAATTAAAAAGAAATCAAAAACCAGAAATTGCTGAAATGTTTCATTTGCGTAATCAAATTATTGTAGTTTTTATTTTTAAAATGTTTCTTTTTTGGTTAAATAGTTGGATTTTAAATGAATTAATTTTTATTAAATTATTTCTAGAGAATGTGAATTATCAAAAACTTTCATGGGATTTCCAAAAATCTTGGAAATTGTATTTTTGGAAATCCTTTGAAAGATCACAAAAAATCTAAAAAAAAAATGGATAAGAAAACTTAAGAAAAACGTCCGATTCAAAACTTCCAAGGAATCGAAAAAATAAAACTCAGATGGATCTTCAATAAAATAATAAAAACTGAATCATCAAGAAATCCTCAAAAAAAAATTTTAAAAATATTGTAGAATTTGTAAAAATGCTTAATAATCTTAAAAATGATCTAAAATTTTCTCAAAAAAGCCAAAACCTTATGAATTCTGAATGAAAGAATCTCTAACAAATTTTGAGAAAAACATCAAAAAAGTCAAAATTGGCTAAAAAGTCTAAAATCTAAAGAAAACGATCTCCGAATCGTAAAAAATGTCGGGTAAATTCAGAAAATTTCAGGAAATCCTAACGGTATCCTAAAAAATCCTAAAAAAAATCTAAAAAATTTTCTAAAAGTTCAGAAGATCTAAAAGGCGAAAAGAACGTCGAAAAGTCAAAACAATGCATTTAAAATCTTGAAAAACGGTTGTA
Organism: Gnatocerus cornutus; assembly: GCA_029298725.1. Classification (NCBI taxonomy): domain Eukaryota; kingdom Metazoa; phylum Arthropoda; class Insecta; order Coleoptera; family Tenebrionidae; genus Gnatocerus; species Gnatocerus cornutus. Next base: position 1,958,577 of record CM055514.1, on the reverse strand, counting down.
GAAAATCAAAAGGAATGTTATAGAATTTCTAAAAATGGTCTAGAATCCCAGAAAATTTCACAGAATCTAATGAATCAAGCAAATTAAAGAAGACGCTGACGCGTCGTGCGTGTTTTAAAAGCTTGCTTATAAACTTGTAATTATAATAATTTGTTTGGTATCGCGGTGTCTAAAAATTGTACTTTTTAGCGATTTTTGAGTTTTTGCGGAAATACTCGATAATTTTTTTTTTTTTTCAACAACAATTTCACCAAATAAAACCAATAAAAACGAAAAAATAGATACAAGACGTTGACAGCTGGGTGTTTTTCCTGGAATTTGCATGAAATCCAAAATGACAACTGAACTATTTTTAACACATTTTTATTGAGAGAAGATTAAATTAGCGATTGGTTTCACAAACACTAACAAATCGCTAAAAATTGCATTTAAAAGCGCCGCGACGAAAAATTTTTTGCGTTAGATTTTAGAGCTTTATTTTATAAGCGACATATTTTCAAAATTAAAGATGATTTTGGAAGTGGGCCAAATAATAGTAATTTGGAACACAAGACCGGAAAATGCACTAGGAAGTCTGAGTGAAATTGCGAACCCGAGTCGTAGCAACACGAAGACTTCCAAAACCATTTTTGAACGTGTGATCCACACTATTTTTTAGACCAACAAAATTTAATGAATCAAAAAAAAAACTGATCTAGTGACTTTTACTCTTTACGGTTGCTCTCCTAGTAACTATTTTGGTTATAAAACATTCTAACCTCGTTTGAAATACTTCAGCACACTCCTGTGACAATTGATGACACGTTTACTGAAATCAAAATGTCATTAAATCGAACGTACAAAAAATGCGTATTTTTTCCAATATCTCATCTCTAAATTGTATTCATGATGAAAAATGCGAGCTGATTTTACAGTACATATAATTTCGAAAATTCATTTTCAAATCTTTTACCTATGTGCCTTCTGGAGTGATGCCTAAATGAGAGTAGCAAACAAAACCTCTACCAAAATACAGTGACGGCCAAAATAAAGTAGTACAGCTATTGAACGACATTCTAATTCAGGTCAAAAATTTAGAGACTGACGTACTTTTTGACATGTTATATTAAGAAAAAAAAAATATTTTCAAAAATTTGCTGTTTTCGCTATTTTTCTCATTTCGAATAAAAAAGTGGGCGTTGTATAGAATCACTTCAGTGATTGAAGAATTTTTTGTGGGAAAGTCACAGCAAAATCTCGCTCATATGCAGCTCGTTTAGCTATGACATCTTGTACTGGAAATTTCTATTTTACAAAAACATCTTTGTAAATCTTTAAAAAGTTAGTTTAATTACTTGTCCTGTCATGTCTTTAAACAATTTTTAGTGACTTTCATTTTTGCACCAAAAATCGAGTTGCAATGAGAAGTCGCTAAAATCGTTTATTAAGAATGAAGACTATGTGCCAACTTGATTTTGAAAAAAAAATCAGTAAAATAGTACTTATTTTTTTTTAAGTTGACAAAGAGCAAATCTATTATTCAAATCAGCGAAGGAAAAACTCTTTCAAAACGTTTTATAAAAGCCTCAAATTTCCAAATTTTTTGTTAAATTTTTAAGTAATCTTAGTTAAAAAAACTTAAATATTATCTTAGAATCGTTTCTTAATTTCCACTAACATCAAATTTTAATTTTTAACAAGAAATTTTCTTATTTTAGACAATTTTTCGAAAATTTTATTTTATTAGTAGGTATAGTATATCCGGTGAGAGATTGGGAGATTTCGACAGTTGACATATCGGTTGGTAGCAAATTATGCTGCAAATTACACTAAAAACACTAAATAGATTGACAAGGTTGTAAGTAACTGAGGTGTTTTTATAAAGTGAGACGTCTGTTGGAGCGTGTGACGTCAGAGTGATGTGATTATCACTGAGATTCGCCAGAGTGTTGTTGCGTTTATGAACGGTTTCCGCGGTTATTTAAATGTTCGACAAATAAGTACATCACCTACATACAAAACGCAATTTTCGCGAAAATTTATGACTACAACTATGCCAAATTTCCGATATCGATATCTCGCTTATTTTTTAAAGCAAACTTAAGTTATTATACATCATTGTACGCAGAATTTTACGCAGATTCCAAATCTGAGATTTAAATTCAGATCCGACAACAGATAACTGAGTTATGGCCGATCAAAGTTCCGGAAAGTTGATTTTCATTTTTCCACATTTTTCAAAATTTTTAAAGTTAAATATCTCGGAAACTATTTGAGATATTAAGATGCGGTTTGCGGCATCGTTCTTCTCGCGATTTTTTACATAAGAAAAGGTTCATGAATTTTTCAAAAGTCAAAATTTGCAAATTTTCTCAAAAATTCATGACTAAAACTATGCCAAATGTGTGATAGCGATATCTCGCTTATTTTTTAGAGCAAACTTAAGTTATTATACATCATTGTACGCAGAATTTTACGCAGATTCCAAATCTGAGATTTAAATTCAGATCCGACAACAGATAACTGAGTTATGGTCGATCAAAGTTTCGAAAAGTTGATTTTCATTTTTCAACATTTTTCGAAATTTTTAAAGTTAAATATCTCGGAAACTATTTGAGATATTGAGATGCGGTTTGCGTCATTCTTTTTGTCGGCTCATTTTACGTTAGAAAATGTTCTCAGAAATCCAAAATTCAATAGTCGAATTTTCGGGAAAAAAAAATCCGACTCAAACGATGAAAATTTTTCATTTTTTTTAATATGGGTCATAACTCGGAACCTATTTGTCTGATTGATCTCAAATTTGGCCAGGAGATAGAATTCGAGCTCCTCTTTCAACTGATGTAATTCAAAGCTATTAAACGTCGCTTTCAATTTGAAAACATTGATTGATTATCACCCTAAAATGACGTTTTTAAAACAGTTTTTGGCCAATGCCTCGTTTATTTATTAAGCAAACTGAACAAATTTGGATCTCATTTTACGCATAATGTCACGCTGAATCCAAAAACATGAGAATTTTCAATGTTCGTCAACAAATAACTGAGTTATGGTCGTTTGAATTTTTGGGTTGTCGCCAGAGGGCCAAATTTTTGAAGGTTGAAAACAATTCGTGCTCCATATCTCGGAAACTATTTGAGATATTGAGATGTGGTTTGCGGCATCGTTTTTCTCGCGATTTTTTACATAAGAAAAAGTTCATAGATTTTTCAAAAGTCGAAATTTGCAAATTTTCTCAAAAATTCATGACTAAAACTATGCCAAATGTGTGATAGCGATATCTCGCTTATTTTTTAGAGCAAACTAAAGTTATTATACATCATTGTACGCAGAATTTTACGCAGATTCCAAATCTGAGATTTAAATTTAGATCCGACTACAGATGTCTGAGTTATGGCCGATCAAAGTTTCGGAAAGTTGATTTTCATTTTTCCACATTTTTCGAAATTTTTAAAGTTAAATATCTCGGAAACTATTTGAGATATTAAGATGCGGTTTGCGGCATCGTTCTTCTCGCGATTTTTTACATAAGAAAAGGTTTATAGATTTTTCAAAAGTCGAAATTTGCAAATTTTTTCAAAAATTCATGACTAAAACTATGCCAAATGTGTGATAGCGATATCTCGCTTATTTTTTAGAGCAAATTTAAGATATTATACATAATTGTACGCAGAATTTTACGCAGATTTCAAATCTGGGATTTAAATTTGGATCCGACAACAGATAACTGAGTTATGGCCGATCAAAGTTCCGGAAAGTTGATTTTCATTTTTCCTCATTTTTCCTAATTGGTACGATCGATCTCAAATTTGGCCATTAGATAGATCTTGTGCTTCTTTTTCGATTTAGAAATTTGACCAAAACCCTTGGTGCGGGAGAAGCTGGTTGATTTTATAAAATGTATATTTTATGAACGCTTTTGTGTCACATTTTACACAGAGTGATTTTTATGAACGCAGCCCTGGGGTTATTTTGTCATTTTAAATTTCGCGCGTAAATTTAGTGACTTTTCTGTCATTCAACCTCTCACTGTACGAACTATACCAAGATAATTTTTTTTAAATTGGTTAGACAAATATTAAATCTAATCCTAATATCTTAAAGATATTGAAATGAAAATCAGAGAAATTACTGCCATCGAACGTTTCTTTTAAATTGTATTTTCCGCCGTCAATACTCGTCGAAATGAAACCCCGGAAAATCCTCTGCTCAATTAACAAAAATATATTCATTTCCCGCACGTTTCTTCCTACCAATCATCCGAATCGCGGCAAAAATACCCCCGAAAAATCCCTCAAAAGAGAGCAGCAACAAAGCCGAAAGCAATTCAGACCCGACCAAATTCAGATATATGCGTTTTACAAATTAAACTGCGTACCTATGCCCCCTTGATAAAACAAATTACTCTCGGGGTAGCGCCCTAAATCGCCACACGATAAGGCCGAAATTTGCCCGCAATTTGAAAACACTGCATCCCCATAAATAATGATCAGAATGGTGAGTTTATTTTTCGCACGAGTTGCGGGTCTCGGCCATATTTTTATATGGACTTTTTTATTCGCACTCTCCAAGAATTGTTGCATGCGTGTTTGGCCAACTATTGACAATGGAAATAAGAAATGAGGAAAATGCGAGGCGCGGCTGCGGGAAAACAGTGGCAATAAAGCAGGGAAGTGCACCCCAAACGCCAGTTATCTTATCAAATTTGAAATAGGAATTGAAAGTTTCAAACAGCGAAAACGCTCAAATTTTACTTTTAGCGGTTTTCAAATGGCGGCAAATTATCGAAAAAACTCCCAGTTCTATGATTTACCCTATAATTGACCAAAGTTGAGGAATTTAATGTCTCCAAGTTTTCTTGCGTCATTATTATTCTATTTTATCATAATTTTTTTTTTATTTTTTTTGTTATTTTCATTTCTGTAAAGTTTCTATTTTTTCTATTTTTTTCGTTAGCGGAATGTGTTTCTTTGTCTTATTTGATTTTGCCCAAGAATAAAAGAAAAAGGAAAAGAAACAAAAGTAGAATACCAAAATAGTTATTTGTGTACCAAGACAAAAAAGTGTTTCGTTTTAGGACGAGTCTTTTTTAAATGCCCGAGGCGAGGCAAAAATTGCACTTAAAATTAGTCGCTTCTAGCAAACAAAGCTCTAAAATCTAACGCAAAAAATGTCGTCGCGACGCTTTTAAATGTAATTAAATCGCTAATTTAATCTTTTCTCAATATAATTTACTAAAGTTGAGGAATTTAATCTCTCCAAGTTTTTTTGCGTCATTATTATTCTATTTCATCATATTTATTTTTTTTTATTTTCTTTATTATCATCATTGTTATTTTCATTTCTGTAAAGTTTCTTATTTTTCAGTTTTTCTATTTTTTTCGTTGGCGGAATGTGTTTCTTTGTCTCATTTGATTTTGCCCAAAAATAAAAGAAAAAGGAAAAGAAACAAAGGTAGAATACCAAAATAGTTATTTGTGTACCAAGACAAAAAAGTGTTTCTTTTTTGGCCGAATCTTTTTTAAATGCCCGAGGCGAGGCAAAAATTGCATTTAAAATTAGTCGCTTCTAGCAAACAAAGCTATAAAATCCAACGCAAAAAAATTTCGTCGCGACGCTTTTAAATGTAATTAAATCGCTAATTTAATCTTTTCTCAATATAATTTACTAAAGTTGAAGAATTTAATCTCTCCAAGTTTTCTTGCGTCATTATTATTTTATTTCATCATAATTATTTTTTTTTATTTTGTTTTATTATCATCATTATTATTTTCATTTCTGTAAAGTTTTTAATTTTTCAGTTTTTCTATTTTTTTCGTTGGCGGAATGTGTTTCTTTGTCTCATTTGATTAAACTCGTTTAAATCTTCAATTTCCTTTTTACATTTCATTTGCTTCTCTTTTTATTCTTTTATTTCTTCTGCCATTGATCTCAGGTTGGGTGAGAAAGTATATGTAAATGATAATTTGACTAAAGAAGAAAAAAAACAAGCCGGGATTAGAAAGATTGCCCAAGAATAAAAGAAAAAGGAAAAGAAACAAAGGTAGAATACCAAAATAGTTATTTGTGTACCAAGACAAAAAAGTGTTTCTTTTTAGGCCGAATCTTTTTAAATGCCCGAGGCGAGGCAAAAATTGCACTTTTCAAAAGACTTTTTCCCTTGCTGATTTTAATAATATATTTGCTATTTGTCAACTTAAAAGAAAAAAAAAGTACCGTTTTACCGTTTTGTCAGAATGCTTCTGCATTTCTGTTTTTCTGTGACTCCGCGTCGTCTTCGCAATTTCACTCAGACTTTCAAATAATCATTTTCCGGTCTTGTGTTCCAAATGACTATTGTTTGGCCTCGATTTTTTTTGAATTTTTTTAAATATTGGGTCTGGCAACTCTGGTGGTCTCCCAAAATCGTCTAAATAAAGCTCTAAAATCTAATGAAAAAAAATTTCGTCGCGACGCCTTTAAATGTAATTAAATCGCTAATTTAATCTTTTCTCAATATAAACGCGTTTTGATTTTTTGCAAATTCCTAGAAAAACTGTCAACACCTTGTATCTCAAGTGTCATTTATTTTTTGGTTCGCTTTAGATTGTAACAAAAGTCTTATTTGGTGAAATTGTTGTTAAAAATTGAATTATCGAGTATTTTCGAAAAATCTCAAAAATCGCCAAAAAAGTACAATTTTTAGACGCCGCGACGCCAAACAAACCGTGATAAAATAGTTATTTGTGTACCAAGACCAAAAAGTGGCCGAGTTTTTTCTGGCCGGGCCTTTTTTTAATGGCCGAAGCGAGGGAAAAATGGCACTTTTTGGCCGTGTTACACACAAGATTTTTTAGGCGACGTAATTAAATTTGCAAGATAATTAATTTTTATTTATGATTCATTGTTTAATCATTTATAACAAGTGAATTATTGTAAATATTTATTAATCCTTTATTTAATTTAGTTTATTAATTAGTTAATTCGGTTTGATGTGCTTTTTGATGTTGTTGCAGCAGCACTGCTAGACATGTTCATTTGCAATAATTCAACACTTCTTTGTTGCACTTTACAGCAGTTTGTCGACTTGATTTTACCCAAATAATTATAAAATTTGAGGTAATGTCGGTATCTTTTAGTAATATGCAAAACTATGGACAGATGGCGCCACCATAGATCGGCCAAAAATGTTTGCGGCCCGAAAAAACTTACTTTTAGGCCGCTTTTGAGACCTAAAAATTCCATATTCAGTTTAAGTCGCCTAAAAAATAAAGAAGAAATTTTGAAGTTTGGTTTTTGAAGACCTAACTAAAGATATTTCTTTGTAAGGTTCCATTTAATTACTGTTTTATATATCTACCTGAATTTGTAAATGCGCACTATGTTCTTTTACACAGCCGCGGATTCATAAACTCAGTTTTTTGTTGTCTAACGTTGAATTTGGAGCTGCAATTTAAAATCTGTGTAAAATTCTGCGTAAAATGGGCACCAATAACGCCAATTTGCTCCAAAAATAAGGGAGAAATCGACTGAAAAAGGTTTATTTAAAAAAAATCAAATTTCTCACTTTTTGACTAGTTATTTGTCAATGTACGGAAAAAATGAAAAGAGTTTTAGATTCAACGTGATATTCTGCGTCAAATGAGCAGCAGTAACTTAACTTTGCTAGACGAAATATTAGCCAAAATCTATTTTTAAGGGGTCTTTTTTGTACTGATTTTCAAGAAACTTTTTCTTCATCAGTCAAAAGAGTAGGGCGAGATCTATCAACTGGCAAAATCTTAGATCGGTAGGTCAAATAGTTTACGAGTAGCGATCAAAAAACGAAAAATTCAAAAATTTTCATCAATTGAGTCGAAAATGTTTTTTCGTCAAAAAATCGCTTATCGATTTTTGCATAATTGAGAGGAAATTTTAAAGAACAAAACCGGTAGCCATAATCCGTTATTTGTTGTCGAACATGGATTTTAAGGTCGGATTTGAAATCTGTGTAAAATTTGTCGTAAAATGAGCTCGAATAACGCAAATTTACTCAAAAAATAAATAAGAAATCAGCCAAAAAAGTTTTTCATCGGTTTAGTCAAAATTTTTTAAATTTTCGGTTCTACAGGGTGTTTTTGAAATACACTAACAAAGAAAAGTCGGGAATTGGTGAAGCCAATAAGAATCAATTGGCAAAACAGTTATTTGTGTACCAAAGCGAAAAAGTGTGTCTTTTTTGGCCGAGTCTTTTTTAATAGCCGAGGCGAGGCAAAAATGGCAAGAGTTTTTCCTTTGCTGATTTTAATAATATATTTGCTATTTGTCAACTTAAAAGAAAAAAAAATAAGTACCGTTTTGTGTTGCTACGACTCGGCTTCGCCTCGTCATCACAATGTCACTCAGACTTCCAAAACAACAATTTCCGGCCTTGTGTTCCAAATTACTATTGTTTGGCTTCGAAATTTTTTTGATTTTTTTTAAATATTAAGTCTGGCAACACTTGTGGTCACTCCCAAAATCGTCTTTAATTTTGAAAATTAGTTGCTTATATTAGATAAAGACGCCGCGACACCAAACAAACCGTGACAAAATAGTTATTTGTGTACCAAGACCAAAAAGTGGCCGAGTTTTTTCTGGTCGAGCCTTTTTTTAATGGCCGAAGCGAGGGAAAAATGGCACTTTTTGGCCGTGTTACACACAAGATTTTTTAGGCGACATAATTAAATTTGCAAGATAATTAATTTTTATTTATGATTCGTTGGTTTAATCATTTATAACAAGTGAATTATTGTAAATATTTATTAATCCTTCAAAATAGTTTATTAATTAGTTAATTCGGTTTGATGTGCTTTTTGATGTTGTTGCAGCAGCACTGCTAGACATGTTCATTTGCAATAATTCAACACTTCTTTGTTGCACTTTACAGCAGTTTGTCGATTTGATTTTACCCAAATAATTATAAAATTGGGGTTAATGTCGGTATCTTGATGTAATATGCAAAATTATGGACAGATGGCGCCACCATAGATCGGCCAAAAATGTTTGCGGCCAGAAAATACTTACTTTTAGGCCGCTTTTGAGGCCTAAAAATTCCATTTTCAGTTTAAGTCGCCTAAAAAATGCTTTATACAGAGTGGCCAGAACTCGCGCCCTAGAGAACAATGAAAAGTTTGTTTGTTTTAGGTGGACATTTTTATCAGTATTCCAAGTAAAAGGTGTTAGTCAACTCGATTTCTTTAAGATGCCAAAGATTTTTAATTTTCTATATCAATTTCGTTCTTTTATCTTAAAAAAATCAAAGGCTTCAAATTAACTTAAAAATTTAGATTGTCAAAATGTATTTTCTGTTCTGAATTAACAACAATAACCCTTAGTGGCTTTTACCAAGAAAAGCGCGCATTCCAATAAATTCCCATAATCTCCAGCCAAACACAAACAAAGTGTAAATCAGCGAAACCTTTTTTTGCGAATGTAAAATCATAACGACAGTTCTCAAATAAAATCGCCCCCAATTCTTCATTCTATCCATTAGCGAAATGAAACCACTGTAACTATGAATAGCTGAGGCTAGGAGCAACTCCAATCGTTAAACAAACAGATATCCAACTTTCAAAATTTACCCCACTCAGTTTTATTACAAAATGCCTCAAATAGAGGCGAATATTCATGACATGGAGAAACTCTTTAGTTTGAATATAGTCGAGCTGAAAAGCAAACACCGAATAAAAAGTAGCGGAAAATTAGATGATCAGCGGGACGAGGCTCAATTTCGCTTCAAATAAATTAAATCTATTTGCTTTTTATACTTGATCCGAATTTATTAAAAACGTCACAGATTAATGTCTTATCCTAAGCTGCACGAAATTGAGTTCTGTGATTTATAGGAATAGATTAAGAAAGATCTAATCTAACGCCACCGGTTGTAACAAAGGCACAGTTTAGAGATTTTTAAATTCGCCGGTATACGCATACTAATGCAAAATTTGAATATTCACTGCTTCTCGATTCTCTTTTATTCGCGATTTTTTGTGATAAATATGCGATGAAAACTGGAGCTAGAAATTGATCCGTTTTAAAATCCTGAAACTTTGGTAATTTTAAACGTAAAATATGTCATTATTCAAATTCATAAAATTTATTTTTTCAAAATGCACTAATAAAGTACTCTATTACTGCCTAAGTCACAAGTTGCTCGGACACTGCGTGGTAGCTTCTGCGCATCTTCCCTGCTATTGGCTACTGCGCATCAAGTGATCACCTAGTGACATTTCGTGCAAACATTGAAAAATGATGTGTGTTCGCTGTATAATAAAATCCAAACGCAAAGCTTTTGCTGATGGAAACATTTCTCGCTTATTGTTGGAGCAAACTCATTTTTGAGGCTCAATTCGCGCCCACGTACCAAATAACTAAGTTATGGCAAAATAAAGTTTCAAAAAGTCAATTTTTAGTTTAAACTATGACCGATAGAAAAAAGGTTTTTCTTGCATAATTTTTCTTTAGAACTTGCTTTCAAAAATGCTAAATTCGATGGTTAATCTTTACGCAAAAAAATTACGACTCAATCCATGAAAAAATTTGAATTTTTTGTTTGTTGACCGCCACTCGAAAACTATTTAATTTGTCGATCCAAGATTTGACCAGTTGACAGACCTCGAGCTGCTCTATACCTCAACTTTAAATGTTCTTTGAAAATTACACCTCTTGAAAACAGTTTTTAGTCAATGTCTCATTTATTTGTGAAGCAAACTTAAGTTACTGTTGTCCATTTTACGCAGAATCTCACGCTGAATTCAAAACTGTGATCATTTTTTCCTTACGTCAATGAATAACTAAGTTATGGCAAACTAAAATGTTAAGTAGTCGCCAGAAGACCAAATTTTTAAGTTCGAAAATATCCTTGCTCCATATTTCGGAAACTACGACAGATAGAGAGATGCGGTTTTGCGATAGTTTTTCTCACATTTTGTTTACTAAGATTTGTTTATAAATTTTTCAAAAATATTTTTTTTTTCTAAAAATAATTCACGACTAAAGTTATATACACCTTGTTCAGTCGTTTTCTCGCTTATTTTTGGAGCAATTTCACATTATTAAAGCTCATTTTACGCAGAATCTTACGCTGATTCTAAAACTGTGCTCATTTTTTCCGTGCGTCACTAAATAACTAAGTTATGGCAAAGTAAAATGTTAAGTAGTCGCCAGAAGACCAAATTTTTAAGTTCGAAAATATCCTTGCTCCATATTTCGGAAATTACGACAGATAGACAGAAGCGGTTTCGCCATTGTTTTTCTCACATTTCGTTTACTAAGATTTGTTTTTAAATTTTCCGAAAGTAAAAAATTTGATTTTTTCTAAAAATAATTCACGACCAAAACTATATAAACCTTGTTCAGTCGTTTCCTCGCTTATTTTTGGAGCAAACTTACATTATTAGAGCTCATTTTACGCAGAATTTCACGCAGATTTCAAATCCAGGCTCAAAATCCACATTCGACAACAAAAAACGACAAAGCTTCGAAATTACTTCGTGCCCTCAAATTGTTTTTTTAGGAACTATGGCAGTTTCTATAGCAGATATATCTATAGCAGATAAAACTTTGTACTCCTGAAATTTTGAAGACATCAAGCTACATTTTTTCTGATTAAGAAAACAAACAGCAATGTACAATTTTATGAAAATTTCAATAAATACAGTTAGAAGGAGTATGAAGCATGAAAAAACAATTTTTGAATAAAAAACTGACAAAGAAAATTAACCCTAATCCACGTGCATTCTACACCACTGCAAAAAAACACCTGAAATGACTTGCAACCAGCAACTCGATTATTTCACAGTGGCACACAAGCAAATTTATTGAAATTGTTGTGAAATTTTATCTCGAAAACCAAAAGACTGGTCTCATTTTACGCAGAATCTGAAACTGGGCTAAAATAGACGTTATTTCGAAAAATATATGGCAGCTAAAAAAAATTTTACGCTCTCTGAAAAAGTGGTCCTTGCTTACTTTGTTGGGCAAGCAGAGAAGCTGAAACCATCGGCTTTGTAGTCCCGGTATTCAATTCAACAATTAACTTAGCTTGATCCACTGGTGAAGATTGTTTTTCCTTTAGTTTATTAAGTATATTATTTTGGTTTCAGGAACTAAAAAATAAAAATGTGCTTGTCTAGAAAACATAAAAATAGAAAGAAAATATAAAAAACAGGAAGAAACGAAAAAAAAAAACAAAAACTTGAAATTAGCTGAAAAATTGCAAGAGTATAAAGAATTGAAAGAAATCAAAAAAGAATCTGGGATTTTGCGCCCATGTCTTGTCTGCAAACATCGATTTTGCTGTTTGATTCAGAAAATACTGACGTCATGTCACTAAAACCACAAAGATATGGTTATTAAATTAATATAAAGCGAAATAATACAAATATGGTAGATTAATAAGACAATGGAATCGTTGCATTGAATTAATAATGACAGCACAAAGCATGTTAACGCCAACTTGCAGACTCTTTTTGTCACATAAATACAGACAGCATAACAAGCGAGCCTTCCTTCCTGTTCAACATGCATTTCAAGATCGAAATGAACAGTTTTTGTTTCAATACTCACTTAGCAAGACACGACCAATGGAATAGCATCATTTTAAAAGTCTTTTTTATGATACCTGCATAATAATCCTAAATTAAAACACGCAAAAGCGTGGGTCTTTAAAACACTAAAGCTTTAAAGTTGTCTAGGTAACAAGAAATAGTGAAATGTCAAGACCAATTTTTATTTATAATATAAATAAACATGAAAAACTAAAACGTGTACAGGCTCTCTCACTTAGATAGTTGAGAGTTCCGAGTTTTGCACGGAGGACCACCTTTCTCTTGCGTGGCGCGTGGATGATGATTGGGGGGTGGTTTTATCGATAGAGGAAATCGTTTTCCAGTGCCAGTTGACTTTTTTATTTCTTAAATTGTCTTTGGGGCTGCGTTATTAATTTTTTTCCGATCCGACTTTACGTCGACCCCGTCGATTTTAACGTGAAGCAAAATCATGAAATGTCACAACGGATGGACGTTGGTGGCGCCGGTGTCGTGCTTCGGCCAATGAGCTTCCGCCACGTTCACTGGATCGAAAACCCATCGCATTAAAAAAAAAATCGATCCACTGACAGTTGGCATTGCTCAAACTTTGTGTTTTACGTGCTGCCTATGCAATTTAAACTCGAAACGACGTTTTGTGAGGTTAAAACGCCTAATAACTGTGTGGTTTCAAGTAGCAAAAAAACATGGGGGATCTTTAAATATCAACAACAAAATGAGAATTTGAACAGCTTTTACTGACGTGAACCAGACACGTATTGAGAAGAGAAGGGCAAATGGAAATGGACGAATGAAACGAAGGGCAACAAACATGAAAATCCACGTTTTTGAGGTTAAGAGCCCCCTTTCCAGCAGAACAGACAGATGCGATTCCCCCATTAAAATCTTTTATTCATCGACAGTCAAGATGTGAGGTTATCTTAATTGCCGATGTTTCCGTTGGCACCGATGAAACGACCAACTCACGCTCTAAGGTTGGCAACACTGAGTGTGTTTCACGTGGTGCCTAAGCAAATCGAACTTGAAATCTCATTTTTGTGAGGTTATGAGGTTGCGTTTTTTTAACGATCTTTTCGCATCAAAATTTCCTTCCATTGTTTGCAATTCTGGGATTGGTGGAGGTATCGCAGATTGTGACGACCAAACGAAAAAGATCATCGGGTGCTTGATGAAAGAGCCTTGAAAGACAACGGAACAATCGTTGTAACAATCTGTTCTGAGTGAGGTATTTTCTTTCACATTATTAATGCTGTCATTCTGAAGTCAAACTTTTTTCCCATCAGAAACACCGCACTGCGTGGTTTCAATGACGAACAACATTTTTGAAGATAATTTATGCGTCACAAACTCTTATGGAAGGTAACAGAAAAACATGGAGATCTTTAGACATCAGCAACATAATGGGAGTTTGAACAACTTTAGGAATCACGACCTCTTTTGGAAAGTTGCAGAGAAACGTAGCGATCGTTTGTGTTGTAATGATCTGTTTTGAGCTATTTTCGTTTACATTGTCAAGGCTGTCATTCTGAAGTCAATCTTTCGGAAACTCCTCGCTGTGCGGTTTCATTGAAGAACTTTTGGATTATGCTTTATGATTCACAATCCTCTTTGGATAGCAGAGAAACATGGAGATCTTTAGATATCAGCAACATAATGGGAGTTTGAACAACTTTTTGGAATAAGACTTAAACTTCACCACCCCTTTTGGAACGTTGCAGAGAAGCACAGAGATCTCCTGTGTTGTGGTGCCCTTTTTGAAGTATTTTTTTTGCATTGTCAATCTGAAGTCAAATTTTCTTCTCTTCAGCAACACTTCGCTGTGGGGTTTTTTATTCAAGAACAAGATTAGGGAAGATTTTTGTGTTAAGCATCGATAGAGGTTCAATTGCAAATAACAAAACTTTCTACCGATCTTTGCTCTCGCTTTTGTTGCAATACTTTGAAAAACAGCACGATGGGACATCATCGTAATCGATCAGCATCGGTCATTGCAATTCTGGGACTGGTGGAGACTTCGCAAATTCGCAAAAGGACCTTAAAAAGACAATGGAACAACACTTGCAATTGCAAGTGAACGATTTGTATCAGAAGTGGACAATTTACTTCAGTTTTTGTTGAAAACATCATCAATGACGTGAAGTTGTGTCTTCTGTGTTGTAATATTCTGTTCTGAGGTATTTTCTTTTACATTATCGATGCTATCATTCCGAAGTCAAACCTTTTTTTTCATCAGGAACACCTCACTGTGTGGTTTAAGTGACGGACAACATTTTGGAAGATGTTTGGTGCGCCACAATCTCTTATGGAAGATAACAGGGAAACATGGAGATCTTTAGCCATCAGCAACATAATGAGAGGTTGAACAACTTTTTGGAATTCGATTTTGGGTGTTCAACTTCATGATATTATGGAATGAAGAAGAAAACAATTTGTGCAAGCATCGCAGATTGTGACCAAACAAAGGTTGATGAACATTTTCATTTAGAGGTTGACCAATTCTTTTCAATTTGTGTGGACGTTTTTACCCATCACATATTCTTTAGCAAGATACTTTATCCTTTCAATCTATTTTAGGAACTAACAGAAGCTAGGAGATTTTTTATTAACATCAGCAACGTAATGGGCGTTAATTGTGGCCAAAAAATTTCGAAAAAAAAGGAACAGTGCTGTCGATCTACAGACAAAAAACCTACTAGATAGACCGCGCTGCGTGGTTTCATTGAAAAACCGCCTTTTTAAACATGCTTTCTCCTTTACAGTATTTATTGGAAAATGAACAGTCAACAAGTACCTACATATGGATCAGTACGGTGACAAAGTAACAGAAGGGAAAACAGGCAAAGAAAATGATGAGCCTAAATAAAGGAAGCGGAATTAAGGCGAGTGCCAAGACATTTTTCTTATGGAGAATCCCATGTAAAGTATCGTCTAAATATTTCGCTTATTTTTTGATGTATCAGTTTCGTTCTTATTCTCAACTGCTTGTATTCACATTTTCTTCTAAAACTAAGTATCAAAAATTGGAAAAAACATTTAATTTAAAAGTTAAAGGACTTGAAAATTCGATAATTTAGGGGTAGTTTTACGAATAGAAGTTTATGTCCGATTTTTGTGAATTTTTAAACTTAGAATTAGTAAAGAATACTTTCAAAATCACTTTCCCGCTAAATTTAAATCGATACCATTAAAATTGGTCTAGTTCTGAGTGAGATAAACTAAAAAATTTTCAATCGAAGCTCTGAACTTTGCAGATAATTTACGACTAGGCTGATTTATAAACGTACCCTCATTTGCGGTTTCTTGACCAGCTTTGGAAGTTGTAAATCAAGGGATTTCTTCTAAAATTTTTACCTGCTTGTTTCGCACAGAGGATAATAAAATGGTTACAATTAGAAGAGCGTTATTAAAAGTGCTAATAAGTACAAGCACATCGAAGTTTCATAATGCGTGATGTATGAAATTATAGAAAAAACTATGTAGTATGAAAATTCATTTAATTTATAGTAATGTTTTCAACTAAAGTCTTTCAATGACACACGAATTAATTTCTCGACTATTTCACGGTGTTGGACGTAAAATTTAGAAAATGAAATTTAATAAAATAGTAATTTGTTATTATTTTTCTTATTACATATTTTATTATTTATGTTTAATTTTTTCTTATTTCTCTAGAATTTAAAAGTTCATCAATGAATGAAAAATGTTGAACCAAACAAAATTGTTTTGAATAATATGACTCTATGGAGCAACCTGACCGGATGCAATTTACCTGATGTTTGCAATATTCGATTAGAGTTTATCTAAGAAACTGACCGCAGTTTTACTAGGTGATGACAATTTCTTTCATTTTGCCGCCGGCCAGTTCAACTTTTACTGAAAAACCCACTAAATCTTGTTCCTTTGAGAACAATATAAATTTTTTTTGGGAGAATAAAAACGTTGACTTCTGGTAACTAGAAAAAAATGGAACATACATTGTCAATTCAAATCATAATTGGTATTACCAAATCCAAGGGCAGTTAAGAATAACACGAAAAAAAATGTGTATTCTGGGTGTTTGGTTTGGACAAGAAAGTGATATGAAATATGGACCTCGGAAATCTGTGGATCTCGCTTTTTCGTAGATCTAGCTTTTCCGTGACCTTCTTTGTTTTATAGTTTAACAAATAACCAATCACAAATTAATATCCAACGCCACGGAAAAGCGAGGTCTACGAAAAAGCGAGATCCACAGATTTCCGAGGTCCACCTAGTTACAATTACTATTGTTTGAAATTTCAAAGCCCGCCGCTTTAAGCTGGTTACTGTTGTTTGTTGCTTCTAATTCATAACTAGTAAGAGCTTTTTCATTTTCATTCTTCTGTTGGACGTCCATAGCTCTTGATGAAGTTGATTTAGCAACCGATGTGTTCAGAACACCAGCAATGCGTTTGGAAACAACTATTTTGTTTAGAGTGGATTCTTCAGTCACTCGAAGATTTCCATCCCACCTGACGTTTCAACTCATCGATGCTCATACCACTGTTTGCCATAATCGTATGAAGTTCGTCGGATAGATTCAGAATTCATCGCAGTTCTGCATGTTCTGCTAGCCTTTTAATATCTTCACTCATTTTCTGAACGGATTTTTACGAACGTGAAAAAATGTGCTTAACAACGAAAACGATTCACAAACAACCTTTGATAATTTTATTGTGTAAATTCACATTTTTTCAATGCTCCTAAAGGAATGGATAGGTATAATAAAAAATAGCGTATAACACTCGTTTATAAGCGCGCCTTTTTCAATAAGTTGCTTCTACTGCTCCAAAGCAAATTTCGTCGAAACTTCAACACCCAGTAGGATAATATGCGTGTATTTTCATAAAATCCAATCGCTATCCATTATCTACAGGGGAAACAAGGAACATTATGTGTCATGCATTGGTGAAGTTAGTGCAGGTTATCACGTTAGCGAATCAAATGCGCCATCCACTAAGTGATATTGCCAATTAAACTTTGATATATGCTCCCCAATATTGCACCTAAATTAGATAAGACAATCAAAACTTTGTGACATTTACTAGGTAAATGCATTTATAAGATACATATCTACTAATTCCAATATGTCTTTTCGCGGACGGGAAAAATTCAGTTTTATTTGAACGCCTGGTATTAAAATGTATGTTTTCAAAAATATGCAGATACTTGAATTTCTTTTTTGACTACTTTTCAACCGCTGAAAATCCCGCAAATAAACAAATAAGACAATAAAAGAAGAATAGGAACGAAATTTAGGAACAAATAAGGACTTCAATAAACTAAAAAATTCTAAAAACTCTAATATACAGGGTGTTTTTGAAATGCATGTACAAAACAGTTCTGCGCTATTCCAGGAAGTGTATGAAATATGAAAAACCAATTTTTAAACTAGAAGCTGACAAGGTAAAATTAACCCCAATCTACGTACTTTCTACACCACTGGCAAAATTTTTCGAAACGACAACTTTTTCCTCAATTTGTGACAAGGAATTACCACTCTTTTTGTACATGCATTTTAAAAACACCTGTATAAATAAGACAATAAAAAAAGAAAAGAGCGTAATTTACGAAAAAATCAAAACTGCAAATACAATAAAAAAACTCTAAAATCTATAAAATTAAAAAAATATAAATTTTTGAAACGTCAGAAAAATGACGTCTATGGTTTTGTGTCCGCGGCTGTATTTGTTATTTATGAACGGATTTTAATGAAATATAAAACTAATATAACTATAAAGGGTGAGAAGATTAATTTTGCTTTGTAGACAACACTTTTTTCTTAAAAACTTCAATTTTATTTGTCTCAATTTAAATCCGAATAATTTGAAATTAATGTTATCATAAATCAACCGCCTAGCAGGTTCAGTTTCTAAGAAAAAAAAAACAAAAACTGAGCTAACATTTCCAAAAGCTACAAAATCATCTCTGGCTATGAAATCATTTTCATGCTTCTCATTTGAGGTCATAGTCTAAAAAAGATTGCATTTTTGGAGTTGAAATGGTTTAATTAATGTCAAATTAAGCCTCACATATTAACGGAAAAAAGTACAAATGTTGCAAAAAGATCCAAACAAATAATATAAAATAAAATAAAAAATAAATATGTTGATAACATAAAAATTAAATAATATTCAAACCAACATGAGAAAACTGAGGAAACGAAAGATGTTAAAAAATAAAAAACACTCAATAGCTAGAAAGCATTAAATTTAATATAATACAAGGTGTTTATAAATGTTTCGAGCTTTAAGGGTGGTTTCCTGTCATGCACTATTTTGCCGCTTTGTTTTTATAGTGAATATAGCTATATCTTATATTGTGTCCAGGTTTAGTTGTTTTATTTGTTCGATTTAGTAATATCACTAATTTGCAAAAATTAAGATCAAAAAGTCAAATTTTTAGAAATTTTTGTTTGAAGACCAAAAAAATGCCACCAATTTTTGTTAAGATTCTGTACTTTCTTAATTTTTTATGCAATTTTAACGAAATTTGTGGAGATTGTCACTCTCGACTGCCTTATTAAGAGTGCCGATTTAGAAAAATTTAGACCAAAAAAAATTTTTAGAAATTTTGATTTCGAGGAGCAAAGAAAAATTTTCGTTTTTTGACCAAAAATTTTTAGCGACCTGTAAGTTCTGCATTTTTAATGCCACTAAATTTGTGGAGTTTATAAGTTTTGACTATCTTATTAAGAGTACCGATTTAGAAAAATTTAGAACAAAAAAAGAATATTTAGAGAGGAAATGCCAATTTTTTTCAACACTGCAATTTTTTTAATTTTGCAGCGAAGGAACGAAATTTATGCCATGTTGCGTTTCTTGTTTGTTTTAGTAATATCACTAATTTGCAAAAATTTAGATAAAAAAGTCGAACTTATAGAAATTTTCGTTTTAAGACCAATAAAGCCACCATTTTTTTTAAATCCAGTAATTTCTTTATTTTTTATGTGATTTTAACGAAATTTGTGGAGATTATCTTTCGCGACTGCTTTATTAAGAGTGTAGATTTAGAAAAATTTAGACCAAAAAAGAGACTTTTTAGAAATTTTGATTTCGAGAAGCAATGAAACTTTTTTGTGTTTTGACCAAAAATTTTTAGCGACCTGTAAGTTCTGCATTTTTAATGCCATTATAACCAAATTTGTGGAGTTTATAAGTCTTGACGGTCTTATTAACCGTACCGATTTAGAAAAATTTAGACCAAAAAAGACAATATTTAGAATTTTTATTTGGACAACTGTGGAAATGCCAATTTTTTCAACACTGTAATTTCTTTATTTTTTGTGCGACAGGAACGCCATGTTGCGTTTCTTGTTTGTTTTAGTAATATCACTAATTTGCAAAAATTTAGATAAAAAATTCAAATTTTTAGAAATTCTCGTTTTAAGACGAAAAAAATGCCACCAATTTTTTTTAAGATCCTGTAATTTCTTTATTTCTTATGCAATTTTAACCAAATTTGTGGAGATTGTCACTCTCGACTGCCTTATTAAGAGTGTCCATTTAGAAAAATTTAGACCAAAACACAGAATTTTTTGAAATTTTGATTTCGAGGAGCAAAAAAAATTTTTGTTTTTTGACCAAAAATTTTTAGCGACCTGTAAGTTCTGCATTTTTAATGCCACTATAACCAAATTTGTGGAGTTTATAAGTCTTGACTGTCTCATTAAGAGTACCGATTTAGAAAAATTTAGACCAAAAAAGAGAAAATTTAGAAATTCTTATTTGGACAACTGTGGAATGCCAATTTTTTTCAACACTGCAATTTTTTTATTTTTGCAGCGACAAGAACCAAATTTATGCATGTTGTTTTTTTGTTTATTTTTGTAATATCACTAATTTGCAAAAATTTAAATCAAAATGTCGAATTTTTAGAAATTTTCGTTTTAAGACCCAAAAAATGCCACCATTATTTTTAAGATCCTGTAATTTCTTTATTTTTTATGCAATTTTAACCAAATTTGTGAAGATTGTCACTCTCGTCTGCCTTATTAAGAGTGTCGATTTAGAAAAATTTAGACCAAAAAAGAGAATTTTTAGAAATTTTGATTTCGAGAAACAAAGAAAAATTTTGGTGTTTTGACCAAAAATTTTTAGCGACTTGTAAGAAAAAAGAGAATTTTTTAAAATTTTGATTTCGAGAAGCAAAGAAAAATTTTGGTGTTTTAACCAAAAATTTTTAGCGACCTGTAAGTTCTGCATTTTTAATGCCACAATAACCAAATTTGTGGAGTTTATAAGTCTTGAAATTTTTACCAAAAAAAGAATATTTAGAGATTTTTATTTAGAGAGCTGTGGAAATGCCAATTTTTTCAACACTGTAATTTCTTTATTTTTAGTGCGACAGGAACGCCATGTTGCGTTTCTTGTTTGTTTTAGTAATATCACTAATCTGCAAAAATTTAGATGAAAAAGTCGAATTTTTAGAAATTTTCGTTTTAAGACCAAAAAAATGCCACCAATTTTTTTTTAGGATCCTGTAATTTCGTTATTTTTTATGTGATTTTAACGAAATTTGTGGAAATTATCACTCTTGACTTACTTATTAACAGTGTCGATTTACAAAAATTTAGAGCGAAGAGGAGAATTTGTAGAAATCTGTAGGAGTTTTTTTAAGGCTAAATAGTCCATAGAAGATACTGAATTTAGGTTAATTTTAATATACCTTTGTCAGCTATTATTTCTAATAACTTACTTCCTTTTTTTCGTTTGTATTTTGTTATGTATTTTTGCAAAGTAATAATCTAAAGGCATCAACAGTCAAAATCTCCTTCAAAAATTAACAGAGAGAAATCATTTATGACAGCTCTATTTACTCATTTGAACGCCCCAAAGCATGAAATGGCAAGTTTAATTAAGACGTGTACCTAATAAGTAAAATTTTTAGTGGCCTCAGGTGCACCAAACTTCTAACTTTAGTTTCTCCACTTGGAAAGTTTAGTATCTGCATGCTTGGGACCGATATGATAAAAAGTGGCTTTAAAAATGAACGAAGAAGATTTTATTGCTTTGACTTTTCTGATACAGGAATTTCGTCCTGAAAAATAACAATTTAAACTTGCAAAAGATGTCTAGCTTAAACTAGTCGGTTCCATTTTATATAAAGCGCGAATGTAAAATCGTTTCTTAGGTAACAGTTTTCTGATAACATTTTCCTGCGATTTGGCAGTTTCCATCATCACATTTCCGCTTTCAATAAATTTATCTCACACCGCGACCCTCTGGGATAAATTTCCGATGTAATACATTTGCGATGAGCGACTTTCTGCCATATTCTCTTCGACTTAAGGTGGTTCTTATCCGTCGAACGTTTACTGGATTATGATAAGTTGTTACGCCTCAACTCTCAAAGTTCTCTTTAAATCCTCGAGGTTATGCGAAATTTGGTTAGTAGCAGAAAGGCAAACCACGAGTAGATTTTCTAGGAAATTACTACAATTTCACGCCCATTATCTGCTTACTTTATCCACAGAACTTAATTTTAAGATATTCCACAGAATGTTCATTTGCAACTTGGAAGTTCTCGAGATGTGACCACATGTTATGACGCTTAAAACGGCTCGTTAGTTTAATCACATACTTTGATACTTTCGGCGTAATTTAATTCTTCTTTTTAGAAAAGTTACATGTCTTTATAAAATATTTTGCCATACACTAAGAGTTGAACTTGACTTTTCATGACTTCCAATTTTTCTCATCTATTTTTCTGTTTACATCTTCTTTTCTTTTAGTGATTCTTTGAGTTATTTCTTTCAATGTTATTTAAATTTTATTTCCATTCAGTTCAAAATAACTTTTAAATTTTCAGATGACTTTGTTAGCAATTCTCCTAACTGTTTCAGAAACCTAGAGAATGTAGATTAGTCAGAAAAGTTAAAAGCAGAAATGCAAATAAAAATTTTAAGCGTCGATGACATTTAAAGAACGATTATTTCTTAATGAATAAAAAAGGTTCGAAAAAAGAATTCAAAAGTCAAAGAAACTTGAAGGATCTGAAAAATACAAAATCTAGCATTTTGAAAACGACGTTAAATGAAATAATAAGTTGAAAAAATTTAAAAATTCCTATAAAATTGGGCAGTTTTACTACGTTCGACCTTAGGATTATAAAATGTGCTACATTCCAAAATTTTTGATCAAATATTTCAGAATTTTTAGAAATTTTTTATTTTGAAAACAAATTACTTTCTGTTAAACTCTGTAACTTTGACGAGATTAATCTTAAAATACTAAAATTTTGATGCTTTACTACTTTTGGCTTTATTATTAACTGTGCCAAATTCCAAAATTTTAGAACATAAGGCAACATTTTTAGAAATATTTGCTTTGAAGACAAAACACAAAACTCTATAACTTTTTATTAAACTTTGTAACTTCAGCAATTTTAATCCTAAAACAATAAAATTTAGAGATTTAGTACTTTTGATGTTATTATCCTGTGCCAAAGTCCAAAATTTTAGAACAAATTTTTTAGATATTTTCATTGAAGAGACTTCAAATATTCATCACTTTCTATTAAACTCTGTAACTATAGCAATTTAAATTCTAGATTATAAAAATTTGAAAGATTTATTACTTTAAGCTTTAGTATCAAATGCCCGAATTTTACAAAATTTTAGAACAAAAGACAAAATTTTTAGAAATTTTTATTTTGAAGACAAATTACAAAACACACATTACCATCGCGTTCTATTAAACTTTGTATTTTCGGCAATTTGGACAAATCTCACTTTTCCATTACTGTTTGTTAAACTTTGAACCTCTGGCATTTTAAATCTAAAAACAGTAGAGTTTTTAGATTTTATTACTTTTGACTTTATTATCAACCGTGCTAAATTCCAAAATTTTAGAACATAAGACGGAATTTTTAGAAATTTTTATTTTGAAGACAAATCACACAATACCATCACGTTCTATTAAACTTTGTATTTTCGGCAATTTGGACCCAAAGTCAGCAAAATTTAGAGTTTTATTACTTTTAGCGTTATTATCAACTGTGCTAAATTCCAAAATTTTAGACCAACACACAGAATTTTTAGAAATATTTATTTTGAAGACACAACAAAATTTCCATTACGTTCTATTAAACTCTGTTCTTTGGACAATTTTAATCCTAAAGAGTTTTTACTACTTTTGACTTTAATATCGACTAAACTAAATTTCAAAATTTTAAAACAAAAGACAGAATTTTTAGAAATTTTTATTTTGAAGACAAAACACAAATTTCCATCACTTTTTATTAAACTCTATAACTTCAGCAATTTTTATCTTAAAACATTACAATTTGGAGATTAAAATTCCAGAATTTTGGAGCAAATGGCAAATTTTTTTTATTACTTTCGATTTTATGTATTATCAAACGGCCAAAATGTCAAAGTTTTAGAACAAAAAACAGACTTTTTAGAAATTTTTATTTTGAAAACAAAGCACAAATTTTTATCACTTTTTATTCAACTCGGTAATTTCGGCAATCTTAATTCTAAAACTGTAAAATTTGAAGGTTTTACTAATTTCAATTTTGTTATCAACTGTGATAAATTCCAAAATTTTAGAACAAAAGACAGAATTTTTAGAAATTTTTATTTTAAAAATAGAATCAGAAGATAAAGTATGTCAGTAAATAAATTATCAAAACTCAAAAAAAAACACAGGATCTAAAGGATGCTAATAATTTTTTGTGTACTTAATTTAATTAACAATTAATTAAGAAAGTACTTAATGAGCGGTAAGGGCAAATCATACATTTTTGTAAATAATTGTCACAATTTTTGCCAGATTGTCACCAAATTATAGAAGCATTTTGCGATTATTATCAAACTTGACATTTACTTGTGGCGCCATCTAATAATCAAAATAAACGTGTATCTTTTACAGGAATCTAACTTATTCCTTTCATAGCTCGCATAGCTCGCTCTTGGGATTTCTACGCGCTTAGCAGTATAGAACAGTTACAATTGAATTAGAACTAAAATTAACGAATGCATGGGTGTGGTGTAATCCAAGTCAATAATTCAATATTTGCTGCTAGCACGAATAAAACTGAACCGAAGCAAGCATAATTTGTAAATTTAACGATCCTCTACAATCTCTCCTAATTTACAACTCAAATCCCATGAAATGTGAATTCAACCTAAGCTACTTCACATCGACTCTTCCATTTAGAAACAAGGAAAATTCCGGAAAATCAATTTGTTTGTTTTTCATCACATAATTAGATAATATATTGAGTGTCTCAAAAACTCTCAAACATTTTAAATCAAAATTCCAGTTTTCATTTTCCACATTTTCATCAGGTTACATTATAATCGCCTTATCTAATACAGAATGTGAATCACTTTATCCACTTTTTTGTAAGAAGTTCTCATTCTCATTAAAACTATTCACCGGAAAATTGAAATCGGGATTAAAGACTTCATTGTTCGTGCAAGAAAACCACACTAAAATCGTTTATTTATGCTATTAATGAACGATTTTATCAGTTTGTCAAATCGTCGAAACTAATAAAACAAACTGAATAACCATAAAGAGCTTAATTAAAACATCCCCAAAACGAAGTCATGTTTGATTTGTATTTACGAATGAAAAGAATAAATTAGCGAACACCTGTTTTGTTCAACTCGTGCGAATTTCTGCTCAAGATGAGATTGGAATTCCAGTTGCGTCGCTGGGGCAATGACTTATTGTCTAAGGTAGTAAAATCATCAAATTTTAATGTGTCATTTGCATTTAAATTAAACACCAGCACCTCGTTTGCACTTTATAAGAGCGAGTTGGAGGAGAATTTATGCGTTTAATATCAATCACATGAATGCATCAAGTTGGCTGTTTTTGAAAACATTGTGAAGTTTGGCTGTGATTGATCAGTTTTTGAACTCAGGAAAAATCAGTTGCGACTTTGTTTGCGAATTTTGCAATTCTTAAATCTGTATATGTTTACAGATGCTTATGTTTCTTTTTTCTTTTTCTTCGTTCTTTGACTTCTTCAAATAGTCTATAATCTCAACATTTTTCCAGTTTTAAAAATAAAAAAAACCGGTACAAAACTATTAGGCACTTTTTTGTATAGAACTTTTAACTTATTAGTGTTTTGGGCTACCTTAGCAATAAAGTCATTTTAAAACTCAATATGTATGTATCTAGAAATAAGGATTTTTTAAGCAATGGCATTGATTTTTTATGATCGCCAAGAAAAAATAAAAAAATTAGAAATTTTTTAAACATGGTGATTCAAACTTGTTCAAACATCTTCAAATTCGTCGTACTTAAGTAGCAGTTAAAGAGAAATATTTTTACGAGATTTCATAGTTGTTATTGATTGAGACTTACCGGAATTATGGCGCTCAGAGTGGCAAGGTGGCGAAAAAGTTTAAAAATTTGTAGAAAGTTCATTTATTTCTTGATAGTTTTCTAATTTGGCACCCGTAAGTAGCAGTTTGACAAAAACATTTTCACTAAATTTCATACCTATCGTCTGAGAGGTACCGGAATTATGGCGCCCAGAGTGGCACGTTCGAGACTTTTGCAAACTAAAAAGTTTCAAAGTTGGTAGAACATTCATTTATTTGTTTATAGTTTTCCAATTTAACGTCCTTCAATAACAGTTAAGAAGGAATATTTTCACGGGATTTCATACCAATCCTCTGAGAGATACCGGAATTATGGCGCTCAGAGTGGCTTGGTCGAGACTTTTGCAAACGAAAAAGTTTCAAAATTTGTAGAAAATTCATTTATTTGTTTATAGTTTTCCAATTTGACGTATTTCAATACCATTTAAGAAGGAATATTTTCACGAGATTTCATACCAATCGTCTGAGAGGTACCGGAATTATGGCGCTCAGAGTGGCATGATCGAGATTTTTGCAAACGAAAAAGTTTCAAAATTTGTAGAACATTCATTTATTTGTTTGTAGTTTTCCAATTTGACTTACTTCAATAACAATTAAGAAGGAATATTTACACGAGATTTCATACCAATCGTCTGAGAAATACCGGAATTATGGCGCTCAGAGTGGCAAGGTGGCGAAAAAGTTTAAAAATTTGTAGAAAGTTCATTTATTTCTTGATGGTTTTCTAATTTGGCACCCGTAAGTAGCAGTTTGACAAAAACATTTTCACTAAATTTCATACCTATCGTCTGAGAGGTACCGGAATTATGGCGCTCAGAGTGGCTTGGTCGAGACTTTTGCAAACGAAAAAGTTTCAAAATTTGTAGAAAATTCATTTATTTGTTTATAGTTTTCCAATTTGACGTACTTCAATACCAGTTAAGAAGGAATATTTTCACGAGATTTCATACCAATCGTCTGAGAGGTACCGGAATTATGGCGCTCAGAGTGGCATGATCGAGATTTTTGCAAACGAAAAAGTTTCAAAATTTGTAAAACATTCATTTATTTGTTTGTAGTTTTCCAATTTGACGTACTTCAATACCAGTTAAGAAGGAATATTTTCACGAGATTTCATACCAATCGTCTGGGAAATACCGGAATTATGGCGGTCAGAGTGGCTTGGTCGAAACTTTTGCAAACGAAAAAGTTTCAAAATTGGTAGAACATTCAGTTATTTGTTTATAGTTATCCAATTTGACGTACTTAGGTAGCAGTTAAGGGAGAATATTTTCACGAAATTTCATAGTTATCGATTAAGAGGTGCCGGAATTATGGCGTTTAAAGTGGCATGGTTGCGATTTTTGCAAACGAAAAAGTTCAAAATTTGTAGCAAATTTATTTTTTTGTTTGTAATTTTCAAATGTGGCGCCCTTAAATAGCAGTTTGAAAGAAACATTTTTACTAAATTTCATACTAATCGTCTGAGATAACCGGAATTTTGGCGCTCAGAGTGGCTTAGTCGAGACTTTTACAAAGGAAAAAGTTTCAAAATTTGTAGAACATTCATTTATTTGTTAATAGTTTTCTAATTTGACGTACTTAAGTAGCAGTTAAAAACGAACATTTTCACAAGATTTCATAGTTGCCGATTGACCGGTACCCAAATTATGGCGCTCAGAGTGACAAGGTTGCGAAAAAGTTTCAAAATTTATAAAAAAAATCATTTATTTCTTGTTAGTTTTCTAATTTGGCACCCGTAAGTAGCAGTTTGACACAAACATTTTCACTAAATTTCAGTGGCATGTTCAAGACTTTTGCAAACGAAAAAGTTTCAAAGTTGGTAGAACATTCATTTATTTGCTTATAGTTTTCCAATTTGACGTACTTCAATACCAGTTAAGAAGGAATATTTTCACGAGATTTCATACTAATCGTCTGAGAGGTACCAGAATTATGGCGCTCAGAGTGGCTTGGTCGCGATTTTTGCAAACGAAAAAGTTTCAAAATTGGTTGAACATTCATTTATTTGTTTATAGTTTTCCAATTTGACATACTTAAGTAGCAGTTAAGAAAGAACATTTCCACGAAGTTTCATAGTTTTCGATTGAAAGGTCCCGGAATTATGGCGCTTAAAGTAGCATAGTCGCCACATTTGCAAACGAAAACATTTCAAAATTTGTAGCAAATTTATTTTTTATGTTTGTAATTTTCAAATGTGGCCTCCTCAAATAGCAGTTCAAAGTGAACATTTTTACCAAATTTCACACTTATCGATTGAGCGGTATCAGAATTATGGCGCTCAGACTATCATGGTCGCGATTTTTGCAAACGAAAAAGTTTCAAAACTTGTCGAACCTTCATTTATTTGTTTATAGTTTTCCAATTTGACGCACTTAAGTAACAGTTAAGGAAAAACATTTTCACGAGATTTCATAGTTATCGATTGAGAGACTCCGGAATTATGGCGCTAAGTGTGGCATGATCGCGATTTTTGCAAACGAAAAAGTTTCAAAATTTGTAGAAAATTCATTAATTCGTTTATAGTTTTCCAATTTGACGTACTTTAATAACAGCTAAGAAGGAATATTTTCACGAGATTTCATACCAATCGTCTGAGAGATACCGTAATTATGGCGCTCAGAGTGACTTGGTCGAGACTTTTGCAAACGATAAAGTTTCAAAATTGGTAGAAAATTCAATTAGTTGTTTATAGTTTTCCAATTTGACGTACTTAGGTAGCAGTTAAGGAAGAACATTTGCACGAAATTTCATAGTTATCGATTGAGAGGTCCCGGAATTATGGTGCTTAGAGTGGCATGGTTGCGATTTTTGCAAACGAAAAAGTTTCAAAATTTGTAGCAAATTAATTTTTTCGTTTGTAAGTTTCAAATATGGCGCCCTTAAATAGCAGTTCGAACGGAAAATTTTTACCAAATTTCATACTTATCGTTTGAGAGGTACCGGAATTATGGCGCCAAGAGTGATGTGTTTATGTTTTTTCAAGCGAAAAAGTTTCAAAATTTGTAGAAAATTGATTTATTTGTGAATGGTTTTCTTATTTAGCACCAGTAAGTAGCAGTTTAGAAGGAACATTTTCACTAAATTTCATACCTACTATTTGAGAGCAACAGAAATTATGTTGCTCAGAAAGGCATGGACGCGATATTTGCAACGGAAAAGTTTCAAAATTTCTAGAAAATTGAATTGCTTATAATTTTAATACAAAAAACTAAAAATGTTCAGAGTCATGATTAAACTGATTAACACTTCAAAATTTCCCATTTCTATTAGAAAAGCGTTAATTGCCTCGTTTTGTCCTCTCAAAAAAGCAACGCCAACCCGATGAAATAAGACCGCATTGTACAAACATGCCTGAACATAATTTAGGTTTTCCTCGAAACGATTTATGTAAATAGGCATCGGACAAATTGGTGATAGTATCGATAGAATTCGACCCGAGGGAATTTATCTTGAGAACTAAATCCCACTTTGGATTTGCTGAATACTAATACTGCCGTCTTGAATAAAAAGTGCTTGGTATGGAAGATTATTGACCGCCATTCGGGGCTGTTTACAAACATTTTGTGCAGGGAAGTGCAGGCCAGGATTAAGGTAAATTTAAGACCGATATCAGTGCAATGGATGGGGTGAGGGTGATAACAACTTGAGATCAGACGAGGATTTTGCTTGAGAAATTATTGTGCAAAATAATTTGGTACTTATTAATTCCGATAGATCAAGTCTAAGAAAGTTCCGCTTTGCGCCGTTGTCTTTTGGTATTAGCATATCATCCCTACAACCCGAAATCAAATATTTGAGTATGTCAGAGTGACGTACAAGTTAAACCTTGTCTCCAGCGTCCCCTCGCATTTGTAAAACTATCACACTTCAACATCTTAACATCATTTATTGTTAGGTCCTTCTGCTTCGATTCGCATGTAGGCGGAACGTGACGAAACATCTTAATAAGTTTCCTCTTTTTCGTCGCTTTCACGCAACACACACCACGCAATAAAATTTTCTTGTAAAATAATTCGCCTCGAGACGAATTTCCTTAAATTCAATTTCCATGTTTTATGAAAGACATCTTTATCACATTCAGCGCTTTAATTAATGATTCCGTCGTTCACGTGTCAAAAACACGAACTGGAAAATCGGCGCGGAATTTTTGCCATGTTTCCATTTCCTGTGCGAAAATAGCAATGTTAAACTAAACTAATATGATTCGATCTTATTTCAGTCATCCACGGGTGGAATGGCGATATTCATGCCTCCCATGGGCATTAGACAGGTGAGGCATTAGGATGCCAGGCGAAAGGAGAGCAATATATCAACTATCAATCTGTAATGCCGCTGTTTTTTTGTTTGTAATTTTCAAATGTGGCGCCCTTAAAGAGCAGTTCAAAGGGAACATTTCTACCAAATTTCATATTTATCGCTTGAGAGGTACCGGAATTATGGCGCCCAGAGTGCCATGTTCGTGTTTTTTCAAACGAAAAAGTTTCAAAATTTGTAGAAAATTGATTAATGTTTTTATAGTTTTCCAATTTAACGTACCTAAGTAATAGACAAAAAAAAATATTTTCACGAAATTTCATAGTTGTCGATTGAGCGGTACCAGAATTATGGCGCTCTGACTAGCATAGTTGCGATTTTTGCAAACGAAAAATTTTCAAAATTGAGTGAACATTCATTTATTTGTTTATAGTTTTCCAATTTAACGTGCTTAAGTAGCAGTTAAGAAAAAACATTTTTACGAGATTTCATAGTTATCGATTGAGTAGTTCCGGAATTATGGCGCTTAAAGTGGCTTGGTCGCGATTTTTGCAAACGAAAAAGTTTCAAAGTTTGTAGAAAATCTATTTTTTTGTTTGTAATTTTCAAATGTGGCGCCCTTAAAGAGCAGTTCCAAAGAAACATTTCCACTAAATTTCATACTTATCGTTTGAGAGGTACCGGAATTATGGCGCCCAGAGTGCCATGTTCGTGTTTTTTCAAACGAAAAAGTTTCAAAATTTGTAGAAAATTGATTTATGTTTTTATAGTTTTCCAATTTAATGTACCTAAGTAATAGACAAAAAGAAATATTTTCACGAAATTTCATAGTTGTCGATTGAGCGGTACCAGAATTATGGCGCTCAGACTAGCATAGTTGCGATTTTTGCAAACGAAAAAGTTTCAAAATTGAGTGAACATTCATTTATTTGTTTATAATGTTCCAATTTAACGTGCTTAAGTAGCAGTTAAGAAAGAATATTTTCACGAGATTTTATGGTTATCGATTGAGTAGTTCCGGAATTATGGCGCTTAGAGTGGCTTGGTCGCGATTTTTGCAAACGAAAAAGTTTCAAAATTTGTAGAAAATCTATTTTTTTGTTTGTAATTTTTAAATGTGGCGCCCTTAAATAGCAGTTTGAAACAAACATTTTTACCAAATTTCATACTTATTGTTTGAGAAGTACCGGAATTATGGCGCCCATAGTGGCATGTTCGTGTTTTTTCAAACAAAAAAGTTTCAAAATTTGTAGAAAATTGATTTAACTTTTTATAGTTGTGTAGTTTGACGCACTTAAGTAACAGTCAAGAAGAAATATTTTCACGAAATTTCCTTAAATTCAATTTCCATGTTTTATGAAAGACATCTTTATCACATTCAGCGCTTTAATTAATGATTCCGTCGTTCACGTGTCAAAAACACGAACTGGAAAATCGGCGCGGAATTTTTGCCATGTTTCCATTTCCTGTGCAAAAATAGCAATGTTAAACTAAACTAATATATTTCGATTGTTACCGACGAGTGATTCGATCTCATTTCAGTCATCCAGAGGTGGAATGGCGATATTCATGTCTCCCATGGGCATTAGACAGGTGAGGCATTAGGATGCAAGGCGAGAGGAGAGCAATATATCAACTATCATTCTGCAATGCCGCTGAGGGCTCTGTTGTCGACGTATTGAGAAATGCCTTTTAATAAAAATCCGGCGCAGACACTTTCGGATTGCTTTGCTTTATGAGATTATTGTTTTAGAAAATTTACTCGGAAAACTGACAGGAAAACTAAAATTATGGTGGACAAGAGTTTGGGAAATTTTTACAATTCAATTTTATGTTCCGTTGTTTACAAGATTTTCAGGTAGATTTATGGCGATTCGTGTTCGGGCGATTTTCAAATGCAATTTACAGCTAGAATTAAAATTTATGGAGAAAAATATAAGTTGTTTTGCACTGCTTGGAAACTGCATAAAGTGTCTAAATAGCTTTAATTTAGAATTTTAATTCCATCCTTTTATTGTTTAGTTTTCTCTGTGTTCAAGTCAGATTCTGTTTATAGTCTAAAGAATTTCTTTAGAAATTATATGAATTTTCTAGATTTTTTTTAAATTCAGTTTTTGTTATCTATTTTCTTTATTAGAGAGTATAGATTTTCATACATTACATTTATCTTAAGTTTTCCATATTCGTTTTCAAATTGGTAAAACATTGATTTATTTGTTTATAGTTTTCCAGTTTGATGCACTTAAGTAACAGTCAAGAAGGAATATTTTCACGAAATTTCATAGTTATCGATTGAGAGGTTCCGGAATTATGGCCCTTAGAGTGGCATGGTTGCGATTTTTGCAAACGAAAAATTTTCAAAATTTGTAGCAAATCTATTTTTTTGTTTGTAATTTTCAAATGTGGCGCCCTTAAATAGCAGTTTAAAAGGAACATTTTTACCAAATTTTATATTTATTGTTTGAGAGGTACCGGAATAATGGCGCCCAGAGTGGCATGTTCGTGTTTTTTCAAACAAAAAAGTTTCAAAATTTGTAGAAAATTGATTTAATTTTTTATAGTTTTCCAGTTTGACGTACTTAAGTAACAGTCAAGAAGGAATATTTTCACGAAATTTCATAGTTATCGATTGAGAGGTTCCGGAATTATGGCGCTTAGAGTGGCATTGTCGCGATTTTTGCAAACGAAAAAGTTTCAAAATTTGTAGCAAATCTATTTTTTTGTTTGTAATTTTGAAATGTGGCGCCCTTAAATAGCAGTTTAAAAGGAACATTTTTACCAAATTTCATACTTATTGTTTGAAAGGTTCCGGAATAATGGCGCCCAGAGTGGCATGTTCGTGTTTTTTCAAACAAAAAAGTATCAAAATTTGTAGAAAATTGATTTAATTTTTTATAGTGTTTTAGTTTGACGCACTTAAGTAGCAGTCAAGAAGGAATATTTTCAAGAAATTTCATAATTATCGATTGAGAGGTTCCGGAATTATGGCGCTTTGAGTGGCATTGTCGCGATTTTTGCAAACGAAAAAGTTTCAAAATTTGTAGTAAATCTATTTTTTTGTTTGTAATTTTCAAATGTGGCGCCCTTAAATAGCAGTTTAAAAGGAACATTTTTACCAAATTTCATACTTATTGTTTGAGAGGTACCGGAATAATGGCGCCCAGAGTAGCATGTTCGTGTTTTTTCAAACAAATAAGTTTCAAAATTTGTAGAAAATTGATTTAATTTTTTATAGTTTTCCAGTTTGACGTACTTAAGTAACAGTCAAGAAGGAATATTTTCACGAAATTTCATAGTTATCGATTGAGAGGTTCCGGAATTATGGCGCTTAGAGTGGCATTGTCGCGATTTTTGCAAACGAAAAAGTTTCAAAATTTGTAGCAAATCTATTTTTTTGTTTGGAATTTTGAAATGTGGCGCCCTTAAATAGCAGTTTAAAAGGAACATTTTTACCAAATTTCATACTTATTGTTTGAAAGGTTCCGGAATAATGGCGCCCAGAGTGGCATGTTCGTGTTTTTTCAAACAAAAAAGTATCAAAATTTGTAGAAAATTGATTTAATTTTTTATAGTGTTTTAGTTTGACGCACTTAAGTAGCAGTCAAGAAGGAATATTTTCAAGAAATTTCAAAATTATCGATTGAGAGGTTCCGGAATTATGGCGCTTTGAGTGGCATTGTCGCGATTTTTGCAAACGAAAAAGTTTCAAAATTTGTAGTAAATCTATTTTTTTGTTTGTAATTTTCAAATGTGGCGCCCTTAAATAGCAGTTTAAAAGGAACATTTTTACCAAATTTCATACTTATTGTTTGAGAGGTACCGGAATAATGGCGCCCAGAGTAGCATGTTCGTGTTTTTTCAAACAAATAAGTTTCAAAATTTGTAGAAAATTGATTTAATTTTTTATAGTTTTCCAGTTTGACGTACTTAAGTAACAGTCAAGAAGGAATATTTTCACGAAATTTCATAGTTATCGATTGAGAGGTTCCGGAATTATGGCGCTTAGAGTGGCATTGTCGCGATTTTTGCAAACGAAAAAGTTTCAAAATTTGTAGCAAATCTATTTTTTTGTTTGTAATTTTGAAATGTGGCGCCCTTAAATAGCAGTTTAAAAGGAACATTTTTACCAAATTTCATACTTATTGTTTGAAAGGTTCCGGAATAATGGCGCCCAGAGTGGCATGTTCGTGTTTTTTCAAACAAAAAAGTATCAAAATTTGTAGAAAATTGATTTAATTTTTTATAGTGTTTTAGTTTGACGCACTTAAGTAGCAGTCAAGAAGAAATATTTTCAAGAAATTTCAAAATTATCGATTGAGAGGTTCCGGAATTATGGCGCTTTGAGTGGCATTGTCGCGATTTTTGCAAACGAAAAAGTTTCAAAATTTGTAGTAAATCTATTTTTTTGTTTGTAATTTTCAAATGTGGCGCCCTTAAATAGCAGTTTAAAAGGAACATTTTTACCAAATTTCATACTTATTGTTTGAGAGGTACCGGAATAATGGCGCCCAGAGTAGCATGTTCGTGTTTTTTCAAACAAATAAGTTTCAAAATTTGTAGAAAATTGATTTAATTTTTTATAGTTTTCCAGTTTGACGTACTTAAGTAACAGTCAAGAAGAAATATTTTCACAAAATTTCATAGTTATCGATTGAGAGGTTCCGGAATTATGGCGTTTAGAGTGACATTGTCGCGATTTTTGCAAACGAAAAGTTTCAAAATTTGTAGAAAATCTATTTTTTTGTTAGTAATTTTCAAATGTGGCGCCCATAAATAGCAGTTTAAAAGAAACATTTTTACCAAATTTCATACTTCCTGTTTCAGAAGTACCGGAATTATGGCACCCATAGTGGCATGTTCGTGTTTTTTCAAACAAAAAAGTTTCAAAATTTGTAAAAAATTGATTTAATTTTTTATAGTTTTTCAGTTTGACGTCCTTAAGTAACAGTCAAGAAGGAATATTTTCACAAAATTTCATAGTTATCGATTCAGTGGTCCCGGAATTATGGCGCTTAGAGTGGCATTGTCGCGATCTTTGCAAACGAAAAAGTTTCAAAATTTGTAGCAAATCTACTTTTTTGTTTGTAATTTTCATATGTGGCGCCCTTAAATAGTAGTTTGAAAGGAACATTTTTTACAAATTTCATACTTATTGTTTGAGAGGTACCGGAATTATGGCGCCCAGAGTGGCATGTTCGTGTTTTTTCAAACAAAAAAGTTTCAAAATTTGTAGAAAATTGATTTAATTTTTTATAGTTTTCCAGTTTGACGTACTTAAGTATCAGTCAAGAAGGAATATTTTCTCGAAATTTCATAGTTATCGATTGAGAGGTTCCGGAATTATGGCGCTTAAAGTGGCATGGTTGCGATTTTTGCAAACAAAAAAGTTTCAAAATTTGTACCAAATCTATTTATTTCTTTGTAATTTTCAAATGTGGCGCCCTTAAATAGCAGTTTGAAAGGAACATTTTTTACAAATTTCATACTTATTCTTTCAGAAGTACCGGAATTATGGCACCCAGAGTGACATGTTCGTGTTTTTTCAAACAAAAAAGTTTCAAAATTTGTAAAAAAT
Source organism: Gnatocerus cornutus (assembly GCA_029298725.1). NCBI lineage: Eukaryota > Metazoa > Arthropoda > Insecta > Coleoptera > Tenebrionidae > Gnatocerus > Gnatocerus cornutus. Next base: position 1,922,852 of record CM055514.1, on the reverse strand, counting down.
TGATTTATTTTTTTTATAGTTTTCCAGTTTGACATACTTAAGTAACAGTCAAGAAGGAATATTTTCACAAAATCTCATAGATATCGATTGAGAGGTTCCGGAATTATGGCGCTTACAGTGGCATTGTCGCGATCTTTGCAAACGAATAAGTTTCAAAATTTGTAGCAAATCTATTTTATTGTTTGTAATTTTCAAATGTGGCGCCCTTAAATAGCAGTTTGAAAGGAACATTTTTACTAAATTTCATACTTATTGTTTGAGAGATACCGGAATTATGGCGCCCAGAGGCGCTGTTCGTGTTTTTTCAAACAAAAAAGTTTCAAAATTTGTAGAAAATTTATTAATTTGTTTATAGTTTTCCAATTTGACATACTTCAATAACAATAAGAAAGGAATATTTTTACAAGATTTCATACCAATCGTCTAAGAGGTACCGAAATTATGGCGCTAAGAGTGGTTTGGTCGAGACTTTTGCAAACGAAAAAGTTTCAAAATTTGTAGAACATTCATTTATTTGATTATAATTTTCCAATTTGTCGTATTTAAGTAGCAGTTAAGGAAAATCATTTTCACGAAATTTCATAGTTATTAATTGAGAGATTCCGGAATTATGGCGCTTACAGTACCTTGATCTCGATTTTTGCATAAAATTGTTTTAGAAACTGCATAAAATGTCTAAACAGCTTCAATTTTGAAATTTAATTCCATTCTTTTATTGTTTATATTTTTCTGTGTTCAAGTCAAATTCTGTTTATACCCTAAAGAATTTCTTTAGAAATTATATTAATTTTCTGGATTTTTTTTTAAATTCAGTTTTTGTTTTTCATTTTCTTTATTAGTTTGTGTAGAGTCTATATTTTCATATATCACATTTATCTTTAAGTTTTTTAAATGCGTTTTGAGTCTTTCATGGTAAAAGAATAAAAAAAAAATTGTTTGCATAAGAACTGTCAAAATAACAGATTACAATACAAAAATTGTAAAATTTTGACCCGTCTTGAAACGAAGGAAAACAGCTCAAAATTCTTGGATTTTGGGGCAGATAAAAATGAATTTAAAATAATGGTTCTTCAAAATTTGATTAATCCAACATCAAAACGATTCCAATAAAAATAACTTTAATATAAAAAGTTTCAACTTTTTAGCTCGTCTCAAAGACAAAAATTGGTTTCTAGCGCTTTAAATTTTTGAGTTTTGGGACAAACAATGAACGAGTTAAAATAGTAATATGTGTCCATAGTTACCGATTTTCAAATTCTATTCAGCTTCCGGATTGGCTACCGTTTTTTTTTCTTAGCTCGATTATTTTTTGAGCTAGAAAATTTTGGTTTCGAAATTTTGGTTTAGAATTGTTGCCTTAATAACCTTTTTTTTTCTGGGACACCCTGTATAGGACACTGGGCGATAATGGGTTAAGATGAGTACATTAGATCAAACTAAGACCAACTAAGATCAACTAAAAACTTATTGGAAAGGGTTTCTAATTATAATCTAAAATATTGCAAGAGATCACAAAATAATACTCTAATTAATAATAAAAATAATGATGAATACAATTTGGACGAAAGGTCCAATGCGGGAGTAGCATGCTTGATTAGAAAAATGAACAAAATAAGGAAATGGGAAAACATCAGTGAAAGAATTTAAAATAAGGACATAGAAAGACGAAAAATTTTAATGTAGAAACAGTAATTATAATTTGGGTTTTTGTATTTTGGGGGTGAATCAAAAACTTCTGAAAAAATATGTTTAGGGTTGTAACTCTGGTAATTTGAACGCTACTGCCATCAAATTTGGGAAGGTTACTAACTTGGAACTGCTTATCAACTGTTTTAAATTTCAAAACTGTCAGTGAGGTAAAACTAATTTTAGAAATTTTTATTTATAAGACGAACCTAAAAATTCCGATTGTTTTTACTAAAATTCGTAATTTTGGTAATTTTAATGCCACAGCAATCAAATTTTGTGAAGTTACTAATTTAGAGTTGCTTATTAACTGTCTTAAATTGCAGAAATGAAAGTCAAGTAAAACAAATTTTAGAAATTTTCATTTATAAGACTAAGCAAAAATTTTTGATTTTCTTCACTAAAATTCGTAATTGTAATAATTTCAACGCCACAATAATCAAATTTGGGAAGATGCTAATTTTGGCTTGCTTATTAACTGTGCTAAATTGCAAAATTATAGTTCAGAAAAGACAAATTTTGGATTTTGTCTATTTTGAAAATGAATCGAATTGAAAAAATATGTTAACGGCCTTAATTCTGATAATTTTTACGTCACAGCAATCAAATTTGGGGAGGTTATTAGTTTGGAGTTACTTATTAACTGTCTCAAATTGCAAAATTGTAGGTCCAACAAGACGAATTTTGGAAGACGAAACAAAGATTTTCGATTTTCTTCACTAAAATTCGTAATTTTGGTAATTTTAGTGCTACAGCAATAAAATTTGGGGGAATTACTAGATTTGAGGCGTGTATTAACTCTACCAGATGGCACTAATCATTATAGAGCAAAAAACGCAAATTTTAGAAATTTTTATTCATAAAACGAAGCAAAAATTTTCGATTTTCTTCATTGAAATTCGTACTTTTGGTAATTTTAGGGCCACAGAATCAAATTTAACAATGTTTCTAGTTTGAAGTTTGTTAACCGTCTCAAAAATTGCAAAAAAAAAAGTCAAACTAGCCCAATTTTAGAATTTTTAGTCTGAAAAAATTATCAAAAAAATTATTCAAGCTTGTGACTCTGCTAATTTTAATACTACGTCAAACAAATTTGGAGTTTTCACTAATTTTGACTTGATTAGTACCTGTGCTAAATTGCAAAATTTTAGTTCGAAAGAGACAAATTTTGGATTTTTTTATTTTGAAAATTAATCGAAACTTTTGAAAAAATATGTTCAAGGCTGTAACTATAGTAATTTTAACGCCACAGCCAACAACTTTTGGGAGGTTACTAACTTAGAATTGCTTATTAACAGTCTTAAATTTCAAAAGCGTCAGTCTAGTGAAACAAATTTTAGAAATTTTTATTTATAAGTCAAAGCAGCCCGAATACAAGAAACGATCGAGAACACAAATGGAAAAATTTTCTTCTTTACAGACATAAATGCAAGAGTGAGTAAATATACAGGTACAACTTAAATTTCAAAACAAAAACATTTTTGCTCAAAAAATGATCGCGTCAAGACGAAAAAACGGTATCCAATCCCAGGACTGAACAGAATTTGAAAAATGGTAACTATGGACATATAAGCAACAACTGTAATTAGGTGAATGCCTACATACAGAATAATTGATATATTTTAGTAAACCAAAAAACTGACTGGAAGTCAACCTTTTTTAAGCTAAGATTGCACCGCCAAAGTAATTTTGCGAAGTTCACCACTTCACTTCACCCACGTGATTTTCCAATCGATACTCGAATTATTCAGCTCCAGCATTTGATTTTGAAAGTAGATTATTTATTCTGCACGATGAAAAGATTTCTCTTAAATACGCTTCTTTGAAAGTTGCGAAAAGTTTTTGCCGCATTTTAAAGCAATAACGTTATAAATCTCTAGAACATGCCATTTACTTTGAAAGTTTTTTAATATGCGTTACACGATATCTACTGTAACAAATTGAATTATCAACTTTTTTATACTCGTTTATTAGGTGTTGCTTGCGTAATGAACTTTACTTTGCATTTTAATTACGTGATGATGTATTTTGACAAATTAATCGAGTTAATCATCAACGGAGAACACGCTGGCTATGAAGTTTGGGTTTACTACATGCATAGGCTCAATCAGAAGAGATTCATATTTGAAAGATTAAATTATTATGCTAAAAAACTTGGAAACTATCTGCAGGATACAAGTTTTCAATTGTGTTTTTTTTTTTAATTTTAGTCCTTAAATTCTAAAAAATTAATCTATGAGAACATTTTGTTAAATTTGAAGATTATCGTCTTTTAAACAACTGTTAAAATCGACAAAAATAAAGGGTGTTTTTGGGGTTATTTTCAAGAAGCATTTTTAGGGTGAAATCGACGATTAATATGTTTCAGTTATACATTAATCGAAAGAATAGTTCACTGGTCGAATCTCAGATCGACAAGTGGCCATCAAAAAACCAAAAATTCAAAATTTTTCATCGTTTGAGTCGCCCAAAAGAAATTCTATCAAATTTTGGATTTCTGCAAGCGGTTTCTGACCTAAAAAATCTCGATTTTGAAAACTGTATCCTTCTTTCTGTCGTAATTTTTCTGGCTTGGTTTTCTGGCTTGAATTCGCAAAGAAGAGCTCAAAATCTACAAAACCATCAAATTTTGTCAAGATTTAACGGCTTAATTGCAAAAAAACAGCAGAAATCTGCAGGAAATCATCACAATTCTTAGAGAAATCCGGTTATTTCGATGCAAAACGACGATTTCTCGCTGATTTTCGATGTTTCCTGAATTCGCAAAGAAAAGCTCAAAATCTACAAAACCATCACTTTTTATCAAAATTTAAGGGCTGAATTGCAAGAAAACAGCAGAAATCTGCACGAAATCATCAAAATTTTTCGCTGATTTTCATTGGCTTTGGATATAGAGCCAAAAATTCAAAAATTTTCATCTTTTGAATCGCAATTTTTTTTTGTCCAAATTTTTGAGCAAAGTTTAAGCGAGAAAAACTGAAGACCGTTTATTATGTTAATTAATTTTAATCACCTTTAACACGGTTTTTTGTAAGTGGATCTACTTTGAAGAATAGCATAGTTTTGGAAGCAACGCAAAATTCTGCTTAAAATGAGTACCAATAGTTGAAGTTTGCTTTGTAAATAAGCAAGAAATCGATCGAATTTGATTTAGAAACAGTAAGCTAGCTTTTAAATTGAAAAGAAAATTGAATTCGGGATATGCAAGATCGGATTCTAAGCTTAAGAATCGCTGAAAAACGATTTTGAAAACTGTATCGTATCTTTTTTAGAAAGAGATGTTCTATATCTCTCACCCACATTTTTGAAGCCTGGAAAGTTTGGCCTTCTGGTGACCACCCAAAATTTAAAACGCTTTTGAGTCAGTTATTTGGATTCAGGGTGAAATTCTGCATAAAATGAGCTCCTGTAACGTAAGTTTCCTTAACAAATAAACTAAAGTCATTTTCAAAAACCGTTTTGGAGCGGAAACGACGGTCGATATTTTTGCGTCCTACAGCAATCGAAAGGAAAGCTCGAGATCTATCAACTGGCCAAATCTCAAATCGGCAGATCAAAGAGTATACGAGTGGCTATCAAAAAACCAAAAACTCAAAAATTTTCATGGTTTGAGTCGAAAATTTTTGGTGTAATTTTTTTTTTTTATTTGGTGTGCTAACTACTCTTACGAGTCAAACGGGTTGCATAATAGAATTGGTAAAATTTTTGTTACAAAGTTGGCACAAGAATGAAATGTGAGTAATGTCAATAAACGTCAAAAAAAATACCAAAATCAAAAAATTCCAACAAAATTTTGAAAATTCGCAAGATTTGAAATGTCGCTTACAAATAACACCACAGGTTGTCATCGCAACTGTGACAAAAGTTACTAGATTTTTGAACATCATTATGGCCGAAGTAAAAAAAATAATATAAAACTCGCGATTCATTAGTCGTTTTGGCGGACTCTAATTTTGGAAATCGTGCGCCAAATAACATCTTATGAAACAGTAATAATATAGTTTTTTGCGTTAGACCACATGAGTTGCCGCACCCTATCATAGATATTAACCATAAAAAATAGCCAATTAAACAATAAAGAATTTGAATTTTTTCAATTCACCTTGAATTTAAACAGAGCAAAAATTAAAAATTGAAATCCCGCGCCATTAAGAATTGTTCATCATCCCGTGAGTTTGCATATTTCATCAAATTCTGCCACGCAAACGAAAAGAAGTTATTTTAAACACTTATTTGGGAGCTCTACATCAAAGTGCTTTTAGAATTGTAATTAAGTAAAGCGTTAAATTCAATTGACAAAGTTGCATCAATTTTGTTCGTTTTTTTATAATTATCCCTCGGAATCGTTAACCTAATTTCGTCTCCTTGATTGCTTTGCTAATAAGGTTTTTCTAAATAAGACCAATCCTCCCTCCAGTAATTGGAAAAAGCATCAAAGAAAAATATCGCCAGGGAAATTACCGTATCGCCTCGTAAAAATCATTTTCTATTGTTCATTTTCGATGTCGTCTTAGGTTAATCAGATTCCTCAGTTTCTCATATTCTTAGGTTTCTCGCATTTCTTTAGGTTCATTTTCCAGATTTGTCAGTTTAACCATTTCCCTAAATTTCTAAGATTCCTCTCATTTTCCAAATTATATCTATTTGTTTCTAGCTATGAACTCCTATATATTGATACATTTTTTATTCACGCAGCAATTTGACGAACTGAGAAAAGATGCAATAAGAATTACTATTATACAAAATCTAGAAAACACAATGAGATTCAAGTAAGAATTTGAAAAAATTCCAAAAGAAATTTTGAGAATCCAAGGAAAATCAAAAAAGAATCTGTTTGTAATAGTCAAGGATTTGAAGACAATTTAGAGCAAAAATAAAGCAAACCTAAATGGAATATTAAAAAGAATCCAAAAAGAAACTAGAAAAATTGAGGAAGGATAAACAAAATGAAGAAAACAAATCCTCAAATAAACAAGTGACCAAAGAGAATAAGAAACTCTCTAAGAAGAATCAAGAGAATCTTTCTAGAATTAAAGAGCATTTTTGGAAAAATAAATGAAAATTTAAGGACAATCTAGGCATTTTAAACTGAACCAAGAAGCTGTCTAGAGAATCTATGGAAAATCTATGGATTTAGAGATTCTAAACAGAATCTAAAGAAAGCCAAAAATTCTCGGAAACAATCTAAATCTAAAGAGAATTTAGGGGGTTAAGAAAAATTGTATGAGAATTAAAAGAATATTTTCCGATTTTTGTATTCCTCAATTTACCGTTTAGAATCCAAAGATTCAAAAGAATTTCGACAAGACAACAAGAATCTAAATGCCCTTTTAAACAAAATTAGAGAAAAATTCTAAAGAGAATTTATGCAGAATCTAGGATCAAAAGAAATTCTAGAAAATACGCTAAGAAAAAATGTAGGAAATCTTAAAAACACAATGAAATTCGAGTAAGAATTTGAGAAAATTCCAAAAGAAATTTTGAGAATCCAAGGAAAACCAAAAGAGAATCTGTTTGTAAAAGTCACGGATTTGAAGAGAATTTTGACAAAAAATAAAGCAAGCCTAAATGGAATATTGGAAGAATCTATAAAGAAACTAGAAAAATTGAGGAAAGATAAAGAAAATGAAGAAAACAAATCCTCAAATAAACAAGTAACCAAAGAGAATAAGAAACTAGCGAATCAATTTTTTTCAAAGATTTGATAGAACATAATAATCTCTAAAATGATCAAAAGGATTTTTCTAGAATTATAGAGCATTTATAGAACAATAAATGAAAATTTAAAAAAAAATCTAGACAATTTAAACTGAAGAAAGAAGCTGTCTAGAGAATCTATGGAAAATCTATGGATTTAGAGATTCTAAACAGAATCTAAAGAAAGCCAAAAATTCTCGGAAACAATCTAAATCTAAGGAGAATTTAGGGAGTTAAGAAAATTGTATAAAAATTAAAAGAATATTTTCTGATTTTTGTATTCCTCAATTTACCGCTTAGAATCCAAAGAAGATTCAAAAGAATCAAAGAAAATTACAGAAAAATTCTAAAGAGAATTTATGCAGAATCTAGGATCAAAAGAAATTCTAGAAAATAAGCTAAGAACTACAAAATGTAGGCTAAGGAGAACTGAGAAATGATGCAATAAGAATTACTATTATACAAAATCTTGAAAACACAATGAGATTCGAGTAAGAATTTGAGAAAATTCCATAAGAAATTTTGAGAATCCAAAGAAAATCAAAAGAGAATCTGTTTGTAAAAGTCAAGGATTTGAAGAGAATTTAGACCTAAAACAAAACAAGCCTAAATAGAAGAATCCAAAGAGGAATGAAGAAAATTAATCCTCAAATAAACAAATGACACTAGTTTCTTTAGTTTTATTAAGTAACAATAAATACAATAACAACGACTCAATAGTTTACATAAAAAATGGCCTTAATACCTTTACGTTTTTTAGTCTTTCCTTTATTTACAAACAAATTGTAGCTAATATCTTCGTCTTGCGATGGACGAACTGTTGAGCCCCCATTTGGTGAAAAACAAGCCAAAGAATTCGCAACTTCGTTCTTATTCGGAGTTCCTTTAAAACTTCCACGTCGATTCCCAAAGACATCTTCGTACAAATTGCTGACTTGGAAGCGATCGGAGATGTACGGTAGACTCAAACTTCCTCCTCTAACCTTCCGGTGGGCTCTCCTCTGGTTGTCCAAAGAGAACCTTCTTTTCAAATTGTCGGTTTTCGGAATGTTTTCCTTTTTTTTTGAAAAAACTGATTGCGTTTTTAAACTGAGTTTTGAATGACGATTTTTTATTCGTGTCTGTCAAAGTTTCGACTCTGTCGGACACAGTGGGAACTTTTTTCAAACTGTCTGTTTTTTTGTGATGAGTTTCCTTTTCGTACATTTCTTTCAATAGCTTTTTTTTCGTTCCTCTAGGGGTATTAGAGAACAGTCATCTAGAGGAGTGTCTGACTTGTACCGACTCGCTTTGGACTCTGCGGAAGAGTTGGAAATCTTCCTCTCCTTCTTAACGTGGTCCATCGTTTCCTTCCTCTTGATTGCTTTGGGCTCAAGGTTGACTAAACTAGCACTACTGGAGCTCCTCGAAGACATCCGTTCCCAGTACTCTTTCCTCGCCCTGAACGACTCCTCGTGGGTCTCACTGGCCACATTCGACATACTAACTGTGGAAGTGACGGAGTGCTCTGACCCTTCCGAAAGACTATTCTTCCGTGACTGCTTAAGACTGTTCAAAACGTTGAGGACACTAAGTTGGCCAAAATTTGGGGATCTCGACGAATCTCCGTTTTCCAAAGAAAACGTGACGTCACTATCGGGTAGGTTAATGCTGTTTTGTCTCGAGAAGACCTTCCGTTTCTGCGCTAAAGTGAATTGGTTCGGATAGCTTAGTTCTACTTCTGGGGCAATATGGCTGGGGCATATCGGGGAAGTAACACTTGCCGAAGGAATCTTAGGGGAAATCTCCAGGGAAATTTTACTTTTAATCCTCTTGACCGAGGAGTTGTTATTTTCGTCTTCGTCTCTTCTGTTTTCCACACTTCCAAAGTCGAATTCCGAGACGCGAGTTCTATCGACGTCCTTTTCGACGTTGTAGTGAATTTCGTCGGGTTGAAGCAAGTTGGCGATTTCCGTTTTGACTTCCTCGCTGTTTTTCACCAGTTTGTGTAGAGTCCCCAATTGGAGTTGGTCAGTTTCGTCAGTACCATCAGGTAAGGTCTTCAAGTGCTCGGTAATCTTCTTGATTTCTTCCAAAGTGTCGTTTTCAGCCTTGGTGTTGATCTCCTCGATGATATCCTCCAAGGTGCAACTGATTTCGGTTTTTAGAATCTCGTCCTCCTTCTTGGTCACCGCCATGATCGTAACTTCGTCGTTCTCAGGACTGTTCGCATTTGGTGTATTGCCAATATAGATCTTCTCGTCGATGCAGTCGATGACTTTCGAAATGACCTTGCGTTTGGTGAAGATGATCTTCTCTTCGACATTCTCATAGGTGGTTTCAAAGCTATCAGTCTTACCAGAAGTGTTGCTGTAAACCTGCACGCTATAAGGAGATCCTCTTAAAACCTCCCCATCGCAAATCAATGTAATTTCGTACATTCCGTCGTCTTTAGGGATGTAAGTAATCTTCGCCCTGTCAATCTCCATGTCAATTTGAATGGGAATTTCATTCTGCTCCTTCTTCTCCTCCACGTTCCCAACCAACGAAGTGAAATCCAACGAGATCGTCTTCAGGAATGACTTCTGCTCCTCGTTTTTAAACGGTAGAGTCTTACTGGCTTCCAGCTGATTCTGCAGCACGTTGACCACTGGTATCTTCTGCAAGCTGTGAAAAGGGGAGATGGTGGCGGATCCTTTCGACCCGAACGGCCCCCGGATGTACATAAACACGTTGCTGCGCTTTTTTCCACCTCCGTTGGAGTAGATGTAGAAAATCGTTTTTCGATTTTGCTCGCCCGTGTACAAGCCCATTCCTCGTGCGACATATTGCGATGAAAACTTGTGGTTTAACGTGTGGTTTGTTGGCCATTTGGTGACGACTTCTTGTAATTTGTGGAGATACTGGATAAATTTGCGTTCTTGATTTATGCTGAAGTCGGTGGAAAAGTCGGCCTCTGTGAACATCTGAAAATTGCGAAATTGTATTAACACACGAGTGTGGGAAAAGACGAGTGTTTGAATAGTATATTAAAGAACGTGTTTTATAATGGCCAACTTGGTGCACCAATGCCATTATAAAACAAGTCCTTTATACTTCGAATTTGCACCCTTTTTTTAATAAGTTTTCGTGTTACACGATTGGTAATGGTTTTGTACCCACGACTTGCCACTTGATTTTCAAATTCAATTTAAAATTTGACATTTATTGAGTTTCATTTAACATTTAAATTTAAACCTAACCTCACAGCCAGTATTCACATCTATCATATTTAGGTACAATTATTGTTGGCCGCAAAGGACAATTCAATTATATTGATACATTTTTTAGTTAAGTCGACAGCAACCCTTAGTGATTTTTATCGGTAACAATTAGCAGCAAAAGCGTTTGACCTTGACGCAACTGTGGCATGCGTAGAAGCTAATCGCCTTTCACAGCATTGCCAAAACTTGTTAAATCTCTATTAAAATCATTCTTTTGCAACAAATTTTTAATTAGTTATTGATTAATACACTCAACTTTGACAACGTGTTAACCTCAAAAATCGCTACATTCAATTTTCCCCTAATTTTCTCCCTAAGAAATTGAAGGCCAGATTTACACCCAAAAATTTTCGAAAATTTACACTAGAGAGTGGACTGATAGCAATGAGCTGGACTGTAGATACATATAAACGACTCCAAATTGAGTACTCTAATGGACCTATTAAAGCGGCAAATTCAAAAAAGTTTGTACAACGCGATTTTAGCAATTTTCACGAACATTTTACAATTACTGAAATAGACTTACTTTTTAGATATCGAAAGCACAAAATAATTAAAAAAGCTAGCCGATTTTCAAATTTTGGATTTTGTAGACAACCAAAAATTTTGAAATTTTAAAAATATTTCCATAAATGAGGTAATATGGAACTCGATAAGTTCGGGAAGTTACTGTTAATCCTGTCAAAAATTTCAAAATTACAAAGAAAACTAGACATTTTAGACAATTTTCAAAAAGTGCTTCGTTATTCACTTTTTTTACTTTTATCTTTTTATTAACTTAAAATTGCAGAATTTTTGGAAAACCGAACATTTTTTGTCCAAAATTTTTCGAAAAGTAGGATTTTTTTCTAGAGGAGTATTTTACAGAGATATGACATATAAATTGAACATGTGAACGAGCAAGAAGAAAATAACAAGGAAAATATAGAGAAGAATTTGGAAGAGAATCTAGATGAGCATCTAAAAGTGAATTAGAAAGACAATCAGGAAGAGAAAGTAAAAGAGAATCTAAAAGAGAATTAGGAATAATTTTAAGAGGAATCAACAGGAGGATTTAAATTTTTAAAGGATTTAAAATGAAAATGTTGAGAGTATCAAGAGAAGAATAATGAATATAACTAATAAAAGAATACAAAATTGAGTGAATATTGAGGACAATCTAGAGCATTAAGAGGAGAATCTTGCAGGGAATGTTAAAAAGAAACTAAAATGAAGCCTAAAAGAAAATAAAGAAGGGAAAATCTAGAGAAGAATTTCATTGACAATTAATAAAAGAATGTTGAACAGAATGCAGGAAAAAGGAATGATGAAAGAATAATTGAGGGGAAAATATTTTGAAAATAGAATACGAAAAAGAAAATAAAGAGGAGAATCTACAAAAGAAAATAAAGAGGAGGATCTAAGAAAAGATCTAAAAGACAAGCAGGAATATAAAATAAAGGAGAATTTAGAAGAGAATCAAGAGGTGAATGTAAAATTGAATGTCGACAAAAAATTTGCGGATATTATTAAGAAGTTCAACAGGCGAATCTAAACCTAAAATAGGATTAAAAGGATAATCTAGAAAGTAATAATCAAAAAGAGAATGTCGAGGATCGAGGGAAGAATAAAATAAACAACTAATAAAGGAATGTAGATTTAGCGAATATTAAAGGCTAAATTTCTAAAACGAAGTCTAGAAGAAAATAAAGAATGAAATATAGTTGGTAGTCTAGAGGAGAAATTGGAACAGAATTTAAAATCAATCTAGAGGAAGATTTAAAAAACGACCTATACGATCTAGAAGAGATTGTAGAAGAAAATTTATACTGAAATTTTAAATTGTTTGTCACCAATTTGCAAAATTATTGTAAAGATAAGTGAAGTTGAAAAAAAAACTGAGTATCAAAAGAAGAATAATGAATATAACTAATAGAAGAATACAAAATTGAGTGAATATTGAGGACAATTTAGAGCACTAGGAAGAGAATTTTGAAGGAAATGTAAAGAAGAAGCTAAAAAGAAGTCTAGAAGAAAATAAACAGAATTCAAAATCAATCTATAGGAGGATTTAAAAAACGGCCTATACGATCTAGAAAAGATTGTAGAAGAGAATTTTAATGAGAGTTAAGAAAAGGTTGTAGAATAAAACATAACCAGGAATGATGATAACAAATCGAGAAGAAAATATTAAGACAATAATTTAGAAAATGAAGAGAAGAATCTACCATAAAAATTTTTGGATAATAAAGAGGAGGATCTAAAAAAGAATCTGAAAGACAATTAGGAAGGGAAAGTAATATATTTAGGTACAATTATTAAATCCAAATTGACCAAGAACTTGACAGGACACAGGTGACAGCCAGACGAATTAGTTCTGCCAATTCTTAAAAAACAAAATTTCCTACTTTGCGTTCTCTTATAAAGTGCGGTTCATTGCTATCAGTCCACTCTCCTGTGTAAATTTTCGAAATATCTTGGATGTAAATCAGGCTTTCAATTTTTTAGGGAGAAAATTGAAGGAAAATTGAATGTAGCGGTTTTTGAGGTTAACACGTTGTCAAAGTTGAGTGCATTAAACAATATTTAATTAACCATTTGCTACAAATGAAAGATTTCAATAGAGGTTTGACAAGTTCTGGCAATCATGTCACCGTTGGATCAAGGTCAAATGCCAACTTAACTTTTAAATGAGTGGACTGATACCTATAAACGACTCCAAATTGAGTACTTTAATGGACCTATTATAGCGGCAAATTCGAAAAACACACAATAAGATCACTTCCATATGTCCTGCAAAAATTTCAGAGAAATGTTGAAATTTCAAAACAACGCTTGCTGATTAAGTTTTTTATGAACAACGCACTGCAGGCTATTTATCTTAGGTTATCAGAGGGTTTATAAATTTTCCTCAAAAGAACTTTCCATAAATTTCGCTACAAAGTTAATTTAAATTACATCAATTTCACACTTGTCTGATGAGTCGTTATTGAAAACAAGTGGTTGAGGAAAATTGTTAACTTTATTAACATTGGAGAATTTTGTTTCAAAGTTATTAGTTATTACACATATTTGTTACTTTGTGTTTTGTACCCTAAGTTCTCTGTAATGTACTTTTAATTACAGTCAGCTAGCTTCATTGTTATTAGGTTCGTTGTTGTACGAAGGAAACTCACTGTAATGTAATGAGGTTTCAGTGGGTAAGCACTTTATTAGAACTACAACAACTAAACTTATTGACAAACGTCGTCCATCATTTTCTTTTTCTTTGTTTTTCCGTTTGTCACGTTTGAGTCTTTCACAATAAACCTTTAGCCGGTATTAAATTCAAGCCAAAGAAAAGCTAAGCCAGAATGGATGTTCCAATGTAAGAGGGCCAGATACTTTTATTAGAACCGCGTTGGTTTACGATTGTCGTTTATTCGTTACGTCGATACCATTCTCTTAAAGTCCGGGCAGAGTTCGGATTATCCACTCCGGACTAAATAGATAACATGAGACTCGTTTGTCGGCTACTTCTAAGTTAAGAATTCTAGACTGATTGGATTAAAATTTTGTTTGTTGGGAAAACTTCGATCGATCGGCACAAATCTGACGATTCTGCTTCACCCAGCGACAGAAATTGCAGGACAATATTGATGTTAATAGATTAGTTAATACGAGGTGGCTCTGGAATTCCTGTCGTGCACTACTTTGCCTTGGGTCCAAAATTTTTAAAATAAAAAATCCAAAATTTGTCTCTTCTGAACTAAAATTTTGCAATTTAGCACAGTTAATAAGCAAGTCAAAATTAGCATCTTCCCAAATTTGATTATTGTGGCGTTGCAATTATGACAATTACAAATTTTTGTGAAGGAAATCAAAAATTTTTGCTTAGTCTTATAAATGAAAATTTCTAAAATTTGTGTTGCTTGACTTACATTTCTGCAATTTAAGACAGTTAATAAGCAACTCTAAATTAGTAACTTCACAAAATTTGATTGCTGTGACGTTAAAATTACCAAAATTACGAATTTTAGTAAAAACAATCGGAAATTTTTGGTTCGCCTTATAAATAAAAATTTCTAAAACTAGTTTTACTTCTCATACAGTTTTGAAATTTAAGACAGTTAATAAGCAATTTCAAATTAGTGACCTCCCAAAATGTTATGGCTGTGGCGTTAAAATTACTATAATTACAGCCTTGAACATATTTTTTCAAAAATTTCGATTAATTTTCAAAATAAAAAAATCCAAAATTTGTCTCTTTCAATCTAAAATTTTGCAATTAAGCACAGTTACTAATCAAGTCTAAATTAGTGAAAACTCCAAATTTGTTTGACGTAGCATTAAAATTAGCAGAGTTTCAAAGCATGAATAATTTTTTTGGTATTTTTTCAAATTAAAAATTCCAAAATTGGGCTTGTTTGACTTAAATTTTTGCAATTTTTGAGACAGTTAATAAACTTCAAACTAGACATATCCTTAAATTTGATTCTGTGGCACTAAAATTACCAAAATTACGAATCTCAGTGAAGAAAACCGAAATTTTTTGCTTCGCTTTATGAACAAAAATTTCTAAAATTTGCGTTTCTTGCTCTATAATGATTGGTGCAATCTGGTAGAGTTAATACACGCCTCAAATCTAGTAATTCCCCCAAATTTTATTGCTGTAGCACTAAAATTACTAAAATTACGAATTTTAGAGAAGAAAATCGGAAATTTTTACTTTCTCTTAATAAATGAAAATTTCTAAAATTTGTTTTGCTTGACTGACACTTTTGAAATTTAAGACAGTTAATAAGCAGTTCCAAATTAGTAATCTTTCCAAATTTGATGGTTGTGGCGTCAAAATTACCAAAATTAGTGAAGAAAATCGAAAATGATTGTTTCGTTTTCATAAATAAAAAATTCCAAAATTCGTCTTGTTGGACCTACAATTTTGCAATTTAAGACAGTTAATAAGTAACTCCAAACTAGTAACCTCTCCAAATTTGATTTGACTTCTGGGACGTTAAAATTACCAGAGTTAAAGCCGTTAATATGTCTTTTCAAAAGTATTCGATTCATTTTCAAAATAAAAAAAATCCAAAATTTGTCTCTTCTGAACTAAAATTTTGCAATTTAGCACAGTTAATAAGCAAGTCAAAATTAGCATCTTCCCAAATTTGATTATTGTGGCGCTGAAATTATGACAATTACGAATTTTAGTGAAGAAAATCAAAAATTTCTGCTTAGTCTTATAAATGAAAATTTCTAAAATTTGTGTTGCTTGACTTACATTTCTGCAAATTAAGACAGTTAATAAGCAACTCTAAATTAGTAACTTCACAAAATTTGATTGCTGTGGCGTTAAAATTACCAAAATTACGAATTTTAATAAAAACAATCGGAAATTTTTGGTTCGTCTTAGAAATAAAAATTTCTAAAATTAGTTTTACCTCACTGACAGTTTTGAAAATTCCTGACGTGCACAATTTTGCCGCTTTGTTTTCATCGTGAATATAACTATCTTGAAAATTATTCATAATGTCACTTAAGTCAACGAGGTTTCAGTTATAGTTTTATGTCCAAAATTTTGATTTTTAGGTTTCAAACCACACTTTGCTCCGATTCTGAACTACAAATGTCAGTTGAAAAATCTAAACCTACATTTATAATGAGCGGCAAATTTCGTTGACATTTCATAGCCACCCTTGATGCTAGAAACATTTCTAAACACCTTGCATAAACAGAAATATGTAGTTTCATATGACGTTATTTGGCGCACGAATTTCAAATTCCGAAGCAAAAATGCCCCAAAATGACTTATGAAACGCATGTTTATACTATTTTTTCTACGTAGATCTATTTTTCCGTTCTGTCTGTAAATAAAGTGAGGTTAGGAATATAATTAGTAATGTCAAGTGCCATTTTAACATGAGCGATCGGACAATAATATCGTCGGCTTAAATTGCTACTCATCGCACAACCTAAAAATTAACAAATAATTCGTCCTTTAGCAACTTAACAATTTTTTTGACAGCTGCCAATGGTTGTCAACTGGAATGCCAAAATTGGGTAAATATCTTCTTAAATATTATTATTATTATATTATTATTTTGGCAACAATTGTAGCCACCCCTAAAATTGTCGTTAATAATAATAAATTATTTTTTGTCATCGTGTGAGTTTAAACAACCAGGATTTATATTATTAATACAGTGAAACCTCGATTATCCGTGTTTTTCGAAAAGCAAGTTGTTAAATATACAAACGTTTAAGGCACTAGAATTATTTGGAACGTTTTTTTTATTCAAAATAATTAAACACTTTAAGAAAATGTATCAACATCTTACAATAACGATTTTAAGAATTGAACGAAATTAAAACTCAACACTTATCAGACATTACATAAAAGCAACCATTTTGTAGTAAAAAAATTTAGTGCTTTCATTTATTTCTTTTTTTTGGTCCCAACATTTTTTTGTCACTTGAGTTTTTAGTTTCCTGAATTATGAAGGTTTTTATTGCAAAAGAATTTCTTTCAAGCAGTTTTTTAAAGTATGCAAACATTACTGTTCAAAGACAACAATTTTAACTCATAGTCTTGTTTCTGCTCTTTGTACTTAAATCTCATTAAATACAACAACCGTTACTGAAATTCCAAATTTAAAATTATCTAACATTGGAAGCAAAAGAACGAAATAGTTGGTCTTCGATTTGTGTGTTTTCACGAATAATCTGCACCCGGATAATCGAGGTTCTACTGTATTAACGGAAACTAATGCGTTCATTCTAAGTTATTTTTTAGACGTTTTTTGCATCTGATCATTAAAATGTTCTTCTTAATATATTACGGGATTTATTACTTTTATGTAATTTTTTATTTTCGCGGCATTTGCAGATATTTTTTAAGACATTTTTTTTCAATCATTAAAAATAATTTAGAATATTTTTCAAACAATAATAATAATTATTTAACTCTTTGTCAGACTCTTATTAATTTGTAATGCGTCTTTATCGCATGCTAATATTGGAATTTTTTGTATGTCTTCTCTACAAGGTGTTTATAAATGTTTCTAGCATCAAGGGTGCCTCTGGAATTCCTGTCATGCATCATTTTGCCGCTTTGTTTTCATAGTGAATATAACTATCTAGAAAATTATTCATAATGTCATTTGCGTCAACGACTTTAAAGTTACGGTTTTATGTTTAAGTTTATAATTTTCAGGTTTTAAACCACAATTAGACCCGTTTTTTTTCAAAACTTACTTTCCTACATGATTGAGGTTAACTACAAATGTCAGTTGAAAAATCTAAACCCGCATTTGAAATAAGCAGCAAATTTCTTTGACATTTCATAGCCACCTTTGATACTAGAAACATTTATAAACACCTTGTATAATAGTATATTATGTCATTAAGAGGAAAAATGAAGCTTTGTGTGTTGAGCCTGTTCGTGTGTCTGCAAAACGTAGTGAGGCAGACATTAACAGGCAAAGCTTGCATTTATATCAAACACATTCTTCAATTTATTATCAAAGATCACACCGGGGCGAATTAAACTGGGGGGGAAATTGCATTGGGGACGAATTGTCGGGGACCAATTGACGGGGGCAAACTGTCGGGAACGAACTGGTCGCATCCCTATAGGATGTGTAGGTGTAAGTAAAGCGGCTTTCTTTATATTAAGAGATTCTAATAACTACAAATCTTAGGGTGCGACTTCTGTACTGCCTCTTCTTTAATAGCTGATATGTCTAAAAATATCTTTGAAAGTTTCGCAGAGTTTCTGGGTGCAATTTTAGGAAAAGTAACTATCCGTTGCTTTATCATGAGCTTTCGATGATAGATTGGGCTTGTCTTAATGAGTCGCAAAACGTGGACTGTCTGCTTATCAGCTTCTATCACAAACTGCTGAGTTACTTGACAAAGCTGTTCCTAAAAAACACCGTCAATGAGAGGTCACTAAACAATCTGACACTTTTAAGGACTTGGATGTGGTTTTTGATCTCAAACTCTCTTTTGATGTTCACCACTCGCATCACTCTTCTCCTTTCAAGACACTTGGGCTTCTTCTTCAAATCGATAAGCAACTACAAGACAGTAATTTTATGACACTACTGTTCAAAAGTCTAGTGAAAAGTCGTCTTGACTATGCTAGGCTCGTATGGTCCGCTTGCTGCAAAAAGTAATCTTCTGCACAATTCACCCATTAAGACGTTAAGAAATTACCACTCAATCGAAGATTCTATTGATATTTTACAAAAATCTTGTCATTTAGGGTCGATTTTAATCTGTGCTAACTGCATTTCTAAGTAGGTGGCTAGTAATTGGGCCCCTTCAATCTTTCCCATCCTTTTCAAAGGATTTTGATCTTGTTTTCTAAGGTTCACCTTCGCCTTTTTACCCGTTTTGTTGAACAGCTTCAGTACGAATGGTCGAATAATATTCACTTCCTCCCTTCAATTTTTCTTTCTCCCATATAATCATATTACAATTATTTGTCTTTAAAGCTACAGTAAAACATACATCACTATCACTATAAATAGTATATTACGTAACGTGTAGGGTAAGAAGCGTATTACACACGAGCGAAAAATTGCAAGCACGAGGCGTTAGCCGAGTGCGATAATTCGCGAGTGTACGTAAGTCGCCTTACCCTCGAGTTGCGTACTATACTTTTTCTACGATTGCGGTGGAAAATTACAACTAAACTAAACTAGTATTTGTGTTATAATAATTATTGATGTATGGTTGATGGTCCCATTTCTACGTTTCGATTAAATTGAGAATAAGCCACATTTGGTGTGTCACTGTTATTCTCAATGCTGTTACACAGAATATCTGACGTATTTCTTTTAGCTGCCATCGAGTTATTCATATAACCTTCAGCCACGGCTTGGCTTTTCCATCCGCCATTAAATCGCCTCCTCCATCAACCAAAATTGTCGCCGAAGAACGCCTAAAGCAATGGCCTGTGTATTGCTCTGGAATCTGGATGCTCCAAATTTAAAAATTTGGCAATGATTTTTGGTTGATCATCTAACTTGTTAATGCCAACCACTTGACGAGTGCATTTCCCATTATGATGGTTTAAAAAGTACTAAGAACTGTCAGCATTTGAGGGTCGGAGGCTCATATACCTCTTACAAATATCATAGAAATGTCCAAAAACAATAAAAGATCTTTCTGTTTTATTTTTACTGTCAGGGATTTTGATGTAAACTTCGTTTCCCATTTCTTTCACATGATGTACTTGCATATCTTTTAATTCCTTTTTGCGACATGCACCGGAAACAGCCAATAATCAGTGCAACCTACAAATAGATAACTATAATAAAATGTCGCGTTTATATGGATGAATTACCTTTGAAAACGAATACTTTTCGTCTGGAGCTTCCTCAATAAAACGTTTAATTTGTTCAAAATTTGGTAATGTCAACGTTTTCCTTGATGTTGAGAGTACTTCTCAACATAGAATATGTCGCCCATAATGACGAAGGTTTCAATGTTTTACCCAAAGCCTTGAGTATTAAAATAACAGAGGAGCCACGCTTATGGGAATTTTGTAACCGCCAGTATGTGGTAAGGAAGTGGTGTCACCTTTCTTTGAAAGTTCCACACCACCATCAAAATTACAGTTCCTTGCTACGAACGAAGTTTCTTTACAGGTTGGTGATAATGGTCCACACATGTAATATGATATCATGTTGGGTTGAGATAGGTTCAGGTCAGATAAACAGTATGGATTGAATTTTGCAGAACATATCGTTTCAACAAACGAATATTCGCAAGAAGTAAAAACAATTTTGGAATATGTAGGTTGTTATTTTTCAAAATATGAAATACAAGAAATTACAAATTGCGTTAAACAGACATAATATAATTTACCTAATATATAAATTGACAATTGACAATTGACAATTGAAAAGTTGCCATAATAGTTATTTATGTATTAAGGGCATAATGTGGATGTTTATGTTCGACGGCAACTAGATTACAAGGTCGAGGGCCTTCGGCCCGAGACTTTGTAAGTTGCCCGCGATACATAAACATCAAGTTATGCCCGTGGTACAGACAACGTTTTATGTCTTACCAATAAATTTTGATTTTTCAAAAATAAATAATTTCTCCACAAATACCAATTTCTGTTCTTAAATCTACATAAAGACTTTATAAAAAATACTTTACATGTCGTTTTGTGTTAGTTTAAAGATTTAATCATTTTAATTACTAATGGCTTTATATACAATTTCTGATTTCTACACTGTTTATTTGCGATAATTGAAACCACAAAATACTATTGCAGTTGATTTATAATTTATTAATCATTAGTTAATTCGTTAATTACTAAGAACTATATTATTAGCATTATTTTTATTACTGTTATTAAAACAATCTAGTGTCCTGCCAATGAAATTAATCTTAGAACGCTTTACAAAACAATTGAAAGCGTATCAAGATGGCAGGTAAAATTCCATCTAAAATTGTTGAAAACGCTGCAAAAGCCACTGAAAGTTTATGTCAACAAAATCTAAAGATTTATACGATAAAGATTACGAAAAAGTCACAACGTGGACAACCCATTTGACATAACCTCAAAAAAACACGCGCACAGTGGAGCATGGCTATGCAATGCAGCGAACTGCAAAGCATGAATGTGTTACAGCCTCAAAACGGAGAATTAAAGACAAAAAAACATAACAACCAGTTTATTTATTCAGGTACCTTTTGAATTTGACTGTTTGATGATAATTAAGTTTAAATGCAATTTGAATATAGCGGGCAATTAAAACAAGTCGATTCGTAGCCAGTCGCTGTTTGTTGTGAGGTTGCATGACACCTTAATGCCCTAGGGCGTAATTGTACCTCCAACGTACCGCCAATCCGAGCCATAAGGAGCCCATAATTAGACGGTAAGACATAAAAGTGAAAATGTCTCAGAAAACAATACATTATTTTCAAACATATTATACAAACATAACATATAATAATAAACATATTATTAGCTATTAGTTAAGATATAGCACATAAAAGTCTTTTTTAAAAATTGCTGTTATGTATGAAAAAGAGTTTTCAGTTTTCGTTTGCTCTGTTTGACATTTTTTACATTTACGTTCAGCTGTTTATTAACATTAAATAATTTAGTTCTAATTAAATTGTCTATTAAATATTGTCTATGCGTTGAACAACCTTCGTATTGCAATAACCATTGCGCTACTTTTTGATGATCATAAATAACAGATAATATGGTGTTTTTGATGTAAGAAAGACAAAGAAAGTCCCTTGAAATATTTTTAAGCAAATAAAGACTATTTGAAAAGTTTCATCTTTTGGTTTCTTCAAATATTCAATGTGTGGTCTTTCAGAATAATCGCGTTTTAATGTTAAAATTTCAATTGGAACAATGTCTTCACCATCATCTTGTAGTAACGAACTTTTACAATTGGTACATGTAAATTTTTTAATTGTCTTACAACAAACGTAACCTGTAAAATAATTTACCGAGTTAGTTTCTAATGCAGGATTGGTCAAAATTGTTTCACTGACGGTTACTTCTACAGGAGGCACTAAAGGAGATGTGGATGACAAGTCTCTTTAGTAAACTATTGAAACAAAAGGGTTTATATTTTTGGACTGCCCAAGATTTTATCCATTCCGTTGAGTCTAATAAATTCTTTTCGATTAGAGGATTATCATCGGAAATTGGCACATTTATTGGGATTTCTGTGATATTTTAAATTAGAATTAAGGTTGTCAAATAGATTGTTCATTTTTAATAAAAACTCTGCTGTGTTATTACATGTCGAAGAATTAATTTCTTTTTTGAAAATTGTTTGGCGCAATATGTTTTTCTTTTATTTTTGTGATTTTATTTAATATTTTATGTTTGCAAATATTTAGCTCTATTAATTTTTTTATAAACAAAACTGCCTGTTTATAAACTGTTTACAAAACTGGTTGTTTTGTTGATCTTTCTGTATTTTCGTCTAATCACGTGTGTTTGAAAAAACGTCTCGACGCCGTCGAAATCGTCTAGGTCGACGTGAACGCTTATTTAAAAAAATGGAAAGCACCAATTAAGATTCAACGGCTAAATTGCAAGAAAACAGCAGAATTCTGCACGAAATCATGAAAATTCTTAGAGAAAACCGCATATTTCGATGCAAAACGACGATTTCTCGCTGATTTTCGTTGTTTTCTGGCTTGAAATCGCAAAGAAGAGCACGAAATCTACAAAATCATTACTTTTTACCAAGATTCAACGGCTGAATTGCAAGAAAACAGCAGAATTCTGCACGAAATCATCAAAATTCTTAGAGAAAACCGCATATTTCGATGCAAAACGACGATTTCTCGCCGATTTTTGTTGTTTTCTGGCTTGAATTCGCAAAGAAGAGCACAAAATCTCCAAATCATCACTTTTTATTAAGATTCAACGGCTGAATTGCAAGAAAACAGCAGAATTCTGTACGAAATCATCAAAATTCTTACAGAAAACCGCATTTTTCGATGCAAAACGACGATTTCTCGCCGATTTTCGTTGTTTTCTGGCTTGAATTCACAAAGAAGAGCACGAAATCTCCAAATCATCACTTTTTATTAAGATTCAACGGCTGAATTGCAAGAAAACAGCAGAATTCTGTATGAAATCATCAAAATTCTTACAGAAAACCGCATATTTCGATGCAACACGACGATTTCTCGCCGATTTTCGTTGTTTTCTGGCTTGAATTCACAAAGAAGAGCACGAAATCTCCAAATCATCACTTTTTATTAAGATTCAACGGCTGAATTGCAAGAAAACAGCAGAATTCTGTACGAAATCATCAAAATTCTTACAGAAAACCGCATATTTCGATGCAAAACGACGATTTCTCGCCGATTTTCGTTGTTTTCTGGCTTGAATTCGCAAAGATGAGCACGAAATCTACAAAATCATCGCTTTTTACCAAGATTTAACGGCTGAATAGCAAGAAAACAGCAGAATTCTGCACGAAATCATCAAAATTCTTAGAGAAAACCGCATATTTCGATGCAAAACGACGATTTCTCGCTGATTTTCGTTGTTTTCTGGCTTGAATTCGCAAAGAAGAGCACGAAATCTACAAAATCATCACTTTTTACCAAGATTCAACGGCTGAATTGCAAGAAAACAGCAGAATTCTGCACGAAATCATCAAAATTCTTGACATACAACCGCCGCCGACTCCAAGGTGTCTATTGTTAGCAGAAAACTTGAAGCTGATTGTGAAAATTCGTTTCAAAAAGAAACAGTTGTTGCAATTAAAATTGCTTTTGCTATTTGGTTCTGATCCGGAATGGTAAATATGTTTATTATATTATATCATTCTTTTAAACGCTTTAATTTTTCAGAACGCTACTTCCTCAAGTAATTTTTAAATTTATTTAAGTTTTTCAAATGTTCTATTTCAATTTTTAATGTTAAAATAAAATATTTTTTTCTAATTTCTAACTAATTTTCTATACATTATTAATTTATGACTCCAGAGTTCATTTAAATTATATTGTATAAAATTGGCAAAGGCGGGGCCTAAATTCAGTGACTGATTAATAAAAACGTCTCATCTCATTTTAAAAAAAATCTGTACCAAATAAAATTATAAATTCAGATCATTTTTTAAAAAATCGTCCATTACAATTAAAAAAAAAATTAAAAACCGTGTAGTAAAATCTGTTTTGCTGTTATAACGCTAAATCCTATGTTTTGGCAGAACACAACCAGAACAAAGTATAAAACAATAACCAATTTTCCTTCAAAGAAATCACGTCATCACAAAATAAGATTAGCTTCTCATTATAAAATCTTGACCACTAGATGGTGTGTGACGACCATCTTGAACGATAGGTGGCGCTAGCGTTTTTTTGTGGCGCCCACTGGTGTTGAAGTCGTTCGTTTGGTTACAAAAATTAGCATTGGGTGGTTTCTCTGTTATTTTTATACCCAAAGTTACAAAATAGGCAAAAATAACGTTTTCAGAAAATGAGGTTATATTTTTTTTTCTTCTCCAATTCATGAATTTTTCATAATTATATTCATACTTTTCCTTCGACTTTGGCGGCAGCAAATTACTAATAACCATGTTGGCTTGGGCCGTCAGACATTGTATTAAACTGCGCCACGAACTGCGCAACACGAGCTATCGTTGACACTTGCAAATTATCACCCCACTAGATCTAATGCCAATCCACAAACCATACACAAACAAATTCACTAAAAGTTGAATATTTAAATCGATAATCAAGTTGATTTAAAGCGATTTTACTTTTAAATATCTCTTGCGAACGCTTTAATGAACTGACCAAACTGAATTACCAACCAAAATTTTGAATACGTCGTTGATTTGATTGTCAAATACGTAATAAATAATTTGTATTAGAAGGAGTAGAAAAATGTTATTTAATTGGTTTTCGAAAACAGTATTGCACGATTCCATGACTTGGCAACTTTTCAAAATAAATTAAATTTATGGAGCATAACCTAAAAATTTCTGAAACTCAGATTACTTCTGAATCCTAATGTCTTTCACAACATTGCCAAAACTTGTTAAATCTCTATAAAAATCATTCTTTTGCAACAAATTTTTAATTAGTTATTGATTAATACACCAAACTTTGCAACGGGTTAACCTCAAAAATCGCTAGATTCAATTTTCCCCTTATTTTCTCTCTAATGAATTGACGCCTGATTTACACAAAATTTTCGAAAATTTACACAGAAGATTGGACTGACAGCAATGAGCTGCACTTTAGATGGCGGGAAATGTTTTGATTCATTCCACTTGCGATTTAACCGCCGATAGTTGGCGCTGAAGTCAAATGTGCAACCTGCCTATATGATGAAAACTGTCTTGAAATGCAAAAAATGGAAAGCAAAAGTCCGTGTTGTGATTAGTTTTTCATAAGAGAACTTTTTGTAATGTGAATCAAACAAATCGTTCATTAAAATTTTCACAAAATTTACAGTTTGAAAAGGTCAAATTACTTGTTTTGATAATTAACTTGCAAACCTTGTCAATTTCTCCTATATTTTTTGTTTTTTATCAGGTGATTTTGATTAAATTTTTTTTAACTATTTTAAACAACTCGGATAAAAAAAATTATAATGTCAAATTATTTTATCGATTCAAGGGTTAGTTTTTCACTCGATAATATTTTTTATTTCCTCCTATCAAAGCCCTGTAAAATTTAGATTTAATTTTACAATATTTTCTTTAAACAATAAAAATGTAAATAAGGAATAAATAGTTATTTATGGTACAAGTGGATTATTTTAGATTTCAACCTACTTAAATTTTTGCAATTTTTGAGACAGTTAATAAACTTTAAATTAGAAACATCCTTAAATTTGATTCTGTGGCACTAAAATTACCAAAATTACGAATTTCAGTGAAGAAAATCGAAAATTCTTGCCTCGTTTTATGAATAAAAATTTCTAAAATTTGCGGTTTTTGCTTTATAATGATTGGTGCAACCTAATAGAGTTAATACACGCCTTAAATATAGTAATTTTCTAAATTTATTGCTGCAGCACTAAAATTACCAAAATTACGAATTTTAGTGAAGAAAATCGAAAATTAGTTTTACCTCCCTGACAGTTTTGAAATTTAAGACAGTTAATAAGCAATTTCAAATTAGTAACCTCCCAACATTTTATAGCTGTGGCGTCAAAATTACTATAATTACAGCCCTGAACATATTTTTTCAAAAGCTTCGATTAATTTTCAAAATAAAAAAATCCAAAATTTGTCTCTTTTAATCTAAGATTTTGCAATGAAGCACAGTTACTAATCAAGTCTAAATTAGTGAAAACTCCAAATTTGTTTGACGTAGCATTAAAATTAGCAGAGTTACAAGCTTGAATAATTTTTTTGGTAATTTTTTCAGATTAAAAATTCCAAAATTGGGCTGGTTTGACTTAAATTTTTGCAATTTTTGAAACAGTTAATAAACTTTAAACTAGAAACATTCTTAAATTTGATTCTGTGGCACTAAAATTACCAAAATTACGAATTTTAGAGAAAGAAATCGGAAATTTTTACATCCTCTTACTAAATGAAAATTTCTAAAATTTGTTTTGCTTGACTGACACTTTTGAAATTTAAGACAGTTAATAAGCAATTTCAAATTAGTAACCTCCCAAAATTTTATGGCTGTGGCGTCAAAATTACAGGCCTGAACATATTTTTTCAAAAGTTTCGATTAATTTTCAAAATAAAAAAATCCAAAATTTGTCTCTTTCGAACTAAAATTTTGCAATTAAGCACAGTTACTAATCAAGTCTAAATTAGTGAAAACTCCAAATTTGTTTGACGTAGCATTGAAATTAGCAGAGTTACAAGCTTGAATAATTTTGCAATGAAGACATGGATTTTTTTTAACAATTTTCCGAAGATCTATGGCATTGTCGGATCGTACAGAATCACGGCGGTGCGCAACTTTTCGGACAGCCGGTATACAGGTGTTCTAAAATTGTCTCAAAAAAAATTACAAAGAATAATAAACGGTGTCAACGTTAACGAAAATTTACAATTAAAATTTTATTTTGTTCTTTCAATCGCTTCAAGTAAATAACTAATTACTACTTAACGTGATAGTAAACATTCTGAATCGTAAATTTACATTTAAAAAGGTGGCTAAAATTGTATTTTCAACGGTGAAGTAGTTTAATTAGCGTCAAATTAAGCCTCACGTATTCAATAATCTTTGCTTTAAATTTAATTAAAATCCGTTCACAAATTACAAAGAAATTGGGCTCGGAAGTTTTAGTTTAATTTGATGATTTTGTGCAGATTTCTGCTGTTTTCTTACAATTCAGCCGTTGAATCTTGATAAAAATGGGTGGTTTTGTAAATTTCGAGCACTTCTTTGCGAATTCAAGCCAGAAAACGGCAAAAATCAGCAAGAAATCGTTGTTTTGCATCGAAATAAACGGATTTCTCTAAGAAATTTGATGATTTCGTGCAGATTGCTGCTGTTTTCTTGCAATTCCGCCGTTGAACCTTGAGTAGATTTCGAAATCTTCTTTGCGAATTCAAGCCAGAAAACGGCAAAAATCAGCGAAAAATCGTCGTTTTGCATCGAAATAAGCGGATTTTTCTAACAAATTTGATGATTTTTGGCCAATTTCTGCTGTTTTATTGCAATTCAGCAATTCAGCCGTTGAATCTTGATAAAAATTTGTGGTTTTTTAGATTTCGAGCTCTTTGCAAATTCAAGCCAGAAAACGGCGAAAATCATCAAGAAATCGTCGTTTTGCATCGAAATAAACGGATTTCTCTAAGAAATTTGATGATTTCGTGCAGATTTCTGCTGTTTTCTTGCAATTCAGCCGTTGAATCTTGTTGAAACTTGATGCTTATGTAAATTTCGAGCTCTTCTTTGCAAATCCAAGTTAGAAAACGGCGAAAATCAGCGAGAAATCGTCGTTTTGCATTTAAATAAACGAATTTCTCTAAGAATTTTCATGATTTCGTGCAGATTTCTGATGTTTTTTTGAATTCAGCCGTTGAATCTTGATAAAAATTTGTGTTTTTTTAGATTTCGAGCTCTTTTTGCAAATTCAAGCCAGAAAACGGCAAAAATCAGCGAGAAATCGTCGTTTTGCATCAAAACAAATGGATTTCTCTAAGAAATTTGATGGTTTCGTGCAGATTTCTGCTGTTTTCTTGCAATTCAGCCGTTGAATCTTGATAAAAATTTGTGGTTTTTTAGATTTCGAGCTCTTTTTGCGAATTCAAGCCAGAAAACGGCAAAAATCAGCGAAAAATCGTCGTTTTGCATCGAAATAAGCAGATTTCTCTAAGAAATTTGATGGTTTCGTGCAGATTTCTGCTGTTTTATTGCAATCCAGCCGTTGAATCTTGATAAAAATTGGTGGTTTTGTAAATTTCGAACTCTTCTTTTCGAATTCAAACCAGAAAACGGCAAAAATCAGCGAAAAATTGTCGTTTTGCATCGAAATAAGCAGATTTCTCTAAGAAACTTGATGATTTCGTGCAGATTTCTGGTGTTTTCTTGCAATTCAGCCGTTGAATCTTGATAAAAATTTGTGGTTTTGTAGATTTCGAGCTCTTTGCGAATTCAAGCCAGAAAACGGCAAAAATCTGCGAGAAATCGTCGTTTTACATCGAAATAAGCGGATTTCTCTAAGAAATTTGATGGTTTCGTGCAGATTTCTGCTATTTTCTTGCAATTCAGCCGTTGAATCTTGATAAAAATTTGTGGTTTTCTAGATTTCGAGCTCTTTTTGCAAATTCAAGCCAGAAAACGGCAAAAATCAGCGAGAAATCGTCGATTTGCATCGAAATAAACGGATTTCACTAAGAAATGTGATGGTTTCGTGTAGATTTCTGCTGTTTTCTTGCAATTCAGCCGTTGAATCTTGTTAAAACTTGATGCTTATGTAAATTTCGAGCTCTTCTTTGCAAATACAAGAGAAAACGGCGAAAATCAGCGATAAATCGTCGTTTTACATCGAACTAAGTGGATTTCTCTAAGAAATTTGATGGTTTCGTGCAGATTTCTGCTGTTTTCTTGCAATTCAGCCGTTGAGTCTTGATAAAAATTGGTGCTATTGTAGATTTCGAGCTCTTTGCAAATTCAAGCCAGAAAACGGCGAAAATCAGCAAAAAATTGTCGTTTTGCATCGAAGTAAGCGGATTTGTCTAAGAATTTTGATGATTTTTGGCAAATTACTGCTGTTTTATTGGAATTCAGCCGTTGAATCTCGATAAAAATTGGTGCCTTTGTAGATTTCGAGCTCTTCTTTGCAAATACAAGTCAGAAAACGACGAAAATCAGCGAAAGATCGTCGTTTTGCATCGAAATAAGCGGATTTATCTAAGAAATTTGATGGGTTCGTGCAGATTTCTGCTGTTTTTCTTGCAATTCAGCCGTTAAATCTTCATAAAAATTGATGCTTTTGTAAATTTCGAGCTCTTCTTTGCAAATACAAGTCAGAAAACAGCGAAAATCAGCGAGAAATCGTCGTTTTGCATGGAAATAAGCGGATTTCTCTAAGAAATCGATATGGTACTTTATTTTTATTAGTGCATTTTGGAAAAGAGCTCAAATTACCTTTTTTTTGTAATCAAAATTTTTAATTACTCTTAATAATAATTTTTAATTTAGTTCGGTTAAGTGAAATTTTTTTGAAACCGTTTTTTTAATTTTACTCAAAACTGTGTTGTCACATGTAGCGTTTTTTTGGAGAACTTGTGACTATAAAAAATTAGAAAATAAATAAAATGATAAATTATAGAACGTAGATAACGCGAAATTTAAATCTCGCGCCTTGCACTTCCTGAGTAATAAAACCGGTAATTGTCATATCGCCCATAAAAATAATTTCTCATTGTTCGTTTTCGATTAACAATAACAATCGTAATCGCAATAATTGCGAGGTACTACGTCGACCAACTGCAATTAGAAGTTTCTACGCTTTCGCGTCAATAAAATCCGTCTTTTTGAGTTGCTAATTTCCGATAAAATATACGCGAAACATAATTACTTATTGTGGCTACCATTTAGGTCAAGTTTTTATGAATATTTATGTAAATAATTCGAATTTGTGAAAGAAAATTGTGCTGCCATAGAAAGTTCTTCATGCTCTTTAAGCATTAACGAGGAAGCCAGATATCTGTTGCATTTAAGACTTACTCTAGCATGTCCTTAGAATGTGTTTTTACATTCATCGTGTCTGCTTGCTCTTTATTTTTGCGTCGTCGTTATCAAAACATTTAGTCTATCCTCGAATTTATACACGTTCAAACATGTGCTAAAACAAACAGTCCTGAAGGAAAAGAAGTGCAAAGTGTTGATCGATAAGCGGGATGATTGCAGTTGTATTTTGGATAATTACAGCCACTGGTGAGTACCAATTCGTAAGTGAAAATCAATGTTATCGCTGCCAATAAAAAGTCGTGATTTCGAACGATCGTGAGAATTTTCTGCGTGCATTAGTCAATTTAATTGTTTTAAAACCATAAATAGTTTAAACAAGATAAGGAAATTATCTGCAATATCTGATTAGGCTAGAAATAGGTCAAATTACGGTCCCAGCGGGCTTTGGAACTAAATTGTCTTGATTTCGAGAGTTTGAGGTTAGACGCAAAACGTCCAATTCGACAGGTGACAGAACTACTAACATTGCTTTTTATAAATTAATTGGATCTTCATTCTTCGTTAAAATAAAAATTGCCAAAATCTGCCCCCACTCCTCGAAAACCTTGTATTTTCTGATATTTAATAAGCAAGTAATTAGCTGTGTCCTCCCAAAATTTAATTTGCATGGCGTTAAAATAACCAAAATTAAATTCTATATTAGAAATGAAAATTAAAATTGAAAAATCAGTTTTTATAAAAAATAAACATTTGAAAATTTTTGTTTCGTCGTCAAAATAATTATTTTTAAAAATTGTCGTTTTGGCCTGAGAGTTTTGTCGTTTGACTCAGTTAATAAACAACTTATTAACTTATCATTTTCATTGTCATGGTGTTAAAATAAATAAAATTACAGCTTTTATCAAAAAAATTAAAAATCGGCCTTGTGTGTTCGTTAATGGTATTTTTCCAAAATTTTATTTCCATGGATTTAAATTTACCTAAATTGAATTGTAAATTGAAATTGAACAATTTTTATACAAAATAAATCAAATTATAGTTAAATTATAGTTAAAATTAAAAAAAAAATATGTAAATTAACACAAAAACCTGTAATTTTTGATATTTTTGAAGTTCCAGACTTGACACATAAATGGCGCCACTTTTGAATCAAAATAAGCGCTAAAATTAAAAAAAATATATGTAAATTAACCTAAAAATCTGTAATTTTTGACATTTCTGAAGTTCCAATAAAAATTTGAAAATTTTTGTTTCGTCGTCAAAATAATAATTTTTAAAAATTGTCGTTTTGGCCTGAGAGTTTTGTCGTTTGACTCAGTTAATAAACAACTCATTAACATATCATTTTCATTGTCATGGCGTTAAAATAAATAAAATTACAGCTTTTATCAAAAAAATTAAAAACGGCCTTGTGTGTTCGTTAATGGTATTTTCCCAAAATCCCATTTCCAAGAATTTAAATTTACCTAAATTGAATTGTAAATTGAAATTGAACAATTTTTATAACAAATAAATCAAATTACAGTTATAATAAAAAAAAAAATATGTAAATTAACCTAAAAACCTGTAATTTTTGACATTTCTGAAGTTCCAGACTTGACTCATAGATAGCGCCACTTTTGAATCTAAATAGGCGCCAAAATTAAAAAAAAGTATGTAAATTAACCCAAAAACCTGTAATTTTTGATATTTTTGAAGTTCCAGACTTGACACTTAGATAGCGCCACTGTTGGGCCAGGTCAGGTCAAATTATACTTAAAATTAAAAAAATATATATAATTTAACCTAAAAATCTATAATTTTTGACATTTCTGAAGTTCCAATAAAAATTTGAAAATTTTTGATTCGTCGTCAAAATAATTTCAAAAAACTTTTGTTTTTGCTTAATAATTTTGTACACTGATTAACAATATGCTCGTTGATCGTTAAAATTTCCCAAATTGGTTTTATATAAAATAAATAAAAATCGAGTTTTTGTGTTAAAATGAAAATTTTAAATTTGTTTCCTGAGCTCAATAAAACTAGTCGACAAATTTTGGATGAAATTTGTACTGGTGTAATGAAAAGTCATTGAAAGTCAATGAATTCCCGCACAAATAACTGAATTTTTAGAAATTTAGGTAGGCGCCAGAGGGCCAAAATTATTAAGCTTTAGAAATTACGACATATACATAAAAAAGTACGCTTATCGAAACCGTTTTTCTCGCACTTTTGTCGCTTAAAATTCTTTAGTTTTTAAGCGACAAAAAATTTTGAATTTGTGGTTTTTTTATCGCTACTCGTTTCTATTTGACCTATCGATCTGAGATTTGACCAGTTGATAGATCTCGAGCAGATCTTTAGATGTTCCCCACCCTGAAATTGAGAAACGTGAAATCACCCCAAAACAACCCCTTGAAAACAGTTTTTGATCAATGTCTCATTAATTTATGAAGCAAACTTAAGTTATTGGTGCTCATTTTACGCAGAATTTCACACAGATTTAAAACCCAAAAACTTCTTGAAAATGCCCCAAAAACACCCTATGAAAATCTGTTTTGGTCGATATCTAGTTTATTTGTTAAGTAAATATAGGTCACAGTAGTTTTGATTTCGAAGGAGAGGCGATTTTAAAAATAAATAAAAATTGCCCACTTTCTGAAAAATTCAAAAGTTTGCGTCTTCTAAAAAAATTGTATTGTCATAGTGGCTCTAGAAAGTCTACAAACGTCCACAAACCCATTGAAAATAGTAAACGCAAAATAAACTTTAAATTTAGCGTTTAAATATTCTAAAAGTAAATATAAAAAAGAGGTATGATAAGAAAATTTATGAAAAAGTCCTGGAATTTAAATGTAAAGAGAAAACAATAAAATAAAAATTATGAATATATTTTGCAACGTATGCAGCAGGTTTGTGTATTATTTATGTAATTTAAACATTTCTATTTGATTTTGCATTTACAACTCTAGACCGCCACATGATTCATTCATAGTTTTAAAACATATGAATTGTTGATAAATGAAGACCTTCAGGTTAATTTCACCCATTTGCATTTACCACTTTGTTTTAATGTTGCTTTGTTTATCAACACAACGAAATTTGTGGCGGAATTCAACCACTTATGTTTTATAGAACAATTTATAAACAATAACAAGTGTTCTATCAATAATCTCTTATCTTGTGACAGCAAATTAAGAAACAATGCGACAGTTATGTGTAAACGTGTCGACGCGTCAAAACAAAATATGAAACCAAGAAGTAAGAAAATAGTGGCTAAGTTACCTAAACATGAATTTGTATTGTGCGTTTATTAATATTCAGTTTTATACCATTGGCTGCAGTTTAAATTTAAAGTCAAGATGGCGGCTAGACAGGTGAGTCGCCATCTTGAAATAAATTTTAATTTTTTCGGCACGATGTTATGAGTGTTATCAGGTAAATATGAAACCAAGAAGTAAGAAAGACAGAAAGAAAAAAAATAGTGGCTAAGTTACCAAAACATGAATTTGTATTGTGCGTTTATTAATATTTAGTTTTATACCATTGGCTGTAGTTTAAATTTAAAGTCAAGATGGCGGCCAGACAGGTGAGTCGCCATCTTGAAAATATATTTTGATTTGGTCCAAATTTTTTTTGCTCTCTTGAAATTTTTCAATAATCGGTCAAAAATTTTATCAGCAGGATGTCATGAGTGTTATCAGGTTATCAGAAGCGACTGAATTATGATCTACTTTGATATTTAATGTAACTAGACCGGGTTTTAAATTTTAAAAAACCTATTAGGTAATCTGTTGATCACTTTTAATTGACTGCTTTCTATTAATTACAAATTATTATCTTCAATGCGCCGACTTTCCTATAACTAATTTTGATTACTCCTAATTGAAAATTAATCAGTTGATTACAAATTATGACACTTTCTTACACGTTCT
This sequence comes from Gnatocerus cornutus, assembly GCA_029298725.1. NCBI lineage: Eukaryota > Metazoa > Arthropoda > Insecta > Coleoptera > Tenebrionidae > Gnatocerus > Gnatocerus cornutus. The sequence continues at coordinate 1,888,723 of CM055514.1, read as the reverse complement.
GTATATGCTATACAGGTGTTCGCAATATAACGCATTTCTTTAGGTGTTTTTTAGGCCATCTAAGTGTCAAGTCTGGAACTTCAAAAATATCAAAAATTACAGGTTTTTGGGTTAATTTACATATTTTTTTTAATTTTAGCGCTTATTTTGACCCAATAGTGGCGCCATCTATGCGTCAACTATGGAACTTCAGAAATGTCAAAAATTACAGATTTTTAGGTCAAATTACATCTTTTTTTTGAATTTTAACTATAATTTAACTATAATTTGATTTATTTTTTATAAAAATTGTTCAATTTCAATTTACAATTCAATTTAGGTAATTTTAAATTCATGGAAATGAGATTTTGGGAAAATACCATTAACGAACATACAAGGCCGTTTTTATTTTTTTTTGATAAAAGCTGTAATTTTATTTATTTTAACGCCATGACAATGAAAATGATAAGTTAATGAGTTGTTTATTAACTGAGTCAAACGACAAAACTCTCAGGCCAAAACGACAATTTTTAAAAATAATTATTTTGACGACGAAACAAAAATTTTCAAATTTTTATTGGATCTTCAGAAATGTCAAAAATTACAGATTTTTAGGTTAATTTATATATATATTTTGAATTATAAGTATAATTTGACCTGACCTGGCCCAAAAGTGGCGCCATTCAGGTGTCAAGTCTGGAACTTCAAAAATATCAAAAATTACAGTTTTTTGGGTTAATTTACATACTTTTTTTAATTTTAGCGCCTATTTTGATTCAAAAGTGGCGCCATCTATGCGTCAAGTCTGGAACTTCAGAAATATCAAAAATTACAGGTTTTGAGGTTAATTTACATATTTTCTCGAATTTTAACTATAATTTAACTATAATTTGATTTATTTTTTATAAAGATTGTTCAATTTCAATTTACAATTCAATTTTGGTAATTTTAAATTTATGGAAATGAGATTTTGGGAAAATGCCATTAACAAACACACAAGGCCATTTTTAATTTTTTTGATAAAAGCTGTAATTTTATTTATTTTAACGCCATGACAATGAAAATGATAAGTTAATGAGTTGTTTATTAAATGAGTCAAAAGACAAAACTCTCAGGCCAAAACGACAATTTTTAAAAATAATTATTTTGACAACGAAACAAAAATTTTCAAATTTTTATTGGAACTTCAAAAATATCAAAAATTACAGGTTTTTGGGTTAATTTACATACTTTTTTTTAATTTTTGCGCCTATTTTGATTCAAAAGTGGCGCCATCCATGTGTCAAATCTGGAACTTCAAAAATGTCAAAAATTACAGGTTTTTAGGTTAATTTACATATTTTTTTTGAATTTTAACTGTAATTTGATGTATTTTTTATAAACATTGTTCAATTTCAGTTTACAATTCAATTTAGGTAATTTTAAATTCATGGAAATGAGATTTTGGGAAAATACCATTAACGAACCCACAAGGCCGTTTTTAATTTTTTTGATAAAATCTACCAATCCTTAATATTCTGTAGTCCTGAATAGCTATTAATCTAATTGTTTTAATAATTAGTTAAGTAATCAACCAATTCCTAGGTGTTAGCTATTCCCCGCTGTAATCACCCCGCTCTCATCTCTAAACTTGTCCTGTTGATTTAGTGTCAGCCGCTTTTATAATTGGCCGGTGTTTGTAGCAGGCATTCTGCGGGAGCCAGGATTCCCTATAAATTATGCGGGTTTTCTAAACAAAGAAACTGTTGTGTACTTTGAGATTTAAAGCTTTAATGTGATGTAACACCGGCTTAATAAAATTAACGTTGCGACGAAAAATTTGCCAGAAACATTTATCAAATTTGTGTTAACTTGAATGGTTTGCAGAAAACGCTGAAGTTCAAAAGGACGAAGATGAAGAAGGAAGAGGATTCTCTGTTGTGCTGCATGTGCTCTTGCCGATTGCTGGATTAGCGCTGCTTTGGGGGCAGAGGGGGATTTTTGCCAAATTGCTACTTCAGCTGGACAGAAGCTGCGTCTCGGGTAAGCAGAATTCTTTGCATTCTTTATTCGGTTTTTCATTTCTCTAAATTACATTAAATCAGGGACTTTTACATCGGTTTTTTATTAATATCGATTTTGCCAAAAAAAAATAAATTAATACATATATTTTTATTTTCGATGTATCATTGAAAATCGATGATTGCGGTTTCGATGTATGTATTTTATTTTCGATGTAATGATTGAAAATCGATAATTGCGGTTTCGATGTATGTATTTTATTTTCGATGTAATGATTGAAAATCGATAATTGCGGTTTCGATGTATGTATTTTATTTTACACTATAGATTTAGTGATATTTATAAAGAATTTCATTTAAGGAAGTTATATTTTAGAATTTTGTTTATTCTTATTTATTTATTCTTATTAGTTATTTCGACGAAAACAATCATTTCTCTAAATTACATTAAATCTGGGACTTTTACATCGATTTTTCATTAATATCGATTTTGCCAAAAAAAAACAATTAATACATATATTTTTATTTTCGATGTATCATTGAAAATCGATGAGTGCGGTTTCGATGTTGTATTTTATTTTACACTCTAGATTTAGTAATATTTATAAAGAAGACTGGAATTTCATTTAATAATATTTTAGAATTTTGTTTATTTTTATTAGTCTCGAATTTGTTATTTTTTATAATTTTTTTACTTATTATGTTGTTTATTACTTGGTGTTTTTGTTTTTCCCGTATTTGCTTATTATTTTGTTGCTTTATTAGGAATTTTACTTATTTTTGTTTTTCACAATAAACTATGCTATATTGAGTTTTTTATTTACTATTTTTTAAAATCGATATTTTGCCCGATGTATTGGAAATCGATGTAATTATGCTCTTGTTAAAATTGAGTTCAACATCGAATTTTTACTCGATGTTCCCAGATTTAAATTACATAAACGGTTTATAAAAATGTTTGAAAAACTTTAAAATTAGTCCATGTTTAATTTGGTGGAATTATTTTAATTCGGAATTGAAACGAAAATATTTAAAATTTTGGATTCTATCAAAAATGTACTATTTTTTAGATATTTTTTTTGGTCCTACAATTTTGAAAGCATTTTCTCAGTGACGTTTGTGCGAGAAAGTTGACTATAATTTTTTAGTCAGAGTCCTTTAATAAAAAAGATTATTGATCCTTGCACTTGACGTCGCGTCTTTCTGTGCAAACTTGTACTGATGACGAAAAGAGACAGCCTAGGTAATAGAAACGTTTTCTGCAGTGGAACGAATTACGCAACAGTCCACAAAAATAGCCTTGTTTGTGTGCCGCTCAAACTATAGCGAAATGATTAAAGGTCAGGTCCGATGTGGAAATAGTCTATTAACGCACCAAAACGAATGTGAAAATAGCTAAATTTAGGTTGGACTTAAAAATGAAATTTTTTGTTTTTGGTTATCAAATTTCGTAATTTATTAAAGTTAATAATTATATAAATATGTCAATGACGAAAAATTTTATGTTCTCCAAATTTGATTCTTGATTAAAATTTAAGTCTAATCAAATTATACAATTTATCAGAAAAAAAATGTGAGTGTAAATTTCAATTGTTACTTGGTTTTTCCTAGAATTTTTGCCGTTTTTAGAGAATAACATTTGACACATTGAAAAGTCACTTTTAGTGTAAATTTCAAAGGTTACTTGATTTTTCCTAGAATTTTTCTATTTTTAAAGATTAACATTTGACACATTAAAAAGTCACTTTTAGTGTAATTTCAAAGGTTACTTGATTTTTCCTAGAACTTTTGCCATTTTTAAAGGTTAACATTTGACACATTGAAAAGTCACTTTTAGTGTAAATTTCAAAGGTTACTTGATTTTTTCTAGAATTTTTACCATGTTTAAAGATTAACATTTGACACATTGAAAAGTCACTTTTAGTGTAATTTCAAAGGTTACTTGATTTTTCCTAGAATTTTTGCCATTTTTAAAGATTAACATTTGACACATTGAAAAGTCACTTTTAATGTAAATTTCTGTAAATTTCAATTGTTACTTGATTCTCTTAGAATTTTTGTTATTTTTAAAGATTAACATTTGACACATTGAAAAGTCACTTTTAGTGTAATTTCAAAGGTTACTTGATTTTTCCTAGTATTTCTGCCATTTTTAAAGAATAACATTTGACACATTGAAAAGTCACTTTTAATGTAAATTTCTGTAAATTTCAATTGTTACTTGATTCTCTTAGAATTTTTGTTATTTTTAAAGATTAACATTTGACACATTGAAAAGTCACTTTTAATGTAAATTTCTGTAAATTTCAATTGTTACTTGATTCTCTTAGAATTTTTGTTATTTTTAAAGATTAACATTTGCCACATTGAAAAGTCACTTTTAGTGTAAATTTCAATTGTTACTTGATTTCTCCTAAAACTATTGCCATTTTTAAAGTTTAACAATTGACACATTGAAAAGTCACTTTTAGTGTAAATTTCAATTGTTACTTGATTTCTCGTAAAACTATGGCCATTTTTAAAGATTAACATTTGACACATTGAAAAGTCACTTTTAGTGTAATTTCAAAGGTTACTTGATTTCTCCTAGAACTTTTGCCATTTTTAAAGGTTAACATTTGTCACATTGAAAAGTCACTTTTAGTGTAAATTTCAAAGGTTACTTAATTTTTTCTAGAATTTTTACCATTTTTAAAGTTTGACATTTGACACATTGAAAAGTCACTTTTAGTGTTAATTTCAATTGTTACTTGATTTCTCCTAAAACTTTTGCCATTTTAAAAGTTTAACAATTTACATATTGAAAAGTCACTTTTAATGTAAATTTCTGTAAATATTAATTGTTACTTGATGTCTCTTAGCATTTTTGTTATTTTTAACGATTAACATTTGACACATTGAAAAGTCACTTTTAGTGTAAATTTCAAAGGTTACTTGATTTTTTCTAGAATTTTTGCCATTTTTAAAGATTAACATTTGCCACATTGAAAAGTCACTTTTAATGTAAATTTCTGTAAATTTCAATTGTTACTTGATGTCTCTTAGCATTTTTGTTATTTTTAAAGATTAACATTTGCCACATTGAAAAGTCACTTTTAGTGTAAATTTCAATTGTTACTTGATTTCTCGTAAAACTATTGCCATTTTTAAAAATTAACATTTGACACATTGAAAAGTCACTTTTAATGTAAATTTCTGTAAATTTCAATTGTTACTTGATGTCTCTTAGCATTTTTGCCATTTTTAAAGATTAACATTTGCCACATTGAAAAGTCACTTTTAGTCTAAATTTCAAAGGTTACTTGATTTTTTCTAGAATTTTTGCCATTTTTAAAGATTAACATTTGCCACATTGAAAAGTCACTTTTAATGTAAATTTCTGTAAATTTCAATTGTTACTTGATGTCTCTTAGCATTTTTGTTATTTTTAAAGATTAACATTTGCCACATTGAAAAGTCACTTTTAGTCTAAATTTCAAAGGTTACTTGATTTTTTCTAGAATTTTTGCCATTTTTAAAGATTAACATTTGCCACATTGAAAAGTCACTTTTAATGTAAATTTCTGTAAATTTCAATTGTTACTTGATGTCTCTTAGCATTTTTGTTATTTTTAAAGATTAACATTTGCCACATTGAAAAGTCACTTTTAGTCTAAATTTCAAAGGTTACTTGATTTTTTCTAGAATTTTTACCATTTTTAAAGATTAACATTTGACACATTGAAAAGTCACTTTTAGTGTAAATTTCAAAGGTTACTTGATTTTTTCTAGAATTTTTGCCATTTTTAAAGATTAACATTTGCCACATTGAAAAGTCACTTTTAATGTAAATTTCTGTAAATTTCAATTGTTACTTGATGTCTCTTAGCATTTTTGTTATTTTTAAAGATTAACATTTGCCACATTGAAAAGTCACTTTTAGTGTAAATTTCAATTGTTACTTGATTTCTCGTAAAACTATTGCCATTTTTAAAGATTAACATTTGACACATTGAAAAGTCACTTTTAATGTAAATTTCTGTAAATTTCAATTGTTACTTGATGTCTCTTAGCATTTTTGTTATTTTTAAAGTTTAACATTTGACACATTGAAAAGTCACTTTTAGTGTAAATTTCAATTGTTACTTGATTTCTCCTAAAACTTTTGCCATTTTTAAAGTTTAACAATTGACACATTGAAAAGTCACTTTTAGTGTAAATTTCAATTGTTACTTGATTTCTCGTAAAACTATTGCCATTTTTAAAGATTAACATTTGACACATTGAAAAGTCACTTTTAATGTAAATTTCTGTAAATTTCAATTGTTACTTGATGTCTCTTAGCATTTTTGTTATTTTTAAAGATTAACATTTGACACATTGAAAAGTCACTTTTAGTGTAAATTTCAAAGGTTACTTGATTTTCCTAGAATTTTTGCCATTTTTAAAGATTAACATTTGCCACATTGAAAAGTCACTTTTAATGTAAATTTCTGTAAATTTCAATTGTTACTTGATGTCTCTTAGAATTTTTGTTATTTTTAAACATTAACATTTGCCACATTGAAAAGTCACTTTTAGTGTAATTTCAAAGGTTACTTGATTTCTCCTAGAACTTTTGCCATTTTTAAAGGTTAACATTTGTCACATTGAAAAGTCACTTTTAGTGTAAATTTCAATTGCTACTTGATTTCTCCTAAAACTTTTGCCATTTTTAAAGTTTAACAATTGACACATTGAAAAGTCACTTTTAGTGTAAATTTCAATTGCTACTTGATTTCTCCTAAAACTTTTGCCATTTTTAAAGTTTAACAATTGACACATTGAAAAGTCACTTTTAGTGTAAATTTCAATTGCTACTTGATTTCTCCTAAAACTTTTGCCATTTTTAAAGTTTAACAATTGACACATTGAAAAGTCACTTTTAGTGTAAATTTCAATTGTTACTTGATTTCTCGTAAAACTATTGCCATTTTTAAAGATTAACATTTGACACATTGAAAAGTCACTTTTAATGTAAATTTCTGTAAATTTCAATTGTTACTTGATGTCTCTTAGCATTTTTGTTATTTTTAAAGATTAACATTTGACACATTGAAAAGTCACTTTTAGTGTAAATTTCAAAGGTTACTTGATTTTCCTAGAATTTTTGCCATTTTTAAAGATTAACATTTGCCACATTGAAAAGTCACTTTTAATGTAAATTTCTGTAAATTTCAATTGTTACTTGATGTCTCTTAGAATTTTTGTTATTTTTAAACATTAACATTTGCCACATTGAAAAGTCACTTTTAGTGTAATTTCAAAGGTTACTTGATTTCTCCTAGAACTTTTGCCATTTTTAAAGGTTAACATTTGTCACATTGAAAAGTCACTTTTAGTGTAAATTTCAATTGCTACTTGATTTCTCCTAAAACTTTTGCCATTTTTAAAGTTTAACAATTGACACATTGAAAAGTCACTTTTAGTGTAAATTTCAATTGCTACTTGATTTCTCCTAAAACTTTTGCCATTTTTAAAGTTTAACAATTGACACATTGAAAAGTCACTTTTAGTGTAAATTTCAATTGCTACTTGATTTCTCCTAAAACTTTTGCCATTTTTAAAGTTTAACAATTGACACATTGAAAAGTCACTTTTAGTGTAAATTTCAATTGTTACTTGATTTCTCGTAAAACTATTGCCATTTTTAAAGATTAACATTTGACACATTGAAAAGTCACTTTTAATGTAAATTTCTGTAAATTTCAATTGTTACTTGATGTCTCTTAGCATTTTTGTTATTTTTAAAGATTAACATTTGACACATTGAAAAGTCACTTTTAGTGTAAATTTCAAAGGTTACTTGATTTTCCTAGAATTTTTGCCATTTTTAAAGATTAACATTTGCCACATTGAAAAGTCACTTTTAATGTAAATTTCTGTAAATTTCAATTGTTACTTGATGTCTCTTAGAATTTTTGTTATTTTTAAACATTAACATTTGCCACATTGAAAAGTCACTTTTAGTGTAATTTCAAAGGTTACTTGATTTCTCCTAGAACTTTTGCCATTTTTAAAGGTTAACATTTGTCACATTGAAAAGTCACTTTTAGTGTAAATTTCAATTGCTACTTGATTTCTCCTAAAACTTTTGCCATTTTTAAAGTTTAACAATTGACACATTGAAAAGTCACTTTTAGTGTAAATTTCAATTGCTACTTGATTTCTCCTAAAACTTTTGCCATTTTTAAAGTTTAACAATTGACACATTGAAAAGTCACTTTTAGTGTAAATTTCAATTGCTACTTGATTTCTCCTAAAACTTTTGCCATTTTTAAAGTTTAACAATTGACACATTGAAAAGTCACTTTTAGTGTAAATTTCAATTGTTACTTGATTTCTCGTAAAACTATTGCCATTTTTAAAGCTTAACATTTGACACATTGAAAAGTCACTTTTAGTGTTAATTTCTTCAATTGTTGCTTGATGTTACTTAGAATTTTTGCCATTTTTAAAGTTTAACTTTTGACACTTTGAAAAGTCACTTTTAATGTAAATTTCAATTGTTACTTGATTTCTCCTAAAACTTTTGCCATTTTTAAAGTTTAACAATTGACACATTGAAAAGTCACTTTTAATGTAAATTTCTGTAAATTTCAATTGTTACTTGATGTCTCTTAGCATTTTTGTTATTTTTAAAGATTAACATTTGCCACATTGAAAAGTCACTTTTAGTCTAAATTTCAAAGGTTACTTGATTTTTTCTAGAATTTTTGCCATTTTTAAAGATTAACATTTGCCACATTGAAAAGTCACTTTTAATGTAAATTTCTGTAAATTTCAATTGTTACTTGATGTCTCTTAGCATTTTTGTTATTTTTAAAGATTAACATTTGCCACATTGAAAAGTCACTTTTAGTCTAAATTTCAAAGGTTACTTGATTTTTTCTAGAATTTTTACCATTTTTAAAGATTAACATTTGACACATTGAAAAGTCACTTTTAGTGTAAATTTCAAAGGTTACTTGATTTTTTCTAGAATTTTTGCCATTTTTAAAGATTAACATTTGCCACATTGAAAAGTCACTTTTAATGTAAATTTCTGTAAATTTCAATTATTACTTGATGTCTCTTAGCATTTTTGTTATTTTTAAAGATTAACATTTGACACATTGAAAAGTCACTTTTAGTGTAAATTTCAATTGTTACTTGATTTCTCGTAAAACTATTGCCATTTTTAAAGATTAACATTTGACACATTGAAAAGTCACTTTTAATGTAAATTTCTGTAAATTTCAATTGTTACTTGATGTCTCTTAGCATTTTTGTTATTTTTAAAGATTAACATTTGACACATTGAAAAGTCACTTTTAGTGTAAATTTCAAAGGTTACTTGATTTTCCTAGAATTTTTGCCATTTTTAAAGATTAACATTTGCCACATTGAAAAGTCACTTTTAATGTAAATTTCTGTAAATTTCAATTGTTACTTGATGTCTCTTAGAATTTTTGTTATTTTTAAACATTAACATTTGCCACATTGAAAAGTCACTTTTAGTGTAATTTCAAAGGTTACTTGATTTCTCCTAGAACTTTTGCCATTTTTAAAGGTTAACATTTGTCACATTGAAAAGTCACTTTTAGTGTAAATTTCAATTGCTACTTGATTTCTCCTAAAACTTTTGCCATTTTTAAAGTTTAACAATTGACACATTGAAAAGTCACTTTTAGTGTAAATTTCAATTGCTACTTGATTTCTCCTAAAACTTTTGCCATTTTTAAAGTTTAACAATTGACACATTGAAAAGTCACTTTTAGTGTAAATTTCAATTGCTACTTGATTTCTCCTAAAACTTTTGCCATTTTTAAAGTTTAACAATTGACACATTGAAAAGTCACTTTTAGTGTAAATTTCAATTGTTACTTGATTTCTCGTAAAACTATTGCCATTTTTAAAGATTAACATTTGACACATTGAAAAGTCACTTTTAATGTAAATTTCTGTAAATTTCAATTGTTACTTGATGTCTCTTAGCATTTTTGTTATTTTTAAAGATTAACATTTGACACATTGAAAAGTCACTTTTAGTGTAAATTTCAAAGGTTACTTGATTTTCCTAGAATTTTTGCCATTTTTAAAGATTAACATTTGCCACATTGAAAAGTCACTTTTAATGTAAATTTCTGTAAATTTCAATTGTTACTTGATGTCTCTTAGAATTTTTGTTATTTTTAAACATTAACATTTGCCACATTGAAAAGTCACTTTTAGTGTAATTTCAAAGGTTACTTGATTTCTCCTAGAACTTTTGCCATTTTTAAAGGTTAACATTTGTCACATTGAAAAGTCACTTTTAGTGTAAATTTCAATTGCTACTTGATTTCTCCTAAAACTTTTGCCATTTTTAAAGTTTAACAATTGACACATTGAAAAGTCACTTTTAGTGTAAATTTCAATTGCTACTTGATTTCTCCTAAAACTTTTGCCATTTTTAAAGTTTAACAATTGACACATTGAAAAGTCACTTTTAGTGTAAATTTCAATTGCTACTTGATTTCTCCTAAAACTTTTGCCATTTTTAAAGTTTAACAATTGACACATTGAAAAGTCACTTTTAGTGTAAATTTCAATTGTTACTTGATTTCTCGTAAAACTATTGCCATTTTTAAAGCTTAACATTTGACACATTGAAAAGTCACTTTTAGTGTTAATTTCTTCAATTGTTGCTTGATGTTACTTAGAATTTTTGCCATTTTTAAAGTTTAACTTTTGACACTTTGAAAAGTCACTTTTAATGTAAATTTCAATTGTTACTTGATTTCTCCTAAAACTTTTGCCATTTTTAAAGTTTAACAATTGACACATTGAAAAGTCACTTTTAATGTAAATTTCTGTAAATTTCAATTGTTACTTGATGTCTCTTAGCATTTTTGTTATTTTTAAAGATTAACATTTGCCACATTGAAAAGTCACTTTTAGTCTAAATTTCAAAGGTTACTTGATTTTTTCTAGAATTTTTGCCATTTTTAAAGATTAACATTTGCCACATTGAAAAGTCACTTTTAATGTAAATTTCTGTAAATTTCAATTGTTACTTGATGTCTCTTAGCATTTTTGTTATTTTTAAAGATTAACATTTGCCACATTGAAAAGTCACTTTTAGTCTAAATTTCAAAGGTTACTTGATTTTTTCTAGAATTTTTACCATTTTTAAAGATTAACATTTGACACATTGAAAAGTCACTTTTAGTGTAAATTTCAAAGGTTACTTGATTTTTTCTAGAATTTTTGCCATTTTTAAAGATTAACATTTGCCACATTGAAAAGTCACTTTTAATGTAAATTTCTGTAAATTTCAATTATTACTTGATGTCTCTTAGCATTTTTGTTATTTTTAAAGATTAACATTTGACACATTGAAAAGTCACTTTTAGTGTAAATTTCAATTGTTACTTGATTTCTCGTAAAACTATTGCCATTTTTAAAGATTAACATTTGACACATTGAAAAGTCACTTTTAATGTAAATTTCTGTAAATTTCAATTGTTACTTGATGTCTCTTAGCATTTTTGTTATTTTTAAAGATTAACATTTGACACATTGAAAAGTCACTTTTAGTGTAAATTTCAAAGGTTACTTGATTTTCCTAGAATTTTTGCCATTTTTAAAGATTAACATTTGCCACATTGAAAAGTCACTTTTAATGTAAATTTCTGTAAATTTCAATTGTTACTTGATGTCTCTTAGAATTTTTGTTATTTTTAAACATTAACATTTGCCACATTGAAAAGTCACTTTTAGTCTAAATTTCAAAGGTTACTTGATTTTTTCTAGAATTTTTGCTATTTTTAAAGATTAACATTTGCCACATTGAAAAGTCACTTTTAATGTAAATTTCAATTGTTACTTGATGTCTCTTAGAATTTTTGTTACTTTTAAAATTAACATTTGACACATTGAAAAGTCACTTTTAGTGTAATTTCAAAGGTTACTTGATTTTTCCTAGAACTTTTGCCATTTTTAAAGATTAACATTACCTGAGTTAGTTTCAGTATTATTAAAATTTTTGAAAATAATTTCATAAATCTGTTCAAGCTTCAACTTGAAACATCTCTGTGTAATCTTTAAAAACTTTAAAACGGATTTTCACAAGTCGATCTCTCAGAAGTAAGTGTAATCTACAACTTTGGTAATTCCACTCGTCAAGATTAAATCTGAATTTTTTGCGTGCACTGATTCATCGGCTTCCCCAGCGTCACGTGACTTTATACAGGGTGAACCCAAAAAAAAAGTGAACATTTTTCCCGCGCCAGCCTAATGCGTTTTTTATTCACCCCATCCTTCATTCTCTCACTTCGTCCATACGAGAAATCAATATTCCCATCTAAAATTTACAAAAACTGAAAGTTTCTTGCTACAATAAATATCACATCAATTCAGATGATTGAGTTGCATCTGTACATTTCTCTTGCCCCAGTGGCTCCGGATATATCTTTTGATCTGTTTCCGGATATTAGCCGCCTTCTAAACGCTCTCTTTTGTCTTCGCTGGACGTAAAAGTCGGCCGAGCTTTGAATTTACGCTTGAATTGCATGTTTTCAATTTTTGTGTAAAATTTCTAACCTGACCCTGCAATAAAGCGAATTACGATGTAACAGGAACACACAGACATCGTGGGAAGCAGAGGATCTCAAACTTTTAATTAGAATAATTGAGTTTTTCAAAATTCGTAAGACCTGTCACTTCTGACAATTATAAATTTTGCCAATTCTGTAGTTAGTGCACAAAAAGTACACAAGATGGCGCTGTATAAAAAATTCCAATTCGATTTTAAAAATAAAAATATCTGAATTTATAAAATAATTTGAGTAGATACCACATTGTTACCAATAAAAAAAATTAAGGCACTAAAACAGTTTGAGGACTGCTGCTCCAAGCTATTGAAACGTTCGAAATTTAGTTAATTAATGCCGTTTTGAGCGAAACTAGAACTTGTCTGTTTACCTCCATCCCAATTTAAACAGAAATAACCGGGCGTGGCATGCTAGATTAATAATTTCAGGACTAATCGTAGAAACGATAAAACACTCATGTCATAAATTTCGAATTAGTAAACTAGGATGCGGTTCAAATTGGAAATCGATTTCCCTCGAAAAAAGCTCATCACACTCATCAAATTTCAATTAGCGCTTGAAGATATTAAAAAATATGTTGGTAACACTGAAAAAGCAAGTATGGATTGACATTCAATGTGTTTTTTTTTTCAGTTTATTGTCCCTCGCTCAGTAAAAGGGAGAAACTGTTGAAATGGGCAGGCGATAGATTACCAACGACATGGTCATCGCAGGCAAGAACTTTATCTAGTGGCATCCCTGAATTATGGAAAGATGGATCTCTTTTGTGCACAATCATCAATTCTGCTGTTCCAGGGGCTTGTCCGAATCCGCACAGACATTGGAGGAAATCGCCGCTTCACGCACAAGCTCTTGCATACAAATACTTGGGATTGATTCCGGTAATTACCAATGAAATCTAATTTTTATTTCTGACACTTTAGCCGAGTAATCTGTGGAAATCTATTTTATCGAACTTTGTGATGTAAGAAATCTATCATGTCGTTCCAAGAAAAATACTTGTCAATATGACTTTTCAGTTGACATTGCCCAAAATTCCATAACCGCAAGTTTACAATTAAAGTCTTAATTTTTCTCTGTCTCGTTTTTTTTTTTAGATCCGCCTCTTTATTCTTCTTTATTTTTGCTGTATTCTCCTCTAAATTATTCTTTAAATTTCCTCATTTTCCTCAAGATTCCTGGTTGGTCTGGATGTTTTTCCTTGCATTCAGCTCAACATTCTGCTTAAAATCCTCTTCTAGATTGATTTTAAATTCTGTTCCAATTTCTCCTCTAGACTACCAACTATATCTTTATTTTCTTCTAGACTTCCTTTCAGCTTCTTCTTCACATTCCTTCAAAATTCTCCTCTTAATTCAATAGATTATCCTCAATATTTGCTAAATCTACATTCCTCTATTAGTTGACTATTTTATTCTTCCCTCGATCCTCATAATTCTCTCTTTGATTTTTACTTTCTAGGCTATCCTTATGATCCTATTTAAGGTTGAGATCCGCCTGTTGATTCTTCTTAACAAGATCCGCAAAATTGTTGTCGACTTTCACCTCTCGGTTCTCTTCTAGATTCTCCTTTATTTTATATTCCTTGTCTTTTAGATCCTTTTTAGATCCTCCTCTTTACTATCCAAAAATTTTTACGGTAGATTCTTCTCTTCATTTTCTAAATTGTTGTCTTAATATTTTCCTCTCGATTTTAATCATCATTCCTGGTTATGTTTTATTCTACCACCTTTCCTTAATTCTCATTAAAATTCTCTTTTACTCTTCTACTTCTAGATCGTCTTCTAGGTCGTTTTTTAAATCCTCCTCTAGATTGATTTTGAATTCTGTTCCAATTTCTCTTTTATATTTCATTCTTTATTTTCTTCTAGACTTCCTTTTAGCTTCTTCTTTACATTTCCTTCAAAATTCGCTTCCTAAAGCTCTAGATTGTCCTCAATATTCACTACATCTACATTCCTCTATTAGTTGTCTATTTTATTCTTCCCTCGATCGTCATAATTCTCTTTTTAATTATTCCTTTCTAGATTATCCTTTTGATCCTATTTTGGGTTTAGATTCGCCTGTATTCTCTTCTAGATTCTCCTTAATTTTATATTCCTGCTTGTCTTTTAGATCCTTTTTTAGATCCTCCTCTTTATTATCTTTTGTAGATTCTCCTCTTTATTTTCTTTTTCGTATTTTATTTTCAAAATATTTTCCCTTCGATTATTCTTTCATCATTCCTTTTTCCTGCATTCAGTTCAACATTCTTTTATTAATTGTCAATGAAATTCTTCTCTAGATTTGTCCCTTCTTTATTTTTTTTAGGCTTCATTTTAGCTTATTTTTAACATTCCCTGCAAGATTCTCCTCTTAATGCTCTAGATTGTCCTCAATGTTCACTCAATTTTGTATTCTTCTATTAGTTATATTCATTATTCTTCTTTTGATACTCTCAACATTTTCATTTTAAATTCTTTAAAAATTTAAATCCTTCTGTTGATTCTTCTTAAAATTATCCCAAATTTTCTTTTAGATTCTCTTTTACTTTCCCTTCCCGGTGGTCTTTCTAATTCACTTTTAGATTCTCTTCCAAATTTTTCTCTATATTTTTCTTGTTATTTTCCTGTATATTTGCCTCTTGACTCTTCTGTAGTTTGTTCTCTAGACTGTCCTCTACATTCTTTACAAAATTGCCTTTTAGATCGTCATTTACATTATCCTATACATGTTTTTTATTCTCCACTCGATAGTTTTGTAGATTTATTAATATGTAACTTTAATTTTTTGGAATACTCAGATTTTTGCTGTTTCACTTATCTATACAATAATTTTAGAAATTGGTGACAAATAATTTTAAATTTCAGTATAAATTTTCTTCTACAATCTCTTCTAGATCGTATAGGCGTTTATTAAAATCCTCCTCTAGATCGTTTTTAAATTCTGTTCCAATTTCTCCTTTATTTTCCTTTTCATTTTCTTCCTTTTACCTTCTTATTTACATTTCCTGCAAGATTATCCACTTAATGCTTTAGATTGTCTGTAATTTTCACTCAATTTTACAGGGTGATTCATTGCAATATTAATCAAAGGCGGTATTGAAATGTTTGGGTGTCATTTTTTACACCAGTTTTTGGTAAAAATTGCACTTTTTGCAAGAATAAAAGTGATGGAAATGTTTGTCGAACCACAATAATTGATTATTTCCGCAAAAACGGATAAAATCTCTTTTGATAATCGCAATCCGTCAAATCAAATATGAAAATTCAATTTGACAGATCTCGGGAGGCATTTGCGTATCATGTAGCAACAGTTTGCCATTAAACAATTTTTTTTTTATTGTGCTAACCTGTTTTGAGTTCAAAATGGCACTCGTTCGGTGTTTTCTGTTGCCAACTGACAAATACTTAAATTACGCCCTCTGGCGCCAGTTGTTTTTACGCTTATGCGTCAACCCTTGCAAAGCCACCTTTAATTAATATTAAAAAAAATCACTCTGTAAATTCTTCTATTAGCTGTCTTCATTATTCTTCTGTCAATCTTCTTCAACATTCTCCTTTTTATGATTACTTTCTAGATTTTTCTGTTGATTCTCATTTAGTTTCCCTTCCTGATTGTCTTTCAGATTCTTTTTTAGGTCCTCCTCGTTATTATCCAAAAATTTTTATGGTAGATTCTTTTCTTCATTTTCTCAATTATTGTCTTAATATTTTCCTCTCAATTTTTTATCATCATTCCTGGTTATGTTTTATTCTACCACCTTTTCTTAATTCTCATTAAAATTCTCTTCTAATCTTCTACTTCTAGATCGTTTCTAGGTCGTTTTAAATCCTCCTCTAGATTGATTTTGAATTCTGTTCCAATTTCTCTTTTATATTTCATTCTATATTTTCTTCTAGACTTCCTTTTAGCTTCTTCTTTACATTTCCTTCAAAATTCTCTTCCTAATGCTCTAGATTGTCCTCAATATTCGCTAAATCTACATTCCTCTATTAGTTGTCTATTTTATTCTTCCCTCGATCGTCATAATTCTCTTTTTAATTATTCCTTTCTAGATTATCCTTTTGATCCTATTTTGGGTTTAGATTCGCCTGTATTCTCTTCTAGATTCTCCTTAATTTTATATTTCTGCTTGTCTTTTAGATCCTTTTTTAGATCCTCCTCTTTATTATCTTTTGTAGATTCTCCTCTTTATTTTCTTTTTCGTATTTTATTTTCAAAATATTTTCCCTTCGATTATTCTTTCATCATTCCTTTTTCCTGCATTCAGTTCAACATTCTTTTATTAATTGTCAATGAAATTCTTCTCTAGATTTTCCCTTCTTTATTCTCTTTTAGGCTTCATTTTAGTCTCTTTTTAACATTCCCTGCAAGATTCTCCTCTTAATGCTCTAGATTGTCCTCAATATTCACTCAATTTTGTATTCTTTTATTAGTTATATTCATTATTCTTCTCTTGATACTCTCAACATTTTTATTTTAAATCCTTTAAAAATTTAAATCCTCCTGTTGATTCCTCTTAAAATTATTCCTAAATCTCTTTTAGATTCTCTTTTACTTTCTCTTCCTGATTGTCGTTCTAATTCACTTTTAGATACTCATCTAGATTCTCTTCCAAATTCTTCTCTATATTTTCCTTGTTATTTTCTTCTTGCTCGGTCACATGTTCCTCTACATTCTGCTGTTTTATTTATATGTAACTCAATATTTTTGTATGATATTCAGATTCTTGCAGTTTTTTTTTCAACTTCACTTATCTTTACAATAATTTTGCAAATTGATGACAAATAATTTCAAATTTCCACATAAATTTTGATTTTCTTTTAAACTAAAGGGTTTTAAATTTTATTCTTTTTGTTTAATAACTAACCTTTAAAAACAGAGTTATATATATCCAATAAATAACCAATGAATTAATTTCTGAAAACTACATAATTTTTAGTTTTTTAAAAATTAAAAAAATCTGATTTCTGTTTTGTCTTTCCAAATAAACTTGCGAAGTAAGTTCAAAGTATTCTTTGCAAATTTATATGTCATATCTCTGTAAAATACTCCTCTAGAAAAAATCCTACTTTTCGAAAAATTTTGGACAAAAAATGTCCGGTTTTCCAAAAATTCTGCAATTTTAAGTTAATAAAAAGATAAAAGTAAAAAAAGTGAATAACGAAGCACTTTTTGAAAATTGTCTAAAATGTCTAGTTTTCTTTGTAATTTTGAAATTTTTGACAGGATTAACAGTAACTTCCCAAACTTATCGAGTTCCATATTACCTCATTTATGGAAATATTTTTGAAATTTCAAAATTTTTGGTTGTCTACAAAATCCAAAATTTGAAAATCTGCTAGCTTTTTAAATTGTTTTGTACTTTCGATATCTAAAAAGTAAGTCTATTTCAGTAATTGTAAAATGTTCGTGCAAATTACATATGGAAAATTGCTAAAATCGCGTTGTACAAACTTTTTTGAATTTGCCGCTTTAATAGGTCCATTAGAGTACTCAATTTAGAGTCGTTTATATGTATCTACAGTCCAGCTCATTGCTATCAGTCCACTCTCTAGTGTAAATTTTCGAAAATTTTTGGGTGTAAATCTGGCCTTCAATTTCATAGGGAGAAAATTAGGGGAAAATTGAATGTAGCGATTTTTGAGGTTAACACGTTGTCAAAGTTGAGTGTATTAATCAATAACTAATTAAAAATTTGTTGCAAAAAATGATTTTAATAGAGATTTAACAAGTTTTGGCAATG
Organism: Gnatocerus cornutus; assembly: GCA_029298725.1. NCBI lineage: Eukaryota > Metazoa > Arthropoda > Insecta > Coleoptera > Tenebrionidae > Gnatocerus > Gnatocerus cornutus. Next base: position 1,870,421 of record CM055514.1, on the reverse strand, counting down.
CTGTGAAAGACGATTAGCTTCTGCGCATGCCACAGTTGCGTCAAGGTCAAACGCTTTTGCTGCTAATTGTTACCGATAAAAGTCACTAAGGGTTGCTGTCGACTTAACTAAAAAATGTATCAATATAATTGAATTGTCCTTTGCGGCCAACAATAATTGTACCTAAATATGATAGATGTGAATACTGGCTGTGAGGTTAGGTTTAAATTCAGTGATAGTGAAACTCAAATGTCAAATTTTAAATTGAATTTGAAAATCAAGTGGCAAGTCGTGGTTACAAAACCGTTACCAATCGTGTAACACGAAAACTTATTAAAAAAAGGGTGCAAATTCGAAAAAATAGTATAAAGAACTTGTTTTATAATGGCATTGGTGCACCAAGTTGGCCATTATAAAACACGTTCTTTAAAATACTATTCAAGCACTCGTCCTTTCCCACACTCGTGTGTTAATACAATTTCGTAATTTTCAGATGTTCACAGAGGCCGACTTTTCCACCGACTTCAGCATAAATCAAGAACGCAAATTTATCCAGTATCTCCACAAATTACAAGAAGTCGTCACCAAATGGCCAACAAACCACACGTTAAACCACAAGTTTTCATCGCAATATGTCGCACGAGGAATGGGCTTGTACACGGGCGAGCAAAATCGAAAAACGATTTTCTACATCTACTCCAACGGAGGTGGAAAAAAGCGCAGCAACGTGTTTATGTACATCCGAGGGCCGTTCGGGTCGAAAGGATCCGCCACCATCTCCCCTTTTCACAGCTTGCAGAAGATACCAGTGGTCAACGTGCTGCAGAATCAGCTGGAAGCCAGTAAGACTCTACCGTTTAAAAACGAGGAGCAGAAGTCATTCCTGAAGACGATCTCGTTGGATTTCACTTCGTTGGTTGGGAACTTGGAGGAGAAGAAGGAGCAGAATGAAATTCCCATTCAAATTGACATGGAGATTGACAGGGCGAAGATTACTTACATCCCTAAAGACGACGGAATGTACGAAATTACATTGATTTGCGATGGGGAGATTTTGAGAGGATCTCCTTATAGCGTGCAGGTTTACAGCAACACTTCTGGTAAGACTGATAGCTTTGAAACCACCTATGAGAATGTTGAAGAGAAGATCATCTTCACCAAACGCAAGGTTATTTCGAAAGTCATCGACTGCATCGACGAGAAGATCTATATTGGCAATACACCAAATGCGAACAGTCTTGAGAACGACGAAGTTACGATCATGGCGGTGACCAAGAAGGAGGACGAGATTCTAAAAACCGAAATCAGTTGCACCTTGGAGGATATCATCGAGGAGATCAACACCAAGGCTGAAAACGACACTTTGGAAGAAATCAAGAAGATTACCGAGCACTTGAAGACCTTACCTGATGGTACTGACGAAACTGACCAACTCCAATTGGGGACTCTACACAAACTGGTGAAAAACAGCGAGGAAGTCAAAACGGAAATCGCCAACTTGCTTCAACCCGACGAAGTTCACTACAACGTCGAAAAGGACGTCGATAGAACTCGCGTCTCGGAATTCGACTTTGGAAGTGTGGAAAACAGAAGAGACGAAGACGAAAATAACAACTCCCCGGTCAAGAGGATTAAAAGTAAAATTTCCCTGGAGATTTCCCCTAAGATTCCTTCGGCAAGTGTTACTTCCCCGATATGCCCCAGCCATATTGCCCCAGAAGTAGAACTAAGCTATCCGAACCAATTCACTTTAGCGCAGAAACGGAAGGTCTTCTCGAGACAAAACAGCATTAACCTACCCGATAGTGACGTCACGTTTTCTTTGGAAAACGGAGATTCGTCGAGATCCCCAAATTTTGGCCAACTTAGTGTCCTCAACGTTTTGAACAGTCTTAAACAATCAAGGAAGAACAGTCTTTCGGAAGGGTCAGAGCACTCCGTCACTTCCACAGTTAGTATGTCGAATGTGGCCAGTGAGACCCACGAGGAGTCGTTCAGGGCGAGGAAAGAGTACTGGGAACGGATGTCTTCGAGGAGCTCCAGTAGTGCTAGTTTAGTCAACCTTGAGCCCAAAGCAATCAAGAGGAAGGAAACGATGGACCACGTTAAGAAGGAGAGGAAGATTTCCAACTCTTCCGCAGAGTCCAAAGCGAGTCGGTACAAGTCAGACACTTCTCTAGATGACTGTTCTCTAATACCCCTAGAGGAACGAAAAAAAAAGCTATTGAAAGAAATGTACGAAAAGGAAACTCATCACAAAAAAACAGACAGTTTGAAAAAAGTTCCCACTGTGTCCGACAGAGTGGAAACTTTGACAGACAAGAAGAAAAAATCGTCGTTCAAAACTCAGTTCAAAAACGCAATCAGTTTTTTCAAAAAAAAGGAAAACATTCCGAAAACCGACAATTTGAAAAGAAGGTTCTCTTTGGACAACCAGAGGAGAGCCCACCGGAAGGTTAGAGGAGGAAGTTTGAGTCTACCGTACATCTCCGATCGCTTCCAAGTCAGCAATTTGTACGAAGATGTCTTTGGGAATCGACGTGGAAGTTTTAAAGGAACTCCGAATAAGAACGAAGTTGCGAATTCTTTGGCTTCTTTTTCACCAAATGGGGGCTCAACAGTTCGTCCATCGCAAGACGAGGACGATATTAGCTACAATTTGTTTGTAAATAAAGGAAAGACTAAAAAACGTAAAGGTATTAAGGCCATTTTTTATGTAAACTATTGACTCGTTGTTATTGTATTTATTGTTACTTAATAAAACTAAAGAAACTAGTGTCACTTGTTTATTTGAGGATAAATTTTCTTCATTCCTCTTTGGATTTTTCCATTTAGGCTTGTTTTGTTTTTGGTCTAAATTCTCTTCAAATCCTTGACTTTTACAAACAGATTCTCTTTTTATTTTCCTTGGATTCTCAAAATTTCTTATGGAATTTTCTCAAATTCTTACTCGAATCTCATTGTGTTTTCAAGATTTTGTATAATACTAATTCTTATTGCATCTTTTCTCAGTTCTCTTTAGCCTACATTTTTTAGTTCTTAGCTAATTTTCTAGAATTTCTTTTGATCCTAGATCCTGCATAAATTCTCTTAAGCATTTTTCTGTGATTTTCTTTGATTCTTTTGAATCTTCTTTGGATTCTAAGCGGTAACTTGAGGAATACAAAAATCGGAAAATATTCTTTTAATTCTCATCCAATTTTTCTTAACCCCCTAAATTTTCCTTAAATTTAGATTGTTTCTAAGAATCTTTGGCTTTCTTTAGATTCTGTTTTGAATCTCTAAATCCATAGATTTTCCATAGATTCTCTAGACAGCTTCTTGGTTCAGTTTAAATTATCTAGATTCTCCTTAAATTTTCATTTATTTTTCCAAAAATGCTCTTTAGTTCTAGAAAGATCCTCTTGATTCTTCTTAGAAATAATTATATTCTATCAAATCTTTGAAAAAAATTGATTGGCTAGTTTTTTATTTTCTTTGGTCACTTGTTTATTTGAGGATTTGTTTTCTTCATTTTCTTTATCCTTCCTCAATTTTTCTAGTTTCTTTTTGGATTCATCCAATATTCCATTTAGGTTTGCTTTATTTTTGCTCTAAATTGTTTTCAAATCCTTGACTTTTACAAACAGATTCTCTTTTGATTTTCCTTGGATTCTCAAAATTTCTTTTGGAATTTTCTCAAATTCTTACTCGCATCTCATTGTGGTTTCAAGATTTCCTACATTTTTTCTTAGCGTATTTTCTAGAATTTCTTTTGATCCTAGATTCTGCATAAATTCTCCTTAAAATTTTTCTCTAATTTTGTTTAAAAGGGCATTTAGATTCTTGTTGTCTTGTCGAAATTCTTTTGAATCTTTGGATTCTAAGCGGTAAATTGAGGAATACAAAAATAGGAAAATAGAAAATTCAATATTCTATTTGAAATCCTCCATTCTTAATTTTTCTTAACCCCCTAAATTCTCCTTATATTTAGATTGTTTCCGAGAATCCTTGGCTTTCTTTAGATTCTGTTTTGAATCTCTAAATCCATAGATTTTCCATAGATTCTCTAGGCAACTTCTTGCTTCAGTTTAAATTGTCTAGATTCTCCTTAGATTTTCATTTTTTCTAGATTTGACCATTAAAAAAAAATTATTCACTAGTTTCTCATTCTTCTTTCCTTTTCTTGGGATTTTTCTCAAATTCTCTCCCAATTCTTTTTGCATTTCACACGATTTCTCTTGAATTTTTTTATTACTCCTTAGTTTTCCTAGATTTTCTATATATACTCGTATATATATTATATACAGGGTGATTTTTTAAAAACGGCAGGCGTTGTAGAATTTTTATTTATGAACCGATTTCAAAAATTTAAAAAACAGATTAATAAATGGTTTTAAATTTCCAATAAACTGATGATTTTAAAAATTTTCTAAATGTCTTAGTATTTTTTGGGCGATACTCAACTTTCTTATTTTAAATTGGAACCCATATTTTTTTTTTCATAATTTGGAAGATATTAATTTTCTTGATTCAGAAATGTGTAATATGTTCTACTTTTAACCAAAAATATTTTTTAAAAAATTATCAAAATTGAAAAAAAAGCAACAAAAGTTAATAAAATCTAGGTGCATGGTGTCAAATAAAAGAATGCCGTTATTGTAATGTCAAAAAGCAGCAAATAACATAAAGGATCGGCATTTTTCTTGAAATTATTAATAACAAAAGACAATAATAATTACAAATCAGAAAGACATTTAGAAAAATTTTAAAATCATCAGTTTATAGTAAATTAAAAACCATTTAATTTGTTTTTTAAATTTTTGAAATCGGTTCATAAATAAAAATTCTACAACGCCTGCCGTTTTAAAAACTCACCCTGTATATATATATATATAATATATATTTCTCTTAATCCTCTAAATTTCTATATTGTCTATGTTTTAGATTCTTCGTCGTCCCTCTTGGTTTCTTTCAATTTTGTTTCCTACATTTTCTTAATATATTTTTTTATCTAGATTCTGCTTAATGTCTTAATTTGCTTTAAGATTTTCTACTCCGTTCTATTTGTTTCCTATTTAAATTTTCTAAATTATCTTTAACTTTTTTTTATATGACCTCTTAACTCTTCAAATTCCGATTCGTTTATCATTAGATTTTCAACAATTTGTATACTTATTGTTAGCTTGTCTTTAAAATCAATAATTCTTTTCAGGTTGAATTAGGTTTCTAATGCCTATAGATGTACTAATAAATGCTTTAGATTTTCACGATTTTCTTTAAATTTTGTTTGTTTTCAAGATTCTCCTTCTATTGTATAGATTTAAATCGAATTTTCTCTAAACTGTCCACAGTTTCTTTAAATTCTTGTATTTTCTTTGGTCTCTGCGTTTTTTAAATTTTTACCACCTGTCTCTTGTTAGAATCTGTCTTTGTTCTTCTTAGATTCTGTATGTGATTTGATCTGTTTTTAACTCTTTCTTTAATCCTTCACTTTAGATTGTTTGTAATTTCTTTCAAGATTCTTGAAATTACCTACATTTTTATGACATCCACTAAAACAGTTAAAAAAGAAACCGAAGGAAAAAATCGATTAACAAACAAAGAAGTATATTATAAAAAAATGTAAAGATGATAAAACAGGTTTGAATAGATGAAAAATAAAAGAAAGAACTGTCCGAATTGGTAAAGAATGCACTCTAAATAACTGCTGATACAACTTAAAAAAAGGTAATAGATTTTCTATAGTGCTACTTGGCGATAAAACTGCTGAAGTAGAACGCAAATTGATTCCCCCTGCAGTTCCGCGTTTAGGAGGCAATAGGGAGTCAATAGTGAAAAGGTCTAATAAAACATATTTTGATTATTTTTCATAATTAATAATAATCTAACTTTATTACAAATTACAATCGTGATTCCTAACAATACTTACAATAGTAGAAAAATATTTAATCAAATGAAAAGCATTGAAATTAGGTTCTTAACCATCGATTAAACAACAATAAGTGTTCATAATAATAAAGATAACGATAAAATATCGCAAATAAATTTACAAAAACAGTTTTTATTTTATAAATCTATTTGCATGGTACAACATGAAGGCTAATCTCATCTCAATAACTTCGAATTTACCACGGATTGGACGGGTACCCACCTTGAGGCTGTTGTGGATATCCAGAAGGTGGCTGCTGCGGATAATTGCCCGGGGGTGGTTGTTGACCGTAGGGGGCGGCGGGAAAGCCACCTGGATAGTTGTATGAGCCTGGATATGGCATCGTTCCGTATGGATTGTAACCTTGTGGCATTGGAGGTGGCATGTACGATGGATAAGGAGTGCCTGCAGAGGCACCATATGGGACGGGCATTCCTTGAACGTACACAGGATACGGAACTCCAGCTGGCGCTTGTGGCGCCTGCGCCGGTTGGGATGGCTGCGGAGGTCTTGGAGGGGCTTCTTTTTTCACTTCTAAACAGAAGAAATAGTATTTTACTAGGTGGCCCTCGGAATTCTGCGGATCTCGCTTTTTTCGTGGACCTCGCTTTTCCCTGGCGTTGGGTATTAATTTATGATTGTTGATTCGTTTTATTATGAAACAAAAAAGGCGAGTGCTACAGAATTACAACGGCCACCTAGTTAATTGTACTTTGTTATTTAACATTAGCACAAAAATTTTTTCTATTGAAAATTTAACAGTACTACGTAGAAAAATCATAAATCAGACGCCTTTCATGGTTTCTGAGCCCATTGCAAATTCTATTGCAATGAAAAAAGAAAAAATATAAGACACACGGTGTAATCTCTCATTTGGCCATCACGTCATAGCAAGAAAAAAGATACAACAGAATTTCGCAAATTTATATAAACTAGGTGGCCCTCGGAATTCTGTAGATGTCGCTTTTTTCGTGAACTTCGCTTTTCCGTGGCGTTGGATTTTAATTTGAGATTGTTTATTTGTTATACTATGAAACAAAGATGGCCTCGGAAAAATTAGGTTCCCAAAAAAAACGAGTTCTACAGAATTCCGAAGGCCACGTAGTTAATTGCATTTTGTCATTTAACATTTAGCAAAGAAAGTGTTAAGATAACTTCATATTTTTTGGTCTTTGTTTTTTGAAACTCTGATACAAATAATTACGCATGTCAAAATTTGGATTTTCCTTAAAATTTTAGATTCAAAAAAAGAATATAAGGTTTTAAAAACCAACGGGCTTCGCTATTAAAAATTTAACAGTACCACGCAGGAAATTCATAAATCAGACAGGCTGCGCCTTTCGTGGTTTCTGAACCCATTGCTAATTCTATTACTCATACAATAAAAGAAAAAAAAATATAAGACACACGGTGTAGTCCCTCATTTGGGCACCACGTCATAGCAAGAAAAAATAAACGACAGAATCTCGCGAATTTTTATAAATTGTTTCTATAAAAAGTTTCTATGAATACAGGCGATTTCTGAGTTGGTGTGTGAGTTAACCTGATTTCCTCGTTGATTGTCTTGTGATTTTGTCAAACTTTCTCGATTTCCTTGTGATTTCGTCTAACTTCAGCTGATTTTATTTTGATATCATCTAACTCCTGATTTTCAAGTAATATTCTCTGATTTTCCATTGATTGCCCCCGATACTCGTATCTTACTAATTTTCCCTTATTGATATCATATTGATTACTTAATGACATAACTTGTCAGAGGTTAATGCTTCTCAAAAATTGTATACACATAACTTCTTCTTATTTCCTCGCTAATTTCCCCTGATTTCCTTTTAAATTCTTCTAACTTTCCCTGATTTTCTTGTAATTTCGTATGATTTTCCCTAACTTCCTATTGATTGCTCCTGATGTTCTAATGATTTTCCAGTGATTTCGTCTAATTTTGTTTGATTTTTTTTTATTTCGTCTAAGTTTTCCTGATTTCCTAACGAATTCCTCTGATTCATAGTGATTTCCTAATACTGATACACTGATTTTCTAGGAAATCCCAAAGGTTAATATTTTTAAAAAATAGCATACGCCCTTAAGTTCCTTGTGTTTTCGTTTAAATTCCTCCGATTTTCTTGTAATTTCGTCCAAATTTTCCAGAGATTTCGTCTTACTTTCTTTGATTTTTGTTATTTTGTCCAAGTTTTGCTGATTTCGTAACAAATTCTTCTGATTAATAGTGATTTCCTAAGACTTTCTCGGATTTCCTTGTAATTTCGTCCAAATTTCCCTGATTTCCTTGTGATTTCGTCTGAATTTCTCTGATTTCTTAGTAATGTCCTCATATTTCCCATCGATTGACCCCTGATGTTCTAATATTTTTCCCGGATTTTTTAGTAATTTCGTCTAACTTCCCCTGATTTCCTAATTATTTTCTCTGATTTCCTATTGGTTGCCCCTTATGTTTTAATGATCTCAACTGATTTTCAAATTATTTCCTATTGATTTCCCTGATTTTCTCGTAATTTTTTAAGAGTAATACATCGATTTTTCTGGGTGGTTAACCTCTCGGGTATTAATAAGCAGATCCGCTGTTTGCAAAAAAAGGTTTATTTGCGTTCTTTTTGAACTCATGCAATCACACAATAATAGATTCTCAGTTTATGAAGAAAAACTGCTGTTGATAATTTTTGTGAGTTTTTTGACTCATGGAATTCTACAGTTACCTTCCGAAACATTCTTTTTTTACCCAAATAAAGACCTAAAAACTCATTTAGCACACCCAAAGCAAATACTTATATCCCAAATATGCATGAAAAATCATATTTTTTGTAAATTGAGAGTACGGTTTCGTAATTAATTAATGTCAAATTATGTTTTTTGCAGAGCTCGGATTGATTTTAATAAGTGGCGTTTCTTTCGAGAAAAATAATCCGCTACCGTATATTATATTTTATGTATTTAAACATTGTGTAATTGTAGACGTACGTTTTGGGGTATTCAAGGGTTCTGATTTTTTTTGTTAAACTATTATAAAACGAACAGGATGTCCGGTCTTAATCTTCAGAGATTTCGAATTCTTCATTCCTTGTGGATTTATTGTTTTCTTCGAATTCATATTTATTTATCGGTTCATTCGTAGTGAACATTATTTTATCCAATCCTTATCTCCGCTTGAACAGTTGTCGGCATGACTTTATGGCTTAATTGGAGTACTCACTACACAATAGTACCGAATAGCAGATTTTGTTATCGATGAAAAACATCGGTAAAATGCCACCCGACTATCCCTGTCTGATGGTCGGTTTTTTTCTGGTGAAAAACGGTGTGAAGTGGATAATGGTCATAAATAACGAAACTGCAGTGATGGTTTACTCCTTTTGTGTAATAAGTACCCCAATTAATCATACACACTTGCCTTTTTAGTCTCTCTAATATCTAGTTACTGCCAGAGATTTGGGAATTAATAGATGGGGGGACATAGTCAAAAGTCTTAGAAACATATCTACGACTAGCTTTACAACTTTCGTCCTTGTCTGTTGCACGCATTCACTGGATACAATGTATACCTATCTCTCTCGCCAGGATGGAGAGTTTTTGATTGGCTAATTTTAAAACTTGACAACAGATTGACAACAATTGTAATGTGTGACAGTTCACAGCAAAATGAGTAATCCAACGTACTGGAACACAAAAAGTTCTCTCAGCACCATAAAACTACCGACGTCCCATACTACAGACGGCAGAAAGTGAGTTCAAAGAGGAATTTTTGGCTCAAGACGCATTTGAACAAATTTGTGCGAGAATTGTGGAAACAGATTTTGTAATAAGCGTAGAATAGAAATGGTACAAATAAAGGCTAACTAGTGAAATAAAAATCAATGGAATATTACATGTGGCATGTTTCTGAACTAAATCGTCGTCTGTGGAGAAATTGAGAAGCAAAATATGAAAATTAACCACAGACTACAAAGTGCAAAGAAAGTAAATTATTATGCGATTAGCAGATGATTTATAATTGAAACGGAAGTCACCAAACATACGGAGAGGAAGAAAAACATGGATTTTGACGAAGAGAGAAAAGATCAAGATTCAATTGAAAGAAATATCCTAGTTAATAAAAATCCAAGGTGTACCTAACTAAATTGGATGAATGGAGAAATGTTCAAAGTATTGAAGAAAAATACATGAAAGCAGTAAAAAAATACATTAAAAAGGGACAAGTAGATTGTTGAGAACATCAAAAGAATATGAAGCTCAGAACTGGTTAACAAAATAATGGACAGCTCTGACGACAAGTAAGAACAGAAAGAAGAACACGCTAGGAAACCTGTGACATTGTAGCAAATAAGATTCTGTTTAAGATTTGGACAAAGGCAAAAAGTTGACAATGAGTAGAAAGGAGTAAAAGAAGATCGTGGCAGACCGAGAGAAAACTGCGCTTTTTTCTTACACTCGGACGACGAACAAAATCAAATTGATGTAAATAGTGGCAAATACATCTTAAAAGAGACTTTCTGCATTTTCTTCTTTAGAAGTCTGGGTCTAATGTAAAGTTTTCTATGTTCTTACAATTAATCTAGGCTGTTTGAATTAAGGTGTAAGGTTTCTGGTGTCAGACTAGAAAAGTGTTAGTCACACGTTGGAAATTTTGATTTTGTCATTAGTGTTTGACCTTAAACCTATTGAAAACTATGTTATGCACACTGAGAATTGTATCAATATCGTTTAATTGTGGAGCTATAAATGATCAGTTTTACCGCATTCATATTGTGGGAGTCTCCACTTGATGTAGAAGAGCTTCGGCCTATTAAGGAATGAAAGTTTCAACATTAAAAGACAGCAAAACGAAATCAAACTAGTGATGAAAGAGGCTTGTCACAAAATTTAGCAACATAGAAGAGAAATAACGTCTAAAACCTTTAAATTCACAAAACTTTGCATTCAGAGTTCTTTACTGACATTAGCTATGACAATTTGGATTTGCCGTTTGAAATTCGAGTAACGATCTACGTCATGATCTCTGATTGGTTCCATCCTGACGAGAGAGACAATACTGCATAAGCGTATCAGCGATAGGAATCAGTGCAATAGGTAGAGACAGAAATAAAAATTATTGTTGCACATGTTTTGTGTAACGTATGTCCAAATTTCCATATGGTAACCGGATCTATTATTTTCCAAATCTCTGGTTACTGCTTTGGAACGATTAAAAGTCGGCCGAGTCGTAAATGGTACTTACGTTTAGAGGTGTTTATGATGAACGGTTTGTTTTTTTTTTGTTAAAATAAAATAAAACGACCATCAGGACGTTTCGCATTCTTAATCCCTTTTTAATTTATTGTTTTCTTTTAAATTTATTGCTTTCTTTATTGTAAGTACCACTTACAACGATTAAAAATTGACCGAGTCGTAATGGTCACCAAAATTTGAATTCGTCGCATCAATTTCATTTATCTGTTAAACTTTTGTTAACTCTAAGTAGTCTCCTTTTTACGTCTGCCTTGATTTTCGATAAAAACGTGTAAATCTGTTTTTTGATATTTTGTCAGAATTGATACTTTGGAAAAAATAGACTGTTACATGATATTGAAAGTGTAGCAATATTGCGTAGTAAATATTAAAATTAACAGTTTCCATTCTTTGTAAATTTATTGTTTTTTTCGTGTTGTTTATCGGTTCATTCATTATTATACCATCAGAACAGAATAAGTTAGGATTTATTTGTAGATATGATTTTTTTTCTAACTTTTTCCCGTACCAAAATCACACGCTTGCAATAAAATTTCCATCGGTAACTGTTTCGAAAAATATCCCAATTTGCGAAAAATTAATGAAAAATCGTATTGTCATGATACGCTACAGTTTCAGGAGACAAAAGAGTACGACTTTGTTGTAGTAGGTCGGGAATGGATTGAAATTTAGAAAAACGAAATTCATTACACGTTCCTTTCTTTAATTATGCTTTAAGTAGTAAAGTCTTCGTCACCTGAAAGGGGCGGTCTAGTTTGTTTACCACTTCAGATCCCAAGAAAAGAGGTAAAAAATACTCGGGCAGTATTTGAAGCTTCGCTGTCAAGTTAGAGTAGTTGCAGCAGGTACCAAATAGTTTTAAGGCTTAATTAGAGTTCTCACTATACAAAAGCATTAAACCGCTAAATTAGCAAATTCTAAAATTTTCTTATTTTTTACTCCTTTTGTGTAAAGAGTTTCCGCATTTTTAGTCTCTATAATATCTACGATTAAAAATCGACCGAGTCGTAATAAAATTGGATAATCGTCGCGTCCATTTCATTTATCAGTTGTACTTTTGCATAAGTGCCCTTAAAAAGAGCCTGTTAGATACTTAGTAATTATGCAAATTTTTTATACAGAGTATCAAGAAATGTTTGTCCATCAATTGATGATCTGTGTTTAAACAATGAATTCGCACTTGTAAAGAGAAGTTTCCAAACATGCTTCCAAATTTTCAAGTTTTAGTTACGCTTACATACCGAAAACTCACCTTGCTGATTACAGAGATCCTGTATTAAAAATAAGTCGAACTCGATAAATAAATCAATCTCGGACCGATTTAAATAAGTGGTAAACATCGGTAAAATGTGCCACCCGACTATCCCTGTCTGATGGTCGTTTTTTTTCTGGTGAGAAAGGGTGTGGAGAGGATGCCGGTACTTATAAATACTCATAAATAACAAAACTAACTCAAGTGTTGTGATGGTGTATAGTAGGCAGCTTTTACCATGGCGTACCTGACTTTTAGAGTCGAATATTATCTTATTGCACTCATAATGTGGAGGGTGTAAACAGGCTATTGTGTCCGAAAATTAAAATTTACGACATCTTCAAGTAGGTAGAAAAAGGTAGAGCCGTGCCTCTTCTAGGTATTAGCGCGGGGGCTTAAGATGATTGTTGATCTCTTCACCGTGTTTTATTTTTAATGACGTTGTTAAGCTTTTAATTTTTGTTTATTAATTTAAATTTTAAACAAGTTAAAAAATCGAGGGCTATCAAGTTCTCAAAATTTTACAATGAGAACGAAAAAATTAGCATCATTTTAATGTTGGAACGTGTATTTTATATAATTATAAAGAATTTTCGAATCATTTTTGACATGGCAATGTAAAGCAACCTTTATTGTCATTGTGACTGACATTCAAACTAATTTCTGACACTTGCTGTGCCGTTTATAAATTTTAAGGTTATAAAGACAAAGGACAGTTTACAATCAATTTGATGTGCGAAATTTTAATTTCGCGATAGTAATTCAAAATTTAATATCAACAATATGTTTCTGAATTTGCGAAATAAATTATAAACATTCGTTTCCTTCTCATTGTTTTTTCCCAGAACGGTACCATTTGCACTCGTATTTGACATATGCAAAATTAGATTTCTATCGCAATCCAATTTTGCTGTTTAATTAATCCACAAATAGGTACTTTCCAGAATCTTTTGTAAGAAGTCTGTTTAACTATTTGTTCTTAAGGCGGCGATTTACCCAGAGCATTCTAGGTTTGCTGTGTCGCTTCTCTGCTGTAATCTTATAGTGTTACACACACATCCATCCCTTCCACGAAATTCAAGGACAGGGTGATGCTTTCGGACATATCGGCAGTATACTAACCATTTCGGACTGGGCAAACAAAGCGTTTTTAGCATAGCATTTTATTACTTGGACAGCTCAGAAAAAGTAGACATTGAAGACAGCGATACAGCAAAAATAATAATATAAAAATAAAAACAAAAAATATAAAAGCAACAACAAACAAATTATTTAATAAAACAAAAAACAAACAAACATAAAATTAGCCGAAATTATTAAAACCAAGGCATTCCTTTGTCGCAACGCGAATTCACAAGCTCGGGTACCAAATTGGTTCAAGTAATGTTAAAAACTACAGTGAAACCTGTATAAAAAGGAATTGCAATCCGATGTTTACGTTTAAGCAGTTTTCCGTTTTATACAATTTTTTTTCAAAGCATTGTCATGTCTTCCGCAAAAAATTTCCAGCCAACAGTTTGAAGCTTTCAAATTTTGATGTTCAAAACGTTCGGCGATAAATTTGATTTGCGATTATAAAAGTAGACCTGATACATATAACTAGTTTAATTACTTCTTCGTTCTTGGTAACACAAATTTTCCGTAATAATTTTTCGTTAAACTGATTTTTATTTTTTTTTCATATTTTTAAATTTAAATTGAGTTATTTATTGTTAAACACTTAAATTATCACATTCTTGAACTCGGTGTAACTCTATTTATTCTTTTAAAGTGAACATGTTTTTTGTCCATCCATTCATTGCTCTGAATTCTCAATATCTAAATTTTTATTTGGAAGTAAAATTTTTGTTAGCTATAATAAAAAAAAATATAACCTAAAAACCTCAGCTTGAAGTACAATACGAGGTAATCAATATATACAAGACAGTCGGCGTGTGACTTGTTTTCTAAACAATTCCCAATTGTTTCTAAGAAAATTTAAAAGAGTAAACAAAAGATTTCCCTTTTAAATAAGTAATAGTCCGATTTTTGGCTTTCGTGTTTGCGTAAATTCTGCTGTTTTTTTTTAAAGGTTTCAGGTCTTTAAAATAGTCAATTTTGTAAAAATCCAAACAGTTTTACAATAAATATTTCAAATTATAAAATAAGTTATAGTAAATACAGACTTAACATAGAAACCGATCTAAGAGCCAAAAATTTGAAAAATTAGATGATGTAATAAAATAATCTAAATAATATCGCCCATATTTGATAAAAAAAACTTTCAATCCCTTAATAAATTAAAATTGCAAGGCAAGAAATATGTAACGAATACCGGAAAGAAGGTAAAAGAAGAAAAACTAAGTGGAATGTGCGATGTATTTGTTAAGTGTTGTATGCCCTCGTTCTAAAGAATTCAATCTGTAAATAAAAATTTGCTTCTTATCTAACTGGACTGTGAATGAACCGAACAACAAGCAGAAAAATTTGATGATGTCTAAATTCATAGTAAATAATAAATAAAGCCAAGACACAAATCATTTTTGTTGTTCCTGACACTTTGGCCAATGGTCAACTTTCAACAAAGACATTTTTACATCAATTAATCTCTTCAAATTTTGACACAACGTGAAAGTTATCCTATCATATCTGTTTCAATTTATTATAATTGTTAAAAGTGTTATAGGTGTATTGTAAATGTGCGCTAGCATTGGGACAATTGAATATAAACAACCAATAAAAATGCAAGCAAAATAACAATCTTCAGCAGATTTTATCATTTTTTAAGCCTGCCAACAAAGAGTTTTTTAAATAAACTTTTAAAAAATTAGTTATTAATTTTACGATTTTTTAATAAGAAGACAATATTTCAGAACTCTCAATATCAAATTGCAAGTTTATTAACAAAGCTTAATAATATAGTTTTTGCAGTCCGGTTAATGTGACAATGTCAAATGCATTTTGAATGATTTGGTGTTTTGAAGGTCATCGTATCGTTGCAGAAACCCAATGTCTAGTTTAAATAATTTCTCAAAATATGTGACTTGCTGCTGAGCCCCTTATTTAGGTATGTCAAGTCTTTAAATTTGAATGGACATCGAGTCGATCTCGAGACCAAATGGGCAAAGAAAAGAAAGTTAGTCGTTTATTATCGTACAATTCGTTCATCTCACTTCTCGGACACATGTTATTTTTTCCCCCCACCATCATGGTCACAGAGGGTTGGTTTCAACCTAAGATGTACGCAATTTATCCACAATTTGGGCGATGCAGGCTTCATGTAAATTAGATCCTACATGATTATAAAAGAATTAACAGTGGAACGAACATGATATTCTTTTTGTTAAAGAATGGTTCTGTGTCGGGACGAAGAGCTTTTTACAAAAAGAATGTTATTTCCTGAGATATTTAGTTCTAAACTTGGCCAAATTTAACGATTTTCAACTTTTTTTTTATCATACTGTCATTACTTTTTTTCAAAAAAACTCAACGTCCCGACATTAATTACTATCTTAACTGCAGTTTCACAAAATTTGAACTGATTTTTTTCACAGACAATGGAGTAATATCGAATTTTGTGAGGCCTGAAAACATACATTTTTCTGGAGGTAAATCGCCGCCTTAATTCTATAATTTTTAGAAAAGTGGGGACTTTAAGTCGAACATTAAAATGTCGTTAAACTAAATGGTTTTTTAAACAATCTATTTGGAGTGATAATATGTATAAAGACGACCAGTAAGTATGAAAAATCATTTTGATGTTAACTGTTTGGCGAATTTTGTTCACTTTGTTTTCTTTACGACCTATTTCATGATGTGGCAACCTTGGTTAGATCAATCTAATGAGGAAGTTTGAAAAATTGATGTCTCTCGGTTTTTTCAAATTAATAAACAAAAATTAAAAATTTAATAATGTTTTTAAAAGAAAACATTGAAGGGATCAATAATAATCATCTCGAGCTAATACCTGGAAGAGGCCCGGGTCCACATTTTTCTACCTACTTGAAGATGTCGTAAATTTTAATTTTCGGACACAATAGCCTGTTTACACCCTCCACATTATGAGTGCAATAAGATAATATTCGACTCTGAAAGTCAGGTACGCCATGGTAAAAGCTGCCTACTATACTCCTTTTGTGTAATAAGTACCCTAATTAAGTAATACACATTTGCATTTTTAGTCTCTCAAATACCTATTTACTGGTTTAGAACGATTAAAAGTCGGTCCAGTCGTAAATGGTACTTAGGTGTTGGGGTATTTATGATGAACAATTCGTTTTTTTTGTTAAACTACAATAAAACGACCATCAAGACTTCTTAATCCCTTGTTAATTTATTGTTTTAGTCAAATTCATATTTGTTTATCGCGACTATCGCTGTGTGATGGTCGTTTTTTTAATTGTGTGAAGGGCAATGGGGTGACGTCGATTTAGAATTAAGAATTAAATTATGAAGACTATTTTATTTATATCATCAGAACAGAATAAGTTAGGATTTATTTGCAGATATGTTTTTTTTGTAACTTTTCCCTGTACCAAAATCACACGCTTGCAATAAAATTTCCATCGGTAACTGTTTCGAGAAATATCCCAATATGCGACAAATTAATGAAAAATCGTATTGTTTCGATACGCTATTGTTGTAGTAGGTCGGGAATGGAATAAAATTTAGAAAGTCGAAATTTAGAAGGAAGGGGCAGTTTGTTTAGATACCACTTCAGATCCCAAGAAAAGAGGTAAAAAATACTGGTCATAACACTCGGGCAATATTTGAAGCTCCGCTGTCAAGTTATACAGTTGCAGCAGGTACCAAATAGTGATTTTATGGCTTAATTGCAGTAAAAGCATTAAACCGGTAAAGTAGCAGATTCTTAAATTTTCTTATCTTTTACATCTTTTGTGTAATGAGTTCCCGCAATTAAGTCTTTCACACTTGCATTTTTTGTCTCTCTAATATCCACTGCCGCCGAACAATTAAAAATCGACCGAGTCGTAATAAAATTCGATACTCGTCGCGTCCATTTTATTTATCTGTTCTACTTTTGCATAAGTACCCCTAAAAAGGGCCTGTTAGATACTTGGTATTTATGCAAATCTTTTATACAGACTATCAACAAATGTTTGTCCATCAAATGATAATCTGTGATTGAACAATGAATTCGCGCTTCCTGATTTTTAAGTGTAAGTTACGCATACATACGGAAAACACACCTTGATGTCGAACTCGATTAAATAAATCAATCTCCGCTAATGTTTCCTTCGTTGCTCGGACCGATTTAAATAAGTGGCGAGACAAAAAAAAACCGCTACCGTACATGTTGTGTGTACAAAAAATCAGACCCTTTTGAGATGTTTATGACTGAGTCTCTCGACTTAATGGTCATGGTTTTGTCCCTACGAACATTAAAGCATTTTGAAACATCTACCACGTCAGCAAAGCCGGACGAACGAAAACGATTTTTAAAAATTTATTTCTCGAAAACCAAACGGCCGAAAAGGACGAAAACCGGCCACTTTGTTAGTTTGGAAACTCGTCGATTTTTCTAGCGGAGCAAAAGGAGCGAGAATGGTACGGTTCGGGAGGAGATAATTTTGAAAGTACGTACACGCTCGAACTCGAACATCTCAACTTTTAGAGTGAGGGTTACCCTACACGTTTTAGTATAGAGTTAATTTCTATGGATAAATTCGTTAATTCGCAAATAAACATTGCAATGCAATATCCTCGATAATTAAATAATAATTAAAGGATTATTATTCATACAGGGTGTTTGAGATTTTCGCAGCCAGATTTAAAATGGACATACGGAAAAATGGCCGAGTCAAAAAACTCTAGAACATTTTGAGATTTCTGCAATGTAAATGAGCTACAATAACTCCTGATTTTCAAGTAATATTCTCTGATTTCCTATTGATTGCCCTGGATTTTTAAAGGTTTTACTTTATTGTCTACTGATTTCTTATTGATGACATGTCAGAGGTTAGTACTTCTCAAAAATGGCAAACACTTAACTTTCTCTGATTTTCTCGCTAATTTCCCCTGATTTTCTTTTAACTTTTGACTTGCTGAATTGCAAGAAAACAGCAGAAATCAGCACGAAATCATCAAAATTCGTAAAAAAATCCGCCTAATTCGATGCAAAACGACGATTTCTCGCTGATTCTCGCCGTTTTCTGGCTTGGATTTGCGAAGAAGAGCTCGAAATCTACAAAATCACCAATTTTTATCAAGATTCAACGGCTGAATTGCAAGAAAACAGCAGATATCTGCACGAAATCATCAAAATTTTTAGAGAAGTCCGCTTGTTTCGATACCAAACGGCAATTTCTCGCTGATTCTCGCCGTTTTCTGGCTTGAATTCGCAAAGAAGAGCTCGAAATCTACAAAACCACCAATTTTAACCAAAATTCAACAGCTAAATTGCAAGAAAACAGCAGATATCTGCACGAAAACATCAAAATTCTTAGAGAAATCTGCTTATTTCGATGCTAAACGACGATCTCTCGCTGATTCTCGCCGTTTTCTGGCTTGAATTCGCAAAGAAGAGCTCGAAATCTACAAAACCACCAATTTTAATCAAAATTCAATGGCTGAATTGCAAGAAAACAGCAGATATCTGCACGAAAACATCAAAATTCCTAGAGAAATCTGCTTATTTCGATGCTAAACGACGACCTCTCGCTGATTATCGCCGATTTCTGGCTTGAATTCGCAAAAAAGAGCTCAAAATCTACAAAACCACCAATTTTAATCAAAATTCAACACTGAATTGCAAGAAAACGGCAGATATCTGCACGAAAACATCAAAATTCTTAGAGAAATCTGCTTATTTCGATGCTAAACGACGATCTCTCGCTGATTATCGCCGTTTTCTGGCTTGAATTCGCAAAGAAGAGCTCGAAATCTACAAACCACCAATTTTAATCAAAATTCAATGGCTGAATTGCAAGAAAACAGCAGATATCTGCACGAAAACATCAAAATTCCTAGAGAAATCTGCTTATTTCGATGCTAAACGACGATCTCTCGCTGATTATCGCCGTTTTCTGGCTTGAATTCGCAAAGAAGAGCTCGAAATCTACAAAACCACCAATTTTCATCAAGATTCAACGGCTGAATTGCAAGAAAACAGTAGAAATCTGCGCGAAATCAACCAAATTCTTAGAGAAATCCGCTTATTTCGATACCAAACGACGACTTCTCGCTGATTCTCGCCGTTTTCTGGCTTGAATTCGCAAAGAAGAGCTCGTAATCTACAAAACCACCAATTTTTATCAAGATTCAACGGCTGAATTGCAAGAAAACAGCAGAAATCTGCGCGAAATCAACAAAATTCTTAGAGAAATCCGCTTATTTCGATACCAAACGACGACTTCTCGCTGATTCTCGCAGTTTTCTGGCTTGAATTCGCAAAGAAGAGCTCGAAATCTACAAAACCACCAATTTTTATCAAGATTCAACGGCTGAATTGCAAGAAAACCGCTGATGTTCTAATGATTTTCCAGCGATTTCGTCTAACTTTCCTTAATTTTTTTTTAAGTTCGTCTAAGTTTCCCTGATTTCGTAACAAATTCCTCTGATTCATAGTGATTTCCCAAGACTGATACCCTGATTTTCCAGAAAGGTTAATCCCAGAAGGCAATATTTTTCAAAAATGGTATACGCCAAACTTGAATTCCTTGTGATTTCGACTAATTTCCTCTGATTTCCTAATGATTTTCTCTGATTTTTTATTGATGTTGTAATATTTTCCCCTGTTTTTTTAGTGATTTCGTCTAACTTCCCCTGATTTTCCTGGAGGTTAACCTCTCGGATATTGATAAGCAGATCTGCTTTATTTGCGCTCTTGCTTGAACTCATGCAATCACACAATAGATTCTCAGTTTATGAAGAAAGACTGCTGTTGATCATTTTTGGAAGTTTACGGAATTCCACAGTTACCTTCCAAAACATTCTTTTTCCTGCCTGATGGTCGGTTTTTTCTGATGAAAAATGTCATAAATAACAAAACTAACTCAAGTGCTGTAATGGTTTACTCCTTTTGTGTAATAAGTGCCCCAATTACTTGCATTTTAGCCAGTTTGTTAGTTTGGAAACTCGTCGATTTTAGGAGCGCGGCAAAAGAGTCAATAATGTATCAAGTGCGTAAATAAAAAATGGTTTGGCGTCTCACCTGGATCCGTGTAATAAGACGGCTGAGTGGGTGTGGGCAACGGTTTTGGCCTACTAGACTCCTGGGTAAGATCCTTGAGCAGCTCCTCCTTCTCAGTTTTCCTAGCAAAGCAATAATCGGAAACTTTATTTTGAAAGGATAGCAATAACTGGGTAAGATCGTTATAGAACTTCGTCCCTTCCGTCAAATTGTTCAATAAATCCCTAAAAGCATCGTGCGCAGCAGCCAGCTCACACATTTTACTTTCCCGACCGCCAGCCGTTGATCCTCTTTCTTGAACAAACTGCGAGTGCGCTTGCTAAAACCAACCTTCCATCACCTCTATTTCAAGAAAAACAACAAAATATTACCTGCACTCTTCCAATTAGCGCCTCTTGTTTTTCAATGCTCTCCCGCACTTGTTTTTGCAAAGGACCGTACACTTGCCCAAGATTTTCCACAGAGAGAGCGGGTTCACTGACAGCCCCATCTTTGGCCAAAGCCGATAAAAATGTGGTTTTCATATCAAAATTGGTGTTCTTTAACTCCGACTCGATGACATCTCTTTCGGCTTTGATGGTTTCCACTTCTTCCATGAGCTGTCTTAATGTGCTGACCGCCGAGGAGTTGGCGACGTTGCCTGATGAGCCTTGAGGCACGGCTGCTTCTAGCTCGTTCGGTGGTTTGCTCAGTAAGAGGATGCCGCTTCGGTGGGACTCAAACTTCTCTCTGACCACCTTGTCGGCCTGAAAAAAAAATAATAAAAAAAATGTTGACACCCGAGGCAACTGAACTTCTTTCTCTCTGACCACCTTGTCGGCCTGAGAAAAAAAAATGTTGACACCCGAGGCAACTGAACTTCTCTCTGACCACCTTGTCGGCCTGAGAAAAAAAAAAACAGATGAGGCACTGAGGCAACCCGAGGCGGCTGATTAAAAATACATACTTCAACTGCATTGTTTATAATCTGCCGATATTTGGCGGCGTTGGACCGAAACGTATCGTTATGTTACATATAACAAAATCTAAAAAAACTTAGAGATTAAAGAATCGAAGGAAAAATATAAACAGAATTTAAAGAAAAACTAAAAATGTCAGAAAAAAATCTGCAGAGTATCAAGAGGATTTAGGAAAAAGAGAATTTATGCACTCGAAAAAATTATGTTAAAATCTAGGAAAAATCTGAGAAAAATTGAAAAAACACTACAGCATCTAAGGACAATAAATCGAATCTAAAAAAAAATCAAGAACAATCTAACTAAATTAAAAAAAAATAGAAACTACTAATTCCGAGAAAAATGTAAAAAGAAATAAGCAATTATTATAAACAAAATCTAAAAAAGCATTTAACAAAATTGAAAGGTTTTGAAAAGATCCAACAAAAACCATATAATCTCTGAAAAATTTAAGCCAAATATGAAGAAAATCTAAAAAATTTAAAAAGTCTAAACAAAAATATAAAGAGAATTTAAAAAAAATTAAAAATGTCATAAACAATCTGCAGAGTATTAAGAGGATTTAGGAAAAAGAGAATTTATGCACTAAAGAAAATTAAGTTAAAATCTAGGGAAAATGGAAAATCTAGAAAAATCAGAGGAAAATTAAAAAAAAAAACTACAGCATCTGCAGACAATTAGATCGAACCTAAAAAAAAAATGTTGACACCCGAGGCAACCGAACTTCTCTCTGACCACCTTGTCGGCCTGAGAAAAAAAAAGTTGACACCCGAGGCAACTGAACTTCTCTCTGACCACCTTGTCGGCCTGAGGAAAAAAAAATGTTGACACCCGAGGCAACTGAACTTCTTTCTCTCTGACCACGTTGTCGGCCTGAGAAAAAAAAATGTTGACACCCGAGGCAACTGAACTTCTCTCTGACCACCTTGTCGGCCTAAGAAAAAAAAAACAGATGAGACACTGAGGCAACCCGAGGCGGCTGATTAAAAATACATACTTCAACTGCATTGTTTATAATCTGCCGATATTTGGCGGCGTTGGACCGAAACGTATCGTTATGTTACATATAACAAAATCTAAAAAAACTTAGAGATTAAAGAATCGAAGGAAAAATATAAACAGAATTTAAAGAAAAACTAAAAATGTCAGAAAAAAATCTGCAGAGTATCAAGAGGATTTAGGAAAAAGAGAATTTATGCACTCGAAAAAATTATGTTAAAATCTAGGAAAAATCTGAGAAAAATTGAAAAAACACTACAGCATCTAAGGACAATAAATCGAATCTAAAAAAAAATCAAGAACAATCTAACTAAATTAAAAAAAAATAGAAACTACTAATTCCGAGAAAAATGTAAAAAGAAATAAGCAATTATTATAAACAAAATCTAAAAAATTTACATTTAACAAAATTGAAAGGTTTTGAAAAGATCCAACAAAAACCATATAATCTTTGGAAAATCTAAGTCAAATATGAAGAAAATCTAAAAAAACTTAAAAAGTCTAAACAAAAATATTTATAAAGAGAATTTAAAAAAAATTAAAAATGTCATAAACAATCTGCAGAGTATGAAGAGGATTTAGGAAAAAGAGAATTTATGCATTAAAGAAAATTAAGTTACAATTTAGGGAAAATGGAAAATCTAAAAAAATCAGAGGAAAATTAAAAAAAAGCTACAGCATCTGCAGACAATTAGATCGAACCTTAAAAAAAAATGTTGACACCCGAGGCAACCCGAGGCAACTGAACTTCTCTCTGACCACATTGTCGGCCTGAGAAAAAAAAAGTTGACACCCGAGGCAACTGAACTTGTCTCTGACCACTTTGTCGGCCTGGGGAAAAAAAAATGTTGACACCCGAGGCAACTGAACTTCTCTCTGACCACCTTGTCAGCCTGAGAAAAAAAAAAGACACCCGAGGCAACTGAACTTCTCTCTGACCACCTTGTCGGCCTGAGAAAAAAAAATTCTAGGAGACGAGGCACTGAGGCAACCCGAGGCGGCTGATAAAAAATACGTACTTCAACTGCATTGTTTATAATCTGCCGATATTTGGCGGCGTTAGACCGGAACATATCGTTGAGTTTGTCGGAAGGTGTCCTCGTCCAACGCTCTTTAAACTGTTGACGTAACGAGTCATCGGCTTGCTTCTCTTCGTTCAGCATTCTATCAGTCTGCAAAACAGAGTCAGTAACCAGAGGAAGCAACCAAGAGCACACATACTTCATCTAAAATGTCTTGGTTCCTTTTTAAAGCGTCCGGGAGTTCGCGGATCATCCGCTCCAATTCAGAAACTCCACCCAATTGATTGACTGTATTGGCTTTTTCCAAAATGGACGGCGGCAGATTCGAAGTGCCATCGGTAATTTCTATTGCTGCTGGTAAATTTAAGGAGGCTAATATCCTGAAATGGGATTTTATAAATTAAGGAAAATCTTAAGACAATCTAATACAAAGAGAAGCAAGTATATAGAGACTCAGAATAGAATGTAAGGTAAATCTGCAGAATATAGAGAATCTAAAAATAAAGAGGATTGAAAAAATTTAAAGAGAATTAGGAGAAATTAAGTTCATTTATGAACTATAGGAAATCGAAGAAAAATCTAGAAAACGTAAACAAAAGAAGTTATATAAAATCTAAAGAGAATTTAAGAAGGAATTAAACAAAATAGAATGGTTTCAAGAAAAGATTCAACAAAG
The DNA here is from genome assembly GCA_029298725.1 of Gnatocerus cornutus. Taxonomy (NCBI): domain Eukaryota; kingdom Metazoa; phylum Arthropoda; class Insecta; order Coleoptera; family Tenebrionidae; genus Gnatocerus; species Gnatocerus cornutus. The sequence continues at coordinate 1,846,257 of CM055514.1, read as the reverse complement.
TCCACAGAATATCTGAAAAATCTAAGCCAAATACATATAATATAAATCTGGGACTTTTATATCGATTTTTTATTAATATCGAATTTGCCAAAAAAATACGATTTTTAATACATATATTTTTATTTTCGATGTATCATTAAAAATCGATAATTGCGGTTTCGATGTATGTATTTTATTTTACACTCTTGATTTTGGTGATATTTAAAAAGGAGACTGGAATTTAGTTTAAGTGAGTTATATTTTAGAATTTTGTTTATTCTTATTCTCGAATTTGTTATTTTTTATAATTTATTTACTTATTATTTTGCTTATTACTTATGGTTTTTATTTATTTTTGTTGTTCTCGTATTTGCTTATTATTTTGTTGCTTTATTAAGAATTTTATTTATTTTTGTTTTTGAAAATAAACTATGCTATATTGAGTTTTGTATTTACTATTTTTCAAAATCAATGTTTTCTCCGATGTATTGAAGATCGATGTAATTGTGCTCTTTTTGAAATTGAGTTCAACATCGATTTTTTTTACTCGATGTTCCCAGATTTAATTTAACAAAAATCTAAAAAAAACTTAGAGATTAAAGAATCGAAGAAAAAATATAAAGAAAATTTAAAGAAAAACTAAAAATGTCAGAAAATTTATACACTCGAGAAAATTATGTTAAAATCTAGGAAAAATCTGAGAAAAATTAAAAAAAAACACTACAGCATCTAAGGACAATTCGATCGAATCTAAAAAGAATCAAGAGAAAGTAAGTTAATTTATAAACAAACTAAAAAAAATCCAAATTCTGAGACCATAGAAATCTAAGCCAAATATAAAGAAAATCCAAAATACTTAAAAAGTCTAAATAAAAATATAAAGAGAATTTAAAGAAAACCTAGAGAATCTAAAAATTAAAGAGAATATACAGGATGTTCCAGAACTCATGAGCCAGAGAGCAAGAGAAGATGCCGATATCAATACAGATCGATAGATATACAGGGTCCGGCAACACTTGTGTCCACCCCTAAAATCGTCTTTAATTTTAAAGATAAAATTTTGAAAATTTGCATACGCTTATAGTTGACAAGGCTCTAGAAGCTGACACAAAAATTTGTTTTGATATCACGGTTTCTTTGGCGTTGCGACGCCTAAAAGTTTAATTTTTAGCGAGTTTTGGGTTTTTTGAGGTAATATTAGCGAATTCAATTTTTTTCAACATAACTGTAATACAAATATTTGAGTTTTTATTTTAAATTTACTTCAAATGGTGTTTAAAATTTGCGAAAAAAACGCTGTTTTATCAAGTTAGTTTTCAACATTTTAACGGTGCAGTGACAAACTACGTTTACACCAAAATTTCACAATTCACTTCATTCACTCATATGAAGGTGAATTTTGATTAGCTCGGGTATGTTGCACGTTTTGGACACTAGAAATCGTTAATTAACATCGACAAAGCGACAATTTCGCCAAGTAAGACTTTTGTTACCTTCTAAAACGAACCAAAGAATAGATGTCATTTGTGACACAAGATGTTGACAGATGGGTGTAAACGTAGTTCCCAATTTTGACGTAATAAAATTGGAAACTAACTTGATAAAACAGCATTTTTTCCTCAAATTTTGAATACAATTTACATTAAATCTAAAATGTCAACTGAGATATTTTGAACACATTTATATTGAAAAAAAATTAAATTAAAGGTTCATTTCATAAAACTTCACAATTAGCTAAAAAATACACTTTTAAGGCGTCGCGACGCCAAAACTATAAGTGATAAAAAATACATTTTTGCGTCGGCTTCTAGAGCTTTGTCAACTATGAGTGTATGCAAATTTTCAAAATTTTATCTTTAAAATTAAAGACGATTTTGGGGGTGGACACAAGTGTTGCCGGACCCTGTATAGATATATATAGACTCTAAAAGAATATAAATAATAAAAAGATTCCCCACAGTCTGTAAACAGAATCTAAGAAGAATCTAAAGAATATAGTAAGAGAATCTAAAAAGAATTTTTAAAATCCAAGGAAAAACTGCAGTAGTATATAAACTATTAAGAGAATGTATGCACAATCTCGAAAAGATTAACATAAAGTACAGGGTGTCCCAGAACTCGCGCCCCAGAGAGCAAGGGAGGGTGCCGACAGCAATACAGATGGTAAATTTCAAAACAAAAATTGACTAAGTTTAATAGTATTCGAGAACTGATAAAAAGTTAACAACCAATCCCAAAAGCTTATTCGACAAGTGGAGTAAATGGCCATCCCAATTTCCTAGGCAACGAGAATCTAATGCTTAACTGACCAATGGATGATAGTACGTGTCCATAGTTACCAATTTTCAAATTCTGTTCGGCTTCGGGATTGGCTACAGTTTTTTTGTCTTATCTCGGTTATTTTTTGAGTTAAAAAATTATGGTTTTAAAATTTTGATTCAGAATTGTTGCCTCCATAAGCCCTTTCTCTCTGGGGCGCGAGTTCTGGGACACCCTGTATAAAAATAAAATCTAAAGCACTTAAAGAATCTATAGAAGACTCCAATGAAAGTCTAATATAATTTAGAGAATTTAAGATATAATTAAACAAAATAGAATGGTTTTGAAGAGATTTAACAAATTCCACAAATATCTGAAGAATCTAAGCCAAATACATATAACAAAAATCTAAAAAAACTTAAAGCGATTAAAGAATCGAAAGAAAAATATAAACAGAATTTAAAGAAAAACTAAAAATGTCAGAAAAAAATCTGCAGAGTATCAAGAGGATTTAGGAAAAAGAGAATTTATGCACTCGAAAAAATTATGTTAAAATCTAGAAAAAATCTGAGAAAAATTGAAAAAAACACTACAGCATCTAAGGACAATAAATCGAATCTAAAAAGAATCAAGAGAAAGTAAGTTAATTTATAAATAAACTAAAAAAAAATCCAAGAAAAATCTAACTAAATTAAAAAAAAATAGAAACCCTCCTAATTCCAAGAAAAATGTAAAAAGAAATAAGCAATTATTATAAACTAAATCTAAAAAAAGCATTTAACAAAATTGAAACGTTTTGAAAAGATCCAACAAAATCCATAGAATCTCTGAAAAATCTAAGCCAAATATGAAGAAAATCTAAAAAGCTTAAAAAGTCTAAACAAAAATATAAAGAGAATTTAAAGAAAATTTAGGAAAAAGAGAATTTATGCACTAAAAAAAATTGAGTTAAAATCTAGGGAAAAATCTAGAAAAATCTGAGGAAAATTAAAAAAAACCTACAGCATCTGAAGACAATTAGATCGAATCTAAAAAAATCAAGAGAAAGTAAGTTAATTTATGAACAAACTAAAAAAAAACAAAGAAAATCTAAAAAAATTTGAAAAAAATAGAAACTCTACTAGTTCTGCAGAAAATGTAAAAAGAATTGAGCAACTATTATAAACAAAATCTAAAAAAAGCATTTAACAAAATTGAAAGGTTTTGAAAAGATCCAACAAAATCCATAGAATCTCTGGAAAATCTAAGCCAAATATAAAGAAAATTTAAAAAACTTAAAAAGTCTTAAGAAAAATATAAAGAGAATTTAAAGAAAAACTAAAAATGTCAGAAACAATCTGCAGAGTATGAAGAGGATTTAGGAAAAAAAGAATGTATGCATTAAAGAAAATTAAGTTAAAGTCTAGGGAAAATCTAGAAAAATCTAAGGAAAAATAAAAAAACCTACAGCATCGAAAGACAATTAGATCGAATCTAAAAAGAATCAAAAGAAAGTAAGTTAATTTATGAATAAACTAAAAAAAATCCAAGAAAAATCTAACTAAATTAACAAAAAAAATAGAAACTACTAATTCTGAGAAAAATGTAAAAAGAATTGAGCAACTATTATAAACAAAATCTAGAAAAAGCATTTAACAAAATTGAAAGGTTTTGAAAAGATCCAACAAAATCCATAGAATCTCTGGAAAATCTAAGCCAAGTATGAAGACAATCTAAAAAACTTAAGTCTTAATAAAAATATAAAAAGAATTTGAAGAAAAACTAAAAATGTCAGAAACAATCTGCAGAGTATGAAGAGGCTTTAGAAAAAAAAAGAATTTATGCATTAAAGAAAATTAAGTTAAAGTCTAGGGAAAATCTAGAAAAATGTAAGAAAAATTAAAAAAAAACTACAGCATCTAAAGACAATTAGATCGAATCTAAAAAGAATCAAGAGAAAGTAAGTTATTTATGAACAAACAAAAAAAAATCCAAGAAAAATCTAACTAAATTAAAAAAAATAGAAACTACTAATTCTGAGAAAAATGTAAAAAGAAATGAGCAATTATTATAAACAAAATCTAAAAAAGCATTTAAGAAAATTGAAAGGTTTTGAAAAGATCCAACAAAATCTATAGAATCTCTGGAAAATCTAAGCCAAATATAAAGAAAATCTAATAAACTTTAAAAGTCTAAGGACAAATATAAAGAGAATTTAAAGAAAAACTCATAGAAAACACAGAGAATCAAAAAATTAAACAGAAGAAATTTGAAGAGAATATACAGGTGTTCCAGAACTCATGACCCAGAGAGCCCATCAATACAGATAGATATATATATATATATATATATATATATATATATATATACAGTATATACAGTATGTCCCCGTATTGGGTTCACAAAAGGGAAAAAAAATATTTTCCATTTTACAAAAAAATAACAAAGAAATAACATTTTTTGCTTATTTCAAAACAGATAAATCTGCAATTAAAATTTCAAAATTACTAGTTTGTAATCTTAAAATTAATTTGTTCATTATTTATTAAATTTTGTAATCGTATTTATTTTTTTAAATAATAGCAGGCTGTGGATTCACAATATCAAATAGTGCGTTAAAGATTAAAGGAAAATTTACCCACTAATGTGTAAGTATTAAAAAATTGGATAAGAAATGCAGCTGCATCTTTAACAATAATTGAGAAAATTCGAAACAGTCTTAAAGAATTACGAGTTAGAATTGAACAATGTGAGTCAATCAAATAGTGGAAATTGATTTGAATTAAGGAGCAAATTTCATTCCTTTGACATTTTTTGCAAAATTAAAAATCAAAAAGTTCTTCGTTATTTTTTGTTTTTTTCGATTTTAAGAACACAGCTTGATAATATTAAAGTTTTAATTAAATATATATATATATATATATATATATATATATAGACTCTATAAGGGTGTATAAATAATAAAAAGATTCCCCACAATCTGTAAACAGAATCTAAGAAGAATCTAAAAAATATAGTAAGAGAATCTAAAAGGAGAATTTTAAAAATCCAAGGAAAAACTGCAGTAGTATAAAGAGTTTTAAGAGAATTTATGCACAATCTCGAGATTATTATTATTATTATTATACATAAGAGGGACAATTAGACCTAAAATGATCTCCAATAGAATTTATGCAACCCAAATGAAGCCAAAACAAAAAAAAGGGAATTTTTATGTGTATTTGCGTCAACTAAACTGTTTAGACAATTCGCTTGTTGATTAAAAATTTGCCACTTAAAAATAATCGCTCAGAAGCTGAAATTCGTACCCATTTAGCGTAGTGGTGGACTCTCTTAACCGCCCAATCTCCGCGTTGACGATCTCGGTTTTCCTCAAATCGTAGGCCGCCAACGCCTGGTGAACAGCCACCGGTACCAATTCAGTGAAAAGATCCTTGAAGTTTTGACTCATCGGTTGTGCCAACGGCAGTACTTTAGCCGGCTGAGCTTTGCCGATCGCATCGATAGACTTGACGTCAGGAATTCGCTCGTGGTAGATAAAGTCATTATCTTTTTTGGCTTCGGTCAAATTCCGCTGGACTCGATGTTGCAATTCTTGGAAAAAAGTCTTCCCCGAACGCTGTTGGGCTTTTTCCAAAAGGGAGGCTGAATGCTCGAGTCTTGCGATTTCCTCGCCGATGATTTTCCCGCTTTTGCACACCAAACTTTGGTAGAACTGGGCCACTGCATGTAAGGCCGCCTGTTTTCCCGCAATCTACTTGTAACGATAATATACAATGTGATTAAAAAACAAACGGAAAACTCACCGTTGGTATCCAGTCTTTATCCCATATATTCTTCAAGTTTTCCCTCTGGAACACTTTTAGACATTCCCCGTACAAATCTTCGCATTGTGACGCTAATTTCGCAACGATTAAATCTTTCATGTTATCTAAACAAGACAATCGTTTATTAATTATTTTCATTATTAAAGAACAATTTCGTTCTTACCATGAATGGCCTTGTGTACAAAAATTTCTTGTGCTTGTGCCAACATCAGAGATGATAAGGCACCCAAAGTGTCAGGATTTAGGTCAGGAGTGGGGTCTTGTTGGATGGCCAACATGACGGTGGACTTGAGATGGGCAAAAATGCCTGAAGCTTGCTGAAAATTAAAAAGTTCTAATTATTTAAAATGCAGAAAAAGTCTAAAAAAGGAAGGGAGAAAAAGTGAAAAAAAACTAGGAATTAAAAATACACAGAATCCAGGAATCCATAGATTCTAAATCATCTAAAAAAGAATCTAAATGATGTAAAGAAAATGCAAGAAAAATAATATAGAGATCAAAGAGAATCTAAAATGAATCCAAAGGAAAGCCCTGCATGTTGACCATTTAAATAGAACCTCAGAAAAATCTGTAGAAAATCTAGAACATCACTGAGTTAAATCTAATATAAAGTGAATCAAAGAATTTACAGAATTTAGATATTATTTGAGGTAAGTCTAAAAAGAACTAGAGACAACGTAACGTTTCTTGCAATTCAGCCGTTGAATCTTGATAAAAATTGGTGGTTTTATAGATTTTGAGCTCTTCTTTGCGAATTCAAGCCAGAAAACGGCGAGAATCTGCGAGAAATCGTCGTTTTGCATCGAAATAAGCGGATTTCTCTAAGAAATTTGATAATTTCGTGCAGATTTCTGTTGTTTTCTTGTAATTCAGCCGTTGAATCTTGATAAAAATTGGTGGTTTTGTAGATTTCGAGTTCTTCTTTGCGAATTCAAGCCAAAAAAACGGCGAGAAATCGTCGTTTTGCATCAAAATAAGTGGATTTCTTTAAAAATTTTGATGATTTTGTGCAGATTTGTGCTGTTTTCTTGCAATTCAGCTGTTGAGTCTTGATAAAAATTTGTGGTTTTGTAGATTTCGAGCTCTTCTTTGCAAATCCAAGCCAGAAAACGGCGAAAATCAGCGAGAAATCATCGTTTAGCATCAAAATAAGTGGATTTCTTTAAGAATTTTGATGATTTCGTGCAGATTTCTGCTGTTTTCTTGAAATTCAGCCGTTGAATCTTGTTAAAAATTGGTGGTTTTGTAGATTTCGAGCTCTTCTTTGCGAATTCAAGCCAGAAAACGGCGAGAATCAGCGATATTTCGTCGTTTAGCATCAAAATAAGCGGATTTCTCTAAGAAATTTGATGATTTCGTGCAGATTTTTGCTGTTTTCTTGTAATTCAGCCGTTGAATCGTGATAAAAATTTCTGGTTTTCTAGATTTCGAACTCTTCTTTGCAAATTCAAGCCCGAAAACTGCGAAAATCAGCGAGGAATCGTCGTTTTGCATCAAAAATAAGTGGATTTCTGTAAGAATTTTGAAGATTTCGCACAGATTTCTGCTGTTTTCTTGCAATTCGGCCGTTGAATCTTGTTAAAAATTTGTGGTTTTCTAGATTTCGAGCTCTTCTTTGCAAATCCAAGACAAAAAACGGCGAAAATTAGCGAGAAATTGTTTTGCATCAAAATAAGCGGATTTCTCTAAGAATTTTGAAGATTTTGTGCAGATTTCTTCTATTTTCTTGCAATTTAGCCGTTAAATCTTGATAAAAATTGGTGGTTTTGTAGATATCGAGCTCTTCTATGCAAATCCAAGCCAGAAAACGGCGAAAATCAGCGAGCAATTGTCGTTTTGCATCAAAATAAGCGGATTTCTCTAAGAATTTTGAAGATTTTGTGCAAATTTCTTCTATTTTCTTGCAATTTAGCCGTTGAATCTTGTTAAAAATTTGTGGTTTTCTAGATTTCGAGCTCTTCTTTGCAAATCCAAGACAAAAAACGGCGAAAATTAGCGAGAAATTGTCGTTTTGCATCAAAATAAGCGGATTTCTCTAAGAATTTTGAAGATTTTGTGCAGATTTCTTCTATTTTCTTGCAATTTAGCCGTTAAATCATGATAAAAATTGGTGGTTTTGTAGATATCGAGCTCTTCTATGCAAATCCAAGCCAGAAAACGGCGAAAATCAGCGAGCAATTGTCGTTTTGCATCAAAATAAGCGGATTTCTCTAAGAATTTTGAAGATTTTGTGCAAATTTCTTCTATTTTCTTGCAATTTAGCCGTTAAATCTTGATAAAAATTGGTGGTTTTGTAGATATCGAGCTCTTCTATGCAAATCCAAGCCAGAAAACGGCGAAAATCAGCGAGCAATTGTCGTTTTGCATCAAAATAAGCGGATTTCTCTAAGAATTTTGAAGATTTTGTGCAGATTTCTTCTATTTTCTTGCAATTTAGCCGTTAAATCTTGATAAAAATTGCTGGTTTTGTAGATATCGAGCTCATCTTTGCAAATCCAAGCCAGAAAACGGCGAAAATCAGCGAGAAATTGTCGTTTTGCATCAAAATAAGCGGATTTCTCTAAGAATTTTGAAGATTTTGTGCAGATTTCTTCTATTTTCTTGCAATTTAGCCGTTAAATCTTGATAAAAATTGCTGGTTTTGTAGATATCGAGCTCATCTTTGCAAATCCAAGCCAGAAAACGGCGAAAATCAGCGAGAAATTGTCGTTTTGCATCAAAATAAGCGGATTTCTCTAAGAATTTTGAAGATTTTGTGCAGATTTCTTCTATTTTCTTGCAATTTAGCCGTTAAATCTTGATAAAAATTGGTGGTTTTGTAGATATCGAGCTCTTCTATGCAAATCCAAGCCAGAAAACGGCGAAAATCAGCGAGCAATTGTCAATTTGCATCAAAATAAGCGGATTTCTTTAAGAATTTTGAAGATTTCGTGCGGATTTCTGCTGTTTTCTTGCAATTCAGCCGTTGAATCTTCATAAAAATTGGTGGTTTTGTAGAGTTCGAGCTCTTCTTTGCAAATCCAAGTAACGTCTAGAGAGAAGAATAAAAAATCCAAAAAGAATTAAGAGTTTGAAGAAAATTCAAGAAAAATCTAAAGTAAATCTAGATTCACCAAGAAAAATCCTTGAATGAATTTTAGGAAACTAAGAAAATCTGAACAAAAAGTATCTAAAAAATGTTCAATCATCAAATCTACAGAAAATATAGAGAATACCATGTGATTAAAAAATCAGATTTAGTTATATTTGAAAACTTAGGGCTTGGTTTGAACTACACTGTTCTTCAACAATAAATAAATCTGAATTCGATTTAAGACAAATTGAGACAAGTAGAAACTTAAAAAAAATCAAAAAAAGTTTTCAGCAGTCTAGAGCAAATCAAGATGAAACCTAAAAAATCTAAAGAGAATCTAGAAATTTTGAACAGAATCTGAACAAAAAAAAATTCGGGTAGTCGTCGAAAAGCAAAATTTTGAAGCAGAATAGTTTTTCTTCCGATTCTTTAGCTTAGAATCCGATCCTAAATATCCCGATTTTAAAAATCTATTCTTTATTCAATATAGAAGGGTATTTTACAGTTTCTAAATTTCTAGAAAATGACCTTATAAAATGTATGCAGAATATAGAGACAATCCAAAAAAAATACAAGGATAATCTAGAAAGCATCTGAAGATAATTCGAGACAATTTGAAATTAATCTATAAAGCAGCTATGTATTTATAAGAACAACCTGAAAAACATCTAGAAATAAGAAAGTTGGCAAGCAATCTAAAAGATTTTTAAAAATGGGACATAAGTAAAATCAAAATCTACTTAAAGATTGTAGGAATCTAAGTAAAATCTAATGAAAATCGGTAGGACCTAAAAATAAGAGAATTCAAGCATAATCTATAGAAAATCAAGATCAAATTTAGAAAATCCAAATCCAAACAAAATCTAGAAATTTTGAAAAAAATGTGAACAAAATCTTAAGAAAATCTAAAGCATCTATAAAAAAAGACCGAATCCAATAAGAATCCTGAAAATCTAGAAAAACAATGACAAAAATATCATCAAGAAAGTGTAAAAAAAGCCAAAAAAAGCATCCAAAAATGTAAAGAACCTGAAGAACTTAAAGAACACCTAAAGAACCCAAAGAATTTAATAAACGTTAAAAATCTTGAAAAATTTATAGAATCAGAAAAAAGAACTGATTAATACAGGTGTTCTAGAACGCTCGCACTTACTTTTAATAAAAAATTCTCCATCAAAATTTGAGTTGATTGTCGTATCGCACAATGTTCAAGCATTTATAGAGTATTCAAGGCACAAGAATTTAAAGTTGACCATTCACAGTGCACTTTTGTGCAATTTAAAGAAAATTTTTCACATGTAACGTAGCTCTCTAGCGATTTATGGTCTCTAATTGGCCAACTTAAAGTGATTTTATTTAAATTTTAAATTTAAAGTGATTTAAAAAAATTAAAAAAAAGTGCGAGCGTTCTAGGACACCTGTATGTCAGCCAAGAAGGAAAAATTAACTGTCCAAATAAAGAATTATACAGGGTGATTTTTTAAAAACGGCAGGCGTTGTAGAATTTTTATTTATGAACCGATTTAAAAAATGTAAAAAACAAATTAAATGGTTCTTAATTTACTATAAACTGATGATTTTAAAAAATTTCTAAATGCCTTAGTATCTTTTGGTCGATACTCAACTTTCTTATTTTAAATTGGAACCCATATTTTTTTTTTCATAATTTGGAAGATATTAATTTCCACTTTTACAAAAAATATTTTTAAAAAAATTATCAAAATTGAAAAGAAATTAGCAATAAAAGTTAATAAAATCTAGGTGCATGGTGTCAAATAAAAGAATGCCGTTATTGCAATGTCAAAAAGCAGCAAATAACAGAATAGATTGGCAGTTTTTTTTTTGAAATTATTAATAACAAAAGACAATAATAATTACAAATCAGAAAAAACATCCACCTAATTTCAAAGAAAATTTATTGGATCAATTCTTGGTGTTGACAAATTATTAAAATTACAATTTTTTCCCAAACACCAAATTTTAACAAAAAATGCTGACGCGCGTTTCGTTTAATCATCGCTCTGATGATGATAGCATTGCTATCGAAACGCGCGTCAGCATTTTTTGTTAAAATTTGGTGTTTGAGAAAAAATTGTAATTTAATAATCTACCTAATTTAATTAAAATACTGTTGAAACAATGAGTTCATAAATAAAAATTCTACAACGCCTGCCGTTTTTAAAAAATCACCCTGTAGAATAAAAAAAAATCCACATGCTAAAAAATTTAAAGAACAATCTGAAGAATTTCACAAATTCAACAAACAAAAGTAGAACAAGAATCTAAAAAAAGTCGCTAATTAAAGAATCTGAAGAATTCAGACACCTAAAAATTCAAAAATTAACTAAGGGCTCGATTTCAAGTGTGACTTGCGTTACTGCAAATCCCATTTGCAACATAGCAACACCAATCACATTGCTCATACCTTGGCAACGGTTGCAAATTTGCGTTAACGCAGTGACTTGAAATCGACCCGTAAGTAAATAATTATTTTAATTTTTAACTACTATATTAATTTAGACGAATTCTTTTTCTGTTCCTTTAGCTTCTTAGATTTCTTTGATCTTTTGAATCCTCGGTCAGTTTAAGATACAGAGTGATTTTTTAAAAACGGCAGGCGTTGTAGAATTTTTATTTATGAACCGATTTCAAAAATCTAAAAAACAAATTAAATGGTATTCAACTTTCTTATTTTAAATTGGCACCCATATTTTTTTTTCGTAATTTGAAAGATATTAATTTTCTTGATTCAGAAATATGTAGTATTTTCTACTTTTACAAAAAATATTTTTAAAAAAAGTATTAAAAATGAAAAAATTTAGGCAATAAAAGTTAATAAAATAGAGGTGCGTGCTGTCAAATAACACAATACCATTATTGTAATGTCAAAAATCAGCAAATAACAGAATAATATCAGAAAGGATTGGCTTTTTTTTTAATTATTGATAACAAAAGACAATAATAATTACAAATTTGAAAAAACATCTACCTAATTTAATTAAAATACTGTTGAAACGCCATTCCGTTTATTTCATTGCACAATTGACACCATGCACTTAGATTTTATTAACTTTTATTGCCTATTTTTTTCAATTTTGGTAATTTTTTTAAAAATATTTTTTTGTAAAAGTAGAACATATCACACATTTCTGAATCAAGAAAATTAATATATTCCAAATTATGCAAAAAAATATGGGTGCCAATTTAAAATAAGAATAAAAAATAAAAAATTTAAAATAAGTTGAATATCGCCCAAAAGATACTAAGACATATAGAAAAATTCTAAATTCATCAGTTTATAGTAAATTAAAAACTATTTAATTTGTTTTTTTAATTTTTGAAATCGGTTCATAAATAAAAATTCTACAACGCCTGCCGTTTTTGAAAAATCACCCTGTATTAAGAAAAGTATTTTAGCTACTGGAAGAAGATTGAGAGGAACATCAAAATATAAAAAAATAAATTAAGAAAATAAGAATAATATGATAATCAGAGCTGGCCATGAAAAACATGAATATCGTCCTCATTTGTTTTGAAAATTTCAAGGTCATAATTTGCAAAAATCGTGGAGCTCAACGGAACACAATTAAATTGTCTATAAAAAGACAAGTAGGCTGTGGTTTAAACACTGATAAAAACCGAACTTTGACAACCGTTGATGACATCTCGTCTCAGTAAACAAAAAACAGTTCAAAGCGAACTAAGATGAGTTTCTGATTGATTGCATAAAAAAGAAAGACGATGAACTCTGCGCCATACGTCTTTTTTTCCACAGCCAACTTTACTTTGACAACTGTTGATGAAATCTCGTCTCAATAAACAAAAGACAGTTCAAAGCCAACTAAGATGAGTTTCTGATTGATTGCATAAAAAAGAAAGACATGAACTCTGCGCCATACGTCTTTTTTTCCACAGCCAACTTTACTTTGACAACTGTTGATGAAATCTCGTCTCAATAAACAAAAGACAGTTCAAGGCCAACTAAGATGAGTTTCTGATTGATTGCATAAAAAAGAAAGACGATGAACTCTGCGCCATACGTCTTCTTTTCCACAGCCAACTTTACTTTGACAACTGTTGATGAAATCTCGTCTCAATAAACAAAAGACAGTTCAAAGCCAACTAAAATGAGTTCCTGATTGATTGCATAAAAAAGAAAGACGATGAACTCTGCGCCATTTTTTTTTCCACGGCCAACTTTACCTGCAACAACTTCGCACTCAACTTGAGCCCCTCATCGTTCTCAACGCTCTGACTGGCGGCAACCGCACTTTGCAATGCCGCGATGTTGAACAGAACGCAGATTCTCTCATAGCTCAAAGAAGAAATCGCTGCAATTCGTCGAAATTAGTGATAAGGCGGCTATGATTATGCGTCATACTTAAGCTGATTCTTGACCCAAAAATGGAGCCCTTGTCAAAGGCGTCTTTCCATTTGAACGGAACTTGGAGCTCCTGGACGGGAATTTTGGTCTCCAATGCTACCAACTGATCATAATACCTAAAAATAAGACTTTTATAACAGAACTCATTGCTGGGATGATTCATACCCGTATATGACGTCCAATGAACTCTCGTACTTTTCGAATGCCTTCCAAATAGCGTTGTTTCTTAACTTGGCGAATTCGTTAATTGCTTCATTGCAGTCTTCCGGTTTGTCTGCGGTGCTGTACCTTGATTGAATGAGGTTTTTGAGGGGAGACACTAAATCAACTTCGGAGGGCTTTTTCAAAGGAACTGATAACAATTCTGCCATTGTGAGGCCCTTTTTTGTGCACTGACACCGACACGCGGGTTCACTGGTGATGAAATGGCGGCGGATTTAGCCAACTAAACATGAAAGAAAAACGCACTTCTGAACACGGCTAAATCGGTTTAATTGTTTAGAACTGATTGTTAGAGATGCAAAATAGACATGAGTCATGAACTGTCAATGTCACGTTGAGTGACAGATAGATAGGGTGGTAACCCAGTGCTGCCAACCAGCACTGACAAGTCACTAGATGCAAGAGATGCGAAAGTCGACCTTATGGTAAAGTTTGTACGGTTAGAGATTGAATGACAGAAAAGTCACTAAATTTACGCGCGAAATTTAAAATTACAAAATAAGCCCACTTACTGTCAACCCGCCATTGACTTTAACTAAATAACCTAGATGGTGCAAAGTACCCGCCATGATGTTCCTACTCACCAGCCATATTGGAAATAGTGGATTTAAATTTTTAGGCAACCCGCAATTTTCAAGTGTAATGTTTTACTCTAAGTTTAAATAAACCACCGAAAAAAGTCTAAAGAAACATGCAAAATTTGATAAATTATGACTAAAGTTGTATAAAACCAAACGACCAAAATTATAAACAAGAGCTTTAATTAATAACTAGGTTTTATTTAACCATTTTAAAATTTTTCAAAACTGATCACTCCTACAATTTTAACTATTTTTATACATTAAAATTATACATTATACATTATAAAAACTACAGACCATTTAGTATTTACACTCAATATCATTGGATTTATCAAAAATCACAGAGAATTCTACAACAAAGAAAAGAAAACAGAAAACATTGACTTCTTACAAATAAATTATTATTTAACTCATTATTTAATCAATAACGACGCTTGTCAACTTATTTTAATGCCATCGTTGAATAAACATCTTAGAAAAGTTATAATAACATTTTTTTTACCTTTTAAAATGTAAAACAAATTTTGCAATATAGGCAACATTTGATACGCCGGTGTATCAGATTTATATCATTGCATACACAAATGCTATTTCCAAGATGGCCCATGCTAGGAACACGGATTTCTACCCCCACCACTAGCTTTTCACCGTCTAGGTATATTATAACATGTCACTGCAACCCGCGTAGGAAGTTAGTGTTTTTAGTGTATTTTGTGGCATAATTTGCTGCCAACCTAAATGTCAACTGTCAAAATGTCTCAATCTCGCACCGGATACTATCCAATTCAACCTAATTTGACATTTGTCTAATATATACTTCTTTTCAATTTATAGCGAGGCCCCCATTTTAATGTCAACTAGTATACATGAGTGACCAGTATATTGTATTATGTTAGTAAAATGCATGAAAGTTGGTACTAATTGGGATGTTTTGAAGAAGAGGGGGATATCGTGTCATACGTCAATTTGTCAAAACACATTTGTTTACACTAACCTACAAACTTAAATTTTTCTGGCTCTTAAAAAGTGCACTTTAAGTTGAAAGTATGTATTAAAACACTAAAAAGTCAGATACCGGCCATTTCTTTAACTGGACCGATGCGTGAGCTGCCATTGAAGACTTCGCAATGATAGGTTACGTCCAGTACAAAGAAGTACCCCTAACTTATACAAAGGCAATTTGGGGCAAGATTATATCAAAATATATCAAAATTCTTCAATCCTTTAATTGAGTAAGCATTCCTGTTTCAAAGAGTCAGCGAGATTTTATTACTTCTCTGTTAATAACCAACAAAGAAACCACTTATTTAAAAACCATCTCAATTTGTAAGACAATAACTTCATATTTTCGGAAGAATTCAACAGTTTTTGATATTATTCCAACGCGAAATGTAAATGTCTCATCAATGTTTACAATTATGACGTTCCTGTCAAAATGCTGTCATACATGTCGGCAACTTTTGGTGTTTAAAAATGTCCCCAAAAAGTACATTCGTCGACACAGTTTTTGGGTACAGTCCCAAATTTCGGACCAGGTTCGACCTTTGGACCTCGCTAAGAACTGAAATCTAGTATAATTTTTGTAGTTTTTGTCATCAACTGTAAGTTTAAGTGTGCTCTATGTTTTACCGGAATTTTGACATTTTAGGAAATTAGAATTTTCAAGATTGACTTATTAGTATTTGATGCCCAAAATAAATCTGCTAGCGACTCTAGTTATTGTCATTTATTAAGTTGATAGATATGTCACTCTAGTTCGTACAGCAGAGAGTTGAGACTAATATTACTAGAGGATGAAAAAGTGGTGGTGGGGATGTTTTAACAAGGGCGCCATGTTGAAAATAGTCTTTCTTGAAATGTATGCAACCAAATTTGATTCAATGTACTGATTAAACAATTTATTTCCATGTTTTTAAAGATACGGATCAACCACATCAATAGACAGTTTAATTTTAAATTGTCTGGGGAAAGTTTTAGACAAAAATTAACCAAAATTGATTTATTTAAACACCAGTAATAATAAATTAAATCAATTTGATATCACTTTTATTCTTTCTACTGAGAGCGGTTCAAATTTTATGCAAAGTTTTGGTCTACAGCATGTACAAATTAAACAATAAACAAAAAAATAATTTTTTTTTCGTAATTTAAGAAGACCTGTGTATCATCATAATTGTTGCGATTCATTTGTTTTGCTACCAATTTTTAAATCAAGTAGCTTATGACTTTGTAAGTATTAAACTTTGTTGTTTGCAAAACGAAATACTTTACACTGCTTAAATCCAATTAACTCAAAAGTAATGTAAAAAGAACGAATTTTTGTGAGCGCAAAAGTTTGCATCAAAGTTGGCGGTCAGATAATTTATGATTTATGATCTGCATAATAATTTCTTTTATTTAATTGTTCTAAAATTTTCGTTTTTCTTGATATACAGTATGTCCCCGAATTGAGTTCACAAGAAGGAAAAAAAGTTTATTTTAAATTTTACAAAAAAATGACAAAGGAATAACATTTTTTGCTTATTTCAAAACAGATAAATCTGCAATTAAAATTTCAAAATTATTAGTTTGTGCACTTAAAATTAATTTTTTCATTATTTTTATTTATTAAATTTTGTAATCGTATTTAAATAATAGCAGGCTGTGAATTTACAATATTAAATAGTGCATTAAAGATTAAAGAAAAATTTATCCAATAATGTGTAAGTATTAAAAAATTGGAAAAAAATGCAATTGTATTCTTAACAATAATTGAGAAAATTCGAAACAGTCTTAAAGAATTACGAGTGAATTGAACTATGTGCTAAAACAGGTAATGGGCCAATCAAATCGTGGAAATTGGTTTGAGGAACAAATTTCATTCCTTTGACATTTTTTGCAAAATTAAAAATAAAAAAGTTCTCCGTTATTTTTTGTTTTTTTTCGATTTTAAAAACACAGCTTCATAATATTAAAGTTTTAATTAAAGATTTATTTATTTTAAATTAAGCAAAAAATATTATTCCTTTGTCATTTTTTTGTAAAATGAAAAATAACGTTTTTTTTCTTCTTGTGAACTCAATCCGGGGACATACTGTAGTTTAAATATTTATTACAATAAATTTAATACATTAACCTGCAAAAACAACCTCTTTTCTATATTTTTTAACTATTTTTTCAAATTGACATATTATGGTTGTACGTGATACGAAGGTAAAAGGTAAAAAAATTGTTTTGTACTTTGTTTAAATCACAAAACATTAACTTTCAAAAAGGGCAGATATTAAAGTTTGAATTTATCGGGCAGTGTCATAATTAGTATAATATTTTTATAAGTTTATTTAAGTTAAACAAAATATTGAACTGTTTATCAATTTTTGATAAAAAATAATAATGAATTTAATGATTTATAGACATGTTTCTTTTCATAAAACAACAGTTTTATTTACTTATCTTGTATGCACCCCCTTATTAGTAGGCAACCCCCATTTATACTATGCCCAAAACACAGCATTTGGCTATTTCCAATATGGCGCTCTTCCATAAACAGTTTTGGTTACCCCCTCTACCATCTTTTCATCCTCTAGTAATATTAGTTTCAACTCTCTGTCGTACAGAGAGAGATTGAATGACAGAAAAGTCACTAAATTTACGCGCGAAATTTAAAATAACAAAATAAACCCACTGAGTGTCAGCCCAGTTTGCGTAGGAATTTAGTGTTTTTAGTGTATTTTGTAGCATAATTTGCTGCCAACCTATATGTCAACTGTCGAAATATCCCAATCTCTCACCGGATATGCTATACATTATAAAAACTACAGACCATTTAGTATTTACATTCATTATCACTGGATTGCGATAAAGTAGAAACTAGTTTATCAAAAATCACTGAGAATTCTACGACAACAAAGAAAAGAAAACAGACTACCTTTGTCTTCTTACAAATAAATTATTATTTAAATCATTATTTAATCAATAACGACGCTTGTCAACTTATTTTAATGCCATCGTTGGAAAAACATCTTAGAAAAGTTTTAATAAGATCTTTTTTACCTTTTAAAAAATGTAAAACAGATTCTGTAATATAAGCAACATTTGATACGCCTGTGTATCAAATTTATATCATTGCATACACAAAGATCCAAGATGGCCCATGCTAGGAACACGGATTTCTACCCCCACCACCAGCTTTTCACCGTCTAGGTATCTTATAACATGGCACCGGATACTACACGGTATTTCAACTGAAACTGTGGCCCCAATTTTTGTGGGTAATTAGCTGATGTTGGCAATTCGTTTAGAGTGGTGGGGGAGTCATATTTGTTTTGTGTGATCTTAACCTAACAAGTCATGAACTGACAACTTGTGTTCTGCTATGCATTTTTCTTGGACATTTAAAGAAAAACACAATCATGGTAAGTACAAGTTTGCATTAGGACATTTCCCTTGAAATGATTGGTAACATAGTTCATTTTATTTAGTTTTCTACTTAAACAAGGTGGGGAAACTGCACGGCAAATGATTTCAAGTGGCTAAATGGAAACCAAAATGAGACAGTGGACACTATAGCTGCGAGGAACGACTTTCTAAGTACACAAAACCATCCTGGTTACAATTATACCCACATTATTAAAATTAATAAAAGCCTCCACTTTGTTAATGATTTTATTCTGGAATAAGGATCAAATCCTTAAATTTTAAGCACAATGAAACGAAAAACAATACCACTTTACTAACTGACTGGTTAAGTTCATAGAAAGTTGCAACACTCATTGTTTTGACCACTAGCTTTGAGAGCTTTGACAGCTGTCAGCTGTAGATTTGCTGTCAGTGTCAACAAAATCCATACCAACATGCAATCGTAAAAATACCCTTGCACTGTACAATCGAATACATAAATTTGACGTACAGTCCCAAAATTTGATCGTGTGTTAGACTTTGGACCACAGATTCAGTTGAAATATGGTGTATACAATTCAACCTAATTTGACATTTGTCTAACAAAATTTTTGTAGTTTTTGTCATCAACTGTAAGTTTAAGTGTGCTCTATGTTTTACCGGAATTTTGACATTTTAGGAAATTAGAATTTTCAAGTTTGACTTATTAGCATTTGACGTCCAAAATAAATCTGCTAGCGACTCTAGTTACTGTCATTTATTAAGTTGGTAGATATGTCACTATAGTTCGTACAGAGAGAGATTGAATGACAGAAAAGTCACTTAATTTACGCGCGAAATATACAGGGTGGCCCATCTAAGACTTTCGGGCTCAATATCTTTGTCATTTATGAACGGATTTTTCTAAAATTAAAAATATAATTTCTTGAATAGGTAAGGATGATGTGACATTACCAGCGTCATCCTTGTCTTAAAAATGTTAATTTTACTTGTCTTATTTTAAATTTTAATTAGTTAAGATTTATGTCATTTTATAAAACATCAATAATTATCCGAGTGTGCCGAAACTCAACCGTCTAGCTAGTCAAGTTGCCGAGAAAAAGAGAAAAAAGACCCTCAACATTTCCAAAAGATGCAAAATCATAGTCGGCTATGAAAAAAATAATTTCCCACGCCCAATTTTGGACATCCCTGCGTTCGGTTTGTCAATAATCGCTGACGTCAGTGACGTTCTTGACATTTGTAATATTGGGCAACCCGAGAGATCGACGCGTCGTGCAGCGGAAAAAATCTGAACTGTCCGTTGAAGGATAAACACGTGTTAAAATTTCGCGTTTTTTGCTGTTAATGTGTGTTTTTTCATGTGAGGAGAGTTCTGTGGGGTTAGAAGTGGGTTTATAACTTGATTTTTTGTGTTGTAAACGTCCGGAAAGTGCATCCTTCAATGGGCCGACATTTTGTTAAGGTCACTAGATCAAATTGTCTGTTTTATAAGGTACCGCTGTTAGTTTTCCAGTGCGCAATTCAAGAGAGACAGACATAGTCCATAAATCAATGGGTTAGAACGAGACGCAAGATTCTAGGGAATTGTCATAAAATTGTTGACGTAAAATTTGTCATTGACAAAATGTAAGGTTATCTTAAATTTATTTGTTTAAAATACACTTAAATAAACCGTGAGTACAAAAAGAAAATTGGTTCCAACATTATAACAGACTATGTGAATACGTAAGAGGTGAGCGAACCGACATTAGAACCGATTCCATTTTAGCACGTTAAGGAGGTGCAACACTCAGAAACGGTCTCGGACTTCAAGCACTGTCTTTTCTAATCTTCAACGATTCGACTTGTATGCAGTAACGCCCTAATTAGAATATGCTATTAGCACTTATTATATTGTAGCTTCTCCCGACGATGTAGTAACAATGATGAGATGTTAAAGTAACTGAGAGAAAGCATTGCACAAATGGAAGTAGCAAGTACATGAGCAGAAAATGAAGTACATGAGATATTTTAAAGGGGCTATTAAGAAGAAAGAATTTACAAGTTTGAAGAAGTAGACATGTTTAAGATCTTGAATGAGTTTATGCAAAACAACTGCAACAAAATGAATGAATATCAAGAACAAATATTAAGGTTATGTTAAAATTATTTACTTAAATCACCCTGAAATACAAAATTACATCTATTTTTAACACTACAGGAGACCATTTGAATGCGTTTTAGGACCTTCGTACGCCACATTAAACTATAGAACCAGTTTTGCATATCTTATGTATATTTCATGTCCCATTGCATTTTCAGTTTTCACATTCATTATGAGGAGGTAGCAGTGGCTTCAAACCAACCATCTTCTGCCGCTGATGTTGAAAGCGATGGTGTGTCTTCCTTATGAGACTATGTATCTGCACTGTTCAAGTGATGAGTGCAATGACTGTGTCTTGTCCACCTGCTAGTTTATGAGGCCCCGCTGTTACATTAAGGATAGCAGTCAGTTGGTCCTACAACACATTTTGAGAACGTTTACCGTTGAGGCCGATATACTTACACTTTACAATATCATTGCTTGTGTTTTAGGCATTTGAAATAATATTTCTGTCCATAACGCAGGTTTTGTGATGTACCACATGTGAGTGGCCTTCCTTCTTCCATTTTCTTGCCCATAGATTTGATTTTCAACTCATATTAACAATAAGATGAACGAGTTATTCGCCTGAATGCAAGAAGTTGGTATTGGGGCTATTGAAACACAAAAGCGATTGAAGACAAATTGGGGGTACATTATTTAAATTTAGTTCACGGAATTCGTAAACTAGCAGGTACAAAATTCCATAACCTTATAAGAAGTACTCAAGGGTTCATATACAAAAACCAACTTTAGTATTCCTCCAGTACGTACTGCTTAACCAATGTCACAATGATTGTCGGCTTCGATAGGGCCATCTACCTTCTATTTGGAGTTTTCTGAAATTTGTGGAAAGTCGTCGTACATAAAACGTCAAATAGTATTAACTTACGGCGGAGGAAACAAATACACCATAACGATTCGTGTTGAGAAATCGCACATTCAAACCATTTTATTACAAACGATATTTGACAGGAATTGACAGTTCATAAAGCAATGTGTCCACACAAACAACACAAAATTTAGTGCGCATGTAGAGATAGACAGAAGATATCGTTGTCTTTCATTTTGTCACTAACAGCGGTACCTTATAAAACAGACAATTTGATCTAGTGACCTTACATTTTGTTGTTTAACAGCTCCACCTATAGCTAGTTTGCAAGCCCAATTTCTTATTTGAGGTTATGTTTACTTTTGAGCATGATGATGAAAATCATTGATTTAAACTTGCGCAGAACGATTTATCTCGATCTTTTGGAAATTGGAAACTAATCACAATGCATCAGGCAACGTTTTGGTGCAAAAAATGCGTAGGCACAAGGAAATGTGAGTAAAAAAACTTGTTGAAAGTTGGTTATCACCAGAAAAATGATTGCAGATTGGTTTGCTATGAGGTGCAACTAGAATTCACGACTTCTTTAGAAATGTCACTGGTTTATTGGAAATGGAAATTCAGTGACACGTATGCAGTGAAGCGATTTGACTCATTTATGATTGCATTTCCGTGAAAACAGTTATTTCAGTTATGATGGAGACAGAATTAGCTGATTTCATCCTTTTTCGGCAAACTTCTTTACTGCGCCTATAAAATGTATGGTACTAGATACTTTTAACATTTTTCTTTTGTTTAATAATGTCATTAATCCAAAGTAGATTAAGCTCGAAGCTCCAATATGTGAACTGCCGTAGTCAAGAAGTCAAAATTGGTTCACAATACGTATGAAATCTAGGACGTAGTGCTGCTATCGAAAAATGCTCGTGCAGTCGGTATAGTTGGTATGCAAAAGTAACGAAGAATGCTGTATCGTTGAGTGGCTTAGAACCTACAAGAGCAACGGCAAAGACAAGCTTACCCATGTCAAAACGGAGTTTTGTGGTATTTAGTGGTTATGCGACTAATAAATTCGTATGTTTCAATTATGATTTGTAGAAACAAAGTCGAATCGACAAATGTAGGCACAATTCTGCACACTTTCAAGACCGCCATGCTAAAAGGTGTTATCATGAAAGTTTTTTCAAGTCCAAATTGGTCGTACAGTACCATTAATATTCCGTTTCGAAAGATTAGCAAATGAAACTTTGAATAGGAAACCAACTAATGATACCAAGAAGTATAAGTAATATGGAAGTCAGATACATGTACTTACCGACAACTAAGCGGTTTTGGATCACCAAAAACGCATAATAGTGAGTTACATTTTCTAAGGTCATTGCAAATTGTAGGAATACTGTTTACATCTGATATTTCAGATTCGTGTTTTCGAACTGAATATGGTGCATGATGTTGCGAGTTGTATTTGTTGCTTCAACAAGCCTTGCGAACTACCTAACGATCTAGGACCACTATACCCCCTCTATTATCATATGAAAAATGTGCTTGCACGGTATCAAGACAATTTCTCACTAAGAAAGAATAACGAGTCAAAGAAGTAGTGCAAGAAAAAAATGAAACAAAATGACAATGAACATCATTTATAACTGCGTTCTAATGAAAATTGCACACATGATATTTCTAACAAAGTATCGTCGGTCGACTCTTTCAATGGGATAATTCTTTAAACAACCAATTAATAACTTGGACGAGTGAAAAAAGACGAACAAGACTGAAAGCAACACACTGAAAATGATGCAGTACTTCAACACGGACTGTTACTTTCAATATTGAACCTGTTTTTTCTCAAGGAACCGCCAAAAGATGCAAACATGTAAATGACTCTTATTGACACCCTATCGTACCCTGCTGCAAGCATTAAGAACGATTGCAGAACGTTCTGGACGGTGTTGTTGACTACCATGAACGACTATGCCACTTGGATTCTTCTAACATGGGTGGATATGTTTGACGGACAGTAACCAAGCTGCTAAAAGTGCAAAACCCTGCTTGTTGATGAATTCGATGAAGAGTCGCCGCAACATTACGTGGTAAGTGTTCAGCGAAGGAAAATGACTAGTATCATCGAAGCAATTGTTTCAGTTGAAAGCGACAAGCGATTTGCTCGGACCAAGGGGCCTCAAATTCATTCTTCGCCATCACAGAACATATCCAAAAACTTATGTTGCCCCTAATTGTTTGTGTCCATTTCGTTACAAGAAAGTTCAAGAAATGAGTTGCTAGTAAAAAAAAGCCAAATCTCATCGCATCGCCAACAAACAAAATGACAGTGACCAAACGCTTACAATATTCCAGCATTATTTGCACTTGTTATAAATGTTCAAAGTACAGACACATGTTGTAACAGTGTAAATATCTGATTCATTTGTAAATTTTTGTACATTCGTTCATTACTATTGTAGAAAATATGGTGTTACATTGCTATAATTGTCACTGGTATAGTTTATTCACTGTTAAAACTTTGTACCTTACAATAAAATACCTTGTAACAAATTATTTGTTAATCAAAGTAAAGTAGTTTCCTGAAAAAGGACGAAATCTTGTGATCATCTAATTCTGTCTTCATCATAAATGAGATTACTGTTTTAACGCAAATGCAATCATAAATGAGTCAAATCGCTTCACTTCATACGTGTCAATGAATTTCCATTTCCAATAAACCTGTGACAGTGCTAAAGAAGTCGTAAATGCTAGTTGCACCTCATAACGAACCATTCTGCAATTATTTTTCTGGTGACGACCAACTTTCAACAAGTTTTTCGCTCACATTTCCTTGTGCCTATGAAATTTTTGCACCAAAACGCTGTCTGATGCATTGTGATTAGTTTTCAATTTCAAAAGATCGGGATAAATCGTTCTGCGCAAGTTTAAATGAATGATATTCATCATCATGCTTAAAATGTCTATGGCTTAAAAGTAAACATAACCTCAAACAAGAAATATCACAAATGTCGAGAAACGATGCTCGGTTCAATGCATTGTGATTAGTTACTAAAAGATCGAGATAAAAAATCGTGAATGTGCATGTTTAAATCAATAGTCCTCATCATAATGCTCAAAAATAAACATAACCTCAAATGAATGTCACAAATGTCATGAATGTCACGCATAGAAAAGGTTTTTGTTTATAAAATAGAACGTCAGCTTCGTAGTTACCGTTGTCTTCTATGAATGTGGCGCCACCCAATTTTTGGATATGGAACTAAATTGAAAAAAAACTGTCAAAAGTACGCGCTCTCGCCGGGATTCGAACTTGATACACTTGTACTGCGCTTTTGCTATTGTCTTCATTGACTCCTCCTTCCCTCCTTGCTCCGTTACAGATTCTCCCTAATAGTAATATTTTCATGGAAAATAACATGCTTCAATTTTTCCCATAAACATGAACATATCAAGTAGCCTTTTTAGCAGCGCCACATATTTTTTGGATATTGCACAATTTAACAATGGAACATCAATTAGGTATCTCCGTTTTGGATTTTTTTTATTGCTTAACGTAGAATAACATTAAATACTGCACGCACTAATAAAATAGGAAGAGGTAAGCATAACAATAACACAATAGATCAATTTTGGACATCCAAAAACGGAAAACTTACCATGTTAAATTAAAAGGTGTGGGTCAAAATATCGTCAGGTTTCTTAATAATTTTTGCGGGAAGAGTAAAAGCAATTTTGGGAGAAAATGTCTTTATTAGCCTTTTTTACTGTTTTTGAATCAGCAATATCAATTATTAAAAACTATAAAATAAAATCCTTAATTTTTAAAACTAAGTCCGGTTTACAAAAACCAAATTTAAAACTTAAATTTCAATGAACTATACTTAAAATCATGTTAAAGGGATCGTTTTTCCGACAATCAAATGTCAAGAATAATCAAATTAGCAGGATTAACTTAATTTTAATTCAATTATTGTGTAAACCGACTCTAAATGTAAAAACTAACAACGAACAAGTGCTTAGATATAAAACAGTTAATGTGTATAATAAATGTTTAACACAATTAATTAGGGGCAAGTCCAGCTCAGGTGTCAATATTTAAACGTCGCAATAAATACCAACGATTGAACAAAAAAATCTTTTATTTGGGGGCTTTTAGAACAGAATGTTTATTATCTGAATGTTGTCTGCAATTGAAATTGATGTGTCTCCCATGGTGCGTCTGCGTAAAATGTTCTAAACTCGTTTTATGTTACTGCGCAGGACAGTCATTTAAATTTGAAGCATTTAAAAATTTTTTCTTTACTACATAACCTAGTTCACCAAATTTAGACAAAAAGAAACTGATTTGCTAATTTAAAGCGTTTAAGTCAGTTAGAGCGTTCACAGGTATAAAAATGTCGTTAACAGACGTTAATTTAATTTTTTGACATTTTATCCAGAATAAAAACCTGCATTACCGACATTTGACATTTAGATAACGTGCAGCGCCCCCAATTTTTGGATATTGAACTAAATTCCTGGCACCGAGTTTTCATACTTTGAGTTGACGGACCCTGATGTCACGGATTCATCAACAAGTCAGGGATGTCTAAAATCTAAACTCGCTGTAGAAGTCAATTGTTTCATAGCCGACTATCAGTTAGTATCTTTTGGAAATGTTGAGGTCCTTTTTTGTCTTTTTCTCGGCAACTTGACTTGCTAGACGGTTGATTTTTGGCACACGCGTATAATTATTGCTGTTTTATAAAATGACATAACTTTTAACTAATTAAAATTTAAAATAAGACAAGTAAAATTAACATTTTTAAGACAAGGATGACGCTGGTAATGTCACATCATCCTTACCTATTCAAGAAATTATATTTTAAATTTTGGAAAAATCCGTTCATAAATAACAAAGATATTGAGTCCGAAAGTCTTAAATGGGCCACGCTGTATATGTCAACTGTCAAAATCTCCCAATCTCTCACGGATATACTCAAAGATGTTTAAGTATAACAGATTCGGGGATAAGGTCTTAACTCTGGGCCAACATCATCGAACAATCTCAGAAAAGCACCATTGGTTTTGTCCCTTTCTAACACATTGAAAACTGACAACTAAATAAGTCTATCCTTTTCTACAGTATCTGAGAATTGATTGGTCAAGAGAGTTGGCGCGTGATTTGAATTTAAAAGCTGAGAAACCTTTAAAATAAGAGATTAATACAAATTTAGCGTAAAATTGCTCGCTTTAGCGTTACACACTACACACACTAACATAGTTTTTAAATAAAGTCAAATCCAACACAACACAACACAAAACAATCAAATATTATGTTAATCGGTTTGCAAATGAACCCAGAACAAATGAACGCAACCTCTAAACGCAACGGAAAGACGCTGTCCTGTCCAATCCTGTCACATTTTTGGCGTCAAACAGAAATAAGTCACGACTGACGAGTTCCAACGTTATTGGCTGGATCTTATAGAAAAGGAAAGACTGAACATCGATGAAAATTTCAATGTGAAAGAAAGAGAAGTTTTATAAAAGTACGTTGTACATGTTGGAACTGAACGTAGGTTCTATTTACACTGTATGCCCGAATCTGTTATACTAAAACATCTTTGGATATACTAGTTCGTACAGTGAGAGTTTGAATGACAGAAAAGTCACTAAATCTACGCAATAAAAAGTGTACCATACGCGCGAAATTTAAAATAACAATATAACCCCAGATACTGACAACCCTGTCAACCCATTTGATTGATTGATTTTGGTGATATTTATAAAGAAGACTGGAATTTAAATTAAGAAAGTTATATTTTTGAATTTTGTTTATTCTTATTAATCTCAAATTTGTAATTTTTTTAAAATTTATTTATTTACTTATTATTTTGTTTATTACTTAAAGTTTTTATTTATTTTTGTTTTTCTCGTATTTGTTTAATATT
Source organism: Gnatocerus cornutus (assembly GCA_029298725.1). NCBI lineage: Eukaryota > Metazoa > Arthropoda > Insecta > Coleoptera > Tenebrionidae > Gnatocerus > Gnatocerus cornutus. Next base: position 1,818,683 of record CM055514.1, on the reverse strand, counting down.
TTGTTGCTTTTTTAAGAATTTTAATTATTTTTGTTTTTCACAATAAACTATGCTATATTAAGTTTTTTATTTATTATTTTTCAAAATCGATGTTTTGTTCGATGTATCGGATATCGATGTAATTGTGCTCTTGTTTAAATTGAGTTCAACGTCGATTTTTTTTACTCGATTTTCCCAGATTTACATAAATCTGGAACTTTTATATCGATTTTTAATTAATATAGATTTTACCAAAAAAACGTCGATTTTTAATAGATATATTTTTATTTTCGATGTATCATTAAAAATCGATAATTGCGGTTTCGATGTATGTACATATTTTATTCGACATGCAAGTTAACTAGTAATAAAATGGCCGGCGGATTAACCCAACTAAACATAAAAGTAAAAATGCACTTCTGAACACCGCTAAATCAGTTTAATTATTAAGAACTGATTGTTAGAGATACAAAATAGACATGAGTCATTAACTGTCAATGTCACGTTGAGTGATAGATAGATAGGGTGGTAACCCAGTGCTGCCAACCAGCACTGACAAGTCACTAGACACAAAAGATGCAAAAGTCAACCTTATGATAAAGGAACTTACAGATCGCGCGCATTGACGTAATTTGAGTTAATCAACGAGATGCAAAATTCCCTGCAATTAGTGTCAGATTTGAATTTATTTTGTGAGACTCCGTCATTTTTCATTACATTTGTGCGCCTCCGTCATTTTTCATGAGATTTGTGATACTCGTTTGCGGCAAGAAAATCACCTTTTGAATGTCTAGGTAGTCAAACGTGACGTTTCGAATAGTTGGTTTTATTTTGCAGGTTGACATCGCTGCATAAATGTCAATTTGTGTGCCGATTTAAAGGCCAATGACCTTCGAAAATAATAAAGGTAAATTAATTAAGTAGATAAGACAAAATTATGCTGAAACACATTTGAATTTAAATTAATCTGCAATCTTTTGTTTTGAATGGGGTGCTACCAACCTATTTCCCAGCTGATAAAATTCCCCTAAATGGGGGATTGATGTTTCAAATTCAAACCAAAAGTCAAAATAAATAACTATTAATAATTGTCGGCGCACAAAATTTCGTGTTTGACACGGCTAGAAAGCCCGGGCTCGGATTTCAGTACTTTCCTTGCATTTTCAAAAGATCATTTTCTAGCCTAGTGAAACAAATAACTATTGTGATTCCCATTTGCGACAAGAAAACCACCTTTTCGAATACATAAAGTCCGTTTTTTTTTTTTAAAAACCACCAACACCGCAATTTTCCCCTGCATTACAACCGGCAACGTTGCATAGGGAGATTTTTGGTGAGAAAATAGTTGTCAAATTTTTGACATTTCTGAAAATTAGGCAGTGTTTCCGTTAAAAACGTTTCTTTTACAGCCTGCTGGATTGCAAATCAAATGATTTAATAGTGAAAAGACTCGGCACAGCCTGAAAGGCCGATTTGTGTAATCAAATTGTCAATTTTTAATAAAAAAATGGACTTTAGTTGGTTTTATTTTGCAAGTTGGCATAATGCATAAATGCCAATTGTGTCAATTTTGGCCGTTTTGGAGATCAATGACCTTTGAAAATGAAAAAGGTAAACTAAATAAGTACAGTTACAACAAAAATCTGCTATAACACATTTGAATTTAAATTAATTTTCAATCGTTCAATTTGCCAACCTATTTCCCTACTGATAAAATTTCCCCAAATGAGTGAATAACGTTTCAAATTCATACCAAAAGTCAAAATAGATAATAAAAAACAACAAAATTTTGTGTTTAACACGCTTGAAATTAGTATATTATGATACGAGTTCTATACTTAAGATTTTGTCGCAAGCACGGGTTAGTGTATGAGTAAGTGCGACAAAATCCAGTATAAACGAGCTATCATACACTATTTTTTTTATTTTGAGTATTTTTAAACAAAACAAGCATATTTCAAAATTTAGGGAATTTAAACACCTTTCTCGCATATCCAACAGAACATTTTCCAGCCATGTGAAACAAATAACAATTCTGTTGAATAGAAAAGTACTGCCTTTTTGTCAAAATTTGCTTTTTCTCCAAATGTCACTATTTTTTAGTCGTTTTTGGGCAATAAAATGGGCAATTTTGGTATAAGTAATGAAAAGCGCCCGTTGTTAAGGAAATACTTCTTCCGCCTAGGCAGGAAGTTATTTAAGCCATAAGTCATAAGGGACGTAAGGACACTACAGGGTCCAGCAAAATTTGTGTCCACCCCTAAAATCGACTAAATTTTGGAAATTTGCATTCGCTCAAGCTCTAGAAGCTGACACAAAAATTTGTTTTTTATCACCGATAGTTTTGGCGTCGCGACGCCTTAAAAATGTAATTTTTAACTAATTGTGAGAGTTTGTGAAATCAAACGCTAATTTATTTTTCCGGCGATGGTCTGTTTTTAGGTACTATTAATGCATGATTCGTCGGCTTAAATCATGCATTAAAGTGAGCTATTAATGAATGATTTAATGTGTTTAATTTAATGTTGCATAAATTGATTGCGAGCACCGCCTAGCGGCGGACTTTGACATTTGTGCTTAGCAATCACACCAATCTCACAATAATCCGTTTTTTAAAGTAAAAAGGAATTTTTTGAAAATATAACATAAAAAAGTTGATGTTTTTTTGTTCCATTTTTCGTGGTAATAAGTGGGCAAATAATGTTTGCCTTTGCATTCAATTTAAAATAAAAACCCAAATATTTATATCACAATTGTGTTGTCAAATCCTGTATACCTACAGTTTATCAAACGCTCTAGTGCGGTTATGGCTTTGACTTTTTAAACCGTTTATAGCCACCTTACCGCAAACCCCCATAATCATAATAACCCTCAAGTGGTTGGGTCTCATTTGGCTTGAAATGAACCGTAATAAATATTCTCAATCTCTTTTCAAATATGCAATTTAAAGCGCATTGCGAGTTATTGATGACTATTTATTTCAAATCCTGCGTAATAGTCGTAATTTTTGATCCAAAAATATTTTTTGGGCATATTTTTACACTAGGTTCCTTATGCTTCTAAGAAAAATTAGATTATTTAAACCTAAGTCCCTCTTAGTAATAGAAACTTTCAAAAAAAATTAACAATGTTTTTACAAAAATAAAGATAATACGTTATTAGAAATAATGGCTAACAAAGATATATTAAAATTAACTAAAATTCAACAACTTTTATGGACTATTTAACCTTAAAAATAACTGGAGCCCACAAATTTCGTTCTTGTAACACCAAAAATGTGGAAATTAAACCGCGTTCAAGTTTTTTTTTGTAATTTTTTTTAGCTACTCGAAATAAAAATTTCTACAAATTCTTCTTTTCGCTCTAAATTTTTGTAAATCGGCACTGTAAATAAGACAGTCAAGAGTGATAATCTTCACAAATTTCATTAAAATCACATAACAAATAAAGTATTTGCAGGATCTTAAAAAAAATGGTGGCATTTTTATGGTCTTAAAACGAAAATTTGTAAAAATTTGACTTTTTAATCAAAATTTTTGCAAATTAGTGATATTACTAAAACAAACAAAAGAAACAACATGCATAAATTTCGCTCCTGTCGCACTAAAAATTACAAAATTACAGTGTGGAAAAAATTGACATTTTCACTGTTGTCGAAATAAAAATTTCTAAATGTACTCCATTTTGGTTAATTTTTTTTTAATTGGTACTATTAACAAGACAGTCAAGACTTATAAACTTCACAAATTTGGTTCTAGTGGCATTAAAAATGAAGAACTTACAGGTTGTTTAAAATTTTTGGTCACATTTTTTAAACAAAAATTTTTCTTCACTCCTCGAAATCAAAATTTCTAAAAATTCTCTTCTTCGGTCTAAATTTCTCTAAATCGATGCTCTTAATAAGGCAGTCGAGAGTGATAATCTCCACAAATTTCGTTAAAATCGCATAAAAAATAAAGAAATTACAGGAATAAAAAAAAAATGGTGGCTTTTTTTGGTCTTAAAACGAAAATTTTTAAAAATTGGACTTTTTGATCTAAATTTTTGCAAATGAGTGATTTTACTAAAACAAACAAAAAAAAAAACATGCATAAATTTCCTTCCTGTCGCACTAAAAATAACGAAATTATAGTGTTGAAAAAATTAACATTTTCAGTTGTCCAAATAAAAATTTCTAAATATACTCCTTTTTGGTTTAAATTTTTCTAAATTGTTACTATTAATACGACAGTCAAAACTTATAAACTCCACAAATTTCCAAATGTTCCAATACACGTTTTTTTTTCTTTAGTATCCCCAATTAATATAATTGCGTTTATCATCAATTTGAGTAAGTTTGGGTCAGTTGAGTAACAAAATCACCTCGAAATGTAGACCTGTAAGGAGTTGGTTTGTAAGACTGACCAGCTGAGAAAAAATATTTATTAGATGGGACCCACCCATTTGAGCGTTATTATGTTTATGGGGGTTTGCGGTAAGGTGGCTGTAAACGATTTAAAAAGTCAAAGCCATAACCGCACTAGAGCGTTTGTTAAACTGTACAGCTCATTATAGCAGGCAGCTTTTACCATGGCGTACCTGACTTTTAGAGTCGAATATTATCTTATTGCACTCATAATGTGGAGGGTGTAAACAGGTTATTGTGTCCGAAAATTAAAATTTACGACATCTTCAAGTAGGTAGAAAAGTATTGACCCGTGCCTCTTCCAGGTATTAGCTCGAGATGATTATTATTGATCCCTTCAATGTTTTCTTTTAAAAACATTATTAATTTTTAATTTTTGTTTATTAATTTGAAAAAACCGAGAGACATCAAATTTTCAAACTTCTTCATTGGATTGATCTAACCAAGGTTGCCATGAAATAGGTTGTAAAGAAAACAAAGTGAACAAAATTCGCCAAACAGTTAACATCAAAATGATTTTTCTTACTTACTTCGTCTTTATACATACTATGGTGGACACAGAATCTTGGACAGTACTTTCCTGTCATTTCAAAAAGTCTTGATAATCCTAGCTTTATTGTCATTATGATTGACGTTAATACAAAAGTCAAACAAATTTTGAAAACGTATTTCTGCGATATGCCACCAATAACACTTGATGTGCCGCCACAAGGAAGACAGAATTGGTTTTGCGCTACAACACTTGGATATGGGCGAAGAGTCGAGTGGTTTTATTATTGCTAAAATGTCAAAATGACAATTGAATCAAAAATTAAAAGTTTGGTTATGAACAAACGTCCTCCGTAAAGCCCAGTTTAGAAACTTTGACAATCAAATGACAATTCTGTCCCAAGATTCTGTGTCCACCATTGTATTACCACTCCAAATAGATTAGTTTTAGATTAACGACATTTTAATGTTCGACTTAAAGTCCCCACTTTTTCTACAAATTAAAGAATTAAGAACAAATAGTTAAACAGACTTCTTACAAAAGATTCTGGAAAGTACCTATTTGTGGATTAATTAAACAGCAAAATTGGATTGCGATAGAAATCTAATTTTGCTTATGTCAAATACGAGTGCAAATGGTACCGTTCTGGGAAAATATAATGAGAAGGAAACTAATGTTTATAATTTATTTCGCAAATTCAGAAACATATTGTTGAAATTAAATTTTGAATTACTACAGCCAAATTAAAATTTTGCATATCAAATTGATGGATGTTTAAAAATTGTAAACTGTCTTTATAACCTTAAAATTTATAAACGGCACAGCAAGTGTCAAAAATTTACTTTTTATGTCAGTCACAATGACAATAAAGGTTGCTTTACATTGCCATGTCAAAAAGTGATTCGAAAATTCTTTATAGTTATGTAAAATACATGTTCCAACATTAAAATGATGCTAATTTTTTTGTTCTCATTGTAAAATTTTGAAAACTTGATAGCCCTCGATTTTTTTAACTTGTTTTAAATTTAAATTAATAAACAAAAATTAAAAGCTTATCAACGTCATTAAAAATAAAACACGGTGAAGAGATCAACAATCATCTTAAGCCCCCGCGCTAATACCTAGAAGAGGCACGGCTCTACCTTTTTCTACCTACTTGAAGATGTCGTAAATTTTAATTTTCGGACACAATAGCCTGTTTACACCCTCCACATTATGAGTGCAATAAGATAATATTCGACTCTAAAAGTCAGGTACGCCATGGTAAAAGCTGCCTACTATATCCATTCACGCCTGTTTTCATACAATAATTTTGTATATTTCATTGCAATATTTAGCTTGATGTTAAAATAACTTCTCCACCAGTAAAATAATGTCAGGAATAATCAATTGAAATACAGTAACATTTTTTTATTCCTATTTAACGAGATTAATTATACAAAAATTCTGAAATGCATTGTTTATTGAAAGTTTTCTCCAAAGGAGCGGCTAATTTCAATTATTCTGTGCGTTCTGTGTTGAACTGTCCGGTGCGTTCTGTCTTGGTTCTGCGTTGAAATGTCCGTCGAACAGACAAGATGGTTCGTGCATTTGAACCAGTACAGAAGGTTCATAAATTTATTTTATTTTATTTATATATCAAGTTACTTAGTTCGTGGATATGTCTGGTATGTTAACTTTCACTAATATTCAGAAAATTTAATTCATAGAACAAAATTAAAAATTCAAATCCTCAGGTAATAACTGACCAAATCCACAAAAATACAGACCTGTCGGTTATTTCAAAAGGGTAAATCCACTCACAGAAATAAGCAACGTACCTACCTGCATTCATTCGCTCCTGTTTTCATACAATGATTCTGTACATTTCAATGCAGGAAATAAGTATGTTCATCTACATTTATCAGCATATTTATTAAAATTAATCAACATTTATATGTGTTATTTACCTTATTAACATTATGATAAAAAATTAGTGTTCAAATTAAAAGAATTGGAGTAATTAAAACTTACGATCAAATGTAGCAGTCCGTGTGGTGGTTCGGCGTTTCAACCAGCTTGTCCGCCCGAATCGGAACAGAGGATTGTAAACCAAGGGTGCAATAGGATTTGCAAATTTTCTGACCGCAAAATATGGTGCAATATCTCAAATTCCATCGTAAATCAAATTCTGTTCTCTCTAGAACGGACCGTGGAAATGAGGCTTAAGATACACATACATACCTTGACGGTCAAAAAGATCCTGTATTAAAAATAAACCGAACTCAATTAATAAATCAATTTCCGCCAATGTTTTCCTTCGTTGCTCGGACCGATTTAAATAAGTGCCGAAAAAAAAAGCCGCTACCGTACTTGTTATGTATACAAAAAATCAGACCCTTTTTTTAAACGGTAATAGATCTTTATGACTTTCTCGACATAATGGTTATGGTTTTGTCCCCGCGACAACCGACTTACGGCGATATTTAAAAAAAAATTGCGAAAATCAAACGGCCGAAGAGGACGAAAACCCGCCACTTTGTTAGTTTGGAAACTCGTCGGCAAAAGGGCAAAAGGAGCGAGAATAGTACGGTTCGGTCGTGAAAACTGTTCAAATTCTGTTCAAATTTTTGACGTTTGAAAAAAATAGTAGATTTTGTTAGACGGCAGAAAAGTGGTACTTTTTGTCGAGCAATTAAAATGTAGTTGCAAGGCGAAGCGTAGCGTATGCAAAATTGCGAACAGCAAAGCCAGTTTTCGGAGAAATAACAAAATTTTATAAAAAATAACCTATTATTTGATGATGAAAGTGTATCAATGCAAAATTTTTATATTAAAAAAATAAGCCTAATAGTCTATAAACCGAGGAAAAAAAATCAGTTCCACAAATACGTTCAGTTTAATTCAGAGTATTTCAATCAATCTCCGATCATGTTTTCGTCGCCGTTGGGATCGATTTCAAGTGGCAAAAAAAATCACTACCGTAAATGTAAACCCTTTTGGGTGGCCGCTTCTCAGTCAAGAACGGTGTTTACATCTCAATCCCCCAAGAATTTTTCACTATGTCGACGAACATTTCTCTGTTTCAAAACATTTTGAAACGTCTAGCACGTCAGCAAAACCGGACGAACGAAAACGATTTTCAAAAGTCTCTCACGCGAAAAGCAAAAGTCGGAAAAGGACAAAACCACACCCACCGTAATTTCGGGAAAGTGTACATTTGGGAAAGCTCGGCGAAAGTGTCGAGAAAAAATCGGTCCAAGAAGGTATTCGCGCAAAAGTACGTCACCCGTTCGCGGGTATTCTCGTTTTAAAAGAGGGGTTCCGCCTGTACACGTTTTATATATATAGTAATGAGTCTTGACCTAATGGAGCAAAACGGGCTTTGGATTTAGAATCAGGAGGTAATTTTACGTTAGAAATGATTTTCCAAATTTTGTCCAAAATTTTTTGAGTAATGTTATTAAAACTTCAACTATCCAAAAAACCTCTCACTAGTTAATTAAATTTTTATACCTTCCGCTTCAACCTGACTGATAGCAATGGCCACACGCAACTCTGTTTCTTCTCTCAACTCATCGGGATTTGTAGACGAAGCTTCAGGCTGGTAACCAGAATATTCTGGAAAAAAAAACCTCATGTATAAAAAGTAATGCTCCCTTGCAGAGTGACCCCGAATAAAGTACAAATATTTTAACCACAAAATCAGACACCCCTGTAAATAATAGTTATGCAAAGAAATGAAAATTCAAATAGGGTAAAACCCCACCGGATTCGACGCTTCTGGTACTAAATTTAACCACTGTTTCCCAAAGACTGCAAAAACCGTACGAACAAAATTCACGCTCGCTTTTATTTCAAAAATTCGGTATGGCAAAAAATTAATTTGTTTGAAATAAACATAAAAGCGCCAATTTTATTATTAGAGTTTTTCAGACACGCTTTGTGAACCAAACTGAAATTTTTATTAGAAATGAAATAATGAAAAAGTTACCTGAAGTTATTACAAAAAATGCCCTCCATTGGACAACCCACAATGTCATCACGCATAAATTCAATTTCACCCGTAAACAAAAGTCTTTTTATAACTTTAGGTTCATCACAACACTTTTGAAGAAACCATTGGCAAGGAATAATAAAAATCTAACTCAAAATAATCAAAATTTGAACAATTTGGCACTGTAAAACCTCCATAATAATTATTTGTGTACCAAAGCCAAAATTATTTTAAAGGCTGAAGCGACAGCCGACGCCAGAAAAAAGACTAGAGCAAAAGGGCACTTTTTGAGCGTGATACACACAAGATTTTTTAGACGACTTCATTAAATTTACAAAATTTTTAATTTTTATTTATGATTTATTGATATAATTATTATTTATAACAACTGAACAATTGTTATTATATATAAGTTATCTAAAATACCAGCGGCGTAGTTGATATACCCTGTGTTTGGGCACAACGCAATTAATTAAAAATAATCCTGTAAAAAATAATTGACTAGTTTTTCATAACACTAGTAAGCAAATTTTCCACTTTTGTCTGGAACAAAAACTGTGTAGGCTGATTCTTGTAGATTTTGACCTGTTAAACAAAAATCTGCTTTCAGTTTTTTTCCATCACCCACCAGTTTTTTGTGTTAGGTCAATAATTATCACACTTGGTTAAAAAACCATATTTAAAAAAAAATAACGAATTTAATTAAGAATTTCAAACACAATTCAAAACGCTTTCAGTAAGACAACTTGCAAAATAGATTTAAAAATAAAAACATAATTGTTTGTTTCTTTTTCTGTTTGTAATAATTTTAGCGGGACTATTTAAGATTTGTTGATAAAATCTTTCTCCATGCTCGTCCAAAATGGCACCTAAATTTTCAGGAAAAAAAAAATTTATATTATTTGTTTTGAAGACGAATCAAAATTTTCCAATCTTTTTCATTCGGAGGTGTAATTTTAGTAATTTTGATGCTAGGGCAATGAAATTTGGAGAGATTACTATTTTTGGCATGTTTATTGTATGCTTTGGATCCAAAATTTTTTGAGCAACAGGGACGGAGTTTACAAATTTTTGTTTTGAAGACGAACATCAAAAATTTTTAATATTTTCCATTCAGAGGTATAATTCTAATAGTTTTAACGCAAAAACAATGAAATTTGAAGCGATTATTAATTTTGAATTGTCTAGTATTTGTACAAAATCCCAATTTTTTTGAGCGACAGGGAGGGATTTTTATTTTTCAGGCAAACCAAAACTTTTAATATTTTACATTCGGACTTGTAATTTTGACAGTTTTGACGCTAAAGCAATCAAATTTGTAGCGATTACTATTTTTGACTAGCTGACTGTCTATTTTAAATCCCAATTTTTTTAATAGCAGAAACAGAGTTTAAAAATTTTTGTTTTAAAAACGAATTATCTTTTTTATTCGGACGTGTAATTTTGGTAGTTTTGATGCTTATTTATTGTATGTCCAAAATTTTTTGAGCAACAGGGACGGATTTTAGAAATTTGATTTCTTTATACTGATAAAAAAATTTCCAATATTTTTTATTCGGACCTGTGGTTTTGGTAGTTTTAACATTATAGCAATAAAAATTGGTCTGGTTACTATTTTTGATTTGTTTTTTGTTTGTCAACAATTTCTATTAAGAAGACGAGCGAAAATTTTACAATATTTTTTATAAAAATAATTGTGTGTAATTTTGGTAGGGCAATAAAATTTGTAAAAATTATTTTTTTAACTTACTTATTGTCTGTTCAAAATCCCAATTTTTTTAAGCGACAGGAATTAAATATTTCATTTTGAAGACGAATTTAAAATTTACAATTTTATTGTTGTGTTATAATTATTATTATTTATTTATATTTTTGTTTTGTTATTTTTATGTGTGAATGGAGAAAGTGGAGCTTCAGTGACATATTGCACTTGAGAGCACGGAAAACGGTCACTAAATTGCAAACAATTTCCTTAAAATTTTCTGTCTTTTCGTTTCCAAGAAACTTATCACACACTTCTTTAAATGCATTCGACGCTCGACTTTCATTGGCACTTGAAATATGCAAAAATATGCATACATTTATTACTCGATTAAAATAATAACAATAATCACAATGGAAGATTTCACATAAATAAAGGGCTAACAGCCAATTTATACTCACTTGTAAGTTAATTAAACATTATCTTTAGACTAAGCATTGTCATATTAACGTAACTGCAAAAATTATATTATTTGGTTTTAGGTAAAGGACTTGCAATATAATTTTTGCCGTCAGGTTAATATGACAATGCTTAGTATAAACGAAAATGTTTAATTATCTCAAAATATGATTTAACGTTTAGCCCGTTATTATGCCAAGTCTTCAATTTATTTTATTGTTGGATTACAACTACTTGATTAACTTAAATATTAATTAAAAATAGTAAATTGTATAACTAGTGCTGAAAGTTGGAGATTTCACACGAATGTGACAGTTGACCCACGAGCCGCAGGCGAGTGACTTAGTCACAGGAGCGTGAAATATCCAATCGGGACGTGTTATATACTATACTTTTCCAACGATCACGTCTGCTTGGTTGTCTCATACATCAAATACAATGATTTCTACTTTTTTTTGTCGAAAGATGAAAAGAACACGCGCCGAATAATTTCTCAAGAAAATGTGACAGTAGACTACTAGATTTTTTTGAATCGCCTGATTCGAATTTAATAAAACGTAGTAAATAAAGTCTTCTTTATTCTTACCTTCTGTTTCTAACTGACTCATAGCAATAGCCAAACGCAAATCCATTTCCTCTCTCGACTCATCGCTTGAAAAATCTTGAGCCCGCTGAGTAAGAGGAGAAATTAAATGTTCTGGAGGGAAGGCGTTGCTTGTTGATGCACTTTGCACTTGCACTTTGTTGCGGCAAACAGCACCTAATTAATGCATTGACTGGTTGTAATATAATCACTTATAATTAAAAGTTTATGTCATGCAACAAATTATTCATTGATTTCTCAAATTTGTACTGAAGAAGTGAACAGATATTTCGAAAGCGAAATGGCGTCCTGATTCTGAATCTGAATCTCTGACAGGTCCGGATTTAAAGATATTTTTAAAACTCTTACTGTAAAAATGTATTTTTCGAATTTACCGCTTTAATAGGTCCATTAGAGTACTCAATTTTAAGTCGTTTATAGGTATAGTTAGACAGTTGAAACTAATATCACTAGAGGATGAAAAGATGGTAGAGGGGGTAACAAAAACTGTTTATGGAAGGGCGCCATATTGGAAATAGCCAAATGCTGTGTTTTGGGCTTAGTGTAAATGGGGGTTGCCTACTAATAAGGGGGTGCATACAAGATAAGTAAATAAAACTGTTGTTTTATGAAAAGAAACATGTCTATAAATCATTAAATTCATTATTATTTTTTATCAACAATTGATAAACAGTTCAATATTTTGTTTAACTTAAATAAACTTAAAAAAATATTATACTAATTATGACACTGCCCGATAAATTCAAACTAATTTTATCTGCCCTTTTTGAAAGTTGATGTTTTGTGATCTAAACAAAGTACAAAACAATTGTTTTACCTTTTACCTTCGCATCACGTACAACCATAATATGTCAATTTGAAAAATATTTAAAAAATATAGAAAAGAGGTTGTTTTTGCAGGTTAATGTATTAAATTTATTGTAATAAATATTTAAACTACAGAATGTCCCCGGATTGAGTTCACAAAAAGAAAAAAAACGTTATTTTTCATTTTACAAAAAAATGACAAAGGAATAATATTTTTTGCTTAATTTAAAATAAATAAATAAATCTTTAATTAAAACTTTAATATTATGAAGCTGTGTTCTTAAAATCGAAAAAAACAAAAAATAACGAAAAACTTTTTTATTTTTAATTTTGCAAAAAATGTCAAAAGAATGAAATTTGTTCCTTAACTCAAACCAATTTCCACTATTTGATTGACCCATTACCTGTTTTAGCACATAGTTCAATTCTAACTCGTAATTCTTTAAGACTGTTTCGAATATTCTCAATTATTGTTAAGGATGAAATTGCATTTTTTTCCATTTTTTTTTTTACTTACACATTATTGGATAAATTTTTCTTCAATCTTTAACGCACTATTTGATATTGTAAATTTACAGCCTGCTATTATTTAAATACGATTACAAAATTTAATAAATAAAAATAATGAAAAAATTAATTTTAAGAGTAAAAACTTTTGAAATTTTAATTGCAGATTTATCTGTTTTGAAATAAGCAAAAAATGTTTTTCCTTTGTCATTTTTTTGTAAAATGGAAAATAAACTTTTTTTCCCTCTTGTGAACTCAATCCGGGGACATACTGTATATCAAGAAAAACGAAAATTTTAAAACAATTAAATAAAAGAAATTATTATGCAGATCATAAATCATAAATTATCCGACCGCCAACTTTGATGCAAACTTTTGCGCTCAGAAAAATTCGTTCTTTTTACATTACTTTTGAGTTAATTGGATTTAAGCAGTGTAAAGTATTTCGTTTTGAAAACAAAAAAGTTTAATACTTACAAAGTCATAAGCTACTTGATTTAAAAATTGGTAGCAAAACAAATGAATCGCAACAATTATGATGATACACAGGTCTTCTTAAATTACGAAAAAAAAATTATTTTTTTGTTTATTGTTTAATTTGTACATGCTGTAGACCAAAACTTTGCATAAAATTTGAACCGCTCTCAATAGAAAGAATAAAAGTGATATCAAATTGATTTAATTTATTATTACTGGTGTTTAAATAAATCAATTTTGGTTAATTTTTGTCTAAAACTTTCCCCAGACAATTTAAAATTAAACTGTCTATTGATGTAGTTGAGCCGTATTTTTAAAAACATGGAAATTGTTTAATCAGTACATTGAATCAAATTTGGTTGCATACATTTCAAGAAAGACTATTTTCAACATGGCGCCCTTGTTAAAACATCCCCACCACCACCTTTTCATCCTCTAGTAATATTAGTCTCAACTCTCTGGGTATAGTATATCCGGTGAGAGATTGGGAGATTTCGACAGTTGACATATAGGTTGGCAGCAAATTATGCTACAAAATACACTAAACACACTAAATTCCTACGAGAAATGGGTTGACAGGGTTGTCAGTAACTGAGGTTACTCGCGTATGGTACACTTTTTATTGCGTAGATTTAGTGACTTTTCTGTCATTCAAACTCTCACTGTACGAATTATATCTATTTATAAGAGAACTCAAAGTAGAAAATTTTGTTTTTAAAGAGTTGGCAGAACTAATTAGTCTGGCTGTTACCCGTTTTCTGTCAAGTTCTTGGTCAATTTTACTTTACGGATTTTACGATTCGTGTTTAATAAATTGCTGCGTGATTAAAAATGTATCAATATAATTGAATTGTCCTTTGCGGCCAACAATATATGTACCTAAATATAATAGATGTGTGAATGCAGGTTGTGAGGTTAGGTTACGTTAGGTGAAACTCAATAAATGTCAAATTTTAATTTGAATTTGAAAATCAAGTGGCAATAGTGGTTACAAAACCATTACCAATTGTGTAACACGAAAACTCTTAGAATAGGAAAATTTAAATTTTTTATTAAAAACAGGGTGCAAATTGGAAAAAATAGTATAAAAGACTTGTTTTATAATGACATTGATGCACTCGTCCCATACGTCGCCTACGGCTCGTTTTGTACACCGGGCACTCGTGCACCAAATTGGCCATTATAAAACACGTTCTTTAATATACTATTTTAACGACCTAGAAAACTTATCGCCAGAGTAAGCACTGTAAGTGATGTTTTTGAAAAATTGACCTCATGTTCCAAAAAAAAACACGCGATAGGCATTTGCATATAATAACCCAAGAATTATTACATTGATTTTTTTATTGTAAAGCATCATTCAAAAGATTGAGATCTTGTCTTCTTGGCGCGCTGACAAATGCATAGCTATACCTTATCGTTTAGAAGTTACAGAAAACAAAACATTGATGATTTTCAAATAAAATTTTCAAATTAGTACAAAAATCCATACCATTGCTTAAAAAAATCTTGTTTTAAAATTACTTTAATGCTAACGCAGCCAATAAGAATAATACATTTTTGAAAACTTGAAAATCGGGACTTCTTAGTTTGCTCAAGGACCAAAAAAAATAAGAGCGTGGAAATTCTGGTTCAGAGTTTTTTGAAATATTTTTTTTTTAATTTCTCGATATTCTTTTTCATGTAATTTCTAAATGACAAGATATAATAATTTGTTTAACACCACAGAAAGCAGAAATCTCAACCTTTACAATGACAAATCAGTTTTTCTCAAATATCAAGTGATGTATTATAGAGTTGATTTTGCAAGTTGTTAATCTAAACTTCAAAAATTCAAATAGAAAAAACAAATATCTCCTGACCTGATGAAGCAAAACTGTCTTTGGATGTAGAATCAGGAGGCAATTCTACTTTAAAAATGACTTTCTAATACTTCAGTACAAATTTCGTCCATAATTTGTTGACTAGTGTTATAAAATAACTTTTTTTTGTTTTAATTAAATTTTTATACCTTCCGTTTCTACCTGACTGATATCAATAGCCAGACGCAACTCTGTTTCTTCTCTCAACTCATCGGGATTTGTAGACGAAGCTTCAGGCTGGTAAACATGTTCTGAAAAACATCTCATGTATAAAAAGTACTCCTATATAAAATCTTACAAAAATAAATAAAAAACAAATTTTTGAATGGAATTTTTTACAATGTAGCAACAATGAATTTGTCAAAAAGTTATTTTTTGATTTTTTTTAAATTCTAAAATGTTACAGCACAGATTAAAGAACTAATTAAGAAGCGATAATATTGAGCTCTAGTACAAGGTGTTTATAAATATTTCTAGCATCAAGAGTGGCTATGAGATCTTAAAGAAATTTGCCGCTCATTATAAATGTGGGTTTAGATTCTTCAACTGACATTTGTAACCTCAATCATAGAGCAAAGTAAGTTTTGAGAAGAAAACTGTTCTAGTTGTAGTTTGAAACCTAAAAATCAAAAATTTGAACACAAAATCGTAACTGCAACGTGGTTGACGTAAGTGTCATTATAAATAATTTTCAAGATAGTTATATTGAGTATGAAAACAAAGCGGCAAAGTAGTGCACGACAGGAATTCCAGAGCCACCCTTGATGCCAGAAATACAAGGTGTTTATAAATGTTTCTAGCATCAAGCGTGGCTTTGGAATTTCTGTCGTACACTATTTTGACGCTTTATTTTCATGGTGAATATAACTATCTTGAAAATTATTTATAATGTTACTTACTTCAATGACGTTTTAGTCACGGTTTTGTGCCCAAGTTTTCGATTTTCGGGTTTTAAACCACAACTCGAACAGTTTATTTCTCAAAACTTACTTTGCTTCATGTTTGAGGTTAACTGCAAATGTCAGTTGACAAATCGAAACCCACATTTGTAATGAGCGGCACATTTCTTTGACATTTCATAGCCACCCTTGATGCTAGAAACATTTATAAACACGTTGTATTTTTAAACACCTTGTATTAGAGCTCATTATTATCGCTCGCATTATTATTATTAAAAAGTTAAGTTGGCACCCAAGGTTACTAAAATTAACAGGTTTGCTACAAAGTTTTGAGCCAATAGGAGCAGGCCTCTTGAACTGGCGCGAATACGTCATCGGAGAGCTCTTTTAAATTCCAATTGAATTTTTTTATTGCTATTATTAGTTAAGACAGCAATATTTAACACTCTGATGCTTCTACAAGAACTTTGTTAAACAAGATTGGCGATCAACAATGTTTTTACACCCCAAACCAATTGACAGAACTTTCTTGTGACGTCATTTATGGTCACACGTCCCTAGTAACCAAAAGAGGGTGGAGTTTCAGCCTTAGTAACGAGCAAACCTGCTTAATTTAGGAACCTTGGTTGGCACCAGCCACCAGCGATTGACCTTGAAGCAATTGTGACATGCGTAGAAGCTAATCGTCCTACGCAAGTTTGCCAAAACTTGTTAAATCCTTATTTTAATCTCTCTTTCTGGACTACCCTTTGATTAATTCTTAACTAACGTGAAATGTTGATACACTAAACTTTGGCAACGTGTTAAACTCAAAAATCGTTATTCAATTTTCCTCTAATTTTCTCCCTAAAGAATTGAAAACCGAGTTTACACGTAAGCATTTTAGAATTTACCCAGGAGAGTGGACTTTATATAATAAATTAGTTCCTTTAATTAGAAAGTTGAAGAAAACCAGGCTCTAATTAAATTTTTATACCTTCCAATTCAACCTGACTGATAGCAATGGCCAGAAGCAACTCTGTTTCTTCTGTCAACTCATCGAGATCTGTAGAGGAAGCTTCAGACTGGTGATCAGAATTTTCTGAAAAGCATTTCATGGTATAAAAACGGAATGAAACGTCCGTCAGCGTTTTTTCACAAAATATATTGTATTTTTTGAGCTGCCTATTCTTATTTACCTGCTGTAGGACCAAACAAATCCATCCGTCGGCCTGTTTTCCGTAATCCCTGTCATAACATAAAGTTTAATTTTTCGGACAACAGAGTGTTTATTACTGACCGTAATGAAAGGTTGTCTGAATGAAGAGTCAAAGTGGCCAATTTTGCCGAGGACAACTATACCTGTCACCACTTTCTCAGTTGCTTTTACTGGTTGTAGTGTTATCAGTCACTATCATTATTAATAACTAGTATTTCCTCAGTAGGATTGAGTTATCAGTGGTACTTAAATCAAAATTATAGATAAAGTCTGTCCAACGAATAAATACGTCTGCGCTATAAAAATTAGTACCAACAACCGTCAAATATAAAATATACCAGAGCTCATTACTATCGGTCCACTTATTAAAAAGTTAAGTTGGCAACAGCTCTTAGCGATTTTTATCGGTAACAGTTGGCAGTAAAAGAGTTTGACCTTGACGCAACTGGCATGCGTAGAAGCTAATCGTCTTGCACAAAATTGCCAAAACTTGTTTAATCTCTGTTAAAATAATTCTTTTGCAACACATTTTTAATTTGTTAATTTGTAGTCGAGTTGCAATTTCTTAAAATGTATCGCCTTAATGATATGAAATAATATAAAAATGTCAAAATCTTATATAACCAACTTTTAATTGTTAATAAAAAAATCATTATTCTAGTCAAATAATTAGTTCGGATAATAAAAGAAAAACTGTATGGAATATTGTAATTGAAGGTGACCCCCAACAAACTGCTTATCAATTTAATGATTATTTATTAAATATTTCGTCCGAATTGTTAAAAAATAAATGTTCTTATAAATTTAATAATAGAATTACTTTTAAATCTGGGAATATCGAGTAAAAAAATCGATGTTGAACTCAATTTCAACAAGAGCACAATTACATCGATCTCCAATACATCGATTTTGAAAAATAGTAAATAAAAAGCTTAATATAGCATAGTTTATTGTGAAAAACAAAAATAAATAAAAACCTTAAGTAATAAACAAAATAATAAGTAAATAAATTATAAAAAAAATTACAAATTCGAGATTAATAAGAATAAACAAAATTCTAAAATATAACTCCTTTAAAATAAATTTCAGTCTTCTTTATAAACATCCCCAAAATCAAGAGGGTAAAATAAAATACATACATCGAAACCGCAATTATCGATTTTTAATGATACATCGAAAATAAAAATATATATGTAAATCGATTTTTTACGCTTAATAAATGCTGAATTTACGAAACCAACCCTCATTACAGGGTTGTACTCATTTTCTTTCCTTGAAAGGGTACTTCTAACTACCAACACAATGCTACTTGACTCACCCCTTCCGGAACACCCTTATTTAGTCAGGTCCGGGCTTAGCTCGACTGGGAAGTCACGGAATTCTCGCAACAAAACATATTGCCACCTGCCTTATCGGCCTTAATCATTTATTAGTGAAATAACTTACCGGGGGAGCTCCGCCCCCTGCCCCATCGCTGGATAGCGGCTCGGATTACTGGCATTGACCCCTTTTTCTGCAACTGAAGGACACCCATGTTCTCACTCCGACCCTGGTGACATCTTGACCTCTTTTTCTTTCTTCGAGTACGGCAAAGTCAACCATTACCGTACCCACCCGCGTACTGGAAATTAACCATCCAGCACGCTACCTGGAAGTCAGCCATCCAGGCCTTCTGGAAGTAAACCATCCAGGCCCTCTGGAAGTCAGCCATCCAGCTCTCTGGAAGTAAGCCATCCAGCCCGACATGTAGCCCCTCGCCTTCTGGAAATCTACCATCCAGAACACTTCCTGGAAATCAGCCATCCAGGCCGCCTGGAAGTCAACCATCCAGACACCACATGTCCCTCACTCAGCGCATTCTGGAAATCTACCATCCAGAACACTTCCTGGAAATCAGCCATCCAGGCATCCTGGAAATCAGCCATCCAGGCCCCGCACCGCGCACAACACTCAATTTCCACCTTCCTCTCCTACGGTCAATTCTTCACTGCCTTAAGCCACACATTCTGACGTCATTCACCCCAACCCGGGGTGCGCACAAGTTACTGAGCCAATCCAAGGGCTCTTAATTACAACATTAATGACTCCCAGTTACGTCATCACCATTATTACAAATACCACATTTTTATCGTCTTACATATATATTAAAAATCGATGTTTTTCTGGCAAAACCGATATTAATAAAAAATCGATATAAAAGTCCAAAATTTATGTAAATCTGGGAACATCGAGTAAAAAAATCGATGTTGAACTCAATTACATTACAGGAGCACAATTACATCGATCTCCAATACATCGATTTTGAAAAATAGTAAATAAAAAACGTAATATAGCATAGTTTATTGTGAAAAACAAAAATAAATAAAAACCTTGAGTAATAAACAAAATAATAAGTAAATAAATTATAAAAAAAATTACAAATTCGAGATTAATAAGAATAAACAAAATTCAAAAATATAACTCCCTTAAAATAAATTCCAGTCTACGTTGCCAACCAACTAAACGAAATAGTACCAAAATCAAGAGTATAAAATAAAATACATACCTCAAAACCGCAATCATCGATTTTTAATGATACATTGAAAATAAAAATATGTATATGTATTAAAAATCGTTGTAAAAGTCCCAGATTTAATAACTTTTAATTGCAAGTCGATGTTTGTCGAACCAGTGTCAAAAGTCGAAATTTTGAATATATACTCAACACACTAAAAAATTTTGTAAGTAGTTAAATTAAATTTTATGCTCTAGAACTCTGCAGTATTTTAACATATACCATATGAGCAAAAAAACTTTAGATAAAGGGTGGCTGTCTACAAACTTTTGTTTTGGAAACGTATGTCGGCTTTTGTTGTCATACCCAATCATATGTGCTTGAATCTTTGATGTCTTCGGCTCTTTGAACTTCTTGTTCTGCCAGAACCATTGCTACGATGCACGCTCCCGATTTCTTCAAATAACTGCACACCAATCCATACCATAATAAAATAATCACCATCCAAAGATGCCATGCCGAGAACTGTCAAATTTTGACGGCTTAGTTTAGACAATCAACGACAAATTCATTTGTTTTTCATGGCCTCCTCTTATCTAAAATTTTGTTGCTCATACGGTATAATTTATAATTCTTTAATGTATGGAATATTTCCCGAGCAATTGTAACTGGCAGTTATTCAGTTAATCGCTTAATAATTTTTTTTACAGCCTGTACTCTTTTTAGCCCAACTCAACATGGATACTTAAAAGGGAAATCAATAAACATTGCAGTTTTTGATTTCACTAATAATATTCTGTCTGCTTTTGAAAATAAAGAATGTGCTCTAGGGTTATTTATTGATCTTTCTAAAGCTTATTTGTTTGACAAACTTTACAAATATGGCGTTAGAGGACAAGCGATATGTTGGCTCAGGTCTTATTTAATTGAGTATGAGAAAACCATATGTTTCAGTTACTGATAAAAAAAAACTACTTTTCAGATTTAAAAAATATTACTGTAGGAATCCCTCAAGGAAGTGTTATTGGCCCGTTGCTTTTTGTTATTTATATCAATGATTTAAATAATGCTTTGTCTAATCTTAGTAATTCTTTTATTATAAATTATGCGGACGACACAAACTTATTAATAACTGGAATAGATATAAATAGTATATTATAATACAAGTTTATAAGCAAGCCTTTAAAACACGCACGCCGAGTTTAAGAGCTTTTAACGTCATAAGTGTTTTAAAGGTTTATGAACGAGTGTTATACGCTATTTTTTATTATACCTATCCATTTACAATCCTTTATGAGCATTGAAAAAATGTGAATTTAAATAATAAAATTGTTAAGCACATTTTTTCACGTTTGTAAAAATCCGTTCAGCAAATGAGTGAAGATATTAAAAGACTAGCAGAACATGCAGAACTGCGATTAATTCTGAATCTACCCGACGCTGAGAAATATACTGGTCATGCTAACCAGCTTAAAGCGGCGGATTTTGAAATTTCAAACAATAGTAATTGTAATTTTCATGTTTATTTATATTATTAATAAACATTGGTCCTGACATTTCTCTATTTCTTGTTACCTAGACAACTTTAAAGCTTTAGTGTTTTAAAGACCCCTTTTTGCATCAAAGGTGGCTCTGGAATTCCTATCATACACTACTTTGCCGCCTTGTTTTCATAGTTAATATAACTATCTTGAAATTTTTTATAATGTTACTTACGTCAATGACGTTTCAGTTACGATTTTGTGTCCAAGTTTTTCATTTTCAGGTTTTAAACCACAACTAACACAGTTTATTTCTCAAAACTTGCTTTACTTTATGTTTGAGGTTAACTGCAAATGTCAGTTGAAAAATTGAAACTCACATTTGTAATGAGCGGCAAATTTCTATATAATTTCATAGCCACCCTTGATGCTAGAAACATTTATAAACACCTTGTATAAACGGAAATATGTAGTTTCATATGACGTTAATTTGCGCACGAATTTCAAATTCCGAAGAAAGAATGCGCCAAAATGACTTGTGAAACGCGTGTTTATACTATTTTTTCTACGACGATCTATTTTTTCCGTTCTGTCTTAATAAAGTGAGGTTAGGAATATAATTAGTAAGGTCAAGTGCCATTTCAACATGAGTCATCGGACAATAATATCGTCCTTAAATTTGATTCTGTGGCACTAAAATTACTAAAATTACGAATTTTAGAGAAAGAAATCGGAAATTTTTACTTCCTCTTAATACATGAAAATTCCTAAAATTTGTTTTGCTTGACTGACACTTTTGAAATATAAGACACTTAATAAGCAAGTTAGTAATCTTTCCAAATTTGATAGTTGTGGCGTTAAAATTACCAAAATTACGAATTTTAGTAAAAACAATCGGAAATTTTTGGTTCGTCTTATAAATAAAATATTTCTAAAATTAGTTTTACCTCACTGACAGTTTTGAAATTTAAGACAGTTAATAAGCCAGTTTCAAGTTAGTAACCTCCCAAAATTTTATGGCTGTGGCGTTAAAATTACAATAGGTACAGCCCTGAACATATTTTTTCAAAAGTTTCGATTAATTTTCAAAATAAAAAAATCCAAAATTTGTCTCTTTCGAACTAAAATTTTGCAATTAAGCACAGTTACTAATCAAGTCTAAATTAGTGAAAACTCCAAATTTGTTTGACGCAGCATTAAAATTAGCAGAGTTACAAGCTTCAATAATTTTTTTGGTCATTTTTTCAGATTAAAAATTCCAAAATTGGGCTAGTTTGACTTAAATTTTTGCATTTTTGAGACAGTTAATAAACTTCAAACTAGAAACATCTTTAAATTTGATTCTGTGGCACTAAAATTACCAAAATTACGAATTTCAGTGAAGAAAATCGAAAATTTTTGATTCGTCTTCATAAATAAAAAATTCCAAAATTTGTCTTGTTGGACCTACAATTTTGCAATTTGAGACAGTTAATAAATAACTCCAAACTAGTAACCTCTCCAAATTTGATTGCTGTGACGTTAAAATTACGAGAGTTAAGGCCGTTAACATGTTTTTTCAAAAGTATTCGAGTCATTTTCAAAATGAAAAAAAATCCAAAATTTGTCTCTTCTGAACTAAAATTTTGCAATTTAGCACAGTTAATAAGCAAGTCAAAATTAGCATATTCCCAAATTTGATTATTGTGGCGTTGAAATTATGACAATTACGAATTTTAGTGAAGAAAATCAAAAATTTTTGCTTAGTCTTATATATGAAAATTTCTAAAATTTGTTTTACTTGACTTACATTTCTGCAATTTAAGACAGTTAATAAGCAACTCTAAATTAGTAACTTCACAAAATTTGATTGCTGTGGCGTTAAAATTACCAAAATTACGAATTTTAGTAAAACAATCGGAAATTTTTCGTTCGCCTTAAAAATAAAAATTTCTAAAATTAATTTTTCATAGTGAATGTAACTATCTTGAAAATTATTCATAATGTCACTTAAGTCAACGACGTTTCAGTTATAGTTTTACGTCCAAAATTTTGATTTTCAGGTTTCAAACCACACTTTGCTCCGATTCTGAACTACAAATGTCAGTTGAAAAATCTAAACCCATATTTATAATGAGCGGCAAATTTCTTTGACATTTCATAGCCACCCTTGATGCTAGAAACATTTATAAACACCTTGTATAATAAAAAGTTATTAAAGACTGTCTTACCTTAGCCTGCAATGTAACAAATTGGTTTAATAATAATCACCTAATTATGAATAATGAAAAAACTGATTGCATTCTGTTTAAAACTAAGCTCTCTAACATTGAGGTTCTTAATAAAATTACTATTAATAATCTTTTGTTAAAAATGTCGAAAGATACAAAGTTTCTGGGTATCAAAATAGATGAAAATTTAGATTGGATTTCACATATTGCAGAATTAAAATGTAAATTAAATAAAATCTTGTATTCGCTGCGTGTTATTAAGTTTCATGTGAATATTGATATTCTAAAAGTAGTTTATTCTAAAATTAACGAAGATAAAAAAATTTAAAGTACAAAGCACTGTAATATTTTTTCGTCTAATCTGCAAATATTTTAATTTTCATCGTCAAGCGACAAACGCCTGTAACTTTTTTTATGTGATTTTTAAAATATCAAATTTGGAAAGTCGTTATTCGTTGGCGTTTTTGGACCACTAATTACGCCAAAAGTGTCCCAAAATAAACAATTACTCAATGGCAGTATAACTTTTCACTGGACCTAGAAATGACTTATTTAAAATGCCTTCACAAATGATTTTAATATTAGATTTGTCATTTATCTTTTTGTTATTTAAAAATCTTCAGACAATGACAAAAGTAGAGTTCAAATCATTTGTGAAAGCGTTTAGGCACAGTAAAAAATTATTAAAAAGCTGTGTTTTTTTGCCTGGAATTGAAGACAATTTAACAAATGTGACAGTTCTTGTTTGACATTATAGAGAATTACAGAATGACCAATCACAAAGCCGCATTTTAAATTTAGCGCTTACAATAGTAATTATCAAAAATACAATTTATTCCCAAACACCAAATTTCGTCAAAAAATGCTGACACGCGTTTCGATAGCAAACTAAAAACTAACAAATAAAATTTTGTTTCGATTTATTGTGTTTCATATGCTAAGCACTTTGGTTTTATTTTTTTGTGTGATTAGAATGTTTTTTTTTAGAATTTGTTATAAACATTTTCAGAATAGTACTGTATGTTACAAAATGCATTGTCTTATGTGAATTCTTAATATCCCTAACTTTTTTCGACCAGTTTATATTAAAACACCAAGTTTCATAAGGCAAATTTCAAGGCATAAATCGAAGTGTATAAGAAATGAGTGTCATAATGAACGATTTTTTTTAAACTATTTTTTCTAATTTGCTGTTGTAACAAAGCTATTTCCATCATTTCCGCATTCGTTTTGAATGCGTTAATGAACCATTTCGACACCGAATGGTATAATATCTTTGTTTCCATAGCAACGTAGAAATGTTTAAAATACAAATTAATTTACCACGGAGCAATTTTAGACATCATCAGAACTTGAACGAGATAATTTAGATACCTGTAGTGGATACATGTCAATTTTTATCAATAGATGGCTCCACAACTAAATGTCAAGTTTATTAATAATCACATAACAAAATGATGATAAACATAAAGTTATAATAAAATATCTGCCAAATCACAGAATCGCATTTTAAATTTGGCGCCTAGAAAAATTCTCTGCGCCTTCTGGTGGGTTAATTAGCATTTTTAAATGTAGATTCGTGCTATCTTTTCACTATCACAACGACAAACTGGACACGTCATTGATCGACGTGCCAATAATTCCTGAACACAATCCTCGCAAATGCAATGATGACCACACGGTATAAAGGCACTTTGGGCGTTATTTGTGCAGCAAATTACACACAGATTTGGTTCCATTGTACTTGGTGACTGGGGTTCATTTGGAATCCTGTATTCATCGTAGTGTCTAATGGTATCGGTTAGTTCTTCCAGAAGTTCCGCAACGTTTCGTTCTTCGGTTTCTTGTTGTTTTTTTTGAGCAATTACTAAAAAAAATATAAAAACGTGTAATAAAAAGCGATACACAAGGGTTCTGGGGGGAAAAATGGTTATGTTTTTACAGCTTTCGCAAAAAGCGTAGATTTTATGTTACGAGGGTGAAATTTATTTGAACGAGTATGAGTTAAACCTGTAAGAGTCCAGGTATTAATTTGAAAATAACTTAGATATTTCCTCCTTTAGACCAGTGTCGAAGCCTTCAAAAAAAGTAAAAAGTGCAAAAAAATCGTAGTAGAATGAAACCTATTGGAAAATGTTTAGAATATTACAAAAATGAAAGAAAAAATAAATTACGGTCGATTCGAGGTCGGGAAGTGGGAGAGGGTTGGTTTTTAAGGGTTAAAATCGGTTTATCTCGATTTCCGGCAAAACTACAAGTCTTATGAAAAAAAGTTAAATAGCAAAGTTGTAGGTAAAAAAGATCTACAACTTTTGTATTTACACTTTTTTCTCATAACCTCAAAATTCACGTGAAAAACTCAAAAAACCACGTTTTTGGTTTTTTATTTTTATCTTTTACAAAAAATTTATTTTTTTTATGAAATTTGGTGAGAACTTACCTTTGTACATACCAAATACACAAGAATTTTCTTAACATATTTTTTCCAAAAGTTCATAGTTTATTCCCAAAATGAAAAAATCCAAAATTTGACATTTTTGATCTGTAATAGCATTTTTTTTCGCAGTTAATTGTATATTAATTACTGTACGTCTAAATTAGTAATCTCCTCAATTTTCATGTTTGTTAAAAATACAGCCCTTAATACATATATAATTTAAACAGTTAACGGTTTAATAAAAAAAAAAAATTTGCCAAAATTAGTACGTTTTGCTGTAGAATTTTGAAATTTAGCAGACTTAGTAATTAAGTTCAAAGTAGTAATTTTGCCAAATTTGATTGCTTTGGCATTAAAATTGTTAAGAGATGCAGCTCTTATTAGACGATTCTTTCAGATTTCGGTTCCATCAAAAAATTAAATTTTCAAAAATTTTGCTGTATAATTTTGAAATTTGGCATATTTAGTAATTAAATCTGAAATAATAGCCTTGCTAAATTTCATTGTTTTGTCATTAAAATAGACCCATACATTTTTTTCAAAAGTTTTTGGTTCTTTTTCAAAATAAAAAATTCCAAAATTTGACTTTCTTGGTTTATATTTTTGCAATTTAGCACAGTTAATAAATAAGTCTAAATTAGTAACTTCCTCAAATTTCTTCCTCAGTTTTTGGTCCATTCAAAAAAATTATAAAAAATTTTCAAATTCAGTATCTTTTGCTGCATAACTTTAAAGTTTCGTACGGTTAGTAACTAAGTCCAAATTAGTAACTTTGCCAAATTTGATTGCTTTGGCATTAAAATTGTTAGAGTTACAAGCATTAACATATTTTTTCAAAAATTTCTAGTTCCATCATCAATTTAAAAAATTTCGAAATGTGTTTCTTTTGATCGATAATTTTGTAATTTAGCACAATTAATAAATAAGTCTGGATTACAAACCTCCTGAAATTTCATTGCTAGAATCGGAAAACGACGAAGGAATACCATCAAAGAGACAGAAATTATTGAACTAAAAAATATTCCGAAGAACATTTATATAGTATGAGATTTTTTTTATGAGAAAAATATAATAAAACTGCAATAAATCAGCTTTTTTACTGAAAAAAAAATTATAACATTCTCATTTTTTAGATAAAATTCCCTTTAAATCCTATCTTGAATATTTTTAACAACCATTTTCCCATGTTTTATCTTAATGTTTGATGAATTGAAAATTTTTTTGTTTATCAATGTAACATAGAATCATACCCTAAATGAGTAATTACAGTGTTAATATTAATAAATAGCTCAAAATTGTACATAATGATAGAAAAATAATTTTTCGATTCGAGTTTTTTTCGTTTTTTAAATTTTTTGAAAATATTTTCCATAGTGATGTATATTTTTTATTACACTATCAGAAAGTAGAGATTTCAACGAATAAAAATCCCACAAACTTTTTTAAAAGAGCTGATATTTTGACGCGTAAATTTTCGATTGAAAATTAGGGTGCTTTTTCGGTATTAAATAAAAATAATGAGAAAAAATGAATTTTTCAAATCCAAAAACGTGGTTTTTTGAGTTTTTCATGTGAATTTTGAGGTTTTGAGAAAAAAGTATAAATACAAAAGTTGTAGATCTTTTTATTGCCTACAACTTTACTATTTAACTTTTTTCTATAAGCCTTGTAGTTTTGCTGGAAATCGAGATAAACCGATTTGAACCCTTAAAAACCCACCCTCTCCCACTTCCCGACCTCGAATTGACCGTAATTTATTTTTCCTTTCATTTTTGTAATATTCTCAACATTTTCCAATAGGTTTCATTCTACTACGATTTTTTTTGGTTTCAAAAATTATCGACCTTGGTCTATTGCTTTTGGATTTTTGACAGAAAAACAAATTTTGTGTGAACGGCTGTTGGAAAGTTATTTCTAAAATGAAATGGCCTCCTGCTTCCAAATCTGAAGTCGAAATGTTCATACATTTTTCTCAAAAATCTTGCCAAACATTAACTCTCTCAATGATGAATGCGGGAACTCAAAAAATCTTATTTTAGAAATATCTCTGAGTCATGACCTGAAGGAGCAAAAGCACCTTCGGATTTCGAATCAGGAAATGGAACTTGCACTGCTTCAGTACAAATTTCATCTAAAAATTTATTGACATGTGTTATTAAATTTTCGAGCAGCGAGTCAACGCAGAAGCTGTTAAGACAACAAAACTTTTCTTTATGTTTTAATTAAATTTTTATACCTTCCGCTTCTACCTGACTGATAGCAATAGCCAGACGCAACTCTGTTTCTTCTCTCAACTCATTGGGATCTGTGGACGAAGCTTCAGGCTGCTGAACAGAATGTTCTGAAAAAGATCTTAAGTATAAAAAGTTATTTGTACTCCTATATAGGGTCGGGCAACACTTGTGTCCACCCCCAAAATCGTCTTTAAATTTAAAGATAAATCTTTAAGTTTGCTCAAGGCTCTAGAAGCTGACGCAAAAATTTGTTTTTAATGTAATTTTTAGTTAAATGTGAGGGTTTGTGAAATCAACTCCTAATTTTTTTTTTCAATATAAATGTGTTAAAAATATCTCAGTTGTCATTTTAGATTCAATGCAAATTGTCTTCAAAATTTGATAAAAAAAATGCTGTTTTATCAAGTTAGTTTCCAATTTCATTACGTCAAAATTGGGAACTACGTTTACACCCATCTGTCAACATCTTGTGTCACAAATGCCATCTATGCTTTGGCTCGCTTTAAAAAGTAACAAAAGTCTTACTTGGTGAAATTGTCGCTTTGTCGATGTTAATTAACGATTTCTGGTGTCCATAAGTGCAACATGCCCGAATTAATCAAAATTCACCTTCATAAGTGTGAATGAAGTGACTTGTGAAATTTTGGTGTAAACGTAGTTTGCCACTGCGCTGTCATAATTTTGAAAACCAACTTGATAAAACAGCGTTTTTTTCGCAAATTTTAAACACAATTTGCATTAGATTTAAAATAAAAACTCAGATATTTGTATCACAGTTATGTTGAAAAAAAAAGAATTCGCGAATATTTCCGCAAAAACTCAAAAATGGCTAAAAATTATACTTCTTAGGCGTCGCAACGCCAACAAAACCGTGATAAAAACAAATGTTTGCGTCAGCTTCTAGAGCTTTGTCAACTATGAGCGTATGGAAAATTTCAAAATTTTATCTTTAAAATTAAAGGCGATTTTAGGAGTGGACACAAGTGTTGCCGGACCCTGTATAAAATCTTACAACCGAACTTTTTGAATATGAATTTGTCAAAAAGTCTTGCGAGAACAAGTTGATTTGAAACTTTTTTTTATTCTAAAATGATGTTATAAGAAAGATCAAACTATTACTTTAGACTTACTCTAAATAATAGAACATAGGGAACAGATTTATTAATATTATCTTATGTACAGGGTGCTATTATGGTCAGTTCAAAATATGTGAACAGTTGAATGGAAAAACCGCGAAAAGAACATCAAAAAATATCGATTTTATTGGACTTGGCATGCATTTTTCAAACTCCAATATCTCGTTTTCTTTTCAAAAAACAAAAAACCATCATTAAGTAGGATAAAACGCATCCATCATAAAAAAATTAGTACTGATCTGAATTTAGGACATCCGAAAATAAAAAAAATAAATCTTTATTAATTATTTTTTTTATAATACGATAACGTAAACAATTATAAATTTTCAGACATTTTCTACTACTTTTAACTTCTTTATTTCTCTAGACAGCAGAATTATTCAAAACATTGTTTTTGAAAACAAAAATTTTTGAAATCTTCAAATTTAATACTGAAAATAATTTTTGTATACAGGTGGCCCAGAACTTGTGACCCAAAGAAAAAAGACTTTTGAAGGCAACAATTCTTTTAAGCTGAAAAAATAATCGAGTTAAGACGAGATAAGACGAATAAATAGTGGCCAATCCCGAAACTAATTTGAAATTTACCATCTGCATTGCTGTCGGCACCTCTATTGCTCTATGGGTCTTGAGTTCTGAGACACCCTTAAAATAAATTTAGGACTTTATAGACCAGGGTCGATAATTTTTGAAACCAAAAAAAATCGTAGTAGAATGAAACCTATTGGAAAATGTTGAGAATATTACAAAAATGAAAGGAAAAATAAATTACGATCGATTCGAGATCGGGAATTGGGAGAGGGTGGGTTTTTAAGGGTTAAAATCGGTTTATCTCGATTTCCAGCAAAACTACAAGGCTTATAGAAAAAAGTTAAATAGCAAAGTTGTAGGTAATAAAAAGATCTACAACTTTTGTATTTACACTTTTTTCTCATAACCTCAAAATTCACATGAAAAACTCAAAAATCCACGTTTTTGGTTTTTTATTATTATTTATCTTTTACAAAAAATTTATTTTTTTTATGAAATTTGGTGAGAACTTACCTCTGTATATACCAAATACACAAGAATTTTTTGGATTTGAAAAATTTATTTTTTCTCCTTATTTTTATTTAATACCGAAAAAGCACTCTAATTTTCAATCGAAAATTCACGCGTCAAAATATCAGCTTTTTTAAAAAAGTTGGTGGACTTTTTATTCGTTGAAATCTCTACTTTCTGATAGTGTAATAAAAAATATACGTCACTATGGAAAATATTTTAAAAAAATTTAAAAAACAAAAAAAACTGGAATCGAAAAATTATTTTTCTATCATTATGTACAATTTTGAGCTATTTATTAATATTAACACTGTAATTACTCATTTAGGGTATGATTCTATGTTACATTGATAAACAAAAAAATTTTCAATTCATCAAACATTAAGATTGCAAAATAAAACATGGGAAAATGGTTGTTAAAAATATTCAAGATAGGATTTAAAGGGAATTTTATCTAAAAAATGAGAATGTTATAATTTTTTTTATCAGTAAAAAAGCTGATTTATTACAGTTTTATTATATTTTTCTCATAAAAAAAATCTCATACTATAATAAATGTTCTTCGGAATATTTTTTAGTTCAATAATTTCTGTCTCTTTGATGGTATTCCTTCGTCGTGTTCCGATTCTAGCAATGCAATTTCGGGAGGTTTTTAATCTAGACTTATTTATTAATTGTGCCAAATTACAAAATTATCGATCAAAAGAAACACATTTCGAAATTTTTTAAATTGATGATAGAACTAGAAATTTTTGAAAAAATATGTTAATACTTGTAACTCTGACAATTTTAATGCCAAAGCAATCAAATTTGGCAAAGTTACTAATTTGGACTTAGTTATTAACCATACGAAACTTTAAAGTTATGCAGCAAAAGATACTAAATTTGAAATTTTTTATAATTTTTTTGAATGGACCAAAAACTGAGGAAGAAATTTGAGGAAGTTATTAATTTAGACTTATTTATTAACTGTGCTAAATTGCAAAAATATAAACCAAGAAAGTAAAATTTTGGAATTTTTTATTTTGAAAAAGAACCAAAAACTTTTGGAAAAAATATATGGGTCTATTTTAATGACAAAACAATGAAATTTAACAAGGCTATTATTTCAGATTTAATTACTAAATATGCCAAATTTCAAAATTATACAGCAAAATTTTTGAAAATTTAATTTTTTGATGGAACCGAAATCTGAAAGAATTGTCTAATAAGGGCTGCATCTCTAACAATTTTAATGCCAAAGCAATCAAATTTGGCAAAATTACTACTTTGAACTTAATTACTAAGTCTGCTAAATTTCAAAATTCTACAGCAAAACGTACTAATTTTGGCAAATTTAATTTTTTTTTATTAAACCGTTAACTGTTTAAATTATATATATATTAAGGGCTGTATTTTTAACAAACATGAAAATTGAGGAGATTACTAATTTAGACGTACAGTAATTAATATACAATTAACTGCGAAAAAGAATGCTGTTACAGATCAAAAATGTCAAATTTTGGATTTTTTTAATTTTGGGAATAAACTATAAACTTTTGGAAAAAATATGTCAAAACTGCAACTCTGTTAATTTAAATGCCAAAGCAATCAAATTGTAGATGTTTTATCAAATATACACATTATTAACTTAGTTGTTTGTTAATTATAGTAGTATCTTTTGATTGAAAATTTTTTTGTTAATCAATGTAACTTAGAATCATACGCTAAATGAGTAATTACAGTGTTAATATTAATAAATAGCTCAAAATTGTACATAATGATAAAAAAATAATTTTTCGATTCGAGTTTTTTCGTTTTTTAAATTTTTTGAAAATATTTTCCATAGTGACGTATATTTTTTATTACACTATCAGAAAGTAGAGATTTCAACGAATTAAAAGCCCACCAACTTTTTTAAAAAAGCTGATATTTTGACGCGTGAATTTTCGATTGAAAATTAGGGCGCTTTTTCGGTATTAAATAAAAATAAGGAGAAAAAATAAATTTTTCAAATCCAAAAAATTCTTGTGTATTTGGCATGTACAAAGGTAAGTTCTCACCAAATTTCATAAAAAGATTAAATTTTTTGTAAAAGATAAAAATAAAAAACCAAAAACGGCGTGGTTTTTTGAGTTTTTCATGCGAATTTTGAGGTTATGAGAAAAAAGTATAATTACAAAAGTTGTAGATATTTTTATTACCTACAACTTTGCTATTTAACTTTTTTTCATAAGACTTGTAGTTTTGCCGGAAATCGAGATAAACCGATTTTAACCCTTAAAAACCAACCCTCTCCCACTTCCCGACCTCGAATCGACCGTAATTTATTTTTCCTTTCATTTTTGTAATATTTTCAACATTTTCCAATAGGTTTCATTCTATTACGATTTTTTTGCACTTTTTACCTTTTTTGAAGGCTTCGACACTGGTGGTCTATTAATATCGACTTTTTATTAATATCGATTTTGTCAAAAAAACTTCGATTTTTAATACATATATTTTATTTTCGATTGTAAGTCGATTTCTTTACACTTAAATGCTGAATTTGCAAAAACAACCCTCATTACAGGGTCGTACTCTTTTTTTTCTTGAAAGGGGTACTTCTAACTACCAACACAATGCTACTTGACTCACCCCTTTCCGGAACACCCTTATTTAGTCAGGTCCGGGCTTAGCTCAACTGGGAAGTCACGGAATTCTCGCAACAAAACACATTGCCACCTGCTTTATCGGCCTTAATCATTTATAATGGATTAACTTACCGGGGGAGTTTCGCCCCCTGCCCCATCGCTGGATAGCGGCTCGGATTACTGGCACTGACCCCATTCTCTGCAACGGCAGGACACCCATGTCCTTACTCCGACCCTGGAGAGTTACTCCAACGGCTGGTCGGCACCCTCGTCTTGGCAGCATCTCGGCATCTTCTTCTTTCTTCGAGTACGGCAAAGTCAACCATTACCGTACCCACCCGCGTACTGGAAATTAACCATCCAGCACGCTACCTGGAAGTCAGCCATCCAGGCCTTCTGGAAGTAAACCATCCAGGCCCTCTGGAAGTCAGCCATCCAGCTCTCTGGAAGTAAGCCATCCAGCCCGACATGTAGCTCCTCGCCTTCTGGAAATCTACCATCCAGAACACTTCCTGGAAATCAGCCATCCAGGCCGCCTGGAAGTCAACCATCCAGACACCACATGTCCCTCACTCAGCGCATTCTGGAAATCTCTCATCCAGAACACTTCCTGGAAATCAGCCATCCAGGCATCACACCCCACACACACACACACACACACCTCCCCCCTTTTCGTCCCGATCTTCTTATATCGAGAGATTACCAAGCGAGCCCCGACCACGTCGCACCACGGGAGGCCTGTCACTGTCCCTTTTCCTTCAGGCGACCCTTCAGGCTCTTTTCTCTCTCCCTCTTACCCATCGTAAATAAAACATCTGTTTATGGTTAAGAGATTTATTGACTAACCCAGAATATTTAATTGTGGTCGTATTACATTCGGCCAACCTGACATACAATCTCGTCCCGAGATTATTATTCGGTACTACAGGTACCCTCTACTGAACATGCCTTACACTTCTACCAATTACTTCTACATGCCATGTACTTAACCCAAGCACATTAACCACCGTGTAATATACTACTTTTGCATTAGCCGGACGCTTTTCAACCTTGAGTGACCATTTTCACCTTTGTTACTCTGAGCTCATCGTAATCAGTACAATTTCAACGAATACAGATAAAGGATGACAACAAAAAAAAAACAAAAACAAAAAAAAATTTCTTAGCGTTACTCATAATTGTTAAACCTAATCTAATCGAACGACACTTATCCTATCCTCCTATTTGAATTAATTATTTTAAGTTTAATTTCAAGTTTGCGCACTCCTTCACTTTTATTTGCGGAACAGGCCATGTTTACCCGCACCCACTTTATTTCACTCCGATTCGTCTTCGGAACTATCCGACACACCCCCTGGGTGGGTGAATGGCCTCATTCGTTCCGCTGCCACCACATTGTTGTATTTTGCTCTGGCGCTTCGCACAGAACCCGGAAGATCTTGAACCCGGTATCGGTCGTTGGGTAGAACAGCTGTTACCACTAATGGCCCCATAAACTTGTCAGCTAGCTTACGGCTGGATCCATCACTGGGGCACTGTGTCACTATAAGCACTTGGTCGTTGACCTGATATTTTCGGGGTGCTTTCCTCCTCTTATCGAACTGTCGCTTCTGTCGCACCTGTTCTCGAATGATTTGCCTGTTCGCTTCTTCTCTTAATGCAATGAGATCTCTTTGTATCCGTCCGATCTGTGGCACTATTTTGTGCAGGCCACTAGACGTTGGTTTGTACCCCATTAATAATTCGCTCGGCGCCTTCTTCGTCGTTTTGTTAACCGTATTATTGATGGCGTATTGCACTGATTGAACCGCACTGTCCCATAGGTCCTCACCTTTGCTGCACGTACTTAGTGCACTCAGAATTGATCGATTTAATCGCTCCACCTGCCCGTTTCCTCTTGGCGTTCCAGCCGCAACTTCAACGTGGTGCACCTGATTTTTCGCACAAAATTGTCGGAACTTTCGTGCTGTAAAACAAGCACCTTTATCCGTAATCACGCGCGTGGCGGTACCATAGACACTGAAAAGCTCCTCAAGGAATCGTAGCACAGGTTTCGTTCTCGTGGATTTCACCGCTTTCATCCAGGTGAATTTGGTGAATCCATCGACGACTACCAACAAATTGGTGTTACGGCGTTTTGTTCTTTTGAATGGGCCGAGATGATCAACATGAATGGTGTGAAACGGTAATGGTTCTTTTTGGATGGGGTGCAAAAATCCTTCGCGCCGCCCCGATGGCATTTTCTTGAATAAGCAGGGGATGCAATTAGCTATGTATTTATCCACATATTTGCCCATTCCAGGAAACCAAAACTGCTCACTGATTTTGAGAATCGTCTTTTCCGCACCGAAGTGTCCACTCTCGTCGTGGGTTTGTTGCACGATCTGGCGTCGCAGTCCCCGCGGCGCCACCCACTGTGCTCCTTGCTCGGTAATACGGTACAGTCGTCCGTTCCGCAACGCGTACTCTTCCCGCAATTTTCGTTCGTATTCATTTGTTGCGGGTCGATTGAGGACTTCAATAATGTCTTGTATTTTGCGGTCGGCCATTTGCGCTGATAGAACCCAGTCTGCAATATCCAGGTGCAGTACTCTAGGTGGGGGTTGATCGTCTACTGGGTTGCGGCTCAACGCATCCGCATGCTGCATTCTGGTTCCTGGGCGATATTCGACTTTGAAGTTGTACTCCTGCAACTGTAACCACCATCGCCCAATCCTTGGCACAAGGTCACGTTTGGTTCCAGCTGTTTTTAGTGCGTTGCAATCGGTGACAACCGTGAAGGGAACTCCGAGCAGGTACACCCGAAACTTCGCCACACTTTCGACTACTGCTAAACATTCCAGTTCGTAACTATGCCATTTGCGCTCAGTGGGTGTCGTTTGTCTGCTGTAATACGACACCGGGTGTAACTTCCCATCTCGTTTCTGCAGTAGGATACCTGCGATTCCATCTTGGCACGCGTCTGTGTGCACTTCCGTTTCACTGGATGGGTCGTACAACACCAGTACGGGTCGTTGAACCAGCATCTGTTTAAGGGTCGTGAAGGCGTTTTCAGCCGCCTCGCTCCAGGTCCATACCTGATCCTTTTTGGTCAACGTCGTCAACGGTTTAGCGATTAGGGCGTAGTTTTTCACGAATTGTCGAAAGTATCCCGTCAATCCTATGAATTGTCGCACTTGCCGCGGATTTGTCGGTGTGGCAAATTCTTCCACTGCTTTTGTTTTTCGCGCACCAGGTTTCACTGTACCACTTTCGATTTCGTACCCCAAATACTCGACCGACGTTGCTAGGAACGTGCACTTGCCTAAATTAAGAGTCAACCCTTCTTCTCGCAAGAGTTGGAGTATTTTCTGTAATTTCTGCAAGCCATCTTCGACATCATGCGAGGGGATTAGGACGTCATCGAGGTACACCATTGCTAGATCCTTGTGTTTGTCTAGCACCGTGTTCATAAGTCGCATGAACACCGACGGTCCATTTGCCACTCCAAATGGCATCCTGTTCCACCAAAATTGTGCGTCTGGCGTGACGAAAGCCGTGTAGGGTTTCGAATCTTCGGCGACAGGTATTTGATGATAGCCGGACAAAAGGTCTAGTGAAGTGTAGTACTGATACCCGCTTAGTCGGTTCAGTTGATCGTCGATCCTTGGCAACGGATATCGATCCTTGACGGTCAGGCTGTTTAATTTGCGGTAGTCAATACACATTCTGTCCTTCCCGTCTTTCTTTTTTACTAATAGTATCGGCGAAGCGTACGGAGACTGGCACTCTTCGATGATGTTTTGTTCGACGAGTTCCTTCACCATCTTCCGCACTTTTTCCTTCTCTACTTCTGCCATACGATAAGGGCGATAGGTAAAAGGTTCCTCTTTATTAAGCTCGATGTGCAGTTGTACCGATTTCGCTTGTCCAATTTCTGACAGATTTTGAGCAAAACAATCGCGATATTCACTTAAGAGTCGCACTAGTTCACGTCGTTCTTGCTCATTAATTGGTCCAGTCACTATTTCGTGTTCTGGTAAATCTGCTAGGACAGTTTCCTTTACACGACTGACACGTTGCGGTTCACACACACCCTCACTGTTGTCCGGAAAGCACGGCACGCCCCGCGCAAGAATGTTTTTCTTGGATATTGCAAGGTCACGTCCCGCCAAGTTAATTACAGGAACATAACACTTTCCTGGCGACGCCGTCGGCGTAACAATTGTTCGTGGGACAAGATGTTCCTGCCCTTCTTTGGATCGTACGCTGGCTTCAATTAAAAGTTCGCCGGTGTACGGTTCCAGCGGATTAACAAGGATATTGGCAAAGTGATTCGGCGGTACGATTGTGTTATTCACTGGGTACAGCGCGACTTTCAGCACCGGATTCACTTCTGCAGCGCTTAATCTCTGGAAGAAATTCACCGCTTTGTTGTCCTTGACCGTGATGACCGATGGACACTCTGTAAATGGATGACCTATCAAGAGATCCGTATGTTGAGCCCAGTCTGGCACAACTTGAGCATTTACGTCTCTCTGAATTTCGTCCACCTGGAGTCTGATGACAACTTCCCCTAAGCCAAACACGATTTTACCGCCAAATCCCTCCAAAGGTAAAGAGGAGTTATTATTGCACTGTAAGTTCAACTTTTTCGCGACCGAATCCTTAATGGTTACGCACCGACTCCCGAAATCGATGTAACCCCGAAGAGTTACACCGTTCACTCTAATGTCTTTGTGATATTTACTATCTGCGCTTTCAGTGGTACCTAGTCACATCACCTTACGTTTAGGAACGGTGTTGTTTTTAGGACAATATCTTTGGCTGTGTCCCTCCTGATTACAATTGTAACAGACCCCCGAGAACCCAGGAGTTGGCTTTCCTTTAACATTCGCCTGATAACCGTCGGAATTTCTCTTAGGATTAGGTGTGTAACCTCCCGTCTTGAAGCGTTTCCCTTTGTGGTGTCCGCGGAATCGGTGGCGGGATGCTGTTTGATCGTGGGGTCGTTTCCTACGTTCCCCCGTGAGGGATGAATTGGCATCGCAGCGTTTCAGGTAATCAACCAGCGCCATTGGGTCCTCGTATCGTCCTGATTCAGCACCCGTGCTCACCACCGAATCTTGTAGGCCATCAATTATACAAGAAATCGCCTTTTTCTTGAATATTCCGCAGTGGTTGATTAATGCCAACTTTTCGTAAAAATAACGTAGGTATGTCTCTCCCGGTCGTTTCACTCTTTCGAGCATTCGTCGCAAACGGGATGCATACCCCTCATCAGACGGGAATGCCTGGAGTAGTAACGTCTTCCACTCCGCCCAAGAGTATTGGGTTGACTCCAAACTTTGGTACCAGGTGGATGCCAAGCCTTTTAATTTGGTTAGAGCGTTGTGGACAACTACTTCATCGGTCCATTTGTAAACAACGGCCATTTCGTCCACCTTGCCTATCCATTTACTCATATTGGCACCAGGTACTTCGGGGTCGAATGATGTTAGCAGTTCGGCGTTCATCATCCTCGTGGGTGGGAGAGTTCGTAGTTTTTGGACGAACTCCTGCAGTGCGCCGGACATGTCTGAACTGGTTGACGTGGCGGGTTCAGCCTGATTGATTTGCACTGGAGCAACTTCCTCTTCCGAAGAAGAGCTGCTTGAAGATAGTACTCTCGTACGGCGCCTAAGCATCTTGACCAAAAACTAATTTTTCGACACGACAACTTTCGACACGGCGACTTTGCGATTTGAGGACCGAAATCCAACTGACGCAACGTCAAGGTTTTCAACCCCTGTACCCCTCATTACGTCTTCCACTCCCCTGTCACCGTCGTCAATTTTGTGTCATGGCGTTAATTACTTTTCCCAAAACCAAGTTTTCAAGACCACTTGACTTTACGCATTTCACCACTCGTTTTTAACTTATCGTCTACCCCACAGGAAATGACTGACATTAATTACCAATAACTCTGGTAAGATATGGTCGCTAAGATTGGTTTTTACACTCTTTCTCACCCTCAAGTGGTGCACTAAGTGCCCCCTTACGTGAGAACGTCTGGCGGTTCCGATTAGATGCGCATGCATTCTAGGTCTACTTTCATGCATATTAACGGCATTTTTATCATGGCATATAAAACTCATGTCAAGTTGGACGCGAATTATAATCAGTCAATTAGCACTTTGTTGGTTCTCGATAGTACCCGTCAGGTGTCGAAAGACACGCAAATTCACATCCCACTTCTGAATTGTAAGTCGATTTCTTTACACTTAAATGCTGAATTTGCAAAAACAACCCTCATTACAGGGTCGTACTCTTTTTTTTCTTGAAAGGGGTACTTCTAACTACCAACACAATGCTACTTGACTCACCCCTTTCCGGAACACCCTTATTTAGTCAGGTCCGGGCTTAGCTCAACTGGGAAGTCACGGAATTCTCGCAACAAAACACATTGCCACCTGCTTTATCGGCCTTAATCATTTATAATGGATTAACTTACCGGGGGAGTTTCGCCCCCTGCCCCATCGCTGGATAGCGGCTCGGATTACTGGCACTGACCCCATTCTCTGCAACGGCAGGACACCCATGTCCTTACTCCGACCCTGGAGAGTTACTCCAACGGCTGGTCGGCACCCTCGTCTTGGCAGCATCTCGGCATCTTCTTCTTTCTTCGAGTACGGCAAAGTCAACCATTACCGTACCCACCCGCGTACTGGAAATTAACCATCCAGCACGCTACCTGGAAGTCAGCCATCCAGGCCTTCTGGAAGTAAACCATCCAGGCCCTCTGGAAGTCAGCCATCCAGCTCTCTGGAAGTAAGCCATCCAGCCCGACATGTAGCTCCTCGCCTTCTGGAAATCTACCATCCAGAACACTTCCTGGAAATCAGCCATCCAGGCCGCCTGGAAGTCAACCATCCAGACACCACATGTCCCTCACTCAGCGCATTCTGGAAATCTCTCATCCAGAACACTTCCTGGAAATCAGCCATCCAGGCATCACACCCCACACACACACACACACACACCTCCCCCCTTTTCGTCCCGATCTTCTTATATCGAGAGATTACCAAGCGAGCCCCGACCACGTCGCACCACGGGAGGCCTGTCACTGTCCCTTTTCCTTCAGGCGACCCTTCAGGCTCTTTTCTCTCTCCCTCTTACCCATCGTAAATAAAACATCTGTTTATGGTTAAGAGATTTATT
Source organism: Gnatocerus cornutus (assembly GCA_029298725.1). Taxonomy (NCBI): domain Eukaryota; kingdom Metazoa; phylum Arthropoda; class Insecta; order Coleoptera; family Tenebrionidae; genus Gnatocerus; species Gnatocerus cornutus. Next base: position 1,778,494 of record CM055514.1, on the reverse strand, counting down.
GACTAACCCAGAATATTTAATTGTGGTCGTATTACACGATGTATCATTAAATATCGATAATTGCGGTTTCGATGTATGTATTTTATTTTACACTCTTGATTTTGGTGATGTTTATAAAGAAAACTGGAATTTAATTTAAGGGAGTTATATTTTAGAATTTTGTTTTTATTAATCTCGAAATTGTTATTTTTTTTATAATTTATTTACTTATTATTTTGTTTATTACTAGGTTTTTATTTATTTTTGTTATTTTCGTATTTGTTTATTATTTTGTTGCTTTATTAAGAATTTTATTTATTTTTGTTTTTCACAATAAACTATGCTATATTGAGTTTTTTATTTACTATTTTTCAAAATCGATGTTTTCTCCGATGTAATTGTGCTCTTGTTGAAATTGAGTTCAACATTGATTTTTTTTACTCGATGTTCCCAGATTTAAATTAAAACTGTCTCCATAAATCAGGTACAGTCAACAGCAAAAGAAATGAAAAAAATAGCCTAGTCTAAAAACATATTTTTTAGGTTTCTTCTGTTAGTATACATTGTACTAACAGTTTATGACTTTACGTTTTCCTTCTTACCTTGTGCTTCTAACTGACTCATAGCAATAGCCAATCGCAAATCCATTTCCTCTCTCAACTCATCGCTTGAGAAATTTTGGGCCCGCTCAGCAAGAGAAGAAATTAAATGTTCTGGAGGAAAGGCGTTGGTTGGTGGACTTGTGTAATGAATCTCTTCTAAAGCTACGTCGTTGCTTGATGAACTTTGAGACTTATGGCAAATAGCACCAGTGATACGAGTTGTAATTCTACAGAGTCGCTCAAAACAATTACGTAAACAGCGAGCTATGCGCTGCCACCACTTTCTCAGTTGCATTGACTGGTTGTAATGTAATCAATCACTATAATTAAATTTTATTAAAATCACTCGTTTTGCTTCTATGTCACTTAGTTAACACGTACAATATTATGACAAATTGTCGTTATCAAAACTACTCAAATCTAGATTACAGATACATAGTATTATGTTATCGATCAATATTGTTGATTGAGACAATAGGTATAATAATTACTTGGTAAAATAAATCCCCAACAACTGACTGAAAATAAGCGGATTTCTCTAAGAATTTTGATGATTTCGTGCAGATTTCTGCTGTTTTCTTGCAATTCAGCCGTTGAATCTTGATAAAATTGATGGTTTTGTAGATTTCGAGCTCTTCTTTGCGAATTCAAGCCGAAAACGTCGAGAATCAGCGAGAAATCGTCGTTTAGCATCGAAATAAGCGGATTTCTCTAAGAATTTTGATGATTTCGTGCAGATTTCTGCTGTTTTCTTGCAATTCAGCCGTTGAATCTTGATAAAATTGATGGTTTTGTAGATTTAGAGCTCTTCTTTGCGAATTCAAGCCAGAAAACGGCGAAAATCAGCGAGAAATCGTCGTTTTGCATCGGAATAAGCGGATTTCTCCAAGAATTTTGATGATTTCGTGCATATTTCAGCTGTTTTCTTGCAATTAAGCCGTTGAAACTTGATAAAAATTGATGGTTTTGTAGATTTCGAGTCTTTCTTTGCGAATCCAAGCCAAAAAACAATGAAAATCAGCTAGAAATCGTCGTTTTGCATCGAAATATGCGGATTTCTCTAAGAATTTTGATGATTCTGGGCATATTTCTGCAGTTTTCTTGCAATTCAGCCGTTGAAGCTTGATAAAAATTGGTCGTTTTGTAGATTTCGAGCTCTTCTTTGCGAATTCAAGCCAGAAAACGGCGAAAATCAGCGAGAAATCGTCGTTTTGCATCGAAATAAGCGGATTTCTCTAAGAATTTTGATGATTCTGGGCATATTTCTGCAGTTTTCTTGCAATTCAGCCGTTGAAGCTTGATAAAAATTGGTCGTTTTGTAGATTTCGAGCTCTTCTTTGCGAATTCAAGCCAGAAAACGGCGAAAATCAGCGAGAAATCGTCGTTTTGCATCGAAATAAGCGGATTTCTCTAAGAATTTTGATGATTCTGGGCATATTTCTGCAGTTTTCTTGCAATTCAGCCATTGAAGCTTGATAAAAATTGGTCGTTTTGTAGATTTCGAGCTCTTCTTTGCGAATTCAAGCCAGAAAACGGCGAAAATCAGCGAGAAATCGTCGTTTTGCATCGAAATAAGCGGATTTCTCCAAGAATTTTGATGATTTCGTGCATATTTCAGCTGTTTTCTTGCAATTTAGCCGTTGAAACTTGATAAAAATTGATGGGTTTGTAGATTTCGAGTCTTTCTTTGCGAATCCAAGCCAGAAAACAATGAAAATCAGCGAGAAATCGTCGTTTTGTATCGAAATAAGCGGATTTCTCCAAGAAATTTGATGATTTCGTGCATATTTTGATGTCGTTGAAGTTAGCTTGGGATTGGCTTTTTGGTTGCGCCGTAACATAGGCAACACAACGTGCACTCGGCTATTTTTACAGTAGACCAGACAAATACTGAAATTTCATGGGAATTTTCATGTTTTCGCGTACTTTTCTTACAAATTTATGGCAATTTGACTTTGGAATAATAACCTCCCATTGTGACAATCAATACTTTGGTGTAAAATATACAGAAAAGGGTTAATCAAAGTGGGTTGTGCTGCCGCCATTTTCATCACCGTTATCGTAAAAATCCAGCATCTACCCCGGTCGCAGTGATCCCAAAAAATAGAGAAAAATGCACTGATAAAGCTCCCATATCAAGTTTGTCTCCACCAGCCGTCAGAGGGTTGTAATCTCGCCCCATTTTAATTCACCCTGAAAAATGTGAAAAGTCGAAAATGTACCCCAACGGCATTAGACCCAAAAAATAGGGAAAAATTCACTGATAAAGCTCCCATATCAAGTTTGTCTCCACCAGCCGTCAGAGAGTTGTAATCTCGCCCCATTTTAATTCACCCTGAAAAATGTGAAAAATCGAAAATGTACCCCAATGGCATTAGTCTCAAAAAATAGAGAAAAATTTATTGATAAATCTCCCATATCAAGTTTCCCTCCACCAGCCGTCAGAGGGTTGTAATCTCGCCCCATCTTAATTCACCCTCTCAAAATGTGAAAATTTGAAAATGTACCCCAATGGCATTAAACCCAAAAAATAGAGAAAAATTCACTGATCAATCTCCCATATCAAGTTTGTCTCCACCAGCCGTCAGAGGGTTGTAATCGCGCCCCATCTTAATTCACCCTGTCAAAATGTTAAAATTTGAAAATGTACCCTAATGGCATTCGACCCAAAAAATAGAGAAAAATTTATCGAATAGTCTCCTATATCATATTTGTTTCCATCAGCCGTTAGGGGGTTGTCAGGCTTATTAAATAAATTAATTTTTTTTTGGCAACCCATAATACACTATGTGTGTATTGTATAGTGCTTATTTAGATTTTCGGAATTTTGAATTTAACGGCACATCGTTATTTTCTATTAATTAAATTTAGAATTTTTAAATTATCTCACAAGTAGATAAAGTTAGGCATCTAAGCATATTTTTTTTTAATTCAGAATCAGTAAAATGTGTACATATTCTGTTTTTTTCTCGGAGGAGGCCGTTTCAGTCATCTTAGCTCTGTGTTTTTTAAAATAAATAGAAAACGTAAAAAACACAAAATTTAGAAAATACAGTAAAACTCATTACAACATTAGCATAAAATTATGGCTTATCACTTATCACTAATTTGTTTTGCGATGCATGAAACTCATACCTGGCGTAATTTTGTATTTAATTTTTGAAATATATTTTTTGAAAATAAAAACTGAACAGAAATTGGAAATTGTAGCTCACATTTACACAAAATTATAAAGTTTAAACTTATTTTGCGATCCTCGAACTGGATTCACCTAAAATAAATTTAGTTCATCTCAGTTTTAAACCCCTCATTTGTGATTTTTTTTTTAAAGTTTTCAACCAAATATGTAATTTTTCTGATAAATTGGTGTTACTCTATCCTGAAGAAAAAACAATTTGCCGGTAAATTCAAACTTAAAAAAAATGACACTGCAACTTATTACAAAGAAAGGTGTATTCTGGGTTGCCAGAAAAACACTCTCTCTTTTGTTTTAAAGGTAAAATAATTAAACATTACAATCTGATAGTTTTTGGAAGCAAATGTGATTAATGGAATTAATTAGGATTTTTTTTTCTATTTTTTGACATTAATTTCCATTGGGGTACATTTTCGATTTTTTACATTTTTAGAGGGTGAATTAAAATGGGGCGAGATTACAACCCTCTGACGGCTGGTGGGGACAAACTTGATATGGGAGATTTATCAGTGAATTTTTCTCTATTTTTTGAGACTAATTGGGGTACATTTTCGAATTTTTACATTTTCAGAGGGTGAATTTAAACGGGGCGAGATTACAACCCTCTGACGGCTGGTGGAGACAAACTTGATATGGGAGCTTTATCAGTGAATTTTTCTCTATTTTTTGAGACTAATGCCATTTGGGTACATTTTCGATTTTTTACATTTTTACGGGGTGAATTACAACGGGGCGAGATTACAACCCTCTGACGGCTAGTGGAGGCAAAGTTGATATGGGAGATTTATCAGTGAATTTTTCTCTATTTTTTGAGACTAATGCCATTGGGGTACATTTTCGATTTTTCACATTTTTCAGGGTGAATTAAAATGGGGCGAGATTACAACCCTCTTACGGCTAGTGGAGGCAAAGTTGATATGGGAGATTTATCAGTGAATTTTTCTCTATTTTTTGAGACTAATGCCATTGGGGTACATTTTCGATTTTTCACATTTTTCAGGGTGAATTAAAATGGGGCGAGATTACAACCCTCTGACGGCTGGTGGAGACAAACTTGATATGGGAGATTTATCAGTGAATTTTCCTCTATTTTTTGGGTCTAATGCCGTTGGGGTACATTTTCGACTTTTCACATCTTTAGAAGGTGAATTAAAATGGGGCGAGATTACAACCCTCTGACGGCTGGTGAGGACAAACTTGATATGGGAGCTTTATCAGTGAATTTTTCTCTATTTTTTGGGTCTAATGCCGTTGGGGTACATTTTCGACTTTTCACATTTTTCAGGGTGAATTAAAATGGGGCGAGATTACAACCCTCTGACGGCTGGTGGAGACAAACTTGATATGGGAGCTTTATCAGTGCATTTTTCTCTATTTTTTGGGATCACTGCGACCGGGGTAGATGCTGGATTTTTACGATAACGGTGATGAAAATGGCGGCAGCACAACCCCCTTTGATTAACCCTTTTCTGTATATTTTACACCAAAGTATTGATTGTCACAATGGGAGGTTATTATTCCAAAGTCAAATTGCCATAAATTTGTAAGAAAAGTACGCGAAAACATGAAAATACCCACGAAATTCCAGTATTTGTCTGGTCTACTGTAAAAAAAAGCCGAATGCACGTTGTGTTGCCTATGTTACGGCGCAACCAAAAAGCCAATCCCAAGCTAACTTCAACGACATCATATTTTGGCCGGTTTCTTGCAATTCAGCCGTAATTTTATTATTATTATTAAATGTTTGCTTAATATGACATTGCTGAATCACGAAACGTACGTCTTGCCTTCAAATATTTAAGTCATGTTTTCATTAATTTTATATAATTTCAATTGGAACAAATTTGTACTGGAGAAGTGAAAACGCATTTTCAAAGTGGGATGGCCAAATGTGAAGACCGTTTTGCTCCGATAGGTACGGATTCAGAGATTTTCTTAAAAAATTAATAGCTTTTTGACAGTTGTTGCATAATATTGATCCATGGTCTTCCATTCTAAGCAGTAAAATCATTTGTAAACGCGAGATTTATCGAAAAACTACAATTTTGTGGATATTTAAATTCAAAGAATCAAGAGAAAATAATTCTACTTTAAATAACACTACTCCAGTACAAATTTGTTGACTGGAGTTTTCGTTTTATAATTTTGAAATACTTTTCTCTCAGATTCTTTTCTTGATTCATCTTTACATTCTTTTGTAAATTCAGTTCTAAATTATCTCAATTATCTTCTTGGTTCTCCTCCAGTTTTTTGTTTCTCTTCCAGATTATTTTTTCGATTATTCCAAAGACCATCTGCAGAAAATCTGTGAACAATTTAGACGGAGTCTGAAGTAAGAATCTAAAGACCAACCAGCGAATAACCAAAATAGAAAGAATTCGAACATTCCAAAATGATTTGGAAATAGTGTTGCATATATTTCTCCATATTTTTTATTATTGTTTGTTTGCTCTTTAGATTTCTCAAATTCTGGGACTTTTATATGATTTTTTTTACGAGTCTCTTATTTACATTTCTTAGAATCTTTAAATTCTAATTTTAAAGTTTAAAGTTTTTTCTATTTGGAATTTCTTCCTTTAATGAAAAAGCATTATTAATTAGAAAAGGCTTTTTTGTTTCTTTACTTATACAACAAAATATCAGCAGAAAAAATATGTCCGCCTACTTTACAAAAGAAAACATTTAAAAATTTTACGCCGTTAAAACAAAAGATTCGTAAATATCAGACATAAGTAAAATACATTTCTACATAAAGTTTTTATGTTATTGTTTAGAATTATTGTATCTGATGTTCATATTGTCTAATAGAGTAAATATTAACTTTGGCACATCGTGACTAATAACATTAATGTTAGCACTGAGATCAGATGGTAGGTAAATCACAATTCGTTAAATAAAATATAAATAAAGAAAAAGTATGAATAAACAAAACGACTTGATCAAGTCAATTTGACTCTAAATATACAAAGAAACATAGCAACAATTAATAGTTTTGGGATGCAACAAGTTTTTACAAATGTTTCGTTGCAACACACATTTTAACTTTTCGAAATTTTTTTGAGTTTCCAACAAAACATCACAGAAAAGTTACAATGCGAACAAAATATCCCCAGAAAAATCATCAAACAGAAATTCGTATTGACTGATTTGAACTGTTTAAACGGAATGACAAGATGGCCGACAAAATGGCCGACACAACTTACGTTAATCAAATTTGGTCATCTACGTGTACAGGTAGAATGTTACTCAGCGCCTTATTTCCCGCCAGTTCTCTATAAGACGCCGCAATAACTTCCTTAATGTGTTTGAAAACTTCTAAATCAAAAACCGATCTCCCTGTATTGACCAAATCGAACGGTTCTTCGACACATAAATATTTCCATTGGTGAGGATCGTTTTTAGGGCTCTTCGCCTGCTTACATACTTCAACTGGTAACCCCGAACCAGTTCGTACTGAAATGGCGTAATGTTGATAGTTAAAATAGGAGTAATAGTGGAAAAAACCGATTAATAAATCACCAAGACATCGCGGATTCTCCGAACGAAACTCTTTCAATCCTCGAATCTCCCCTTGGACGTCCATACTGCGGCTTTCTTGCGATGGCGTGAACTCTTCAGGGTAGAGGGTGTGCAAGCAGGGCAGAACTGGCGGAAATACCCCACCTGCCAAACAAGAGAAATTTTGTTAGCAGTCGTGCGAAAAAAAATTCTCGGGCGAAAAAGTTTCATTGCACGCACTTGTTACACAAAATATTGCTTATACGTCTTTTTTTTCTGTAGATTTTGAAAGAGATAAGTTAGATACCTGTGATGGATGTATGTCAATTTTGATTAATAGATGGCGCCTGTCCTTTCATAAGGAAATCAGAGGAAGTTTTACGAAATTACAAAGAAATGAGGGGAAGTTGGACGAAGTAACAAGGAAATGAGGGGAATTTAAAGGAAATCACAAAAAATTAGGAGAGTTTGGACGAAATCACAAAGAAATGAGAAGAGGTGACACGAAATCGTAAGGAAATCAATAAAAAAAGGAAATAAGGGGATGTTCGACGAAATAACAAGAAAATGAGGGGAATTTAGACGAAATCACCAAAAAATAAGAGAATTTGGACGAAATCACAATGAGATCAGGGGAACTTTTACGAAATCACAAGAAAATAAGGGAAAGTTGGACGAAATCACAAGGCAATCAGGGGAATTTAGACGAAATCACAAGGAAGTAAGGAGAGGTGAGACAAATTCATAAGGAAATCAGGGAAAGTTTTACGAAATCACAAAGAAATGAGGGGAAATTGGACGAAGTAACAAGGAAATGAGGGGAATTTAGAGGAATTCACAAAAAAATTAGGAGAGTTTGAACGAAATCACAATGATGAGGGGAAGTTTTACAAAATCACAGGGAAATCAGGGGAATTTAGCCGAAATCATAAGGAAAAAAAGGAGAGGTGAGATGAAATTATAAACAAATCAGGGGCAGTTTTACGAAATCACAGGGAAATCAGGGGAATTTAGAGGAAATCACAAAAAAATAAGGAGAGGTGAGATGAATTCATAAGGAAATCAGGGAAAGTTTTACGAAATCACAAAGAAATGAGGGGAAGTTGAACGAAGTAACAAGGAAATGAGGGGAATTTAAAGGAAATCACAAAAAATTAGGAGAGTTTGGACGAAATCACAATGAGATCAGGGGAACTTTTACGAAATCACAAGAAAATAAGGGAAAGTTGTACGAAGTAACAAGGAAATGAGGGAAATTTAAAGGAAATCACAAAAAAATTAAGAGAGTTTGGACGAAATCACAGGGAAATGAGGAGAGGTGAGACGAATTCATAAGCAAATCAGAGGAAGTTTTACGAAATCACAAAGAAATAAGGGGAAGTTGGACGAAGTAACAAGGAAATGAGGGGAATTTAGAGGAATTCACAAAAAAATTAAGAGAGTTTGAACGAAATCACAATCATGAGAGGAAGTTTTACAAAATCACAGGGAAATCAGAGGAATTTAGCCGAAATCATAAGGAAAAAAAGGAGAGGTGAGATGAAATTATAAACAAATCAGGGGCAGTTTTACGAAATCACAGGGAAATCAGGGGAATTTAAAGGAAATCACAAAAAAATAAGGAGAGGTGAGATGAATTCATAAGGAAATCAGGGAAAGTTTTACGAAATCACAAAGAAATGAGGGGAAGTTGAACGAAGTAACAAGGAAATGAGGGGAATTTAAAGGAAATCACAAAAAATTAGGAGAGTTTGGACGAAATCACAATGAGATCAGGGGAACTTTTACGAAATCACAAGAAAATAAGGGAAAGTTGTACGAAGTAACAAGGAAATGAGGGGAATTTAAAGGAAATCACAAAAAAAATTAAGAGAGTTTGGACGAAATCACAGGGAAATGAGGAGAGGTGAGACGAATTCATAAGAAAATCAGAGGAAGTTTTACGAAATCACAAAGAAATAAGGGGAAGTTGGACGAAGTAACAAGGAAATGAGGGGAATTTAGAGGAATTCACAAAAAAATTAAGAGAGTTTGAACGAAATCACAATCATGAGAGGAAGTTTTACAAAATCACAGGGAAATAAGGGGAAGTTGGGCGAAATCACAAGGAAATCAAAGAAATTTTTACGAAATCACAAGGATAATTAGGGGAATTTAGACGGAATCATAAGGAAAAAAAGGAGAGGTGAGATGAAATAATAAAGAAATTAGGGGAAGTTTTACAAAATCAAAATAAGGGTAAGTTGAACGAAATAACAAGGAAATCAGGGGAATTTAGACGAAATCACAAAGAAAAAAGGGAAGGTGGATGAAGTAACAAGGAAATGAGGGGAATTTAGAGGAAATCACAAAAAAATATTAAGAGAGTTTGGACGAAACCACAAAGAAATAAGGAGAGATGACACGAAATAGTAAGGAACTTAGTAAAAAAAGGAAATGAGGGGATCTTGGACGAAATAACAAGAAAATGAGCGGAATTTAGACGAAATCACCAAAAAATAGGAGAGTTTAGACAAAATCACAATCAGATCAGGGGAACTTTTACAAAATCAAAAGAAAATAAGGGAAAGTTGGACGAAATCACAAGGAAATCGGAGGAATTTAGACGAAATCACAGACAAATGAGGAGAGGTGAGACAAATTCATAAGGAAATCAGAGCAAGTTTTACGAAATCACAAAAAATAAGGGGAAGTTGGACAAAATAACAAGCAAATGGGGGGAATTTAGATGAAATCACAAAATAATTAGTAGAGTTTGGACGAAATCACAAAGAAATGAGGAGAGGTGACACGAAATCGTAAGAAAATCAGTAAAAAAAGGAAATAAGGGGATGTTGGACGAAATAATAAGAAAATGAGGGGAATTTAGACGAAATCACCAAAAAATAGGAGAGTTTGGACGAAATCACAATGAAATCAGGGGAACTTTTACGAAATCACAAGAAAATAAAGGAAAGGTGGACGAAATCACAAGGAAATCAGGGGAATTTCGACGAAACCACAGGGTAATGAGGAGAGGTGAAACGAATTCATAAGGAAATCAGAGGAAGTTTTACGAAATCACAAAGAAATAAGGGGAAGTTGGACAAAGTAACAAGGAAATGAGGGGAATTTAGAGGAAATCACAAAAAAATAGGGGAATTTGGACGAAATCACAAGGAAATCAGGGGATGTTGGACGAAATCACAGGGAAGTGAGGAGAGGTGCGACGAATTCATAAGGAAATCAGAGGAAGTTTTACGAAATCACAAAAAAAATAAGGGGAAGTTGAACGAAGTAACAAGGAAATGAGGGGAATTTAGAGGAAATCACAAAAAAATTAGGAGAGTTTGGACGAAATCACAAAGAAATGAGGAGAAATGACACGAAATCGTAAGGAAATCAGTAAAAATAGGAAATAAGGGGATGTTGGACAAAATAACAAGAAAATGAGGGGAATTTAGACGAAATCTCCAAAAAATAGGAGAGTTTGGACGAAATCACAATGAGATCAGGGGAACTTTTACGAAATCACAAGAAAATAAAGGAAAGTTGGACGAAATCACAAGGAAATCAGGGAAATTTAGACGAAATCACAAGGAAATGAGGAGAGGTGAGACAAATTCATAAGGAAATCAGGGAAAGTTTTACGAATTCACAAAGAAATAAGGGGAAGTTGGACGAAGTAACAAGGAAATGAGGGGAATTTAGTCGAAATCACAAGGAAAAAGGGGAAGTGAGACAAAATCATAAAGAAATCAGGGGAAGTTGGGCAAAATCTCAAAGAAATCAGGGAAATTTAGACGAAATCACAAAGAAATAAGGGTAAGTTGGACAAAGTAACAAGGAAATGAGGGGAATTTAGACGAAATCACCAAAAAATAGGAGAATTTGGTCAAAATCACAATGAGATCAGGGGAACTTTTACGAAATCACAAGAAAATAAGGAAAAGTTAGACGAAATCACAAGGAAATCAGAGAAATTTAGAAGAAAAGTACAACGAATTAATAGAATATTCTAAGTTACCACTTATCAAAAAATTGTCATTGCATAATAAGTTTTTTTACAAAAAGTAATCATATGAAGCTGTGCAGTGTTCAAACGTGTTTCAAACCTGGCCCTAAATTCCACCGATATCCAAATCCTGACAAATATTTTGAGAGGTTTATAGTCCGGTCAAATTAGACATTCGGTGCTACATAAATTCGCAACAAGCTGAATATTGGTACAATTGTTCAAAATACAATTACAAACAAACCCTGAAAGTTTCATATCATTCCCGTGTATGGAAATTTTTTTATTCAAAGTCAAAAGTCAGAAAATGAGTTTTTCGCGATTTTCAGCAAAACGGTAAGTTTTATCATAAAAATACTTCAAACTAAAATTGTAGATCTTAAAATTATCTATAAAAAATACATTAACATTTTTTTCACCATTTCAGAGATATAGCGATTCAAAAAGTTAATAATAAATAATATGTGACCAGGGCCAAAACAATCAAACGGCTATGAATTTTCTTGTAAAGGAATCGACAAAATTTTATATCGACTGCGGAGCTACCAATGTTCCAGATTTGTTTAATATTCGAGGATTAATAAACAAAATGATTAATTTTTGCTACGACCCGACCGAAACTGATGTAGAAATTTTTAATGTATGTAAATATACAGGGTGATTTTTTTAAAACGGCAGGCGTTGTAGAATTTTTATTTATAAACCGATTTCAAAAATTTGAAAAACAAATTAAATGGTTTTTAATTTACTATAAACTGATGATTTTAAAATTTTTCTAAATGTCTTAGTATCTTTTGGGCGATACTCAACTTTCTTATTTTAAATTGAAACCCAATTTTTTTTTTCATAATTTAGAAGATATTAATTTTCTTGATTCAGAAATGTGTAATATGTTCTACTTTTACAAAAAATATAAAAAAAAATCAAAAATGAAAAAATTTAGGCAATAAAAGTTAATAAAATCTAGGTGCGTGGTGTCAAATAACACAATATCGTTATTGTAATGTCAAAAAGCAGCAAATAACAGAAAGAACAAGTTTTGTTTCAACAAGATGGGGCTACACCTTACAATGCACAATGCATTTCTCGTAGGTGTCAATTGTGCAATGAAAAAAACGGGCTGCCGTTTCAACAGTATTTTAATTAAATTAGGTAGTTGTTTTTTCTGATTTGTAATTATTATTGTCTTTTGTTATTAATAATTTCAAAAAAAAAGCCGATCCTTTCTGTTATTTGCTGCTTTTTGACATTACAATAACGGCATTCTTTTATTTGACACCATGCAATAGATTTTATTAACTTTTATTGCTTATTTTTTTTAATTTTGATAATTTTTTTAAAAATATTTTTGGTAGAAGTAGAACATATTGCACATTTCTGAATCAAGAAAATTAATATCTTCCAAATTATGAAAAAAATATTGGGTTCCAATTTAAAATAAGAAAGTTGAGTATCGCCCAAAAGATACTAAGACATTTAGAAGATTTTTAAAATCATCAGTTTTTAGTAAATTAAAAACCATTTAATTTGTTTTTAAATTTTTGAAATCGGTTCATAAATAAAAATTCTACAACGCCTGCCGTTTTACAAAAATCACCCTGTATTTCAAAATTACCAAATTATGAATTAGAAAAAAAATCTACACAGGAACATTATTGGTTATGTTTCTGGGTGGTTAGTCAAAAAAATTCAAAATATAATGTGCAATGAATGTAAATCTGCAATTATTAACACCGAAGGTGCTAATGGACATAAACAAATTTAATTACCGAAAGAGACTACGATATTCTCCTTACTTATTTTTTAGTTTTTTTGGCATGAATGAATTTAAAAAAGTGTGAAAGCGACAAAATCTATGGTCATAGAAGGCTTCAGTCATTTTGCACCTCACTCAACTCAATAGATGGAGTTAAACGGGATCGAAAAAATTACGGGAAGTGGGCGTTCTATAACCTTTATTTCTTCTATGACTAAATTTTACAGACATTTTCTTCGATTGTTCACTTTAGTAATAAATAATTTCGATTAATGAATGGTTAGGAGCGATAGCGACATACGTTCTATGTCTATGAATCATCTTTGCAAGTCCCGCGCGTCATTGCTTCATTGTTAATCTAGAGCAAATTTGTTTTATACGTAGCAGTTTTTAGCGCTAATACAAATATGCACACCGAGCAGTGTTCCCTGGAGCCATCATAACTCAAAAACGGTTTGGACTAGAAAACTGAAATTTAAAATATACAGGGTCCGGCAACACTTGTGTCCACCCTAAAATCGTCTTTAATTTTAAAGATAAAATTTTGAAAATTTGCATACGCTCATAGTTGACAAAGCTCTAGAAGCTGACGCAAAAATTTGTTTTTTATCACGGTTTGGTTAGCGTCGCGCCGCCTAAGAAGTATAATTTTTGGCGATTTTTGAGTTTTTGCGGAAATATTCGCGAATTCAATTTTTTTTCAACATAATTGTGACACAAATATCTGAGTCTTTATTTTAAATCTAATGCAAATTGTGTTTAAAATTTGCGAAAAAAACGCCGTTTTATCAAGTTAGTTTTCAAAATTATGACGGCGCAGTGGCAAACTACGTTTACACCAAAATTTCACAAGTCACTTCATTCACTCTTATTAAGGTCAATTTTGATTAACACGGGCATGTTGCACTTTATGGACACCAGAAATCGTCAATTAACATCGACAAAGCGACAATTTCACCATGTAAGACTTTTGTTACAATCTAAAGCGAGCCAAAGGATAGATGTCATTTGTGACACAAGATGTTGACAGATGGGTGTAAACGTAGTTCCCAATTTTGACGTAATGAAATTGGAAACTAACTTGATAAAACAGATAAAACTAACGTTTCAGTTTTTGAGATGATAGCTCTACTCTGGCTTCGATGTTAACGCCGTGATGTTATGAACCCAAGCATCTGAAGAAGTCCCTAAAGTATTTCATTATTGATTATGCCCTTCTTCACCGGCAAATTTTGAAACGCTACAATACCTATCAGCGAGGCTAGCTTTGTGACGTCACATCTCAGGTTCGCTCTTAGCAGAGCCGTGCGTTTGTATTGCTCTAATTGGGGTAATAAATGGGGTTGAAACAGTGGTGTTTTGCGCCAGGATGTAAAAGTGCTAGTATTAATGAACCTGAAAAAATATTTATAATAGTTCCTTAAGACAATAAGAAGAAATAAAAATGTTTTTCGGCCGCGAGATGTTCGATGTCTGTTGTTTCTATAAAGTGTAATATTTTAAATTTATTGTATTTAATTATACAAGGTGTTTATAAATGTCTCTAGCATCAAGGGTGGCTATGAAATGTCAAAGAAATTTGCCGCTCATTACAAATGTGGGTTTCGATTTTTCAACTGACATTTGCAGTTAACCTCAAACATGGAGCAAAGTAAGTTTTGAAAAATAAACTGTTCTAGTTGTGGTTTTAAACCTAAAAATCAAAAACTTGGACACAAAACTGTAACTGAAACGTCACTGATGTAAATAACAATATAAATAATTTTCAAGATAGTTATATTCACTATGAAACAAAGCGGCAAAATAGTGTACGACAGGAATTCCAGAGCCACCCTTGATGCTAGAAACATTTATAAACACCTTGTATTATTTACCCATGGTATACATATGCAAGTATTACATTTTTTGATTGACTTTTACTCTAGTCCACATGCTACATACACTGACTTTATTTATTAAAGTGCTTTATACAAACTTAAAAACAATGAATTTTTTGCTTAAACTGAAGACTTTTGTTACATCCGAAACAACTGCCAATTGTACATTTTCTCAAAGACTTGAAGCGTTGGGGGTTTTAATAAAAAAATCCTTTGGCCTAACGAAAAAACTATTCGAAGAAATTTACCAATTCAGTTGCGACTTTTATTCTATAGAGAAGTCTACAGTATGTCCCCGGATTGAATTTTCAAAAGGAAAAAAAAACTTTATTTTTAATTTTACGCATAAATCACGGAATAATAGTTTTTGCTTAAATTAAAACTTATCAGAATGTGTTTCTAAAAACGTAAAAAATTAAAATTAACAAAGAACTTTTTTATTTTTAATTTTGCAACAAATGCCAAAAGAATAAAATTTATTCCTTAATTTAAACCAATTTTAAATATTTGATTAACCCACACCTCTTTCAGCATCACATAGTTCAATAATTCTAACTCGTAATTCGACTGTTTTGTATTTTATCGGATACAAATGCATTTAATATCCGAGTTTTTAATACTTACCCATTATTGAGTAAATTTTCCTTTAATCTTTAATGCACTATTTGATATTTTGAATTCACAGCCTACTGTTATGTACTTACGATTAGAAAATTCGATAAATAAAAATATGAAAAAATTGATTTTAAGAGGACAAACTAAAAATTTTGAAATTTTAATTGCAGATTTATCTGTTTTGAATTAAGCAAAAATGTTATTCCCTTGTCATTTTTTTGTAAAATGTAAAATAACTTTTTTTTTTTCTTTCTTGTGAACTCAATCCGCGGACATACTGTATCGTGGATTGTATATAAATTAAAAATTAAAAAAACAACAAAAGCTTTGGATCAGTTATTGTTATTAATTTGGTCTGATTATAAAAAATCCAATACAGTAAACCACCTATTTAATTTCTATCAAATTATTGAATTATAAATTTTCTTGCGAATACGGAGAGCATATTCTTCATACGAATCATTTCCGAATATAGAAAAAAAATATATGGTTATTATACAGGGCTAGTCACGAGAAGATTACTTCTGAAAATGATTTTTTTGCAACCCAAAATACTAATTTCTTGCGTCACTTGATACAACACGAATCAGAAATGAAATGCTGAATCCACGATTGCTTAGGCTTTGACAGTGTCACTTTGACAATTACGGAAAAGGAGGTTACGCGAGTGTCCATAGACAACCCAGTTCAGTTTCGATGTGGATATCTTTACGACAAAGGTCACAGCATTTTTGGCATTCTCCGTAAATGAGAATCATGTCAGTTTTCTCATCATTTGAATAAGACATTGTGACGGGTTTCTCAACTCAACCTAACATATCAATCATGCTTGTTAAGGAAAAAAATTATTGGTCGAGCACTTACAGCTTCAGTATAGGACAGATTAATAGAGTTACTTCGAACTAATGGGGCTCTAATGGAGCGGAATTTAGAATAAGGACGAAATTTAAATAAATAATGTCAACGTGACATTGACCACCCCAAAGCAATCGTGGATTCAGCATTTTATTTCTAATTCTGGCAGTATCGAGTAGTACAGGATATTAGTATTTTGGGTTGCGGTAATACAATTTTCAGAAGTAATCTTCTCGTGATTAGCCCTGTACATAAATAAAATTCAATCAAATTCGAATAGATCAAAATGTAAAAACCATATTTTTTCTACAAAGGTGTGATGAGAGAGAAAGAAATAATAAATCTGACTGTGTTTTCGTAGAAATTATCGTTAAATGCGATAAATGCGCCCGCCGACCGAGAATGATGCCAAAGCAAAAATGTGAATAAACGTGTGAAAGTATACCGGTTGAATAAGAAACATCAACATAATAATTATAATTGTATTTCTCTTGGATAATAAAAATCCAACCATTCATTGTAAACTCAGTAAACTGACATATCAAGTTAAAGAAAGATGTGTTACCGCGACACTTTCACCGCAGAGTTAGGATTTCTTGATAAAAAATCCCATATCATTCGCACATCTACGTGTCTCAAATTTTGTGTGTCGCCATTTGAACTCCCGTTTCCATTGTGTATAAATTCTTTTGCAAAAACAACCATAAATTGCAACGCTGGTGTTAAACAAATGTTTTGCATACGGAGTTTTATCAGTAGGCGGAGCGTGCAGCTGAGATGTGACGTCAAACCAATGAAAAAGTGTTTAAGCTCCCGCCTGAATATTTAAATTTCTTTAGCCAATTTTGGCAAAACCGTCATGTATTTTTCAAAAATGTTTGCACCACTGCGTTATTTGAACAAAATTTGATACAAAAATATATAGGTTACATTTTTTGCATTCTCCCTATTACAAGGTCGCGTGGAGACACTCGCGTGTTGCCAGACGAGTTTAAGTTTTCTCCTTTGAATTTTGTATAAAGAATCTGTTTCACTGTAAACTTAATTGACGTTAGAATGACAGGCTTCAATAAATTTATAACTCATATTGAACTTAATGTGCAGAAACGGCTCAGCGTATTTTAGGGATTGACTAGAGGTTCAAGGTTACTGGTTGACGAGCGTTGAATGACAAGAGACACCACGGCAGGACAACTGACACAGTGAAAAGCCAAGTGGAGTGTGAAACGGTTTTCATCTGTCAAATTGACATTAGATGTCAGTTATAAAATTGTAGTGAACCAAATTAACTTATCCTTTTTAGGATTTAATTATGAAGCCTAGCAACATTAATATTATTTGTGCTTGAGCGTCTAGGATTGGTCATTTTCGTTACGCAATTTCTCAATTTTAATGCACATCAGGACAAAACAAATTGCATTTTTGGCGTCCTGATTGCTGTCGGCATCCGCCCTTTTTCGGCTAAGCGTGAGTTCTGGGACACCCTGTATAGTCGTCTTTTGCATTTAAAATTTGTATTTTTTTCCGTGTCACTAATCACATCGTCTCTTATCGTTCAGAAACAAAATCACACTCCAGGTGTGAATGAATGCCTACGTTTCTTATCTCTGTGAATGGATTTTCACTTTTGAAGTAACCGTTCACCACGCCCTTTTCCCACGCCTTTTCTAAAACATGCAAATTTGGAAAACTCCTCGAAAATCGACATGCGCCTCCCCAACATTAAGTATTTCGTCGTCTAAGCGGCAACATCCGCTATCTCAGTTGTGAAAATATTTTGTTTCTACTTTTTCTCAGATGAATTTTTCACGGTAATCTTGCTGGTGGAAATTATTTTTCATATTTTTGAATAGATTTAATCTTAAGCTAAAAGCTAAAAAAACAGTTTGTCTGCGCTCCCGCTTGATTTTGTAAAAATTAAGACGACGATTTAATCACCTAATTACAAATACAAGAGAAAGTAACAAGTTTCCTGGGAGTACCACCCACACTACAAACCCCATTTTCCTCAACATTTGAATGAAAACCTCCCAGAAACCTGCTAACAAAGAAAACTTCGTCAACCGAGAAAAAAATTAATGCGAATAAGTAGTATAGGACGCGGGGTTCTGGGACACTTCGATGGCCTATGCCATCCGCATCTGTCCATGACCTTCATGAAGGTCATTCTTTGTCGGGTGAAGAAGTCTTCAGGAGCCTCTGGTATTGTTGGTCAATTCCGGAGGCTGCTGAAGAGGTGGTGTTGGTGGTTGTTGTTGCCGAGGTGGGCGTGGTCACCGAAGGGTGTGGTCACCCGAAGGGTGTGGTCACAGGTGTAATTAAAGGTGTTTTCCAGGTAGGTTGAAATCAATGGAAAAAAATGTATTTTTTATATTTACCTGTATCGCTTAGGTGACAGTTACCTGTGTTGGATTGATCTTTGAAAAAATGTGAAAGTGTTGTTGTGGATTTGTGTTGGTTTCGAACCGTGAACCTACGAGTTGTGAAGCCGAGACGTACGCCATGCACCAATGTGCTCCACATACGTTTGTTGATGTGAAAGTTGGGTAGATAACAAACAAATAATCGAAGTAAGTAGGTGGGTAGGTAGGTAGTTAGTTAGTTAGTTGGTTGTTTAGTTAGTTAGTTAGCTAATTAGTCAGTTAGTTAGTTAAGTAGTTCAAAAGAAAAAAGAAAATCTAAAGATAAACCAAGAAAAAAAAAAAATTGTTTGGGTGAATAAAAAGATAAGAAAAAGAAAAAAAGGGGAAAAAAGGGGGTTGGAAGCGAAGCAACTGACTCGCCTAGCCTAGCCTAGCCTAGCCTAATTTTCCAGGAAGATTAAGAAAAAAGTCAAAGTTAGTAACTATTTTGTTTATTATTGAAATGAATAATGTTGCATTTGCTCCTGGTGTACATTTCTTAAGGAATATTGTGGTACAGTTTTAATTAAATCTCCTTTGAACTGGAGGTGTAGTACCCTGTTGTTGTTGTTGTTGTTGTTGGTCGTTGTGGTGGTGGTGGTTGTGGTGGTACGGGTATTGTGGATAAGTTTTATTATTCAAAAGATTCCATCTTTCTTTAAGTTGTTGTTCTTTTGAAGCTTCAAAGGAGGGTTGTAAACGTCGTTTACATTTAAGTAAATGTAAAGACATGCGTGTTGGTTTGACCAATGGTCTTTAATTAGGGGACACTGAATTAGTTCTAAAGAAAGAGATAGGAGAAAATTATAGGTATGTTCAAATTATATAAATAATTTCTTACCTTCACTCATGATTTAAAACTTCAATTGACTGAATGACAAGTTAATACCTACTAGCGTATTTATATGAAATCCTCATAAGTAAACACATGATTAGCTTACACAGGTCTTTTTTAAATTTTTTTATAAATAACACTGAATCATCTTGTTTTCCAACTCCAATCAGTTTTGCAACATTATATTTTTATAAATAACACCAAATCATCTTGTTTTTCAACTTTAATCAGTTTTGCAACATTGTAACTAATGGGTTCAATAAATCAATATAATTAATTCATATATATTTTTATTTATTTTACATGTAAATTTTGCATTTGTTTTTGTAATTGCAAGAACTCAATGTCAGCTCTTAACTTCTTCAAGGCTTTGAGCAAAGATTCGGTCTGTTTTCTTTTCCGTCTCAAAAGATTTTTCAGTTGTTGTTTGGATTTCTGAAAGGAACAAATAAATATTCAAGTTTTTTTAACTTTTTTTTTATTTAACGTAAATTTACATATTAGTATTTTGGGTGTTTCTCTTTATATAACATTTGGATATATTTTACAAAAAGGCATATAGTACACATTGCCCCTTGCTCGGTGGTTTCACCTTGACATTTTGGACATTTGAATTGAACAGGTACAGGCATGTTGCCTCTAACAATACATAACAGATTATGGTTACAAATTAACAAGTTGCGGTTTAAATAAGCAGACTATATGTGACATGCTGCTGCTTTAAAACTAAGTAAAGCTAAGGAATTTACGTTAAATTTATCAGATTTTTTGCGGTTGAGATATTTGTTCAACCTACGCTTATTATGTTCTTCATTACGGTTGCTAGTTATTCTATAATTTGCTACAGCAAAATTTATTTTGTACCAATTATTATTTTCTAAATATAAGGCACTTTTACAAAAGTCCATGTCAAATGTATTTATAATTTTAAATACAAATAATTCGAAATTTGAAATTTCTGGATAGTTTCCAATCCAAATAATGTTAAAAACAATATTTTTATAGACTTTATAGTATGAAAAAAATGAGTGTTGTTCTGTTTTGATACCAACATATTGATTATAAAAGCGTATTACTGTATCAACAGACTGAGGAGCATCATCTTGTGTGCCTTCAACAAATATATCTACATCACTAAAATGATTAGTCTTATCTAACATGCAAGCGGCAAAACCACCTGCTACAAAACATCTTCTAGTACTACTACTATACAAATTTAATTGTTCTTGCACAACAGTCAAAACTTGGTGAAACGGATTTGATTTTGTTCCCTCACAGGAATCACCATAAAATCGTTTACTAATATACTTAATATGATGTGGTAAAATCTAAAAAGAAAAAAAACAAAACATTTTAAAACGATTTATCCATCTTCAGCAATTGTTTCTTCTGAATCATAGTCAGACTCTTCAATTTCGTTTGGTAAATTAAACGTTTCTTTAAACTTTTGCTTAAGTGTTTTTGGTAAAATCGATTTCGCAACAACTCTATTAACATCATTTTTGCTTAATTGTCGTGGATTCCTACCCAACTCAACTAAGTATCTGGTTTCCTGATATAAATAAAATCGTCTTTTAAAAAAATTGTTTATACGCTCCTTTGTGGCTTGTTCATAAGTTATGCTAGTTTTAACCATGTTGAGTCTTCAGTACAATACAACAAGTTCAAAATGTTATCACCACCACCACACAGTTTACTTTTTTTAGTCTCTACTACTACTTCTTCACTATGTACTTCAATTGAATAATCACAAAAACAAAAAAAACAATCACAGTTGTGACAGTACACAGTTCCTTGGTCGTTGTTGTTGTTGTTGCTGCTTTGGATGGGTGTAGGAACAATTCTTCTTTTTACAGCCTTTTCAGTTATATCCTTATCAAAACGATTGACGTCTACAAAAACTGTGTCCCATTTAGATCTCAGACTGTTAAACTTTTAAATTGAAAGTGTTAATAAATTAAAATAAAATTGAAAGAATTTAAATTAATACAAATATCCCCAAGGTAAAGTGTCTGTGCTCATATTATTTACTAATCTTTTATCATCCGAACCACTTAAAGCCAACTTTGTTTGTTTCAAGGTAAAAACTGTATGCTTTTGTGATTGGATAACATTTTGAGTAACATCTAATTTTTGATTATTAAACAAACATTCAAAATAATCATCAAAAGTAATTAATTTAAGAGCAGATGTTTTTATACCTTTAGCCTTTTTTATAATTCCAAAATTTGCAATAAAATTATAAATTTCCCGTTTACTTGACTTTTCTCGTTGCATATTTTCAAGACGTTTTTGTTTGTCAGCGTTATCATATAAAACTTTAATTGAGTACATTTTCGATCGTAGACCAATAAAATGAGTCATAATTCGACCACAGTTCTCATCCTTCATAAGGCCTAACACTTTTTTATTTTTTTGTGGAATGTTATAAATATTATTCAGTGGGTAATCTGACGTATCAAATTTATGAATATCCTTTTTTATATGTGCATAGATATCATCATCGTTAAATAAGTAAATCAAACCATCTGTATCAGTATATAATAATTTTACATTAGTTCCAAATTTTGATAAAATGTAATTGTAATGAAAGTCGTACAAAAAAGTTTTTGATATATCTAAAATTGACATTCCCACGTAGATAGGTTTATTAAATGTAATTTCCAACCGTTTCATTTCAATTAAAATCATATTTTTACTAAATATTGTACAACTATGAAAGTTTGGTTGTGAAATATACCAATTTGCACCGTATCGTCCTTTCCATTTCGTTACCAATTTAACATCTCTATATTTTTTTACATTTTCAATAGTTTTCCCAAAAACAGCATTATTCATTAATTTATAAAAATTTTTCTCAAATTCATTTTTACTCTGTTTTCTCAATTCTGTATTTAAGTCGATATACTTTTTTAACCAGGGTGCTTGTTTAAATTGTAAGCAACGATGAATTTTTACCAGTTTTAAACCTAAATCTAAAGCCTGTTTTAAATTTCTATAATGAATAATATAATTTGTTTTCTTGTACAAAGTTGTTAATAATTTAGTATTTTTTGAATCGGAAATTGGTGGAACTAAATGCTCAGGACATAAAGGTAAGTCTTTATGCAAATCAAATAGTGTTGGTGGATATTCAAGATCTACTTCAAAAATGTATCCAATTTCACAATCATCATCGTATAGTGTGTTAAAATCAATTTTATAAATATCTGGACCACTAATTCATTGAAAATCACCCATAGGCAATGAATAACTCATTGCAGCTCCATAAAGATTGTTGATATCAAAATACATAAGGTAAGTTGATGGTTTATTAGGATTATAAGCTTCACCCATATATTTATTGTTTGCTTGCCCGTATCTATTCGAACATTGTGAAACTCCTCCTCGAATACCTCGTTCAAAAAACATTATCATATCAACATCAGTTAATAAAGTTAATTCAACGTTTGTGATTTTTAACATACTATCTAAAGATAATCCTGGAGCTGTACAATAGTGAAGACTATCTAATTCATATGTTTTCATACAAGTAGATCTAAAATTTTCAAATATATCAGCCAAAAGTAAAACGTCAGTTTTTAAATACAATTCAGCATACTCTTGAAGAGTGTTAATTTCAAATACTTGCCAAACCGTACAAGCATGTTCATAATCGGCACCAGAAATCTCAGTATTAGACACATGACTAAAAAACTTTTGCATAGATGGTAAACTATTCTCTTGCAATTTTTCCCAACAATCAAGATACTCATAAGGAAAGATGCCTTTGCGAGTGACTAAATTAAATTTTAAATCATCTTTATAAAATTTCCGTATAATAATTTTTTGCTCATCATTTAAATATGTGGATAATTTATCAATACTACTTGGCATAAATCTGTATGAATCTAAAAATCTAAATTTAATTTTACTGTTGAGAATGTATTTAGTAAACGAAATATATTTTTCTTTATTAATTGGTAATAGATCAATGTGTCCATCAATTTCTGTACTTAAAGCTTTAATTATAAAATGACTATCATAACCAGATAAATTATGAAAAATTACTGGAATAGTATTCATATCTTGAAATTTTAGGTTACATGAGTTATGAGCAGCACCTCTGAACTTTCCTGTTAAATGACAATGATCTTTCACTTTTCTCTCATTATCATCGTTTAAAAATGCTTTACAACAAATATGACATTTCATTGCTAATAAGAAATTTTGCTCTTCTTCAACAGATAATGATTTCATTTTACATGGGTGAGAAAAAATTGTTTCCAATTCATTTGAAATCTTTTTTAATTCATGTACAAACCATACTGAACAATTTTTACCGGTATAGGTATGAAATCTTGATAATGAATCGTCATAGGAACATTTTAAATAAAATGCAATACTAAACGGTTTATGTTTTTGATACTTCTCACAAGTGTTTGTTTTGTTTAAATCTTTATAGTTTATCAGTAGACACTCCAAATCAGCGTAAATAACGAAAGGCACCATCAGTTTATTTTTATAATTTTTAAATTTTAGAATACTTTTATCTTTAGAGGGAAGTTTTATTTTAGTTTCGTTTAACACTGAACAATTTCGCATATGATCATTAACTATATTTTGAGTAGAAAAATGATTTAAACATCTTTCACAAACCCACTTTTTATTTTTAATATTACCCATTTGATAACTTGTTAATCGTGCTAAATTTTTAATGTAAGCAAAATGAAATAAACATTTATTAGAAAGTTCATCATCATCATCATCATCATCATTATCAGTATCTTTTGTTATCATAAGTAAATTAATTTTAGGTGAAATTTCACTTTTACTCAACAGCAAAGGGAGTATTTTTTTCTTTTTATTCAAAATAGTAAAGACATTTATTGCCAACTGATTCATTTTTTCAAATTTTGGAATATCTTCAAGAGCAATGGGAAATCTTATATTGTTGAATTTTAACACCAAACTAAAATGTGGATAAGATCCCAAACAGCACTAACACAGCCCATGAACTTCCCAGGGAGATTGACTTGGGATCGACTGGATATCCCAGGGCAATACCAAATATTCCATGGGATGTCCCTGGGACGTTGTAAAAGGACAAAATTGTTCATCCCTGGAAAATCCCAAGAAAGTTTATTTTCATCGGGTTGGTACCGAATGGGGATTTGTAAAGGATGTAATAAAATTTCTTTGATTTAAAAAATGTATTAAAAGAAAGCTACATATAAATAATTAAAAAACATTCTAAAAACTAAAAACAAAGTAAACATTCTAAAAATAACGAAAAAAATAAACATTCTGAAAATAATAGACAAAATAATAGTTCAAAGTAACTTGCTAAATATAAATATTTTTAATTGTTCGCAGGGATTCGTGATTTAGCATGGCGTAACCAGCTTTTCACCGCATTTTCAATATCTTTTTCTGATGAGTTTTTCAACCAATTGTTGGCTTGAATTCCAGCTGGAACAAAAAGAAATTTGGAAAGAATATTAAATTATTATTTTACTGGAGGTAAAGCTAAATGATAAAAACATCAAAAAACTCACCTGTCAATCCTATTTGTAATTGAAGTCCTGCAAACGCCCGTTTTTCCCTTTTCCCAGTCCAACAAAATTCTTTCCCCAATTCGTTTGTCATTATTCGTGAAAGGCATCTCTTCACACATTCATAAACACTAGTCCCACCAATTTTGGTAATAAATGTAACCTACGACAATAAAATTTTAGGATAAATTTTGGTCCTCAATTAAAAAAATAATTTACTAAAAACTTACATATTTTTTAAATTCGATTTCGTTTTTTAAAAACGTTTCGAATACATGAAGGTCTTCTAGAGATTTCAGTGGTAAAGTTTCGAACTGAAATACTTCTGTTGAGCCATAATCATTCGATTTTCGTACGTAGTCGATTATTGATGTAACATCACTCTGCAGATTGTTTAACTTAAAATTCATAAGCGATAACTGTTGCTGTAGTCGTTTCAAAAAGTCTAGAAAAAAAGATTAAAAACTCACAAGGTACAATCTTTGCTTGCATGTATGTACATACCATCGGGTGTTTTTGTTCTACTATTAATCTGTAGAGGTTTTGGAGTACTACTCCTACTAGTACTACTAGTATTTTCTGTAACAAAAATTCTAAAAACCGCACTCACAAATCATTTGTAACTCACGAATTGATGTTGAAGACTGTTGGATTTCTGATCTATGATCATCTTCATCCAACTGAGAAAGTGCTGCAAGATTAACAAAAGAAATTGGTAGTAAAATAATATGTGCATAGTGCAATGACCAATCAATATAAAAACTTACAATCAAAACTTGGAGGAGTAGGCATTGGTGGAAAACACTCTAACGTTTCGTGAGTCAATACCTCCTCGTTATCTTCTTCAGAATCTGACGATATTTTCCTAATAATCGTTCGTTTTCTTTTATTTTGACCTTCGGCCTCTGAAGAATTAATATCAGAGGTGTCTTCAGCCAAACGTGCAGCTGATCTTGCTTTCAAAAAATTATCTAAAAAATGTTGGCGACATAAAAATGTTTCAAACAATTAATTAAATAATACCATATACTTTGCGTTTTTAACAAGGTTCTGGGGTCTTGGGGCAAATTGGGAACTAAAGGTTTTAAAATTTTCAGTAAACGGCCTAAAGCGTTATGACATATTTTTTCTGATAAAGCCCATTCTCTTAGTGCATCCAAAAAATCATCAGTAGTTTTGGAATTAAAATGTGTAGGCAAATTTGAAAATTTTGATCCTATAAATTCATCAAAACATTCAGAAGAATCCGTAACAGAATCTGAATCACAAAAATCTAAAAAGTTATAACCAAATAATGCAGATTCTGTCTCAAAACCTGAAAAATCAACAGAAATTGAAGATTGATTTTCAGAAACGTTCTCTACATTTTGTGTGTCAGCATTAGTATCAGAATCAGAAACAGAAGAAAATACTGAAGAAGTATGTTCCTGAACATTTCGGTAAAATGCAGATCTTTTGAGGAAGCGTTTCTTCGGCATTTTATCAAAACTGAGGTTAAGTAACCGCCAAAACGTGAGTTATTGAAGGTATTTCTTGTATAGTATGTACCTTGTTTACTGAAACATGCACAGTTATAAAAATTACCTTACAAAAATACTTACATACCTTTTGTGCACTAGACGGAACTTTTTACACTTTTATATAGCAAAAACTGCAACAAACCGCTGCCGAAGCCGAACGTAGTTGGTTGCTAATCTTTGGTTGTGGCCAGGATGACGCAACATTTTCACTGCGCATGATACCTATAACGGCATGGCGCGTTCGAAGTCAGAAAAAAGGGACCGCAAATTTAATTAAACAAATCAAACCCATATACTAAAACGATGAACAATTGTTCAGTTTGAATATTTGTAATTTTAAAAAAGATCCTAGTATCATCCCACCGATACGTCCCAGAGATATCCCATACTTATCTCCTAGGAACATATCAGTAAGCTCAATGTGGGATTCCCAGATAGCATCTAAAATAATCCCAATCGGATAAAGCAACAATGGGATCTTCAGGACAGAAATGGGATATCCCACGGAAGATGTGTGCTGTGTGGGATGTTACACGTGAAACATTTTTTATTGTTTTTACAGGATATAAAGCACAAACAACAGCCCATAAGAAGCAAAATTGGTCATTGTTCTTGATATTGACTACACTTTTAGTATTTTTAACAAAATCAGGTAAATCAACATATGTTGAAATACCAACACTGATCGGATTATATTTATTTATATTAACTTTCAGATGTAAAATTTCTTTTAGAGCCCACCCACTGTCCCTTTCTTGAAACTCTTCTAGTTGTAACAAAATTTATTCATAAACATTAATTTTGAACCAATTTTTCAAATCTGTACTTTTATCAATTACCATATTTGGAGTAGAAAAAAATTTATGAGTTGTCTCGTGAGTGTGAGGTTTTATAAAGACTCCAACAAAAATTACATTTACTTTTAATAACGACCTTTTCAATTCATGTAAAATTCGTCTTGAAAATATTCTAAAGCATTTTAAGAGAAATTTTTTTGGATCTTTCAAAGAAAAATTTGTTATCATACCCGTTTTAATTCTACTTTTAAAACAAGAGTCAACATCTTGCCAAATTAACTTTTTAGATTTTAAATACTTTACACTATGTATTTTTTGTTTTAAGATTAGTAAATAATCCTTTAAAATAGTTAAATTTGATTCAATTTTTGCAAAATTTTTTACACAATTTAATTTATTTTTTAAACATCTCTTATGTAATAAAATGGTTTTTCTGAGCCAAGTTATATATTTTAGAAATTCTTTCTTATGTTTAATTAATCCACTAACCTTTTCAATTTTGTTAACAGCAGAAGTTGAGATTTCATCTAAAATCTTTTGACTGGCCATCTTTTATAGTCTGTTTACAAAATTTGAATTAATAAAAGAATAATATTAGCAAAAGTACTTACTTTGAAATTTCACTAGCAACACTTGAAATGTAAACTGCAGAGACACATTGAAAACTGAGTATGATTGAAGCTGTATTTATATTATAAAATTTAAAAATTATCAGAGCATGCACGTGTCATTTTTATCATCTAAAACTGCAAGAGTTGCAAATAATTATCATTTTGGAAAATTAACCTTTGACATTCAAATTATCAAATTTTATCTAAAACTGTAATTTTTAGAATGTGATAATCATTTGCAACATTAAAAAAAAAAACCAAAATTATATTTTATATATTTTTATTTTTTACAATACATATACCACATGTATAAGTTGTGCACGTTTTCTAGAGCACAATTTAAGTATTCACTATGCTTTAAGCAGTGGTGGGACTTAAAAATTGTCTTCATGGTGTTTACTGGAAGACATCCATCAGTTTCGAGGTCGACAATATCCTCATCCAGAAAAAATTGCTGTAACCATTTTTTCTTTTGCAGACCTTTCACTGCCACATGGACTTTTTGATTTGGATTGTATTGTATGAAGTCCTTTAGAAATTTCTCGATGCTTTCATACCTTATTGTTGATGGATCTTCATAGTAGTATTCAACCCCGTGTATTTGATCAGTAGCGTAGTCAATCTGTTTTTGGAAGGCAGCACTGCACATCTCGATTGTGACCGGAAACTTGATGAAGGCGTGTTGGTATTGTTGGGTGTCGACATTCAGAATTGCCAATTCTTTGCATACAAAGCATGTACCGAGTTGGTAACCTTGTATGTCAAGTAGATACATTTTGCTTCTTTTCACAGTTGATGTAAAATACAATTTAATTCCAGAAACATATCTTCACCTATTTATACCCAAACATTTTTTAAAAATGCATGCACGAGTTATTGATAAAGATGTTTTTCCCAATAATTTAAGCAGCATTTGCATTTCTTAAATGTTAAACAAAATAAAGATAACTGGTGTGTGTTTTTCCATATATTTTGCAAAAACAAATTAATGCAGCGTAAGTGCAAAATTGATATTTATTGGTGTGTTTTTTTTCATCAATTCTGTCAGCATGTTTTTATCAGTTAACCTTACAATTTTGTAACAAAAATTATCAACATTTTTTAGTTTGCATACTATAATCGAAAATAAGGAATTTTATATATTTTTGCAAATTTTTCAATATCCAGATTTGTTAAGGGTCTTTTAGGTAGCCCTTTTAATCTAAAAAAAGACCCAATCCTCTTTTGTATGGTTTTAAAAATAAACCTTTGCCCATTGCAATAGCTTCCATCGTTTTATTATGTCTCTCAGATTCGGCTAATGCTTGTCTAGCTTCTTTTGCTGCATTAATGGCTTTCGCAATTCCAGCAGCTCCTCCACCGAGTGCTCCAAGTGCACTAAGACCAGCAAAAATAGGAATTAATGGCAAAATTCCACCGGTTTTTGGGATCTTTATAACACGAGCAGTTTTAATGTTGTTGTTCTTCTTCTTTTTTGATGCTGTTTTTAGTGCCACTAAAATAGCATCTTTTACAGTTTTTGCTTTACTTTTACGAATATTTTGTCTAATGTTTTTAGTAATTTGTTGAAAACTTGTTGATTTTCTTTTCTTTACATTCCTCTTCTTTGATTGTTTACTAACTCATTTTCTAGCAACTTTTTTTACTCTAACCATCTTGACTGAATGTTAGAATACAACTAAAATTTACTTTTTAATAAATTAGCTTTAAATGAGTTTCACTCGTTTTGATGAGATATCTTCATCATCATCATCATCATCATTCACCAATTTGCGTTTTCTTCTTCTTGCTGCTTTAAGTGTAACTCGTTCCAAATTATTTAATTTAGTTTTTTTCTTAATTTCAGGTTCATCATCAGTATCAAGTTTTCTTTTTACAGCTTTTTGCATAGTCGAAGTACTTGTTGTTGTTGTTGTATCCATTGGTGAGTCATTAACAATCATTATGTTATCAAGTTTGTTAGGTTTTTCTTTTTTGGATCTTTTTGGTTTTGAAAAACGTTTTGTTTTTTTAGGTTTTGTTCTTGATTCACTTGGTTTAGTTATTTTGTAATCTAAAAGTTTTTGCTTACTTTTTTGAAGATTATTAATACTCTTATCCATTTCTTTCAGACATTGATTAAGAATTTTTGTACAAGTTGTTGATCGTTTAATTGTTGCTGAATCATTAGCATCAGATGATGATGATGATGATAAACCCAATCCTAATTTAACTTTGGCTTTCATTGCTCCTGCAACCCCTAATGCAGCAAGTTTTTCCTTAAATGAAGCGTTTTTAGAATGAAAACGTTCAAGTGCTCTTTTAGCCAACATCTTATCAGCGTTGTGTCTAAAATTTATGTCTTTGGTTTGAGAGTAGGCAATGTCATGATCTTTACAAGCTGCATCAAGTCCATTTATACCAACTTCTCCTCGTTTCAAACGTTCTTCAAGCTTTGTATTTGGTCCACAAAATTGATATCCAGGAAGATGAAGTTCATGTGGAATCGCAAACAATGTTTTATCTAATAAACCGGTACCACTTTGGGAAGTAATTTTTTTTTTTTTTCTACACGAGAGACAGTAACAAACTAATGACTAGTTCTTCTTCTACTGACATAAATAGTACAGTGTTTAACCATTTATATTTAGTCTAAAATCATCAATAGCATCATGAAGATTGTTAAACAAAAAGTGTTGTTACCGATTGAAAACAATGATTTAAATCATAATGAAGAACATAATTTCAAACATGGTGTGTTATTTCCATCAACCATACGATGTTTAGTTATTGGACCATCAAATTGCGGAAAAACAAATATTATTGTTAGTTTAATCGAACATCCAAATGGATTGAAATTTGAAAATCTTTATGTGTATTCAAAGAGCCTCTATCAACCCAAATATATTTATTTGGAAAATTTATTAAAACTTATCAAAGGAATCGGTTACTATGCGTACAATAGTAGTGAAAATATAACAAGCCCATCAGACGCTAAACCAAATTCAATCATTTTATTTGATGATGTAGCATGTGAAAACCAAAATGTGATACGTGAATATTTTAGCATGGGTCGTCATAACAATATCGATTGTTTTTATCTTTGTCAATCATATGCGAAAATTCCTAAACATCTTCTTCGAGATAATGCAAATGTTCTTGTTTTATTCAAACAGGATGATCTTAACTTAAAGCATATCTATACAGATCATGTTGGTACTGATATGACTTTTGACACGTTTAGAGACATCAGTAGTGTCTGCTGGAAAGATACATATGGGTTTTTAGCCATATTTAAAGACTGTAATCTTACTAACGGAAGATATAGACAGGGGTTTGATCATTATATCTCACTAAATGAATAAAAAGCTAATTGACATATGACCTTGCTCAGATTAGACCTGTTTCCAGACCAGATCAGACCTGTTTCCTGACCAGATCAGACCTGTTTCCTGACCAGATCAGACCTGTTTCTATACCTGTTTTGTGTGCAAAAACACACACACACAGCTACATACATCATGCCAAAGGACATTAAAACTTTAAAACAATCTCTTATTGAAAAACGAAAAATTATTAAAAAAAAATTGAAGTCATTGAAAGAAGGTGAATTCATGCAAGAGGATTCTTTCTTACCGATAACAAAACATTTAAAAACTTTGGAAAATCTTGTTTCCAACGATAAACGTAAACCAAATAAGCAAAAACCCCTCCCCTCTACTCTAAAAGAGGAAGACGATGATTACAACAACAACGACAAAGATAAAGTAACAACACCTAAACGCAAAGGAAAAGTAAAAATTAAATCTGATGTAAATTTCATAAATGATGGGGATGTGTTTACAAACGATGAAGATTTGATAGAAGATTTTGTGCAATCATCACCACCACCACCACTGCAACCAACACCTGAACAGTCTAGAATCACAGATGATATATATGAAGAGTATTATGAACAATACACCCCGCTACCTCGAAAATATTTACGAGAAATGTTAAATGATTCAGAAAATCAATTTGATCATAAATATGGTGTAAGACATGATCCTGACATTGAAGCATTTTTTATCGGAGATTCACGATTAATATTTGAAGATAACAGTCCTAACGTAATTGTTAAAAACAAATCATATAGAGGCACACGTGGTTTATATGAATTGTTATTTAAAAAGAATCCACAAGGATATACAAATGAAGATTTAAATCTGTATAAAGAAATACTCGAGAAAACAAACGCACACAAAAGATATTATCAATTTAATCAACAAATCGATGGAAGCAGACTACTCAAATATAAAAATATAATTGCTCCATTAACACTACATAAAACTAAATCTTTCTCAACAGGTGGTTGTTTATTGAAGGAAGTTAATAACAAACCACTTGATTTTGTTTATTGGAATGATCCAAACGAATTGGTAGAGAGACTACGTTTATTAATTTCTTCTCAACAAGCTGGAAATACAGGACATCGCAACGAGATCATCAGTATCATTGAAGAACTACAAGAAAACGGCATCATCGAATAAACAAGAATGGTTTCTTCAAAACTTACTGAAGCCAAAAAACAAATCGTTAATGAAATACATCAACAAGCACGAATCAATTTTCAAAGACGTCATGTTATTATTAAATCATTGAATGATTTATTTCAAGCTGATCTTGTTGAAATGATTCCATACGCTAATGAAAATAATGGTTTTAAGTACATTTTAGTGGTGATCAATTGTTTTTCCAAATTTGTATGGGCTTTTCCTTTGAAAACTAAAACTGGTGAAGAAGTCACTAAAAACATGAAAATTGTACTTAGACAAGTAAAACCTAATAATCTGCAAACTGATATGGGTAAAGAATTTTTCAATAAACATTTTGCAATGTTAATGAAAAAGTATAAAGTTAATCATTACAACGTGTACAGTGAAAAGAAGGCATCAATTGTTGAACGAGTTAATAGAACATTAAAAAATCGTATGTGGAAAAAATTTAATTATTATGGGCATTATAAGTGGATAGATTTACTTAAGGAGGTCGTTGATGAATACAACCATTCTAAACATAGAACAATTGGAATGAAACCGATTGATGTACACCAAAAACATGAAAAAGAAATATTAAATAAAGCCTACAATCTCATTAAAGTGGTTAATTTACCTTCCAAATTTAAAATTGGCGATCATGTACGTATCTCTAAAATTAGAGGAGTCTTTGATAAAAAATACATGCCAAATTGGTCTACTGAAATTTTTTCAATTAAAAAAATACAGTTAACAAACCCTACCACATATTTACTTCAAGATGTTAATAAGAAAGACATCAAAGGTGCATTTTATAAAGAACAATTACAAAAAGTTAAATATCCTGATGTATATCTAGTGGAAAAAGTACTAAAACGACAAAAAAATAAAGTATTTGTTAAATGGTTAGGTTTTGATGATAATCATAATAGTTGGATTGATAAAAATAACATTGTATAAGTAATAAATAAAAACAAATTAAAAATTATTCAAGTGTATTTTATTTTCTTATTTAATATACATAAACAAAACATGAGTCCATGTCACGACTTTTATCATATACATGCATTAAGTCTTCAAAAGTGCTGAATCTTTGGCTCTGATAGTAGATCTCCTTATCTTTTGCTAAGTCCTCCATCTTGAAATTACCGCAGTACATTTTTGATTGTCTAAAGGTTATCGGATAATAATTCCAGTGATGACCAATTATAGTACCAACTGTCCTATTGGTTAAATCTTTAATTTGAGTTCCAAAAGAAAATTCTTTCAAATCAAAATAAAAAGCTGGATATTGTCTTAACACAAATTTATCCTGATGCACTTCATACAAATGAAAATTACCATCATCTCGTACTGGCAGAGAAAACTTCTCTACTCGTACTAATCTTATTGATTGACCCTGTTGACTAAAACTTACAGCAAGCAAAACACAAGCGAAAAACGCAATAACAGATCTATTTTTTCTAAAATACATTTCTATAAATTATGCTTTAACATCTAGTGCTGACAACAGACTGGAACAATCATCTAATGAACTCAACCATTTTATAGTTTGAGTCGGCAAAGATAAGCAAGATGACTTAATCAGAACAAGTTTCTGAGTCTTGTGATAATTGAGGTAAATTTACATTTTTTAACAATTTTGAAATAACATCACATAATTGTATTAGGTTCCTCCTGGTAGTATCTAGATTTGTCAACATCTGATGCAATTTTTTTAAAACTTCATATTTTTCATCATCATCAGTTTCATCACGTTTCAATTTTTCTTTACCTTTTAGTGGAAACTCGATGACATCCTCATCTTCAATTTGAATACACACACAATCACACATTCGATTCATTGTTATTTGACTTATTATTGAAGATCTCCTCGTTTTATATACCAGATTTAGGCTAGGCTAGGCTAGGCTAGGCGAGTCAGTTGCTTCGCTTCCAACCCCCTTTTTTCCCCTTTTTTTCTTTTTCTTATCTTTTTATTCACCCAAACAATTTTTTTTTTTTCTTGGTTTATCTTTAGATTTTCTTTTTTCTTTTGAACTACTTAACTAACTAACTGACTAATTAGCTAACTAACTAACTAAACAACCAACTAACTAACTAACTACCTACCTACCCACCTACTTACTTCGATTATTTGTTTGTTATCTACCCAACTTTCACATCAACAAACGTATGTGGAGCACATTGGTGCATGGCGTACGTCTCGGCTTCACAACTCGTAGGTTCACGGTTCGAAACCAACACAAATCCACAACAACACTTTCACATTTTTTCAAAGATCAATCCAACACAGGTAACTGTCACCTAAGCGATACAGGTAAATATAAAAAATACATTTTTTTCCATTGATTTCAACCTACCTGGAAAACACCTTTAATTACACCTGTGACCACACCCTTCGGGTGACCACACCCTTCGGTGACCACGCCCACCTCGGCAACAACAACCACCAACACCACCTCTTCAGCAGCCTCCGGAATTGACCAACAATACCAGAGGCTCCTGAAGACTTCTTCACCCGACAAAGAATGACCTTCATGAAGGTCATGGACAGATGCGGATGGCATAGGCCATCGAAGTGTCCCAGAACCCCGCGTCCTATACTACTCGAATATAACCGTTCCGAGCAGTTTGAGCAGTGTAAAGATTAAAAAGAGTCCGATTTTCTCTTATCTGGTTCAATACGTTTTATACATTATTTTAAGTAGTTTAACTTTAGCACGCATTGGGTTCTGTTGGAAGAATTGTTCATCGATTTAGTAAGGTTACGATTGGCGTGGGAGTAACGTTCCTGCTATCACTCTTCACGAGCTTCCAAACCCAAAACTTCCGTTTTAACAAAATGTAAGTCTCATTTACATATTTTTGGTTTTACTTTGACTTTCTAACATTGCAATTCCATTTATTGTTTCCCAATCGCGGTGTACGTAGCTACAGCCGCGGACAAAAAATCTTAGACGTCAATGTCATCTAATTGTCGCATGGTGAAAACCTCCCTTAGAGTTTGTAACCTTACTTTTTTGCATTGGCAATTTTGAGTTATAATTTTTTTATTTCAAAATTTTCGGTATTTCCAAAATCTCACGGACCTGACTGTTTAGTCATGATAATTCTTCAATGTCAATTTGTCAATATTTTGATGTTTTAAACGTGAGTAATAGGAATGACAGTAATGCACACACTACACTCAAATTTTTGAAACGTCAAAAAAAATTACGTTTAAGATTTTGTGTCCGCGGCTGTACTTTCTCGCCAATCTAATCTGTGATGAATTGTGATAAAATGTAAACGTTGGTTTGTTTTCTCATTTCTATTAATAAATTAAAATTTTTATATTAGATTAATGGAAATTTTCTTTTAGTGATTCAACCATGCACCCCCAGCAGCCCCAGCAGCCCCCATCACCTAAAAATTTTCATTCTATTCGTCGACGTCTCTTCCAAGATGAAAATGATGGAAATAAAGATTCTTTAGTTTCAAGTTTAGGTACAAAAACCATGCAGGCAGTCCAAAAGCGATGGAATTTTGATTTTGTGAATGATAGACCTCTAGAAGGAGGCTGGAAATGGAAAGTTGTATCGTCAGAATCCAACTAAAGTCATAGCCGTGCAATAACATGTAATTCAAATTTATATAATATATTGTCACGTCGGCCGAAAATTCAAAGTCTCTCTTTAACAATAATAACTTTATTATATAAATAACTTTATTATTCTAATAACTACAATATTTACATCCTATCATCCCTATTGCCTTATATACAGATATTCCCCTACCACTAACCTAATTTTAGAAAATGGTTAGTCTAATTTCAAAAATGAGAAAAAAATCTTCATAAATTCTAATATGCCGAAAAGTTGGGTGACTTATAAGGGCCTAATTCTAATTCGATTTTGCGTTAACGCAAACCGTGGTTACCATGGGATACTGCGACATCTGTCATTCGGCTTCATTTTACCCAAATTTTGAAGTTAAATCTTGCTTAATTGGTTAGCACTAGATGAATGAGATGATGCAAGTCGTTTCATCAACTACTTGTCTACACCATGTTTGTAAAAATATTGACGCTCGACAATGCTTTAGCGCCCTGTGCTTCATTTTATTTTGCATTTGACAGTGCGGCAACTTTGCCGCTGCGTAACCGATTTGCGGCACTGAATTGGAATTGACCCCTTAGGAACCATATTTTAAATTAATAGAAAAAAAATGGATGTTCCGATAGCAAAAGGAGATCTAAAGACCTCCTGAAATTTTGAAAACCATTCATCAATTACATCCGGAGTTATACGGCTGTGAATTTTGAAAGTTCTGAATATGTCGTGTGACGTCACACCACGGTTGCTTCAGCGCGGACAGTGTGTCAACAGTATGTCCCCGGATTGAGTTTGCAAAAAGAAAAAAAAACTTTATTTTGAATTTTACGCATAAATCACGGAATAAAAAAATAGTTTTTGCTTAAATTAAAACTTATCAGAATGTGTTTTTAAAATCGTAAAAAACAAAAACTAACGAAGAACTTTTTTATTTTTAATTTTGCAACAAGTGCCAAAAGAATAAAATGTATTTCATAATTTAAACCAATTTTAACTATTCGATTAACCCACACCTCTTTCAGCACATAGTTCAATAATTCGTAATTCGACTGTTTCGAATTTTATCGGATGCATTTATTATCCGGGTTTTTAATACTTACCCATTATTGAGTAAATTTTCCTTTAATCATTGATGCACTATTTGATATTTTGAATCCCCAGCCTGCTGTTATGTACTTACGATTAGAAAATTCAATAAATAAAATTATGAAAAAATTGATTTTAAGAGTACAAACTAATAATTTTGAAATTTTAATTGCAGATTTTTCTGTTTTGATTTAAGCAAAAACGTTATTCCTTTGTACTTTGTTTGTAAAATGGAAAATAATTTTTTTTTTCTCTCTTGTGAACTCAATCCGGGGACATACTGTAGGTTTTCCGAAATACATTTTTAATTGCTTTTGGATGATTTGAAGTTTTGGGTTTTACAATCTTTTCTTGAAATGAAAATTATGGTGTTAGCTTCGATATTTTTGAAAGCAAATTGTCTTATTGGTAACGTATAAAATCCACCGGTAACAGGTAATGATTAGCTTATTAGAGACGAGGGTTATTATGTAAAATTCGTACAATTAAAGACACAAGTGGATACAGGTTTTTTAAAAAATAGTTTTTTGCATAATAACATTAAACGCCAATTTTGCTTTTTCTGAGTGGTTCTGGCTTAAAAAATATTAACCAATATAGAAACTATGATAATTTAAAATGTTAAAATTGTTAAAAATAAATTAGGGAAGTATTTTTATTGATTAGTGGGATGTATTATTATGAAGAGTAAATTTTTAAATTTTTAAGTAATTTTAAAATATCCCCGGCGACCAGTAAAGAACAATTTCGGACCACATTTACAAAAACTACATTTTTCAATTAAAAAAACATTCTTCCAATACGTATTTACTATGGAAACTGGAAAGGGCATAGCCAGATTAATGTCCCCGTGGCTTTTTTGACTCACACTTAGGGGCGATTGGGTGTCGAATAAAAATAATTCATCTCAATTTTTAGGTCTTTAACCCAAACGGTTTGCGAGATTTTTGAAAAAACCTGTTTTTTCGATTTTATTTTTATTTTTATAGTAAAATTTAAAATTAATCAATGATGATTTTTTTCCTAATTCTTAGACGTCCAAGATATGAAAAAATAATATGATCATAATTTTTAGACGAAAAGCTGATTTTTGGCGGACGAAAAAAATTAAAATTTATTTTTTTTTAGCGTTCTTGAAATATTTCAGTCACCAAAACTCGCCAGAAAATGTCTTCCATACTCCTCTACACTCAGGAATTTTTTCGAATTTTTTGAAGTGATGGAACACTGTGAAAAAATTAAAAACTCTTTTTTTTCAAATCTCGCGTTTTAACTTATATTTTTATTTAGTTTAGAAAAATACGTAAAAAAAATTTTTTTTACATGTTATTTTCCTTTAGCAATCCGCGGAACACCCGGTACTTTACCTTACAGCATATTTTGTTTTTAGACACCCCAAAAGTCTGGACCAAGCCAATTGGCGAATGCAAAAAAAATCAATATTAAACAAATAAAAGCTCTTAATTTAAATACCCCAAAATGACATTTTATTTCTGGACCAAACAAAATTTTGCCACTTACCCAAATCCCTCGGTTTTCAACACCCCGAAATAATTTTTTTTATTTCTGGTCACTTTAAAAATCCAATGAAAATTAAAGAAATTAGTCCTAAAACGTATTAAAATTATTGAAAAAAAAGGTCAAAATTTCTCATTTTTAGATATCCCAAAATGACTTTCAATTGATGGTCTAGGGTAATAACTTTAAAATAAAAAAACTGCAGTAC
Source organism: Gnatocerus cornutus (assembly GCA_029298725.1). Classification (NCBI taxonomy): domain Eukaryota; kingdom Metazoa; phylum Arthropoda; class Insecta; order Coleoptera; family Tenebrionidae; genus Gnatocerus; species Gnatocerus cornutus. The sequence continues at coordinate 1,739,522 of CM055514.1, read as the reverse complement.
TGCCCGGTTCTCTCATAATGTGGCCATAAAATTTACTAAGTGTATGTCAACTGGGATTACAGTACATCAATCTAAAGAGCAGCTAAAAATCTATAAATGGGCCAAATCTGACGTCTACAAGTCAAATATTTTCGAAGTTAGAGGCAGAAAACAAAAACTTAAGATGTTTTACTAGTTTGAGTTAAAAATGTATTTCTTAAAAAAATGAAAATTTCAAAATCGAAATGAGGCTGGATTCTTGCTGTATTTGTAAAGTAGATGTCAAAATACATCAAATAAAAAGTTTTTATCAAGATCCAACGGTTACTAATGAAGAAATCGACAGAAATGTGCATGAAATTCCCAAAACTCGTCGAAAAATCGCATAAATTTGAAGTCAATTTCTGCTTTACCATTTCCAATATTTTTTATTCAGGCTTGTGATTTTGGTAGTTATGATGCTAAGTCAACGAAATTTGGAAAGATTACTAGTTTTGACTTGTTGACTGTTTATCCTAAAGAACAGTTTTTTTGAACAACAGGGACGGATTTTAGAAATTTTTATTTTCAAGCCGAGCCAAGAATTTCCAATATATTTAAAGCAAATTTATAACTTTAGCAGTTTTTACGCAATGAAATTTGAAGAGATTTTTATCTTTAATTTAAGGTCAACTGTACAAAATTTCATTTTTTTTAACAACAGGGACGGATTTTAGAAATGTTTATTTTCAAGGCGGGCCAACAATTTCTAAAAACTTTTCTAAAAACGTTTCTTTTCTATAAAATTCTGTAATTTAGCATAGTTGATTAACAAGTCAAAAGTAGTAAAGCCTGTAAATTGTACTCTCCGGAGACTAAAACTGTTCAAGTTACAAAATTTTATCGAAAATGGCCAAAATTTTGAAATAAAAAAATAAAAATATAAAATTTTTTAACAATCCGGTTTTTTGCTCTACAATTTTGTAATTTAGCATAGGTTAATTAACACGTCAGGAGTAGTAAACCCTCCAAGTTTTGCTGTCTGGAGACCAAAATTGCCAAAATTACAAAATTTTTGGCTCACTGAAAAAAAAAATTAAAAACGTGATTTTTTTTTTCTAAAATTTTGTAACTTGGTACAATTGATATGTATGTCATTGTTATCATTAATCGTTTCCTTATCACACGTACGTACGTGATTTTGTCAAGGCTCGGAGCTGCGTCGACACGTAGGTACAGTTCACGCAACGATTTAGTGCAGTAATGGCTGTGACTTTTTAAATCATTTTTACCCAGCTGGTCCGTCTTACAAATCGAAACAATAGAATTCTTCAAAAGACGTCTAGCCTAGCGGTTCATTTCAATGCAGATAAGACCCAACCACTTGAGGACGATTATGTTTATGAAGATTTGCGGTAAAATCGCTGTAAACGGTTTAAAAAGTCAAAGCCACAACCGCATTAGATCGTTTGGTGAACTGTAATGGAAAATCCTGGGTGGTGTCTACCCTACACAGAATAATAATGATGTTTTAAGGAATAGGTGCATGCGTATTGATAATTTTACTTGGAATTTGTAATTTCGATTTGTAACATTTTGTAACGTCTTGCGCATTTTGTCATTTAGCACCTATTAGGCATGAAAATGTAATGGTTAGTTTCGTGACGGAACCATTTAATTTAATTTACCTAGCTCTTTATTTGATTTACAATATGAAATGTACTTGGCTACATAATAAGTCGGCTCGCTATTTTGTCTACGATGTTTTGAAATGAAATAACGTTTCTTCAGATCCTACTTGAGAAGCAGACTTTCAAAGTGCAGTTTATCCATCTTTCACAAATTGATATATTTGATATATTGGCGCCAGTTTGGTTTTTTTTTGCGAAATTCTCTTCTATTCTAGTCGTGAAATTTGTGTGAAAATAGTACATAATTTTCCTCATTTTATTGCCACATGTTTAAAAATGCAAGTTATTTCTTAACGGAGCCGCAGATTTTATTCATTTCTAAAAATATGCTATTAAGGCTGTTCTACCCCTCAACTAAAATTCGTGTTTTGAAAAATATGCAGCCCAACATACTAACCATTTGACACATGTCAATCATCCATAAGGGTGAAAATCGTCTGTAAAATTAGCATATTTTCTACTACAGTTCAGCAATAAACCAGGCAGATGAATTTGCCTTGCTTTGGAGTTTGTTTCGAAAGTTTTCCCGATTTCGAAATATGTATTATGTCCCTCGAAAATAATAAATGAATAGTAAAGAGAAATATTAAATGATGGCATCATCTAATAAACTTTATATTTCAAGTAAAAAATGTTTCGTTAAAAATGGTACCATAGCAATTTTATTTTCAAAATTACACTGAGCGACAAATTCAAATTAATTTTGAATATGTTATGTAATCCAAACAAAGTACATACCCAAAGGACATCCTTACCTCAAAACCTTCACAAATTTTAACATAAGTAGTTGAAAAAAACAGAAAAGAAATTCTTTTTCTATTCTACTTATGATTTTAATATATAGTAGGCAGCTTTTACTATGGTGTACCTGACTTTTACAGTCGAATATTATATTATTGCACTCATAATGTGGAGGGTGTAAACAGGCTATTGTGTCCGAAAATTAAAATTTACGACATCTTCAAGTAGGTAGAAAAAGGTGGACTCGTGCCTCTTCCAGGTATTAGCTCGAGATTATTATTATTGATCCCATCAATGTTTTCTTTTAAAAACGTTATTAAAGTTTTAATTTTTGTTTATTAATCTGAAAAACCCGAGAGACATAAATTTTTCAAACTTCTTCATTAGATTGATCTAACCAAGGTTGCCACATCATGAAATACGTTGTAAAGAAAACAAAGTGAACAAAATTCGCCAAACAGTTAACATCAAAATGATTTTTCATACTTACCGGTCGTCTTTACACATATTACCACTCCAAATAGATTGTTTAAAAACACCTATTTAACGACATTTTAATGTTCGACTTAAAGTCCCCACTTTTTCTAAAAATGAAAGAATTAAGTAATCAAAATTACAATTTATTCCCCAAACACCAAATTTGACAAAAAATGCTGACGCGCGTTTCGATAGCAATGCTATCATCATTAGAGCGATGATTAAACTGATTAATATCAGACATTTACAGACTTTTATTTTGGAAACAAAAATGTTTAGAACTTACAAAGTCATAAAATTTTACTTTTAAAATTAAATATTAAATTTGGTGGTGACTTGCGGTTACCGGCATATGTTTTATCAAAAGGTGGGCTACCGATAGAACAGTCTTTTGGCTACTAAAACTTTGTCACGCAGTGTTTTAATTGATAATAAATTTAAATAAATTAAATTTAGATATTAGTTCATCTTGTCATTTTTTGTGTTTCAACGAATCCGAGGGTATTTAATAAAATCAATTCTACCAAATTTTAAAATGGATACTTGGGTGCTTCCGAATAACACAAAATATTACAGGTAGGTAAAGAATATGTTGCAGAGCTACCATTTTTTTTATAAAATTGAAAAAATACTCGATCACGATTTTTTTTTTCGATAAATCGCTTATGCCAAAGGTATTTTTACCATGGCAACATAGAAGGTGGTGTGCGGTTGAGTCTTAATAATCTAAAAATTAGATGTAGAAGTTGTTTTTAATCGCGGAAAATGCAAGATTGTGGAAAAAATATTGTGTGTATTTCGAGCGCAAATTCAAATATCCGTTTTCGAGAGGTTGCCGCGCAACTTTAAACTTTTTGACTCTTTCAATCGGCAATGTAAATTTTTTCGCTCTTAATACATAAATAGCTATTAAAATTTGTGTAGTTGTACTTTTGCCATCAGCTACTTATATTAACGTGAGTTTCAAAATTATGAAAGATATCCATCGATCTAGAAGGATTCTAAGTAATACTGGTGTATTAAATTTTAACACTAATTTGTTTTTACTTTTTATACGTGGACGTCAAAAAACTATACATTTATACGCATCACGAAAAAATATAAAATAACATATCTTGGCACAACTAAATATTTCAAAAATTGAGAACAAATGTCCACCTCAATGAATGTTTTCATCATTTTGGAAAAGTTTAAAAAGTTGCTACAGTAGCACAATTTGAGATATGTATAAAGAAATCATTGAAAATGTAAAATCATGTTTTGGGTAATTATTTTAACCAAGTTGGGGAAATTTCCAAAACACAGAAGTAACAATATAGAGCTATGCTGGTATCTAAAAATCAAACAGCTACGGGAGCGCTAAAAAGCTTTCAATCGTCTAAACTTTTTATTTTAACCTGACGGTCTTGTATGAGAGACAACTCGGTGCTGACCTTTTTGGTCTTATGGCTACTTGAGAAAACATTCTACCCTGCCTGCGGCAAAGGACCAAATGGCCAAATATGCAATAAAATGCATAACAATCAATGTATGAAATGCAATTAATCCGTTGTCCTATATAGAATAGACTGTTTAAATGCAATGTTGTAATGCAAGTTATTAATTGAGGTCTATTTCAAGAGTCAAAAACGAATTTTTTGTCAACAAAGATGAGTTTGATTGCACTAAATCTAAACTCAAAATACTACACTCAACTGAGAAAAAAAAAAGGTTCTGACTTTTTAATTATATTATCGATTGAAAATCATTTGCAATCGTTAATCAAATTATTAAAATGTCGACAAAATGTCTTGAAATTTATTTTTAGAAATCTTGCATGAGGGTGAAAATGTTATTATATTCAGATGCGGCAGTCTTCAATTCTTGGTAGAAAGTAGGTATAAAGTTGGGGTCCCAATGGTCAATCGCCGTTCGGCCGAGTTGTAGTCGTCAAACCGTAAATACGAAATTTTCAAAGGTTGTGTGCTTTGATACGAATGGTGCGTTTCTGTGCTAAGAGATTTATTCATTGGTTAAAAACTGTAAGGTTGCTAGCGCCACCGCTATTTGAGAACTATCAAGGTCGTACGGATTTGGAGCACGCTCGCTCAGGCAGTAAAAGTTTGTTATCAAGCAGGCGATGGAAGGAGCATTTGCAATATTTTTTTTTATTTTTAGTGCAGATTAGCAGGTTTTTATTTAATTCTAACTTTATATTGTCTATCATCATATTTTGCGGTTAATTATAAACTTGACATTTAGTTGTGGGACCTTTTGTTAATCAAAGTTGACATATACAGCTGCGGACACAAAATTTTAGACTTCATTTTTCTGACTTTTCGAAAATTTGAGTGTAGTTTGTGATTAACTGTCATTGTCATTACTGACGTTTAAAACATCAAAGTATTGCAATATTGGAAATACCGAAAAATCTGTCAATTTTAAAATAAAAAAATTAAAACTGTCAAAATCGACAATGCAAAAAAGAAAGGTTAGAAATTCTAAGTGGGATTTTACACCGTGTGACAACTAGATGACACTGACGTCTAAGATTTTATGTCCCTGACTGTATTTACAACAAATTTCTAACAATTATTTTCTAATTCTGCTGATTAAAAATTTAAATTTTTTAAATTTCTTTTTTGGAAATCGGCAAATGCTCTGTGGAAAAAATAACGTGTACATTTTATTTCTTTTTTTTTTGACCTTAATGTAGGTTTAATTCGTGTTTCGAATGGAGAATCCAGAGTTTTACGCATTCTCTTAGAGCGACAGCGTCGGCAAGTATTCACCGAATTCGCCTCTGCCGGTTGCGGGACGATAGACACTTCCACGTTTGCAAGCGCGCAAGCGCCAAATCGCGTGTTCTCTGAAGCTCGCGTGGCAATTGTGAGGTTAAGGGTTATGGTGTTTGTTCGTGTTTTATGTGCAGTTCAGACGAATTTAATGTTTTTGTGATTGTAATTTGGAATGTGTGCAGTATGGGGGTTCTGATTGAGGCAAGAAGTCTTCGGTTACTCCTGCAACCGGTAAGTACGAAATTATTGCTTTTCTTTACAACCAGTACAAGAAGGGGTGGAAGTAAAAAATCGGCAGTCATGTCGGTTTGATAATACCAAGGATAACATTAAAATGGGAAGCTGTAATAGTTAACATAAAGTCACTATATAAATACAAGGTGTTTATAAATGTTTCATAAATATTGCAAGCATCATGAGCTTGAAGAGAAAAACTTGGCGTACTTTGAGACAAGTTTTGTTTGAAACTGGTAGTACCACGATGATGGTTAAAGGTTTTTCAGCTGTATTGAGACAGGACTGAGACGAGTGTTCTTGAGACTTTGAAGGGCTTTCTTTGGTGAAGTGAACATTTCTGCTATTTGCTTTTTTTTGTCAAGGAATCTTCAATATAACTTTCGGCTACAGCAGAACTTTTCCATCCTCCATGTCTTTTAATGGTGATTAGATCTCCACCTTTATTGGCTAAATGAGAGGCTCTCGATCTGCTAAAATTAATTCCAATCGGGCTTTTAACGCAGTGTCCGTTCGGTAGGTTAAGATAAAACGTCTAGGAGCTCCGTCTGGTCGAAGACTCACATATTTTTTTACATAATCTTCATCAGTTATCAAAGAAAGTCTTGAATACTTTGTTTTAGGTACAGGGACTGACACAGAAATGATTTCATCTTTAAATTTTACATCATCAATGACCATTTTTGTAAGTTCGTCGCGTCGTAAAGCACCACAATAACCCATTATCAAGATTACCTAAAAGTCAAAATAATAGAAGCTGGCACTGTAGTAAAGAAGTTCAAATTTACTTTCATCGCCAACTAGTTTAGATCATCTGTCTCCTTGATGAAACGTTGTATTTTCTCTTGCTGGAGTTTTCTAGGAACCTCTGGAGTCTCCATGTCCACATTTTCATATGGATTTAGGCAGGCTCTGAGCATGCTATAGGAGGCCTACAGAGCTTTTTTTGCCAGAGCCATTTCGCTATAACATGCGAGCAGCACATTTTCGCTAGTTTGTCCAACTTTTTTTTCTGTACACTATTTCTTAAAAAGGTTGAATTCCTTGTCATAAATTGATTTTGACTTAGGGGGCAGCGACTGATTCACAGCAACTTGTCCTGCTGTTCTTATTTCGAGGGGAGTGAAACTAAGTTTTTCTTCCATAATTATAACAAGAATTGAAAAATAAACTTTAATTGACTTTAGAGGTTAAAGTTTTATATATGACATTTGTAATTCAAAGCCTACGAAGTCAATTTGTAGTTAAATTCCATTTTCTCTAATCAATGGTTAATGTTTTATGTAAAATTATTGATTTTAATTTATTTTTTTTACGATTTTTCGAAAAGTAGACCAAAGTAGAAAAAAAATAACGTATTACACTTGTTTTATAAGACTTCTTCGTCGTGCTCCAAAACCATTCGTACCACAATAGAACGTCTTATCAAACACGTATAATAATGTACTATTTTTTATTGGAAATTATTACTAATTGTTTTGATTTAGCCTTTAATTAGCACATACATAGAAGTTGAAAACTAGAAAAACTTATACAGTATGGTCCAATAAATTTTTGATCAGCCCTTCTGTGGAAAACAAAAAAAAATTGAAAACGTATGGCGTAGTGAACTTCGCATAATAAATTTAAGTTGGCATTTGGCTGTCATTAGTGTCATTACTATCATTATTGAAAAGGTGTTCACCTTTGCACAAGGGCTTTGCTATCGAATCCTATTTTAGAAATGGTGCGAAAATGTGAATGAAAAAAATGTATATATACAGGGTGGCCCATCTAAGACTTTCGGGCTCAATATCTTTGTTATTTATGAACGGATTTTTCCAAAATTTAAAATATAATTTCTTGAATAGGTAAGGATGATGTGACATTACCAGCGTCATCTTTGTCTTAAAAATGTTAATTTTACTTGTCTTATTTTAAATTTTAATTAGTTAAAAGTTATGTTATTTTATAAAACAGCAATAATTATACGCGTGTGCCAAAAATCAACCGTCTAGCAAGTCAAGTTGCCGAGAAAAAGATAAAAAAGGACCTCAACATTTCCAAAAGATACAAACTGATAGTCGGCTGTGAAACAATTGACTTCTACAGCGAGTTTAGATTTTGGACATCCCTGACTTGTTGATGAATCCGTGACGTTCATGACATTTGTGACATTCATTTGAGGTTATGTTTATTTTTGAGCATTATGATGAGGACTATTGATTTAAACATGCACATTCACGATTTTTTATCTCGATCTTTTAGTAACTAGTCACAATGCATTGAACCGAGCATCGTTTCTCGACATTTGTGATAATTTCTCGTTTGAGGTTATGTTTACTTTTAAGCATGATGATGAATATCATTCATTTAAACTTGCGCAGAACGATTTATCCCGATCTTTTGAAATTGAAAACTAATCACAATGGATCAGACAGCGTTTTGGTGCAAAAATTTCATAGGCACAAGGAAATGTGAGCGAAAAACTTGTTGAAAGTTGGTCGTCACCAGAAAAATGATTGCAGAATGGTTCGTTATGAGGTGCAACTAGTATTCACGACTTCTTTAGCACTGTCACAGGTTTATTGGAAATGGAAATTCAGTGACACGTATGCAGTGAAGCGATTTGACTCATTTATTGCATTTGCGTTAAAACAGTAATCTCATTTATGATGGAGACAGAATTAGATGATCACAAGATTTCGTCCTTTTTCAGGAAACTACTTTACTTTGATTTACTTTGATTAACAAATAATTTGTTACAAGGTATTTTATTATAAGGTACAAAGTTTTAACAGTGAATAAACTATACCAGTGACAATTATAGCAATGTAACACCATATTTTCTACAATAGTAATGAACGAATGTACAAAAATTTACAAATGTATCAGATATTTACACTGTTACAACATGTGTCTGTACTTTGAACATTTATAACAAGTGCAAATAATGCTGGAATATTGTAAGCGTTTGGTCACTACCATTTTGCTTGTTGGCGATGCGATGAGATTTGGCTTTTCTTTTTACTAGCAACTCATTTCTTGAACTTTCTTGTAATGAAATGGACACAAACAATTAGGGGCAGCATAAGTTTTTGAATATGTTCTGTGATGGTGAAGAATGAATTTGCGGTCCCTTGGTCTGAGCAAATCGCTTGTCGCTTTCAACTGGAACAATTGCTTCGATGGTACTAGTCACTTGCCTTCGCTGAACACTTACCATATCATGTTGACGGCGACTCATCATCGAATTCATCAAGCAGGGTTTTGCACTTTTAGCAGCTTGGTTACTGTCCGTCAAACATATCCACCCATGTTAGAAGAATCCAAGTGGCATAGTCGTTCATGGTAGTCAACACCGTCCAGAACGTTCTGCAATCGTTCTTAATGCTTGCAACAGGGTACGATAGCGAGTCAATGAAAGTCCCTTTCATATTTGCATCTTTTGGCGGTTCAATGAGAAAGAACAGGTTCAACATTTAAAGTAACAGTCCGTGTTGAAGTACTGCATCATTTTCAGTGTGTTGCTTTCAGTCTTGTTCGTCTTTTTTTCACTCGTCCAAGTTATTAATGAATGTTTCAATGTTTCAATGCTCTAAAGTTAATGTTCGTTCAAAGAATTGTCCCATAGAAAGAGTCGACCGACGATACTTTGATAGAAATATCATGTTTGCAATTTTCATTGGAACGTAGGTATAGATAACGTTCGTTGTCATTTTGTTTCATTTCTTTCTTGCACTATTTCTTTAACTCGTTATTCTTTCTTAGTGAGAAATCGTCATGATACCGTGCAAGCACATTTTCCATATCATAATAGTCGTCCTAGATCGTTAGGTAGTTCGCAGGTTTGTTGAAGAAACAAATACAACTCGCAACATCATGCACCATATTCGGTTCGAAAGCACGAATCTGAAATATCAGATGTAAACAGTGTTTTCCTACAATTTGCAATGACCTTAGAAAATGTAACACACTATCATGCGTTTTTGGTGATCCAAAACCGCGTAGTTGTAGGTAACTACATGTATCTGATTTCCATATTACTTATACGTCTTGGTATCATTAGTTGATTTCCTATTCAAAGTTTCATTTGCCAATCTTTCGAAACGAAATAATAATGGTACTGTACGGCTAATTTGGACTTGAAGAAACTTTCTTGATAACACCTTTTAGCATGGCGGTCTTAAAAGTGTGCAGAATTGTGCCTACATTTGTCGATTCGACCTTGTTTCTACAAATCATAATTGAAACATACGAATTGATTAGTCGCATAGCCAACAAATACCATAAAACTCCGTTTTGACATGGGTAAACTTGTCTTTGTCGCTGGTCTTGTAGGTACTGGGCCACTCAACGATACAGCATTCTTCGTTACTTTTGCATACCAACTTTACCGACATTCATTTGTGAATCAAGTGATTCAAACACTCATGTAGGTACAAGCTAATGCGCACAAATGGCATATAGCTCAATTCTGCACCAGCATTTTTCGATTTTGACTTCTTGACTACGGCAGTTCACATATTGGAGCTTCAAGGTTAATCTACTTTGGATTAATGACATTATTAAACAAAAGAAAAATGTTAAAACTATCTAACTAGTACCATACATTTTATAGGCGCAGTAAAGAAGTTTGCAGAAAAAGGATGAAATCATCTAATTCTGTCTTCATCATAAGTGAAATAACTGGTTTAACGTAAATGCAATCATAAATGAGTCAAATCGATTCACTGCATACGTGTTACTGAATTTCCATTTCCAATAAACCAGTGACATTTCTACAGAAGTCGTGAATTCTAGTTGCACCTCATAGCAACCATTCTGCAATCATTTTTCTGGTGATAACCAACTTTCAACAAGTTTTTTACTCACATTTTCTTGTGCCTACGCATTTTTTGCACCAAAACGTTGCCTGATGCATTGTGATTAGTTTCCAATTTCAATAGATCGAGATAAATCGTTCTGCGCAAGTTTAAATCAATGATTTTCATCATCATGCTCAAAAGTAAACATAACCTCAAATGAAAAATATTACAAAATGTCAAGAACGTCACTGACGTCAGCGATTATTGACAGACCGAATGCAGGGATGTCCAAAATGGGGCGTGGGAAATTATTTTTTTCATAGCCGACTATGATTTTGCATCTTTTGGAAATGTTGAGGGTCTTTTTTCTCTTTTTCTCGGCAACTTGACTAGCTAGACGGTTGAGTTTTGGCACACTCGGATAAATATTGATGTTCTATAAAATGACATAAATCTTAACTAATTAAAATTTAAAATAAGACAAGTAAAATTAACATTTTTAAGACAAGGATGACGCTGGTAATGTCACATCATCCTTACCTATTCAAGAAATTATATTTTAAATTTTGGAAAAATCCGTTCATAAATGACAAAGATATTGAGCCCGAAAGTCTTAGATGGGCCACCCTGTATATAATATATTATAATTAACATTTTTGCGCTTTCAAAATACATTACTCTTAGGGCCGGTTTTTCAATCGCTGATTAATTGTTAGTTAGCCTATAATTTGTAATTAACGAAATTTGTCAGTTTTTCAAGTGTCAATTAATCAAAAAGTTGATGTTAACGTGCAGTTTACTTAATCATTGAAATATCTAGTAATTAACTTCCAATTTTCTAATGTCAAACAAAATATTGAAAACATCAATCTGAATCTTCATTATGTTCGACCGAAAACTGTAAAATACAGAGTGGGACCAAAAAGATTTTTTTGCCCGATTTCGGTTGAGGCCACGGACGTTACATAACTTATTAGAAGACATAGAAAAAGCAATTTCTTTTACCCCTAGAAGGTAAATTTGTGATAAGTATATAAATAAATGAGTATTGTGAAAATGAATAATCTTTATAGTAGTTTTTGGGTCTAGAAACTAAAACTCCATAGTTCATATGGAGTTTGGAAGAGAAGATTTCCGTGACTTGCCTACTTGGTTTAAGATTAAAATTGGTTACCATATAAGCCGTAATAGTTGCAACTGCGGTTTTGCATAACATTGCTTGTGATGAGGGTGAACCAGAACCTGTGGTCAATGAAGAACAAGAAGCCGCTGTTAATATTGTTAATAATGTTGGCGTTCAAAATGCTGAAGAGATAAGAGGAGGAATTAACAATATTACAAGATATAACTTGATAAATAGTTATTTTGAAAGATTGTAATATTTATTTAAACCAAATTCAAAGAAATGTACTAAATATTATGAAGTCTTTTTTACAACAAAATCTGCTAATAAACAAATAAAAAGAAAACTTAACTAACTGCAGAGATTCTGAATTTTATTTTCATTTATTAGCAGCTTTTGTTCTAAATTTTTTATCCTAAGTTCGTGTTTTTCTAAGAATTCTTCTCGCTGCAACTTCACAAAATTTAATTTTTCTTCTATAAGTATATGCCCGGGGCCAATATATTTTTTGGTACCTCTTGTTTTAACAATTTTTCTACCTGTAATCATGTTAATTATAGATTTAAGAATTTGTGTTGGAGTAAATTTTTTACTTTGGAGTTTTTTGGTCACAGGTTCTCTTAAATTTCTTGTTGCATATGAACTCTAGTTTGTTCTCCACCTGATTGATTAAATTAATTATAATCATTATAATGTAAATGTATTTACTTTTTTACCATTTGAATCGAGAATTGTAATATCTTCAGCGTCAACAACACCAGAAACCGTGTCTATAACTGTTGGTTTTGTGATCAGATCGATCAGAGACTCTCTTCTTAAAGCAACTTCTAAAAAGTGTGCGTTAAAATAGCAGATAAACAAATTTAAATTATTTACCATTGCTGTTATTTGTGTCGCTGTCGAAATTATTACATAAACCTTCAATCTGTTCACCCAACATTTCTTTTATTGCCTTATCCACTACAGTAAGTGTAACTTCTTCAGAATTTCCACCACTTGTTTTTAAAAAATTTTGTTTGTTATGGGCGTATTTTTGTTTCGTCGTTCGCTTTAGGTTAGCATATTTTTCTTTTAGCCCTTTCACATTACGAAAATAGCTTTTGCCCCTGCGGCAGTTAAATTCTCTTTCAATTTTCTTCCATACGTGTTCTTTTTCTTTCCATGTAACATTTTCAGACTTTTCACACTCAATAACATTTCTATTTTGATCTACTAATGCAACTAGCAGTGTTTCCTCTTCTACAGTAAAGTTGGTGGATCGTTTGCAAGGCTTTTCCATCGCACAGGAACACGTTTCCGTTTCACTTTTAATAAAATGTTGAAGTAACTTTTGTTTGACAATGTCAAATGTTTGATGTTTGATGCAACTTCACAGCTATACACAGTTGTACCAACTTAACGACTTTTTGATTAATTATGAATCGGCTAATTAAGAATTAAAAAATCATTGAAAAACGCCATTTTCGATATCCAAAAGTTAACTTTTGGTTAATCAAAAATTGTCAATTACGTGATCAGCTAATTAATCAGCAATTGCAAAACCGGCCCTTAGCCGGTTTCATCATAAAATTCCTCCCAATCAAAGAAGCAGTTCCTAACCATTTTTATGGAATGATATGCACCCAACATAAAGTGTAATGGGACTTCTGAAAACGGATTCTGCAAGATGGTGCTAAAGTTCGGGATGCTAAAAGAAGCGCCCATTTGAAGAAGGCAACCGAATTTTTGCGAGCTTTTCCAAAATTGTTGCAGTAATGCTGACTCGCTCTTCTGCAGTTAATGACTGCACAAAATAGACTAAGGCTAGCCACAGGTGTGTTTTTATCTTCCAATCGTCCAAGCCAAAATCCACAAAATCCCTATTTTTTTGCCGTCAAATTCTATGTGTTTTAGAATCGCCATTTCGTCGAACATTAATGCGTTAATTGGTGGTCGCTTTCCTAGGCTCTCATGTGACGCCATGAGTTTTTGCAGTCTTAAACCTTCTTCACACATGCCTGGTTCTCCATTCATATGAGAATATCATCGGCTCAATGTGGAACGATGAGGTAAAGCGTCATAAAATGTTCTTCTGACATGCTCATAGGCTCTTGTGGAAAGAAAGTTTAACGCAAGAGCAAATTTTCTAAGTTCTGGTGGCCAGACTTAAAGTTACCTGTAATGCACCTGTAATGTAAGTTTTTAAATTAATAATGGTATTAAATTAAAAAAAATTACCTTCAAAGGAACTTATAAGCTGCTTTTCTCTCAAATCGTCCACCAGTATCTTCAAATTTTTGACACGCCGGTCCTTCCGTTTGCATTTTTGTTTTAGCACTGCATTCTCCTCTTTAACTTTTCGAAGGTCTTCTTTGGGTTTAAAAGAGTTTTTTGTAGTCCTCGTTCAATTGACTGTATGAGTGTTCTTTTGCGATCTAAATTAAATTTAACATTTCACACGGTACTTTATTGTCTTTCTGAAAAACCGTTCGTTATGCCAATCCAAGATTCTTCTTTTCTTTTTTATACAAACTGTGGGGTGTACCAGTAATTGACACATCCTTTACTCTCCATCAGATATTTTACTAGGCTGCAAAAATTGTCAAAAATCGATTGTTAACATTATTTATGAAAAATTATATTCTCTCCACATGCGGTACTATCTAAATACTTATTGACGTACAATATTTTTTTCTAAACAAGTCAAAATATCTAATAAATTAGCTATACAAGAACACAAGAGTGATGAAGGTACTTGCGTTTTCAGCAGTCCAGATTGTTAAAAAAATTTGGTGACAAACTAGAGAAAATAACAGTAAACCAAGTGAAAAAATAAAGAATTATAAGACTTATTACACTGTATGGAAGAAGAAGTTTTGATTAAAGAAAATGCCAAGATTGCTGTTATTATAAACTTTTAATTTACTTACTGTTATTGTCATTAAAGTTGGATTTGTATTGACTGATTTAACTAGACTTTTCTCGAGCTATTGCAAGCAAAATAATAATAATAATATAATCATAATAGTAAAAAACACATTCGTGCACTTAATATTGATTCGATTTCATCCCATTTTAATATTTTTTTAAATTTCATCTGATTGTCCAAAAATAAAGTGGGATAAGAATTTGGTTTCAATCTTGTAATTTGTCCTGTCCGATAGAAGCAAGCTTCATCAAAATGTGCAGAACATATTTGAAACCCTTTTTTTGCTTTTTTCGCCTTGATTGTTTAAAAGTTGTGGTTGTGAAACAGGTAAACTGCAATATCATAATGAAAACAACAAATTATTTTATTTTATTTATTACCGGTGAAAACTTCTGGTTTCATCGCTTCGTGCACAACTTTTCACGTAACAATGTTTTCTTTTCATCGTGTCCCATCACTAATACTAACACTAATAATAAGAACTACCTAAAAAACTATCTAGAAAATTACTATAGGTCAATGTTTACTCTTGGTTAGACACTATAACAACCACCGAACAAAATGAACGATAAACTAAAAACAGTTTATGTCAGAAAACATACAAAACCCCATAAGAATTTGGAACACAAGTACAAAATGCACGTGAAACAGTTAAGTTAGATCATATTTGGTTGCATATACACTGGAAATGTGGAAATGTATCGGGTCATCTTGAAAATTTCACTTCAATTGAAACATTTTCTAAAACAAATAATATTGTAACATGCGTTACGTTCTTTCTTCAGAACTGCCGGAAGTAATAGTTTTCGTTTTCAGCAACGTACCGTTAATTTCGTTTTTTTAGTTTTTCCGCGTTAGGAAGTTTTCCGCGATTTTAGCCCGTAGACGTTTTCTTCTTAGACTAGGTAACAGTGGTAGAAAAGATAAAGGAAAAACGTGCGTAAAACCAATTTTGTAAACTCAAAAGTCTGTTCAAAGTTAAATTACAAAATGTATCTTTGGCCTCTGCAACGACGCTTTACTGCTTTTATGGCACAATTTCAAGTTACAATTACAAAAAGTGGTCTCTAAATTTTGGTTATATTTTTTTAAATTGTAAATTGGGTAAGTGATTTAAAAAACTTTTGAGTTTGTTATTAACAACTCTATTAATCTGCTTGTGCCTCTACCTTAGGGTACATTAGGGTTACATTAGGGTTGTTATGGACTCTAGAGATTTCGCGTTTCTCGTTTTCAAAGGAAATGTGTTTGGTGGAAAAATTCGCGGGGCGAGTCTGTTCTTTTTAAATATCTCATGTTCCAAAAGTCGCTTTTTTTCATCAAGGGTACTGATTGCCAATTCGTAGATCACGACGCCAAAAATCGCGGTGTAATCACGCTGTCGTTATCCATAATGACAAAAAGAGTACACAAAAACACGATAAAGAAATGTCCGATAAACCGTAAGCACAAAGTTTTCTAGCAAAATGGGTTATTTGAGGTTTTCAACTTGGATCTTCCCCGGCTCGTCTACTACGAGCTGCCAACCAAAAAAATTACTTTGTTAATAAATAGCCTCACGTTGGGCGCCAAATTGTGTAACGACGGCAGCTCTTGTGTCGGAGGCGGTTTGGGGGGGGGGGTCCTTAACAAAAGTTGGGCGCCAGGTAGCAAGTACAAGTGTTGAGGGGCGATGCTACCTCCGCACTCCTCTACTAAAAAGTATGAAGACCTCAACCCTGAATTACGTTTATTTGCCGGAAAACTTAAATACGAGAAATGCCATATAAAAATTAATAAAAAAAAGCGCTTTTTTTCTTACAGATTCCTTATATAAAAAAAGTGGCGAATTAAGTGTCAGTAATAATAATGAACAACGACAAGTAAGATTATCGAGAAAAATGAAAATATGATTCGGGTGGACTTGGCTGGTTCTCCTACGACTTCACAACCTGGAGGTAGTGCCCAGGTGTTACTCCTAACAGAACAGGGGGTCGCCCTTACTCTTCGAGGGGTTAGGGTTGTGGGTGGAAGGAAGAATCCACTTTAAGTCGTATTTCCCAGGATCACCTCCTGCGGTCGGTATGGTACGTTTAGGCCTTCAGCTCTAACTAAGATGTCCCTAATTTACACGAAATTAGCCCGTGGCCATGAACATTAACCCATATTTACCTCTACGAAGGACTTCACGCCACGAGAAAAGGTTTCGCAATTCGCGAACTCAATAAAATCAGTTACGGAACTTTCTTTTCCTACGACCCCATATGAAAGTGACGTTTTTCACACGGTTAAATGACTCCGAAAGTTAAAGTTTTCGTACGTCCATTTCCGAAAGTAAAAGTCACTAGTGTGATATGAATATACCCGCACAGACCTGTCAAAATTGACAGTTATTTTCAAATAAAATGTAACTCCTGAATTTTTGTCTCAAATATCTAGACGATTTACTGTAAAACAACATGCATAATGATAAAAATGAATTGGTTAGGTCGTTTTTGACAAATCAGTTTTGACAGGTCTGTGCGGATATATTCATATCACACTAGTGACTTTTACTTTCGGAAATGGATGTACAGAAACATGAACCATCTAAATATGTGGAATACGTCACTTTTTTATGAGGTTGTAAAAAATGACATTTAGAATAGATTATCTGAAATGAACTATTGTCGAAACTTATGGCTTCTTTCTGATGATGAAAGGTCGTAGGAAAAATAGTGTACATAACTCGTCGGAAAGTGTCTTTCTTGCACTCGTGTAACATTTGCACTCGGCTGGCGCCTCGTGCATCTACTTTTACCCTCGTACGAAATTGGTCACTTTCCGTACTTGTTATGTAAATATCTATAATAGGCGGTACGACGTTCTCCGTCAAAATCTCGATAATAATGGCTCCTCTCAGAGCGGAAATCTTTTCCGATACCTCGTGTTCTCTTCGGCGGCAAACAGGTGTCGTGAACCCGTCATGAAAAAGTGCCAAAATTTGAATACGCCGGAAATCGCTAACGAGTATGCGCATTTGTCGCAATTGTCGCCAACCCTGATCACCGAAAGTACCACGGTACGTTAACCTCTGACCTGACAGATGTCAAACCGGTCCTTTGTAGACTTTGCATCTACTTTCAACCCTTATTATTTGTAGATGGCACTTTTTTAGTGAGTTTCCCATGGTCAGTCTGCTTACTACGGTAATAAAACCATAAATAAAAACTACTTCTTAAAACCCCAGCCCGAGTGGTTTAGATTATTATTACCATCATCTTGTGGTCAGGACAATAGCTAATAGTTTTGACAGCGCTGATGGCCAAATTATTATTGCCCATGGCCAGTAAATCTTAAATACTTTGATAGTTGAGTCCGATACTTTACAAATTACACCCATGAAACTTAATAATTACAATATCTCATTATTATTATTTAATGTTTATCTTCATAAGTAAAATAATTTTTTCCCGAAAAGGTGGGATTTGTGTAATTGCAAAAATTGAAGAATTAATAGATGTACTGCGATCTTAGAATTTTGTTCAAGATTTTTGTGAATGTAACAAAAAATAGTAAATATGATTAGAAATAATTAAATTATAAATAATAATTATATTCTGTTGTTTTAGTGATTGATCTATCTTTTAAAACCTTTAAATAACGAGAAATTTTCCAGTCTTTTCACCACCCCAAAGTCATAATTTTGACAACAAGACGTTATACTACTGTTTGGTTGTTTTCAAAATACGTATGTGTGAATTTTGAAGTCTACGCATGTAGAATGCTAAAAATTATTTCGCTTTCAGCCAAGTTTTCGTATTTAATTAATCAAAAAGTCATTAAATAGTCACTTTACAAATATTGTATATAGCATTTAACATAGTGCACGTTGAAGATTTTCATATGCAAAAAACAGAAAGCAATTTACTCAAATAGTTTTCGAGTAATCGTGTTTGGAAAAATACATTGAAATTGCCTTATATTGAAATTTGTTCGAGATCCCCCTAAAAAATAAAGATAAAGACGACTATTTCCTTCGAAAAATTCAGAAAGCTGCAATGTTTTATTTTCAACCAATCACGATCAAGTTTTAGCGATAATACTGCACTAGTACAATTATCGATAATTTGCATTAGAGCATATTATCAGATCCGACATTTATGAATAAAAAGACTAAATTTAAATTTTTATTTTTTTTAAGAGAATGAGCAATTGTTAAAAACACAGTTTGAATATAAAACTTTCTTTGATGTTGGAACCGATGTGTTTTCATTGCTGGTTGCATCAATTCCTGTTATTTCGCTGTTATCATTTCGCATTTTTTAACGATTTCCTCGTGATGTTCACTATTTACTTGGAGGTAATTCTTTATCGAAGCTTGATTTGAGTGACCTGTAACCTTCATAATTAAATTTTCTGAAACACCAACCTTCGCAAGTTGGGTAACTGCTGCGGCACGGTTGGAGTGATTTGATACTTTTACTCTTTTCGTGTCAATTCCCATAGCTTCTGCTGCTTGCCTTGTCCACTTTGAAGTCTCATTTCGTCCTACAGGGCAGTTTTTAAAAAAACCTTTTTAAGTTTTTTTTTCTAACACTAATATGTTATACTGTTTCTATGGTGCATAAGAACTCACCCTTTATATTGCTCTCAAAATACGCTTTTTTTTATAAAGTACCTCGTCAATGGCAACGTATCTTATAGAGTTATAAAATACGATTCAAAAATTCACTTTATTCATTTTGCTTACATTTTTCATAAAAGTTAAAAGTACAGTAATTGAAATTTTGACCGACGTTGTTAGAACTAGCACATTTAGACCGTAACATCGGCTATGTGTTTTCAGCTTCTTCTGCAAATATTTCATTCACAGTTGCTCTTATAATAGCCATTCTTAAACTCTCTTCCAGCATATTCTTCTACTTCGACTACTTCATTCCCAATGGCGCTCGTAGTATTAGATGTTCCATTCCCAAAAACTTGTCTAGCTATCTTTAATCTTTTTCCCAGCGACTCTTCAATATAAGATTCTGCTACTTTTGCAGATTCCCATCCTCCATGTCTCTTCAAGGACGTAATATCTCCCCCTACATTGTAAATTTTATTATATGTTCTGAATAATAAACTGACTACTCACCAGCATTAACAAAAAGAGTCGCCAAAGTGCGGCGAAAACAATGCCCAGTGTAACTCGATGGATTTTCTAGTTTAAGATATGTTGCGATTTTCTTAGGAATTGCCCCAAAGGTGTTGATTCCCACACATTGGCAGCTGCACTTTTCCTTATTGGAATGTAAGAAAAATCTTGTAGGTGATTTTTTTGGGCGCAAAACAATATAACGTCTATATAATTCGATGGGATTAACCCAAAACCTTCACTAACAATGGTGAATCGTCGTTCCTTATGGGTTTTAGAATCCGGAATAATGACATTTATTGTGTCACCACAATCATGTACGTCACTGAATTCCATAGCGGCCAATTCGGCTTTTCTACAGGCTCCAGCAACTCCGAAGATCAGTGCAACCTGAAAAATTTCATAAAATTGATGTCTAAGTATAATTTATTCCTTACTTTGACAAATAAATATTCCCCTTCATCCGCTTGTTGTAAAAATGTTCTAATTTCCTCTTGTGTCAAGACCTTGGACTTTTTACTGCGATAACCAACATTTAAATTTTTTAAGAAAGGAATAACATCACCAAACTTGTCAATTTGTATGTTGTCTTTGGCTTTTAGTGTAGCCTTGAGCATGGAATACTCTGGCCACAATGAGGCTGGTGACAACTTTTGCGACTAAAAAGTAAATGTGTTAGGGCGGGTTGTATCAGGTCAGTTTAAATCATAGTTAAACCACGATCATCCAACCAACTTTTAACTTAATTTCAAATTAACTTGGTAAATGCATTGTACATGATTGGTTTAAAGATGAGTTATCTGACAAAGATTTAACTGACAAACATGTTACGTTTCTGAGTGTAAATGGTGCTTTTTTATTAAAAAATCAACTTGCCAAGTAAATTTAGACGAAATAATTAATGTGACAGTGCATTTGACATAATTTTTTTGTTCATTCAAATTGATTCACAATGGAAAATGAGGAAAAAAAACAAAGAAGCAAGAATTTTACGTGCAGTGAAATTTCAACATTGATGGCTCTCGTAAGAAAATATGAAAAGGTCTTAGAAAATAAAAAGAGCGATACAAAAAATATGGAGATGAAACGAAAAGCATGGACTGCTATCGAAAAGGAGTTTAATGCAACAGCAGTCACCAATACCGTACGCAGCAGTGCCACTCTCCGTCACAAGTACGAAAATATAAAAAAGTTGTCGAAAAAGGAATATGCCAAAGAAAAGTCGTACATGCAAAGTACTGGAGGAGGTCCTTCGAAGAAATTCGAAATATCTGAAGTGGCTCAACAAGTTCATGAAATAATCCAAGAGCAAATGACTGGATTTCGGTCAGAATTTGATGGAGATATGGAGGATTTTTGTGGTAATAGAGTGACTGAAGGTACGGCTAATGATGAATGTGCTGCTCGTATTACTGAAGATACTCCTGTGATACTGGCAGAAGATAGTGAAGCTTTTACATTTGCCGAAACTGTAAATAATACTGAAGAAAGTGAAGAAAGAATCCAAGAAACAACAGTTTTTAATAAGCCTGATATTATGGATAGGAGCTGTCGCAAACGAGCTATCAAAGGGGATTGTTTGAGAACAAAATTAGGGAAATGGGTAAAAGAAAAAGAAGATGAGAGTGCTGTTCGAAAAAAATGCTTAGTTAATGAACATCTGCAAAGATTAAGACAAAACGAAGAGCTACATCGAGAACGTATTCGAATGATGAAAGAAAAGCATGAAGTTGAAATGGAAATTCTACGAAAACAATTAGGATTATCAAATAGTTAAATTTAACTAGTTAATTATTTTCGTAGAATTTCCATTTCAACTTAATGTTTTTCTTTCATCATTCAAATACGTTCAGTTAAATTATTCAGTAGTCGTTTTGTTTTATTTGTTACTTGCTATTTATTAATAAAATTAATTGGTTATAATAAATTTTGGAAATAATTGGTAATTAAATTTTGTCGAACTACATTGTCTCGATTTAACCTGTTTCTTTCATCGATGTTAGGGTTTATATTTCTGGCAAAGTTAATAGCTGCTTCCACCTCTTCATTTAATGGAAACTCATCTTCTACTTCGCCATATTCACACGCTATGTTATGTAGCACTGCTGCTGCTATCACTAGAGCTTCAACTGTGGTATGATGTAGTCTTATTCCTAATGCCAAGGCAGGGAAACGTCGCTTTAGAATACCAAAACACCTTTCTACCACATTTCTTGTTGTCTTATGACTAGAATTATATCGGTTTTCTGCTCTATTGCTTGGATTACGGAGAGGTGTTAAAAGATAATTCTTAATAGCATATCCACCATCTCCTAAAAGAAGGCTTCCTGGACCATATAGATTAGTTTCCATTTCTCTCTTCACACGGGAGTTGTTAAATATTGTAGAATCATGCGAAGAACCAGGCCAGCGACACACAATGTCTTGGATTTTAAATTTTGCGGTGCATATGGCTTGAACATTATACGAAAAAAATTGTTTGCGATTTCTGAAGATTTCAGCATTATCGCCTCCAGGGCTCTGAATTTTAATGTGGGTGCAGTCTAAAGCACCAATACAATTAGGAAATCGGGCTGTTTCATAAAATTCATGTTTTATTTTTTGGCACTGCTCGGCAGAAGTGGGCATATTGACAAAAGCTCTGTGCAAAGACGCTATGCTTCGTAATACTTTGGCGACCAGACGACTTGTTGTGGAAGTGTCTACACCACCAAAATCACCTATCACTTGTAGGAACGATCCAGTTGCAAGGAACCTCAGTGTGATTAGAACACACTCTTGGGGAGACACAGCGTAATTCCTAAATTGTTAATAGTTTTACTGATATATGTAGTTATAAACATAAGTAATAATTTATACCTGTTCGTCAAATGACCAATATCACCTTCAATTTCTTCGATGATAAATCTCACAACGTGTTTCGAAAAGCGAAATCGTTCTTTAAATTTCGAATCTGGCCAAGTAAAATAATCTTGTCGTTCGCGAAATATTCTCGGATTGCGGGGAAACGCAATCAATTCTATCAGTTCTAAGAAATCTTCTTCCACATTTTCTTCAGCAATATCGTTATTTTCTTCTTGGTAGAACTCCACAATATCCATTTTTTATGCAAAATCACACAAAGAAGTGTCAAAATGACAGAAAATAATTATTAATCAACATTTAAACCATATCCGGCGTTGGTTTAAATACCTGTCAGTTAAAAGTAGTTTAAACTTAATTTGTTTGCTTTTTAGGTTTGATACAATGCGCTTTTCCATTAAACAAAGATTTAACCTCAGTTAAATTTAAACTTTATTTAAACAGTGTTCATACAACCCGGCCATAGTTTTTCAAAAATGTTCCATTTCTATTTACGCACTTACCCTCATATCCAGGAATGTCAAAATGACATCTTCCGTTACTTCCAGTCATGAAATGAATGATACACTTTCTCGTAAGCGGGTTTTGATTTTGCAGGTAACAAATTGCCCCTAATTCCTTACCTTTTTCCTTCATTTTTTGAGGAACACTCTCGCACATTTTAACCGATGCAAATTGTTTTTTTCACAATTTGTTTACTGTTACTATAGGAAACCTACCACCGCACCCTTTACCCACCACACTTTGACACATTTTGCTACAACTAAGAATTTTTTAATCAAAGAAGATTTTTCATAAAACAAGCATTAGTGTTAGAAAAAATCTTGAAGACAACTCGTGTTTTATAGTTAAAAAAGTTCGTTCTATAAAACACTAGTTGTCTTAATAAATAGCTATTTTTCCACGACGGATTTATGGTTAAGAAGAGACGTTCGACTGTAATGTGCGGTCCTCTCTTTTCTTTTAACAATTTGAAAAGCCTGAAAAATTAGAATGATAAGTCTTTTGTTATCATGCACTATTTTAAATACCTGATTGGACATTTGCTCGGGTCGGTAGCGTTTTGCACTAACCATCTCGTTTCTGTCAATCTGTGACTCCCTCCCTGCGCTGTTTTAGAAAATACGGGGTTATACTGTCACATCATTGTCCTAAATTTAATGTTTATTTATAATATTTCAAGGGTTTGAGTCAGTTCCTCGTTGGGTAATTACCTCGACCATTTCGCTGATACTGGGTCACCGAGTGACGACAGACGTCAGCGAAATGGTAAGAGTCAGCAGTAACTTTGGTTCATCGCAATGTGTCGATGATGATGTCATTTCTCAATATTGAACTTTGCACGAGGAAATGACCTAAACCCTTGACGGTATTTAAGAGGGAGCAGCACCACTGACAAAGAACAAGAACTGGTGGTGTGTGGTTACGATAGTGTCTGGTGTTGTTCTGTCAGGTGTCTGCCCCTCAACCCAATGTCTGTCTTCGAAACGTAAGTTTGTCTCATTATATTTTACTTGGTGGCCCAGTATAGTCTCTTTGTTTTATCATCCCCAAATCGAACCTACCCGTCCTTGTCACCCCAAACGTGACAATACGCTATTGGACCTGTTGGATTTCCGCGGTCGTCAAATTCTTCTTCAAAGTAACTCAAAAGACAGTTGCATGCTTCTCCTCCTCTCCATGCTAGTTCGTACGAGGCAATGTGGAAAAATTTGCGTTGCAACCCAATCGGAGTTGTCTCGTCCCAAATAGTACACATTTGATCAATTTCTTGTTCTGATAAGCTAGATGCACTCATTTTTCTTTTTTCGGGCTTCTTTTGCAACTCTTTCCTCTTTGCATCTCTTGCAGTTCGAGCACACTTAAACGTGACGTCTTTAAATGGATCGAAAACAATGTTAAACTCCTTGTAATATTTTTGTTGCAACGGTTTCGCTATTGTATTCCAAATTGTCTTCACAACACCCTTGTTAGGTTAAGGCTGTAGAGGGCGTTTGCCGCAATATTTGTACATCACTCTTTAGAGTGCGCTGTGCGCTTACGCACCTCCTACTCAACCATCCCAGTTTACTTGGGAGGGTTGCTATTATTGTAAAGTCGAGTCGGTTCACAACCTTCAGAAAGGAACCAAGAATCTGTATCAGTAGTCCAATAAACGGTAGAAAGAATTTCCGAATCAGCGCATTATTTTAACACACGACGCTAACTACGTGGTCACGTGCACCAGTCGCGTAGCCCAAACATTGGTCCTTCGAGCCGGATTCGGAAATCCATAGTGCTGGTCAACACCATCGCCGTCAACTTTGTGCTTATTTTCTACGCCCGCATCAAAAGTGTCCAGGGATCAAGAGTCCATGCCCTTATTGAGTGGGAACGCAGCGAACACGACCAAAGTCAGGAAACGGTGAGTGGGTTCCATCTCTCTATCCATTATTCACCTCCTCAAGCGACTTGAGATTCAGGTTTTAATTTGAATTAACGTCTGCATTGTTTTTTGATAACTATTGCACGTTTCAATTCTTCAACCTTTCTTCAAAATGGTGGTCACACGATCCCAAACAAATCGCGACAATGCAGAAGATCACAGTCAGAACGATGATCGGGAACCGCCAGAAATTGTTCCTAACAACGAGAATAACGAAGCGGTTGCCGCATTACAATCCTTCATTTCAAAACGTAACAACGTTTGCGATAGATTATCGCGATTCAGAATTTGGTTCTCTCAGAATAAAAATATTGCCTCGCACTCGCGAATTAAAGTCCGTCTTGACGATTTTATTCATATAAAACGGGACTTTGACGCAATTCAAAGCGACATCGAAGCTCTAGATACGGAAACTCCAGAGCTGGCGCAGTCCGATTTGCGAGCGGATTTTGAAGACCAATATTTTGAGCTAGTTGCTCAAGCCAACGACGTATTAGACCAAAAACATAAGGTCAACACGTCCAATACACCAGTTGTTAATCGTGTTCTCATTCAGTTAACGCCAATTAATATAAAACCTTTCGATGGCACCTACACGGAATGGCTGCCATTCTATAACACTTTCAAGGAACTCGTGCACAACGATCAACAGCTTACAAACGTTCAAAAATTTCATCATTTGAAAAATTCATTGCGCGGCGATGCTCTAAGTGCCATAAACTCATTGACCATTTCGAACGAAAATTATCAGCCAGCGTGGACATTGTTAAAAAATCGCTTCCAAAACATACGGTTAATTGTGAATCATCACGTTGCCAATATTTTTAACCTACCACAAACAACAAACAATTCCGCGAGCTCGCTACGCTCCCTTCTTGATAAAATTATGGCCAATGTTGAGGCATTGAAAGCATTCGACGTGGAAATTCATGCATCAGATGTCCTGCTGATTCACGTCATTCTGTCCAAACTAGATTTTGTGTCAAGAAAAGGATGGGAAGAATCTTTAACCAACAATGATTTACCCACTCAAAAACAATTGATAAGTTATTTGACGAAGCGTTGTCACTTCCTGGAATCGCTAGAACTAAATCGGCCTCAACCAAAGTCTCAGGCAAACCCTAATAATCGTCCAGGTCAAACATTTCAAAACACTACCCGGAAGGTGTCAACTTTCGCGGTCACATCGACAAAGGCATGTGACTTTTGTAAAAAATCTCATTCCATATATAACTGTTAACAATTCTTAAAAATATCCGTTTCCACTCGTGAATCAAGCGTCAATCGACTCAAACTTTGCCAAAATTGCTTAAAGCCAAATCACTCTGCCGACAATTGCAAGTCCAACGGTTGCAAGCTATGCCAACAAAAACATAATACTCTATTACATCGAGATGAAACATTAACTTCATTTGATCAACCGAGTACAAGTAGTGTTAATTGCACGTCATCAAACATGCCGTCAGTTATTTTGTCGACAGTTTTAATTTCAGTGAGAGACTCAACAAACAATTATCACACGTTTCGAGCCCTCTTAGACGTTGGCTCTCAATCGAATTTTATTACTCAAAATGCATTCGACAAATTGAATCTTGTAGGAAATTCCACAAACATTTGTATTTCTGGTATTTATGGCACTACAACAAATGTCCATAAAACAACTCAAGTTCACATCCGGTCCCTAAACTCGGATTTTCAGCAAAAATTACCTGCTTGGTGATACCCAAGATCGCCTGAAATTTACCAACAACCTCGTTTTCAAAAACCAATTTTGTTCAACCCTCGTCAATTAAATTGGCCGATCCAAATTTTAACATTTCGCGACCAGTTGATTTATTAATCGGTGCCGAACTATTTTGGCAATTGTTGTGCGAAGGGCAAATAACATTACACGAAAAAGGATTACTTCTCCGAGAAACAAAACTAGGTTGGGTAATCGGAGGAGCGATGACTAACTGTCTTCTAAACCAAATTTACGAATCAAAATCATTCAATTTTCACAGCGCGGTTGACGACAAATTACATAACCAATTGGAAAAATTTTGGGAGTTAGAGAGTTATTCTCCGAGTACTAAAGCTCTCACACGCTCAGAAAAACCACATGAAGATTTTTTCGTGGATACTGCTGATCGATTAGCAAACGGGCGGTTTCAAGTAAGACTTACAGTCAGTAGCGATTTATCCGAGTTAGGCGACACTCAAGAGATGTCTATCAAAAGACTCATCAGTCTGGAACGCAAATTCGCAAAAAACGAACGTCTGGAAATCAATTACCGAGCCTTTCTGCAAGAATACTTAAGCCTGCAGCACATGACTCTTATCGGTCCCTTATCAAGCCATTCCAATAATTCGCAGTATTTTCTTCCTCATCACGCCGTGTTTAAAACCGACGGTGCTAACGAAAAAATTCGCGTTGTCTTCGACGGTTCCTCAAAACCACCAACTGGCAAAAGTCTCAATGATATTCTAAGTGTTGGCCCAAAAGTTCAAAATGATATTTTTGAATTAATTACATTGTTTCGAACCTATAAGTACGCGTTCAAAGCCGATATTTGCAAGATGTACAGACAAATTCTGATTCATCCAGCTGATCGCCATCTCCAGCGAATTCTTTGGCGAGACGCGCCGTCAGCACCGATTAAAATTTACGAGCTTAACACGGTCACCTATGGCTTATCAGCAGCTCCTTACGCAGCAATTAAATGTTTACACCTACTCACGGATCAGTCAGCCGCGGAATTCCCCGAAGCTGCAGACGTTATCAGAAAGAACTTTTATGTTGATGGCGTTTTGGTAGGGCGACAGACAATCGAAGAAACCACTAACCTTCGCGACAACCTTATCAAAATTCTGTCATCCGCCTCTTTCGAGTTAGCAAAATGGGCTTCTAACGACCCTCGCATTTTGCCCAAAGTGAAAGTTGGATTGCCCCCGAACCCTATCGTGCAGTTCGACAACAAAAACGAGGAACCCAAAACCTTGGGTTTATTATGGGACACAAAGGGAGATTTCTTTAAGTACTCCATTAAAACAGATTGCACTTCCGCGAAACTCACTAAACGAAAAATTTTGTCGGCATCTTCCAAGCTTTATGACCCTCTGGGATTAGTGGCGCCGGTAACTCTACAGGCAAAAATACTAATTCAGAACATCTGGGCCATAAAACTGGGCTGGGACGAGATAGTACCCTCATTCGTACAATCTGAGTGGACCACTTGGGTAAACAACCTGGAAGTACTAAATAACCTGGAAATTCCCAGGTACATTTTTGAAACAACAAGTTCACTTGAATTTCATTGTTTTTCCGACGCGTCCGAAAAGGCTTACGGTGGTGCAATTTACGTACGGTGCATAGATTCCAACCAAAAACTAACAATTAATTTGCTATGCGCGAAAAGTCGCGTCGCTCCACTAAAAACAACTCGAATTGTGTGCAGCCCTTCTTGTTAGCCAATTGTGCAATTCGGTCACAACAAACCTAAAATTAACAAATATAAGGAAATTTTTCTGGACTGATTCTAAAATTACACTAGCGTGGATTAATTCTAAATCCAGCTCCTTAAAAACTTTTGTGGCCAACCGCGTGGCCGAAATTCAAAGCTTGACGTCATTTCTCGAGTGGAGATATGTGCCGTCAATGAGCAACCCTGCTGACTTAATTTCGCGTGGCGTAAATGCAACAAAATTATTAAATAACGCATTTTGGTTTCACGGACCAACATTTCTTGCACATCCTGAACAACAATGGCCCGAACAGGAGCCAAATGTAATTGTCAACTTGCCGGAGCAAAAACGAAACGTAATTTCGTCATGTCTCGCCACGAATTTAACATCATGGAACTATCTAGAGCGATTCTCAAGTTTCGAGAAACTGCAACGTTCCATCGCTTATTTAGAAAGGTTCATCAAAAACGTTTCTACGAACAAAAACAACCCAAATTTCCAACCATTGGGACGCGCCGATTTAAATCAGGCAATCATCATAATATTACGCCAAATTCAGAAAACAGAGTTTTTTGACGAAATCGACGCGCTAACAAAAAACGGGATCGTAAAAACATCAAGTAAATTACGTTGCCTAAGCCCATTTCTTGACGACGAAGGAATTTTGAGAGTCGGCGGTCGTCTAAAAAGCGCTAATACGATTCGTAGGCCGACGTGGTAAACCAAGCGATATCTTCTCGGACAACGGGAGCAATTTCGTAGGAGCGAGTAACGAATTAAAGAGACTATTCGCGTCTCGAGAATTTAAAGATCTGACTGCGAAAATACTGCTATCTGACCACATTCAATTTCACTTCATCCCTCCAGGGGCACCCCACATGGGGGGACTCTGGGAAGCCGCAGTCAAGTCCACCAAACACCATTTGAAACGTGTCATTGGTCTCACGTTACTAAATTTTGAAGAAATGCAGACATTATTAATTCAGATTGAAGCTTGTCTTAATTCGCGTCCTTTGACACCTTTGTCCAATGATCCAAACGACCTCAACCCTTTAACTCCTGGCCACTTCCTGATCGGAACCCCACTCACCCCTGACGTGGCGGATGGGACGCATCGTGGACCTACACCCAGGGAAAGACAAAGTGGTGCGTGTTGTGTCTTTATAAACTGTGAATGGAGCGATTAAACGTCCAGTCAACAAAGTGTGCGTGCTTCCTATCGAAACTTAGTGAGTGCTTCGTACATAGACTAGAATCCCGTGTGTGTATATATATTTCTCATAATTAACAACGTATGTACAGAGATCTGTGACAAATTGTTTTGTCCCTTTTCTAATGACATTTTGTATATATATCATACCTTTTTGTATTTTTGTATTTTTTATTTTTATATCTTTGTATTTTTTATTTTTTGTATTTTTGTATTGTGTTCTTTTTAATTTTATATATCTATTATTAGAGCGAGTTTGAAAGCTAGTGCTTTCAAGGCGCCGGATGATGTTAGGGTAAGGCTGTAGAGGGCGTTTGCCGCAATATTTGTACATCACTCTTTAGAGTGCGCTTACGCACCTCCTACTCAACCATCCCAGTTTACTTGGGAGGGTTGCTATTATTGTAAAGACGAGTCGGTTCACAACCTTCAGAAAGAAACCAAGAACCTGTATCAGTAGTCCAATAAACGGTAGAAAGCATTTCCGAATCAGTGCATTATTTTAACACACGACGCTAACTACGTGGTCACGTGCCTCAGTCGCGTATCCCAAACAGTGGTATTGGTGGAAAGAGGAAAAAATTACAAGACGATCGATACCCATCAATCAGGTACGAGACCCAGCATTTTGGTAAAAAATGAGAAAATGTTTTGAAAAATTTCATCAAAATCAAGGAGGTTCCAAATTTGACAGTTCTCATCGTCGACGCGAAAGTGACGTTTCTTCCAGAAAATTGGATTCATTTTCAAGAAAATGGGGCTCTGGGGGCTCACTGTTGCTGCTTGCGTCTACGAGAGAAAGCCCCCATCGACTGGGAGAGTTTGATTCATCCAGACAAGTGAATTTTGATACAACGATGATCCTATCGTAGTCGAGCAAAAAATGCGTTCAAGTCTATGGATTGGAATTAAATTTGAGCTCTTTACAATCAAAAACGTAATCAAGACCTCTTTTAGATGGTTTGGGGTAGATGCAGCTGCAGAAAAATTGAATTCTTTTGTCATGTTGCGCGGAATTAATTCAATCTGCGCTCGGACTTTTGTGCATTATTTGTTTTGGGACTTCTGGAGTTTTTCAAGATACAAGAATGGTATTGGAGGATGCAGAGAAAAATTACAAAACCATCGATGCCCGTCAATGTGGTGCGAGACCCAGCATTTCGGTAAAAAATGAGAAAATGTTTTGAAAAATTTCATCAAAATCAAGGTGGTTCTAAATTTGACAGTTCCCATCGTCGACGCGCCAGTGACGTTTGCTCAAGAAAATTGGATTTATTTAGAGGAACATGGGGCTTTGGAAGACCACTATCGCTGTTTACGCCGACGGCAGAAAGCCCCCCTTCAATTGTGAATGTTAGAAAGATTATTAAAAACTACAAAATCCCCTCTGAAGTTAGCCTGAGTAAGTTGGTAACTCTGTTAAATCAATCGATATCGATCGAAGTTTCGTTGGATTTGTGTGCCGACTGCTTTTCAAGCATTTCAAGAAGACAACCGATAAGTTCCCCATTAAATTCTTTCACTGGCAGTCAAGGAGAGTCAACAAAAAGTGAGGTTATGTCATGATAGTTACAAGAATGCAGGAACAAGACTCTGCAGAGTAAACAAGGGGGCCCTTTTGCATGAGACTGTCTTATATCCAAGGTATTTATTATCACTCAAGTTCCATGCAAAATAGTAACGACGCCATTTTGTAGAAAATTGAAAGAACAACACGAGCTTCTATAAAGAAATCAACATTGGAGGGGCAACCATCGGGCAGTTTCTTAGAGGAGCGTCAAGGACTTTCTTATGCAGTGCAAGAAAATTAAGGCCAAGGGTCCAACTGAGGAGCCCCAATAAAAACTGGAATGACAAAACGAGGAACTGAAGCTATGGAAGTGGCAGGTTTTTAAGTTCTTCAATGTTTCAAGGTACTATTCAAATTGTTTCATTATTGGAAAGATGGGGGTTGCCTTACAAACTTACTTTTTTGTTTAATAATGACTTGAGACAGCCCCCATCTCTGCCTACTGGGATTAAAAATACGTTAGAAAATAGGAAAACCGTTTCTTTTTAATTCGAATTTCCCCACCTCTCCATGTCAACTTTCAACTGTCATCATTTCGTCGGTAGACGAGAGTAGGTAAACTCAGATATAGGGGAAGGTAGGACAAATTGGGTTTACAGATAAATGACTTCGGTTGGACCTTCTTTTTTTCTTTTTTTCTTTACATTATAGTTATGTATTGGTTAATTTACAGTTAAAGTCCAATTTAAATTTTGCTAGGGGAGGACTGCATTCTCCAAAATATAAAAAATGGTACGAATTAACACTTTTTTCTTTTTAAATTATAAATTAAGAAAAATTGAACATGAGCCCAATTTAATAAATAGCAGGGGAAAGCAAGACATTTACGATGAATTAAAAAAATAGGTATGGAAAGGTGGGTAAATAAAAATAGAAAATTTAAAATTAAAGACGTGGAAACAAAAATTCGAAATTTTTTTATTTTACTTCAAAGCAAATAGTAGGAAAAAGTAGGGCAATTTCGGTAAATTGAAAAATTAGGTATGGAAAGGTGGATAAAAGTGAAAACTCTAAAATTAAAGACATGCAGGAATATAATTTAAACGCGTTTTTCCTTTTATTTTAAAACAATAGTAGGGGAAAGTAGAGCATTTTTGGTATATAAAACAATTAGGTATGGGAAGGTGGACAAAAATGAAAACTCCAAAATTAAAGACATGTAGGAATAAAAATTCAAAACTTTTTTCTTTGCCTTTGAAACAATAGTCAGGGAAAGTCGGACATTTTTGGCAAATTTAAATGTTAGGTATGGAAAGGTGGGTTAAAATTTAAACTCCAAAAGACATGTGGGAATAAACAATCAAAACTTTTTTTCTTTGACTTTAAAACAGTTGCAAAGGA
Organism: Gnatocerus cornutus; assembly: GCA_029298725.1. Lineage (NCBI taxonomy): Eukaryota > Metazoa > Arthropoda > Insecta > Coleoptera > Tenebrionidae > Gnatocerus > Gnatocerus cornutus. The sequence continues at coordinate 1,706,876 of CM055514.1, read as the reverse complement.
GGGTTGATCATTTTCCACAAATTGAAAAATTTGGTATGGGAGAGTGGGTAAAATTGGAAAATCCAAAATTAAAGACATGTTGGAATAAAAATTTTGAATCTTAGTTTCTTTAAAATAAAAACTTACAAACAAGCAAAAGTAAGTAATCTTTGAGCGATATAGGGAAAGGTAGGTCCTAATGGATTTTGAACAAATAAATAATAAACTAAATATTAATTGGTAATTTTTACTACGACAACAGGCAAATAAGGAGTAAATAATCAATTTTAGAATATGTAGGGGAAGGTGGAGAAAAATTTCTTTCAATAAGTTACAAAGCTGAGACTTTAATTTTTTAATTTTATAACTCCATACCATGCAAATATAAACGAAATAAAAATTTAATTTGAATTTTAATAGGGGAAGGTGGGGCAGGTTGAATTCTAAAGAAAACAATAAGAATTACAATTTTTTTTTTCATTTTTAAATTAAACCACGTGAAAATAAAATTTTTACATTTCTATTCCCCCGACTGTCTTAACTAACAAATGGACTGATCATGCGCTTATTACCCCGACTGTTTTTTTTTATTTTCAAGTCGACAAATTATGCACAAAAAAATAAAGGAAATAAAAAAACAAAAACATAAATTAAACATAAAATTAAATAGATGCATCCATCATGCGCTTATTACCCCGACTCTCTTAATTAACAATTAGGCACTTATTATCCCGACTGTCTTAATTAACAAATAGACGGATTATGCGCTTATTATCCCGACTCTCTTAATTAACAAATAGGTGGATCATGCGCTTATTTCCCCGACTGTCTTAATTGACAATAGACAGATCATGTACTCCCCCGACTGTCTTAATTAAGGAATAGACGAACCAAGCGACATTTAAAAAAAAAAAAGTGATCTTAAAAAACAAGCGAGTGCCAAAGCAATCAAGACGGGCTAGTTATGTTCACTATTTTTTGTTACATTTACAAATATCTTGAACACAATACGAAGATCTCGGTGCACCTATTAATTCTACAATTTTTGCAATTGCACAAATCCCACCTTTACGGGAATAAATTTAATTTATTTATGAAGATAAACATTAAATAATAATAATGAGATGTAATTATTAAGTTTCATGGGTGTAATTTGTAAAGTATCAGACTCTACTATCAAAGTATTTAAAAATCTCTGGCCATGGGCAATAATAATTTGGCCATTAGTGCAGTCAAAACTATTAGCTATTGTCCTGACCACAAGATGATGGTAATAATAATCGAAACTACTCGGGCTGGGGTTTTAAGAAGTAGTTTTTATTTATGGTTTTATTACCGTAGTAAGCAGACTGACCATGGGTAACTCACTAAAAGAGTGCCGTCTATAAATAATGAGGGTTGAAGGGAGATGCTACATTTGACGTTTGGATATTTAAAATGTTTCATATAATTTTTCCTTTACGCAGAATTTACCACTAATAGGAATGCGAGCGTTATATACTAAATTAAGGTACATTGTAATAAAAATGTGTTACATTATTAGGTACTTATAAATATATAAATTTGTTAAGTTGAAAAATTACATTACTTGATTAAAATGGCCGATGGACATTATGGGTTATCTCGCGAATCGCGAATTGGCATATTTCTAGTCACTCGAGGATCAATTAATTCTGGAAGAACGCAATTATGGTACAATGCAAATAACTTATTTAGCATACATTGCTTCCAAAACTGGTCATTCCTTTTGATGAAGCCATTTTTATAAGTAAATTAGTGCCAGTCCAAACAGTGATAATACCACATGTTTCACATTTATTGATATGTTTTTTTTTATCATATACCCAAAATTTTATTTTTTTATTTCGAATTGTTTTCTCTGGATCGATTTCTGGACATTTGACCTTGACAATAAGGTCAACCCCGTTTACTATTCCGTTTGGTAAAGTTTCTTTGTGAATATATAATCCGCACTGTTGTATGGTAACTTTTTCATTTTTGCTAACAGCTCAATTGCTACTTTTTCGTTTTCTCGTCCTTGAGAACGTACTGCTCTATATAGTTGGTTGATTCCCATTCAGCATTTTTTTCAGCAGATTGCGACATGTTGTTTTTCGCTTAGAGCACACAGTACAAAAATTTGAAGCTCTGAGCAGCTCTCTTCCTAATGCAATACGCAAGACTAGAGAAATATTTCTTTTTTGCTTTTACGGTTAGGGAGACACCACGTCTAGTTTCTGACATGTTTCGCCATAATCTTGCAGAGGGTTTGTTTTGTGCCCATTACGAAGTATTCGCTTTTTAAATGTTTTTTCATGGTGGATATTTAGCGCTCTTTGGGCCTTACGTCTTCTATTACCTTTCAATCTTTTAATTCGTTTACTTGGACTACTGTGGTACATGTTTCTGTGTAGCTCATATAAAGGGCTTTTAGAAGTAAAAAAGACAACCGAAGCATAACTTGTTTAGCTTGATGAGCCACGTAAAAAAGAAAACTGATGACGTCGTTTGTCGATTTAATCACTTGATTTCATGAATTATGTTGGTTGATCAAGTTGTTTGTTTTATCGAGATCTACCACGAGTTTAATTCAATGTACTCGTTTCTGTTACACCCTGTATATTACCAATACAAAAAAACATTCCAGTGTTTCACAACGGCATGAGAAGCTTGTCGACCATTAAAAAGGGAAATTGTATTTAGGTATCCAACTTACTAATGCCATCTCTGTTTTTTTTTATGGTAACTTACAAAGGTAAAATACAAACAGCTTAAGTGTATCGCAGACTAATGTCTCCGATCTTTGAGAAGTCCAAGCCTAACGGCTATCTGCGTATTGTAGCGCAGTTACAAGGACTGAGCAACAACGAAATACTCTTGATACTCATTATTTAAGTAAATTTGTTGTGGTTAAACCGTTTTCTATTCAACGATTATTTAAGAATGATACTAATATATTTATCGTATCACTGAATATTAAGAGGTCTTATATTAAACTTTTACCGATAATATACTGCTTTTTTGACATTTAAGGGCAAATATGTTGCTTCTTGAGCTAAACTTGTTTGAATGCATTTTTCAGCACATCCTGGTACTTCGATAGTCTTTTTTACATGAGGCAGACGCAGTGACTAACATTATTTTCGAATATCTTTACACCAAGAATACCACCAGCTCTCAGTTGTATTTGTGCAGCAAAAGGTTCGCATCGGTTTCAGTACTTGAAGATGCTGTTTTCCTGCCCTTTGTCTCTTCACTACACTTCCGGAAATCCAATGGCCTACCACTTGAATGTCGGGTGGTTGAAATTCGCAAAGGCCTTCTTTCTTTTCTGTGTCTTTGAATCGGTTAATGTACCTATTGCATGCCGTCCACTTAATCCACTTAATTGCTTTTTAAAATTTTTTCGGTGGTCTGACGATTTTTATTAGCACAGAACTTATTTAGAATATCTTAAAATTTCACACAATAGTTTCCTCTTGACAGAGGAACTGCGATCTTCAATTCCATTACCCCCATTGAGAGGATAGGTAGGGTGCACATTAAGATGATGGGTGCGCTTAATCGACTTTCTCATTAGTCTATCAGCTTCCCTCAGGACCTTATTGGTTACCTTAGCATCCTGGAAACCGTGGAGAAAGCGTGGTCAGGCTTCAGCGGTGCTCGTTCAATATTACCCCGCCAGGTAAGCAAATTGTGAAGTCCAGGTTTCTCGATTCTTTTATGACTAAAGTGGTGCACAAATATTTGAAGGTGTTTAAGCTATCCGTGAGTTGGATAGCTTGGCCACTTATTGTAAGACGGAAGCGAGATCTGAATACCGACTTGCCACCATAGTGACCTGCGATCAGCGCCCGGCATTTTGACGGATTCACTGACATTCCGCGGTTGGACAGGAAGGTGGAAATATCGTCCATAATAAGGGCAGTGATGCCCCTTGGTATAATTGCGTCCAAAAATAATGCACCATCCCATTGCTTATTTCCAAACAGCATCGGAAAACATTTTGAGGGCCTCGCCGGGGCAGATACGATTCCGTTCTTGACCGTCATCACATCTGGGTAGTCATAAAATGGTAATTCTTCAATGTTTGCAAAAACCCTGTTCTAAAATTATTTAGATCTTATTTTGCTGTGCTGTGATGGTAAAAGAAACGTATAAATATAGTTCAGCCAAGTTGGTCTGAACCACCATAAAATCACAAAAATTTTAGCTGTTGAAACTTATTCTTTCAGGAAACAAATTGCTATTTTATAAGTATAAAAAATGTTTACCAAATAATTGATTAAAATCGAAAAACAATAAATCATGAACAGCAAAATTTTTTTCAAAACTATGGCTTTTAAATTAAAGCAATTTAATTTTAAGCAAACACAAACAAGTAAATAATGTTGAAATATTAATTGTTTTTGTCGAAAGTTTGACGAAAGAATTGTGATGGTAATCTTTTAATAGTTACGTTTGCAGAATTTCAGATTGGCCATGGACAGTCATTTTTACTCAATTTTTATTACTTTATAAAACATTAAATATGTAGTACGAAAAAATGTTGAAAAGTAAATAAATGAGGAAACTAATAAACTTTATCCAACCATCATAATAATTAACACAATTTCGTGAAAAACCACAACAAATTCTAATCGTCTTTTCTTCATTTGCGCGGATTTAAACCAAATTTATAAAGTTCTTACAATAGTTCAAATTTTTTATTTTGCAACTTTTGAATCAATCTGATTTGGTCGATTAAATGGGTTAAAAATTAATTGATTAATTTAGTTGAGATTAATATTTAATTCCATGTTCAACTGACATGTGACTACTTTTTAGCAAATCAATAGTCAGTAATCATCATTAATTAACTTTATTAATATACTTATAATTTTGCAACATTTTATAATAGAACAAGCTCATTTATTTCAGAATATAAAATTTTAAATTATATTTGGCTCAATGTTTCAAGCTCCAAATTATGTATGCGATCGTCGACAGTCGATGCAATCCCCATAAGCTGTAAATTAAATTTAGTGTTCTGACGCACCCTTAGACGAAAACTGACCGCTCAGATCTCAAGCAGACCAACTCAAAAGTTTTAGGGGTAAAATGTATTGTTAGGTGCATATTCTGCTCAGACCATGGTGCATTATTTTTCGACGCAATTGTACCTCGCATTTAGCTTTTCTAGCAACTCGTCCACTACCATATTAAGCAGTAGGGGGCTCAACGGATCACCCTGATTAACTTCCCTGAGAATCCTAAGGGGTCGACTCTCGGCAGAACCGCATTTTAGGGTAGACACGGAGTGTACTAGAGTGGATTTTACATAACGACGCATTAGGCCGGGTATGCCAAACCTCTCCATGGCTCTGTTTATAGACTCATGTGAGACCGTATCAAACGCCTTTATCACATCCAAAGACACTACACAAAAAGGTTTCTCCAGTTATTGCCGTTTCTGGAGGTATAGTTCTAGGATCAGCGCATTGCTGAGAGTTCCATCCGTACCGGCTACGCTGGTCAGCGGAAAGTTCTGTGTAGTTCGATAGCCTTCGGGACAGCTTAGCTTGCCGCACCTCGTTCTCGGTGATTGGTGGCCTTCGGAATGAAAGCCTCGTTGTCCTTCGACGTTTCGACGTCAGTCATAGAGGGGAATTCCTTGGATTCCTCAAAAGGCTAGCCAGCTATTATGGGCTCCGCCAGAAACCTTCTAGCCCTCGCGTACAGATCTTGGGTCTTTGTTTTGCCGCGGTGTTTTCCCTTGTAGTGTGTGGGACCCTTGCTCGTCCTAGACGGTTTATTCCTACCCGATCCACCTGCACCTTTGTTGCCATTATTGAATAGTTCCTAGAGCCAGACATCAACGCTGTCTAGGAGTTCGTCGTCTGGCTCGGTGAAGGCCTTGGCGGCCAGGTCAGCGAGTGCAGCGGAAATCGATGGCTGCTGGAAAGATTCTCGGAAACCCTCGCGGTCGGGTTCCGGAATCAGGCCATCTGGTCTGTCGATTGACTCGTTCATCCTCCAAATTTTCTTCAATATAGGTCATTGGGATCATTTGTTAGTGGGGTTAATGGGCGAGAGTTAAGACACGCTTCTACTCTCGTAAGGAAAGTGTGCATTTCTTCGTAATTCAAAACCGTGTCGCCAATGGTTCGCTTTAAATCGGTCTTTGCCGATTTTATTTGACTCCCAAATTCCTCCAAAATTTAGCGATCTTGGCGGAGTAAATTTCCACTGGATTCTTATATTCGCAAGCTTTAGTTTCTTGTCGCTACCCACAAAATTAGTAGCATTGTCGGAGTGAATTTCCGCAACACAACCGCGTCGCGAAACGAATCGCCTCAATGCATTCAAAAACCCTTCGGTGGTGAGATCCATAAGAAGTTCAAGATCATCAAGTTCAGCCTTTGTGCTTAAGCAAACGAACAGTGCAATATATGCCCTAATATGTGTAGCTTTCCGGCATTTACCATCCTTAATTGTTATTGGTCCCCACAAATCTACACCTGACTTGAGGAATGGTCGCGATTTTTCTAAGCGTTGAGCGGGCAAATCGCCCATTTTTGAAAACTAATTTTTGGTCTTGTTTTAAAGCAGTTAATGCATTTGCGAAGAACGGTTCTGATTGACGAGCGAACCGCGATAGGCCAGTAAATCTCACGTATTCAAAGTGCCCTGGGCCCCGGCGTGTAAATGAATTGCATGAAATTGTTTTATTATTAATTCGGTGACAAAATGTTTTTTAGGTAGAATGATAGGGTGCTTTTTATCATACGATAATTTGGAATTTGTTATTTTGCCACCCTCACGCAATATGTTTTTTGAATCTAAAAATGGATTTAAGCAAATCAAGTTATTGTTATTGGGTAATTCATTGCCCGATTTCAAGATGCGTATTTCGCTGTTGAAGGTTTCGCGTTGGGTACTTAATCGCGTTATGATTGTATTCGTGGCCTTCTGCAACTCGTCTACTGATAAGACATGTCTTGTTAATTGTTTTAAAAATTTTTTGGTCTTGCAATTGTGCACAAAACGTTGAATCCATGCAACAATTCTGACCGTCTTCGAATGCCTTTGCAAAATCAGAAATTCGCTGTAAAGTTGAAAGAATTTGTTGTCTTTTGTTTTTCCAACATTGCAATAAATTGTCGACATTCTCATCGTCATCGTGGTTTTTTGACTTTCTGCTCATTTTGATTTATGAACAAATGCACAGTTTTCAAACCGAATAAACGTAATAAGGAGGGAAAGAAAGGATCTGACCTGTGTTGTGCTGTTTGTCCTGGCGCCTGCAAGTGCTGACGTTGATGCTTTCGTTGATCTGCGTCGGATCTACACTATGACGAGGTGATGTTGATTTTTCACTGCTGCCGCCGATACTTGTTGTTAAATCTCTTTTTTAAAGCGGGGTGGTTACGGATTTCCCACTGCTGCCGCTGACGAACGTCGTTTTTTAGTCTTCCTAACAAAACGAACACAATCACCAATATATTTTGCCGGTATTTTTGTAGATCCGGCTCGAAGGACCAAAATGGTGGGTTCGTTGGGAAGTGAAAGACTCACAAATTTGTATATTTCATGTATTTGTGTAACTCGTTAGAAGGACAAGATTTAACTGACTGGTAAAACTGGTTATCTCAACCGAAGTACCCCAAGTAGGGATAGATGAATGGTGGGGATGTGGTGGTAGTACCGCCACCCCTTACAATCGTGGTGTGAGACGCAACAACATCGTCGTAGCGGGGCACCATATTCCGACCTCCCGTGAGAAGGGCCGGGCTGCGGACTCAAGTTCACCGACTCATCTTTATCACAGACCTGTTTCCGCCTGACATCTAGTGTCGGAGCATTATTGCCTTGTGGGGTGACGGGACTTAAAGTAACCGAGAAGGTATAAGGCTATATAGCAGCAGTAAAATTATCCCATTGTGTAAAAGTTAACTTGTCTACAATAGAAAACATCCCAGAGTTGTAAACCATCTGGTTGTACCGCAGCGCTTACTTTGGTCACTTCGACCAGTCCCGGCTTAATAATATTTAAAATTTGTGGAAAAATGTGCATGAATTACATCAAATTTGGACAAAGAGATTATTATTAATTGTAGTTTTTTAGAATGTAATAAATGGTAAATTAAGCACCACAGATAAATCCTAATTTTAATGATTACTAAAATATTTTGAGCCGGTTCTGGTTAGTTCAGGCAAACCATGATTTATTGTTGGGACACGCGCTTGCCGATGAGGGTACAAAAGAGATGATAATTGACGGTCAAAATTTTTATTAGTGCAATATAGCCTTATATCTTCTGGGTTACTTTACGACGGCGCAAGCTTTGGACACAGCCGGCGCAGCGTCACTATTTAAAGAGCCCAGCTGTTGTCTGACACGCTCCAAGTACATCTTGTACTCTGGTTTCCTCCGTCTATGGCAGATCTGGTTCTTAGTGAGGCCGGTGACGGTCACGGTGAATCGAGTATATACGGTGGCCGCATCTCTCTAGCCGAACAGAATGATGACGTCACAGTCGCCCTGTAGAGAGCGCTTGCATGAACATTGTACGATTATTTCAATTAAATTTCGCAGAAATAATGTTTAAACTTTTATTAACATACCAGAAAATTATACAGCGATTCTTTTCACTTTGGGGAAATACATTTTTAACCATTTCTTAACTATAATTTAGCTGAAATATTATTCCTAGTTTTTTTACTGTTGTTATAATTTTTGTTTTTATAACTTGCTCTAACTGTTTTTTGAATTAAAGATAACAAAAAAACACATAATAATAAAAAAGTAAAGTATATGTATCTAATACTAGTGTCGGTTTTTTCATTTTTTTAGCATTTTTAGATTTTATGTGTGTACGTGTCTTTCTTTTTGCCCTCGCAGATTATTCTTGACTGGTATTTACTCTTTTTACCTTCATATATTTGCGTTAAAGAGTATATCGTCGGTTTAAGTCGTTAAGTTGCAAAGTCCATTTCGAATTTTTTTAACCGACGTCGAAAAATCTATTTTTTTGGGGGGAATGAAAATAGAGTGTTTTTTAAATCTGAAATCATAACACATCAAAGGATCCAATGCTGTACTATTCTGTTATTCTTTTTATAAAATTGAAAACGCATTTTGTTCAAACAATGGACTTAGCAACTTAACAACTTAAGCCGACGATATGTGGCAATAATGCTTTACAGCTTACAGCTTCATTAAACAGCAGTCAACAGTTTACGGTGTACAGCACAATTTTTTGTTACAAAAATTATTAACAATCATACGTCGTACGAAAATGGGGCCAAAATGCATTTTCTAACTTGATAGTTTTGTAAAATACAATGAGTACGTTTTAAATGACCAACCGTTCTGAACTCTATTGGGTTTATTATTTTATTACGCGTTGATAAAAAATGCAAGGTGGCGTTGGATCAGACACCAACATCAGAAAGTGCCGAGTGTCTTGGATTGAAACTGCACATAATTTTGAAAGATATTTTAAATCTCTAAACAAAAATAAAAATATTGTTAAATCTATTATTAATAAAATAAAAAAAAATTAAAGAATTTCCAGACGAAATTATTGTTACATATATTCTTCAACGCATATATATAAGGGTTAAAAGATTAAATACGAGTCAAGAAGAATCTACGGGGGCAAGAAGAAAGTCACGTACACACATAAAATCTAAAAATGCTAAAAAAATGAAAAAAATTATAACCTAATACTTTACCAAAAATATTTAGTCTTCTTGTGTTAAAGCTAGCTGAAATTTTTGGTTCAAATACTAAATAAACTTTTGTGCGCCTCCGTCATTTTTCATGAGATTTGTGATACTCATTTGCGGCAAGAAAATCACCTTTTGAATGTCTAGGCAGTCAAACGTGACATTTCGAATAACTGGTTTTATTTTGCAAGTTGGCAGCGCTGCATAAATGTCAATTGTGTCAATTTGTGTGCCGATTTGGAGGCCAATGACCTTCGAAAATAATAAAGGTAAATTATTTAAGTAAAGATACCACAAAAATTTGCTGAAACACATTTGAATTTAAATTAATCTGCAATCGTTTGATTTGAATGGAGTGCTACCAACCTATTTCCCAGCTGATGAATTCCCCTAAATGAGAAAATGACGTTTCAAATTCCAACCAAAGTCAAAATAAATAACTATTAATAATTGTCGGCGCACAAAATTTCGTGTTTGACACGGCTAGAAAATGTTTTGGAAATGCTCGGATTTCAATACTTTCCTTGCATTTCCAAATGACCATTTTCTAGCCTAGTGAAACAAATAACTATTGTTTGATGAATACATTAATTAACAGAAACATTTTTAATTTAAGGTCTTGGTCCACTTTTTCTCTGAACCCCACAATTATAATGTTTTGTGTATTTCTCTGTGTATTCTAGTTTTTGGTCTTATATTTATATCTTGTATAATCTTTTAATTCATGGATACCAACACTAATATTAGATACTAAGATTAGATACAGTTTTATTATTGTGTTTTTTTGTGATTTTTAATTCAAAAAACAGATAGAACATGTTACAGAAACAAAAATTAGAACAACAGTTAAAAAACTAGGAATAATATTTCTGCTAAATTATAGCTAAAAAATGGTTAAAAATGTATTTCCCTAAAGTGAAAGCAATCGCTGTATAATTTTCGGATATGTTAATAAAAGTTTAAACATTATTTCAGCGAAATTTAATTGAAATAATCGTAAAATGTTCATGCAAGCGCTCTCTACAGGGCGACTGTGACGTCATCATTCTCAACTGCTAGAGAGATGCGGCCACCGTATATACTCGATTCAACGTGGGTGACTGTAACCATCTCCTTGGTGCGTCTTACTCCGAGCCTCGACTCCGGCTATCAACTCCAACATTTCTCAGGTCGGATTCTAATCGTGCCATGTATTCGATGGAGTGAGCTTTGCGCTCATGTTGACACACCCCTTGATACGTCGGGTATTGAGCAACACAGTATAAGCACCTTTCGATGTTGCGCTTCCCGCAGTCCTTTTTGTGGCGTGCCAGGGTATCTTTGGACTGGTACGCGCTTCCACAGGTCGAGCGGAATTGGTCAACTCGTCGTCAGATTGCATCGTGTATTAAACCGTAGCCGTTACCTCAAACCAAGAGCGTATTAGGCTTTCCTCGAGTGGACGTCAACCTTTCTGCAAGCCCTATGGACGCCTAGCAGTAATTTAATCGCCTGGGAATCGCTTACAATATCAACAAGCAGCAAGTCAAGGTCACTTTCGATACTGGCTTTAGTCAGTCTAAAAGAGCGTCTAGTGGGAACTACGAGGAGGTACCAGTTCACTATGAGCACATGAAGAGAGTCATAGCTACTTCCCCAAAGTCATTGACATTGGTGCCACACCACTAGGTATTGGAATATTCAATCTAGTTTCTGCTGAGGTTTTAGAGAGAGTCGTTTAACCCGCTTTACAATTTTATAACCCCTTTTTTCCAACATTTTTCTTTCACCTTTCGGTTGTAAAGAAATGCACTTTCGTCAGCATTGAACACTCTTTTAAGGCGGCTTAATGTGAAATAAATTTCTCGTTTTTAGATCTTCTTCTACTTTTCTAAACCATCCTCGAATTTGTTCTACTAATACATTTTCTCTAGCTGGAGTCAGGTTGGAAACCATTTTTTCCTGGTCGTTCATTAACAAATGGGGGTATTTCTTTTCGTCTGTTGGATAATATGTTGGTGCAATTATTTATACCACTTATCTTACGGTTCTGATTTACAAAAACGACATTAAAACACTGATATTCTGAACATCAACGAATTTTTTTATCTTCAAGTTTAGTAAAGTTTCTGTCACCTTCTACACTGTTGCTAATACAAATGTGAAGCAATTTTTTACTTTAGTTTACTTTAACGTAAGGTGGGCTTAGTTTTAAGAACAACAAAGGAAAGTGTTGGACACTGGTGCACTGTCGATCACTGGTGCCTTTACCTTAATCAGTTTTAATTTGGTGCTAACCCATATGTGATTTAAACGCCAAAAACGTGTTTTTAATTTAAATTGAAAATTGAGAAATCGGTGGCAAACTTAACCTATTATGTTCCTTTTATTACCAAAAGCATGAAAATGGTATAAAAATGTGAATTCATTCGTATTCTCTTAATTATTAGGTTTTATTTCCAATTGAGTCTTCAATGTTGAGCGCCATTCACCATGTCTCTTCATCGTTGTCATGTTGGCTTTGGCATTTTAAACATGGAGAAATTTGGAGGTTTTAGGATTAAAAAAGTCTAATGGCAAATGGCATTTTGAAGACATTTATAAAAAGCACTCCAAAAAGTACATATCCTTTGTGTAATAATGAAATTTATTCTTATTCATTTAGTAATTTGGTTTCTATGGTTAGAAGGTATTATTGGATCAGTGGGCAACATTATTGTTCTAAAGTGGGACTGTCAAGACTGGCCCGATGCAACATTGCCTCGGGCGTATGTATGCTTGAGGTGGAGGAATTTTTTTATATATCTTCTCGACATCCTGTCCGTCTCTTTTAGGGCTGCCAAAGTTGTCCTAGTGTACTGAAATCCATAGAACAACAGGTTGTAGGTTTTTGACAATTTATATGTCTGGTGCGGTTTTAGGGGACCGATGAAAATAGACCGCCCCAAGGGACGTGTCAAACATGAAGACTTTTTAACATCTAAAAAGAGGCGGCTGAAGCATCTGGTTACGCTTCCAAGCGTAGGACAGACAAAACAAAATCGCATGAATCAGTGAGCCAAGATCAGAAGATTTCTTACCCATCCGAGCGATTGTCTACCCGTATAGGACGAGGGCGAGCATTGTAGTCCATTAAGGTGTGGTATATTTTTATGGATCTTCCAAGCGCTGTCAACGAAATCGTCGATAACGTCTTACGGTCAGTAATTCATAGCTTTTTGAGATCTTTGGCCGTCTCCTTGGACATTGCTCTTCTCATTCTCCATTACTAGTAGGGCTTCCGCAGTCGCTTTCAGGCGTTCCTGAAGAATAGGTAGCAGGCACTTATGATTGTCTAATTTATTGCTACGTTGACCCGTAGACCCTTTCTCGGTTCTGAATCACCAGGTCGGGTTTCTGCTTCCCACACTGATCTCTCATAAAAATTTAAGAGTATGGTGCAAGTTCCGACATCCCGCTCTGCTTCAGAATTTTGCGTAAAGGAAAAATTATATGTAACATTTTAAACATCCAAACGTCAAATGTAGCATCTCATTATTTGTAGACGGCACCTTTGGTCAGTCCGCTTACTACCATAATTTTTTAAAACCCCAGTGGTTTAGATTATTATTACCATCATCTTGTGGTGAGGACAACAGCTGATAGTTTTGACTGCACTGATGGCCAAATTATAATTGCCCATGACCAAAAAATCTTAAATACTTTGATACAATTGAGTCCGATACTTTGCAAATTACCCCTATGAAACTTAATAAATGCAATACCTCATTTTTGGAAGAAATTCCGGGGTAGTGCCATTCTAGCCCAAGTTAAACCAAAAATTATACGTACCATTTAATCGCATTAAGTGCGAACAAACACCTCCTCCCATGAGTTCGGTGACTAACCTGCATACAGGTGCCAGGAGTCTCGGGTCTTTCTCACCCAGCCCTGCACATCAGATTGATAATGTAGCCAATCGCGTCCTGGAGTCGCACAGGATACGCAGCGAGGCCACTGCGAGCTAGCCCTAACTCAAGGGATTTCTTGAAGCGCTATTCTAACACACGATTTGGTTGTTCTTTGCGCTTGAAATACGCTAGCAGCTTCTCCTGAATGTCGTTGAGACTCCATCTTGCTAACCCACCCTTTATAAACCGAATCCCCAAATAACTCCAAAGGTCTTTGGTTGCCACCTGTTTGATCATTTCTCCCGCCACTCTGATGGAGAAACCTGTGATCATTTTGACCTTGCGGCCGTGACCTGAAGCTACTAAGAAGACGGCTTGACACTTGACCGGGTTCAACCAAAGTCCGCTCTACTTAGCAGTCGCTAAGACCGTATCCAACACGAACAGATTTTCTGTTGTGCTCTCAACTCTCCTAACAAAAGCCCTCTGAGAGTCCGTGAGGATGTAGTCTGGAGGCCAGCAACTTGTGAAAGTAGCGATCTATGACAGACTCGATGGAAATGGGCCGGTAGTCCGACAGTGTTCGTGGATCTTTCGTCTTCAGTATGAAGCAAGAGCTCCGCAGGGATCTTCCTTGCTACCAAGATCCACTCAGTGAGGTGACATATATAACTAGAAGCAGAAAACCTAGTGGAAGGGGTAAAACTTTTGAAATAGGCATGGAGCCATATTGGAGATAGCAAAATACTGACTGCACTACGACCTTGGTATGTGGGTTGTCTACCAACACAAAACACGTATATACGTTTTAAAACTGCAAAAAATGAACTGAACAGGATACAAAACAAAAATAATGATTTTAGAACGTTTATTAGAACTTCGAAGAATACAAAGCACTAACATATTTTCCATTGATTAAATTGCACAATGTATTGATGCTTAAAAAGTATAACTTTATGCAATTTTTGACGAACGGTATCACCAAGTGATTTAATATTAAAATTACGGTTGCCGTGATGAAATCTTATTTGGAGATATTTGGAAATTAATTGCTTGACCAAATAGCAAACATGATGTTTCAAATTCTGAAAGATGGTCATTTAGGCAGGTAAAAATATCATTAGGTAAACGGCATAGACTGTATTAACGAGCGGAATTAAAATGTTGCCTGGAGGAACACGGCTACCGGTAACATGCAGCAGTCGTCTACAATGTTTTTCTGTTTGTCTGCCGATTTTAATAACGTCTAAAGAGGGATACACTAAACCTCCTCTGTCTTTAAAACCAATCAAAAGCGAATTGACATGTTCAAAACTGGTGGAAGTTAGAGCCTTGGCGCAAACGTCGCATTGTATGATTCTGCTAAATTTTCTTACAATAAAACCTGAAATGTATTCAACGATGTCATAAATCAGATCAGACATCACAACAGTATTAGTTGATGAGTCTGGAAACAAAATTAACCCATCTGGAAAACATCTACTTTGAGTGTTACAGTGGTTGGTAACATCGCTAGTAACACTGAAAATAGATGTATCGTCCAATGTGACGGCACTAACTTCAGAGATTTAATGTAATCAGCACTGCCTTGTAGAAATGGACGCCAGTAATGTTCATTTTTTGCTGACAATGGGGCTTTATAGTTTTTTCCAAATATATTTTTACTATTAAAGATATCAAACAATCTAAAAGTTAAATCAATTAAAATTTGAATATTCCTGAGTAATTTTTGAAATATTCCTGCTACATTTTTGCTTTAATTTTTGGTTTTCTTTTTAAGCTGGATCAATTTCTCTTGTGTTTCGAAATAAAGTTTCTTGTAATCCTTATCGGCATTACAATACGCATGTTCTATTTTAATCTAAAAAGAAATTGAAAAATTGTATCCATGTCTTAACAAAATTCAAAACACACCTGCTTCAATCGCTCGTCACTGTGCCATTCTAATATTCCCTTTTACGGTTTTAAACATGCTTTTCTATGAGGGGTTGAGCATATATTGAACTCTTGGGCTCTGCAGCCCCCGGAGGATTTCTAAAAATAACTGCAAAAAAATAGAATTTCTTTTCTAAAAACATGCATTAACTACACCCTTTCAGACCTATTATGACTACTACTGTACTACCTATCTTTTATCTACACAAAAAATAATACGGTCAACATTTCCACTGGCAATTACCTATTTACCAAAAAACCCCTTGCAAACCTTTTCATACTTACTGGTAATGCATTCAAAACTAGTTTTAGCAGATTATGCGAAAAGATAAAAAAGCGCATACTAGGTAAAGCATGCATAAAAACGCAAATTAAAAAAAAACTTGTTGACTCCAACAAGTAACCCAGAAAATAAAACTTAATGATCCTTCTTCATTTTTTGACAATGCTGCAGGGTCGATATCCATTTAATTTGCCATCATCACCTAATTAGCTAAAAATAAGGTTGGAACAGAATTTGGTTTAAGGCGAGTGATCTGGCCAGTTCTGTCAAAACATTCCTCTTCAAAGTGTCTTGAGCAAATCTGAAAACTTTTTTTTCGCTATAATACAATTTTCCCCTAGATTCTTTTGCCACTGTTCTATAATTGAAGGTTGAGAAAAGGGTATTCTAAAATAAAATAAAGTGTGTTAGTTTATCAGTTTACCATACATTACGTTTTATATGATGTTACCTGTAACACTTTGTCCTGGCAATCTTTAATGTAACAATGTTTTCGCCTCATTTTCAAATGAGTTACAATCAGTTAAAAAAATGTATATACAAGTCAATAAACAAAACGGGGTGTACCACAAAACAGCCTCAAAATTCAAAATATCACAAACAAAAAGACGCACCCACAGAACACAAAATTATAAGTTAAAAAAAAGTCCACTCAACACCAAAATCACTCAAGCACGTTAAAAGTTCACTAACAACATCTAATTAGCGCAACTGTCAAAATTGGTAAGATTTATCAAATGTGTATGGCGATACTGAGAAATATGTTTGGTTGCCTAATTAGAACAAGAAACCTATTTCCAACATGGCATCCGTGTAAAAACAATATGGCAGGGATTTTTCTGTCTCTAGTTATATACAGGGTGATTTTTAAAAAACGGTAGGCGTTGTAGAATTTTTATTTGTAAACCGATTTCAAAAATTTAAAATCAAATTAAATGGTTTTTAATTTACCATAAACTGATGATTTTAAAATTTTTCTAAATGTCTTAGTATCTTTTGGGCGATATTCAACTTTCTTATTTTAAGGGGTTATATACAGTTAGAAAGCCGAAAAAAAGCAAATTTTCCAGATTTTTTTTTGAGAAACTTTTTAAATTTATTGATCTAAATTTTTGAACATATATTATGGTATCTTTTAACAATATTTTCAGACTTAAAACTAGTAAAAATATTTATTTGAACAGGAGCTACAGCTCATCTCCGGGAGGTCCTCTCAAAAAAGACGTTTTGCGGTGACCACTATATCTGTGAACTGGATCCTCTGAAATTAAAAAACCAAGCAGATTTCGTTAAAGTAATGTTAAATCTAATAATTAATCGAAGGAATAAGCAAAATAATTTTTTTTGACAAAATGGTGGTTTTTAGAAAAAAAAAATTGATTTTCGGCCAAAATTTCGGCCTTAAATTGTATATAAGAAAAAAAGTATTAATCGGTAAGATAAAATCTTCGATCAATTACTAAAAAATATATTTAAGAAGCTTGTGTCAAAATTTGAGATCATTCGGTTTAGCCGTTTTTGGGTAATGTTGGTCACCGACTTTGAAAACACCATTTTGAGAAAAACGCGTTTGAAGTTTGAAAAGCACTTTACATAGAATGAAAAAATGTTTTTTCCAACTTACATGGAGTCGTCTATTCCAGGACCATATAATAGACCCTCCGTCGCTTTGGCAGCTTCTAATAACTCGAGCTGATGTTGTCTGCGAGCCATTCTTCCATCTCGGGTGCTCTCACGCGCTCTGATATCGGAAATGGTCACGCGCTGCTCATCTTCTTTTTCAGCATATGAATGCGCATTGGGTCCAAGTGTGATTCCTATTGCCTTCATATAATATAATAGTGATGCCATTCCTTCATTAAATATGCCGGCAGCTATGTATGCAGCGATTTCCACAGTTGTCGAACCAGCCGGAACAATTTTGGGAGAGATTTTCCAAATTAGTTGATTGTAGCTCTCGTTGTTGTTTTGGTTAAAACCACCTACACATCTTTCTAATAAATTCTTACTGCTGAGATCTGTGAAAATCGGAAATATAGCCACAGCAACATCTTCTGGTAATGGCTGATAATCATGTTCGAAAGTGGATAATTCATCGGAAGCTGCAGCCCTCTGCCAGCTGCACCATGAGTCTGGTCCATCCGGGCACTTATCGTGTTGAGGTTTTTCGTCAGTTGAACAATAATGATAATATGTGGCCCATATAGCATTATACATTTTTTCAACGGAATCACAATTTCTCCTTATCGCTAAGCCATAATAAACTGTCAACTTATCGATCATCTTTCCAGTAAGTTTGCCTTTTCCACCGAGAGTTTTTTTTTGTATTTTTTTTCCTATTTTGTTTTCAACTGTTTCAACATTTTTTTTGACACAATCTCGGAGTCGCGTGCCCATTCGTTTCTGTACGTGTCCAATACATTCTTTTTTCACAACTTCTTGATTACCGTAAGGTGCAGCTTTTAAAATTCCCGAGTACGTTTTAGAGTCACCGTCTCCGATGTAATTTTTGTACATGACTCCAAATTTTTCCAATGAAAGTTGGAACATCTCAACGACTGAATCTACTTCCATTTTGCCAGAAGAACCAGAATGATTTGCAGTGCAAGTATTTTTATGTTCTTCATACCATTCATTGTATTCTTCGGTATTGAGTTTCTTCTTCCAAGTTTCACACAGTTTGCAGTAGGCACTTTTTACAACAATATCAATGATTTTACCAGAATAGTATCCGATCAATGATGTCACACCGTACAAGGAAGTAAACCCTCGTTTTTTCCATGTGCCATCGCCAGATACAGTTAATTCTGTCGAATGTTCATCTCCTTGATGTTCGGAAGTCAAATTTTTTTCTTCAGTACAAGCATGTTGAAAAAGTTTTTCGGTGGCTGTTTTTACACTGGAGTGAATATTATTAATTATTAAATCGTAAGTGGACTGTGATATAAAAGCCCGCATATCCATTAATCCACAAAATTTTGCTGCACCTTTTAACCCTAATCCGAGGACTCTCATGACAAATAAAAATCGTCGATTTATTTCATAAGAGTGCGCGACAAAAGGACTAGAATTTATGTTACGATCTGCACACTTATCACACAGCAAAACAATTTTAAAACCAAGTCCTCGTTCAGAAGCAGTTTGAAACTTCACATTTCCGTCACAGGTCTTACATTTCACATATTCAGAAATTGCTGCAAACACTGTTATAAAATTTAAAATGCGATACTCAACAGACGGATCACGCGGAACTGAGATTTCCTCTTGTTCTTTAAATTTTTTTGCCGAGGCACTGAAACTACTTTCATCCGTTTCGGCTGTTTTTGGATTAAAAACATTTTTTCGCTTTTTTGGTCTCGACTTACGTATGTTAAGAGATTTTCTCATTTCTCTAGAAGCCTTCATTTTCAAATTACAAATAAAATTTTAACGAACTCAAAAGTTTACTGCTTGGCTTAGCTGCTTATACTGACTACCACTCTTAAATATTTTCCAGTTTGGGGAGAGCAAAATTAAAATTTACCTTTCAAGTATAAAAACGACAATAACACACTGATGCTTTACCCATCTAAATACATTAGAAGGGAACAATAGGTAGGTGCGCAAAAGAGATAGCGTTCTAGGTAAGCGCTGCCACTATGGCCTTATGCTTCCAACCGCTCTGAAACGCCTTTTAAAATTTGCGTGTAACTTCGAAAATATTCACCGGAACGATATAAAATTTTCTGTGTGCATTCTTTAATATATGTACAATAAGAAAATAAAATAAAAAAAAAATCGATTTTTTGAAAATTCTAACTGTATATAACCCCTTAAATTGACACCTATATTTTTTTTTCATACTAATTTGGAAAATATTAATTTTCTTGATTCTGAAATGTGTAATATGTTCTATTTTTACAAAAAATATTTTAAGAAAAAATATCAAAAATGAAAAAAATTAGGCAATAGAAGTTAATAAAATCTTGGTGCGTGGTGTCACTCAATTTATGAAAAAACTGAGAAATTATATGTACTAAGATTTTGCCTATTTTCGAAATAAAGTAAGCTTATATAGCCATTTCTTTCATAACACAATTTGCGTAAAAAATTTATTTGTCAAAAATTTATTGTCAATAATATAACCTAGATATTTCATTTGCTTAACAATTTCAATTTGCACATGTCCTATTTGGTTTGTACAATATTATCATTAACTTCTTTATTTTCAATTATTATACATTTTGTTTTATTTATACAAACTGTCCCAGAACTCGTGACCCAGAGAAAATAGGCACATGCCACATAAAACTCAAATTTTAAAACGAAAAATGTTTAAGACAAAAGGTATTACATTTTTTGATTTACTTAATTTTTGAAATGTGTTCTGCCTTTAAAATTTTAATTAAAAGTGAATATTAAAGACATCCGATAAGAGCGAGCGTAAACGTTTTCAAACGGTTTTTGCAGCCTTTTGGGGTTTTGCCCCATTCGAATTTCGATTTTTTTTTGCAAAATCGTTATCTACGTGTCTGACGTTGGAGTTAAAATCTGCGCACTTTATTCGGGTACACCCTGTATAATTTGACTTTAATAAATAAATCTATAGTTAATCTTACTGTATCATAATTCGTAACTATGAAATTCGAACAAAAATTGTAAAATTTTATGATTCAAGTTTAATCGAAGCTTGGTTAGGAATAAAGGCTTACATATTTATATTGAGATTGTAACGGTACGAATTTGTGTAAGGGATTTTTAGCGTCATTTTAAGTTTAGGGTGGTTAAGCTCTGTTGGCGGGACTGGAGAATGCGCCGACGCTAAACTCTGGCGGGAGTAGAAGTCTCCCAAAGTAACACTACTTTTAGAGGTCCAGCATCATCCAGGAATCCTCCAGCGCTGAAACAATGCGTTTAGTTTTGGCTTAGTTGGGGAAGTTGTTTGTTGGAGCCAAGCAACCACCACATTCCTCTTTTACCTGCTCCAGGGGTGACTGCTTGGACACCAGTCACCTCAGTTTTAGTGTCCATGTTTTGGTTGTGTTCTTTTGGTTTCGTTTAGTGTTTATTTCCGGTTATCCCTTTGTTGTGTCGTGTTTTCGCGTTGTAAACAAACCCTATAACCTCAATTTTGACTACTGTCATCTGAGTCAACTAGTTCTTTTGGCTATAAAAGGTTGGTAGTACCGTCCGTCGTGACGTACTTCCCCTTTTTTATAGAGGTTTTCGGAGAGCGCGAAATGAGTACCGGATCGGCAGTCATCTTAGTTTTGGTACTCTAACAAGTGAGACGGTGGTGATTGTGGGTGCAGAAATCGGTGGTTATGTGAGCCATCCTCGTGGTTTTTGGAAATTGTTATACGGAGGCACTTGCGGCACAAGCGGGTTGTGATTTCTGCGGCCCAATTTTGGGGTTTTGTGATTTTGGGAACACCACGTTGAAGCCGCTCTCCATCAAAGGTGAATATTTCTAACTGAAGGGACACAGCGCTTATCGCACTTTTGGTTAACCAGGCTTCTTCTTCTTCTTCCTCTTCTTCTTCTTCTTCGTTTTCCCCGCTTCATCGGCGTCGCTCTGGCTTGGGACGAGCTGCGCTGTTTTTCCGTCATCGTGGGCATCCTTAGTGGTTCGTCGCTATCCTAGGAACAACCCGGACTTCGCCGTCCTAGGAACGTCATTGCCAGGGACCGATAAGTAGATAGTCGTGTGCCCGCACTTTTCAGTCGTAAATTTAATTTGATTATTTTCTTGTAAACGTAATCTCGGGAGCGGTACTCCATCTGCTCGGGAAAATCTGTTGCGTCCGTTGACAGCTGTCCGCGTGTGTCGCATTCGCCGTAAGTTCGCCAACGAGATTAGGTCCTTGTTTCTGACTTGTCAGTAGCATTAATCAGTTGGATATTATTGTTATTTCCCATCACCACCCGCCTACATTTTAATACACGTTGTGCTGATAATAAGTTATTTTATTTTGTTTCCTCGTGTCGTACTACCTTCGGGTTTGGGTAGTTCCCTGGACTCGTGGTCACGCTTCAAACTCGTGGCGCTCACCCTTCCAGCTAATCGTACCCCCCCTTTTTCACTGGGGTAGTCGTGGCCGGGACCGCGAGGAAAGTTCGGGGAAAGTAAGGCTCGAGGAGCAAAGTGGGTTACAAGATGTTTAAAATTTTTCTTCGCAAACCCAGTCAAAAGCTGATAATCTTAATGAGACAGTTTGTCAAAATCTGCTCGTTTACCTTGAATTTGTAGGTACAATTTAACACTTCCAACTTGGTATTTTCTAATCAATGATTTGTAATAAATTACAGGTACTACAAGGTGTTTATAAATGTTTCTAGCATCAAGCGTGGCTATGAAATGTCAAATAAATTTGCCGCTCTTTACAAATGTTAGATTTTTTAACTGACATTTGTAGTTAACCTTAATCATTGAACAAGGTAAGTTTTGAAAACAAACTGTTAGTTAGTTAAGTTGTGGTTTGAAGCCTGGAAAATCTAAAATTTTGACACAAAACCGTAACTGAAAAGACGACATTTGACATAATTGTGTACATAGTTATATTCACTATGAAAACAAAACGGCAAAATAGCGCATGACAGGAATTCCAAAGCCATCCTTGATGCTAGAAACATTTATAAACACCTTGTACATTGTTAACTATTTTTTCTGACAATTAATGAAAATCATAAAATGTCCTGGAAATAAAGCAACTAATAAACCATTTTCCCACTAATTAGCATACTTTATAAAGAGGAGTCAACAGGTTTGGAGTTTGTATACGAAAATGATAAAAAAATTTTAATAAAATATTTTGTGTATCTAATGCATACATATACATATATTTAATTGCACTACTTGTGCAAACGTCTCAGTTGCGTCTTTGTTAAGTAATTATTATTACTATTTTTAATAGGTCGCATAAGCTCCATCTCGGGTTATACTTGAAGTTCTCCCTGTGAATTGCAGAAGTTCGATCGACCTCGAGCTGGCCTTCACCATCATCCGGGCCATCCCGGCATGCGCCCGTACGGTTCTTGCAGGAGCACCACATCGATGTGTTGTTCCTCCGCCATTTTTCGGATTTCTTGCGTTGCCGTTTTTCCTCTCCCCACGTTGACCTGAAACACTTTCAAAGTGTTAGTTCGTGTTTTTTGCTGTTGACTTACCTGGGACGGCAATGGGGTTACGCCCTCGCCGTCCTTGCGACTTTTTCCTCCAGCTTCTTCTTGGCAAGAGGGCACCGCCGGTCGAGTGCCTTGTGCTTGGCGTCGAGGCCCCTCTGTGCGCAGTTCCCGCACCTGGGGTTCTCCGCCCGGCACTCGTTCTTCTTGTGGCTTTCCTCGCCGCACTTGAAGCACACGATGTTCTTCTGGCAGACCTTCGCCACGTGGTTGAACCCGTTGCACTTGAAGCAACGGGTCACGTCGATGAATTCCTCCACGTGGCAGACCGTGAGCCCGACGATGATTCTCCTCTTCTCCATCATCGCCGCGTGCAGGGTTGGTTTCACCCGGAACGTCAGGTTCGCCTTCTCTTTGTTCTTGCAGGTCCTCCTCTTCTCGAAAGTGAAGTCTTCTGCGAACGAGTCCTCGTTGGTAAATGTTCTCACCCTGTCAGGTTCGCCTTCTCTTTGTTCTTGCAGGTCCTCCTCTTCTCGAAAGTGAAGTCTTCTCCGAACGAGTCCTCGTTGGTGAATGTTCTCACCCATGCATTTTTCTTCCACACGTCCTCCATGACCTCTTCCGCTCTCAAGGTCGCGTCCAGACCCGTGGGGGTCACGGTGGGGTTGATCCTCTTCGCGGATTTCACCTGGAGGTCTTCGCGGCTCTTCAGTTGGGCCTCGAGCTTTTTCCTCTGTTTCTCGGTGCCACTTACGAGGATCAGAGTTCCATCCTTTTTGGGGATGACTCTGCTGAGTGGCCCACCCAGTTTCTCTAAGTCCACCGATTTTTCGATCTCGGACCTCACCTCTTTCACCGTCTTCCCCTCCAGTTTCACGATTGTTTCTTCTCGGACTGGAAGCCTCTTTTTGAGTTTGTCCGCGTAGGACACTCTTGTCCACCCGTCCTCTTGAGTCTTCTTGGGCGCTTTCTGCTCCCCCTTTTTGGCGACCTCTTCGGCCAGCTGTCTCCTGAGTTCGTCCAGCTTTTTCTGAGCTGGGTCCCTCAGGTCGCGGTTCCAGTCCTGGATTTCCTGTTGCGCTTTCTTCTCCGTTTCCTTCGCAGCTTTCTCGGCCTTCCTCGTCTTTTTCTCGGCGACTCGCACCTTGTCCTCGAGGCGCCTGGCTTCCGCTTGGGCGGTGAGAAGTTGCAGGAGCAACTTTTGGAGACCATCTTTGGCTGTGTTGGCGTTCTCCCGGACCTTCCACTGAACTTCCTGCCGGAAGCAGATTTTTCCGTTCACCTCCCTCGACGTTGCCGTCAGGATGTGGTTCATGGCCACCCGAATCTTCTTGACGGCTCTCCTTGTCGCCGTCTCCACTTTTTTCTCCTCTTCTTCTTCCTCTACCTTCGCTGGCGGCTCTTCTTCTTCGCCATCCTCCATTTCTTCGTCCTCCACGGTGTTCTCCGTGCTCTCCGTGTCCTCCATGTCCCGGAGGAACACTTTTGGCCCTTTCCACCCCTCTTCTTCGTCTCGGGGACGGCGCTTCTTTGTCGGGGTCCGCTCCCCGCCGACCCTCATTTTTGCCGTCTACCTGGAACAATTTTGTCTTTTCCGATGACCGCTGTGCGCTTCCGGTTATCGTGAAGACGTTTACCTGCTCGATCGTTAACCTAATTACTCACCATTTTCTTACCTGACGCCCTCCTTTTTCTCGAAGATTCTGCCGTGGAATTTTCTAGAAAACCGCGGTTTTTCTTCGCTCTTCGCGTTTTGGGCGCTATTGGTTCGCTTTTTAGACGTTCCACGCGTCGGCAGCCCCCTCGGGGAAGACTGCGAAGCCGGAGATGTCTGTGAAAAACTCACCCTTCACGTCCTTGACGCCGTTGGATTTTGCCTCTTTCGATTGGTGACGCTTCTTGGTTCTCACCGGTGTCGTTCTGTGTTCTTGCCGCGATTCAGCAGCCTCCTTGTGGATTTTACTGAGATCCCGTTGAAGATCACTTCACTTCACCTCACTGAACTTTGAAACACTCCGTGCGCTCTTTACCTGCTCTCAGGTGCGTTCGCTCACTTCGACCGCTCGATCGAGGGCCATAGATAGGCAGAGATTCCTGGGGTAATCATGAGGTAATGCGTGCCATGCATTTCTAATCGCAGTCAAAAGATCTTCCCTGTTGCGAAATATAAGGCGCTGCTGCTTGGTGTGTCGCACCAACAGCCCCCACATATTCTCTATGAGATTGGCCAATCCAGAACGTTTATATTTATATCCATGCCCTCACCGTCTGTGACGTATGTACGCTGCCGTTATCATGCTGGAATATAAAATTTTGGTTGGGAAATACTCTGGTCACAGAAGGGAGCATCACGTTTTCAAGAATATAAACGTTGCTGTTTAACCGACTTTCCACATGCAGCATTACCCCAGGATTAACTGCTGAAATCCATGCCCACATATTCACTTTGAATCTCATGTTTCGCTCGTCAGATTTCAAGTAGCCAGCTTCGTACCGAGTGTTTCGTGGCCTGTACACTCGCATTTGGCCATTCAAACTCGACTAGAAGGTTTTTTTGCACGATCGGGCATTTTTGTATATTTACGAGGGTTGCTAGGAAGGCAGTAGAATAAATTTACCGACGACTGATCGGTAACTATTTTTGTTTGTCATGGGCGGTAAATGCAAGGCTAAGTTGATTAAGAAATTATTGTTTATTTGAATTAATGTTGAAAGTACAATTATTATAAACAACAGGGACGTTACTTGTATTACAATTAGTATTACTTAAACAATAAGCACTAGAAGTAGAAGGTACCGTAAGGAGAGAAGAAACATTTGTTGAAATATCAACAGAATTTGATGTGCTTTGGGGAACTTCTCTGATGTTCTTATAGCTCTCGTCGTGCAAAATTTTTTCGGCACATTCGATTTTGTTTTGTAGAGAATCCTCAACATTTGATTCTGCAACCTTCGTCGATTGCCATCCTCCGTGACGTTTTAGTCCTAAAACCTCTGTGCCTTTATTAGCTAGAAGTGTTGCCGAGCTTCGTCGAAATGCATGACCAGTGTAAAGAGAAGAATCTTTCAGATTTAAATATTTTGCAACTTTTGATGGCCAACTACCAATGGTATTTCTTCCAACAACTTGATTGTAGCACTTTCCGTTGGAGAATTTCATGAAGAATCTTTCACAAGCAGCATTCTTTGGGCGAAGACGAGCATATTTACGATAAATTTCAAGAAAGTCGATTATTTCATCTTTACTATTGGTAACTGTAAAGCATCTTAAAGTGTTTGTCTTAGTGAAAGGTATTTTAACTATAATTAACAATCCTTGATCTTCTATATCGGTAACTCTTATGTTGTAAAGCTCTTCTCGTCTACAAGCACCCGCAATCCCAAAAATCATGGCGACCTAATAAAACAAATTATTTAAAAATAGATATTTAATAATGAAATTACAACTAACCTTTAGAATTAAATATTCGTTATCTGGTGCTTCAGTCAAAAATTTTAAAAGATCTTCTTTAGTGAAGATTTTCAATTTTTTTGGTTTCCACCCAGATGTCTTTCTCTTAAGAAAGGCAATTAATGTCGCATACTTCGAAATATCGATAGAATTATTGAGGAAAATCGTACATTTCAGCATCGAATATTCCGACTATAAACTGCCTGGAGATTTTAGCTTTTCGTTGCGATAAACGAAATAGGCCAGCACCACTTTTTCATTAAACTCATTTAGCTTCTTTTTGTTGCACCACTGCTTGAAGTTATCGTAAGTATTTTGATAACGATCTTTTGACTTTTCTGGGATCACCGCACTGCAACCAATCTTCCATGCAGCTTCTAATTCAATGTTTTCGTTGTTTTCACTTTCACTCATTATTGATGCATGAGATAATATAATTAGATTTTTTGAAGCAAACGACGCCGAAACCAGCAAAAATTTAATATGGCGGAGCTTGTTCGAAATCAAAATTGTATATCCATAACAACGAATCAAAGGCAACTTTTAAAAACTGCAATGCCATTTTTTTTTCACCAATTTTATTATTTAAAACAATGCAAATTAATGCCCTCGTGCAAAAAACGTCATAAGCATCACGGGCGTTAAGTGCGTCCGATTTCGGACAAAATGGGAACCTCGGGCTGCGCCCTCGGTTCCCACACATTTGCCCTCAATCGGTAAAACGCACCTACCGCTCTTAATGCTTAAATAACTATTTCTAGACGTATTTAAAGTGGATGTTGATCCACTAACAACCACGATTTGTTCTGGTACGTCGGCAGGGTTTTCCGCATTGTTAACTACTTCATTTAATGGAAGTCTAGAAAAGTTCAAATTATGATTTGAATATAGTCCAAAATACAATTACTGTATGTTTTCTACGTTAGTTTCAATTGTTGGTAATTTTGATGAAAAAATAAATATTGATGGAATAGCCGATGATTTCAATGTTTTTTTGTCAAAGTTGAATTGAAAATCGTCAAT
Source organism: Gnatocerus cornutus (assembly GCA_029298725.1). Classification (NCBI taxonomy): domain Eukaryota; kingdom Metazoa; phylum Arthropoda; class Insecta; order Coleoptera; family Tenebrionidae; genus Gnatocerus; species Gnatocerus cornutus. The sequence goes on along the minus strand of CM055514.1, from coordinate 1,679,521 downwards.
TTTGAAATGTTCCGAACAGAGTTTTGAATGTTTAGTAGGAATATAATTTTGTCTCTTAGTAGCAGATATCCACGTTCGGCGTAAGACTGGATCTGATGGATTATAAAAATCTTAATTAGATAATAATAATTTCACAATTAAATTTTATCTAAAGGAGCTACTAACCCATGAAAAGAAAGATTGCATCCTTTTTTACATTTATTTGTACAGCCAAAAGCAGCACAGCTCATTACCATTTTGCAGATGTATAGTAGAGGAAAACTAAAAAATTGATTGCATGAATAAAAGTTTTTTTAAAAGGTCGACTACAGTATACTGCAGCATATCTTGATTCTTTTAGATTAACTTACCCGTAGTTTTTAAAGAATTAAAAGTGTGATTGACATACTGATGAGTGACGGAATATATTAAGCAATTTTTAATAAATTCGGTACTTACTGAGTTGTTATTCTAATTCTGGTACCACTTTTCTGTATATAAGGCTGAAGTCTATAAAGATGATAGTTTACAGAAAAACGTCTAAATCACTGGTTTAAATAACAAATAATATTGTTATCGTTACATTTTTCCAACAAAGGGAATAAGAAACAGAAAACTCATTACAGTGGCTGGTATAATAACGATACTCTTTTTGAACCACTATAACAGGGCTAATGGACTTACAAATTATTTCCAGTTCATTAAGAATAAGATGTATAAGTAGGATCAAGTTATTACTAAATTCACCATAGTCTTTTCAATTTTATTAAGAAGAGAAAAACAAGAAAATATTTTAGAACTAAAAATTTTTGTATATAACCATTTATTGGTATATCTTATACATTTGATGGAAACTCAACCTCTATTTCTCTCTTCACAATTTGACTTGACCCATTTACATGTGTTTAGAACCTCATCTTCTGTGACTGAAGCTGAAATAAATACATATTTTTCAGTGCAATGTTATTGAAAATGCACGACTTTGATTTTGATTTGGTTAAATGGCAACCTGGTGGCATAATGATGTTCAACAGTCAAGTCATTTAACAAAACGAAAGAATCCATGGAGGGTAATTCGAAGAATCAGTGTCATCCATGCAGGTTGGGAAATTGGCACCTGAAGAATGGGAACAATTTTAATAGAAAGTGGGAGAGGAGTAGGGTCAGTGGGTGGTACTACTCCCTTCAACGCATCTTAGGGACAAGGTTCTCGAAAATTTGAACTCAAATTAAATATTATTCTCGCTCGGGGTCCCTCACTTTCTATTAAATTTAATCCATGCATCGGGTGTCAATTCCCCAAACTGTAACTTAATATTTAATATATTTAGCAAATTTTAGAGGGCATCAAAGATGTTATACTCACATGAAATGAATTTTGGAGTCATGGGAAAGCATGATCTAATTTTTAGACAATTAACTCACATTTTTCATCTAAAAACTGTTATTGCAGTTAAGAATTCATCGTCTTTGCTGGATATCACCTTGTTTCCAAAATTCAGAATTGCCTAATGCATAATGTCTAAAGCATTACAATCAACTTAATCTATGTATAAATATGAATGTAAGATTGTGTACAATGATATTCCTGCTTTCCCTCTTTGCCACCAAAGCTCATTCAAGTTTGATTATGACATTTTTTCGTTCGATACAGGGGTGCGATTTTGTTTCTCGATCGAAAAAAACTCGATAGCGATAAAATCGCGTTTACTGATTGGTTGAGATGCTATATTCCTGTCACATTTATCGATTCTGTCACGAAATCAAGTCTTCATGGAGTGATGTTTTTTCGACAGCTCTGAGTAAATTGATGAATTTTGGAGACATAACCTCGAAATTTATGTCAAAATAGAAGTTCAAAATCGTAATTTTGAGTCACAAGTTCTTATAATTAAGATAATTGTAAACTTTTAAGCATTTAATAAGCTTATATACAAAGAATAAATGCAAACAAAAGTTTAAAAGCTACGCAATAACATTTATCGCAAGTGATAATTTATCACTTCGATCAAGAAACAAAATCGCACCCCAGATCCTTTTGAATGAATTGAAGGTATTTATCTTGTTTACATGGTTTGATAATATCTGAAACAATAATTAGTTGTAGCCGTTAAGCTTGCGGCTCACGTAGAACAGAATAATTTTTCATTACTGCTTTTAAACATAAGCTACCGTTTGCTAAACATTTGTATTTGTATAGGTATGCTTCTTTGGTCTTCAATTAGGACTTTGCTTAGTTTAACATTGTGGTATTAAACGTTGAGAATACCTTTAAAAAATTTTAAAACTGACAACTTGAATAGCACCTGACGTCTCCCGACATCAGCTGATTTTTCTATTATATAATCTCGCTCTAGTGTTGAGGACGCTACCTCTCTCTCTCTACAGTGTATCTATTTATTTATGACATCATTGGGCTTTACTTCAGTACTGACTGTTAGACGTGATTGTATTTTAAGAAATGGGTGGCAACTAAATGATGAAGTGATAAACGGTCGAATTCTATGATTTGGACAGTGGGCGAGGCAAGTCATCTACTCCGTCCACGCTCAATGAGGCATAACGGGCTTTGCCAGCGACTCACTGTATGTGCAGATATAAATATGAAGTTAGTGACTCTGTCAGCAACTCAAGGGATGTGCAGCAACTGGGTTCAATCAGGAAATCAATGGATGTGCAGAAGCCACTTTAAGACAAGCCCGAGTTCGATTGCGCCACAATGTGACTTAAAGTGACTTTTTTCTCAGTTTTGTGATTTTCGGAATTTTGGGCCTCTATAAAGTGACTTTTTCTAATCAATTTCTACAGTCTTCGAGTCGGGTCCTATGTAGTTCCGCTTCTAAGCAGAAAAATGCAGAATCTAGACTCCGCTAACAATGTAATGGATGCAAGAACTGAGTGACCCAGTACGCTTCCGCTTACAAAAAGGAGTAAAAAGACAAACAACGTATAGTTTAACCAAATTAATATAAACGTGAAACATATAAATGAAGAAACATCAAAAACGAAACAAAAAAAACTTAATATTTTATTGGGGCACCATTTGATTCAATAACCCTATATAGTCTATTGGGCATAGAGAGGCATGTTGATGTTGTTGAAGGGTGAGGCCCCCCAAGCCTGCCTATCCGAAGACTTTAGGCCAAAAACTGAATTCCCTCTCCCATGCACTATCGAAACCACTGTCGAGGAAACCCAACCACCTCCACGTCTCTTAAAAATTAGCGGGGAAGTTTGTTCCCTCCTTTCACTCCCTCATTCGCACCATGCACTCTCTCATTCTTTCTCACCCTCTCTTGCTCCTCTTCACTTGAGAGGTTCGATTTCCTCCTCCATGGCGACATCTTCGGCCCATCGGTTGAAGTTCTCCACTTCTACCTTCTTCGTTTCCTTTGTCACCTGAAACGGAAAAGCGCCACGAATCTGTTTCTGCCTGGTCATGAAACTCACCCTTGCCCTTCTGCGGCTTTCCTCTTGGCATTCCTCCAGACTGAGAATGTGTTCCGCTGTTTCCTGCGCTCCCTCTCCGCACTCGCACACCCCGGTGCCTGGTCTGAGGTTGAACCGCTTGAAGTACCCCTTAAGGGGCCCGTGTCCCGTCAAAAGGCACACCGCGCGGTGCGTCCTGTTCCGAAGTCCGACGTCCACTGTTGGGATGAGCCTGAAGGTCCACCTCCCTTTCTCCACCTGGTGGGTTCGTTGGAAGTGAAAGACTCACAAATTTGTATATTTCATGTATTTGTGTAACTCGTTAAAAGGACAAGATTTAACTAACTGGCAAAAATGACCAAGTACCCCAAGTAGGGGTAGATGAATGGTGGGGATGTGGTGGTAGTACCGCCACCCCTTACAATCGTGGTGCGAGACGCAACACCACCGATGTCCATTCTTCCTGCCAGCTTGTCCGTGACTCTCCTCTGGCCGATTTCTTCAGCATCCGGCTCGTGGTGGGGGCAAGAATCGGTTCCTCTTCGTTTCTTGCCTTCTTCGCCAATTCGTCCACCTCTGTTATCCCGACTGTCGAGTCGGAGGCCCACCATATCCTCGCGTGGATGCCGCGAGTTTCCATTTGGCGCAGCGCTCTGTCGATGTTGTCAGCCACCCCTCTTTTCTTCCGACACACCATGTCCAGTGCGACTCTTGAGTCGGTCACCAGGTTGACCGTGGCCTCCTGAAACTCCAAAGCCTTTCCGATCGCGATCCCCAATGCCCATAGTTCCGCTATGTGCACTGGGTATTCATCCTGGAGTCTCCGGCTGGTCCACTCAGTGGCGATTCCGTCCCTGCGAACGACCAATCCCACCCCAACTTTTTGATCCTCTCTGGACGCGTCTGTGAAGATCCACAGCCCCCTTCGAGCCTCATCCTCCTCCTGGAGTCGGCTCCATTTCCTCCCGGGATCGGCCCCTTGCTGAAATCTGCTTTGCCCTGGCAGCTTTCCTCTTGGCTTTTCGTCCACCTCTTGTTTCTCTCCTCTGCCTCTATCCATAGTGGTGGACATCCAGCTATGACCGCCAACGCTGCGTTTGAAGTCGTCCTGTAGGCCTTGGTGATGCCTAAAAGAAAAGACCTTTGAGCAGTTTGGAGGTGCTTTTTTACTCTTACGTCCCTGCTGTTTTCGCCCCAGACCTCAGATCCGTACAGCAGAGCGGGTTTAACCGCCCCGTTGTAGATCTCCCTCATGGTCTTCGTGCTTGTGCCCCACGTCCTTCCTGCGATCGCCCTGACCTTGTGTGCCATTCCAGCGATTTGTCCCCGCGGTGTACCTGGAGTGCTCCACCCACGACGGCCCGGTGTCGAAGATCACCCCCAGGTATTTCATCCTTTTCCCCGGCCTCACCGAGAGGTTTCCCATTCGGACTCTTGCGGCTTCCAGCTGACGAATTGTCCTTCCTGTGATGGTGATGAGCTGGTCGTCGGCGAATGCTTGGACCTTCACTGTCACCTCTTCGTCTGTCGTGATCCCCTGGATTTCCTGAAACTAATCCTCCATCAGTAAAAGCCATAAAATGGGACCTAAACACGATCCCTGTGGACACCCCCTTGAAGTTTTCATCGCCATCCCCAGGTTTCTTGGACATCCCGTTCTGGAAAGGATCCACTTCAGCCTTGGGTACCACACTGAGTTGAAGGCGTTCTTAATGTCAAGAGCGACAACCAGGACGTGTTTTTCCTCCGCGTCCGCTTTCCGGAGTCCTTCCGCCGCCATCGCGATCGCCTCTGATGTTCCACGACCTTTTCTGAAACCAAATTGATTTGGTGAAAGCTTGCCCGTTCTCTCCAAGAAATACGACAATCTCGTGGCGATGAGCTTGTCGTAAATCTTGCCGATGGTTGGGAGAAGACACACCAGCCTGAGTCCTTTTCCCCCTGGTTTGGGGATTCATGCCACCTCCGCCTCGTTCCAGATTCGAGGAAACCGTCCTTCCCTGAGACAACGATTCATCGTCTCCAGCATGTCGTCTCCCTCCGTCTCCCAAAGGTGTTGGACCGCCATCGACGGAAAACCGTCGATTTCCGGCGCCTTCCTCTTTGGTCTTGACCGAATGGTTTCCCGGAGCTCCTCCATTGTGAACTCCCGATCGAGGGTGTCGTCCCATTGAATGGGCCTCCTCCTGAGGGCGTAATGTTCCTCGGTGTCCTCTACCTCCGAGTTTTCCGGGAAGTACTTCCGGATGATTGCATCCGCTGTTTCCTTCCTGTTATCGGTCCATCGACCCCCAGGTTCCCCTTCGTGGTTGCCCACGCTGTTGGAGCCCCCCTTCGGTTTGCCGACAGGATTTTGTGTGCCAGCCCCCATGGGCCCTCCGGGCTCCCCGACGACAGGGTTTCGCGGAGCGAGCGAAGTTTGGCCTCCTTGATTGCCTTCTTGTTGGCTCTCCTCTTCTCCCGGAATTCTTCCTGTTTCTCCGTTTTCCTCGCTTGGTCCCGTTCTCGTTGAACGGCTTGCCTTGCTCTTCTGGTTGCCCTCTTCTTTCTCTTGAGATCCGCGTTCCACCAGGAGATTTTCTTGCTCCAAGTTTTGCGGCGCCACGGGATGCTTGCGTCGCAAGCCCTGATGGCGGCGTTCTGAAGGCGGAATGCCATTTCCTCTCCCGACAGAGAGATTTGGTCCTCCTGGTCGAGGCGTGTTCTCACCGTTTCCTGAAACAAATTCCAGTCAGTAAGTGTAATCGCTCTACTTTTACCTTCCCCTTCTCATGTTTCCCTCCGTCGCGACGCTGAAGGAGATAATTTTGTGATCGCTGAGAAGCCCGTCGTCTCGAACCTCCTAGTCCTCCACCGTCGTGCTCCTGCTGAGAGTGACGTCAATCCAGCTCCGACCGTTTGACGTCTCGAATGTCGGAGCTGATTCCCTGTCGTTCTCCACCTGGAGATTTGCCGCCCCCACCAGGTCCATGACGTCCTGGCCCCTGTTGTCGGTGACAGACCGTGAGCCCGACGATGATTCTCCTCTTCTCCATCATCGCCGCGTGCAGGTTTGGTTTCACCCGGAACGTCAGGTTCGCCTTCTCTTTGTTCTTGCAGGTCCTCCTCTTCTCGAAAGTGATGTCTTCTGCGAACGAGTCCTCGTTGGTGAATGTTCTCACCCATGCATTTTTCTTCCAAACGTCCTCCATGACCTCTTCCGCCCTCAAAGTCGCGTCCAGACCGGTGGGGGTCACGGTGGGGTTGATCCTTTTCGCGGATTCCACCTGGAGGTCTTCGCGGCTCTTCAGTTGGGCCTCGAACTTTTTCCTCTGTTCCTCGGTGCCACTTACGAGGATCAGAGTTCCATCCTTTTTGGGGATGACTCTGCTGAGTGGCCCACCCAGTTTCTCCAAATCCACCGATTTTTCGATCTCGGACCTCACCTCTTTCGCCGTCTTCCCCTCCAGTTTCACGATTGTTTCTTCTCGGACTGGAAGCCTCTTTTTGAGTTTGTCCGGGTAGGACACTCTTGTCCACCCGTCCTCTTGAGTTTTCTTGGGCGCTTTCTGCTCCCCTTTTTTGGCGACCTCTTCGGGCAGCTGTCTCCTGAGTTCGTCCAGCTTTTTCTGAGCTGGGCCCCTCAGGTCGCGGTTCCAGTCCTGGATTTCCTGTTGCGCTTTCTTCTCCGTTTCCTTCGCGGCTTTCTCGGCCTTCCTCGTCTTTTTCTCGGCGACTCGCACCTTGTCCTCGAGGCGCCTGGCTTCCGCTTGGGCGGTGAGAAGTTGCAGGGGCAACTTTTGGAGACCATCTTTGGCCGTGTTGGCGTTCTCCCGGACCTTCCACTGATCTTCCTGCCGGAAGCAGATTTTTCCGTTCACCTCTCTCGACGTTGCCGTCAGGATGTGGTTCATGGCCACCTGAATCTTCTTGACGGCTCTCCTTGTCGCCGTCTCCACTTTTTCCTCTTCTTCTTCTTCCTCTTCCTTCGCTGGCGGCTCTTCTTCTTCGCCATCCTCCATTTCTTCGTCCTCCACGGTGTTCTCCGTGTTCTCCGTGTCCTCCATGTCCCGGAGGAACACTTTTGGCCCTTTCCACTCCTCTTCTTCGTCTCGAGGACGGCGCTTCTTTGTCGGGGTCCGCTCCCCGCCGACCCTCATTTTTGCCGTCTACCTGGAACAATTTTGTCTTTTCCGATGACCGCTGTGCGCTTCCGGTTATCGTGAAGTCGTTTACCTGCTCGATCGTTAACCTAGTTACTCACCCTTTTCTTACCTGACGCCCTTCTTTTTCTCGAAGATTCTGCCGTGGAATTTTCTGGAAAACCGCTGTTTTTCTTCGCTCTTCGCGTTTTGGGCGCTATTGGTTCGCTTTTCAGACGTTCCACGGTTCGTTTTTCAGACGTTCCACGCGTCGGCAGCCCCCTCGGGGAAGACTGCGAAGCCGGAGATGTCTGTGAAAAACTCACCCTTCACATCCTTGACGCCGTTGGATTTTGCCTCTTTCGATTGGTGACGCTTCTTGGTTCTCACCGGTGTCGTTCTGTGTTCTTGCCGCGATTCAGCAGCCTCCTTGTGGATTTTACTGAGATCCCGTTGAAGATCACTTCACTTCACCTCACTGAACTTTGAAACACTCCGTGCGCTCTTTACCTGCTCTCAGGTGCGTTCGCTCACTTCGACCGCTCGATCGAGGGCCATAGAGAGGCAGAGATTCCTGTGGTAATCATGAGGTAATGCGTGCCATGCATTTCTAATCGCAGTCAAAAGATTTTCCCTGTTGCGAAATATAAGGCGCTGCTGCTTGGTGTGTCGCACCAACAGCCCCCACATATTCTCTATGGGATTGGCCAATCCAGAACGTTTATATTTATATCCATGCCCTCACCGTCTGTGACGTATGTACGCTGCCGTTATCATGCTGGAATATAAAATTTTGGTTGGGAAATACTCTGGTCACAGAAGGGAGCATCACGTTTTCAAGAATATAAACGTTGCTGTTTAACCGACTTTCCACATGCAGCATTACCCCAGGATTAACTGCTGAAATCCATGCCCACATATTCACTTTGAATCTCATGTTTCGCTCGTCAGATTTCAAGTAGCCAGCTTCGTACCGAGTGTTTCGTGGCCTGTAAACTCGCATTTGGCCATTTAAACTCGACTAAAAGGTTTTTTTGCACGATCGGGCATTTTTGCATATTTACGAGGGTTGCTAGGAAGGCAGTAGAATAAATTTACCGACGACTGATCGGTAACTATTTTTGTTTGTCATGGGCGGTAAATGCAAGGCTAAGTTGATTAAGAAATTATTGTTTATTTGAATTAATGTTGAAAGTACAATTATTATAAACAACAGGGATGTTACTTGTATTACAATTAGTATTACTTATACAATAAGCACTGGAAGTAGAAGGTACCGTAAGGAGAGAAGAAACATTTGTTGAAATATCAACAGAATTTGATGTGCTTTGGGGAATTTCTCTGATGTTCTTATAGCTCTCGTCGTGCAAAATTTTTTCGGCACATTCGATTTTGTTTTGTAGAGAATCCTCAACATATGATTCTGCAACCTTCGTCGATTGCCATCCTCCGTGACGTTTTAGTCCTAAAACCTCTGTGCCTTTATTAGCTAGAAGTGTTGCCGAGCTTCGTCGAAATGCATGACCAGTGTAAAGAGAAGAATCTTTCAGATTTAAATATTTTGCAACTTTTGATGGCCAACTACCAATGGTATTTCTTCCAACAACTTGATTGTAGCACTTTCCGTTGGAGAATTTCATGAAGAATCTTTCACAAGCAGCATTCTTTGGGCGAAGACGAGCATATTTACGATAAATTTCAAGATAGTCGATTATTTCATCTTTACTATTGGTAACTCTAAAGCATCTTAAAGTGTTTGTCTTGGTGAAAGGTATTTTAACTATAATTAACAATCCTTGATCTTCTCTATCGGTAACTCTTATGTTGTAAAGCTCTTCTCGTCTACAAGCACCCGCAATCCCAAAAATCATGGCGACCTAATAAAACAAATTATTTAAAAATAGATATTTGATAATGAAATCACAACTAACCTTTAGAATTAAACATTCGTTATCTGGTGCTTCAGTCAAAAATTTTAAAAGATCTTCTTTAGTGAAGATTTTCGATTTTTTTTGTTTCCTCCCAGATGTCTTTCTCTTAAGAAAGGCAATTAATGTCGCATACATCGAAATATCGATAGAATTATTGAGGAAAATCGTACATTTCAGCATCGAATATTCCGACTATAAACTGCCTGGAGATTTTAGCTTTTCGTTGCGATAAACGAAATAGGCCAGCAGCACTTTTTCATTAAACTCATTTAGCTTCTTTTTGTTGCACCACTGCTTGAAGTTATCGTAAGTATTTTGATAACGATCTTTGACTTTTCTGGGATCACCGCACTGCAACCAATCCTCCATGCAGCTTCTAATTCAATGTTTTCGTTGTTTTCACTTTCACTCATTATTGATGCATGAGATAATATAATTAGATTTTTTGAAGCAAACGACGCCGAAACCAGCAAAAATTTAATATGGCGGAGCTTGTTCGAAATCAAAATTGTATATCCATAACAACGAATCAAAGGCAACTTTTAAAAACTGCAATGCCATTTTTTTTTCACCAATTTTATTATTTAAAACAATGCAAATTAATGCCCTCGTGCAAAAAACGTCATAAGCATCACGGGCGTTAAGTGCGTCCGATTTCGGACAAAATGGGAACCTCGGGCTGCGCCCTCGGTTCCCACACATTTGCCCTCAATCGGTAAAACGCACCTACCGCTCTTAATGCTTGAATAACTATTACTATCTAGACGTATTTAAAGTGGATGTTGATCCACTATCAACCACGATTTGTTCTGGTACGTCGGCAGGGTTTTTCGCATTGTTAACTACTTCATTTAATGGAAGTCTAGAAAAGTTCAAATTATGATTTGAATATAGTCCAAAATACAATTACTGTATGTTTTCTACGTTAGTTTCAATTGTTGGTAATTTTGATGAAAAAATAAATGTTGATGGAATAGCCGATGATTTCAATGTTTTTTTGTCAAAGTTGAATTGAAAATCGTCAATTTTGAAATGTTCCGAACAGAGTTTTGAATGTTTAGTAGGAATATAATTTTGTCTCTTAGTAGCAGATATCCACTTTAGGCGTAAGACTGGATCTGATGGATTATAAAAATCTTAAATAGATAATAATAATTTCACTATTAAATTTTATCTAAAGGAGCTACTAACCCATGAAAAGAAAGATTGCATCCTTTTTTACATTTATTTGTACAGCCAAAAGGAGCACAGCTCATTACCATTTTGCAGATGTATAGTAGAGGAAAACTAAAAAATTGATTGCATGAATAAAAGTTTTTTTAAAAGGTCGACTACAGTATACTGCAGCATATCTTGATTCTTTTAGATTAACTTACCCGTAGTTTTTAAAGAATTAAAAGTGTGATTGACATACTGATGAGTGACGGAATATATTAAGCAATTTTTAATAAATTCGGTGTTTAAAACATTGTAATGAAAGCAATATGTACTTACTGAGTTGTTATTCTAATTCTGGTACCACTTTTCTGTATATAAGGCTGAAGTCTATAAAGATGATAGTTTACAAAAAAACGTCTAAATCACTGGTTTAAATAACAAATAATATTGTTATCGTTACATTTTTCCAACAAAGGGAATAAGAAACAGAAAACTCATTACAGTGGCTGGTATAATAACGATACTCTTTTTGAACCACTATAACAGGGCTAATGGACTTACAAATTATTTCCAGTTTATTAAGAATAAGATGTATAAGTAGGATCAAGTTATTACTAAATTCACCATAGTCTTTTCAATTTTATTAAGAAGAGAAAAACAAGAAAATATTTTAGAACCAAAAATTTTTGTATATAACCATTTATTGGTATATCTTATACATTTGATGGAAACTCAACCTTTATTTCTCTCTTCACAATTTGACTTGACCCATTTACATGTGTTTAGAACCTCATCTTCTGTGACTGAAGCTGAAATAAATACATATTATTTACATACATATTATATATGTAATAAATACATATAACGAAAGAATCCATGGAGGGTGATTCGAAGAATCAGTGTAATCCATGCAGTTTGGGGAGTTGGCACCTAAAGAATGGGAACAATTTTAATAGAAAGTGGGAGAGGAGTAGGGTCAGTGGGTGGTACTACTCCCTTCAACGCATCTTAGGGACAAGGTTCTCGAAAATTTGAACTCAAATTAAATATTATTCTCGCTCGGGGTCCCTCACTTTCTATTAAATTTAATCCATGCATCGGGTGTCAATTCCCTAAACTGTAACTTAATATTTAATATATTTAGCAAATTTTAGAGGGCATCAAAGATGTTATACTCACATGAAATGAATTTTGGAGTCATGGGAAAGCATGATCTAATTTTTAGACAATTAACTCACATTTTTCATCTAAAAACTGTTATTGCAGTTAAAAATTCATCGTCTTTGCTGGATATCACCTTGTTTCCAAAATTCAGAATTGCTTAATGCATAATGTCTAAAGCATTACAATCAACTTAATCTATGTATAAATATGAATATAAGATTGTGTACAATGATATTCCTGCTTTCCCTCTTTGCCACCAAAGCTCATTCAAGTTTGATTATGACATTTTTTCGTTCGATACAGGGGTGCGATTTTGTTTCTCGATCGAAAAAAACTCGATAGCGATAAAATCGCGTTTACTGATTGGTTGAGATGCTGTATTTCTGTCACATTTATCGATTCTGTCACGAAATCAAGTCTTCATGGAGTGATGTTTTTTCGACAGCTCTGAGTAAATTGATGAATTTTGGAGACATAACCTCGAAATTTATGTTAAAATAGAAGTTCAAAATCGTAATTTTGAGTCACAAGTTCTTATAATTAAGATAATTGTAAACTTTTAAGCATTTAATAAGCTTATATACAAAGAATAAATGCAAACAAAAGTTTAAAAGCTACGCAATAACATTTATCGCAAGTGATAATTTATCACTTCGATCAAGAAACAAAATCGCACCCCAGATCCTTTTGAATGAATTGAAGGTATTTATCTTGTTTACATGGTTTGATAATATCTGAAACAATAATTAGTTGTAGCCGTTAAGCTTGCGGCTCACGTAAAACAGAATAATTTTTCATTACTGCTTTTAAACATAACCTACCGTTTGCTAAACATTTGTATTTGTATAGGTATGCTTCTTTGGTCTTCAATTAGGACTTTGCTTAGTTTAACATTGTGGTATTAAACGTTGAGAATACCTTTAAAAAATTTTAAAACTGACAACTTGAATAGCACCTGACGTCTCCCGACATCAGCTGATTTTTCTATTATATAATCTCGCTCTAGTGTTGAGGACGCTACCTCTCTCTCTCTACAGTGTATCTATTTATTTATGACATCATTGGGCTTTACTTCAGTACTGACTGTTAGACGTGATTGTATTTTAAGAAATGGGTGGCAACTAAATGATGAAGTGATAAACGGTCGAATTCTATGATTTGGACAGTGGGCGAGGCAAGTCATCTACTCCGTCCACGCTCAATGAGGCATAACGGGCTTTGCCAGCGACTCACTGTATGTGCAGATATAAATATGAAGTTAGTGACTCTGTCAGCAACTCAAGGGATGTGCAGCAACTGGGTTCAATCAGGAAATCAATGGATGTGCAGAAGCCACTTTAAGACAAGCCCGAGTTCGATTGCGCCACAATGTGACTTAAAGTGACTTTTTTCTCAGTTTTGTGATTTTCGGAATTTTGGGCCTCTATAAAGTGACTTTTTCTAATCAATTTCTACAGTCTTCGAGTCGGGTCCTATGTAGTTCCGCTTCTAAGCAGAAAAATGCAGAATCTAGACTCCGCTAACAATGTAATGGATGCAAGAACTGAGTGACCCAGTACGCTTCCGCTTACAAAAAGGAGTAAAAAGACAAACAACGTATAGTTTAACCAAATTAATATAAACGTGAAACATATAAATGAAGAAACATCAAAAACGAAACAAAAAAAACTTAATATTTTATTGGGGCACCATTTGATTCAATAACCCTATATAGTCTATTGGGCATAGAGAGGCATGTTGATGTTGTTGAAGGGTGAGGCCCCCCAAGCCTGCCTATCCGAAGACTTTAGGCCAAAAACTGAATTCCCTCTCCCATGCACTATCGAAACCACTGTCGAGGAAACCCAACCACCTCCACGTCTCTTAAAAATTAGCGGGGAAGTTTGTTCCCTCCTTTCACTCCCTCATTCGCACCATGCACTCTCTCATTCTTTCTCACCCTCTCTTGCTCCTCTTCACTTGAGAGGTTCGATTTCCTCCTCCATGGCGACATCTTCGGCCCATCGGTTGAAGTTCTCCACTTCTACCTTCTTCGTTTCCTTTGTCACCTGAAACGGAAAAGCGCCACGAATCTGTTTCTGCCTGGTCATGAAACTCACCCTTGCCCTTCTGCGGCTTTCCTCTTGGCATTCCTCCAGACTGAGAATGTGTTCCGCTGTTTCCTGCGCTCCCTCTCCGCACTCGCACACCCCGGTGCCTGGTCTGAGGTTGAACCGCTTGAAGTACCCCTTAAGGGGCCCGTGTCCCGTCAAAAGGCACACCGCGCGGTGCGTCCTGTTCCGAAGTCCGACGTCCACTGTTGGGATGAGCCTGAAGGTCCACCTCCCTTTCTCCACCTGGTGGGTTCGTTGGAAGTGAAAGACTCACAAATTTGTATATTTCATGTATTTGTGTAACTCGTTAAAAGGACAAGATTTAACTAACTGGCAAAAATGACCAAGTACCCCAAGTAGGGGTAGATGAATGGTGGGGATGTGGTGGTAGTACCGCCACCCCTTACAATCGTGGTGCGAGACGCAACACCACCGATGTCCATTCTTCCTGCCAGCTTGTCCGTGACTCTCCTCTGGCCGATTTCTTCAGCATCCGGCTCGTGGTGGGGGCAAGAATCGGTTCCTCTTCGTTTCTTGCCTTCTTCGCCAATTCGTCCACCTCTGTTATCCCGACTGTCGAGTCGGAGGCCCACCATATCCTCGCGTGGATGCCGCGAGTTTCCATTTGGCGCAGCGCTCTGTCGATGTTGTCAGCCACCCCTCTTTTCTTCCGACACACCATGTCCAGTGCGACTCTTGAGTCGGTCACCAGGTTGACCGTGGCCTCCTGAAACTCCAAAGCCTTTCCGATCGCGATCCCCAATGCCCATAGTTCCGCTATGTGCACTGGGTATTCATCCTGGAGTCTCCGGCTGGTCCACTCAGTGGCGATTCCGTCCCTGCGAACGACCAATCCCACCCCAACTTTTTGATCCTCTCTGGACGCGTCTGTGAAGATCCACAGCCCCCTTCGAGCCTCATCCTCCTCCTGGAGTCGGCTCCATTTCCTCCCGGGATCGGCCCCTTGCTGAAATCTGCTTTGCCCTGGCAGCTTTCCTCTTGGCTTTTCGTCCACCTCTTGTTTCTCTCCTCTGCCTCTATCCATAGTGGTGGACATCCAGCTATGACCGCCAACGCTGCGTTTGAAGTCGTCCTGTAGGCCTTGGTGATGCCTAAAAGAAAAGACCTTTGAGCAGTTTGGAGGTGCTTTTTTACTCTTACGTCCCTGCTGTTTTCGCCCCAGACCTCAGATCCGTACAGCAGAGCGGGTTTAACCGCCCCGTTGTAGATCTCCCTCATGGTCTTCGTGCTTGTGCCCCACGTCCTTCCTACGATCGCCCTGACCTTGTGTGCCATTCCAGCGATTTGTCCCGCGGTGTACCTGGAGTGCTCCACCCACGACGGCCCGGTGTCGAAGATCACCCCCAGGTATTTCATCCTTTTCCCCGGCCTCACCGAGAGGTTTCCCATTCGGACTCTTGCGGCTTCCAGCTGACGAATTGTCCTTCCTGTGATGGTGATGAGCTGGTCGTCGGCGAATGCTTGGACCTTCACCGTCACCTCTTCGTCTGTCGTGATCCCCTGGATTTCCTGAAACCAATCCTCCATCAGTGAAAGCCAAATGGGACCTAAACACGATCCCTGTGGACACCCCCTTGAAGTTTTCATCGCCATCCCCAGGTTTCTTGGACATCCCGTTCTGGAAAGGATCCACTTCAGCCTTGGGTACCACGCTGAGTTGAAGGCGTTCTTAATGTCAAGAGCGACAACCAGGACGTGTTTTCCCTCCGCGTCCGCTTTCCGGAGTCCTTCCGCCGCCATCGCGATCGCCTTTGATGTTCCACGACCTTTTCTGAAACCAAATTGATTTGGTGAAAGCTTGCCCGTTCTCTCCATGAAATACGACAATCTCGTGGCGAGGAGCTTGTCGTAAATCTTGCCGATGGTTGGAAGAAGACACACCGGCCTGAGTCCTTTTCCCCCTGGTTTGTGGATTCATGCCACCTCCGCCTCCTTCCAGATTCGAGGAAACCGTCCTTCCCTGAGACAACGATTCATCGTCTCCAGCATGTCGTCTCCCGCCGCCTCCCAAAGGAAAACCGTCGATTCCCGGCGCCTTCCTCTTTGGTCTTGACCGAATGGTTTCCCGGAGCTCCTCCATTGTGAACTCCCGATCGAGGGTGTCGTTCCATTGAATGGGCCTCCTCCTGAGGGCGCAATGTTCCTCGGTGTCCTCCACCTCCGAGTCTTCCGGGAAGTACTTCCGGATGAGAGCATCCGCTGTTTCCTTCCTGTTCTCGGTCCATCGACCGCAAGGTTCCTGGATGGTTGCCCACGCTGTTGGAGCCCTTCGGTTTGCCGACAGGAACCCCCATGGGTCCTCCGGGCTCCCCGACGACAGGGTTTCGCGGAGCGAGCGAAGTTTGGCCTTCTTGATTGCCTTCTTGTAGGCTCTCCTCTTCTCCCGGAATTCTTTCTGTTTTTCCGTTTTCCTCGCTTGGTCCCGTTCTCGTTGAACGGCTGTGCCTTGCTCTTCTGGTTGCCCTCTTTTTTCTCTTGAGATCCGCGTTCCACCAGGAGATTTTCTTGCTCCAAGTTCTGCGGCGCTACGGGATGCTTGCGTCGCAAGCCCTGATGGCGGCGTTCTGAAGGCGGAATGCCATTTCCTCTCCCGACAGAGAGATTTGGTCCTCCTGGTCGAGGCGTGTTCTCACCGTTTCCTGAAACAAATTCCAGTCAGTAAGTGTAATCGCTCTACTTTTACCCTCCCCTTCTCTCATGTTTCCCTCCGTCGCGACGCTGAAGGAGATGATTTTGTGATCGCTGAGAAGCCCGTCGTCTCGAACCTCCCAGTCCTCCACCGTCGTGCTCCTGCTGAGAGTGACCCGATGACCGCTGTGCGCTTCCGGTTATCGTGAAGACGTTTACCTGCTCGATCGTTAACCTAATTACTCACCCTTTTCTTACCTGACGCCCTCCTTTTTCTCGAAGATTCTGCCGTGGAATTTTCTGGAAAACCGCGGTTTTTCTTCGCTCTTCGCGTTTTGGGCGCTATTGGTTCGCTTTTCAGACGTTCCACGCGTCGGCAGCCCCCTCGGGGAAGACTGCGAAGCCGGAGATGTCTGTGAAAAACTCACCCTTCACGTCCTTGACGCCGTTGGAATTTGCCTCTTTTGATTGGTGACGCTTCTTGGTTCTCACCGGTGTCGTTCGGTGTTCTTGCCGCGATTCAGCAGCCTCCTTGTTGATTTAACTGAGATCCCGTTGAAGATCACTTCACTTCACCTCACTGAACTTTGAAACACATCGTGCGCTCTTTACCTGCTCTCAGGTGCGTTCGCTCACTTCGACCGCTCGATCGAGGGCCATAGAGAGGCAGAGATTGCTGGGGTAATCATGAGGTAATGCGTGCCATGCATTTCTAATCGCAGTCAAAAGATCTTCTCTGTTGCGAAATATAAGGCGCTGCTGCTTGGTGTGTCGCACCAACAGCCCCCACATATTCTCTATGGGATTGGCCAATCCAGAACGTTTATATTTATATCTATGCCCTCACCCTCTGTGACGTATGTACGCTGCAGTTATCATGCTGGAATATAAAATTTTGGTTGGGAAATACTCTGCTCACAGAAGGGAGCATCACGTTTTCAAGAATATAAACGTTGCTGTTTAACCGACTTTCTACATGCAGCATTACCCCAGGATTAACTGCTGAAATCCATGCCCACTTATTCACTTTGAATCTCATGTTTCGCTCGTCAGAATTCAAGTAGCTAGCTTCGTACCGAGTGTTTCGTGGCCTGTAAACTCGCATTTGGCCATTCAAACTCGACTAAAAGGTTTTTTCGTCCCTGCTCCAATACTCCTCGTTTTGAACCAAGTTTAGCAATGCGAAGCCAACTCTGGCTTCCTTATGACGAGGTGTTAAGCAAATCTTTTTAGCTGCCGCATGATTTTTAATGTCAACTGCTTGTATTCGACGCCTGGCAGTTCTAAAACTGCCCGGAAAGTTACTGGTCACAGTTGCTTCAACAGCAGTGGCAAAAGCGTGTTCTCTAATGACGTCGACCAAGGCTTCGTCGTCTTCCGGTGTTGAAGTAAGATGTCACCTGAGCCTGGACGACGCTCAACAGTTTGGTCTCGTTGCCACTTCTGTATAATCCAAGGGACCGTGCTTTATTTATTAAAAAATGAAACTGACGGCATTTTCGAAAGTAAATGTTTCAAAATTAATTTATTTTTTTTATTGACAACATCAATCATAATGACGATAAAGGTTGATTTACATTGAATTTTTTTAAATGACATGAACAGACCGTTCAAGATTCTGTGTCCACCATAGTATCAGCCCGCCCTTCTTGGCTGATAGGAATGCGAACGAATGCCAAAAATTAACGTAACAGTAGATCAGTGAACAATGATTTGTTTTCCCATCTTCAACACCCAATAAAATTTCAGTGGGTACAAACGTTTTGAAAAGGGTATAAGTGGTAAAAGATGTTTTTTTAATCGTTAAAAAAAGTTAAAAAATAGTCAATTCTATTACTTAAAGGTATCAAAGACCATGTTTAATTTTTGGTGGTGTATTTCAAAAACGCCCTGTATATGCAACCAACAAATGATGCATTATTGCAATGTATCATAGAAGGCCTGGTCATTTATTTTTGCTGTGTTTTTTTTGGCCAATTTTTCTTGTTATCGCGTTATCGCAAAGTTTGTTGAAGATTAAAAGGCCCACTACCACTTCGGGAAGTAGCTTAAAACTTGATAAACTTATTGAGCTAACAATATTCTTGAATAATTGTTGAAATCGAGATAAGACAATATGGAAGTGTACGTGTGGGAAAAACAAGAAAAACAGACTCATTGTGATCGAATATTCAACTGTTATGCAGCAGAAAAATGGTGCATAAACTTCTACGACATAGAATAATCGAGAAACATTTCGAAAAATTCTATCTCGCAAAATTTATCTACTGAATACATAACACTTTTGAGGTAAAATTTTATCAACAGTTACTAATTTTTCAGAAGTGCTCAAAAAGAAAAAAATATAAACGACATGTACATACAGGGTGTATCAAAAATGGCGGATAGGCTCTTCAGTACTTTGCTGAGAATTGTTTAAAGAACACGGGAAAAATAGTAAAAAAAATCTCTGCCCCATTTTCTTAATGTTATAGCATCTCAAAGGTAACCCAATGAAGAGGATGTATATTCTAGCATATGCAAGCATGACTGTGGTAACTAGTTGTAATACTGTTAATTAATGTTATTGTTTCCATTTATCCCGACTGCATTCCATTCTAACTTAAATTTATCAAGTTTTTAATTTCTATTTTTGAACAAAAATCGATCGAATTACATTTGGCAACGAGGTGATTTTCACGTGCAAAAACAGAAAAGAAAATAGATGGCTGATATCAAAATTGACTTGATTTGACAGTTATAATCAAACTTGTCAAAATGTATGAAAACAATGAGTACGCTGATATGTACCTCATTTTGGGAGAACGTGATGGTAATGCTGCGGTAGCTGCAAGGGTGTATGGAGAGCATTACCCTCCTAGGCGCTGGGCGACACCCGTCAACTAATACTATCCGAAGATTAGACGGTAGAGTAAGAGAAACAGGGAGCCTTAACCCTCTAGGAATTAATGTCCATGATTGAGGGCGTCCGAGAACAACCCGAACACCGCAACTAGAAGAAGTCGTACATTTGGTGCATGAAAACCCAGCAATAAGTACCTGTGAAATTTCCACTCAACTGGATGTTAATCACACGTCGGTCAACAGAATCATTAGAGAAGAAAGGCTTCACCCTTACCATTTCACAAGGGTCCAAGCATTGCTCTCTCAAGATTTTGCAAGACGGTCAAATTATTGTAATTGGCTCGTGGCACAAATTGCCCAACATCCAAGTTTTGCCGCAAATGTGTTATGGAGTGATGAGGCAACGTTCCCAAGAAATGGTTATTTCAATCAGCATAATGCTCATTTTTACTCACGCAGGTGGATCATCAACATCGTTTTAGTGCAAATATTTGGGCTGGGATTTTAGGTAACCATTTAATTGGACCTTTTATTATACCCAATCGTCTGAATGGGATTTTTTTTACATTTTCTACACAAGACCGAATTTTTTTTGGACAGTTGAAAGAGGTTGAACCAGGTGTGGTTCCAGTTAGATGGCGCTCCACCTCACAATGCGAGACCAACTTTCCAAATCGGTGAATAGGGAGGAATGGACCCGTCTTATGGCCACCCAGATCGCCGGACTTAAACCCCCAAGATTTTTTCTTTTGGAGCCAAATAAAAAATTTGGTGTATCAAACACCAACTGATAATTTAAACGTTTTAATACAACGAATTCATGTAGCCGGGGCAGCAATTAATGCTAACATGTTAGCCAGGGTTCAAGAAAATGTGTCAAGAAGAGCACTAGCATGTTTAGACGCTGAAGGCAGAAATTTTGAACAATGTTTTTATTTTTTCCTAAATACAATTTTTGCTTAATGATTACTTTTGGCTTGCCTTTATTTATGTTAAGAAAAATGTATTCTCAGCTTATTATTTCTTTGTAGACGAAAGGAAAGTGTAATTCCAAACCAACTTATGAAAAAAAACATCGCATTACGTTAGAAGTTCAGCAAGAATGAAAGAATTAATTAATTCGTCGTGGGGATGAAATTAGCGATTTCGACTTTTCAGTTCAATAAATTTTGGATTGAAGAAGTATGGAGCGAAAATTGAACCAATAGCAGTTTAAACAAAAGAATTTTAAATCTGCAACACTCGAAAACTTAGAGTTTATAGAGTCTCTTCACAACATTTTCGGTAAATTCGTTTTCTCCAAAGTGCATTAACTGTAGGCTCTTTTAGCAAGGTCACAAGCATAACTAAAAGTACTTAACGTAGCCATTTAAAAATTGTTATAACTATTGGAAAAAGAAATTCCCAAAATATTCAGCACTTAAAAAGTTCGATTTTCTCAAAAAGTAGTAGCCAAAAATTTTTTTTAACATTTTTTTTAGACTCTATCAAGGTATTTCAACAATGTACTGTAGAGCATATCCGCCATTTTTGATACACCCTGAATATAAAAATGAATTAATGAAATGTTTCATGTGTAAAAGGTTATTCTTTGTGTGCATTTGTTTTTTTACAAATGAAATTTTGTACTAACTGCTTTTTTTCCTCAGTGATGATTCCGGGAATTCTGAAGACTCCTCTTGAGCTTAGCTTGAACCACCACAGTTATCGTTCTACCACCAACCACCAATACCCCCTGTGCCCCCGCTAAACCAGGATCTTCATAATCATCCTCTTCATCCTCATTGTAACGGTACAAATTTTTAGCAAGCGTAGCAGTTAGTGCGCTATTTTGAGGTTAGTTTGTTGGCGGGGCTAGAGAATACGCTGACGCTAAACTCTGGCGGTAGTAGAAGTCTCCCAAAGTAACACGCTTTTAGAGGTCCAACATCATCCAGGAATCCTCCAGCGCTGAAATAATGTATTAGTTTGGCTTGGTTGAGGAAGTTGTTTGTTTGGAGCCAAGCAGTCACCTCAGTTTTAGTGTCCATGTTTCAGTTTTATCTTTTAGTTTGGTTTGGTTGTTCATTTCCGGTTATCCTTCAACATTGCGTTATTTCTTTCGTGTTTTCGCATTGTAAACAAACCGTATAACCTCACTTTTGACCACTACGTGACGTACTTCCCCTTTTTTACAGAGGTTTCTGGAGGGCGCGAAATGCAGTGACTTGTTAGATAAATAGACCGAGCGCCTGTCAAAAATCCAGAGATCATCTCTACGCGACGTGCGTTCTATCCGTTCTATCTTTGTGCGATGCACATACTTGGCCACACTCTCTATCCTTTCCAGTTCGCCTGTTCATTGACGATGTCTGCGCATGCTTTACAAGTTGAAGTAGTAATACACACGTGTGCGCGAAATTTAAATGCTGCGAGGACATGAGAAATGGCTGTTTTTAATTGCTTTATAAAAGTTCATAATGGTACAATTTAAAAAAAATTTAAGGTTTTACAACTCATGTTGGCACAAATAAAAACGTCTACAATATAATTAATAAAATACACTATTGTAAATGTATGCTCATTTCCATACCACCCAAGAGGTAGAGCCTGTGGCACGTTTTTTTTATAAAGTGGTTTCCCCAGTAGGCCTAATCCACTTGATGGTGTTTGCTGTAGCACCATTGGCCGTAAAGGCTTGGCTTTTTGACTGGATACACCAAGCCGTAGAAAGTTATGTGGGATAATCACACATATTATAAAAAGTAAAAATGTAACGCACATATTCGAGCTGCTGATGATGCATTTTGGTATTTATTAGGATCTAGTCCTAATGACATCAGCCATGTAGACCGTCTTTCAGCTTCTTTTGGCAATCTGAAAATTATATTAGATAGTAATTGATAAATGTATGTTATTTTATCGAAACATGAACATTAAGATGTATCTAATACGTTTCTATGCTTACATGTAAAGTACTTCATAATAGAGATGATAGAAATAATTCATAATAGCATAGTGGCCCTTAATTTATAATATTCAATGTATTTTCGAAAATTAAAGCAACATCGAAGACCAAAATCCGAAGATTTCTCATTTATTTATATTAACTGTAACATAAAATATTTTGGGAAATGCTTTTCTCGCTGTTCAACGCGTTCAAAAATTAAGTCAAAAATTGGAAATTTGCAGAACTGTTGGGTGGTAGCATTGCCTCATTCGTACATGTTTCGATAAAGCTTTGTATTTACTACGGATATTAACTAATTCATAAAAAACTCGGACGTTAGCAAGTAACGTCCTCGTTCATTATGAATTACTTAATATCCTTCTCAAATAAATAGCTATTACCCATACAAACAATTTTACTTACGTGTACAACGAAATCGATGAATTCGCATACACCGTGCCACAGATAATGCAATGCATTTTAACCTAATAATTCTCAAAAGGTAAAATACTAGATGCGATAAGCACAAATTAATATACTGTATAATCGCTAATGATTATGAAAATCAGAACACACGTGCTAAAATGGCGGAAACACGTGGAATAGAATGTCAAATGTCACTACTGCAGCCGATTTTCGACCATAAATGCCCACATATGCGCACTGCTGACTTATAATTAGTGTGTGGCAAGAGAGAGCAAAAGTGCTATTCCGCCATTTTTGTATCCTCGGTCTATTTATCTAACAAGTCACTGGCGAAATGCCAACCGGATCGGCAATCATCTTTGGTGGTGTGAGCCGGTGGTGATTGTAGGCGCAGAAATCGTTGCTTATGTGAGCCATCCTTGCGGGTTTTGAAGATTTTTGGACGGAGGCTCACTTGCGGCGCAAGCCGGTTGTAATTTCTGCGGCCCAATTATTGGAAGCACCACGTTTCACTTTTTTTGAAACCGACCTCCATCGAAAGTGAATACCTCGAACTTGAGGGACACAGCGCTTAAGGCTGTTCTACCCCTCAATTAAAATTCGTGTTTTGAAAAATATGCAACCCAACATACTAACCATTTGACACATGCCAATCATCCATAAGGGTGAAAATCGTCGGTAAAATTAACATATTTTCTACCGCAGTACAGCAGTAAACCAGACAGATAAGTTTGCCTTGTTTCGGAGTTTGTTTCGAACGTTTTCCTGAGTTCAAAGTATTATGTCCCTCGAAAAGGCTTTTATAGAAAAATAATAAATGATGCATGGATCTAATAAACTTAATATTCCGAGTAAAAAATGTTTCGTTAAAAATGTGTACCATCACAATTTTATTTTTAAAATTACACTGTACTATGTACATATGTAATCCAAACAAAATACATACCCAAACAACATCATTACCTCAAAAACTTCACATGCCAACTTTTAACATAAGTAGTTAAAAAAAACAGAAAAGAAATTGTAGTTCTACTTTACTTATGATTTTAATGTATGTATGGTTAATCAAAAATTATATGTAAATCATAACTTGTTTAGTCGCCAACTTTGATACGATTTTTTTACCCTTAAATACAAAATTCGATCTTTTTGCACAAATTTTAAATTGGTTGTATTTGACAATGTAAAGACTTTTATTTTGTAAACAAAAAAGTTTAAAACTTACAAAGTAATAAGCTACATACTACGGCATATGTTTTATAAAAAGGTGGGCTACCTATAGAATATAACAGTTTTTTGGCTACTAAAACTTTGTCACGCAGTGTTATTGATAATAAATTTAAGTAAATTAAAATTAGATATTAGTTCATCTTGTCATTTCTTGTCTTCAACGCATACGCTGGTATCTAATAAAATCATCAAATTTAAAACGGATATTTGGGTACTTTCGAATAACACAAAATATTACAGGTAGGTAAAGAGTATGTTCTAGAGCAACAATTTTTTTTTTGACAACGCAAAGTTTATGTTTTCCGAGAAACTTTGTCACTTTATTGCTCTAGCGTCATAAAATTGAAAAAACGCTCGCTCAGAAATTTTTCTTCGATAAATCGCTTATGCCCTAGGTAGATTTTTTCATAGCAACATTGAACGTGGAGTGCAGTTGGGTCTTACTAATATAAAAATTAGATGTAGAAGTTGTTTTTAATCGCGGAAAATGCAAGATAGTAGAAAAAATGTTTGTATTTATAGTCGGAATTTTGTAACTTTGGTTTAACTCCGCCCACATGAATAAATGACGATTTGAATTTGTCGAATCGAGGAATAGCTAGCCTTCTTTACACAACATAATCAAAAATTTTACAACTCTAGTGTCACACTTGTCAAAAAAATTCGCAGTTTTGCGGGAATTCAATTAATCGTGAAACCTTTGTCGATTTTGATCGTGTTTCGTCTTCTAATGTGTGGACATTTCTATCCCGGCTTTTAGCAAATATCAACGAACTATCAAAATGTTGCAGAGTAAATCAGACTTCCAGCTAAAATTCAATTGGCTCAAAAGGTAGGCGGAGTTAAACCAAAGCTATAAAATTCTGACTATAGAGAGGTTGCTGCGCGACTTTAGACTTTTTGTCTCGTTCATCAACAATGTGAATTTTTGCGCTCTTAATACACAAATAGCTATTAAAATTTGTGTAGTTATACTTTGCCATCAGGAATTAACGTGAGTTTCAAAATTATAAAAGGTATCTATCGATTTAGAAGTATTCTAAGTATTACTGTGTATTAAACTTTAGGACTAATTTCTGTTTACTTTTTATGTGGACGTCAAAAAACTATGCATTTTATGACCATTAGAAAAAATTAAAAAATAACATAAATTGACACAACTAAATATTTCAAATATTGAGAACAAATGTCTACCTCAATGAATGTTTTTATCATTTTGGAAAAGTTTAAAAAGTTGCTACAGTAGCACAATTTGAGATATGTGTAAAGGAATCATTAAAAATGTAAAATCATGTTTTGCGTAATTATTTTTACAAAGTTGAGGAAGTTGCCAAAACACATCGAAGTAACAATATAGAGCTGTGCTGGTATCTAAAATCTATATCTAATCTTTTTATTTCAATATGACGGTCATGCATGGGAGACAACTCGGTGCTGATCTTTTTGGTCTTGAGAAAACACTGCACCCTGCCTACAGCAAAAGACCAAATGGTCAATGATGCAATAAAATTTATAACAATCAATGTATGAAATGAAATTAATCCGTTGTCCTAATATAGGATACTGTTTAAATGCAATGTTGTAATGCAAGTTACTGAGGAACTTGTTCAAGAATCAAAGGCAAATTTTTTGTCAACAAAGATACGTTTGATTTGACTAAATCTAAACTCAAGGTACCACACCCAACGGAGAAAAAAAGGTTTTGAACAGTGACTTTTTAATTAGATTAACGATTGCAAATCTTTTGCAATCGTTAAACTAATTATTAAAAAGTCGACAAATAAAATTTGTTTTTAGAAATCTTGCATGAGGATTAAAATGTTATTGTATTCAGATGCGGCAGTCTTCAATTCTTGGTACAATTGCGTCCAAAAATAATGCACCATGGTATGAACAGAATATGACCCAACAATACATTTACCCATTTACCCCTAGAACTTTTGGGTTGGTTTGCTTAAGATCTGATTTTATTTACAACTCACTCTAAAACTCATGCAGATTGAGTAAACTAAACAACATTGAAAGAAATTTTGAATCAATGTTTGTATTCTTAATCAATGACCCCGTTTCTACTATAAGTTGATTGCGATTAAATTAATCACGCATTTAATTAAGTTTGATTTCTGACATTTGATGGAATTAATTATTAATTTTAATTAAAGATGTAATTTTTAATTTCTAGTTTATTTCTTAAAATTATTGATTATTCTAACGTTCATTTTTCTTCTCATAATTCGCTTTCATTGCTAAATAATTAAATTTTAGAACAATCGGATTTTAATTCTGATCAATAGTAAATAACTAAGTATAGATCGGTTTAATGAAATTAAATTAGACTTGCAACTTACTTATGTCACTTTAACATAATGTTAAATATTTTATTTCATTCTAAATTGTAAGAGGAACAGTATCACTTTAGCAGTAGATTGTATAAAGGCACATTTAACAATCCTAGTGCTGTGAAAGATTTAGCAACAATACTAGTGTTGGTAATTTTGCTAAACTGTTTACATGTTTTAGTGATTATAACCACTAGCATTTATAATTTTTGAAGCGTCAATTTTTACATTTTCTCGAGTTTTTCAGATGTAAAAACCCGAGTAACGTTATTTGGTTTCGTAAAAATCTTTGATCAAAATTAAGGATCTAATTTAGTTTCTGTAAACCGGGTGTATAATTTTTTTAATTATTTGTCTCTAGCTATAAAATATGGTTTTTTCAACTTTGCCATAAAAATACATTTTCTGTCATTGTTTGGGACTTAAGAAACTCAAATATTCTTCATTTTTTTCACTAGTAATTAACGTATGTTTCTACTAACTTGTAAGTGAAAAAGTTACGAAACAATGAGAGCAAGTGATTTAACATGTCAAAATTGACAATTATATTTTTATTTAATTTAAGCGAAATTTGAAAAATTTCATACTGCACTTTTAAGCTAATCTAAATTTTAATCATTCGTCAACTCTATTATTACAAGTCCACATTAGATTAAAACTAAACTCAACTTCACACGTTCAGTAAATTTGTCTGTATGTCCTGAAACTTTACTTCCAAATATTTTTTCCCCAATTCCAGTAAATTTAAATCAACAGAAAGGCTGTAATTTATTGGGGATCAATTCTGGTCATCAGACAAGACCCACCACTTGAGGGTGATTATGTTTATGGGGTCTTGCGGTAAGTTTGGTGGAAACTGTTTAAAAAGTTAAAGTCATAAACGCTCCATCGTATTTATACGTTTCTTTTACCATCACAGCACAACAAAATAAGATCTAAATAATGTTAGAACAGGGTTTTTGCAAACATTGAAAAATTATCATTTTATGACTATCCAGATGTGCTGGGGAGGTCAAGAACGGACTTGTACCTGCCCCAGCAAGGCCCTCAAAATGTTTTCCGATGCTGTTTGGAAATAAGCAATGGGATGGTGCTTTATTTTTGGACGCAATTGTAGTAAGTAAGTACCAAAATGGGGTCGAAATGGCAATCGCCGATCGGTCGAGCTGTAGTCGTCGCACCGTGATTAGGATTAGAGACCCCCTGTTGTGAGGGGCTGTAAATCATGGGAACATTGAAGTGTTGGTTGCCGACTTTTAGAAAATTGGGAATCATTTTTACATCACATTTTATTTTTTTCGAAAGAAACTTCTCATGTTTGGGAAAACCAAGGAGTTTCCCGGATGTAGAATAAAACTACCTATCTATCGAGTGGTTCAAGCAAAAATTCCTAAAACTGTGCCCGTAAAACGACATGGCGTTTTTTCAGTTTTATTTTTTTTTAAATAAATTTATAAGAAAATTTTGAAAATCAAAGAGTTTCCCGTGTACATTTAGATATTATCTACACGTACAAAAAAAATCAAAACTCCAACTCTTAATTTGTGGCCGTAAAAAGTAATGGCGTTTTGCGCTATTTCCTATGCACTTAGGCCGGGGTAGGCATAGCCTTAAGGCTGTTCTACCCCTCAACTAAAATTCGTGTTTTGAAAAATATGCAACCCAACATACTAACTATTTGACACATGCCAATCATCCTAAGGATGAATATCGTCGGTAAAATTAACATATTTTCTACCGCAGTACAGCAATAAACCAGGCAGATAAGTTTGCCTTGGTTCGGAGTTTGTTTCATAGATTTTTCTTATTTCGAAATACAATGTCCCTCGAAATTAATTTAATGTATTGGGAATTTACCATTAATGATAATAAATTAAAATTAATTAAATTAAAATTAGTTATTAATAAAATCCATTGCAACAAATTTAAAAATCTGGCGCATGTGTGTTTTGAGCACTTCCAAATAAGACAAAATACATCAGGTAAACTATTTTGGAAAACAAAATTGGTTTTAAAATCTGTGTAAATGTGCTTTGACAGGTAGAGAAATTAGAGTGAGGTTTGCAAAGAAACCATAGTCATTACCAGTTTTCCAGGTAGAGTCCTAAAAGCAAGAAAGCTAATCTATCGTTCTAGAAGAATTCCAAGTATTATATTAAATTGTCTTTAAAATGTGATTAACCGACACTTCACATGACAGAATCAAAAGAAACAAACCCAACTGAGGGTGAGTTTTTATTTGATCTCTCGATACATACAGGTGTCCGGAAAGTCGCGCACCACTGCGATACTGTATCATCGAACAATGCCATAGATCACCGGAAAAATGTTAAAAAAAAGCATGTCTTCAATTTTATGAATTAAAGAGGAAAAGTTTAATGACAAAATTAACGATTTCTGTGCAGTAATTTTAGGTTCAAAAGAATTTTTTACCTAAAGGACATTTTACGCAAAGGCATGGTGCAAAAAAAAAATCGAAAAAATTTTGTTAGAAATGTAAAAAAACTGTTTATAAGATTTTGTAATCAACAATCTCTATTAGTGTGACATCGTTCACATGAAACCATAGTTATATTACTTGTTCATGAACCGACTAACGCCAACAATACTACTATTGGGGGAACAATAAATTTCCAGTATTCAAAGCCATAGTAACGTTGCTGTTGTTTTGTTGGCATTAGTCAGGTCGGTTCATGAACGAGTAATGTAACTATGGTTTCACGTGAACGATGCCACACTGATCGAGATTGTTGGTTCAAAAATCTTGATTACAGTTTTCAGGCATTTTTAGAAGGTTGTCCTTTAGGTAACAAATATATTTGGACGTAAAATTATTGTAGAGAAATCGTTAATCAGCATCAAACTTTGCCTCGCATTTTTAGAAGGTTGTCCTTTAGGTAACAAATATATTTGAACGTAAAATTATTGTAGAGAAATCGTTAATCAGCATCAAACTTTGCCTCTTCAATCCATCATACCTCGAAGAATTGAAGACATGGATTTTTTTAGCATTTTTCCGGTGATCTATGACATTGTCCGATGATACAGTTTCACTAACGGTGGTGCGCTTCTTTCCGGACATCCTGTATGTGTTGTTATTTATTTTTTTACTTATACAGGGTGGCCCATCTAAGACTTTCGGGCTCAATATCTTTGTTATTTATGAACGGATTTTTCCAAAATTTAAAATATAATTTCTTGAATAGGTAAGGATGATGTGACATTACCAGCGTCATCCTTGTCTTAAAAATGTTAATTTTACTTATCTTATTTTAAATTTTAATTAGTTAAAAGTTATGTCATTTTATAAAACAGCAATAATTATACGCGTGTGCCAAAAATCAACCGTCTAGCAAGTCAAGTTGCCGAGAAAAAGACAAAAAAGGACCTCAACATTTCCAAAAGATACTAACTGATAGTCGGCTATGAAACAATTGACTTCTACAGCGAGTTTAGATTTTGGACATCCCTGACTTGTTGATGAATCCGTGACATTCATGACATTTGTGACATTCATTTGAGGTTATGTTTATTTTTGAGCATTATGATGAGGACTATTGATTTAAACATGCACATTCACGATTTTTTATCTCGATCTTTTAGTAACTAATCACAATGCATTGAACCGAGCATCGTTTCCCGACATTTGTGATATTTCTCGTTTGAGGTTATGTTTACTTTTAAGCATGATGATGAATATCATTCATTTAAACTTGCGCAGAACGATTTATCCCGATCTTTTGAAATTGAAAACTAATCACAATGCATCAGACAGCGTTTTGGTGCAAAAATTTCATAGGCACAAGGAAATGTGAGCGAAAAACTTGTTGAAAGTTGGTCGTCACCAGAAAAATGATTGCAGAATGGTTCGTTATGAGGTGCAACTAGTATTTACGACTTCTTTAGCACTGTCACAGGTTTATTGGAAATGGAAATTCGGTGACACGTATGCAGTGAAGCGATTTGACTCATTTATGATTGCATTTGCGTTAAAACAGTAATCTCATTTATGATGAAGACAGAATTAGATGATCACAAGATTTCGTCCTTTTTCAGGAAGCGACTTTACTTTGATTAACAAATAATTTGTTACAAGGTATTTTATTGTAAGGTACAAAGTTTTAACAGTGAATAAACTATACCAGTGACAATTATAGCAATGTAACACCATATTTTCTACAATAGTAATGAACGAATGTACAAAAATTTACAAATGTATCAGATATTTACACTGTACTCTGTACTTTGAACATTTATAACAAGTGCAAATAATGTTGGAATATTGTAAGCGTTTGGTCACTACCATTTTGTTTGTTGGCGATGCGATGAGATTTGGCTTTTCTTTTTACTAGCAACTCATTTCTTGAACTTTCTTGTAACGAAATGGACACAAACAATTAGGGGCAGCATAAGTTTTTGAATATGTTCTGTGATGGTGAAGAATGAATTTGCGGTCCCTTGGTCCGAGCAAATCGCTTGTCGCTTTCAACTGGAACAATTGCTTCGATGGTACTAGTCACTTGCCTTCGCTGAACACTTACCATATCATGTTGACGGCGACTCATCATCGAATTCATCAAGCAGGGTTTTGCACTTTTAGCAGCTTGGTTACTGTCCGTCAAACATATCCACCCATGTTAGAAGAATCCAAGTGGCATAGTCGTTCATGGTGGTCAACAACACCGTCCAGAACGTTCTGCAATCGTTCTTAATGCTTTCAGCAGGGTACGATAGGGTGTCAATAAGAGTCCTTTACATGTTTGCATCTTTTAGCGGTTCATTGAGAAAAAACAGGTTCAATATTGAAAGTAACAGTCCGTGTTGAAGTACTGCATCTTTTTCAGTGTGTTGCTTTCAGTCTTGTTCGTCTTTTTTCACTCGTCCAAGTTATTAATTGGTTGTTTAAAGAATTATATCCCATTGAAAGAGTCGACCGACGATACTTTGTTAGAAATATCATGTGTGCAATTTTCATTAGAACGCAGTTATAAATGATGTTCATTGTCATTTTGTTTCATTTTTTTCTTGCACTACTTCTTTGACTCGTTATTCTTTCTTAGTGAGAAATTGTCTTGATACCGTGCAAGCACATTTTTCATATGATAATAGAGGGGGTATAGTGGTCCTAGATCGTTAGGTAGTTCGCAAGGTTTGTTGAAGCTACAAATACAACTCGCAACATCATGCACCATATTCAGTTCGAAAACACGAATCTGAAATATCAGATGTAAACAGTGTTCCTACAATTTGCAATGACCTTAGAAAATGTAACTCACTATTATGCGTTTTTGGTGATCCAAAACCGCTTAGTTGTCGGTAAGTACATGTATCTGATTTCTATATTACTTATACGTCTTGGTATCATTAGTTGGTTTCCTATTCAAAGTTTCATTTGCTAATCTTTCGAAACGGAATATTAATGGTACTGTACGACCAATTTGGACTTGAAAAAACTTTCATGATAACACCTTTTAGCATGGCGGTCTTGAAAGTGTGCAGAATTGTGCCTACATTTGTCGATTCGACTATGTTTCTACAAATCATAATTGAAACATACGAATTTATTAGTCGCATAGCCACTAAATACCACAAAACTCCGTTTTGACATGGGTAAGCTTGTCTTTGCCGTTGCTCTTGTAGGTTCTAAGCTACTCAACGATACAGCATTCTTCGTTACTTTTGCATACCAACTATACCGACTGCACCAGCATTTTTCGATAGCAGCACTACGTGTCCTAGATTTCATACGTATTGTGAACCAATTTTGACTTCTTGACTACGGCAGTTCACATATTGGAGCTTCGAGCTTAATCTACTTTGGATTAATGACATTATTAAACAAAAGAAAAATGTTAAAAGTATCTAGTACCATACATTTTATAGGCGCAGTAAAGAAGTTTGCCGAAAAAGGATGAAATCAGCTAATTCTGTCTCCATCATAATTGAAATAACTGTTTTAACGTAAATGCAATCATAAATGAGTCAAATCGCTTCACTGCATACGTGTCAGTGAATTTCCATTTCCAATAAACCAGTGACATTTCTAAAGAAGTCGTGAATTCTAGTTGCACCTCATAGCAAACCAATCTGCAATCATTTTTCTGGTGATAACCAACTTTCAACAAGTTTTTTTACTCACATTTCCTTGTGCCTACGCATTTTTTGCACCAAAACGTTGCCTGATGCATTGTGATTAGTTTCCAATTTCAAAATATCGAGATAAATCGTTCTGCGCAAGTTTAAATCAATGATTTTCATCATCATGCTCAAAAGTAAACATAACCTCAAATGAGAAATATTACAAATGTCAAGAACGTCACTGACGTCAGCGATTATTGACAGACCGAACGCAGGGATGTCCAAAATTGGGCGTGGGAAATTATTTTTTTCATAGCCGACTATGATTTTGCATCTTTTGGAAATGTTGAGGGTCTTTTTTCTCTTTTTCTCGGCAACTTGACTAGCTAGACGGTTGAGTTTTGGCACACTCGGATAATTATTGATGTTTTATAAAATGACATAAATCTTAACTAATTAAAATTTAAAATAAGACAAGTAAAATTAACATTTTTAAGACAAGGATGACGCTGGTAATGTCACATCACCCTTACCTATTCAAGAAATTATATTTTAAATTTTAGAAAAATCCGTTCATAAATGACAAAGATATTGAGCCCGAAAGTCTTAGATGGGCCACCCTGTATATTTATTTATTTTTTATTTTCATCTCTTTGGAAAATATGAGATTAACTCGCAACAAACTAACAAACAATAAAAATCTTGGGTCAAAAAAAATACTTAGCCTTACTACCTTACTATTTTTGCATCTTGAAAATTGAATTTTGGCGCCTATTTTGACTCAAAAGTGGCGCCATCTATGTGACAGGTCTGGAACGTCAGAAATGTCAAAAATTACTGGTTTTTACTTTATTTTTATATTTTTTTTTGAATTTTGGCGCTCATTTTGACTCGAAAGTGGCGCCATCTATGTGACAGGTCTGGAACTTCGTACATGTCAAAAATTACAGGTTTTTACTTTATTTTACATATTTTTTTTGAATTTTGGCGCTCATTTTGACTCGAAAGTGGCGCCATCTATGTGACAGGTCTGGAACTTCGTAAATGTCAAAAATTACAGGTTTTTACATTATTTTACATATTTTTTTTGAATTTTGGCGCCCATTTTGACACGATAGTGGCGCCATCTATGTGACAGGTCTGGAACTTCGTAAATGTCAAAAATGACAATTTTCTGGGTTAATTTACATATTTTTCTTGAATTTTAAGCATAATTTGACCTGACCTGACCCTAAAGTGCCGCCATCTATGTGACAGGTCTGGAACTTCAGAAATGTCAAAAATTACTGGTTTTTACTTTATTTACATATTTTTTTTGAATTTTGGCGCTCATTTTGCCTCCAAAATGGCGCCATCTATGTGTCAGGTCTGGAACTTCAGAAATGTCAAAAATTACTGGTTTTTACTTTATTTACATATTGTTTTTGAATTTTGGCGCCCATTTTTACTCGAAAGTGGCGCCATCTATGTGACAGGTCTGGAACTTCAGAAATGTCAAAAATTACTGGTTTTTACTTTATCTACATATTTTTTTTGAATTTTGGCGCCCATTTTTACTCAAAAGTGGCGCCATCTATGTGACAGGTCTGGAACTTCAGAAATGTCAAAAATTACTGGTTTTTACTTTATTTTCATATTTTTTTTTTGAATTTTGGCGCTCATTTTGACTCGAAAGTGGCGCCATCTATGTGACAGGTCTGGAACTTCGTAAATGTCAAAAATTACAGGTTTCTACTTTATGTTACATATTCTTTTTGAATTTTGGCGCCCATTTTTACTCAAAAGTGGCGCCATTTATGTGACAGGCCTGGAACTTCAGAAATGTCAAAAATTACTGGTTTTTACTTTATTTTCATATATATATTTTTTAATTTTGGCGCTCATTTTGACTCGAAAGTGGCGCCATCTATGTGACAGGTCTGGAACTTCGTAAATGTCAAAAATTACAGGTTTTTACTTTATTTTACATACTTTTTTTTGAATTTTGGCGCTCATTTTGACTCGATAGTGGCGCCATCTATGTGACAGGTCTGGAACTAAATAAATGTCAAAAATGACAATTTTCTGGGTTAATTTACATATTTTTCTTGAATATTAAGCATAATTTGACCTGACCTGACCCTAAAGTGGCGCCATCTATGTGACAGGTCTGGAACTTCAGAAATGTCAAAAATTACTGGTTTTTACTTTATTTACATATTTTTTTTGATTTTTGGCGCTTATTTCGCCTCGAAAATGGCGCCATTTATGTGTCAGGTCTGGAACTTCAGAAATATCAAAAATAACATGTTTTTACTTTATTTACATATTTTTTTTGAATTTTGGCGCTCATTTTGCCTCGAAAATGGCGCCATCTATGTGTCAAGTCTGGAACTTCAGAAATATCAAAAATTACTGGTTTTTACTTTATCTACATATTCTTTTTGAATTTTGGCGCCCATTTTTACTCAAAAGTGGCGCCATCTATGTGACAGGTCTGGAACTTCCAAAATGTCAAAAATTACTGGTTTTTACTTTATCTACATATTTTTTTTGAATTTTGACGCCCATTTTTACTCAAAAGTGGCGCCATCTATGTGACAGGTCTGGAACTTCAGAAATTTCGAAATTACTGGTTTTTACTTTATTTTCATATTTTTTTTTTGAATTTTCGCGCTCATTTTGACTCGAAAGTGGCGCCATTTATGTGACAGGTCTGGAACTTCGTAAATGTCAAAAATTACAGGTTTTTACTTTATTTTACATATTTTTTTTGAATTTTGGCGCTCATTTTGACTCGAAAGTGGCGCCATCTATGTGACAGGTCTGGAACTTCAGAAATGTCAAAAATTACTGGTTTTTACTTTATTTTCATATTTTTTTTGAATTTAGGCGCTCATTTTGACTCGAAAGTGGCGCCATCTATGTGACAGGTCTGGAACTTTGTAAATGTCAAAAATTACAGGTTTTTACTTTATTTTACATATTCTTTTTGAATTTTGGCGCCCATTTTGACTCAAAAGTGGCGCCATCTATGTGACAGATCTGGAACTTCAGAAATGTCAAAAATTACTGGTTTTTACTTAATTTTCATATTTTTTTTTGAATTTTGGCTCTCATTTTGACTCGAAAGTGGCGCCGTCTATGTGGCAGGTCTGGAACTTCAGAAATGTCAAAAATTACTGGTTTTTATTTTATTTTCATATTTGTTTGAATTTTGGCGCCCATTTTGACTCGAAAGTGGCACCATCTATGTGACAGGTCTGAAACTTTGTAAATGTCAAAAATGACAAGTTTCTGGGTTAATTTACATATTTTTCTTGAATTTTAAGCATAATTTGACCTGACCTGACCTTAAAGTGGCGCCATCTGTGTGTCAGGTCTGGAACTTCAGAAATGTCAAAAATAACATGTTTTTACTTTATCTACATATTTTTTTTGAATTTTGGCGCCCATTTTTACTCAAAAATGGCGCCATCTATGTGACAGGTCTGGAACTTCAGAAATGTCAAAAATTACTGGTTTTTACTTTATTTTCATATTTTTTTTGAATTTAGGCGCTCATTTTGACCATCGCCGACTCCATCTTATACCAAGCCTGTTCAATAGCTTCCGAGATCTGTTCCCGCGAAGTAGGCCATGAGTACGTGAGGCGTGCGTACACTAGCGCCACTCTCGACAATTTCTTGAAACACAGTTCTCGCATTTTTTGATTTTTAATTATATATTTCTGATTAGTAGCCGTTTCCGCGAAGAGAATTATCTGTTTTCTTTATGGAAGTTCAGAGAAATCGCTTTCCTTGCATTCCAGACGCCGTAATTTTTGATGAATTTACCCGACATACCTAACCTATCATCACTTCAACCTTCAAAGTGACGGAAATGTCACCAAAATGAAAGAATTATCACCAGAATTTGATACGTTTTCTCGTCGTTGGGGTCGCTGGCGTATGTACGGCGATGACCTTGAGGGAACTTTTTGCAAAGGGGAGAAATCAAAATTGAACAGGCTTGGTATAAGATGGAGTCGGCGATGTTTTGACTCGAAAGTGGCGCCATCTATGTGACAGGTCTGGAACTTCGTAAATGTCAAAAATTACAGGTTTTTACTTTATTTTACATATTTTTTTTTTGAATTTTGGCGCTTATTTTGACCATCGCCAACTTCATCCATATGCGCTGACGCTTATATCAAGCCTGTTCAATAGCCTCTCAAAGTTGTTCCCGTCAAGTAGGCCGTGACGTAGTTGATGTACGTAAGAAAGCGCCGTCTACCGTCACTTTGTGGCAAAATTACATGACGCGCTTTTTGACATTTGAATCACTTTTTTGTATTCATTTTGTATTTTGCACATTATTTTGTTAAGTACAACGGTTTCACGATGGGTAGAAAGTGTTTTTTGTGTGGAAGACAGGAGGAACCATTTTTCAGTATTCCAGCGGATCAAAAAATTCGAAAAAAATGGTTAAACCTATTAAAACCAGTGTGTGGTATGAAAGATTCACAAAAAACTGTAATAAATCCATTAAAACATTATTGTTTTAGATGTAAGCAAAATCAGCGATTACACGGTATTATGCTCCGAGCATTTTGAAGATGAGCATATCAGGCGCGTATCAAAAAGAAGGCGTCTGTGCAAAGATGCGCTTCCTATTATAAATGTAAGAATTTTTTAGATCAAAATGTTCAGCTTCACATAAGAAGCTTTTATTACACGCCTTAAATGTGTGATACATTTTTTGCCGTGGTATGGGGCGTGGAGTGAATGAGTTTGTCTTAAATGTTCTGTTTACGTTCACTTAAATTAACTTGCAATGGTCTAGATATGACCTCCTTACTATGGTTCTGCGAAAGATTATCAATGGTTTCGAAATTGTCAAGAACTCTGGTATAAATTATTTTTAGGTAGTCCAAAAGCATGGTTTCATGCGTAAGCAAGTATAAGATCTGGTACGATACTTTTTGAACACTCTTTATGATTTTACAAAACCGTAATTTATGATTTGCATTGAGAGAAACTTAGTTTTTCAACAAAGGCGCACTTTCAAGAACGAATTCAAGTTTGAACCATTTGCACGCATGCGTGAATTAATCATGAGAAAACAAACGAAAATATCCCGTCGGTTTAATTCGTTAAGTTGCGAAATCCATTTTGAATTTTTTTAACTAAGCTCGAGAAATCTTAATTGTTTTTTTATACTTGTCAAATCTGAGATTGAAAGACTTGGAAACTAAAAATAGAATGTTTCTTAATTCTGAAATAATGATACATAAAATAATTCAACGCTAATAAACCAATTTATTCAAAAATGGAGTTAGCAACGACTTAAACCGACGATACCTTGAAAGGTCTAGAAAGTAACTTGTGTTAAACCACTTTTACATTTACGGTAAAAAAATGTGATGTCTAACAATGAAATTGTTATAGAAAGTTTATCCAGGGTTTGATCGTTTATAAAAACTTTTACCTTAGTTAAAAAAGGACAAATTTCGTTTTGGTTTTCAATTTTGTAGTCAGGAAAGAATTGATTGCAACATGGTAGGTAGCATGGGCTCCTTTTTTTCATCACCCTGGTATAGGTAGCTTTAATTAATTTGGATTCCCATTTCGTACTTTATTATAAGCTTATACATTTCAGATTCCCATTAATCCTACTGATCCCGCTGATTCCACTAATCTTGCTGAGCTCGCTGAACTTGCCGATTCCACTGATCTTGCTGATCCCACTGACCTTGTTAATCCCATTAATCTTGCTGATCCGACCAATTCTACGAACCCACCCAATATTGTGTCGTCAATTCCAATCCCAATTGTTGATCAAATACAATTGGACAACGACAAAGAAATACGGGATCTCAGATATCAATGCAAAGTGTTAAAATTAAAACTCAAGAGAAAGCAAGAGAAATACAACAAGTGTTTTTCAAAAGTTAGTCACTTAAAGGAAGAGCTGGAGGCGTTAAAAAAGAAATGGAAAACCTTTAACATTGACAAGATCATCGACAGGGCTAACAACTCAGATGAGAAAGCAGTATTTGTCTTGGACCTTCTTCAAAATTACAGCAAAACAGTACCAAGATGGTCGGAATTGATGGTCCGAACGTGTACTATTTGGAGGTATTGCTCGCCGAAAGGATACAATTTTTGTCGCACCCATCTTGTGAAATTGCCATCAAGGACCACTATTTCAAGATTTGTCGGAGAATATAAAGGACAAGATAACCTAATTAAAGAGCGATTGTTAGCCGAAGTGGCCCACTTAAAAAAACCTGTGGAGAGAATATGCTCTTTGATTATGGACGATATGTCCATACAGGAAAAAGTGCAGTACAGTCGAAATGACGATAAAATTTATGGCCTGGAAACTGCAGGAACACACGTAGTCGGAGATAAACCTAAAACAGCAAATAAGATGCTTTGTTTTGTGGTGCATGGTCTGTGTACCAAATATACTATACCTGCAGGGTACTTTTTCCATGCGTCATTAACGACAAACGACCTGTACTTATTAGCGAAGAAAACATTGCAGCTTTTAACGGATTGTGGATTTCTTGTTTTGAGGTTCGTGACTGACAATATTTCCACCAATGTATCGCTTTTTAAAAAATTTGGTAATGGGACACTGCAAAATTCCATTAGTCACCCAGTTTTAGAGCATATTCCGCTGTTTCTAAGCTTTGATTATTGCCATGCTCTGAAAAATGCTAGGAATTTATTCTTAGACCACGACATGTTGTCGTCACAGGGGAAAATAACATCATCATATGTAAAAGAACTTCATCTTTTACAGAAGGATATGCCTGTAAAACCGGTGAGAAACTTGTCATATAAACACCTTTATCCCTCCAACCTTGAAAAAATGAATGTGTTAAGGGCGATACAAGTTTTTTCGCCTGCAGTAACAGCGTCACTCAAGTTCCTTAAAGAGGCTGGAGATAGTCGTTTTGCTGAAGTGGACAGTTCCATTGTGTACATGGAGTATATGTACAATTTTTTTCAACTGCACAATGTGTCTAGCAGGCGACATTATATTCATACGCTAGATAGTAATGTTGCACCTTACGTGGATGTATCTGATGAACGTCTTCAATGGCTAGACGACACATTTCCCAAGTACATTGACGACGTACAAGAAACTTCCAGAGCTGCAGGATTTAAAGGCCTTACTAATGAAACTGCGCATGCACTTAAATTTACTGCAAGAAGTACATACTTATGTATCAAATTTTTATTGGAGCAAGTCGGCTTCTATTATGTTTTGACGAGGTCGTTCAGTTCCGACGCTGTGGAAGCTATGTTTTCGCATGTTCGCTTAAGAGGGGGTTCCAACGATGCCACTGATGCAAGGACAGTCGATTATGCCTTACGTCAAATTCTTCGATGTGGCATTGTTAAAGCCACTAAGACGTCAAATACAGCCGAACACATAGATTTTATAAGTTCTGCAACCATGGCCCGTTCGACTTCAAACAGAGACCCAGACTGTCGCTCTCACAATGAACTTTTGCCTATGGAATTAAGATTGAAAATATTTGGTTTGAAAACAAACAACTTGCCACAAATTACCATTTTTTCGGCATCCATAGCATACCTGGCAGGTTATATAATTAAGAAGATAGAAGATCGATTACACTGCGATCCCTGCGTAGCACCTCTACTTTCTACAACTACTCCAGGGCCCCTTTTGCGACTAATTTCCTTGCATGATCGAGGCGGTTTAATTTATCCAAATGATGTTTTTGTGGCAATAATCCAAAAAATTGCTGAAATAATTGACGAAATGTTGCCACACTTACAACACGAAAAACCATGCCAATCCATATGTGAACATCTTTTTCCGTGCCTAATCATGAATCCAATTCTCTCGTGCGAAGAACATAGAAGTGAAGTCTGTAAATTGATTCTTTCAACGACAGCAAAACCAGTTCTAGGAAATATATGTTTCAACACACAAGATTCAGCAAAAAGAATAGTTTTGCACCACAAACCGCAAAGTCGAAAAGTTTTAAAATTGTAAGACTCCTTAATCTTATCTCTTTTCAATTTGTTTCTTGTTAATCCCTAAATACTCGTAAAATAATTTTGTTGTTCAGTACTTTATCAAATTCGTTGGCTTAGGTCGTTAAGTTGTCAAGTCCATTTTGAATTTTTTTAACCGAGGTCGAGAAATCTTAATTTTTTACATATTTGTCGTCAAATTTGGGATTTGAAAATTTGGTGAATGAAAATAAAATATTTCTTAATTCTGAAATAATAACACATAAAAGGATCCAACGCTGTACTATTCTGTTATCATGTTTATAAAAATGGACTTAGCAACTTAACAACTGAAGCCGATGAAATATTGATTTTGAAGAGTAAAGAGTCCAGTTTAAATCTTGTATCTTGTTTTTGCTTGGTAAGACAGCGTCTTAGTTATTAACCTTTGTTGCTTTCCACATTTTAATCGTTACAATTTTCCATTACTTCAGTCTCGTTCTCCTTAACACTAGTCCTGACTTTCCATTCTTCAACATATATTAGTTTTATATGCCATTGCAGATCATCCTGTCCTTTTCTGGGTGGTGACATGCAACTTTGTGCTTTATTTGACCATCATTCTTCTCTTGTATGACTGAAAGATTTGTAATCAATGGATATATTCTCTAGCTGTAACCATTGTGGAAAATTCCGGAATACTTACTTTGCCCATTTAATTTTAGGTTTCCAGACGAACTGCACACGATAATACAACCAAAAATACCATCGCTTGTTGGCTTTGTCCAAACCTCTTCATCGGTTGCTACTATTCGGTTGTGTTGCTTGTTATTCTTTTTTCCTCATTCAACAAAAGCATCAGAAGAACACAAGACAAATCTTCATTACTCTACATCGATGTAAAAGACATCAGTTTAGTCCAAAAATTGCAGTTCTGCCTAAAAATTATGAGAACGCACAAAATGGAATATTTAAATGGTTAAAAACGCAAAGAGAAAACATTTTTACTCAAACCTAACCTACCAGTGAAAAGTGAAAACACTTGACAACTGCTGTCAACGTGGCAAAAACGTTGAAAATTAGTAAGTTTTTTCGTCGTTGGGGTCGCTGGCATATGTACAGCGTTTGACCTTGAAGGAACTTTTTTCATAGGTAAAAAATCAAAATTGAACAGGCTTGGTATAAGATAAAGTCGGCGATGTTTTGACTCGAAAGTGGCGCCATCTATGTGACAGGTCTGAAACTTCGTAAATGTCAAAAATTACAGGTTTTTACTTTATTTTACATATTTTTTTTGAATTCTGACGCTCATTTTGACACGATAGTGGCGCCATCTATGTGACAGGTCTGGAACTTCGTAAATGTCAAAAATAACAATTTTCTGGGTTAATTTACATATTTTTCTTGAATTATAAGCATAATTTGACCTGACTTGACCCTAAAGTGGCGCCATCTATGTGACAGGTCTGGAACTTCAGAAATGTCAAAAATTACTGGTTTTTACTTTATTTACATATTTTTTTTGAATTTTGGCGCTCATTTTGCCTCGAAAATGGCGCCATTTATGTGTCAGGTCTGGAACTTCAGAAATGTCAAAAAATACTGGTTTTCATTTTATTTACATATTGTTTTTGAATTTTGGCGCCCATTTTTCCTTGAAAGTGGCGCCATCTATGTGACAGGTCTGGAACTTCAGAAATGTCAAAAATTACTGGTTTTTACTTTATCTACATATTCTTTTTGAATTTTGGCGCCCATTTTGTCTCAAAAGTGGCGCCATCTATGTGACAGGTCTGGAACTTCAGAAATGTCAAAGATTACTGGTTTTTACTTTATTTTCATATTTTTTTGAATTTTGGCGCCCATTTTGACTCGAAAGTGGCGCCATCTATGTGACAGGTCTGGAACTTCAGAAATGTCAAAAATTACTGGTTTTTACTTTATTTTCATATTTTTTTGAATTTTGGCGCCCATTTTGACTCGAAAGTGGCACCATCTATGTGACAGGTCTGGAACTTCGTAAATGTCAAAAATTACAGGTTTTTACATTATTTTACATATTCTTTTTGAATTTTGGCGCCCATTTTGACTCAAAAGTGGCGCCATCTAAGTGACAGGTCTGGAACTTCAGAAATGTCAAAAATTACTGGTTTATACTTTATCTACAATTTTTTTTTGAAT
Organism: Gnatocerus cornutus; assembly: GCA_029298725.1. Lineage (NCBI taxonomy): Eukaryota > Metazoa > Arthropoda > Insecta > Coleoptera > Tenebrionidae > Gnatocerus > Gnatocerus cornutus. The sequence goes on along the minus strand of CM055514.1, from coordinate 1,637,012 downwards.
TTTGGCGCCCATTTTTACTCAATAGTGGCGCCATCTATGTGACAGGTCTGGAACTTCAGAAATGTCAAAAATTACTGGTTTTTACTTTATTTTCATATTTTTTTTTGAATTTTGGCGCTCATTTTGACTCGAAAGTGGCGCCATCTATGTGACTGGTCTGGAACTTCGTAAATGTCAAAAATTACAGGTTTTTACTTTATTTTACATATTTTTTTTGAATTTTGGCGCTCATTTTGACTCGAAAGTGGCGCCATCTATGTGACAGGTCTGGAACTTCGTAAATGTCAAAAATTACAGGTTTTTACTTTATTTTACATATTTTTTTTGAATTTTAGCGCTCATTTTGACTCGAAAGTGGCGCCATGTATGTGACAGGTCTGGAACTTCGTAAATGTCAAAAATTACAGGTTTTTTCTTTATTTTACATATTTTTTTTGAATTTTGGCGCCCATTTTGACACGATAGTGGCGCTGTCTATGTGACAGGTCTGGAACTTTGTAAATGTCAAAAATAACAATTTTCTGGGTTAATTTACATATTTTTCTTGAATTTTAAGCATAATTTGACCTGACCTGACCCTAAAGTGGTGCCATCTATGTGACAGGTCTGGAACTGCAGAAATGTCAAAAATTACTGGTTTTTACTTTATTTACATATTTTTTTTGAATTTTGGCGCTCATTTTGCCTCGAAAATGGCGCCATCTATGTGTCAGGTCTGGAACTTCAGAAATGTCAAAAATTACTGGTTTTTACTTTATTTTCATTTTTTTTTGAATTTTGGCGCTCATTTTGCCTCGAAAGTGGCGCCATCTATGCCACAGGTCTGAAAATTCAGAATTGTCAAAAATTACTGGTTTTTACTTTATTTTCATATTTTTTTGAATTTTGGCGCCCATTTTGACTCGAAAGTGGCACCATCTATGTGACAGGTTTGGAACTTCGTAAATGTCAAAAATGACAAGTTTCTGGGTTAATTTACATATTGATATATATACATTTACATATGATATTGACCTGACCTGACCTGACCTGACCTGACCTGACCCTAAAGTGGCGCCATCTATGTGACAGGTCTGGAACTTCAGAAATGTCAAAAATTACTGGTTTTTACTTTATTTACATATTGTTTTTGAATTTTGGCGCCCATTTTTACTCGAAAGTGGCGCCATTTATGTGACAGGTGTAATAGTAGTAATTTTAATTTAAATGCTATTCGCGGATCGCTAGAAAATCCGACAAAGTCTCTGCATTAATGATTGATACAGGTCGGGGTCACGTCTCATCTACAAGACGAATCCCCAAACTAAGGGCTGAGTCTCAACAGATCGCAGCGTGGAAACTGCTCTACCGAGTACAACACCCTGCCAGGTACATAAGTCGTCTACAAACGATTCAGAGTTCCGACATCGAATAGTATAATACCTATGGTCGACCGTCAGGAAGTCAGGTTGGACTTGGCAAAGATCGATCCCACCGCCAACCGGCGACTCCACACGGCAAATAGGGCTCGTGCGACGTTCGACGCGAACGTAAAACGCCTAATAAAGTCACATTGTTTTGAGCCTATCAAGTCAGCTTTTGCCCTTTTGCTCTACGCGAGGTTTCTGTCCTCGCTGAGCTGGCCTTAGGACACCTGCGTTATTCTTTGACAGATGTACCGCCCCAGTCAAACTCCCCGCCTGGTAGTGTCCTCGAATCGGATCACGCGGGAGCGTATATCGGCGCTCGGAACGAACGTACAGCAATGCCGACCGAACCGGCCGCGCGAACGGACGGACGAATCGACACGAGCACGACGCCCGAAAACCCACTCTACGCGCTTGGCTCGAGAACACCGTGACAGCCGACGCTCGTGAGCGAACGGCGCACGCGTTCCGCCTCACCGAGTAAGTAAAGAAACCATGAAAGTAGTGGTATTTCACCGTCGATGTTGCCATCTCCCACTTATGCTACACCTCTCATGTCTCCTTACAATGCCAGACTAGAGTCAAGCTCAACAGGGTCTTCTTTCCCCGCTAATTTTTCCAAGCCCGTTCCCTTGGCAGTGGTTTCGCTAGATAGTGGGTAGGGACATGTCGATGTCGTGAGGCCCTTCGGGGTGCTTCGGTTTCTGGGGGCTGCCTAGCTTTCGCCTTAATGCCACCCATCCATATAGGATCAGGATCAATCGGATACGCCGGATCAACGCACATGTTTGTGTCCCATGTTACCAGAAGTATCTACACAGGTCAGACTGCTTTGATCGCTCTGGTGAACGGAGCCCTATCCAAGCTCCACCCTTATTAGCAGTTGGGTGCCCGAGCAGTTGCCAATCCAAGCCCGCTGCTCACCCGGCGAGTCCCGCCCCCACTTGGGGACTTACGTACTCTCCTTCTAAAGCGAATGAGGTATTAAACCACTGCCCCCGCGAGTCCGACCTCAATTGACCGGGCGGGGCGAACCCCGGGGCCAACCCGATTCTGACAGGGCACGAGGCGAGACTGGTCACTCAGCGAATACAAGTCCGTGGAGTCGCCACGCTCCAATGGGCCTCCTGGTATAGACAGGTAGCAAACAGAAGTAAACCACCCGCCATTGACCCAGATGGCATCCACTTGCGCGGAAAGTGCAATTTTGAGCGAATGACGATCCCATCGTGCTCGAGCAAAAAATGCGTTCAAATGGATTAAAGGTAAATTCGAGTTCTTTCTAATGAAAAACATCATCAAGGCCCCTTTTTAGATGGTTTGGAGCAGATGCAGTGCCTGAAAAAGGAATAATTTTTTTCATGGTCATGTTGAAGCGAGAGGTCGCACTGAATTAATTCAATCTGTGCTCGGACTTTTGTGCATTATTTGTTTTGGGACTTTTGGAACTTTTTGACGTAGACAAGTGGTACAGGTGGATAGAGAAAAAAATTACAAAACGATCGATGCCCATCAATCAGGTACGAGACCCAGCATTTTGGTAAAAAATGCGAAAATCTTTTGAGAAATTGCATCAAAATCAAGGAGGTTCTAAATTTGACAGTTCTCATCGTCGACGCGAGAGTGACGTTTCTTCCAGAAAATTGGATCTATTTGAAAGAAAATGGGGCTCTGAGGACTCACTGTTGCTGCGTGCGTCTACGAGAGAAAGCCCCCTTCGTCTGGGAGTGTTTGATTCATCGAGACAAGTGAATTTTGAGACAACCATGATCCTACCGTAATTGAGCAAAAAATGCGTTCAAGTCTATGGATTAGAGGTGAATTTGAGCTCTTTACAATCAAAAACATCATTAAGGCCCCTTTTTAGATAGTTTGATGCAGATGCAGTGCCTGAAAAAGGAATAATTTTTTTCATGGTCATGATGAAGCGAGAGGTCGCCCTGAATTAATTCAATTTGCGCTCGGACTTTTGTGCATTATTTGTTTTGGGACTTCTGGAGTTATTCAAGATACAAGAAAATTACAAAAACATCGATGCCCGTCAATGTGGTGCGAGACCCAGCATTTCGGTAAAAAATGAGAAAATATTTTGAAAAATTTCATCAAAATCAAGGAGGTTCTAAATTTGACAGTTCCCATCGTCGACGCGCCAGTGACGTTTGCTCGAGAAAATTGGATTTATTTGGAGGAAAATGGGGCTTTGGAAGACCACCATCGCTGTTTACGCCGACGGCAGAAAGCCCCCCTTCAATTGTGAATGTTTGATTCATGGAGAATGATTATTAAAAAACTACAAAATCCCCTCTGAAGTTAGCTTGAGTAAGTTGGTAACTCTGTTAAATAAATCGATATCGATCGAAGTTTCGTTGGATTTGTGTGCCGACTGCTTTTTAAGCATTTCAAGAAGACAGCCGGTGAGTCCCCTATTAAATTCTTTTACTGGCAGTCATGGAAAGTCCAAAAAGTGAGGTTATGTCATGATAGCTACAAGAATGCAGAGTTAACTACAGAGTAAACAAGGGGGCCCTTTTGCATGAGACTGTCTTATATCTAAGGTATTTATTAGCACTCAAGTTCCATGCAAATAGTAACGACGCCATTTTGTAGAAAATTGAAAAAACGACACGAGCTTCTATAAAGAAATCAACATTGGAGGTGATACAAGTGTACGGTGCAACCATCGGACAGTTTCTTAGAGGAGCGTCAAGGACTTTCTTATGCAGTAAAAGAAAATTAAGGCCGAAGGCCCCATTGAGGAGCCCCAATAAAAACTGGAATGACAAAACGAGGAATTGAAGCTATGGAAGTGGCAGGTTTTTAAGTTCTTCAATGTTTCAAGCTGTCTTAAGGTACCATTCAAATTGTTTCATTGTTGGAAAGATGGGGGTTGCCTTACAAACACACTTTTCTGTTTAATTAATGACTTCAGGCAGCCCCCATTTCTGCTTGCCGGGATTAAATACAGGGTGTCCCAAAAGTGACGCACCACCTTAAAAGGGGGTAATTGGGTGGTCCTCCAGAGTACCCAAAAAATGTTAAAAAAAATTCCAGACTCTCTGTTTTCGCAGGAGGAGTAAAAGAAAATTAGGAAAATGGCAACATTGCAGAAGTGTACCCCCCTATGATTTAAATTTCCAGTAGTCGAAGCCATAGTAACGTTGCTGTTGTATTGTTGGCGTTAGTCAGGTCGGCTCATGAACGAGTATTGTAACTATGGTTTCACGTGAACGATGCCTCACTGATCGAGATTGTTAATTCAAAAATTTTCTTAACAGTTTTTAGGCATTTCTTACAAGATTTTTCCGATTTTTTTTGCACCATGCCTTTGCGCAAAATGTTCTTTGGGTAACAAATTTATTTGATCGTAAAATTATTGCACAGAAATCGTTAATTTTCGCATCAAACTTTGCCTCTTCAACCCATCGTATCTCGAAAAATTGAAGACATGGATTTTTTTTAACATTTTTCCGGTGATCAATGGCATTGTCCGATGATACAGTTTCACGGTGGTGCGTCACTTTCGGGACATCCTGTATATTTTAGATAATAGGAAACCCGTTTCTTTTTAATTCGAATTTCTCCATCTCTCCATGTCAACTTTCAACTGTCATTATTTCGTCGAAAGACGAGATTAGGTAAACTCGGACATAGGGGAAGGTAGGACAAATTGAATTTACAGATAAAAAACATCGATTAGACTTTCTGCTTTTCATTTTCATATTTTTTTTTGAATTTTGGCGCTCATTTTGACTCGAAAGTGGCGCCATCTATGTGACAGGTCTGGAACTTCGTAAATGTCAAAAATTACAGGTTTTTCCTTTATTTTACATATTTTTTTTGAATTTTGGCGCTCATTTTGACTCGAAAGTGGCGCCATCTATGGGACAGGTCTGGAACTTCCTAAATGTCAAAAATGACAATTTTCTGGGTTAATTTACATATTTTACTTGAATTTTAAGCATAATTTGACCTGACCTGACCCTAAAGTCGCGCCATATATGTGACAGGTCTGGAACTTCAAAAATGTCAAAAATGACATGTTTTTACTTTAATTACATATTTTTTTTTAATTTTGGCGCTCATTTTGCCTCGAAGATGGCGCCATCTATGTGTCAGGTCTGGAACTTCGGAAATGTCAAAAATTACTAGTTTTTACTTTATCTACATATTCTTTTTGAATTTTGGCGCCCATTTTGACTCAAAAGTGGCGCCACCTATGTGACAGCTCTGGAACTTCAGAAATGTCAAAAATTACTGGTTTTTACTTTATTTTCAAATTTTTTTGAATTTTGGCGCCCATTTTGACTCGAAAGTGGCACCATCTATGTGACAGGTCTGGAACTTCGTAAATGTCAAAAATGACAAGTTTCTGGGTTAATTTACATATTTTTCTTGAATTTTAAGCATAATTTGACCTGACCTGACCCTAAAGTGGCGCCATTTATGTGTCGGGTCTGGAACTTCAGAAATGTCAAAAATGACATGTTTTTACTTTATTTAAATATTTTTTTTAAATTTTGGCGCTCATTTTGCCTCGAAAATGGCGCCATGTATGTGTCAGGTCTGGAACTTCGTAAATGTCAAAAATGACAAGTTTCTGGGTTTATTTACATATTTTTCTTGAATTTGAAGCATAATTTGACCTGACCCTAAAGTGGCGCCATCTATGTGACAGGTCTGGAACTTCGTAAATGTCAAAAATTACAGGTTTTTACTTTATTTTACATATTTTTTTTTAATTTTGGCGCCCATTTTGACTCGAAAGTGGCGCCATCTATGTGACAGATCTGGAACTTCGTAAATGTCAAAAATGACAAGTTTCTGGGTTAATTTACATATTTTTTTTGAATTTTGGCGCTCATTTTGCCTCGAAAATGGCGCCATCTATGCGTCAGGTCTGGAACTTCAGAAATGTCTAAAATTACTGGTTTTCACTTTATTTACATATTGTTTTTGAATTTTGGCGCCCATTTTTACTCGAAAGTGGCGCCATCTATGTGACAGGTCTGGAACTTCGTAAATGTCAAAAATGACAAGCTTCTGGGTTAATTTACATATTTTTCTTGAATTTTAAGCATAATTTGACCTTCCCTGACCCTAAAGTGGCGCCATCTATGTGACAGGTCTGGAACTTCAAAAATGTCAAAAATGACTTGTTTTTACTTTATTTACATATTTTTTTTGAATTTTGGCGCCCATTTTGACTCAAAAGTGGCGCCATCTATGTGACAGATCTGGAACTTCAGAAATGTCAAAAATTACTGGTTTTTACATTATTTTCAAATTTTTTTGAATTTTGGCTCCCATTTTGACTCGAAAGTGGCACCATCTATGTGACAGGTCTGGAACTGCGTAAATGTCAAAAATGACAAGTTTCTGGGTTAATTTACATATTTTTCTTGAATTTTAAGCATAATTTGATCTGACCTGACCCTAAAGTGGCGCCATCTGTGTGTCAGGTCTGGAACTTCAGAAATGTCAAAAATGACATGTTTTTACTTTATTTACATATTTTTTTTAAATTTTGGCGTTCATTTTGCCTCGAAGATGGCGCCATCTATGTGTCAGGTCTGGAACTTCGAAAATGTCAAAAATTACTAGTTTTTACTTTATCTACATATTCTTTTTGAATTTTGGCGCCCATTTTGACTCAAAAGTGGCGCCACCTATGTGACAGCTCTGGAACTTCAGAAATGTCAAAAATTACTGGTTTTTACTTTATTTTCAAATTTTTTTGAATTTTGGCGCCCATTTTGACTCGAAAGTGGCACCATCTATGTGACAGGTCTGGAACTTCGTAAATGTCAAAAATGACAAGTTTCTGGGTTAATTTACATATTTTTCTTGAATTTTAAGCATAATTTGATCTGACCTGACCCTAAAGTGGCGCCATCTGTGTGTCAGGTCTGGAACTTCAGAAATGTCAAAAATGACATGTTTTTACTTTATTTACATATTTTTTTTAAATTTTGGCGTTCATTTTGCCTCGAAAATGGCGCCATCTATGTGTCAGGTCTGGAACTTGGTAAATGTCAAAAATGACAAGTTTCTGGGTTTATTTACATATTTTTCTTGAATTTGAAGCATAATTTGACCTGACCTGACCCTAAAGTGGCGCCATCTATGTGACAGGTCTGGAACTTCAGAAATGACAAAAATTACTGGTTTTTACTTTATTTACATATTTTTTTTGAATTTTGGCGCCCATTTTGACTCGAAAGTGGCACCATCTATGTGACAGGTCTGGAACTTCGTAAATGTCAAAAATTACAGGTTTTTACTTTATTTTACATATTTTTTTTGAATTTTGGCGCCCATTTTGACTCGAAAGTGGCGCCATCTATGTGACAGATCTGGAACTTCGTAAATGTCAAAAATGACAAGTTTCTGGGTTAATTTACATATTTTTTTTGAATTTTGGCGTTCATTTTGCCTCGAAAATGGCGCCATCTATGTGTCAGGTCTGGAACTTCAGAAATGTCAAAAATTACTGGTTTTTACTTTATTTACATATTGTTTTTGAATTTTGGCGCTCATTTTTACTCGAAAGTGGCGCCATCTATGTGACAGGTCTGGAACTTCAGAAATGTCAAAAATTACTGGTTTTTACTTTATTTACATATTTTTTTTGAGTTTTGGCGCTCATTTTGCCTCGAAAATGGCGCCATCTATGTGTTAGGTCTGGAACTTCAAAAATCTCAAAAATTACTGGTTTTTACTTTATTTACATATTGTTTTTGAATTTTGGCGCCCATTTTACTCGAAAGTGGCGCCATCTATGTGACAGGTCTGGAACTTCAGAAATGTCAAAAATTACTGGTTTTTACTTTATTTACAATTTTTTTTTGAATTTTGGCGCCCATTTTGACGCGAAAGTGGCGCCATTTATGTGACAGGTCTGGAACTTCGTAAATGTCAAAAATGACAAGTTTCTGGGTTAATTTACATATTTTTCTTGAATTTTAAGCATAATTTGACCTGACCTGACCCTACAGTGGCGCCATCTATGTGACAGGTCTGGAACTTCAGAAATGTCAAAAATTACTGGTTTTTACTTTATTTACATATTGTTTTTGAATTTTGGCGCCCATTTTTACTCGAAAGTGGCGCCATCTATGTGACAGGTCTGGAACTTCAGAAATGTCAAAAATTACTGGTTTTTACTTTATTTACATATTTTTTTTGAATTTTGGCGCCCATTTTGACTCGAAAGTGGCGCCATCTATGTGACAGATCTGGAACTTCGCAAATGTCAAAAATGACAAGTTTCTGGGTTAATTTACATATTTTTTTTGAATTTTGGCGTTCATTTTGCCTCGAAAATGGCGCCATCTATGTGTCAGGTCTAGAACTTCAGAAATGTCAAAAATTACTGGTTTTTACTTTATTTACATATTGTTTTTGAATTTAGGCGCTCATTTTTACTCGAAAGTGGCGCCATCTATGTGACAGGCCTGGAACTTCAGAAATGTCAAAAATTACTGGTTGTTGAGAAACTTGAGTTCTCAATCGACGCTTGAGCTTTTTCAAGCGTCGCCGTAGTGAAAAATAAAATGTGGAAAGGGCTTGTTGCCAAAATCTTGTTCTTACTCTAGAGGTTTATTCAGAACTATCTTACAAAAAACTATGTACAGGAAAAGTAAAGACCACCCCTCTGTGTGGGGGTGGGGCGTGCGCAGACGCCCACCAATACGAGGGTAGTACCGTGATGGTACCGAACATACTCCCCGCGTTGAACTGTTGAACAAGTTCAAGAGGCAAAAAATAGGTGTGTTAAACTAATGATATAAAAAGTTGATTTAGATAAAACACATTTAGTGAAGTTCTTGAATTTAATTAAAACAATAAATGTCTTAAACTAATAACGATTTAGAGATGTTAGAGAGATATTTACAGTTGCTAAATGTAGATTAGCGAAAAGTCAGGACTTATAACATAATTTTATGAGTCCAGAGGAACCGCACAGACCTTCGTAATGGGTCGTTTGTACACTCCCCGCACTGTTTTAATTGACACAACACGACACTGTCCGTCTGATCCGGGATGGAGATCGACAATTCTCCCCATGGGCCAGTGAAGCGGAGCTGTGTTGTCTTCTTTGAGAATAACGAGGTCGCCGATGCAAGGACGTTTTCCGGGATGTTGTCTCCATTTCGATCGGGCCTGGAGAGTCGCCAAGTACTCCCTGGACCAACGCTTCCAGAATTCGTGTCGTAGTCTCTCTACCAATTGGTAACGATTTAACCGGTTTCTTGGTTGGTCATCAAGTCCAGGTTCATTGGGGGCGGTCAGAGGGGCCCCAATGAGAAAATGGCCAGGAGTTAAAGGTTGAGGATCGTTAGGGTCGTTAGATAGAGGAGTGATTGGACGGGAATTCATGCACGCTTCCACCATTGTCAACAATGTATTAATTTCCTCGTAATTAAGGAGCGTTTCTCCAATTACCCGTTTTAAGTGAGACTTCGCGGATTTAACCGCGCTTTCCCACAAACCTCCCATGTGGGGAGCATGTGGAGGAATAAAGTGCCATTCTATTCCATCGTTTGAAGCCGCTGAGTGCAATTTTGCTCTGAATTCGCGGTCTCGTAACAAAACGCGCAGCTGCTGGAGATGGCGATTGGCCCCAACAAAATTTTTCCCATTGTCCGAAAATATTTTTGCCGGTTTATCTCGTCTAGCAATAAATCTTTTAAGGGTATTGAGAAAAGCGGAGGACGAGCACTCGCAGACAACTTCGATATGTACGGCCCGTGTTGCAAAACATACAAAAATGGCAATGTATGCCTTCATTGTTTTTTGGGTTCGTCCAAATCCATTCTTTAACGCGAATGGGCCCGCATAATCCACACCGACAATTGAGAAAGGACGAGAAGGCGTGACGCGATCTGCGGGAAGATCAGCCATGAACTGATCAAATTGCCTGGGTTTTGTTTTGTAACAATTCAAGCAATTAAATATTAATTTCCGAACAATGGTTCGTCCAGAAATGGGCCAGTACTTGTAACGAACAGCGCCCAAAGTTGCTTGCCAGCCTGAATGTAGACCTTCTATGTGATGCCTTGTAATTATCAAACGCGTTACTGGATGATCCTTAGGCAATATTAATTGGTGTTTACCCCATTCGGACAACGAAGAATTACGAAGGCGCCCCCCTACGCGTAAAAGACCGTTATTGTCGATAAATGGGCTTAAGGCCGCGATTTTGCTGGACTTCGGAATTTCTTTGGAGCCCCTTAACTCGTGGATTTCGTTGCGCAAAGCTTCTGATTGGGTCGCTTTGATAATGGTATCATGAGCCTGATTCAATTCCTTTTTATTTAAAGGACCGGTTCGTTTAGGGGTTTTTGATAAGCAGTTGTTTTTAAATCTCAGAATTAATGCGGTCACTCTGATCAATTTTTGAAATGATGAAAATCGCGTCCATAATTCGAATTGTGATGGCTGCATCACTCTCAGGCAGCAAGTGGTTTTTAGTTCGGGAAGGGTTGTATCGTCCATTGATTCCGCATTTACGTTGAAGGCGGGTATTTCGCAATTGGGTAGTGATAGAAACTCCGGTCCTGTCAACCAGCGAGACTTTGACAGAAGAGCAGGAGTTGTGCCACGGGATAAAATGTCGGCTGGATTCTGACTTGATGGCACATGATGCCAATCGCGGACATTGGTTGCGGATTGAATTTCCGATACCCGATTTGACACGAATACCTTTAACCGTGTGGGTTCTAATCGCAACCAAGCTAAAACTATGGTGGAGTCACTCCAGAGGTGGTACCGGGCCCCGGAAAGATTTAAAGTGTTGCGTACCTTTACGATCAGCCGCGCCAAAAGCAACGCCGCGCATAATTCCATTCGCGGAATCGTTATGGACTTTAATGGAGCAACTCTATTTTTTGAGCATAAAAGTTTTGTTTGTAGATGGCCTTGGGCGTCCAGGCTACGTAGATAAATGCATGCTCCATACGCGTTTTGACTAGCATCGCAAAATCCGTGAATTTGAAATTCCTCGCGCTGATGAAGAACTAATCGCGGTATCTCAATGTGATTCAACTCCGAGAAAGTGTTTATGAATTGACACCATTGGGTGTGTAACTCGGCAGGTAAACTCTCATCCCAATCGAGTTTTAATGACCATAATTTTTGAAGAATAATTTTAGCTGCAACTGTCACTGGTGCTACTAATCCAAGAGGATCGAATATTCTCGCGATCGCACTCAAAACTGTGCGTTTGGTGATTCTTTGCGAAGGGGACGGATTATTTGCTGTTTCGAATTTGATTTGATCACTATTGCGATCCCACAGAACTCCTAATGTTTTGCTGATTTCTTGTTTGTCTAAGGAGGCCGTGTTATTACTTGAAATTTGACTTGTGTCCGATATATTAGGACGATTGGACATGATTTTGTGCAGTTCGAAGCCACCGCTACGTAGAATCGACTTTACTTCATTTAAAAGTTGAATTGCCTCGATTTCCGTGTCAGCTCCGGTGAGCAGATCATCTACATAAAAATCACGGCGAATGGCCCGTGCGGCGTTTGGTAGATCTGCGGCTGCAGCGATTTTCGCGAGTTCCTCTAGGCATCGGGTCGCTAAAAAGCTCGAACTTGCGAAACCGTAAGTGACCGTTTGCAGCTTGTAAATTTTTATGGGTTCGGTCGAGTCATCACGCCAATGGATTTGTTGGTATTTTTGATGCTCCGGATGTAACAAAATTTGCCGGTACATCTTTTGGATGTCTGCTGTGATGGCCACAGGGTACGTCCTGAACCGGATGAGAGTTTCGTAAAGTTCAGGTTGCAATGTTGGGCCGACCAGCAAGTGGTCATTTATGGATTTATTGTTCGTAGTTTTGAAGGACGCGTTGAAGACTACCCGCAATTTTGTTGTTAAGCTGGCCTCGTTTATGACCGCATGGTGCGGAACAAAGTATCCGGTATGATCTGGTTTTGGGACTTCCACCATGTGTCCTAGCGATTTATAATTGGCCAAAAATTCCGTATACTGTTCCCTTACAATCGGGTCCCTTTGAAGCCGTCGTTCAAGATTCAGAAACATCTTGCAAACCCTGTCGTAAGAATTTCCCAGAAGGGGCGGTTCGTCCCGAAAGGGCAATTTGACCTGAAATCGGCCCAGCGCCGTTCGACTGAAGGTCTTCGTAAAAATGTCTTCGCATAAATTATTTGAGTTGTCGATCGTATTTTCTCCGCAATTTTCAAGGTTGAAGAATGTTTGCACCGCGTCATGTAACTCGATGTTCGAGATGTTGCACGGGATTTGCGCTGGGACCGGATTAGATTTTGAAGGGCCGTTGATGATCCAGCCTAATTGGGTTTTTTGCAGAATGGGACCGCGGTTTGGCATCTGAATTTGGCCCACGCAAATTAACTCCCAAAATAACTCATTGCCTATAAGGAGGTCAATTTTATTCGGCACGTTATAGGCGGGATCGGCCAAGCGAATATTTTCTGGTACACCTGTTATCGCTGAAATTGGCACGGTAGGTATGTTACCAGTAATTTTTGGGACAACGAGGCAATTAAGCTCGGAAGAGTAAGCGTTTTGCGCGCTAGTGAACTGAATTTTGACAAATCGCTTTATCGGTGCCACTATTCCACCGATACCGGAGACTGCGATATTTACGTTTTTGACGTTGTTTAGTTTCAATTTTTTTATCGCTTCTTCCGTAACAAAATTCGACGCAGACCCGTTGTCGAGAAGTGCCCGCAACTGGACATTGTTGCCCCCTCGCGCGCGTACGTTGACGATGGCCGTAGATAAAAACACGGTCGAGCAAATTAAAGAAGTGCTTGTCTCGGCTGACGAAGTTAGGGCTGAGGTCGACGGTTGCGGTTCTTCATTGTGGGCAGAATTTTGATTCACGTGCAAGAGCGTATTGTGCCTTTTATTGCAACTTCTGCAATTTGATGAATTGCACGTCTCCGACCTGTGGCCACCGCGCAAGCAATTGATGCAGAGCTGAAGTTTTTTGACTTCCAACATGCGCTGCTCTGGACTAAGCGCTAAAAATCGAGGACAGCCGTAAATGTGATGTCCCTGCCGACATATGGAGCATTTCAACGGTTTCACTGAAGGGCTGACTATATGAGAAATTGTACGGTTGTTACCGGAATTTTTATTAATTTTGAACGGATGTTGGTTGACTCTTGTGGTTACGTCATAGGACTCCCACATTTGACATCTCTTTTAATTTATTTTAAGCATAATTTGACCTGACCTGACCCTAAAGTGGCGCCATCTGTGTGTCAGGTCTGGAACTTCAGAAATGTCAAAAATGACATGTTTTTACTTTATTTACATATTTTTTTTGAATTTCGGCGCTCATTTTGCCTCGAAAATGGCGCCATCTATGTGACAGGTCTGGAACTTCAGAAATGTCAAAAATGACATGTTTTTACTTTATTTACATATTTTTTTTGAATTTTAAGCATAATTTGATCTGACCTGACTCTAAAGTGGCGCCATCTGTGTGTCAGGTCTGGAACTTCAGAAATGTCAAAAATGACATGTTTTTACTTTATTTACATATTTTTTTTAAATTTTGGCGCTCATTTTGCCTCGAAAATGGCGCCATCTATGTGTCAGGTCTGGAACTTGGTAAATGTCAAAAATGACAAGTTTCTGGGTTTATTTACATATTTTTCTTGAATTTGAAGCATAATTTGACCTGACCTGACCCTAAAGTGGCGCCATCTATGTGACAGGTCTGGAACTTCAGAAATGCCAAAGAATTACTGGTTTTTACTTTATTTACATATTTTTTTTGAATTTTGGCGCCCATTTTGACTCGAAAATGGCACCATCTCTGTGACAGGTCTGGAACTTCGTAAATGTCAAAAATTACAGGTTTTTACTTTATTTTACATATTTTTTTTGAATTTTGGCGCCCATTTTGACTCGAAAGTGGCGCCATCTATGTGACAGATCTGGAACTTCGTAAATGTCAAAAATGACAAGTTTCTGGGTTAATTTACATATTTTTTTTGAATTTTGGCGTTCATTTTGCCTCGAAAATGGCGCCATCTATGTGTCAGGTCTGGAACTTCAGAAATGTCAAAAATTACTGGTTTTTACTTTATTTACATATTGTTTTTGAATTTTGGCGCTCATTTTTACTCGAAAGTGGCGCCATCTATGTGACAGGTCTGGAACTTCAGAAATGTCAAAAATTACTGGTTTTTACTTTATTTACATATTTTTTTTGAGTTTTGGCGCTCATTTTGCCTCGAAAATGGCGCCATCTATGTGTCAGGTCTGGAACTTCAAAAATCTCAAAAATTACTGGTTTTTACTTTATTTACATATTGTTTTTGAATTTTGGCGCCCATTTTACTCGAAAGTGGCGCCATCTATGTGACAGGTCTGGAACTTCAGAAATGTCAAATATTACTGGTTTTTACTTTATTTACATATTTTTTTTGAATTTTGGCGCCCATTTTGACGCGAAAGTGGCGCCATTTATGTGACAGGTCTGGAACTTCGTAAATGTTAAAAATGACAAGTTTCTGGGTTAATTTACATATTTTTCTTGAATTTTAAGCATAATTTGACCTGACCTGACCCTACAGTGGCGCCATCTATGTGACAGGTCTGGAACTTCAGAAATGTCAAAAATTACTGGTTTTTACTTTATTTACATATTGTTTTTGAATTTTGGCGCTCATTTTGCCTCGAAAGTGGCGCCATCTATGTGACAGATCTGGAACTTCGTAAATGTCAAAAATGACAAGTTTCTGGGTTAATTTACATATTTTTTTTGAATCTTGGCGTTCATTTTGCCTCGAAAATGGCGCCATCTATGTGTCAGGTCTGGAACTTCAGAAATGTCAAAAATTACTGGTTTTTACTTTATTTACATATTGTTTTTGAATTTTGGCGCTCATTTTTACTCGAAAGTGGCGCCATCTATGTGACAGGTCTGGAACTTCAGAAATGTCAAAAATTACTGGTTTTTACTTTATTTACATATTTTTTTTGAGTTTTGGCGCTCATTTTGCCTCGAAAATGGCGCCATCTATGTGTCAGGTCTGGAACTTCAAGAATGTCAAAAATTACTGGTTTTTACTTTATTTACATATTGTTTTTGAATTTTGGCGCCCATTTTACTCGAAAGTGGCGCCATCTATGTGACAGGTCTGGAACTTCAGAAATGTCAAAAATTACTGGTTTTTACTTTATTTACATATTTTTTTTGAATTTTGGCGCCCATTTTGACGCGAAAGTGGCGCCATTTATGTGACAGGTCTGGAACTTCGTAAATGTCAAAAATGACAAGTTTCTGGGTTAATTTACATATTTTTCTTGAATTTTAAGCATAATTTGACCTGACCTGACCCTACAGTGGCGCCATATATGTGACAGGTCTGAAAATTCAGAAATGTCAAAAATTACTGGTTTTTACTTTATTTTCATATTTTTTTGAATTTTGGCGCCCATTTTGACTCGAAAGTGGCACCATCTATGTGACAGGTCTGGAACTTCGTTAATGTCAAAAATGACAAGTTTCTGGGTTAATTTACATATCTTTCTTGAATTTTAAGCATAATTTGACCTGACCTGACCCTAATGTGGCGCCATCTATGTGTCAGGTCTGGAACTTCAAAAATGTCAAAAATGACATGTTTTTACTTTGTTTACATATTTTTTTAGAATTTTGGCGCCCATTTTTACTCGAAAGTGGCGCCATCTATGTTACAGGTCTGGAGCATCAGAAATGTCAAAAATGACATGTTTTTACTTTATTTACATATTTTTTTTGAATTTCGGCGCTCATTTTGCCTCGAAAATGGCGCCATCTATGTGACAGGTCTGGAACTTCAGAAATGTCAAAAATGACATGTTTTTAGTTTATTTACATATTTTTTTTAAATTTTGGCGCTCATTTTGCCTCGAAAATGGCGCCATCTATGTGTCAGGTCTGGAACTTCGTAAATGTCAAAAATGACAAGTTTCTGGGTTTATTTACATATTTTTCTTGAATTTTAAGCATAATTTGACCTGACCTGACCCTAAAGTGGCGCCATTTATGTGACAGGTCTGGAACTTCAAAAATGTCAAAAATGACATGTTTTACTTTATTTACATATTTTTTTTGAATTTTGGCGCCCATTTTGACTCAAAAGTGGCGCCATCTATGTGACAGGTCTGGAACTTCAGAAATGTCAAAAATTACTGGTTTTTACTTTATTTTCAAATTTTTTTGAATTTTGGCGCCCATTTTGACACGAAAGTGGCACCATCTATGTGACAGGTCTGGAACTGCGTAAATGTCAAAAATGACAAGTTTCTGGGTTAATTTACATATTTTTCTTGAATTTTAAGCATAATTTGACCTGACCTGACCCTAAAGTGGCGCCATTTGTGTGTCAGGTCTGGAACTTCAGAAATGTCAAAAATGACATGTTTTTACTTTATTTACATATTTTTTTTGAATTTCGGCGCTCATTTTGCCTCGAAACTGGCGCCATCTATGTGTCAGGTCTGGAACTTCAGAAATGTCAAAAATTACTGGTTTTTACTTAATTTACATATTGTTTTTGAATTTTGGCGCTCATTTTTACTCGAAAGTGGCGCCATCTATGTGACAGGTCTGGACCTTCAGAAATGTCAAATATTACTGGTTTTTACTTTATTTACATATTGTTTTTGAATTTTGGCGCCCATTTTTACTCGTAAGTGGCGCCATCTATGTGTCAGGTCTGGAACTTCAGTAATGTCAAAAATTACTGGTTTTTACTTTATTTACATATTGATTTTGAATTTTGGCGCCCATTTTTACTCGAAAGTGGCGCCATCTATGTCACAGGTCTGGAACTGCAGAACTGTCAAAAATGACATGTTTTTACTTTATTTTACATATTTTTTTTGAATTTTGGCGCCCATTTTGACTCGAAAGTGGCGCCATCTATGTGACAGATCTGCAACTTCGTAAATGTCAAAAATGACAAGTTTCTGGGTTAATTTACATATTTTTTTTGAATTTTGGCGCTCATTTTGCCTCGAAAATGGCGCCATCTATGTGTCAGATCTGGAACTCAGAATTGTCAAAAATTACTGGTTTTTACTTTATTTACATATTGTTTTTGAATTTTGGCGCTCATTTTTGCTCGAAAGTGGCGCCATCTATGTGACAGGTCTGGAACTTCAGAAATGTCGAAAATTACTGGGTTTTACTTTATTTACATATTTTTTTTGAGTTTTGGCGCTCATTTTGCCTCGACAATGGCGCCATCTATGTGTCAGGTCTGGAACTTCAAAAATGTCAAAAATTACTGGTTTTTACTTGATTTACATATTGTTTTTGAATTTTGGCGCCCATTTTACTCGAAAGTGGCGCCATCTATGTGACAGGTCTGGAACTTCAGAAATGTCAAAAATGACATGTTTTTACTTTATTTACATATTTTTTTTGAATTTTGGCGCTCATTTTGACTCAAATGTGGCGCCATCTATGTGACAGGTCTGGAACTTCAGAAATGTCAAAAATTACTGGTTTTTACATTATTTTCAATTTTTTTTGAATTTTGGCGCCCATTTTGACTCGAAAGTGGCACCATCTATGTGACAGGTCTGGAACTGCGTAAATGTCAAAAATGACAAGTTTCTGGGTTAATTTACATATTTTTCTTGAATTTTAAGCATAATTTGATCTGACCTGACTCTAAAGTGGCGCCATCTGTGTGTCAGGTCTGGAACTTCAGAAATGTCAAAAATGACATGTTTTTACTTTATTTACATATTTTTTTTAAATTTTGGCGCTCATTTTGCCTCGAAAATGGCGCCATCTATGTGTCAGGTCTGGAACTTGGTAAATGTCAAAAATGAGAAGTTTCTGGGTTTATTTACATATTTTTCTTGAATTTGAAGCATAATTTGACCTGACCTGACCCTAAAGTGGCGCCATCTATGTGACAGGTCTGGAACTTCAGAAATGTCAAAGAATTACTGGTTTTTACTTTATTTACATATTTTTTTTGAATTTTGGCGCCCATTTTGACTCGAAAGTGGCACCATCTCTGTGACAGGTCTGGAACTTCGTAAATGTCAAAAATTACAGGTTTTTACTTTATTTTACATATTTTTTTTGAATTTTGGCGCCCATTTTGACTCGAAAGTGGCGCCATCTATGTGACAGATCTGGAACTTCGTAAATGTCAAAAATGACAAGTTTCTGGGTTAATTTACATATTTTTTTTGAATTTTGGCGTTCATTTTGCCTCGAAAATGGCGCCATCTATGTGTCAGGTCTGGAACTTCAGAAATGTCAAAAATTACTGGTTTTTACTTTATTTACATATTGTTTTTGAATTTTGGCGCTCATTTTTACTCGAAAGTGGCACCATCTATGTGACAGGTCTGGAACTTCAGAAATGTCAAAAATTACTGGTTTTTACTTTATTTACATATTTTTTTTGAGTTTTGGCGCTCATTTTGCCTCGAAAATGGCGCCATCTATGTGTCAGGTCTGGAACTTCAAAAATCTCAAAAATTACTGGTTTTTACTTTATTTACATATTGTTTTTGAATTTTGGCGCCCATTTTACTCGAAAGTGGCGCCATCTATGTGACAGGTCTGGAACTTCAGAAATGTCAAATATTACTGGTTTTTACTTTATTTACATATTTTTTTTGAATTTTGGCGCCCATTTTGACGCGAAAGTGGCGCCATTTATGTGACAGGTCTGGAACTTCGTAAATGTTAAAAATGACAAGTTTCTGGGTTAATTTACATATTTTTCTTGAATTTTAAGCATAATTTGACCTGACCTGACCCTACAGTGGCGCCATCTATGTGACAGGTCTGGAACTTCAGAAATGTCAAAAATTACTGGTTTTTACTTTATTTACATATTGTTTTTGAATTTTGGCGCTCATTTTGCCTCGAAAGTGGCGCCATCTATGTGACAGATCTGGAACTTCGTAAATGTCAAAAATGACAAGTTTCTGGGTTAATTTACATATTTTTTTTGAATCTTGGCGTTCATTTTGCCTCGAAAATGGCGCCATCTATGTGTCAGGTCTGGAACTTCAGAAATGTCAAAAATTACTGGTTTTTACTTTATTTACATATTGTTTTTGAATTTTGGCGCTCATTTTTACTCGAAAGTGGCGCCATCTATGTGACAGGTCTGGAACTTCAGAAATGTCAAAAATTACTGGTTTTTACTTTATTTACATATTTTTTTTGAGTTTTGGCGCTCATTTTGCCTCGAAAATGGCGCCATCTATGTGTCAGGTCTGGAACTTCAAGAATGTCAAAAATTACTGGTTTTTACTTTATTTACATATTGTTTTTGAATTTTGGCGCCCATTTTACTCGAAAGTGGCGCCATCTATGTGACAGGTCTGGAACTTCAGAAATGTCAAAAATTACTGGTTTTTACTTTATTTACATATTGTTTTTGAATTTTGGCGCCCATTTTACTCGAAAGTGGCGCCATCTATGTGACAGGTCTGGAACTTCAGAAATGTCAAATATTACTGGTTTTTACTTTATTTACATATTTTTTTTGAATTTTGGCGCCCATTTTGACGCGAAAGTGGCGCCATTTATGTGACAGGTCTGGAACTTCGTAAATGTTAAAAATGACAAGTTTCTGGGTTAATTTACATATTTTTCTTGAATTTTAAGCATAATTTGACCTGACCTGACCCTACAGTGGCGCCATCTATGTGACAGGTCTGGAACTTCAGAAATGTCAAAAATTACTGGGTTTTACTTTATTTACATATTTTTTTTGAGTTTTGGCGCTCATTTTGCCTCGACAATGGCGCCATCTATGTGTCAGGTCTGGAACTTCAAAAATGTCAAAAATTACTGGTTTTTACTTGATTTACATATTGTTTTTGAATTTTGGCGCCCATTTTACTCGAAAGTGGCGCCATCTATGTGACAGGTCTGGAACTTCAGAAATGTCAAAAATGACATGTTTTTATTTTATTTACATATTTTTTTTAAATTTTGGCGCTCATTTTGCCTCGAAAATGGCGCCATATATGTGTCACGTCTGGAACTTCGTAAATGTCAAAAATGACAAGTTTCTGGGTTTATTTACATATTTTTCTTGAATTTGAAGCATAATTTGACCTGACCTGACCCTAAAGTGGCGCCATCTATGTGACATGTCTGGAACTTCAAAAATGTCAAAAATGACATGCTTTTACTTTATTTTACATATTTTTTTTGAATTTTGGCGCTCATTTTGACTCGAAAGTGGCGCCATCTATGTGACAGGTCTGGAACTTCAGAAATGACAAAAATTACTGGTTTTTACTTTATTTTAAAATTTTTTTGAATTTTGGTGCCCATTTTGACTAAGGTCACTAGATCAAATTGTCTGTTTTATAAGGTACCGCTGTTAGTTTTTCAGTGCGCAATTCAAGAGAGACAGACATAGTCCATAAATCAATGGGTTAGAACGAGACGCAAGATTCTAGGGAATTATCATAAAATTGTTGACGTAAAATTTGTCATTGACAAAATGTAAGGTTATCTTAAATTTATTTGTTTAAAATACACTTAAATAAACCGTGGGTACAAAGAGAAAATTGGTTCCAACATTATAACAGACTATGTGAATACGTAAGAGGTGAGCGAACCGACATTAGAACCGATTCCATTTTAGCACGTTAAGGAGGTGCAACACTCAGAAACGGTCTCGGACTTCAAGCACTGTCTTTGGCAATCTCCAACGATTCGACCTGTATGCAGTAACGCCCTAATTAGAATATGCTATCAGCACTTTTTATATTGTAGCTTATGCAGACAATGTGGTAATAATGATGTGATGTAAAGGAACTGAGAGAAAGCATTGCATAAATGGAAGTAGCAAATACATGAGCAGAAAATGAAGTACATGAGATATTCTTCAAGCGCTATTAAGAAGAGAGAGTTTACAAATTTGTACATGTTAGATCTTGATTGAGTTAATACAGAACAACTGCAATTATCATCAACATCAACAAAACGAATATCAGGAGCAAATATTAAGGTTATGGCAAAATTATTTAACACCCTAAAATACAAAATTAAATCTATTTCTAACACTACAGGAGACCATTTGAATACGTAAGAAGTGAGTGAGCAAACCAACATTACTATCAATCCCATTGAAGTGCGAGTCATGTGTTTGAGCCTCTAGCGTTGTCTTTGGCAGTGTTTCAACGATTCCACCTGTATACAGTAAGGGCATAAGTGTTATAAATTCTTTATATGTTGTGAACTGTAGCGAGAAATATAAAAATTATAAGACCTAAAGAAGAACTGAGAAAAAGCATTAGGACGGACATACATGGAAAATGCAAGTGACGCGTATAGTGAGGAAATGACTAATAAGAGTATAATAGTTGAATAGTTGAGAAGTTTGAATGTGGAAAAATATTCAAGAACTTGAGGGTGCACAACACTGAAATGCAGATTGTTGCAATGAAACCTTGTGATTTTCTTATGAAGTAACAAGAAATTCAATGATTAATTTCAGGTAAAATGAAGATTCAACGTTGTATCCAAAAACCAAAGAAATAGTGCAGCATATTAACTCAACGACAATAAAATAATTTTAATCAAATCTTTTATTCTACTACACTTTCTCCATGAATGTATAGCTATGAGTTAGCACCCATGTGTTTAAGGACCTTCTTACGCCACTTAGAACTGTAGAACCTGTTTTGCCTCTCTTATGTGTATTTCTTGTTCTATTGCATTTTCAGTGTTCCCTTTCATTATGAGGAAGCAGCAGTGGCTTCAAGCCAATCATCTTCTGCCGCTGATGTTGAAAGCGATGTTGTATCTCCCTCCTGAGGCTGTGTATCTGCAGTGTTCAGTGCAATGACTGTATCTTGTCCCTCTGCTGTTTTATGAGGTGCCTCTTTTAGATTAGGGTAGCAAGTCAGTTGTTCCTACAACACATTTTGATGACGTTTCCCGGTGAGGCCGACAAACTTACACTTTACAAGATTTTTGCTTATTTTTTAGGCCATTGAAACATTTCTGTTCATAACGCAGGTTTTGTGATGTAATCCTTCTGCCATTTTCTTGTCCATAGATTTGATTTTCAACTCATATTAACAATAAGATGAACGAGTTATTCGTCTGAATGCAAGAAGTTCATGTTGCTATTGGGGCTATTGAAACACAAAAGCGATTGAAGACAAATTGGGGGAACATTATTTAAATTTAGTTCACGGAATTCGTAAACTAACAGGTACAAAATTCCATAACCTTATAAGAAGTACTCAAGGGTTCATATACAAAAACTAACTTTAGTATTCCCCCAATACGTACTGCTTAACCAATGTCACAATGATTGTCGGCTTTGATAGGGCTTCCATCTACCTTCTATTTGGAGTTTTCTGAAATTAGTGGAAAGTCGTCGTACATAAAACGTCAAATAGTATTTACTTACGGCCGAGGAAACAAATACAGCATAACGATTCGTGTTGAGAAGTCGCACATTCAAACCATTTTATTACAAACGATATTTGACAAGAATTGACAGTTCATAAAGCAATGTGTCCACACAAACAACACAAAATTTAGTGCGCATGTAGAGATAGACAGAAGATATCGTTGTCTTTCTTTTTGTCACTAACAGCGGTACCTTATAAAACAGACAATTTGATCTAGTGACCTTAATTTTGCCTCGAAAATGGCGCCATCTATGTGTCAGGTCTGGAACTTCAGAAATGTCAAAAATTACTGGTTTTTACATTATTTACATATTGTTTTTGAATTTTGGCGCTCATTTTTACTCGAAAGTGGCGCCATCTATGTGACAGGTCTGGAACTTCGTAAATGTCAAAAATGACAAGTTTCTGGGTTAATTTACATATTTTTCTTGAATTTTAAGCATAATTTGACCTGACCTGACCCTAAAGTGGCGCCATCTATGTGACAGGTCTGGAACTTCAAAAATGTCAAAAATGACATGTTTTTACTTTATTTACATATTTTTTTTGAATTTCGGCGCCCATATTGGCTCAAAAGTGGCGCCATCTATGTGACAGGTCTGGAACTTCAGAAATGTCAAAAATTACTGGTTTTTACTTTATTTTCAATTTTTTTTTAATTTTGGCGCCCATTTTGACTCGAAAGTGGCACCATCTATGTGACAGGTCTGGAATTGCGTAAATGTTAAAAATGACAAGTTTCTGGGTTAATTTACATATTTTTCTTGAATTTTAAGCATAATTTGACCTGACCTGACCCTAAAGTGGCGCCATCTGTGTGTCAGGTCTGGAACTTCAGAAATGTCAAAAATGACATGTTTTTACTTTATTTACATATTTTTTTTGAATTTCGGCGCTCATTTTGCCTCGAAAATGGCGCCATCTATGTGACAGGTCTGGAACTTCAGAAATGTCAAAAATGACATGTTTTTACTTTATTTACATATTTTTTTTTGAATTTTGGCGCTCATTTTGCCTCGAAAATGGCGCCATCTATGTGTCAGGTCTGGAACTTCGTAAATGTCAAAAATGACCAAGTTTCTGGGTTTATTTACATATTTTTCTTGAATTTGAAGCATAATTTGAGCTGACCTGACCCTAAAGTGGCGCCATCTATGTGACAGGTCTGGAACTTCGTAAATGTCAAAAATTACAGGTTTTTACTTTATTTTACATATTTTTTTTGAATTTTGGCGCCCATTTTGACTCGAAAGTGGCGCCATTTATGTGACAGGTCTGGAACTTCGTAAATGTCAAAAATGACAAATTTCTGGGTTAATTTACATATTATTTTTGTATTTTGGCGCTCATTTTGCCTCGAAATTGGCGCCATCTATGTGTCAGGTCTAGAACTTCAGAAATGTCAAAAATTACTGGTTTTTACTTTATTTACATATTGTTTTTGAATTTTGGCGCCCATTTTTACTCGAAAGTGGCGCCATCTACGTGACAGGTCTGGAACTTCGTAAATGTCAAAAATGACAAGTTTCTGGGTTTATTTACATATTTTTCTTGAATTTGAAGCATAATTTGAGCTGACCTGTCCCTAAAGTGGCGCCATCTATGTGACAGGTCTGGAACATCGTAAATGTCAAAAATTACAGGTTTTTACTTTATTTTACATATTTTTTTTGAATTTTGGCGCCCATTTTGACTCGAAAGTGGCGCCATCTATGTGACAGATCTGGAACTTCGTAAATGTCAAAAATGACAATTTTCTGGGTTAATTTACATATTTTTTTTGAATTTTGGCGCTCATTTTGCCTCGAAAATGGCGCCATCTATGTGACAGGTCTGGAACTTCAGAAATGTCAAAAATTACTGGTTTTTAATTTATTTACATATTTTTTTTGAATTTTGGCGCCCATTTTGACTCGAAAGTGGCGCCATTTATGTGAAAGGTCTGGAACTTCGTAAATGTCAAAAATGACAAGTTTCTGGGTTAATTTACATATTTTTCTTGAATTTTAAGCATAATTTGACCTGACCTGACCCTAAAGTGGCGCCATCTATGTGACAGGTCTGGAACTTCAGAAATGTCTAAAATTACTGGTTTTTACTTTATTTACATATTGTTTTTGAATTTTGGCGCCCATTTTTACTCGAAAGTGGCGCCATCTATGTGACAGGTCTGGAACTTCAGAAATGTCAAAAATGACATGTTTTTACTTTATTTACATATTTTTTTTGAATTTTGGCGCTCATTTTGCCTCGAAAGTGGCGCCATCTATGCCACAGGTCTGAAAATTCAGAAATGTCAAAAATTACTGGTTTTTACTTTATTTTCATATTTTTTTGAATTTTGGCGCCCATTTTGACTCGAAAGTGGCACCATCTATGTGACAGGTCTGGAACTTTGTTAATGTCAAAAATGACAAGTTTCTGGGTTAATTTACATATTTTTCTTGAATTTTAAGCATAATTTGACCTGACCTGACCCTAAAGTGGCGCCATCTATGTGTCAGGTCTGGAACTTCAGAAGTGTCAAAAATGACATGTTTTTACTTTGTTTACATATTTTTTTAGAATTTTGGCGCCCATTTTTACTCGAAAGTCTATGTGACAGGTCTGGAACTTCAGAAATGTCAAAAATGACATATTTTTACTTTATTTACATATTTTTTTGAATTTTGGCGCTCATTTTGCCTCGAAAATGTCGCCATCTATGTGGCAGGTCTGGAACTTCAGAAATGTCAAAAATTACTTATTTTTACTTTATTTACATATTGTTTTTGAATTTTGGCGCTCATTTTTACTCTAAAGTGGCCCCATCTATGTGACAGGGCTGGAACTTCAGAAATGTCAAAAATTACTGGTTTTTACTTTATTTTCATATTTTTTTTGAATTTTGGCGCTCATTTTGCCTCGAAAATGGCGCCATCTATGTGTCAGGTCTGGAACTTCAAAAATGTCAAAAATTACTGGTTTTTACTTTATTTACATATTGCTTTTGAATTTTGGCGCTCATTTTGCTTCGAAAATGGCGCCATCTATGTGACAGGTCTGGAACTTCAAAAATGTCAAAAATTACTGGTTTTTACTTTATTTACATATTGCTTTTGAATTTTGGCGCTCATTTTGCTTCGAAAATGGCGCCATCTATGTGACAGGTCTGGAACTTCAGAAATGTCAAAAATTACTTGTTTTTACTTTATTTACATATTGTTTTTGAATTTTGGCGCCCATTTATGTTTCAAGTCTGGAACTTCAAAAATATCAAAAATGACAGGTTTTTAGGTTAATTTACATATTTTTCTTGAATTTTAAGCATAATTTGACCTGACCTGACCCAAAAGTGGCGCCATCTATGTTTCAAGTCTGGAACTTCAAAAATATCAAAAATGACAAGTTTCTAGGTTAATTTACATATTTTTCTTGAATTTTAAGCATAATTTGACTTGACCTGACCTTAAAGTGGCGCCATCAATGTTTCAAGTCTGAAACTTCAGAAATATCAAAATTGACAGGTTTCTTTGTTAATTTACATATTTTTCTTGAATTTTAAGCATAATTTGACCTGACCTGACCCAAAAGTGGCGCCATCTATGTTTCAAGTCTGAAACTTCGGAAATGTCAAAAATGACAAGTTTCTAGGTTAATTTAGATATTTTTCTTGAATTTTAAGCATAATTTGACCTGACCTGACCCAAAAGTGGCGCCATCTATGTTTCAAGTCTGGAACTTCAAAAATATCATAAATGACAAGTTTCTAAGTTAATTTACATATTTTTCTTGAATTTTAAGCATAATTTGACTTGACTAGACCTTAAAGTGGCGCCATCAATGTTTCAAGTCTGAAACTTCAGAAATATCAAAATTGACAAGTTTCTAGGTTAATTTACATATGTTTCTTGAATTTTAAGCATAATTTGACCTGACCTGACCCAAAAGTGGCGCCATCTATGTTTCAAGTCTGAAACTTCGGAAATGTCAAAAATGACAAGTTTCTAGGTTAATTTAGATATTTTTCTTGAATTTTAAGCATAATTTGACCTGACCTGACCCAAAAGTGGCGCCATCTATGTTTCAAGTCTGGAACTTCAAAAATATCATAAATGACAAGTTTCTAAGTTAATTTACATATTTTTCTTGAATTTTAAGCATAATTTGACTTGACTAGACCTTAAAGTGGCGCCATCAATGTTTCAAGTCTGAAACTTCAGAAATATCAAAATTGACAAGTTTCTAGGTTAATTTACATATGTTTCTTGAATTTTAAGCATAATTTGACCTGACCTGACCCAAAAGTGGCGCCATCTATGTTTCAAGTCTGAAACTTCGGAAATGTCAAAAATGACAAGTTTCAGACTTGAAACATAGATGGCGCCACTTTAGGGTCAGGTCAGGTCAAATTATGCATTAAATTTAAGAAAGAAATGAAAATTTACCTAGAAACTTGTCAATTTTGACATTTCTGAAGTTTCAGACTTGAAACATTGATGGCGCCACTTTAGGGTCAGGTCAAGTCGAATTATGCTTAAAATTCAAGAAAAATATGTAAAAGAAGTTTCAGACTTGAAACATTGATGGTGCCACTTTAAGGTCAGGTCAAGTCGAACTGACCTGACCTGACCTGACCTGACCTGACCTTTTTTTTTTTTTTTTTCCTACTAGAGGGGAAATGCCTTTACGCACCTCCCGTGTATGGTTCCACCCGCACGGGAGAGTGTGGGACTCGGTTACCCATCCAGGGACCCATACCCACTAAAACCCCTCCATTTGCTCTTTCTCCGCACTGGAACTGTTTCCACATTGCTTCAGTGCGGGAGCTCGACCCGAATGGTCCACCTTGCTGGATCAGAGCTCAACGTTCCGGTTACCGCTCTGCTTCTGCCTTTCGTATTGATCCTTCTGTTTTAGGATGGATTCAGCCATGTTGGAGATTAACTCCCAGTTCTCCCGCTTCCTCAACATCAGCTCGATCATGTTTCGTGGGGAGAGTTCCTCTTCCAGTTTTTCTTGCGTCTTTTCACGCAGCTCCTTCCATTTCTCACACCTGAACAGCGTGTGTTAAGGCGAGTCTGCCTCCCTGCAAAACCAGCATTTGTCGCTGTCCAACTTACCTATTCCCTGCAGGTAGTTGGAAAAACACCCATGTCCGGTGAGCGCTTGGGTTAGGTGGTAGTTCACTTCTCCCCAGTCTCTTCTCACCCACCTGATGACGTCAGGAATCAAAGTCCGCGTCCACGAACCTTTGCTTCCCTCCTTCCATCTCTCTTGCCATTTTTCCATGGTGACTTTCCTTGCGTGGCTTCTCCTCAGCCCATCCTTCTGGTCGCGGTAGAGGGCGCTCCTCTCCTCGGCCAGAAGGTCGATCGGAGTTACGCTTGCTACCACCGCGAGTGCCTCCGTCGATACTGTGCAGTACGCGCTACAGATCCGAAGCATCATCTTTCTCTGCGTCCTCTCGAGTCGCTCCTTGTACTTCTTTATCTGCCAGGCTCTCTCCCAGGCAGGAACTGCGTAAAGGATAATTGAGTTTATCACCATCCCGATGGTCCTTCGCTTGCTCGATTTGGGTCCCTTCACATTCGGCATTAGTCTGCTCAGCGCGACGGCCTTCTTTTCGGCTTTCTCAGCCACGGCGACCGCGTGCTCTTTTCCCGTTCGGCTTCTGCCAACGTGGACTCCCAGGTAGTTTACTGACTCCACAGGGAGTACTTCTCTTCCTTGTATCTTGAATCGTACACCTGTCAGCCTTCTCTTGCCGATCAGGAGTACGCTCTCCGTTTTTTCAGGGGCAATTTCCAGGCCATTCTGGGCCATCCTTTCGCTCACCAGCTCGAGGGCTTTATTGGTTTTGCCCTCGAGTCCTTCATGCGTTCTGGCCGTTGCCACCACTGCCAGATCGTCTGCGAATCCTATCAGAGTCACTCCCTGGGGCATCTTTGCCCTCAGGACCCTGTCGTAGTAAATGTTCCACAATGTTGGTCCTAACACTGATCCTTGTGGAACTCCACTGTTTATTCTTACCTCTGTCTCATCTTTGAGTATTAGGTATCTGTCCTTCAGGTAGTCTCGAATCATCCTGATGAGGTATGGCGAGATTTCCAACTTTGCTAGCTGTTCAAGTATCCCCTGCCAAGGGGCTGAGTTGAAAGCATTCTTCACGTCAATTTTCACGAGTGCACAGTAGCTTCTCGTTCCTCACGTTCCACTGTTTGCTTTGTCAGCAATTTCTTGCACCTTCAAGACGGCATCCACTGTCGACCTGCCTTCACGGAATCCGTACTGGCATGGTGACAGTCCGTTCTTCTGTTCTATTTCGTCCTGCAGTCTTTGTAGGACCATCCTCTCAAGTAGCTTGCTTATTACATTTAGCATGCAAAGTGGCCTGTACTTGCTCTCCATTTGCCCGTCTTGTCCGGGTTTCCCGATCAACACCAGTCTCGCTTTTTTCCATTCGCGAGGAAAGGTTCCCTCTTCTAGGAGTCAGTTAAAGACCTTCGCCACATAGCCCGGGCATTTCTCAGCTAGGGCTCTCACAACTTCCGGGGGAGCGCCGTCGGGCCCTCCCGCTTTGCCTCTCTTAATTCGGCCGGCAGCTTTGATGACCTCCTCCTCCCCGAAACTCGGGACGGTTTCCACAGTCATTTGTTGCCACACCACCTCTTCGTGTCTGGGAAACAGCAGCTGTATCTGCTGTTCCATCCGTTCTCTCGTCAGCTCGATTGGTGAGCTGGGCTGCAACTTACCTGTTACAATCTTGTAACCCTTTCCCCATAAGTCGTCATCCAGTTCTTGGCAGACTTGCTCCCATGCTTTGGCTTTTGACGCCGCGATCATCTTCCGAAGAGTCGCTCTTGCACTCTTGTACTTCCCGTTTTTTTCCTCGTTGAGAGGGTCTCTCGCCGCTCTCCTGTTGCTGCGCACTGCCTGTCGTTTTGCAGCCAAACATTCCTTTCTTGCCCTTGCGATTTCAGGCGTCCACCAATAGACCGCTTTCCTGCGGTTCTTGCCACCGCCGCTTCTGCGGCACGCAGCCTCACACGCTTCTCGGATGATCCTGTCACATCCTTCTGGTGTGTACGTGGTCTCGTCTTCTGTCTTACTTACCAGCTCCTCCATTAGGCGAACTCTATTCGCCTCCCTGTATCTCCAGTAGGGACTCCTAGAGGCCTTCTGGCTCCCTGGAGTCTCGCTACTGACCTCAAAAGTTATGTTCTGGTGGTCGCTCAGGTTAACGTCATCCGTGACCTTCCACCCCGTAACTCTACTTACCAATTCTTCGCTGCACATCGTGACGTCAATGTGCGACACCCCATTATGTCTGATGCACGTCGGTGCATCCCCTTGGTTGAGGATACACAGGTTCATCGCCGCTGCCCATTCGCTGAGGATCTTGCCCCTTTCATCTTCTATTCTGGACGCCCATTCCGGCGACTTCGCATTGAAATCGCCGCATATTATGACGCTCTTCCCTGCTGTCCTAACGCTATGGCGGATAGAGTTTAGGACCCTACTCAGTTTCTCTATGTGCACATTTGGTGAAACGTAGCACGCGTACAGGACGCATACGTCTACGTCCACCCACACATATCCCTCCCCGCCACCAGTGTACTTACCTTTGTACTTGATACTAGTAAACCTTATCGCTGCATCCCGGTTGGGTTCAGTCAGCCACCCTCTGTCGCCCGCCTTCCGGATGTTTGGCTCGGCCACCATCACGACGTCTGATTTCCTCTCAGTCGCCGTCCTGAGCAGCAAGTCCTGCGCTGCTGCACACCTATTCAAGTTGACTTGGAGAACCCTCATGCGTTGGATGGCCCCCCTGCTGCCTTCTTGCTCCCGGAGTAGCTTCCTACTTTGGATTTCGATCCCACGAGTATGGGGGATTGGTAGTCGTCGCACGCGGTGCCCCCTGCACGTACGAAAGGCTTCCTTCGACGGGGTTCGCCTGGTGCCCCGAAGTTGGCCGCTCACGACTGGTCCGCTCTCCAGCCACGCATCCCTTTGGCGCGTACCTCACCGTGGGATTGAGGGATTTTTTATAGTGGTAGCCCTCCACTTAGCCCAGGCGATTAAGCCAAGACCCCCGTGCCCCCTGCTAGCACGTACCCGGTTTCCCGAGGTCGTTGCACTAGCAGGCGGTTTACGGTATGATCCTTGAGTTTTGTGATCATGTGGTGGGCAGACACAATGATCAAAATCGCCTGCAACGCTCGTATTTCGCGCTTCGCACCTACGAACTTGATTTATTGTGCATCTAGAAAAACATGATCGAAAGATGTTTTGTGCCTTGCGGCGCAGGTCCAATTCGTCCTCTGACGTGAACTTGACCTTAGTGTTGTGTGGTCTTCTTCCGCGCTCGCGAGCATACAAGAGTGCTGCCGGCAGATGGTAAAAATTTTTATTATCCTTTAATTTCCGGGTCATCCATTCTCGGATTGCCGCCAATTCGATCCTGTTAATTGTTGGGAGTGAGTTTTGAGTGATATTTCATTGAAATTGTTACCATGACGTCGACTTGGTCAGATTTAACGCTCGTGCACGTGTCGCTCCAACAAATGGCGAGCTCTTGAATCGTCGTTTTGCTGAAATCACATGGATTTCATGCTTAGGAACTAAGAGTCTACTGGTGCCGGGTTCTCAACAACGCCAGGAAGGCAAGGTAAGTGTAGAATAAGTTTTGCGGAAATTTGGGAATCGTAAATTCTGGCTCAGAGTTTGTTATCTTTTTCACCCTGTATATTGCGGTGTAATAACACCCTTATTTCACCGAAAACTGCTATTTTCAATGCAACGTTATAAAAACGTGTACCTTTTTCTATAATTTGTTGAGTTTACTTTTGATTAAAATATAGCAAAAACGTGTATTAGAGATTTGTCATTTGACAAGTCATTAAAGTTTTTTTTTTTATTATTATTATTATAAGAGATCGCAAATTTGTCTAATTTTAACGCGAGTTTGATTGATCAAATTGTTTTTTGAATTTATGTACTGTATCAGCTGAAACTATATTATCAGAAGTTCCATTCCATAAAGAAATGATTCTGTTGGTGAAAAAATTTTGACGTAAGGAAGAATTAAATTTTTCTTTTTGCAATTTAAATAAATGTCCACGCAATCAAGTGTCTAAAGCAAATTCTAGAAATTTATTAGATTTGACAGGATATAAATCGTGCAAAATTCTAAACATTTGAATGAGGTCAACTCTTGCATCTAGCTCAGGTATGTTAAGTATTTTCAGTCCTTTTTCGTCTTTTTGATATGTCTTGTCTTCCAATGGTGTTTGGTTAATTTCTGTTCTTTTAAAATTTTGAAATTTAGCTCACTTAATAAACTAATTCTATGTAAAAATGCTTCCAAATTCTACTATTTTAGCATTAAAATTGCCGAAGTTGTGAAATTTTATTAAAAATAATTGAAATTTTTGGTTCATCCTAAACAAAAATTCTAGCAATTTTCATTTTTTTCTAAAATTTTGAATTTTTGCACACTTATTGAACTGACTAAAAGTAGAAATGCCTCCAAATTTTATTGTTTTAGCATCAGTATTGTCAAAATTACGAAATTTTATTGAAAATGATTAAAATTTTTCGTTCATCATGAATAAAAATTCAAAAACAATCAATTTTTGTTCTAAAATTTTGAAATTTAGTTTACTTAATAAACTAATTCAAGGAAAAAACGCTTTCAAATTCTACTATTTTAGCATTAAAATTGCCAAAGTTATGAAATTTTATTAAAAATAATTGAAATTTTTTGTTCATCCTATCCAAAAATTCTAGAAATTTTTATTTTTTTTCTAAAATTTTGGATTTTAGCACACTTATTAAAGTAGTCGAAAGTTTAGCATTAAAATTGCTAAAGTTACGAAATTTTAGTAAAAAATATTCAAATTTTTTGTTTATCTTGAAAAGTTTCAAAGTTATTCTAACATTCTGAAAATTAACATCTTATGAAACTGCCGTATTTGCATTAAAATTGCCAAAATTGCAAAATTTATTAAAAATAATCGAACATTTTTGTTCATTTTGAAAAAAAACTAAAAGATTAGTTTTGTTCTGAAATTCTAAAATTTAGCACACATATTCAACTAGTCAAAAGTAGAAACTCTTTCAAATTATACCGGTTTAATATCAAAATTGTCATAAAATAACACAATTTTGTTTTAAATGTTCGAAATTCTTCGTTCATCCCAAAAAAAAAATTCAAAAAGTGACATTTTTGTTCTGAACTTTTGCAATTTTGCACACTAATTAAACAAGTCAAATGTAGAAACAACTGTAAATTCTACAGTTTTAGCATCAAAATTGCCAAAGTAACAACATTTTATTAAAAATGCTCAAACAACTTTTGTTCATTTTGAAAAAAAATCTAAAAGATCAGATTTGTTTTAAAATTTTAAAATTTTGCACACAAATTCGACTAGTCAAAAGTAGAAACTCCTCTAAATTCTATCGGTTTAGTGTCACGATTGCCAAAGTTTCTAAATTTTATTGAAAAGAATTAAAATTTTGTATGTAGTCTTAATAAAAAATTCTAAAAATCTACATTCTTGTTCTAATATTTTAAAATTTAAAGCAGTTACTAAATTAGTCGTAATTAAAAATTCTTCTAAACTTCACTGGTTCTGCATCAAAATTCTGCAAATGGTGAAATTTTATTGAAAATGATCGACATTTTTGGTTTAGATAAAAAAATTCAAAAATTTCACATTATTTATTTTAGAATTTTAAAATTTAGCTCACTTATTAAACTAATTGAAGGTAAAACGCTTTCAAATTTTACTATTTTAGTAATAAAACAGCCAAAGTTACGAAATTTTACTAAAAGTAATAAAACTTTTTAGTTCGTTTTGAATAAAAATTTTTTAAAACTTTAATTTTTGTTCTAAAATTTTTGAATTTAGCTCATTTAATAATCTAATTGTAGGTAATAACGCTTTAAAATTTTGCTGTTTTAGCATTACAATTACCAAAGTTACGAAATTTTATTAAAAATAATCCAAATTTTTCGTTCATCCTGAACAAAAAATTCTAAAAATTTACATTTTAATTCTAAAATTTTGAAATTTTGTACTTTTATTAAATAAATCAAAAATTACAAGGGCTGTAAATTCTACTGTTTTAGCATGAAAGTTACCAAAGATAAAAAATAATAATAAAAAAGATCGAAATTTTTGGTTCACTCTCAGTACAAAATTCTAAAAATTCACTTTCTTGTTCTAAAATTTTAAAATTTAGCACAGCTATTAAACCAGTCAAAAGTAAAAGCGCGTTCGAATTCTACCTTTTGAGCATCAAAGTTACAAAATTTTAATAAAAATGGGCGAAATTCTTCGTTTATTTTAAAGGAAAAATTCCAAAAATTTTTATTTTAAATACACTTACTTAACTAGTTATATATTTTATTTTTGGGTTACGGTTGCACCATTTTGATAAATTTAATGGTATTTTCCAAATTTGACACCAGTTTTCAATAATAGATAATTTATTTTGCAATTTAGTTTCCAATGGATTTGCAAATAACTTAATGTCACCTGCATAAGCCGAATAACAATTATCAAGCTCGATGGGTAAGTCTGTAGTGTAAAATATAAACAAAATTGGTCCTAAAACGGAACCCTGCGAAACACCACTCTGTTGTCTTTTGAGTCAAATGAATCAATGAATGATGTTTGCCATTGTATTGTGATTTGAAAGTGTTTGTTCGATGATTTGCTATCAGACAATTAAAACATAAATCTTTACCTTTGATGAAAGATCGTTTTGTTGAAATGTCAAATCCTAAAAAGACTTCGCATTTTGATAAAACATGTTTATTGCTGCATAACAATCAATTTGGCATGTTATTATGAGTGACCATTTGGTTTGGTCTTGGTTGGAAAGTTAGATTTGAATTCAAATTTTGCGTTATTAGCTGAGGCTGATTGTTTAGGTTTGTCAAATTGTTCGAGAAATTTGCACTTGTCATAATCTGAATAATCCGAATTACTATCAACAAGAGATAAGAATGATTCCTTGAAGGAAACCCAGTGGGCATAGTTGCCGTCAAAGGATGGCGGCTTTATAGGTGGCAGCTTAATTTTACTTTGATTTTGATTTTCGATTTGAGATTGAAGCGATTTTGATGGAAAGTCATCAATAATGATTTCTGCTTCGGCTACGATTTGAAAATATGAAGAAATTCTGTTTAAAATTGTAAGAGTCCAAGCCTAACGGCTATCTGCGTATTATAGCGCATTCACACGGACTGAGAAACTAATACATATATAGCCCTTGCTTTTTAGGATGGCTAAGGAAACTCAACGTTTTGCATTCATCGCTCATCAGTGGCCAAACATAAAGTTTTCTCTTGAGGTTTGGTTAGAAGAAACGTCTAAAAGAAGAAAAACTCCACATGAACTTATGCAGTAAATTTGAATTTCTTCCAATGTAAAATTTACCGTTTACAGCAGTAATGTTTACTATTCATTTTTTACTCTTTATTCTGCTATTTATTTTATGAACTATATTTCAGACATAAATAAGTAAAAAATAACAAGGTGTCAGCCAGCCACAATCTGTTTTGATCGTGTGCTTTGTGGTTTTTCCTGCTCCTCTTTGACTTCTTCCGTCCTCAGGGTGGCGTCCACACCGGTGGGTTGATCCTCTTTGCGATTTCTACCTGAAGATCTTCGCGGCTCTTCAGATGGGTCTCGAGTTTTTTCACTTTCCTCGCATTATTGTCGCACGCGGCTCTTCGCCAGTCATTCTGTTTGATTGCATGGTTCCGCTAAGAGCCAAATTAACAGTTTCCATTGAAATTTATGTAGACGCTTTAGGAAGATTTGAGGAAGTGGGGTCTTCAGTTTCATCACATTAATCTATCAGCCTCTCTTAGAACCTTATTGGTTACCTTAGGACTCTGAAAAGTGTAGAGTAAGCTAGGAATGCACGTTTTGGCCAAACAGAGCCTTTGGTCGGGTTTTGGCGGTGTTGAACATTACTTTATGTACTACTAAATATATGGTATATTATTTTGTGTATCTAATGCATTCATACATAGATATATCTAATTGCACTATTTCTGCAAACGTTTCAGCGTATTTTAATAAGAAATTATTATTACTAGTCACCAGGAAGAATGGGGAAACATCCGGGTGGTCTTACTATCAAACGGACGAATTACATCCTCAACGACGCATCCGAGTCGCCATTGAGGCTTTAAACCTCCACCAATTATGCCGCGACCCCCGCAGACACATTGTCGAGTCAACGATCCCCAAGTTGCGCAAGCAGTTCGCTGAACTCCACCGACCAAACTCCCCGCCACGAGATGACGCCTCGTCTCGGTATTTGGCGACGTTCCTACGATGAACAGCATAAAGTGTTGGTGCCGGCGAGACTACCTGCACGTCCACCACCGCCACGACGTTGTCGCGGACGGCGACCAAGTCCGGCTGCCTGATGCCCACGCCCGTCGGGATCCGAAGCTCCCTTTTCACGGCCCATCCCTCAGCCTCTAGATCGCGACACAGAGCCTTAGCTATCGCGTCGTGTCGTAACAAACGCCCTCTGTGGGTTCTGTGACAGACCTGAATGCAGTGTGCAAGGGTCTCGGGCCTTTCACACCCAGCTCTACACATCACATTCATGCCTGCCCTTCGTCCGCGTGAGTTCCGAACGCGAGACGGCAGCGCGTTTATGTGAACCCATTGATAATGTATCCAATCGCGCGCTGGGATTGCACGGGTCACGCAGCGGAGCCACTGCGAGCTCGCCCTAACTCCAGGGGTTTCCTGAAGCGCTTTCCCATCACACGACTGGTACAAACTCCGAGTCCAGAACGCATTAAGGTCTTCCGTGTTTATTCCTTCCGTGTGCACTATGCCTCGCAGACGCTCACGACACCACCTAAGCTTTCGCTCGGCAATGTCGGCCTCCGCGACATAGTCCAAACGGCTACGCCCCATCTTGGCGTATCGTTTGAGGTGCAAGAGAGGAACGAATCGGGACAGTTCGGAAACACCAAGCCCACCTGACCCTAGGGGCGCATGAAAATAGCCCAAAGGCACATCGTGAGGCAGCGAGATCCACTCCCGGACAAATCTCCTCACCAGCCGATCTAAACTCCGCAATGCACCCACGTTCATGCGTCCAAACACCCAGGCATGGTAATACCTGGGCAAGAGGAACACACGAAGCAAGTGCTTGCGCTGCTGGGGTTTTAGAGGAGCTCGAAAAAGCCGGAAGAGCTTCTCCTGGATGTCGTCGAGATTGCATCCCGCTACTCCACTTCCTTCAAACCGAATCCCCAGATAACTTCACAGGTCTTTGGTGGCCACTTGCTTGATCATTTCCCCCGCCACTTTGAAGGAGGGACGGGTGATCAACTTGACCTTGTGGTCGTGGCCAGAAGCTACCAATGAAACGGCTTGACACTTGACGGGGTTCAGTCGCAGTTTAGCCTGCTCTAGCCTTTCGGCGAGCCGCTCCAAGTTGGTCTGGAGCCCGAACGCGGTGAATGATAGGAGAACGATATCATCAGCAAAAACGAGCACACGCACGACAGCCTCACCCATCCGAAAACCAACATCGGGAGACAGTGCCCTTATGGCCCGGTCCAGGAACAGGTTGAAGAGCATTGGTGACAAAGGGTCCCCCTGCTTTACTCCACGCTTTACCCTGACAGGCACTCCCTCACTACTAACCTCCAAAACCGTCGAGGCTTCCCCATAAATTCGCCGAACGTACTCCACAAATGGAGCCGGTAGTCCGGCGTCTTCGCAAGCCTCCACAATGGCAAAGTGAGAGACAGTGTCGAATGCTTTTGACATGTCTAACGTGGCCATGTGAAGGGTCCTGCACTCCCTCCGTGCAGTCGCCAGATTCGTATCTAGCACAAACAGATTCTCTGCCGTGTCGTCCACTCCCCTAACGAAAGCACGCTGAGAGTCTGTGAGGATGTCGGGGATCCCCTGCAATCTGCAAGCCAGCAGCTTGTGGAAGTGCCGACCGATGACTGACCCGATGGAAATGGGCCGGTAGTCCGACGGTGTTTGCGGATCTTTACCTTTTGGTATGAAAACCGTTCGCGAGCGCAGGAGCTCCGCAGGGATCTTCCCTGTCACCAAGAAGACATTTAGCAGAAGGGCGGCCACCTCACGCGGAACCGAGTTCCACTGAGCGACCGACATACGATCGGGTCCAGGAGCCGACCCGCTTTTCCTTCGAGGAGGATATCTCCTCGGGGCTGAAAGCAACCCAAAGGTTGCTGCCCTCCTCCCTAACATTTCTACGGAAGCGGCCGGAACCATCATTACTTATGGACTCCCCTCCGAAGATGTTCGTCCAAATGTCGACAAATTCCGGATCCCTTGCGGGACGTACACTATCCAGTAGGTCGTCAAGTATTCGAGACGCGCAAGCCTTCTGGTCTCTGCGGTAAAATTCCTGTGTCCGTGCGTATTGCCTTCGTCTCAACATCCTCCTGCCCACCCTCTCTCCATCAACGCCGTGGTCCACTTCCCTTCCTCTCCGCCCAGGCTCATCGCGAACAGGAAGAAAGCCCGCAATCAAGCCAGTATTGCTTGCGAACAATCCTCCCCGTTTAACGCCGTCCCAGCAATTGCTGCAAAACGCGTTTCCATTTCCCCGTAGCGATGCCAGTCCGTCGCTCCGACAACGGCGGACACATCGCTACGGAGACCCTCCAGATCGAAAGGAGGTGATTCAAGCCCAAGGGCGGCTTCTCCGGGAGTGGGATTCACTTACTTCTCGACCTCATCCGAAGAATCGGAAGACGAAGAACCAACGACGAACCAATGCACGGTAATCAGCAAAACGCCTCTTACCCTTTATTGCCTCTAGAGTACGACCGGGCAACCATTCCAGTAGGTGCTGGTTCATGAATCGGACTCCACCCCTGATCATGGTTTCGGCCTCGAGCCTGGCCATCATCCGAGTTTCCTCCACTGACCATCTAGCCTTTACTCGCTCAACATTGATGGCTTCGTTGGCGACTTTTGGGTGTTGCCGGCGCACATGCACTCTTCTACCCGTGGCGGTTCCAAACGACCGCCCGCAGACTTCGCAGACATAACCCAATGGAGGCCCGTCCGCTTGATTAGCAGGGCCCGGAGGTACAGGATCCCCAGCCGGAGGGCCGGGGGGATTAGGGTTTGGATTTAATTCGGGCCTGCAACTAAAAAGAGGGTTCTCCTGAGCCGAAACCCAGAGGGACTTAGGCTGCAAACCGGTTCCACCCCCAAGCCTTAGGACGTTGGCTGGACGCTACTCCATCTTGACCTGGTCTTCAGACCACAGCTCATCTAGGTTTCTGCCGCGGTTTTTAAGTCCAGCCCCAGACAAGCCGCAATCCTAAGCACAGGATCCAGGGTGTATAGTTTTCTGGAAAACCTGGAAATCAGGGAAAAGTCAGGGAAAATTATTTGACCTGGAAGAATCATGGAAAAGTCAGGAAAACTAAAAAAAAAATAGAAATAGTCAGGGAAAAAAACATAAACGTGTTTTGCATGTTGTTTATGCCTTGGCAATTCTTACATTTTTTTTACTGTTATTGTTGCCGGCATTGCGACATCTACCGACACCACTATTTACAACTTATGTATCGGTAAGACAGTGCCCTAACATAAATGACATATTGAGTGCTGCACGTGCCTGTTGGCATGGTACTTATTAACGACAACGAAATGTGTACGGCCAAACTGTCTAGCGTAATTTTTACTTTAAATCATAGGCGCACTTCTAATTGTCATTTATGACAATTGATGACAGTAGGTAGTTTAAATCGACTAAGCATTCAACTGTAGTCGAAAAACCAAGAACTATTGCAAAATTTGATGAAAATCGGTCGCTAAGAGTAGTGGCTGCTGATAAGTAAGAGGTAAAATAAAATGTTTAGAATAAAATCAAAAATCGCCACTGGTCAATGTCTGATTTACATTATGGAAATTCAGAGAAAAATCCATGACAACGAAAGAGTCGTTCATATTTCGGTGTCGCCGATAGTAATCATCAGTTGCGAAATTTTTCATTATCATAAAAAAAGGGAATTTTTGAAAACGTTCAGATTATAAATAGTTCGTTTAATTATAGCATAACATAGCGAGATGTCTAAAAAACGACGTTTCATTGTCCCATCTCGAAGAGCAGATTATGTTCTATTACAAATTCAAATAAGTTTCCTTATAAGTTTTGTGTTTTTGAAAATATTAAAGTTAAATTAAGTTAAATAACGAGCAATTGAAATCCCACCAAATCGTATACTTTATTGCAGAGAAATTGAACGGAGAAAAGCAAAACCAAAATGTAACGGCTTTAATACAGTTGAAAGTGCACTAAATGACAAACTGTTGCTTACAAAATTAAGTTTTTTTTTGTTCATTTGCAAGTGAATTAGAACCTTTCCTTAAGAAATTTCAAGCTGATGAACCACTAGCTCCATTGTTATATGATTCATTGCAAGATATATTGAAAACCATTTTATTACGATTTGTTAAAAAAGAATCCGTAAGTCCTAAGTCGATCGAATGGGGAAAAATTAATTTTGGATCCATAGAAAGCCTTTTAAGTTTGATCGAGATCAAATTGGGTTTATCTGTAATGTAGCTTTAAAAAACCCCGCAAAAGAAGTACAAGCGAAAGATATTTTAATTTTTAAAAAAGAATGTCAAAACTGCTTCAAAATATTTTGCACTAAGATCTTTAGTAAAAGTCCTTTGCTTTATACAGCTGTGCATGCCTTACGCTGTGTTACACGGAGATATTGCCAAAAATAGATTAACTATACTTCTGGAAATATTAGTGTCTGGAAGACGTCTTTCATGTATGAAAGTAGAAAAGTTGGCAAGAGACTTCGATACTTTCATTCTTAAAAATGATAACGTCAAACAAGAAATAGATCTATTTTTGAAAAAAAAAAGTTGTTACCAGCGTTTAGATGAACACATTCCGATAAAAGAGAAGATATTTTGGAATTAATTCAATTGATACAAACGCTGTCTCATGAAAATGCTTCAGTTGAACGAGGTTTTTCCGTTAACTCTCAGTGCATTGTAGAAAATCTTAAAGAAGATTCTTTAATAGCTCAGAGACTTGTACTTGCAGAAGTTGGCATAGAAAAATATTTTCGACTGTTTCAAAAAAACGAATTGCCACTATTACTACAGAATTAGAGGCCAAGAAAAGTAAACTGCAAGAAAAAATGCAAATGCAAATAAGGGAAATTGACAGCGAAATACATAATTTAAATATTATTATTATAAATAAAAAGTAACTTATTTTTTTGATATTATTTTTTTTAATGACTGATTTTTTTGTTTTATTATATATGTGACATCTTGGGAATATCAAACGACACACGTGCACGGAAGGTTTATTAACGACTGACTGACTTAAACATACATTGGTAAAAACTTCATAAAAACTTATCTGTTTGCTTCTTCGATACACCTCATTCTTCCCCTCTAATTAAACAAAATACTGTACAAT
Source organism: Gnatocerus cornutus (assembly GCA_029298725.1). NCBI lineage: Eukaryota > Metazoa > Arthropoda > Insecta > Coleoptera > Tenebrionidae > Gnatocerus > Gnatocerus cornutus. Next base: position 1,595,703 of record CM055514.1, on the reverse strand, counting down.
AATTAATTATTTACAACTGAAGTACCCCTTAAGAACTTAAAAATACATGAGCCTTTCCGGCTGACGCCTAATTCGTTGTGGTCGCAAATACGGTGACGTTGACTGTTTGAATCTCTTTGTGTTATCTTCGTATTTCCGCAACGGCGAATTAGCTTGTCTCTTAAAACTATTATCACTAGGTTGCATATCTAATGGTAACAAATTCTGCACCGTGGACCTAATTTGGTTTGCATGTCTTTTCCAAATTCGATCTAATTCCGGAATTTGCACCATGCACACACATTTGCCAATTTTGCTTTTAACAACTCCTGTAATCCACGACGGTTTGATAACCACGCGAAAATCGCGGACTTTGACCATTTCGCCAATTTTGAAAGCGCGTCCTTCCTTCCCCCCAAAATAATATCTTTGTTTAGCCTGTGCACTCTCTAATTTTTTAATGACCGACTCGTCGGGTCTTAATAACTCGAATTTAGTGCGAATATCTCGACCAAACATTAGCAATGAAGGGGAGACCCCCGTAGTTGCATGCGGTGTGCTCCTATAATCGAATAAAAAATTATTCAGTGTACTATTGAGATCTACTTTATTGACGTTTTCTATGGCTTTTTTAATGCATTTTTAACGAAACCGACTGCGTTTTCTGCAGCTCCATTCGACTGAGGATGTCGCACTGGACAGGTAATTTGTTGAATGCCCAAATTATAAATAAACTTTTTAAATTCGCTTCTACCTGCCACGTTTGCACCGTTATCGGAAACAATACAACGAGGAATACCAAATCTTGCAATTACACTGTGCAAGGCTGTTATCGTAAAATGTGTCCTAATATCAGATGTCGGGAAAACTTCCACCCATTTTGAATGTGCATTTAAAATTATCAGAAAATATTTCCCTAAAAATGGACCTAAATAATCAATGTGTATTCTGGAAAACACTTCACTTGGCCATTGCCAGTTATTTAAAGTTACTTTAGGTGGATTGTTTTTGTGTAAAGCACAATTTTCACACGATTTCCCGATTTCTTCGATATCTCTGTTAATATTAGGCCAAGAAAAATATTGACGAGCTATATTTTTCATTTTCACTATTCCTAAATGTGAAGAATGTAACTGAGCTAACATACTTTTTCTTAAATTTTTTGGAATGACTATTTTGTGATTCCACACTAGAATTCTGTTTTCTAGTGTCAATTGGTTACGCAAATCATAATACGCTCTCAACGATTGATCCTTTTTAACACTTTTCGGCCAATTTCCCGATCTGACGTAATTAATTATTTTTGATAACACTGGATCAAATTTTATTTTGTTACGAATTGCTTCAAAATTTATACACGGTGAGTCTGCAAAATAATTCACGTAATTAATATCTGCATCTATATCTGAAATTTTGGTCTCGTCCTTAATTGGTAACCTTGATAAAAAATCAGCTGTATTCTCTGAACTTTTCACATATTGTAACGTGTATTGAAAACCTGTAAGAAAAACTGCCCACCTTCTTAAACGGTTGGCTGCATATTGGGGAATTCCTTTTTGTGGATTGAAAATACCAATTAATGGTTTATTATCACATGCCAAAATAAATTCGTTTGCAAATAGATATTGGTAAAATTTAGTTAATCCAAAAATACTTGCATAAGCTTCCCTTTCAATTTGATTCCAGTTACGTTGTGCTTGCGTCAACGTTCGTGAAGCAAACGCAATGGGCTTTTCTTCTTTATTAGGTAAAATGTGTGAAATTATTGCACCTACTCCCACAGGACTAGCGTCTGTAGTTAACTTGAGTTTGTAGTCTGGATTAAAATGTACTAAAACTGGTGCTGAACTCATCAATTGCTTTATTTTACTTAAGGATCTTTTGCATTTTTCATCCCAATTCCACTTTACGTTTTTATTTAATAAATGATATAACGGCTCCAAAATAGTAGCTAAATCTGGTACAAATTTGCCGTAATAATTAATTAAACCAAGTAACGATTGTAGTTCCGTCACACAAGTTGGCTCTGGTGCATCTTTAATTGCACTTACCATATCCGTACACGTAAGCAATCCTTCTTTGTCAATTACATAACCTAAATACCCGATTTGTTTCTGGAAGAAACTACACTTATTGATAGAAACCTTGAGACCAGCGTCTTGTAAACGCGATAGCACATGCTCCATTTTATTTAAATTATCAATTTCATTATCTCCCGATACCAAAATATCATCCAAAAAACAGGTTACTCCTTCAATGCCATTTAAGAGAGATTCAATAATTTTTTGAAATTTTGAAGGTGCACAAGCTACCCCAAAAGGAAGTCGTTCATAGCGAAAAAGTCCTTTGTGTGTCGAAATTGTTACAAGTTCCTTAGAACCTTCATCTAAACATAACTGATTGTACGCTTGCGACAAATCAATTTTTGAAAAACAAGATGCGCCACTGCATGTTGCAAAAAGATCCTCAATTCGCGGTAATGGATGACGATGAATTTCTAAAAAAGTATTTACTGTAACTTTGAAGTCTCCACAGATGCGGACTGAGCCATCTTTTTTCAACACAGGAACAATCGGCGTGGCCCAACTTGAAAAATCCACAGGTACCAGAACCTTCAACTTAACCAATCTATCAAGTTCTTCTTCAACTTTAGATTTTATACCAAAAGGTAAGGGTCTGGCACGAATAAATCTGGGTTCCACATTTACATCTTTTAGATTTAATCTCACTTTACTCTTGTTGAAAGTTCCTAACCCTGGAGCAAAAACCTTATCAAACTTTGTTAACAATGAGCGTTTCTTACAATCTATAGACCCTATCTGATCAACTTGGGTGAACTGAATATTGAATAATTCCATAAAATCACGTCCTAGTACTAACGGACCTCCTTGCTTTACTACACAAATCTCTAGCTTATCTAACTTGCCCCTTAAGGAAACATCAAAATTGAAAGTCCCTACTACGTTCAATTGTCCGCCGTTCCACACAAACAATTGCGTGTTCGTTTCTTTCAGCGACACATTACCAAAATGTTGACGAAAAAATCTTTCCGACATTGCTGAAACTCCGGCCCCACAGTGTAACTGGCCCATGACATTTACCTTGTTTAGTCCAACTTCAAGCTTAATTGGCCCTCTGATATTACTCGAATCCAGTCCAAAAATGTCGGCTTCCTGAATGTCTTGGTTCTTGCATCCGGTGCTACCAACAAAGTTTTGGTACTCATTTCGCTCTCGCTTTGGCCGACGTTGTAAACAAACTGTTGCTAGATGACCCGCCACACCACATGTATGACACTTGTAATTTTTAAATCTGCACTATCGAGAGGGGTGGTTGCGCCGACCGTACACTGCACAACACGTCTTTCTCTCCCGTCTACTTTTTATCGGTGCACTTCTTCCGCTCGTTGCTCCTCTCTGTCCGCCATGTTTCCTTGCAGCAATATTCTGAAAAAATTCGGTTTTCACCACTTTGGTCGCCATTTTGAGAACTGCTAATGCCACCATTTGATTGAAAGACTACTCCAGTTTCTCCTCTTACAATCTATCTTGGATGTTAGCTTTTGTTAATTCCTCGTCGCCACTGTGATATCTTGGGAATATCAAACGACACACGTGCACGGAAGGTTTATTAACCACTGACTAAAACATACATTGGTGAAAACTTCATAAAAACGTATGTGTTTGCTTCTTCGATACACCTCAGTTAAGTAAGCGATGATCATTGTTCAATATACAGAGTGATTCACGAAGTATGGTAAATATTTAAACCAGTAATGGTCCCTAATATGGGGGGCCTAAAAAATAATAAAAAAAAATTACTGCCAAAAAGGACCCAAGATATAACGCTTCAAAGTTTTGGCCAAAACCGTTTGAGAACCGCTAGCGAGAGTGAAAGTCTTAATGGAAACAAACCCTTATCTCTTAGCTTCAACAAAAACTGACTTTTTGCGGCTATTAATCAGGTGGGACGATAGTCTTTTTAATTGCTTCAGTGTTAGTTTGACTCTGTGACGGAAATTTTTAAAATGTTTTCCAATAGTGAAATGATCATGATCTAAGGAGAAACTAGTGGAAATGCTCTTGCGGCTCGCGAGTTGTACAGTTTACGTTTTCCAAATCGACACGTTGCTGATTCTCGTGTGTTTGCAAGAATTATGCAGAAATTACGAAAACATGGTTCTTTTAAAATGATCACAAGAAACATAGGCCCCACCGAAAGTGATCGCAGATTAGAAGTTGAAGAGGAAGTGTTAGATGCCATTGAAGAAACTCCAGGTACCAGCACCAGACGATTACGACGAAAATGATATAGAACATTTGTTAGATGAACAACTTAAACATAAGGGCTCAAATGTGGTTTTTACAAGACGGAGCTCCTCCCCATAGTGCGCGCATAGTGTCCGTGTGGTTGAATAATAATTTCTACGAGCGGTGGATAGGAAGAACTAGACCAGTGTTGTGGCCCCCACGTTCTCCAGATTTAAATCGAGCCTGCCTTGACAACGGGGGGAGGCATTTGGAGCAATTTTTGTGATTTCAAGGTAACATTTCCATGCGTAAACACAAGGTTTTGTTGAAATCGCAAAAAACCACATTCGTTTTTTGTTCGGTCGTCGTTCCAGTGACCATCAAATGTTCTTTCCCGTGCACATTTTTCTCAACTTGATGGGAAAAATTTTTTTTTGGTGCCAAGTAAATGTATTTAACGTATACAACACCATGGAGGACGAAGAAATGAAGGATGAAGAAGAGCCGCCAGCGAAGGAAGAGGAAGAAGAAGAGGAGGAAAAAGTGGAGACGGCGCGTGGCCAAGAACCACATCTTGACGGCAACGTCGAGAGAGGTGAACGGGAAAATCTGCTTCCGGCGGGAAGATCAGAGGAAGGTCCGAGAGAACGCCAACACGGCCAAAGACGGACTTCAAAAGTTGCTCCTGCAACTTGTCGCCGCCCAAGCGGAAGCCAGGCGCCTCGAGGACAAGGTGCGATTCGCCGAGAAAAAGGCGAGGAAGACCGAGAAAGCCGCGAAGGAAGCGGAGAAGAAAGCGCAACAGGAAATCCAGAACTGGAACCGCGACCTGAGGGGCCCAGCTCAGAAAAAGCTGGACGAACTCAGGAGACAGCTGGCCGAAGAGGTCGCCAAAAAGGGGGCGCAGAAAGCGCCCAAGAAGACTCAATGGGTGGACAAGAGTGTCCTACGCGGACAAACTCAAATAGAGGCTTCCAGTCCGGGAAGAAACAATCGTGAAGCTGGAGGGGAAGACGGCGAAAGAGGTGAGGTCCGAGATCGAAAAATCAGTGGACTTGGAGGAACTGGGTGGGCCACTCTGCAGAGTCATCCCCAAAAAGGATGGAACTCTGATCCTCGTAAGTGGCACCCAGGAACAGAGGAAAAAGCTCGAGTCCCTACTGAAGAGCCGCGAAGACCTCCAGGTGAAATCCGCGAAAAGGATCAACCCCACCGTGATCCTCACGGGTCTGGACGCGACCTTGAAGGCGGAAGAGGTCATGGAGGACGTCTGGAAGAAAAATGCATGGGTGAGAACATTCACCAACGAGGACTCGTTCGCAGAAGACTTCACGTTCGAGAAGAGGAGGACCTGCAAGAACAAAAAGAAGGCGAACCTGACGTTCCGGGTGAAACCAACCCTGCACGCGGCAATGATGGCGAAGAGGAGAATCATCGTCGGGCTCACGGTCTGCCACGTGGAGGAATTCATCGACGTGACCCGTTGCTTCAAGTGCAACGGGTTCAACCACGTGCCGAAGGTTTGCCAGAAAAACACCGTGTGCTTCAAGTGTGGCGAGGAGGGCCACAAGAAGAACGAGTGCCGGGCGGAGAACTCCAGGTGCGGGAACTGCGCACAGAGGGGCCTCGACGCCAAACACAAGGCACTCGACTGGCGGTGCCCTCTAGCCAAGAAGAAGCTAGAGGAAAAAGTTGCAAGGACGGCGAGGGCGTAACCCCATTGCCGTCCCAGGCCAGTCAACAGCAAAGAACACGAACTAACACTTTGAAAGTGTTTCAGGTCAACGTGGGAAGAGGATAAACGGCAATGCAGGAAATCCGAAAAATGGCGGAGGAACAACACATCGATGTGGTGCTCCTGCAAGAAACGTACGGGCGCATGCCGGGATGGCCCGGATGGGTCCGTTTCGGGGGCGGCAGGAGAATAAGGTGGCAACGATGGTGAAGGCCAGCTCGAGGTCGATCGAACTTCTGCAATTCACAGGGCCGAACGTAAAGGCAACAGTCATCGAGGGCGGGGAGATCGTGTTGAATAACACGTACGTCGCCCCCGAGGGGGACCTGAGGAAAATCCTGTCCACTCTGGAAAGGATTTTCAGGGATTGCAGGAGGAGGATCGTCGTTTCAGGGGACTTTAACGCAAAACACGAGGCCTGGGGAGGCGAAATCACGGACAACAGGGGCCAGGACGTCATGGACTTGGTGGGGGCGGAAAATCTCCAGGTGGAGAACGACAGGGAATCAGCTCCGACATTCGAGACGTCAAACGGTCGGAGCTGGATCGACGTCACTCTCAGCAGGGGCACGACGGTGGAGGACTGGTAGGTTCGAGACGACGGACTTCTCAGCGATCACAAAATCATCTCCTTCAACGTCGCGACGGAGGGAAACATGAGAGAAGGGGGAGGTAAAAGTAGAGCGACTGCACTTACTGACTGGAATTTGTTTCAGAAAACGGTGAGAACACGCCTCGACCAGGAGGACCAAATCTCTCTGTCAGGAGAGGAAATGGCACTCCGCCTTCAGAGCGCCGCCATCAGGGCTTCCCGTGGCGCCGCAGAACTTGGAGCAGGAAAATTTCCTGGTGGAACGCGGATCTCAAGAGAAAGAAGAGGGACACCAGAAGAGCAAGGGAAGCCGTCCAACGAGAACGGGACCAAGCGAGGAAAACGGAGAAACAGAATTCCGGGAGAAGAGGAGAGCCTACAAGAAAACAATCAAGGAAGCCAAATTTCGCTCGCTCCGCGAAACACTGTCGTGGGTGAGCCCGGAAGACCTATGGGGGCTGGCACAAATGATCCTGTCGGCAAACCGAAAGCGGGCTCCAACAGCGTGGTCAACCATCCAGAAACCTAGGGGCCGATGGACCGAGAACCGGAAGGAAACAGCGGATGCTCTCACCCGGAAGTACTTCTCGGAGGACTCGGAGGTGGAAGACACCGAGGAACATCACGCCCTTAGGAGGAGACCAATTCAATGGAACGACACCCTTAATTGGGAGTTCACAATGGAGGAAACCATTCGGTCAAGACCAAAGAGGAAGGCGCCGGGAATCGACGGTTTTCCGTCGATGGCGGTCCAACACCTGTGGGAGGCGGCGAAAGACGACATGCTGGAGACAATAAATCGTTGCCTCAGGGAAGGACGGTTTCCTCGAATCTGGAGGGAGGCGGAGGTGGCATGGATCCCCAAACCAGGGGGAAAAGGACTCAGACCGGTGTGTCTTTTTCCAACCATCGGCAAGATTTACGACAAGCTCCTCGCCACGAGATTGTCGTATTTCTTATAGAGAACGGGCAAGCTTTCACCAAACCAATTTGGTTTCAGGAAAGGTCGTGGAACATCAGAGGCGATCGCGATGGCGGCGGAAGGACTCCGAAAAGCGGACGCGGAGAGAAAACACGTTCTGGTTGTCGCTCTTGACATCAAGAACGTCTTCAACTCAGCGTGGTACCCAAGGCTGAAGTGGATCCTTTCCAGAACGGAATGTCCAAGAAACCTGGGGATGGCGGTGACGGACTTCCTGGAGGAGCGCAGAGTCTCATCGGAAAGAGCTTCAATGAAGACTTCAAGGGGGTGTCCACAGGGATGGTGTTTAGGTCCCATTCTATGGCTTTCACTGATGGAGGATTGGTTTTAGGAAATCCAGGAGATCACGACGGACGAAGAGGTGACGGTGAAGGTCCAAGCATTTGCCGACGACCAGCTCATCACCATCACAGGAAGGACAATTTGTTAGCTGGAAGAAGCGTGGGACACCGCATGGGAGGCTTGTCAACGGTGGGCTCAAGCCAACAAACTTGAGTACGCGCCGGAGAAGACCACGGCAATCTTCAAGGGGGCCATGACCGGACACAAGAGGGCCGCAAAGAGCGGTAACAGACCCAGGGTGAAGAAAGCCCCAAAAGTCCGAATGGGAAACCTCTCAGTGAGGCGATAACTGACACCGGATCGTCTTGGGTTTAGCATTCCAGGTACACCGCGGGACAAATCGCTGCATTGGTTCACAAGGACAGGGCGATCGCAGGAAGGACGTGGGGCACAAGCACGAAGACCATAAGGGAGATCTACAACGGAGCGGTTCAACCCGTTCTGCTGTACGGATCGGAGGTCTGGGACGAAAACAGCAGGGACGTAAGAGTGAAAAAGCACCTCCAAACTGCTCAGAGGTCTTTTTTTTAGACATCACCAAGGCCTACAGGACAATCTCAAATGCAGCGTTGGCGGTCATAGCTGGGTGTCCCCCACTATGGATCGAGGCAGAGGAAAGAAACAAAAGGAGGACGAAAAGCCAAGAGGAAAGCTTCGAGGGCAAAGCAGATTTCAGCAGGGGGCCGCACCCGGCCGAACCCGGGAGGAAATGGAACCGACTTCAGGAGGAGGACGAGAAACGAGGGGGACACGGACGCGTCCAGGGAGGATCAAAAAGTTGGGGTGGGATTGGTCGTTCGCAGGGACGGAATCGCCACTTAGTGGACCAGCCGGAGACTTCAGGATGAATACCCAGTGCACATGGCGGAAGTATGGGCATTGGGGGTCGCGGTCGAAAAGGCTTTGGAGTTTCAGGAGGCTACGATCGACCTGGTGAACGACTCAAGAGTCGCACTAGACATGGTGTGTCAGAGGAAAGGAGGGGTGACTGACAACATCGACAAAGCGCTGCGCCACATGGAGACTCGCGGCATCCACGCGAGGATCTGGTGGGCCTTCGACTCGACAGTCGGGATAACAGAGGCGGACGAAATGGCGAAGAAGGCAAGAAACGAAGAGGAACCGATTCTTGCCCCCACCACGAGGCGGATGCTGGAGAAAGGAAGGTGGACCTTCAGGCTCATCCCAACAGTGGATGTTGGACTTCGGACCTGGACACACCGCGCGGTGTGCCTCTTGACGGGACACGGGCCCTTTAAGGGGTACTTCAAGCGGTTCAACCTCAGACCAGGCACAGGGGTGTGCGAGTGCGGAGAGGGAGCGCAGGAAACAGCGGAACACATTCTGGAGGAATGCCAAGAGGAAAGCCGCAGAAGGGCAAGGGTGAGTTTCATGACCAGGCAGGAACAGATTGGTGGCGCTTTTGCGTTTCAGGTAACAAAGTAAACGAAGAAGGAAGAAGTGGAGAACATTTACCGATAGACCGAAGATGTCGCCATGGAGGAGGAAATCGAACCTCTCCAGTGAAGAGGAGCAGGAGAGGGTGAGAAAGAATGAGAGAGAGCATGGTGCGAATGAGGGAGTGAAAGACGGGAACAAACTTCCCCGCTAATTTTTGGGAGACGTTGGGTTTCCTCGACAGAGGTTGCGATAGTGCAGGGGAGAGGGAATTCAGTTTTTTGGCCTAAAGTCTTCGGATAGGCAGGCTTGGGGGGCCTCATCCTTCAACAACATCAACATTACCTTTGTATGTATCCCTCGTACATTTTGATAATATATACTGCAATCGCAAAATATTCTGGACTCTAGCTCCCGATATAAGGACGTTTGGACAGTCTTTAAGGCTAGTACGGAGTAGCGGCCAGTACAATATAAAACGGAATTTCATTTTAAGAGCTCATTTTTACATTTGAAGACTGGCTCGAAGTTTTGAAATGTTTAAAATCACGTATTGTATTGCGGTATGAAGCCGCTTTTGCAGAAAATGTTTTATTTTTTGTTTTATAGCAAAAAAACGTCAATACTAACTTTTCGTTTCTCATCGCCTGTTTTCAACCAATTCGTTTGAAATTTAGCTCAAAACATAGTTAATTAAAAAGTGTATTGCGGTATAAAGCCCTTTTCGGTTAGTATCTATGCAACTTGTTATACCGGGTGATCCAGCGATTGCTGAACATAGGGAAATAACATGGGAAAATGAATTTTATTTTTTTCCTGCTCTCTGGAACCCCTAAATAAAATTCGGTCAATAGTGGATTATTCTTTGAATGATTCTCAATCAAACCGTAATTTTTTTAATTCGATGCTTTTACATTATTAAAAAAAAAACAAATTGAAAATGGTTAATTTCAAACTTTCCGCCGAAATGTCGGTACAATTGAAATTTGATATTTGTCATTGTGACAGCAGATCACCGTGAGTCCAAACTAACCTTGTAGTGTCCCACTTCAAATTCAAATTTCAAACTTTTCGCGCCACAACGACCGCAGGGATTTTTGCGTTAAGAAGTTGGTGGACTTGGGAGTTCACCGCCGCCACAGCGGAGGAGGCGGGCGACGCCGGAGGCAATCATTCTTGGCACGACTTCGGAACTACCAAGGTGCTGTGTTATCGAGTGCGTTTCGCCAAATTTTTCCAAGTGTTCATTTTAATTCCTATTTGGTTTCATTTTTCATTTTGTGTTTTGCTAATTTGTAGTTTGTCAAAATCTTGTAAAAAATTTTCTTTTTGTTTAAACCCATTGACTTTGACGGGAGTGTAGTGACTCTTTTAGGGCTTCTTGTAGAAGCACTTGCGTGTTGTCACCATTTGGTATGTAATAATTTTTGTCATTTGTTGTTTTAATAAGGAAGTCACTCCGGATTCATGTAAAGTAGCTATTTTCTGCACAATTCTAAAGTAACGCGTTTTTCCGCTGACGTAAGCGTCTGGATTCAATCAGTGTTCGCCCACCGTCCGATAAGACACGTGCAGAAGCAGTTTAGATTCGTGGAAACCCGATACTTTTGGGAACTTGAATTTTATTCGATGCAGTTCAAGGAATTTATACTGTTGAGTTCGAAGAATTAAAAATAGAATAGGATTTTAAAGAAATTGTGAAATACATCAAATTAACTGGGAATGTCTTTTTGAATCGCTCTGCGTCATTCGTGAGCAAAAACGAGTACATTTTTCCTAAAGTCCACGACTTTCTCTTCCATTGTATTTTATTGAAACTGAAACTGAAAATTTATATGTTTATGTATTTTATGTATGTCCCTTGTTTTCTTAGCTGCTCTGTACTTGTCCGAACCCAATTCTCCTTTCTAGATTTTCTTCGTCACAAAAGACTCAACATAACAAACAGCCTCTCGCGTTAATGTTAGCATGTTCCTTTTTTTGAGTGTGATCAATTAAAATTAAACTTTGGTTTTGACTTTCGAAAACCCTCCAGTGCTGGAAGCTTGTTACGTGGGACTCGCGGGGTAGTCAGGGTTCACCTAACTAGCGGGTCTTCCGCGGGTGAGATGTTGGTTACTCTTAATCTGGCCATAATTTGTTAGTACTCTCGATAAGACACCGCCTGTACTATGCTTGCGGAATAGGAAAGATTGTCTTCGGGTCTTCCGAAAACATAATCTCGTCCTGTTTCTGTGTGTCGCCTTTGAAAATAATTAACTTTTATTATTAATGTTTATTGATAAATTGTTTGTACATGTCTACTTGGTAAATTGTGTGTTGTTTTTCATTGTTATTTTGTTTTAAATAATGTTTGTAGTTTGATCACACTCACAACAGAGCGAATGGGAGATTTTTGTAGTTCTTTTGATGTAATTCACTTTTCGTTAATTTGTTTATTGCATTTTTGTACCGAAACGTTTCTTTGTAAAGTGACTTCTTTTGACATTAAAGATTATTAAGAATTTTGTAACATGATCAGTTCGTCTGTTCAAATGCTTGTAATTCTTGAACAATTAGCTGTAAAATTTAAATCAAAACCATTCAAACTTTTAAAGTCTGAATAAAACAAGTTAAACCACATTTGGTCTGGTGTATTTTTATTTCTTTGTATTGGTACGCTCTTCCCAAAAGACGATGCACTGCCTTGTATCCAACGGACATCCGCCTTCACAACACAACGTAGGTCCTAGCCGTTTCAGACGATCACGATTTTCGGCCATTTTATTTATTTTAAAGTTCGCGGTTCTTGAGTTTGGCGGTTCATTTGAATTTTGGCGGAATTGGGTTACAGATCATTACAACCTCACTTTTTAAAGATTTGGAGATTTCTTTTGGAGGACTAACAACGATGTCTAACGTTTCAAAACTCTTGTTCTAAGCCCAAATTGTTGGTTTCCAACATAGGTAACTTCAGTCTGTGCAAAAATGTGGTTAAAATTTAACAAAATGTTGCGAGAACTTTGAACCTTTGAACTCTTAATAAAAACAAAAACACCAATGCTTAGCTGTGTTCTTCTATTCGACATTCCGTGCCATATATTTTTTGTCGTTTCTAAAATGCATCTGGACTCTTGGTGAAGCAAATAATCCGTTAACAGAGCATTTTGACAAATGAGATGTATTTCAGTTGTAGCATGAATGCTACCGATTTTGTAGTGCAAAACTGCAGTAAAACTGATGTAGCACCTCAGTTGGACTATTAGCTTCTTCATCTAAGGTTAGTCCTCCAAAAGAAATCTCCAAATCTTTAAAAAGTGAGGTTAGTTTGGACTCACGGTGATCTGCTGTTACAACGACAAATATCAAATTTCAATTGTACCGACATTTCGGCGGAAAGTTTGAAATTAACCATTTTCAATTTGTTTTTTTTAATAATGTTGTAAAAGCATCGAATTAAAAAAATTACGGTTTGATTGAGAATCATTCAAAGAATAATCCACTATTGACCGAATTTTATTTAGGGGTTCCAGAGAGCAGGAAAAAAATAAAAATCATTTTCCCATGTTATTTCCCTATGTTCAGCAATCGCTGGAACACCCGGTACATCTTGTTGCACTTTGGCTTAGAATTTACCATGATTTACGAAATCCTAAATTACCTAGCCAAACGCTAATAACAGCAATGGTCATAAACGACCCATCCGTCCAGGCGAAATTCTGAACAGCAGACCTGTGTAGTAAGAATTTAGTGAAAGAATGACAAAATTCAATCACTTGAACTTGAATAGTAGCGAGAATAAATGGTATTTATGGTATAAGTGAATAAAAAAAGAATTTCATCAAACGAAAAAACAGTTAGTTAGTGAAGTGAGTGTGATAATGTTTTTGAGTGGATAAAATTTCTTCATGTTTATCATATAAGATTTTAATTAAGTTAATCTCACAACTAATTTGACAATTGCTGACATTTGATTGGCGGAAAAACGATCACATGTCAGTTTAAAATAATGTTGAGTATTTAATTAAAATTTAAGATTTAAATTAGCTTCTGTAAACCTGCCCTAGTACTTAGAAATAGTCTAGTTTTGTAGCAGTAGTAAGTAGTTATTTTTTACTTTTCTATAAATGGTAAAACGAAGAAGTAGAAAACAATTATTAAAACCAAGAAATCTAAATTCTGCACTATCTCATTCAAATTCTTTAAACTTTCATTGAAGTTGAATTGGCATCTAGTAACGACACATTTATCATTAGTGGGCGCACAATAATAGACATTCACACTTTTTAAATTTTTAAAAAATATTAAGCATAATTATGGTTTTGATTGTGACTTTTTAAATGTTGAAATCATAAAAGAAACAAGACTAGGGTTCAACAGAAGATTGTTTTATAAATGTAACTTCTGTAATATTAAAGGGTCGATTTCCAATAACGGATTTGACAATAATGCTATTAATGAAGCTGCTGTTTGTGGTATAGTTGCGTATGTCTCAAAATTTTGCGCTTCTTTAGACATTCAGGCGAAAATGTCGGACAGTTCTGTTCCTAGTGCGCTTTCAGAAACTCGCAGAAGTTCTCGCGCGAGATTCTCTCTCCAGTGTATACAAGCATTTTTGATCTCGCGCGAGTTGTCTTAACTTTTCCAAATTAGAGATCTGTGAGAAATTACAAAAGCCAGAACTCACTAGATTCTCGCGCGACCAACTCACAGTATTTCTAACAAACATAAAACAGTGTAAACACGGACGCAAGAACTCGCGCAAGAACTAACGCAAGTTTCGCGCAAGCCGATTTCTCCCTTTCCAGCAATGTCTAATAAAACTTTTATCAAGTATAAAAAAGTAATGAAAAACACAAAGGACTACTTCGGTCAAGTTGCGATTAGATACACAATCTACTCATCATAAAATCTTCAAAAAAGTTTGATTGATCGAATAAACTAATGACCCAGGTTTTTATGTTATAGGAGCTTGGACTAAAAATAAAATTAGGAAAATAGCAACATTGCTGAGCTGTTCCCACAATAATTTAAATTTCCAGTATTTAAATTTTTATTTAATTTTTGGTGTTAGTCAGATCGGCTCATGAACGAGTAATGTAATTATGGTTTCAGGCGAACGATGCCACACTGATCGAGATTGTTGATTCAAAAATCTTGTTAACAGTTTTCAGGCACTTTTCACAAGATTTTTGCACCATGCCTTTCTGCAAAATGTCATTTAGGTGACTAATTCATTTGAAAGTAAAATTATTGCACTTAAAATTGTTGATTTTGACATTTAACTTATACTCTTCGGTTTATCATATCTCGAAAAATTAAAGACATGGATATTTTTTTTAACATTTTTCCGGTGCTTTATGGCATTGTCCGATGATAGAGTATCACGGTGGTGCTTCGACTTTCCGGACACTCAGTAGATACAATCTTCCGTTTAAATACGTTTAACTTAATCGCAATCAAATTATTGCATAAGCTATCAGACTAGTGCTAATTTCAATACAAATTAGCAAACTTTGATTTTTTTCGATGTTTCAAAACATTTCGTTGTGGTTCATTTTATGAAAGAAGGGATTCCGACCTGGAAGATTGTAAAACTGTTTATTACACCCCCCTTAGCTTGATGGACAGCTGTCAAAGACCCAGTTGAACTGGTTGCATATTTACGAAAACAGATATTTAGGTTGGCTCCGGTGCAGCCTTAAAAAATCAGCAAATATTATTTCAACATATTATACTTTTCTCAACATAGCATAAACTCGAAGACCACTAAAAATATTACACAATGAAGAATTAGGACCAGCAAATGAAGAAGCTCACAATTCTCAAGAAATCATTAAGATTTTTCAATTAGTTAGAATTTTCCTATAATTTAAAAAGTGTTTGCTACTTTGCAAAACAACAAAATGCAATGCTCAGCATACAAAGCTTCATTTTTGCTCTTAATTACATAATGTACTATTTGCACGAATAAGGACTTTTTGCTATCTCTTTTTACAGCCGTGAATTGCCTGTTTAAAATCGACAAAAAATTTTTTTTGAGCAAAAATAACCCCTCAAATCTAAGTCAATACACTTTGTTACTAATGTGGTTCTCATCATCAGAATCTTAATCTGTAATTTTTTTACAAACATTTTTATGGGGAAATTATATAACCTCTGCCTCTGGAGGGGGAAAATTGTCATCTTCAACAAACTATAAAGCTTCATTAAGAGTTAAGGCGAAAATAGAAAATGATATACAGGGTGATTTTTTTTAAAACGGCAGGCGTTGTAGAATTTTTATTTATGAACCGATTTCAAAAATTTAAAAAACAAATTAAATGGTTTTTAATTTACTATAAACTGATGATTTTAAAAATTTTCTAAATGTCTTAGTATCTTTTGGGCGATACTCAACTTTCTTATTTTAAATTGGAACCCATATATTTTTTTTCATAATTTGGAAGATATTAATTTTCTTGATTCAGAAATGTGTAAAATGTTATACTTTTACAAAAAATATTAAAAAAAAAAATATCAAAAATGAAAAAATTTAGGCAATGAAAGTTAATAAAATCTAGATGCGTGGTGTCAGATAACATAATATCGTTATTGTAATGTCAAAAAGCAGCAAATAACAGGAAAAACAAGTTTTCTTTCAACAAGATGGGGCTACACCTTACAATGCACAATGCATTTCTCGTAGGTGTCAATTGTGCAATAAAAAAACGGGATGGCGTTTCAACAGTATTTTAATTAAATTAGGTAGTTGTTTTTTCTGATTTGTAATTATTATTGTCTTTTGTTATTAATAATTTCAAAAAAAATGCCGATCCTTTCTGTTATTTGCTGCTTTTTGACATTACAATAACGGCATTCTATTATTTGACACCATGCACCTAGATTTTATTAATTAATTTTTATTTATTGCTTATTTTTTTTTCAATTTTGATAATTTTTTTAAAAATATTTTTGGTTAAAAGTAGAACATATTACACATTTCTGAATCAAGAAAATTAATATCTTCCAAATTATAAAAAAAAATATATGGGTTCCAATTTAAAATAAGAAAGTTGAGTATCGCCCAAAAGATACTAAGACATTTAGAAAAATTTTAAAATCATCAGTTTATAGTAAATTAAAAACCATTTAATTTGTTTTTAAAATTTTTAAAATCGGTTCATAAATCAAAATTCTACAACGCCTGCCGTTTTAAAAAAATCACCCTGTATATTAATCAATTTGTACAGGTATGTGACTGACGTCATATAAACTTCATCAATTTTTCAAACATGTTGAATTTATATTGATCAATTTTGTTAAAAAAATAGAAACACATTCAAAAACCCTATTTTGGAAATCTCAAATCTTATGGCTCCATTTTTAATGAAATTCAAACTTCACTTGAAAACAGGTAACTACTATAATTTTCTACCTACTTGGCGCTACATTCAAACAGAGGTCAATCTCAACCTTGCGGCGCAGGTCAGATTCGTCCGCTGACGTGGACTTGACCTCAGTCGTCTTCCGCGCTAGCGAGCAAACAAGAGTGGTGCAGGTTATTATTATTATTATCCTTGAATTTCCGAGTCATCCATTCCCAGATTGCTGCCCATTCGTTCCTGTTAATTGTCAGGAGTGAGTTTTGAGCGATATTTTATTGAAACAACCGCGATTATGTCAACTTGGTCGAATTTTACGCTTGTGCACGTGTCGCATCATTTTATCCAGCCAACAAAAGGTGAGTTCTTGAATCTCTCCTAGCTGAAATCTCATGGATTTAGTTCTTAGGAACGAAGTCCAAGTAAACTACAGGAGTTGTGTTGTTGCTGTTACCGGATTCGCTAAAACAATTTCCGTTTGTTGGTTTGCTGGTGCCGGAATCCCAACGACGCCAGGAACGCAAGGTAAGTGTAGAATAAGTTTTGCGAAAATTTGGAAATTGTAAATTGTGACCCATGGTTATCTAGCAATGAGCTGCTGTTTAGATACCTCTAAACGACTCCAAATTGAGTCCTCTAATGGACCTATTAAAGCGGCAAATTCGAAAAATGTTTTTTTTAAACCACAATCCTGGTAGGAGATAGAAGCTTTGACAGCAGTGTAGATAATTCGAATTTTTTCATATTCACTTTTGATTTATGTAAAACTGCAGAATAATAAATAAATAAGTAATTTACCTAGCCCGAGCTGTCACAAAAATGACCAGGCCACTGCTTGGGTCTAATAAACAATCAGCTTAACATAATAAATTTTCCAATACAAATTTTAGAACCTAGAAATGCACTTTCTTATTTGTTTCTTTAGCATTTAAAAATACCGATTTTTTTTATAAAGTAACATGAATTTTTTTTCTCGTTTTTACATCGCAAACTATCTGACCCTACAATCAATTTTATTTTTGCGAAAAAAATCGTAATTTCTGTGGTTTGCCGGCAATTGCTGGTTGTAAATGATAAAAATTCCGCGTAGATTTAAAATATAAATAGTTTTTTCACAATTTCTCCCTTAATTATAAGAATATTTTCTTAACCTTTGGACGACTGTTTTCAGAACAATTTATTCTACAACCAATCCATTTACAATTTTGATTCAACAATCAAAGCCAAAGTTACAGTTTTCACCCAAAATTGATGCAGTGTAATTAATGTTAGAGAATTCATATCAACAAATCCAATGGAAAATCTGTAAACAATTTTAAGGACAAATGGTTTTCAAGTTGTGATAGGAAAATTAAGTTACAAATAATAAAAATCCCAAAAAGTGCCTTGCTACTACAATCATAAAAAAATGATAAAAATAATTTTTAAACATTTTTACAAAAGAAAATTTGTTTCAAACAAAAACTCTTCTTTTATAATTGCTGGTAGCAAATGTTGGTCATTTTTTAATAAGCTTTTTGCATTGAATTTCAAGCGATGTAATGCCGTTTGGATATCATTTAAAACTCCACAATTTTGCGTCTGTTCTATCAAGTTGCAAAATCAAAATCAAAATTACATGTAGATAAAGAATATGTTCTAGAGCAACAATTTTTTTTATAAAATTGAAAAAACGTCTGCTCACGACTAGAAATCAAAAAATTTATATCTTCATGTAAAAGTTGTTTTAAATCGCGGAAAATGCATGATGATAGAAAAAATATTGTGTGTATTTCGAGGGGCAAACTCAAATTGCCGATTTCGAGAGGTTGCCGCGTGATTTTAAACTTTTTGTCTCTTTCAATCGGCAATGTGATTTTTTGCGCTCTTAATATACAAATAGCTATTGAAATTTGTGTAGTTGTACTTTTGCCATCAGGTATAGAAGAGTTAAAGTGAGTTTCAAAATTATGAAAGGTATCCATCGACCTAGAAGGATTCTAAATATTACTGTGTATTAAACTTTAGCACTAATTCGTTTCCAAAAAAAATACATTTTATAAGCATCATGAAAAATTAAAAAATAACATATCTTGACATAACTAAATATTTCAAAAATTGAGAACAAATGTCCACCTTAACGAATGTTTTCATCTATTAGGAAAAGTTTAAAAAGTTGCTGCAGTAGCACAATTTGAGATTGATATTTAGCATTGAAATAAGCGGATTTCTGTAAGAATTTTGATCTTAATAAAAATTGGTGGTTTTGTAGATTTCGAAATCTTCATTGCGAATCTAAGCCAGAAAACAGCAAGAAATCGTCGTTTAGCATCGAAATGAGCGGATTTCTCCAAGAATTTTGATGATTTCATGCAGATTTCTGCTGTTTTCTTCAAATTCAGCCGTTGAATCTTGATAAAAATTAGTGGTTTTCTAGATTTCGAGCACTTCTTTGCGAATCTAAGCCAGAAAACAGCAAGAAATCGTTGTTTAGCATCGAAATGAGCGGATTTCTCTAAGAATTTTGATGATTTCATGCAGATTTCTGCTGTTTTCTTCCAATTCAGCCGTTGAATCTTGATCAAAATTAGTGGTTTTGTAAATTTCGAGCTCTTCTTTGCAAATTTAAGCCAGAAAACAGCGAGACATCGTCGTTTACCATCGAAATGAGCGGATTTCTCTAAGAATTTTGATGATGTCATGCAGATTTCTGCTGTTTTCTTCCAATTCAGCCGTTGAATCTTAATAACAATTGGTGGTTTTGTAGATTTCAATCTCTTCTTTGCAAATCCAAGCCAGAAAACGGCGAAAATCAGCGAAAAATCGTCGATTAGCATTAAAATAAATCATGTTTTGCGTAATTAGTTTAAGAAAGTTGGGGAAATTGCCAAAACACATCGAAGTAACAATATAGAGCTGAGTTGATATCTAAAAATCAAAATCGTTACGGAAGCGCTAATAAACTTTTAATCGTCTAATCTTTTTATTTCAGCCTGATACCAAACCAACTGGTCAAAGTCGCTATAAAATGTATAACAATCAATGCATGAAACGCAATTAATCCGAAGGCGAATTTTTTGTCAACACAGATTGCACTAAATCTAAACTCAAAATACCACTCTCAACTGAGAAAAAAAAGATTTTAAACAGTGACTTTTTTATTAAATTAACAATTGAAAATCTTTTTCAATCGTTAATCTAGTTATTAAAATGTCAACAAAGTGTATTAAAATTTATTTATTCAATTTTAACATTTAAACAGACGTTTATTTTGCTGTTAGTAGGCCAGTAAAGTTTTGGTTTATCCGCAAGCGATATAAAAATTTTAATTCACAAGCTAAATAAAAAATTTTTCTCCAAACGTCACAAAAAGTCACTATTTTTAAGTCGTCTTTGGACAGTAAAGTAGGCAATTTTGTTATAAGTAATGAAAAGCACTTGAAAAACAACTGTCAGATTTTATTTTGACGACTTTTGTGGTCGTAGATAAAGTATAGTGATACACGTAATGTCATGGGCTTTATTCAATCGGTTAATTTACTCCGCTCGCTCGTGTTACAAAATACTAAATAAATAAAAGGTCTCGTAACATGCTCGTATAATAATATTCTGATTATTTGGGCCAATAGGGATAAATTTTGGCGCACAAAAATATTTTACACCTTTGGAGTGGCGGCATCGATCGGTGGAGTTAGAAATAATGACTGCTACACAACAAAATCTTACAAAAACTAGTTCATTAATTAAACTAACAATCTGTATTTAGTTGGACTCTTATTATTCTTGTTGTCATAAACTGAGTTCACCTATTGGTTCCCTTAGCTGCCGGATTGTTGGACTAATCGAACGGCTTGGTCAGCTTGAGTCTTCTGTTTCAATTTTCCACTTCTAAAAGCCTTGACGCTTCTTCGTTGACGTGCTGCTGGAGTCTATTTTGATCTGTGCGACCGATTCGAGACCGATGGAGGTCTTTATTGCGTAAGAACTAGGCTGCATTAGCTAGACAACTTAAAATTTTGTTCTGACTCGTCGTATTACATCTGCAGCTCCTCTTGTTTCTTCTTAGTGTGTTCCTTCCACCGCATCAACTGTCATTCCGCGGTACTTTGCTGTGTTGGCTAGCGGTAACTATACACCATTAAGTAAGATAAACTGTTGTTCAATTTTTTGGTTAGTGACTCGTTTAGCTTGATGCACCACGTAAAAAAACGGATGACGTCTTTTGTCGATTTAATCACTTGATTCACTTGATCACTTAGTTGTAATATATCACCAGTTTATTTTAATGTACTCATTTCTGTTACACCCTGTATATTAGCAATGCAAAAAAACATTCCAGTGACTTACAAGTGCCAGTGCAATATAACCGCATGAGAAGCTTGTGGACCATTAAATAGGAAAATTGTGTTTATGTCTCGGATTTATTAATTTTTTTATGGTAACTTACAAACGTAATATACAAACAGCTTAAGTGTATTGCAGATTATTGTCTCCAATCTGTGAGAAGTCCAAGCCTAACGGCTATCTGCGTATTATAGCGCAGTTACAAGGACTGAGAAACAACGAAATACTAATGATACTCATATTATTTAAGTAAATTTGTTGTGATTAAACCGTTTTTTATTCAACGGTTACTTAAGAATGATACTAATATATTTATCGTATCACTGAATATTAAGACGTCTTTATATTAAACTTATACCGAAAAAATATACTGCTTTTTTGACATTTATGTTGCTCGACATGAATTCATGCAGTAAATTTTAATTTCTTCAATTGTAAAAGTTTGCATAAAGGGTTTTTAGGTTGCATCTCACGTTTACATACTTTAAAGTTTCTGTTATAGCATTACATTGACATATTTGAAATTCCCTTGCGCGAAATGAGTATTAATTTTATCTTTAACTTTATTGTTTGGTTGTGCTTTTTGTGTCTTAATTTATTACTTATCTTTGCTTGAATGAAACAAACTAACACAAAACTTTAGCTTTCAACAAATATGGTAAAAATATGTTATTTCCAAAGTAACCATTTATCGCAGTAATTTTCCCTGCTCATACCGCCGATTAAAAAGTGGTTTAACAAGTTTAAAGGGAAAAATCTGAGAACAACGTTTTTTACTCTTTGTTCCGCCATTTATTTTAATAACTATATTTCGGTCATAAATAATAAAAAAATTAAAACAAAATTAAGGTTTTAAGCTCCAATCTTTGTGGTTGGTGTCGAGGCTCCTCTGCGAGCAGTTTTTGCACTTGGAGTTCTCCTTCCTCCACTTGCTCTTTTAATGGCTCTCTTCGCCTCACTTGAAGCAGACGGTGTTTTTCTAGCACATCTTTGCCACGTGGTTCAAGCCTTTGCACTTGAAGCAGCGAGTCACGTCGATGAACTCTTCCATGTGGCAGACTGTAGGATCGAAGATGATTTTTGCTTTTCCATCATCACACGGGACGTCTAGCAGGCTCTTTTTTTCCCGAACTCCTTGACTTCTTCCGCCCTTGGGGCCGCGTTCAGACCGGTGAAAGTCAATCAAAATAAATTAAAATGAATTTCTAAAACGTAAAAAAATAAATTAGAATGAATTTCTAAAACGTGAAAATTAAGAAAAATATTAGTAATAAACTTAAAAAGTCAATCAAAACTTAAAAATAGTTTAAGAACTAAAATGAAATAAGACAGTTAATACTGTGTACACATCAAACGGACAAGTTATGCAGAAATAACGCCTAATTGATACACTTTTCTTAGAAATGAAAACGGGTAGATAGGTAGGTAGATTAAATAGTTAACAAAAATGGGTGAAAAAAATTAATGAAGAAAGTAATAATTAACTTCATCTAACTTTCATAATAAATAGTTATAACACAAATACATTACTGGATTCGTTTCGTCAAGAATCTTGACCTTTCTATATTTTAAATCATTTTCTATATATTTTCGAAATTATAGCTTTAAGAGTTTAGCAGTGTTTAAACGCGATTCACTGAGAATTTTGAGAAAAAACATTTTTTTGTATTTGCGGTCGGACCTGGTCGGATCTGATCTTTATATTTCTTGGATCTTTAGCATGTGTAGAACATAAAAATCAAATGCATTTTTTATACATATTTAAACATTTTTTTTAACTGCCAAAAATAAATAAAACAATATTCTGTACATTTGGACCACCCTTTAATTCTGAATTGTGAATTTTAATATTCTACTTGACAGGTAATTTCAAAATTTTGATATTTTACTTAAACATAACGAATAAATTAAAGAATTTGGTTCATTTCAGAACATATGCCATGTGGCGGTGCAAATAATGTACATAAAAATGAATATAATGTATTTTGTTTTTTGTACTAAGATAAACTTTATGCAAAAATAGTTTTTATCATCAAAGTCAAAATTTGAAAATTTGGCCGATGTCGCGCTTTTATCATTAATCGTCCCTCTGTGCCTATTTAAAGAGTCCAGCTGTTGTCTGGCACGCTCCAGGTACATCTTGTATAGTTCAGCCAAGTTGGTCTGAGCCACCATAAAAGCATAAAAATTTGCGGGCTACCGCAACGGGACAGCTTCAAAAGATTCTCAAGTGCACGTAATGAGGGTTTATTTGCTCAAGTTTGCACCCTGCGATAATAAAGGGCCCCACAAACCTCGTTCTTGGACGACGTTTCTGAACGACGGTTCAAACTGTTGGAACGAAGAACGAAGCCGGACGGCGCCACACACCTTCGGTAATTTTTGGTCGGTTTTGAAGTGATATACAGAATCATAGTGTTGTCAGTAGCGGCGCCGTGGCTTCCTACATGTTTTTAAAAAATTCCAGAAAATATCAATTGTTATAATTTCAGAATGCGTTGATTTCTTTTACTTCAGATTAACAAGATTTATTTATTAAATTAAATAAAATGAAATGAAAGTGAAATGTAACCACATTATAAAAAAATGAATCAATAAATTTTGGAAAATACAAAATGAGCTAGTAGTAAGAGAATCCATTAGTGATTAATCAAAGGTCAATCAAAGATTAATCAAATTAATTAATTAATGGCAAAATTTAATTTATTCATTAATGGCAAAATTTAATTTATTCGATTAGAAATTAATTAGGGCTTTCTAATTTGTTGTCAAATTAATTTATCATTATTCGTTCATTAATTTGTCGTTAAATAAAGTGATGATGAGCCTGATTAAATTTCTAATCAAATTAATTAAAACTTTCCCCGTTGATCACTAATTATTACGTCATTAAGATGTAATTAATAATGGGCCTTTCTTACTACTAAGCTTCCGAAATTAGCACTTATAAATTAATATTCTAGGTATAAGTATAAATGTAGTAAATCAATTTCCTACCACAGTTGCAATCCGAAGGAAAATATGTGCAAATGATCAAATCTGACTTTCAAATAGTGTTTTCTGATATTAATTTGACGGGTGAGTTAAATGTACGTTTTTCAAAATTAAAGTGGTTAATTTGAATCACAGCTGATGATTTCCGAAATCAAATTAAATAATGAGTACATATTCAATTAATACGCTTGACATTTTCTGAAACGCACTCGGATTATTCCAAATTATGGACGAAAGAGTTAACAAAACGAGTGACTGTTGGCCAGTTAAACTATTATTATAGAAGAGTTGAGATATGCAGCAGCAGAAGAGTGTTGAAAGCAAAATAGCACGAACGACACTGAAAAAGCACGACGGTTTTTGCCCACACACCTCGTGTTTACCCGAACCGATAGAACGAAGACGGACGGATTTCAAAGATTTCTGATATTTTGGAACGACGGTTCAACACGACGGTTTTTGCCCACAGACCTCGGTTTTTCCGACCGTTTCGTTCCAACCGTCGAAACCGTCGTTCAAACACGTCGTGCAAGAACGAGGTTTGTGGGGCCCTTTAAGAACAGCATCCCTAAACAGGCCAGATGTCTTGTCATAAATGACAAAATACCGCAAACTGTCCGGGTGCGGTTGCCGTCTAATGTTTATGATTTTATGGTGGCTCAGGCCAACTTGGCTGAACTATACCTGTATAAGGCTTCCTCAAGCCGGATTTTAACCGTGGCATGTATTCGATGGGGTGCGCTCGGCGTTCGTGTTGACACTCCCCTCGATACGTCGGGTATTCAGCGCCACAGTATATAGGTCGTTACGGTGGTTGTAGGGGTGCTAGGGTCGTTACTGTGGTTGTTTGGATGCTAGGGTCGTTACGGTGGGTGATCGGTGGGTAGACCTTTCGGTGTCACGCTTCCTGCAGTCCTTTTTATGGCGTGCCAGTGTATTTTTGGACTGGTACGTCCTGCCACCGGTGCATTTAAACTCCGCGCCCCGGGGGAGTTGCTAACGGCTCTCGATGAACGAAATTTGTCAACTCGTGCATCGTGTATGAAACCGTAGCCGTTACCTAAAACCAAGACGAGCTACAGGACAGGCCTAGCAGTAATTGAGAACCTGGGATTCGCTTCTACAACAGCGGGCAGCAAATCAAAGTCACTTGCGATACTGGTTTTAGTCACTCTAAAACAGCGTCCAGCGAGAACCAGAAGGAGTTTTACAAGCGAGGCGGCTTGCACTTTCCACTGTAAGGCAGTGGTTGCCTATTAAACGTTTGGTGTCGAACTGGGTCGATCAGTGTGTAGTTGGCACTAATGATCGACTTCGTCTGCGCACGCACATCCATACTATGAATGTTTCTTGCAAATTGTAACCGAAGTTCTTCCGAGGAACCAAGCATAAATGGCCTGCCTGGCCTGGCCCCAATGACTATAGTCCCGTGTCGCCACGGCCAAGCTTATTACCTTTTTAGGCTGCCACAGTCACGACTCGCATCGTTGACTTTACACACATTAAAAGCACCCAGCACCTATCATTTAAAATAATAGGTATAAATAAAATAATAAATGTTATATACAGAATGTCCCAAAACAGACGTGCCAAATTATTATTATGTTGGTGGTGAAGGTTCTAAAAACCCTAGAAAAGTGTTATAAAAATGAAATTTGTTGTAGTTTTTAAGATACTGGGTTCCAAAGAGACACATTTGAACACTTTTATTTTTATGTTTGAAATTATTACGAGTATTAGAGCTCCAGCATTGGGTTCTGTTAACACCTTTGAATGATATATGATGCTTTTGAGCGTAATTTATTACAATTTTTCTTCTATTTTCAGAAGAAAAATCATTTAACAACATTGCTTTTCTACCCCACGTCATAACAATAACAATCAAAATTTTCATTGTTAGTGGAAGTCAATGTTGAGTATGTCAATGTTTTCCTTCTCTAAAATTTGCGCTATTTGCTGTTCTAAAATGGACAAGGAAAGCGCTTTGGCATGAGCGATTTGTGTCTGAATTTGGCAGAGGTAAAAGCGATAACATGAAACCCTGACTGGTCTTATGTAGCCCTTCAAAATCTGGTTTTGTTCTGAGTGGTGGCAATCCTTGAGTTCATGGTGAAATGGCATCTAAATGAACATTTTACGAGCGTTTTGCTCTCAAGAAACAATAATCGCATGAAACTATTTCATCGTGGATCGGAATCATTGGTGTTTTCCAGCGTTTTCTACTAAAATTTCAATATTTATTTATTCATCTTCTTTGGCATTATTATTATATCGGTACCTCACAAGCATAAGGGCTTATCTCCATAAATAATAGTTTCGAGAAAATCAACAAAACAGGTATTCTAAAAAATCACCTTGCCTCTCTTTTCAAATATGCAATTTAAGAACAAATTGCGAGTTATTGATGACTATTTATTCCAAATTGTGCGTAATAGTCGCAAGTTTTGAACCAAAAATATTTTTTTGGGAATATTTTTACACTTGGTTCCTTATGCTTCTAAGAAAAATTAGATTAACTGGACCTAAATCCCGCCTAGTAATAGAAACTTTCAATACAAATTTACTATGTTTTTACAAAAAGAGTTAATAAGTTATTAGGAATCATAACTAACAAAGGTATATTAAAATTAATCCAAATTCAGCAACTTCTAAGGACTACTTAACCTTAAAAAACTGTTTTATTGTATACCATTTCATGAGATATTACAATACACGAATTTCCTTTTGCAGTATCTCCATATAATATGCTTGCGTTTATCATCAATTTGAATAAGTTTGGATCGGTTAAGTAAAAAAATTACCTCGAAATGTAGACCTATAATGAGTTAGTTCTTTATGTTTCTAACATGATTTGGTACTTAGTTCCTTATAGAAACCTAAAATCGTTTGTTTTTCATCTGATGGGGATTATTTTTCTCTGTCTTAAAAAGATGTAAAGAGTAATACAAAACATTATTTAACTCAGTTTTCACAAAAATTGGAGATGGACTCTTATGCTTCTGAGGTACCGATATCACTCCAGTCACTATTACTGTGTATTCGTCAGTAAATGTATTTCTTGTTTTACATTGATAATAAAAGTGTTCATTGCTGAAAATTGTTAAGCTTTCGAAACGAAGCGTAATAAATCAAGAAATACTTGTTGTTAGTTTTTAAGAATTATCTCTATCATTTTAAAAATAGTTTCTTTTAAGATTTATTACGTAAAAATGCATTAAAAAGAACATTGAATTTTAGAAGGTTTAAAGCAAATGTTCAAAGTTTCAACCATTGGCTTGAAGACATTTATTCACCCTTCTAATTTTATTTAATTTAACATCTTCTAACATCTCGGGCGTTACTTCATTACCAGACATTGTTATTCTTTCCAAGAGTTCTTCTCTCCCTTTTGGCACAGTGGCATAAACCATTTGTTTCGCATGTCCCCAAAAGAAAAAATCCAATGGCCGGCCAATAAACAGGACCTGCTCGGCCGATCCATTTTTGAGGAAAATTTGTATTTAGTCATTCACGCACTGGACCAGCAATCATCGAAAAAAGTTACAATTGTAAGGTTCCAGAGCTTGAACTCGTGTATAACAGTGCAATCTCTCCGTCCTCAAGATTCTTTCTATTAAGCTAGAATTGACTTGTAGTTCTCGAGCAATTTGGGGAATGCTTTTATTTGAAAATTCTTTAACCTGATCAAGAACAACTTCTTCAAGTTAAGAGGTTCTTGTGGTTCTTGATCTCCCACTATCATGATTTTCTTTTTTTTTGGGATATTAATCTCGATTTAAGTTAGTTATGCAACTACGCCTTCCCGCCTTTTTTAGAAATTTGTCAATGATTTGACATTCACTGACATTCGTCATTCTTGACCACTTTAAGATCCACTGTTCCTTGAGTTTTATTAGTAAAATAGTGTCTAATTACTAGTTTTTCGCTTTTTCTCTTGTAAAAATTGTCTTTTGCAAGTTTCATGATGAGTAGATTCGTCAACTTGACCGAAGTTTCTTAATTAGAGTGTTGATACTAAAAGATTTGTAACAACTGGACTGCCAATAAAGTTTTGTGTGCCACTCGATTTCCTTTAAAGCTTTAAATTGTGTAAAAAATGAGGGTTTTTGAGATTTTTCTACGTTAGCAAGTTAATGACAAAACACCAAATTAGTCAGTTTGTTGATTCTCTTTTTATAATCAAGTAATAGGAACCATTTTTATAGTAGTAAATTTAGTAAAAATAATAAATTTTAAAATTAGGATCATGACAACTATTTTAAATTTGACGGTTGTTGGTGCTAGTTTTTATAGCATAGATTTGGTTAAAAAACTGTCATCTATTTATTCGTTGGACAGACTATAAAATATTCTTATGTATCATGTTACCAAATTTACTCATAGAGATTTACTCTTACAAAACTCTGAATATAAAAATGATTTTTTTTTAAATATTTTTTTCGAGCCGCTGGGACCCTAATTGACAACGCACCGACACTTTGGCACGCCTGTTTTGGGACACCCTGTATATACACCGGACGTGTAAAACATAAACACACTTTGACATTTAAAAAAGAGGCGGCTCTTACCTCTAGTTACGCTCTTGAGCGTAGGACAGACATATAAATTAAAATCACATGAGTCAGTGTGCTGTGATCAGAAGTTTTCCTGCCTATCCGGGCGATTAATTACTTGTACAAGTCGAGAGCGAGCATCTTAGTCCATAAAGGTGTGGTAAATAATTATGGATCTTCTGAGCGCTATTATGAGCGTCATGGCGAGCTATCACCTGACCTGACCTGACCTGACCTGACCTGACCTGACATCGTAGAGGTACGATGTGAGGTGCGAATTTTAATCGGCCGCCTATTAGCACAGTTTCATATCGTACCTCTACGATGTGAAATAGAATCAAATTATTATAAAATACCACTTGTATTCTGAAACAAGCAACATTTGATGTTGCAATCATTTATTGTTATCATAAATTGATAGAATTCAAAAAAATTTTGAAAAAAATGCGTGTTTTGATTTATTTGGCGATTTGAAGACCATCATATCGTACAACGTATCGTTCCAGAAACAAAATCCCACCCTAAGTCTCACATACTTTCACAATCCATCAGCATATAAATGCAAAAACTAAAGTGTTGATTGACGTTTACCGTTTTTTTAATATCGTAAAGGTCTTTGACAACAAAACTTCTTTAATTTGTTTGTGGTTGCGGAAGTTTATTGTTTTTCAAGTTTTTCTCAAAAAATAAGTGACAGGTGTAGCGTTTCAAAATTAGCCGGTGAAGAAGGGCATAATTAATAATGAAATACTTTAGGGACTTTTTCAGATGCTTGGGTTCATAACATCACGGCGTTAACATCGAAGCCAGAGTAGAGCTATCATCTCAAAAACTGAAACGTTAGTTTTATCAGTATGAGATAAATTTTTGTTTAATTACCGTTCATTCCGTTTATCAAGCATTGTATCCGTGTAAGGAATTATTTTTCTATTGTGGCCGCCTTGAGGCAGCGGATCAACCACGTGTTACCGCCTCAGAGTTTCAGCTAGTGGAAGTGCTACAACTTTCCACCCGAACTTCACGTTGGGTTCGGTAATCCCGTGTCAACTTTCCTATCTTCTCTTATCTCTTCACAACGTTTATGTTTCGGTCCCATTCGAGTACAATGGTCCGAACTTCTTCTTCTTCTTCTTCTTCTTCGTTAGCGCATTTATTTACCATCTCTCAATATCGGTCCAGTCGCACTTTACAAGATCTAACCTCAAAAGTAAACAAGGTACCGGCTTGTCACCTGTCAGGTCATAGGTTAGAGTATCTTGGTACTTTCTTCGATGAGTGTTGGCGACAAGCGTCGTGAGTGCGCATAACCGATTGTGACTTCCGGTGAATTCAGAATATGACACTTTTTCACTACGGGTTTAAGCGATTTATTTTACCGGCTTATAATATCGAGTACCGCGAGAGATTTCCGTGATGAGGAAGACATCATTGTGACTTTCGATATCGTACCACGAGGTGCGAGGAGTGATCCTCATTTCTACCGTCGATCCGCCAGTGGATGTCGTTATAATCACAGCGTATCGAATAGAAGTTTCTCTAGATTAGAGGTAATTATTGAATTTTTCGCAATACCCGTGTTAATTTTAAATTCCCGTTAGAAACTTATTTGGGAGAGTCTCACTATACCCCTTGAAATTTCATTGAGCGCCATGAGGACATAGGATTATCGTCCAACTTTTCGGGCGTCCCGATCCCTTTTTGCGGATGCCGTCGTCCTCGGCTCATTGCCAGCGATCCAGACACCACCAAAGATAAGTGGTACCCCTTAGTTTCGCGTTCAAGAACCTCAAGTCAAGTTAAGTTGCACCGACGCCTCTTGAGATTTAATTGCTTGTACTTGTAATTCCTACTGACTTAGAAGGGCGAGTTGGTAGGCATTTTCAATGCCCTTACCGACATGTGAGTGAGTGACACATGCCGTAGCGTTAAGCTCGTGTTTTTTGTGTATTTTCTTTTTATTTTCATTTTGTAAAAGAAACAGATCTGAATCTTTAGTTATTAGATAAATTGATCAGGACCTGCTTCACAGATGTCCTGACTTAGCAATTTCACAACACATTTAACTTTGTATTAGTCAGAATTTAACCAACTATGTAGAGTTCATTAATAGACAATTTTTGTTTTAGTAATTTTCATTTTATTCAGTCTTATTTCAGTGACCTTCTGCGGGGGTTGCTGATAGTGTTAAACCGCAGTGGCGCCCATTATCTTTTATCGGCTTGTTTTGGAAATTTATAAGAGTCCTTACTTCGACCTGAATGCTCTCCGGCGAAAAGCTGCCGTTTGCTTTTGTGTTTGCACGGTTCTGAATAAGAAGTTGCTACACAGTTTTGTACAGAAATGGTGAAAAAAGTTAAGTTAGGTATGGAAAGGCGTGCAATGATTATCTCTTACCACAGAATCAGCAGAAATAATCGGAAAATCGCAAAAAAATTAATAATATTTTTAAGTGGGCAAATACTTTTGAGCGGTAGTGTACATTTTCAAAATAAAATTTATTCCCAAACACCAAATTTTGAAAAAAATATATATACATAGACCGCCGTCGGTCTTCCTGCAATACAAAAGGCCATTGGCCATGGACTGCGGAAGATGGCAAATATTTCAAACCACTCCTCTTAGCTTCTGGTCTAACCGCCTTATCAACTTGATTGGTGGAGCTGCAACCACCGATCTGTAGAGGTAGTGGAGATAAGTTGTGCTTTCTGATGTGGTTTATATATATGAAAAGTGAGACACTAGAGGACGGATAAAGACATTCCCAAATTATTCAGGTATCTCTCGGTAGTGAGTAGCACAGTGCTAGCCTGTGGTACATTAGCTGCTAGTAAGAATAGGTCATCGGCGAAGGCTAGCGAAGAGACACCCGTAGGTTCCCTTATTTCATAACCGGACTGACGCTCCAGCTGCAGAAAAAGGAATTCCCAAACTGCGTTGAAGATGAACGGACTCAGGGGAGTACCACCGTCCCTGGAAGACCCTTTAACCGCAGTGCGTGACCTTAGACACATCCAGGCTGTTGACTCTTTGCCGGCTGAGTAGCGTAGAGATAGTGATAAGACCACAGCTTGCCGCCTGAGCCGGGTCCTTGCCCTGCTGTAGGAGTCGCTGCATACGGTTCATTCTCCATGGTGTCGGCTGCATCGTACAACTCATGATTAAATTAAAAAGCAACACGACAGTCTCCTGTACAACTCCACGGTATAGGTGCTTTTTGAAAATACCGTCGGGGCCTGCAGCCGTGTTTGTTTTAGTACGGATATCCTCCTTTTGATCTCTAATAATGTTATGGGTGTTAGGACTTTACCCGCCTTAAAGGCAGAAGGATATTCCGCAGGAGGTGGTTGTACATCCGGCTTAGTGTCCCACAGTCTTTTGTACAACTCTTGGACCGAGTCGCTTTCAAGCCAGCGCACGTCCTCCCTCACATATTGAGCCAGCAGACCTGGATTCTTTTTAAACAGATCCTGGGTCCTCGCGTAAATGTACCGCCGGATGGAACGTTTACCGCGGGCCCTATTCCTCTGACGCTTGTTCCTTACCTCCTGTGAAGGGATAAGAAAGTCGGCAACTGTACTGTATACCTCATCGAGGCGCGCCTGTGAAAGAGTGCCGATACGCGCCTCGGCTAATGCGTCTTTCAGCCTCTGGATTATGGCTGATAACTCCGTTGAACTGGCCTTTGTGGGCGTGTTAATTAATGGCAGCATTTATTATGTTCCGTCTCCGGTCAATGTCCTGAGTGTTACTCCAGACTTACATGAGCATACCTGTCCGCACAGACGACACCTATATACGTTACCCTGTGGGACAGGAGCTTGCGCCGTGCACTTGGGCAAATGACATTGAGCCGCATGCTTCGAGCTGTACGCTTTATTGCAGTTTGTTCACTTGTACAGCGGCTGAAGTAATTTATGACGCATTGAAGCATGCCTAATTTCGTCTGCCAGACTCAATGCATGATAACTTCCCTCGTCAGTATTAAGACAGATGCTGCAATCCCGTGGTTGAAAAGGAAGCAATATCAAAAATGTCTTTCCACCTATTGTTTCTAGGTGTGTGGGTTCGGCATCGCTTTCAGATGCGTCGTTATCTGAGGAGTCCGAGGAAACGCCGGATCCTGCGGCCGCACTTGCGGCGTTGTTATTATGGGCCCCCAGCCTGGACCTAAGCCTTCCCGGAAGAGCGGGGCTTAATAGCTCTCTTTTCCTATTAATATTAAGTGTCGAGCCAAAAGTAACGAGGGGGGCAAACCCACCGTTCTTTCCCCGACGGATCTGGTGCTTCCCCCCTGCGAACAGTGTTTCAGTACTCCTCCCACCTTGTTAGGGTGTCCGCCGTACTCACCTCCGTTTCCGATACCATATGGCCATGATATCGGTCCCTTTAGCAAGCTTACAGGTGGGGTTTCCCATAAGAGAGTTACCAAATTAAAGGCTTGATGAGCCCTCGCCAGAGCCTCCGTTAGTAGAAACGACCACGTACCACCAGAAGGTGGAGGTTGACTTGACCAAGCTAGGCGATTAGTTGCGCATCATTGGCCCCAAAAGTATGTCCAATAGTAACACCCGCGGATCATACTGTCTGTATCACCTCTCCGAAGAGTAAGGCTTACTAGACTCACTGCAGTAATAACCACAGCAATTCAAACAGACCGAGTCATAGTTACTGGTAGATCTGGTTTAAAGAGAACACCGCTACGATGTCTCACGTGGGGTTCCTCTTCCACTACCCATCGCTTCTTCCTACAATGTCTAACTATTTTGTCGCAAACTTCATCGTGGCACCGGATTCGTTCCCAATGAGTAACGCCACGTCCGTTTCGACATTTTCTTTCCTCCCTCGGGACAGAGGGAGTGGCTTTAGTCGGAAGATTTGCGGTCCGGAGCTGTACAGCCCGGACATAATCTCTTCCAGACCAGCCTCTTGGCTTATTGCTTATCCACGTGCGACTCGCGGAATCTTCCGTCGCTTGTTCTAGTCCCCGGGAGAGAGGCCCATCACTAATTCTCCCTCTCATAATCGTCGCACGTGGTCCTTCACCAGACATTCTTAGCAGTCGCCGGATTAGTTCAGAAGCGTAGTTCGACTGCATTGCCCCACTGAAAGCCGAATCATTCGGTTTCCTTCGAAGCTTACATAGACGCTTTAGGAAGATTTGCGGAACTGCGGTCTTCAGCTCCATCACCCCTAGCCCCCCATCACGCACGGATGCATGAATGAGAGGATCGGTAGTGTGCACGTTTAGATGTAGGCTGCGCTTAATTGTCTTCCTGATTAATCTATCAGCTTCTCTCAGGACCTTATGGGTTACCTTAGGATTCTGGAAACCGTAGAGTAAGCGTGGAATGACGTACGTTTTCACCAAACAAAGCTTTTGGTCGGGCTTCAGCGGTGCTCGTTCAATGTTACTCAGCCAAGTAGGCAAATTGTGGAGTCCAGGTTTCTCCATCCTTTTGTGGCTAAAATGGTGGCCTAGATACTTAAACGTGTTTAAGCTATCCGTAAGTTGGATAGCTTGGCCACTTATTGTGATACGAAATCGAGATCTGAACACCGACTTGCCACCTGACTGGCCTGCGATCAGCGCCCGGCATTTTGACGGATTCACTGACATTCCGCGGTTGGACAAGAAGTTCGAAATGTCGTCCATAATAAGGGGAAGCTCAACTTCCCTATCCGCCAGAACAATCAGATCGTCCGCAAAAGCCATAGCTGTGCAGGATGTACTGCCGGGCAGTGAAGCCCCTTGGTACCTCGCATTTAGCCTTTCCAGCAACTCGTCCACTACCATATTAAATAGTAGGGGGCTCAACGGGTCACCCTGCTTAACTCCCCTGAGTATCCTAAGGGGTCGACTCTCGGCAAAACCGCATTTTAGAGTAGTGACGGAGTGTTCAAGTGTGGATTTTACATAGCGGTGCATTAGGCCAGGTATGCCAAACCTCTCCATGGCTCTGTTTATTGACTCATGTGAGACCGTATCAAACGCCTTTCTCACATCCAAAGACACTACACAGAAACGTTTCCCCAGTTCTCGCCGTTTCTGGAGGTATAGTTCTAGGATCAACGCATTGCCGAGAGTCCCGTCCGTACCGGCTACGAAGCCCCGCTGGTCAGCGGAAAGCTCCGTGTAGTTCGACAGCCTTCGGGACAGGATTCTATGTAGCAAGCGCTGAATCGTTGAACCGATAGGCCGCCAGTTCGTCGCTTTTGTGAGGTCTCCATCTTTTGGCACCAGTGTCGTTCTACTGCGACGCCAACTAGTAGGCTGAACGTTTCTCATAATGAGAACATTATAGAGAAGGCTCAGCTCTAGATCCGACCGAGACTTTACTGCGGCGACACTGACTCAGTGCCGGGGGCCGACGGTTGCCACCCAAGCATTGCTTGCCGCACCTCGTGCTCGGTGATTGGTGGCATGACCTTCGGAATGAAAGCCTCGACGTCCTTAGGGCTGAGGGACTCGAAAATCTCACCGAAGAGTTTCTCGACTTCGGTCATAGAGGGGTATTCTTTGGTTTCCTCAATAAGGTTGCCAGCTATTATTGCCTCCGCCAGAGACCTTCTAGCTCTCGCGTACAAATCTTGGGTCTTTTTATAATTCGCGGCTCGTTGGCCTTTGCCGAGGTGTTTTCCCCCATAATGTGGAGGACCCTTACTCGAAGTAGACGGTTTACTCCTATCCGATCCACCAGCACCTTTGTTGCCGTTAAAATGATCCTGGAGCCAGACATCGACGCTATGTAGGAGTATGTCGTCTGGCTCGGTAAAGGCCTTGGCGGCCAGGTCAGCGATAGCAGCGGGAATCGTAGACTGCTCGAAAAATTCACGAAAACCCTCGCGGTCGGGTTCCGGGATCAAGGTGCACGGCCCATTAGCCGCAGGGACGGGCCGGCGGCCATTGGCCAACGCAGGGGACCGTGCTAACTCTTGATCGTCTTGCTCGCTGATTCTGGGTGGTGCGGTGGGAATGGGTTGGGGACCTCGGAGGCCGTCTGTATTTTGTACGTTCGAGCATGAAGGCACTGGCTTCGGTCGAATTTGTGCCTCACCTCTTAACCTCTGTCTCAGATTGCTTTTGCCCTTTGAATGATCTTTCGATGGAGACCGAGCGACCTCTCCAGTGGCGCTGGTTCCGCTCACATGTGTATCAACAGGAATGAGCAAAGGACTTAAATTGATGTCAGGACGTCGTTGTAGCGGGGCGCGATATTCCGACCTCCCGTGAGAAGGGCCAGGCAGCGGACTCAAGTTCGCCGACGCATCTCTATCACAGACCTGTTCCGGCATGACACCTAGTGTTAAAGCATTATTGCCTTGGGGGGTGACGGGACCTACGACGGCACAGACATTGGACACAGCTGGGGCAGCGTCACTATTTAAAGATCCCAGCTGTCGTCTGGCACGCTCCAGGTACATTTTGTACAGTCCTTGATCAAGTGTCCGCCTGCACCACATCTGCGGCATACACTTTCCTTTTCGGTGCACTGTTGCAACCCATGTCCAATTCCGTAGCATTTATAGCATCTTAAGACCAATCTCAACCCAATCTTTGTAATTATACGATTGCCACCCCAAGTAGATTCTATCATTCTTATCAAGCTCCTCCTTAACCCTGTTGGATACATCCAAAATTATATTTTCCGTTTTTTGGTCATTCCTTTTCAGCTCTCTAGCTCTTTTTCCAACTATTCTTGCACCGCTCATAAATTCCTCTTCTGTCATGGCTTCCGATAGATTTTTCTTGTAGATTTCTGCCTTCAAATTATAGTTCTCTTTAATTTTCTCCTTAATTTTCTCTGCTTGCTCTTCGCTTTCCATTTGTATCAAAACTCCACCACCTCTCGTTCTTTTCATAGCAAAAACTTTGGCAGTCGTCTCCGTTTTTTCTATTTTACTCTGTATTTTTTTCGGATCTTCTTCATTGTCTGACTTGACTACAAACGCATACGTATTCTTTGATTTTTGACTTCGCCCAGTTCCCGAGTTTTTGGAAATCTCACCAGATCCTTTTTTCATGGTTTCTACAATCCCATTCAAGTAGCTATTTTCATTCATTAATTCAAGAGTTATTTGTTCCATGTCATTGCAGAGCGTTAGTATTGAGTCTATGACATTTTTGCTGACCTTGTAGCTATCCGTAAAAAGGATACTTCGTAACTGACACTCTAAACTCTTCACATTTTTGACCGATACTTTGCTGCCCTCCATCTTATTTCTTCCTGTCTAGAAATTTTCATAAACTAACAAATCGGAGATCTCAACACAGCCACGCCGTTCTGTATTTGGCACACAGCCAACTTCAACACCCGCAGGCGTTAAGAGCACAATAACCGTTGCCGCCCAAAGCTTGAGCCAACAAGGTCACCCAACACAACCGTACAATACTACTTACTATAAATCTATGAATTATTTATTTACAATTTACTTATTTAATTTATTTACAAACGGTGACACCGCACAACTGGAAAAAAAATTGGCACTCAGCCAGTTCAACACCTGTTGTTACTAATAACAGATCACTCTAAAACAAGTAACAACAAAAAAAACAGTAATTATAATTCGCACTCAATTTTTGTAGTAATTTTTCTGTTGTCATTACATGGTCATCGATACTTGATGATTTCTTCTTATTAAAGCCATTTCTTAGTTTGTATCTTGTCTTGTGATTCTCTTCTTCTCCATGTTTTTCTTCAGATATGACTTGATCATTATCGTTTTCTTTAACTTCTGAATTCTCTACAGGCTTATACTCTTCTTTGTTATCTTTACCATTGTCATTCTGACTCTGCGCTTGTTCCTCAAACTCAGAATTTTGCTCTTCTTGATATAAAAATGGTAGTTTGACCGTCTTTGCAACATCACGAATTTTGTGTTTCCACAGAGGCCAATCTGACTCACTAGCCAGCTGTTTAATATGTTTCGCGAGCTCCATTTTTCGTTGATTAAAAACTTCCACTACTGGATCTCAAAACTTCTACTACTGAGCCTCTGGGCCCATAACCTATTGAAGTAAATTTTTTGTTATCAGAGCGCAGTTAGTAGTAGATAGCTTGAATTCAGAGAGTACACCAAAAGTTAATGTGTTTATTTTTATTAAAACTTTTTCATAACTACACAGTAAACAACATCATAGGCAACTACTATTTTAGTATTTGAACATTTACTTTAACAGATGGCATGTCAGGTCAGGTCTACTTATATATTCACATTTATTTATACTACATATTGAACAAATAAACTGAAAAAAAAAATAAATAGATTGGCCCTTTTAGCTTATAAAATACTTGCCAAAATGGTCAGATTGGCCCTTTCAAAACTGCATGTCTGACTGAATAATGCAACCTAAAAACGGTAATTTTAGAAATTTTTCGTTAATTAATTTTGACTACAAAAATTACAAAGGTAGCTATCTTTTTTAAATAAAATAATGAAAAATTAGCTAAGTACAAAACTTAATCTAAAACATCTTATGCAGAGGAAGATTACATTAAACCATCTATAAATCCCTTCTAATAGAATTGACTCGCTGAGGTAAGGAACGGCAATACTTTTCATAGACTTGCAGTATGAAATTGAAGCCATTTAATAAGAAACCAATATACAGCAATTTTTTTTAATAAGATTTTTTTTGAAAACTAGCAATTTGAAATTGGGCTTTTTCAGAGACTTCAGTCGCGAATAGTTATTAATTATTTCTTCACATAAGAATACTTTTCAAGCAAAAACACTCCTAACAAATGCTACTGATCAATAATAATCTCTGTCATTACAAAATTTAAAAACAACATTTGTCTACGACTACTTTATTATGTGTTTGTAGCGTAGTTTGCTTTAAATTAATTATGATAGCCATAACTAAAACACGTGTAGTTATGAAATTCATCGCGAGCTGATTGGCTGAAAATCATATAGTTATAATTATTTTGGTCAAAACTCAATGTTTCAACAATTTATCTAGCACTCAATGAAAACAACTGTCAGATTTTATTTTGACGACTACAAATTCACTAAAGTCAATAAAGGCTTTGTGTATTTTGAAGAAGAAAAGTGTTTCAATATGGATGACAGTAGTGACAGCCCCCTTCGCGTCTCCTCCTGGAGTTCGGCCCCCTGCTGAAATCTGCTTTGCCCTCGCAGTTTTCTTCTTGGCTTCTCGTCCACCGCTGGTTTCTTTCTTTCTGCCTCGATCCATAGTAGGGGACACCCAGCTATGACCGCCAACGCTGCATTTGAGGTCGTCCTGTAGGCCTTGGTGATACCTAAAAGAAAAGATCTCTGACCTCTTTTTACTTCTTACGTCCCTGCCGTTTTCGTCCTAGACTTCCGATCCGTACAACAGAGCAGGTTTAACCGCTTTGTTGTAGATCTCCTTCATGGTCTTCGAGTTTGTGCCCTACGTCCTCCATGCAATCGCCCTGACCTTGTGGGCCATTCCTGCGATTCGTCCCGCGGTGGACCTGGAGTGCTCCACCCAAGACGGCCCCGTGTCGAGGATCACCCCCAGGTATTTCAGCTTCTTCCCCGGCCTCACTGAGAGGTTTCCCATTCGGACTCTTGGGGTTTTCTTCTCCCTGAGGCCGTCGGCGAATGCTTGGACCTTCACCGTCACCTCTCCGTCCGCCGTGATCCTCTCGAATTCCTGAAACCATTCCTCCATCAGTAGAAGCCATAAAATGGGACCTAGGCACGATCCCTGTGTACACCCCTTTGAAGTCTTCATTGAAACTCACTCTGCGTTCCTCCAGGAAGTCCGTCACCGCTATCCCCAGGTTTCTTGGACATCCCGTTTTGAAAGAATCCACTTTAGCCTTGAGTACCACGCCGAGTTGCAGGCGTTTTTGATGTCAAGAGCGACAACCACGACGTATTTTCGCCTCTGATGTTCCGCGACCTTACCTGAAACCAAATTGATTTGGTGAAAGCTTGTCCGTTGTCTCCAAGAAATACGACAATTTCGTCGCGAGAAGTTTATCGTAAATCTTGCCGATGGTTGGAAGAAGGTTGGAAGTTCGGGGATTCATGCCACCTCCGCCTTCTTCCAGATTCGAGGAAACCGCCCCTTTCTGAGGCGACGGTTCATCGTCTCCAGCATGTCGTCCGCCGCCCGCTCCCCCCTCCCCAAAGGTGTTGGGCCGCCACTGACGGAAAACCGTCGATTTCGGCGCCTTCCACCTGGAGATTTGCCGCCCCCACCTGGAGATTTGCCGCCCTCACCAGGTCCATGACGTCCTGTTTCATCCTGTCTGTGATTTTGCCTCCCCAGGCCTCGTGTTTTGAGTTGAAGTCCCCTTAAAGGACAATCCCTGAGAATCCTTTCCAGAGTGAACAGGACCGTCCTCAGGTCTCTCTTGGGGGCGACGTACGTGTTAATCAACACGATTTCTACGCCGTCCCCGCCCCCGATGACTGTTGCCCTTACGTTCGGCCCTGTAAATTGCTGGAGTTCGATCGACCTCGAGCCGGCCTTCACCATTGTTGCCACCTTATCCTCGATGATTTGTTCCTCCGCCATTTTTCGGATTTCCTGTGTTGGCGTTATTCTTCTTCCCACATTGACCTGAACCACTTTCAAAGTATTAGTTTGAGGTGTTGATTTACCTGGGACGGCGATGACTTTACGCCCTTTTTCCTCCAGCTTCTTCTTGGCTAGAGGGCACCGCCGATCGAGTGCCAGTTCACATGGAGTTGTCCGCCCTGCACTCGCTCTTCTTCTCACACTGTGTTCTTCTGGCAAACCTTTGCCACTTGGTTGAACCCGTGGCACTTGAAGCAACGAGTCACGTCGATGAATACCTCCACGTGGCAGACCGCGAGACCGACGATGATTCTCCTCTTCTTTCACCCGGAACGTCTAGTTCGCCTTCTCCCTGTTCTTACAGGTTCTCCTCATCTCGAACATGTAAACTTCCTCGTTGGTGAATGTTCTCACTCGTGCGTTCTTCTTCCAGACGTCCTCCATGATCTCTTTCGCCTTCAGGGATGCGTCCGGACCCGTGAGAGTCACTGTGGGATTGATCTTTTTCGCGGATTCCACCTGGAAGTCTTCGCAGCTCTTCAGTTGGGCCTCAAGCATTTTCCCCTGTGTCTCGGTGCCACTAAGGAGGATCAGGATTCTATCCTTTTTGGGGATGACTCTGCTGAGTGCTCCACCCAGTTCGTCCAAGTCCACCGATTTTTCGACTTCGGACTTCACCTCTTTCGCCGTCTTTCCCTCCAGCTTCACTATGGTTTCTTCTCGGACTGGAAGCTTCTTCTTTAGATTGTCCGCGTAAGACACCTTCGTCCACCCATCTTTTGTCTTTTTGGGGGCCGTCTTCTTGGGCGCTTTCTGCGCCCCCTTTTTGGTGGCCTCTTCGGCCAGCTGTTTCCTGAGTTCGTCCAACTTTTTTTGAGCTGAGCCCTTCAGGTCGCGGCCCCAGTCCTGGATTTCCTCCTGTGTCTTCTTCTCCACTTCCCTCGCAGTTTTCGCGGCCTTAATGGCTTTCCTCGCCTTTTTCTCGGCGATTCGCACCTTGTCTTTGAGGCGCCTAGCTTCCGTTTTGGGCGATGAGTTGCAGAAGCAACTTCTGCAGTCCGTTCTTGGCCGCGTTGGCGCTCTCCCGGACTTTTCTCTGTTCCTCTCGCCGGAAGCAGATCTTGCCGTTGACCTCCCTCGATTTAGCCGTCAAGATGAGGTTCAGGGCCATCTTCTTGGCGGCTCTTCTTGTCGCCGCCTCCACTTCATCCACTTCCTTCGCTGGCGGGTCTTCTTCTCTTCATCCTCCATGTCCTGGAGAAACGCTTTTGGCCCTTTTGTCTCTTCGTCTTCGTCTCGAGGACGGCGCTTCTTTGTCGGCGACCGCTCCCAGTCGCCTCTCATTGTTGCTATCTACCTGCAACAATTCTTGTTTCTCCGATGACTCAGATGGTTAACCTAGTTACTCACCCTTTTCTTACCTGACGCCCTCTATGTTTTCGAAAGTTCCGTGGTAGAATTTTCTGGAGAAACCGCGGTTTTCTTCGCGTCTTCACGTCCTTGACGCCATCGGTTTTTCTCTCCTCACGATTGGTGACGCTTCTTTGTTCACTCTGGCGTCGCTCTGCGCTTGTCCTTCCAGATGTTCAACATGTCTTCACCCGTCTCCCAGCTTACCTGGATATCGCACACAATAGCTTCTCCAGGCTGCCAGACAATCAAGTCAGGCTTAAACAGCGTCCCGTCCTCATGGCAAATATGGGGTTAGTGGCCCAGATATCTGAAGGGGATTCAGTGCTGACACCATGGGTAAACTTTTTTGTTGGACAGAATTTATTACTCCGGGTGTACACCACTGAAACCTTTTGGAGTTATGGAAATAGGGCCTTGCACCTATTGGGGTTTAATTCCATTCCCCTAGTCTTCAGGAAGGTTGATGTCCTATCAAGGAAATGTTGTAGGTCGTTTGCAGAGTCACCGAAGAGAACCAGATCGTCCGCAAAAGCCAAACAGGCACAATTAGTAGATGGGACTCTGCCAACGCATCGAGCAGCTCGTCCACGACCAAATTAAACAAAAGTGGGCTGAAAGGGTCGCCTTGACGAACACCTTTCCTCAAATGTATGGGGCGAGTAGATTGCGCCTCCACACGGATGGTAGTTGTGGTCGTGAACGTGCCCTTGATGTATATGATTAAAGTTTAAGGCTACAAAACTACAAAACTTTATCTAAAATATCTTATGTAGAGGAAGATTACATTAAACCATCTATAAATCCCTTCTAATAGAGTTGACTCGCTGAGGTAAGGAACGGCAACACTTTTCAAATCAGTCACTTTTTCAGAATTTTGTGGCATCGGTGTTTTATGTAAAGTTTTAGAATTTTAGAAGTTTCTTCCTTATGAATACTTTATAATTTATTTTGCCTAAACTTGCAGTATGAAATTGAAGCCATTTAATAAGAAACTAATATACAGCAATTTTTTATAATTTAAAATAGTTATTTTTGTACCAAGGCCGTGATACACACAAGATTTTTTAGGCGACATCGGCCAAAAATGTTTGCGGCCTAAAAAGACTCACTTTTAAGCCGCTTTTAGGGCCTACAAATTTTATTTTCAGTTTAAATCGCCTAAAAATGATTTTTTTAAAATTAATTAGTTTTCAGGCAATTCAATTCACGGTAAGTCGCATTAACACTTCTTGCATAAAAAAAATCATATCATTATTATGAGATTAGCTCCTCAAAAAATCAAAATATGGATTTTTTTAGTTTAGACCCTAAAGCAATAAAACAACATTGTAATGACAGTTTATTTCCGCTATAAAACAAAAAATCGTAAATTTTTTAAATCGCTCTTTCTTGCACTAAGCCACAGAATTGATGCAGATCAACGACTGTAATAAAAATCAACTTACAAATTTCTACAAAATAAACGAAAAAACGAATTTGTATTTGCATGCGAAACATTTTTTTCAAAATTAGATAAGTAAGCGATGGTCATTGTTCAATATATAGTAT
Organism: Gnatocerus cornutus; assembly: GCA_029298725.1. Taxonomy (NCBI): domain Eukaryota; kingdom Metazoa; phylum Arthropoda; class Insecta; order Coleoptera; family Tenebrionidae; genus Gnatocerus; species Gnatocerus cornutus. Next base: position 1,552,730 of record CM055514.1, on the reverse strand, counting down.
TGTACTGTTTCGTGTCGAAGGAAGCGTTCAAAATATCAAGATTACTTAAAAAATTACTTCAAAACTGAATAAACATTGAAGTGACAAATAAGATACATTCATTCAGTGGACAATTGGGTGGATTATAGACAACAATGATAAATAGTTGGCATTAATCACTAAATTTACATTTAACACCAAGAAAGTTACGATCAAAGCGATATACATTAAAAATATTAAGATCACATAGTTCGCCATCACAAACACAAGCCTTAAGATAAGACTCAGTAAAACAAAACATATGAACTTCTAGCATCAAAGTTGTGTTAACAAATATTTCATTGACCTTTGTATTTATCTCTCTCTCGTACATTTTGATAATATATACTGCAATCGCAAAATATGCTGGACTCTAGCTCCAGATATAAGGGCATTTGGACAGTCTTTAAAAAATCAGCAAATATTATTTCAACATATTATACTTTTCTCAACATAGCGAAAACCCGAAGACCACTATGTATTACACAATGAAGAATTAGGACCAGCAGATGAAGAAGCTCACAATTCTCAAGAAATCATTAAGATTTTTCAATTAGTTAGAATTTTCCTATAATTTAAAAAGTGTTTGCTACTTTGCAAAACAACAAAATGCAATGCTCAGCATACAAAGCTTCATTTTTGCTCTTAATGACATAATGTACTATTTGCACGAATAAGGATTTTTTGCTATCTCTTTTTCGACAAAAATTTTTTTTTGAGCTAAAATAACCCCCCAAATCTAAGCCAATACACTTTTTTACTAATGTGGGTCTCATCACCAGAATCTTAATCTGTAATTTTTTACAAACATTTTTATGGAGAAATTATATAATATCTGCTTCTGGAGGGGAAAAATTGTCATCTTTAACAAACTATAAAGTTTCATTAAGAGTTAAGGCGAAAATAGAAAATGATATATATTAATAATTTTGTACAGGTATGTGACTGATGTCATATAAACTTCATCAAATTTTCAAACATGTTGAATTTATATTCATCAATTTTGTTAGAAAAATAGTAACACATTCAAAAACCCTATTTTGGAAATCTCGAATCTATGGCTCTACTTTTAATGAAATTCAAACTTCACTTGAAAACAGGTAACTATAATAATTTTCTACCTACTTGGCGCTAGATTCTATCTCAATCTTGCGGCGCAGGTCAGATTCGTCCGCTGACGTGGACTTGACCTCAGTCGTCTTCCGCGCTAGCGAGCAAACAAGAGTGGTGCAGGTTATTATTATTATTATCCTTGAATTTCCGAGTCATCCATTCCCAGATTGCTGCCCATTCGATCCTGTTAATTGTCAGGAGTGAGTTTTGAGTGATATTTTATTGAAACCATCGCGATTATGTCAACTTGGTCGGATTTTACGCTTGTGCACGTGTCGCATCATTTTATCTAACCAACAAAGGATGAGTTCTTGAATCTCTCCTAGCTGAAATCTCATGGATTTCATTCTTAGGAACGAAGTCCAAGTAAACTACAGGAGTTGTGTTGTTGCTGTTACCGGATTCGCTAAAACCATTTCCGTTTGTGGGTTTGCTGGTGCCGGAATCCCAACGACGCCAGGAACGCAAGGTAAGTGTAGAATAAGTTTAGCGAAAATTTGGAAATCGTAAAATGTGATTCATAGTTATCTAGCAATGAGCTGCTGTTTAGATAACTCTAAACGACTCCAAATTGAGTCCTCTAATGGACCTATTAAAGCGGCAAATTTGAAAAATGTTTATTTAAACCACAATTCTGGTCGCAGGTAGAAGCTTTGACAGCAGTGTAGATAATTCGAATTTTGTCATATTCACTTTTGTTTTATGTAAAACTGCAGAATAATAAATAAATAAGTAATTTACCTAGCCCGCGCTGCAGATTTCGGTTTCGGCAGTGAGCTGTCACAAAAATGACCAGGCTAGTGCTTGGGTCTAATAAACAATCAGCTTAACATAATAAATTTTTCAATACAAATTGTAGAACCTAGAAATGCACTTTCTTATTTGTTTCTTTAGCATTTAAAAAGGTTGGTATTTTTCAGCACGTCAGATAATATGAAATTAACGATGGAAACAATTGAAAAATCGACGAAATTATCAGTTGCAAGACATTATTTATATAGAACGACCAAATAAAAGATTGGAGGACGTAAAATTTTATTTCCCAGTAAAATAAAAAAATTGGAGGCAAGTTATATTTATCAAAACAGTAAAGATATTCTCCTGGCAATTAATTGATTCCACCTGGTTTAATAACTTCAAGGACAGAATGCAACAAAGGCAGACTAAACAATTTTTTTAACGACATAAATTTTAATTTCTCGACAGCCATAACAGAACAACAAAATAAAAGCTGCAAACGGCCGATCGTAGGAGATAAAGAAAACCTCAAAATCAGACAAACAAATTTTCAAAATATCTTTCCAACAGTTGTTGAAAAACATTAGTTTGTCGTTTTTAATAGACTGCACGACTGGTAATTTATTTACTTGTTGTGAGGTGAAGTTTGTTCGTTGCCGATTTTAGCCATTCTGTCAAAGAAAACATTAACAGTCGTTGAAAACATTAATAATTGTCGATCACATATTTTTTTGTCGCAAAAATTATTATTAATGTCTGACATTCACCTCTTTTCATCGTTCATATTCTGTCGTTCAGTTATTTGAATTTGTCGTTGATTAACAACTAATCAGGCGGGGTTTTTCTATCGGGAAAATCTTTATATTTGTCGTGCTCTTATACAGGGTCCGACAACACTTGTGTCCACCCCTAATATCGTCTTTAACTTTGATGATAAAATTTTGAAACATTGCATACGCTCATAGTTGACAAAGCTCTTGAAGCTGACGCAAGAATTTGTTTTTTATCATGGTTTGTTTGGCGTCGCGACGCCTAACAAGTATAATTTTTAGCAATTTTTGAGTTTTTGCGGAAAAATTCGCGAATTCAATTTTTTTTTAACATAACTGTGATACAAATATCTGAGTTTTTATTTTAAATCTAATGCAAATTGTGTTTAAAATTTGCGAAAAAAACGCTGTTTAATCAAGTTAGTTTTCAAAATTATGACTACGATTACACCAAAATTTTACAAGTTACTTCTTTCACTCTTATAAAGGTTAATTTTGATTAACACGGGCATGTTGCACTTTATGGACACCAGAAATCGTTAATTAACATCGACAAGACGACAATTTCACCAAGTAAGACTTTTGCTACAATCTAAAGCGAACCAAAGGATAAATGTCATGTGTGACAAAAGATGTTGACAGTTGGGTGTAAACGTAGTTCCCAATTTTGACGTAATAAAATTGGAAACTAACTTGATAAAAAAACATTTTTTTCAAAATTTTTGAAATTGAAATTGCTAACAATTGAAATTTTTTATAAACTAACATGCATTTTTTTCTCGTTTTTACATCGCAAGCTACCTGACCCTACCATCAATTTTATTTTTGCGAAAAAGTCCTAATTTCTGTGGTTTGCCGGCAATTGCTGGTTGTAAATTATAAAAATTCCGCGTAGATTTAAAATCTAAATCGTTTTTCTACAATTTCTCCCTTAATAATAAGAATATTTTGTTAAACTTTGGACGACTGTATTTAGAACAATTTATTCTACAACCATTCCATTTACAATTTTAATTCAACAATCCAAGCCGAAGTTACAGTTTTCACCCAAAATTGATGCAGTGTAATTAATGTTAGAGAATTCATATCAACAAATACAATGGAAAATCTGTAGACAATTTTAGGGACACCATATATTCAAAATTTTAATTCTCTATCTCAAATGGTTTTCAAGTTGTGATAGGAAAATTTAGTTACAAATAATAAAAGTCCCAAAAAGTGCCTTGCTACTACAATCATAAAAAAAATAAAAATAACTTTCAAACATTTTTACAAATGATTTGTTTCTAACAAAAACTCTTCATTTATAATTGCTGGTAACCAATGCTGGTAATTTTTTTAATAAACTTTTTGCATTGAATTTCAAGCGATGTAATGCCGTTTGGATATCATTTAAAACTCCACAATTTTGCATCTGTTCTATCAAGTTGCAAAATCAAAATCAAAATTACAGGTAGATAAATAATATGTTCTAGAGCAACAATTTTTTTTATAAAATTGAAAAAACGTCTGCTCACGACTAGAAATCTAAAAATTTATATCTTGATGTATCTTCTCTAAAAAGTTTGATGATTTTATGCAGATTTCTGCGGTTTTCTTCCAATTCAGCCGTTGAATCTTGATAAAAATTGGTAGTTTTGTAGATTTCGAGCTCTTCTTCGCGAATCTAAGCCAGAAAACAGCGAAAAATCGTCGTTTAGCATCGAAATGAGCGGATTTCTCAAAGAATTTTGATGATCTTATGCAGATTTCTGCGGCTTTCTTCCAATTCAGCCGTTGAATCTTGATAAAACTTGGTGGTTTTGTAGATTTCAATCTCTTCTGTGCGAATCCAGGCCAGCAAACGGCGAAAATCAGCCAGAAATCGTCGTTTATCATCAAAATAAATTTGTTTTGCGTAATTATTTTAAGAAAGTTGAGGAAATTGCCAAAACATAACGAAGTAACAATATAGAGCTGAGTTGATATCTAAAAATCAAATCGTTGCGGAAGCGCTAATAAGCTTTTAATCGTCTAATCTTTTTATTTCAGCCTGAGACCAAACCAACTGGTCAAAGATGCAATAAAATGTATAACAATCATTGCATGAAATGCAATGTTTAATCTGTTGTTTCCTATATAGGATAAAATGTTTAAATGCAATGTTGTAATGCAAGTTATTAATTAAACTCTACTTCAAGAGTCAAAGGCGAATTTTTTGTCAACCAAGATAAGTTTGATTGCACTAAATCTAAACTCAAAATACCACACTCAACTGAGAAAAAAAAGATTTTAAACAGTGACTTTTTTATTAAATTAATAATTGAAAATCTTTTGCAATCTCTAGTTATTAAAATGTCAACAAAATGTATTAAAATTTATTTATTCAATTTTGCCATTTAAACAGACGTTTATTTTGCTGTTAGTAGGCCGCTAAAGTTTTGGTTTATCCGCTAGCGGTATAAACATTTTAATTCACAAGCTAAATAAAAAAATTTTTTCTAAACGTCACAAAAAGTCACTATTTTTTAGTCGTTTTTGGACAGTAAAGTAGGCAATTTTGTTATAAGTAATGAAAAGCGCTTGAAAAACAACTGTCAGATTTTATTTTGACGACTTTTTGTGGTCGTAGATAAAGTATAGTGATACACACGTAATGTCATGGGCTTTATTCAATCGGTTAATTTACTCCGCTCGTTCGTGTTACAAAATACTAAATAAATAAAAGGTCTCGTAATATGCTCGTATAATAATATACTGATTATTTGGGCCAATAGGGCTAAATTTTGGCGCACAAGAATATTTTACACCTTTGCAGTGGTGGTATCAAGCGGTGGAGTTAGAAATAATGACTGCTACACAACAAAATCTTACAAAAACTAGTTCATTAATTAAACTAATAATATGTATTTAGTTGGACTCTTATTATTCTTGTTGTCATAAACTGAGTTCACCTATTGGTTCCAGCTGCCGGATTGGTGGCCTAATCGAACGGCTTGGTCAACTTGAGTCTTCTGTTTCAATTTTCCACTTCTAAAAGCCTTGACGCTTCTTCGTTGACGTGCTGCTGGAGTCTATTTTGATCTGTGCGACCGATTCGAGACCGATGGAGGTCTTTATTGCGTAAGAACTAGGCTGCATTAGCTAGACACCTTAAAATTTTGTTCTGACTCGTATTACATCTGCAACTTCTCTTGTTTCTTCTTTGTGTGTTCCTTCCACCGCATCAACTGTCATTCCGCGGTACTTTGCTGTGTTCGCTGGCGGTAACCATACACCATTAAGTAAGATAAACTGTTGTTCAATTTTTTGGTTAGTGACTCGTTTAGCTTGATGCACCACGTAAAAAAACGGATGACGTCTTTTGTCGATTTAATCACTTGATTCACTTGATCACTTAGTTGTAATCTATCACCAGTTTATTTTAATGTACTCATTTCTGTCACACCCTGTATATTAGCAATGCAAAAAAACATTCCAGTGTCTTACAAGTGCCAGTGCAATATAACCGCATGAGAAGCTTGTGGACCATTAAATAGGAAAATTGTGTTTATGTCTCGGATTTATTTATTTTTTTATGGTAACTTACAAACGGAATATACAAACAGCTTAAGTGTATTGCAGATTATTGTCTCCAATCTGTGAGAAGTCCAAGCCTAACGGCTATCTGCGTATTATTAGCGCAGTTACATGGACTGAGAAACAACGAAATACTCTGGATACTCATATTATTTAAGTAAATTTGTTGTGATTAAACCGTTGTATATTTAACGGTTACTTTAGAATGATACTAATATATTTATCGTATCACTGAATATTAAGACGTCTTTATATTAAACTTATACCGAAAAAATATACTGCTTTTTTGACATTTATGTTGCTCGACATGAATTCATGCAGTAAATTTTAATTTCTTCAATTGTAAAAGTTTGCATAAAGGGTGTTTAGGTTGCACCTTACGTTTACATACTTTAAGGCTTCTGTTATAGCATTACATTGACATATTTGAAATTCCCTTGCGCGAAATGAGTATTAATTTTATCTTTAACTTTATTGGTTGGTTGTGCTTTTTATATCTTAATTTATTACTTATCTTTGCTTGAATGAAACAAACTGACACAAAACTTTAGCTTTCAACAAATATGGTAAAAATGTGTTATTTCCAAAGTAACCATTTGTTGCAGTAATTTTCCCTGCTCATACCCCCGATTAAAAAGTGGTTTAACAAGTTTAAAGGGAAAAATCTGAAAACAACGTTTTTTACTCTTTGTTCCGCCATTTATTTTATTAACTATATTTCAGTCTTAAATAATAAAAAAATCAAAACAAAATTAAGGTTTTAAGCTCCAATCTTTGTGGTTGGTGTCGAGGCTCCTCTGCGAGCAGTTTTCGCACTTGGAGTTCTCCTTCCTCCACTCGCTCTTTTAATGGCTCTCTTCGATTCACTTGAAGCAGACGGTGTTTTTCTAGCACATCTTTGCCACGTGGTTCAAGCCATTGCACTTGAAGCAACTGGTCACGTCGATGAACTCTTCCATGTGGCAGACTGTAGGACCGACGATGATTTTTTCTTTTCCATCATCATGCGGAACGTCTAGAAGGCTCTTTGTTTTCCAAACTCCTTGACTTCTTCCGCCCTTGGGGTCGCGTTCAGACCGGTGAAAGTCACTGATGGGTTGATGCGATTTCCACCTGGAGATCTTTGCGACTCGCGAGTTTAGATGGATCTCAAGTTTTTTCTAATCAATGATCCTCCCTCGCATTATTGTCGCACGCGGTCCTTTGCCAGACAGCCCTTGTAGTAGTTTGATTGCATTGTCCCACTAAGAGCCGAATTATTCAGTTTCCCTCCAAGCTTACATAGACGCTTTAGGAAGATTTGAGGAAGTGAGGTCTTCAGTTTCATCACTAGGTCATCACCTTAAGGGCCGAAGCCTTCAGAGTAAAAGCCTCGTCGTCCTTAGGGAGAATTCCTCAATGTCGGTCATTCTTTAGATTCCTCGATGAGCTTGCCAGTTACAGTGAAACCTGTATGAAACGGAATCGCACGGACCCCTTCGATGTTTCCGTTTTCGACAGTTATTAATTGTTTAACACTTAAATTATCACTTTCTTAAACTCCGTTTTTATTTTTTTTTAAAGTAAACGTGATTTTCTTCTATCTGTTCATTGTCCCTGAATTCTCGATATACAGGGTCCGGCAACACTTGTGTCCACCCCCAAAATCGTCTTTAATTTTAAAGATAAAATTTTGAAAATTTGCATACGCTCATAGTTGACAAAGCTCTAGAAGCTGACGTAAAAATTTGTTTTTTTTATCACGGTTTGGTTGGCGTCGCGACGCCTAAGAAGTATAATTTTTAGCGATTTTTGAGTTTTTGCGGAAATATACGCGAATTCAATTTTATTTCAACATAACTGTGGTACAAATATCTGAGTTTTTATTTTAAATCTAATGCAAATTGTGTTTAAAATTTGCGAAAAAAACGTTGCTTTATCAAGTTAGTTTTCAAAATTATGACAGTGCAGCGGCAATCTACGTTTACACCAAAATTTCACAAGTCACTTCACTCACTTTTATAAAGGTTAATTTTGATTACCACGGGCATGTTGCACTTTATGGACACCAGAAATCGTTAATTAACATCGACAAAGTGACAATTTCACCAAGTAACACTTTTGTTACAATCTAAAGCGAGCCAAAGAATAGATGTCATTTGTGACACAAGATGTTGACAGATGGGTGTAAACGTAGTTCCCAATTTTGACATAATAAAATTGGAAACTAACTTGATAAAACAGCATTTTTTCCTCAAATTTTGAAGACTATTTGCATTGAATCTAAAATAATAACTCAGATATTTTTAACATATTTGTATTGAAAAAAAATTAAATTAGGGGTTGATATCACAAACCCTCACAATTACCTAACAATTACATTTTTAAGGCGTCGCGACGCCAAAACTATCAGTGATAAAAAACAAATTTTTACGTCAGCTTCTAGAGCTTTGTCAACTGTGAGCGTATGCAAATTTTCAAAATTTTATCTTTAAAATTAAAGACGATTTTGGGGGTGGACACAAGTGTTGCCGGACCCTGTATAAATTTTCATTCAAAAACAAAATTCTTGACAGCCATAAAAAAAAATTATTGTAAGTACCTAAAATATTAGGTTAATTACAATACGAGGTAAACAAAATAAACAAGACAGTCGGCGTGTGACCTGTGTTATGAAGAATTTCTAATTGTTCTTAAGAAAATTTGTAGTCTATTTTTCTAAGAGGTACACAACCATAAAGGAACGCAGAACAGAAGTTTGAAACAGTGCTGCTCGGGCGCTTGCGTGTCTTTAGTGGCGAAATAAGTTATTGTTTCAAACTATACACATAATTCAGGTATATATTGAAGTAGATGGTTGTAACAATTGTGACGCAATCTCAGGCCTAGCGCGCGTTTTGGGTACCGGCTGGGCCAACCCTGACGGGAGGCGGGGGTTCAAGAACCAAAAAAATACCAGAAGGGCGCCACGGGTTTTTGGTACCAAAACTCAGCGCCACTAAGCTCGTTAAAAACCCGAAAACTTACCTTATTAGTGTATAGGGGATTGAGAGGAGGAATAACAGCAAACAGAGTCTCAACAAAAATCTATATAATGACTAACAAAGTTGAAGTGACAAAAGAACAAATGTGAATCGTTACAATCTAAACAAAATACTATAAAAACAATGAATTCTCAACAAAAATACAAAATATTCAAATTAACGCAGTTTGACCGGTCAGCGCTTTGACTGTTCGGCGCAATCACCCACCGTCTAGGCGCACTTCGCGAAAATCGCAGCTGCAAATTTCGGCCTCCGCTGCTGCAAATTTCGGCCTCCGCTCGCGCCCGCGACAAACAAGTGACAAACCGGCACGGCAATAAATCGACCTTAACTACCCCAAATTTGAATACCTGTAAGATTTTACTGTCTGAAGGACAAAGAAAAAATATTAAACTTAACGTCTGAAAGACCTAACACACAAAAAGAAAGAAAGATTAAAACTAACGCGTCTGAAGGACGAAATCAAGTATGGTGTTCAAAATTGGCCTTATCTCGAATCTCGCTGGGACGTCTTCTGGCGGATGCGTCCGGCTGGTTCGACTCCTCGCCCTTTTGCACCCACGGGCCACTCCTGGAATCGGTGGAGCCGAGATGGAGAATATTCAACGACGTTGAACGACGTTGCCCAGATAACACACAGACGAGACAGATACGAGACACAAGGGGTGAGAGAGAGAGAGGCCTGTAATTACAGAACTTACTTCTGGGTCCACAAAAAAAAATGACCATAACCTCCATCACCGATCAGAACACGTGGACACGAAGGAAAAACCAAAACCGGCACAAAAATATAGCATTACGAAGAGATTTAGGTGGACGATCACGGAGTGCTTACAATGGGGATGATTTTTACCTTTGGATGGTGGGCGGCCTCAAAGATTTATTGTCTTGGGGTGGTTCCGGAACGCTCCAAAATTCGACCGCAGTCGAGGGCACTTCCCTGGCCCAAACTAGGGTATTCTGCTGTTAAATCCGACGTCGTCGTTTGCCACAAAATGTCTTCACACACAATTACTACTTTTAAGGCTTTTCTACAGCGTTTCCCCGGATACGTTCTTCCCAGTACGACCACCAAAACGGAAAAGAAAGAAGACCAAGGTGAAACCTCCCACTCACGATACTCCAGAAAAAGTATTGACGATTGTCACAAAAACTCTCCACATTCTTGGAACGTTGGATACGCGTTATATTGGTTGCCTAAAATTTTTCTTCTGTTCTTCCTCCTAAATTTGACCGTTACACAATTGAAAGAGTTTTGATAACCTCATTATCTAGGCCTTCATGGGAACTCCAGCCGATTGAGTAATTTGCCAATTCTTGAGGGCTTTATTTTTTTTAGCTGTAAAACACTTATTTTACTCTTTGCTAATATTGGGTAAGAAAGAAAATCTAAAAAAGATAAATTAAATATGCCATAAACAAAAAAATATGTTACAATAAGTTAAAAAAATATATTTTATAAAAAAATATATTGCTATTTTTTGAGTTATTTAAAACACAAATGTTTATTCTTTGCATTTAGGTCTTTTTCATTCTTATGTATACATGTTACAACAAAAATTCAAAAACAGAAACTTATCGTCTTGCCATTGTGAACCGTACAATCTATTTGTTAAACTCAAGTTACTACAATGACATTAGAAAATTAATATATACTTACTTTGGAAATTACTGTTTGCGACATCAACAGTAAAGATAAAAAAGTAAAATTCTAATAATAAATAAATAAACAAAATTCTAACAACAAAAAAAAAACAATAATTCTGATAATAAATAAGTAAAATAAAAATGAAAATTTACAAATCAATTTTCAATTCTTGTCTACCTCCTCACTTTCATGTTCACTTGACTCACAGTCAGAGGAGAGTTCAGGAATATCTGTTAAATGCAATTGGGTTTCAGGGAATAAGGATTCTTTTAACTTCCTCCAATGGCAACGAGGTCTTATACTTGTGATATACGGATCAGAGTGCACAAGAAGATAATAAAGAATGTCTTCATTTGTGCATACTCGGCTAGTTTTTCTTGCTCTACTTTCTCTGGCTTTTCTAAAAATTTTATTCAACGCTTCTTGAGCTTTCTCTGATAATAGTCCAATAGGAACTATCGCATGATTTACGATTCCCTCACCATGAATCAGCACTTTATGTACACTTGCGGGCATGTAATACCATGGATACAAACTTACAAAAATTTTTGCAGTCTCCTGCGCATAAAGCCTAAATTGTTTTGAATTGATTTGAAGCAATTGCTTGTAAAATTACCGCAAACCTCTTAACGATAACTTCTTTGATTCTAGTAATTTCACTTGTCAGTTTCGGACCTTTAAAAAAATGTTTGCAGTATTTCCGTCGTTAGACGTTCCAACTCCTTGTTTAACTCTGTCTACATACAGACCTAACTGCAAACGGAATTTTTCCTGGAGTATTTTTTTCTTGGTACTTTGAATCTCCTTTAATTTAGGAGTAGAAGCTGACTATTTTTTAAAGTTTCAGTTAAATGACAGATGCAATAAACATTCAAAAAATCTTATTTTTGCATGCAATGGAGACATGCCGAATTTATAATAGTCTTCGTTGGAAACTTCAGTGCCTATGAATTGCAAATTGTTCATCTCCTTTGGAAATGCACCGCAAATGTAACTCCTCATCGCAGATGTAGTTCCTGTGATCGCATTACAAATCGTTCCATCTATCATGGTCATATAAGTTGATGATGGATTTGTTTAGAATTCAGTGTGGTCGGCATTAACGATGAAATTTCGGCTTCCATTCGAGATGTTTCCGGTGTAATTACATCTGTAGTTTCCTTGCAGAAAATAAACCTCACAGGTCGGCAAAACTCGGTGGACGAACATTTCAAATTTTCCCAAATAGCTTTTCCAGTATGAGAGTCAATGAGTTTTATTGAGACGAAAGTTGTCATAAAAATTGAGCTATCATCCGAGCTAGTTTCCGTCGCAATTTTTTGCTTGTAAATACTATGCTCTGAAGAACCATCGCATCCCCATTGGGAAATGAAAGTCAATTCTTGTGACTTCAGAAACGTCCATATTTAAAAAAAACTTAACAATTTAATCCTCCTTGAATTGACGTCTCCCTTAAAATTTGGTATTGCGATTTTGAAAGGTTTAGTGCGGTCAAAAGAAAAAAGGCTTTTTCTTTACTGTACATGTGTGGCTTTTTTTGCTCATTTAAACAAAAATCTTTAACTATTGCCGATTGTTCGGGATTAGTTAAAAAATAGTCAATAATTTTGGTCTTGTCATATTTGCCCTCCTCTCTTAATTTTAGTTTGGCAGCAAACAGAAGCTCTTCCCCAGAATAATTTTCTTTGATTTCAGCCACTCTACGTACTTTATGTCTTTCAGGACATTCACCAAATGGTTTAGGTATCCTTGACTTTTCATGAGAAAGAAATTCGTCAGGGTACTCAAAATTCCTTTTCAGCCAGGCTTTATTTTGGGCACAAAATCTTACCTTATTATGCGATGCATTTATTCATCTTCCCTTTAAATTGCTACAATATAACCTTATTTTTTCTTTTAATGCGCTTACGCATTGATCTCAAAGTTTAATTGATGCACGTTTCAGTATTTCACCAAGAATCTGTTCACCGTTGGAAACAGATGAAGGACTATGGAGAATATTAAAAAAATCTCCATTTGTCTTTAAAGAATTTATTTTGAACTAAAAACTTAAAACTTAGTAAATAAATTAAAATGAATTTCTAAAACGTAAAAAAATAAATTAAAATAAATTTTTTAAACGTGAAAATTAAGAAAAATATTAGTAATAAACTTAAAAAAGTCAATCAAAATTTAAAAATAATTTAAGGAAATGCAGTAAACGAAACTAAAATGAAATAAGACAGTTAATACAAGCGCTTGAAAATAACACCACGAAACGAACGATACTAATAATTGTATCTGTATGCACACCAAACAGACAAGTTCTCCAGAAATAACGCCTAATTGATACTTTTCTTAGAAATGAAAACGGGTAAATAGGTAGGTGCGAGTAGTTCCATAGCGGTACGCTTTCCTCACTCTTGGGAATAAAAATTCGCAAGTTCACAGGGGCATTTATTTATTCTTTACTTAATTCTTATTTTCTTAAAAATATTAAATAGTTAACAGAAGTGGGTGAAAAAAATTAACGAAGAAAGTAATAATTAACTTCTACCTTTCATAATAAATAGTTATAACACAAATGCAAAGATGTTATTGACTTGTTTTCGCAACTGCCTCATTACTAGATTCATTTCGTCAAGAATCTTGACCTTTCTATATTTTAAATCATTTTCTATATACTCTCTTCGAAATTATAGCTTAAAAAGTTTAGCGGTGTTACATTTAAACGCGATTCACTGAGAATTTCGAGAAAAAACATTTTTTTGTATTCGCGGTCGGATCTGATCTTTATATTTATTGGATCTTTAGCATGTGAAGAACATAAAAATTAAGTGTATTTTTTATACATATTTAAACATTTTTTTTTACTGACAAAAATAAGTAAAACATTATTCTGTACATTTGGACCACCCTTTAATTTTGAACTGTGAATTTTAATATTTTACTTGATAGATAATTTCAAAATTTTGATATTGCCAATATTAGATTTTTACTTAAACATAACGAATAAATTAAAGAATTTGGCTCATTTCAGGACATGCCATGTGGCGGTGCAAATAATATACATAAAAATAAATATAATATATTTTGTATTTTGTACTATGATAAATTTTGTGCAAAAATAGTTTTTATCATCAAAGTCAAAATTTGTAAATTTGGCCGATGTCGCGCTTTTATCATTAATCGTTCCTCTGTACGTCGTCTCGAACCGCCCAGTTCTCCACCGTCGTGCCCCTGCTGAGAGTGACGTCGATCCAGCTCCGACCGTTTGACGTTTCAAATGTCGAAGCTGATTCCCTGTCGTTCTCCACCTGGAGATTTGCCGCCCCCACCAGGTCCATGACGTCCTGTCATAGGGTTACGCCCTCGCCCCCTTGCGGCTTTTTCCTCCAGCTTCTTCTTGGCTAGAGGGCACCGCCGGTCGAGTGCCTTGTGTTTGGCGTCGACGCTTCTCTGTGCGCACTTCCCGCACCTGGGGTTCTCCAGCCGGCACTCGTTCTTCTTGTGGCCCTCCTCGCCGCACTTGAAGCACACGGTGTTCTTCTGGCAAACCTTCGCCACGTGAGCGAATCCGTTGCACTTGAAGCAACGGGTCACGTCGATGAATTCCTCCACGTGGCAGACGGTGAGCCCGACGATGATTCTCCTCTCCTCCACCATCGCCGCGTGCAGGGTTGGTTTCACCCGGAACGTCAGGTTCGCCTTCTCTTTGTTCTTGCAGGTCCTCCTCTTCTCGAAAGTGAGGTCTTCTGCGAACGAGTCCTCGTTGGTGAATGTTCTTACACGTCCGCCCTAAAGGTCGCGTCCAGACCCGTGAGGGTCACGGTGGGGTTGATCCTCTTCTCGGATTCCACCTGGAGGTCTTCGCGGTTCTTCAGTTGGGCCTCGAGCTTTTTCCTTTGTTCCTCGGTGCCACTTACGAGGATCAGAGTTTCATCCATTTTGGGGATGACTCTGCTGAGTGGCAAGTTCCTCCAAGTCCACTGATTTTTCGATCTCGGACCTCACTTCTTTCGCCGTCTTTCCCTCCAGCTTCACGATTGTTTCTTCTCGGACTGGAAGCCTCTTTTTGAGTTTGTCCGCGTAGGACACTCTTGTCCACCCATCCTCTTGAGTCTTCTTGGGCGCTTTCTGCGCCCCCTTTTCGGCGACCTCTTCGGCCAGCTGTCTCCTGAGTTCGTCCAGCTTCTTCTGAGCTGGGCCCCTCAGGTCACGGTTCCAGTCCTGGATTTCCTGTTGCGCTTTCTTCTCCGTTTCTTTCGCGGCTTTCTCGGCCTTCCTCGCCTTCTTCTCGGCGACTCGCACCTTGTCCTCGAGGCGCCTGGCTTCCGCTTGGGCGGTGAGAAGTTGCTGGAGCAACTTTTGGAGATTGTCTTTGGCCGTGTTGGCGTTCTCCCGGACCTTCCTCTGATCTTCCCGCCGGAAGCAGATTTTTCCGTTCACCTCTCTCGACATTGCCGTCAGGATGTGGTTCATGGCCACGCGAATCTTCTTGACGGCCCTCCTTGTCGCCGTCTCCACTTTTTCCTCCTCTTTTTCTTCCTCTTCCTTCGCTAGCGGCTCTTCTTCTTCGCCGTCCTCCACGGTGTTCTCCGTGTCCTCCATGTCCCGGAGGAACACTTTTGGCCTTTTCGACTTCTCTTCTTTGTCTCGAGGACGGCGCTTCTTTGTCGGGGTCCGCTCCTCGCCGCCCCTCATTTTTGCCGTCTACCTGCAACAATTTTGTCTTTTCCGATGACCCCTGTGCGCTTCCGGTTATCGTGAAGACGTTTACCTGCTCGATCGTTAACCTAATTACTCACCCTTTTCTTACCTGTCGCCCTCCTTTTTCTCGAAGATTCCGCCGTGGAATTTTCTGGAACACCGCGGTTTTTCTTCGCTATTCGCGTTTTGGACGCTTTTGGTTCTCTTTTCGGACGTTCCACGCGTCGGCAGCCCCCTCGGGGAAGACTGCGAAGCCGTAGATGTCTGTGAAAAACTCACCCTTCACGTCCTTGACGCCGTTGGATTTTGCCTCTTTCGATTGGTAACGCTTCTTTGTTCTCACCGGTGTCGTTCTGTGTTCTTACCGCGATTCAGCAGCCTCCTTGTGGATTTTGCTGAGATCCCGTTGAAGATCACTTCACTTCACCTCACTGAACTTTGAAACACTCCGTGCGCTCTTTACCTGCTCTCAGGTACGTCCGCTCACTTCGACCGCTCGATCGAGACTGGGGAAGGTAGGGACATGTTGATGTCGAGAGGCCCTTTCGGGGTCCTCAGATTTCTGGGAGCTACCTAGCTTTCGCCTTTATGCCACCCATACATATAGGATCAGGATCAATCGGATACGCCGGATCAACGCACATGTTTGTGTCCCATGTTACCAGAAGTATCTACACAGGTCAGACTGCTTTGATCGCTCTGGTGAACGGAGCCCTATCCAAGCTCTACCCTTATTAGCAGTTGGGGGCCCGAGCAGTTGCCAATCCAAGCCCGCTGCTCACCCGGCGAGTCCCGCCCCCACTTGGGGACTTACGTACTCTCCCTCTAAAGCGATTGAGGTATTAAACCACTGCCCCCGCGAGTCCGACCTCAATTGACCGGGCGGGGCGAACCCCGGGGCCAACCCGATCTCTTGCGGTACCAATCGCACGTCATTGGTTGGACCTTCGCGCACCGCGAACGGTGGGCTACCAGTATCCTTCTGACAGGGCACGAGGCGAGACTGGTCACTCAGCGAATACAAGTCCGTGGAGTCGCTACGCTCCAATGGGCCTCCTGGTATAGACAGGTAGCAAACAGAAGTAAGCCACCCGCCATTGACCCAGATGGCATCCACTTGCGCGGAATTTCGTTAATCCATTCATGCGCGTCACTAAGATGTCGAGGCATTTGACTATTTTAGAAACATGTTACAACAGTTACGTGCCATGTCGTTTCTCGTTTTACAAGTAGTCTAAAAGCAGGAAAACAGGTAAAAATGGTGTTCAATTTATCCGGGTCCATTAACAAATTAAGATTAAGATTAAATAATGCCCCGGTCTTCTTTTACACTACCAGACATGACAGGAGTGTGTTTTGTAATGATGCAACGTACAATTTAGTTAAGTCATATTTCCTATACAAAATAAAAAAAAAAGGAAGGTACAGGAAACACCACACACCAAAGGTCGGTGTGACAGGCACACCACACTCCGGATACTTGCCTCCGAAGGCTTCCATAACTTAGTGTTTCGGTACCTGTCACGCTTGCCCCTTCATATGTTCAACATGTCCTCTCCCGTCTCCCAGCTCACCTGAACGTCGCACATTATTACACATTCTGGCTGCCAGACAATCAAGTCAGGCTTAAACAGTGTCCCGTCCTCATGACGCACGTGGGGTTTATCATCAACCCTCCATCCCTCTAACCCTCTCTTCCAACAATGTCTACTGATTTTCGAGACAATTTCGTTGTGTCGGAAGATTCTTGCGTCATGAGACACAGGACACAGCTGCAGCACGTGACAAATCGATTCCATGACTTGACAGCCTCCGTGACATCCACGCTGTTCGACAGGATTAGACATGATACCAGCGGTCGGCAGATTTGCAGTTCTGAGCTGCACGAACGTAGTCGCCCCCGCTCCAACCCCGTGGAATTGAATCAATCCACCCACAGCTCGCCCTATCTTGCGCGGCATTCAGAGGGCCTCCTACCAATACTGCATTTCTGAGTTCTTCGCGTAGCACTACACACTCCGGAAGGGGTCCTACCATATTTACAAGTTTATCCTTAAAGGAGACCATGCGGTCACTCCTAAATAGTCACCCTAGGACAGGGTCCTGGGGACCTCTAGCCTCCACGCCACGCATCATTTTCAGGAGCGTTTCAGGCATGGTCGAGGTCAGGCAAGTGATGCACAGTCCCCCGTCCCTCACCCTGGCATGCAACATAGCATCAGGCGTATGAACATTCAGGTGGAGGAACTTTTTTATATATCTCCGAGACATTCGGTCTGTCTCCTTTAGGACTGCCAAAGTTGTCCTAGTGGATTGGAGTCCATAGAACAGCTTTGGCAGTATATATTGTAGCAACTTCTTGTTCAGAACCGTGCAACACAAAAGCAAACGGCAGCTTTACGCCGGAGAGCATTTAGGTCGAAGTAAGGATTCTTTTAAATTTCCAAAACCAGGCAGATAAAAGATATTGGGCGCCACTGCGGTTTAACACTATCAGCAACCCCCGCAGAAGGTCACTGAAATAAGACTGAATTAAATGAAAATTACTAAAACAAAAATTGTCTATTAATGAGCTTTACATGGTTGGTTAAATTCTGACTAATTCAAGATAATGTGAAATTGCTAAGTCAGGACATCTGTGAAGCAGGTCCTGATCGAACAATTTATCTAGTAACTAAGGAAGATTCAGATCTGGACCTTTTACAAAAAGAAAATTATCGCTCACTCACATGTCGGTAAGGGCATTAAAACTGCCTACCAACTCGCCCTTCTAAGTCAGTAGGAATTACAAGTACAGGTAATTTAATCTCAAGAGGCGTCGGTGCAACTTAACTTGACTTGAGGTTCTTGAACGTAAAACTAAGGGGTACCACTTATCTTTGGTGTTGCTTGGATCGCTGGGCCGAGGACGAGGACGACGGCATTCGCAATAAGGATCGGGACACCCAAAAAGTTGGACGATAGTCCTATGTCCTCATGGCTTTCGGGATGAAATTTCAAGCGGTATAGCGACTAATATTGGTATTCTCCCAAAGAACGACTACGATTGGGACTCTCCCCCAGAATGACTGTGATTAGGACTCTCCCAAAGAAGTTTCTAACGGGAATTTAAAATTAACACGGGTATTGCGAAAAATTCCATAATTACCTTTAATCTAGAGAAACTTCCATTCGATACGGTATGATTATATCGACATCCACTGGTGGATCGACGGTAGAAATTAAGATAATAAAATGGCGATAACTCTCCGCACCTCGTGGTACGATATCGAAAGTCACAATCATGTCTTTCTCATCACGGAAATCTCTCGCGGTACTCGATATTATAAGGCAGTAAAATAAATCGCTTAAACCCGTAGTGAAAAAGTGTCATATTCTGAATTCACCGGAAGTCACAATCGGCTATGCGCACTCACGACGCTTGTCGCCAACACTAATCGAAGAAAGTACCAAGATGCGCTAACCTATGACCTGACAGGTGACAAGCCGGTACCTTGTTTACATTTGAGGTTAGTTCTTGTAAAGTGCGACTGGACCGATATTAAGCGATGGTAAATAAATGCGCAAAGGGGAGATAATTAAATTATGAAATTTTAGATAGAGATAGAAGAGAAGAAGAAGAAGTTCGGACCATTGTACTCGAATGGGACCGAAACATAAACGTTGTGAAGAGATAAGAGAAGATAGGAAAGTTGAAACGGGATTACCAAACCCAACGTGAAATTCGGGTGGAAAGTTATAGCACTTCTACTAGCTGAAATTCTGAGGCGGTAACACGTGGTTGATCCGCTGCCTCAAGGCGGCCACAATAGAAAAATAATTCCTAACACGGATAAAGGTTAGATAAACGGAATGAACGGTAATTAAACAAAAATTTATCTCATTCTGACAAAACTAACGTTTCAGTTTTTGAGATGATAGCTCTACTCTGGCTTCGATGTTAACGCCGTGATGTTATAAACCCAAGCATCTGAAGAAGTCCCTAAAGTATTTAATTATTAATTATGCCCTTCTTCACCGGCAAATTTTTGAAACGCTACACCATCCTCCTCCCAAAAGAAATTTTCGTAACGCAGTTGCGTAAAATTGAATGGAGCAAAGGGATTCAGGATGAATAACGTCCTGTTAAAAAAAACAAGGAGATATTTAGTTTTCCAATTGACTCGCGAAATCAAAAGAAAGGGGAAACAACTAAAGTTATTAAAGAGCCTAGAACTAAACCTAAACTAACTTAATCTAATCCTAAACAACTAAGATAATATTTCCAGGGGAGGTATAGACTGTTTATCGTCTATGTCTCCGAACTATGTCTAATAATCCTAACTATAAATTTAAGGAAAATTTTATATACAAAAGGGGAAAGATAACTCTTCATTTGGAAGATAGAAGGGAATTATAAGAGAAAACAGAATAATCTTGATTATTCAAAATTTGAAAAGAAAACACGCAATGTTTTCTAAGATATGTGCCTACTATTTTATTGAGGCAAAAGGGAGATAGATGAACTATATGGAACTATCCAAATGGGATGTCTAAGCAGACAAGTAGACTGAGGTGGATAGTACCATGAAATAAGGATTTATCCAACAGAAACGTCGGAACTAGAACCGTAGTATGGTTTCAAATCTTTGATGTGCCAATCACCGGCATCAAATCCATCAATATTGTCGAGAGAATAAATCAGCTTAGAAATGCGCTTCCTAACCTTACATAGGACATATTTACTAGCTAATTTAGCGGAAAATTGTTTTGTGGCATTCGATAGAACTTTATTTTTGCGCCACACTCTGTCACCTTGATTAAATTGGATGTCTTTTTTACGTAGATTGTAGGTGTCTGCATATCGCTTATGCGCTGCGTGAAGTTTTTGTTTAAAGCTCTCAAAAACTTTCTTCATACCCTTAATGTCAGAAACATAATGGTCTAAATCACACGGTTCAATTTCCAAACCCTCGGTACTGTTAATTTCACCATAATAGTCTCCAGAGAGTGTAACATTCCTAGCAAAGTTAAGAAAAGCAGGAGAGAAACGGGTGATTTCGTGGACAGCGGTATTAAAGGCAGATTGAATGTTTCTTTATGTAGCAGCGGATAGCTGTTCCTATAGTACGGTTATTTCGCTCGACGAAGTTGCATTGTGGTGAGTATTTGGCTACATACCAGATCTTCTGTACTTTATATTCTTTTGCCAATTTCTGAAATTCGTGGCCCGCAAATTGAGTACCATTGTCGCATAGGATAAACTGTGGCACTCTACCAAGAAAATATTGTTTTCCATGAATGAAATTATGTTGGAAGCAGTTGCTTTACGTAACGGACAAAGGAGTGTCTATTTTGTTAGCCAATCACTAACCACAAGCAAGTGAGTAAAACCACGGTTAGAACGAGGAAACGGACCAACGAGATCACAAGATATTATTTGCTACGGAAATTGAGGTTTCTTCTCTGAACCCATCAGACCCATACGCGCAACTCCAGAAATTTTCTGAGAAGCACAAATCAGGGACGATTTAACATATTTTAAGACATCCCGTCTCATTTGTGGCCAATAATATTCTTGTTGGACACGATTTAAGGTTTTAAAGAAACCGAAATGTGATGATGTGGGTGGATCATGGCAAGAACTGATCACTTCCTTCCTAAGACTTTCAGGAACCAAAAGTTTATATTCCTTAAGGTTAGTAGAAATAGGTAAGTTTGATGGAACATACTTGTAAATGAGATGGTTCTCAATTTTCCACTGGGGGTACTTGTCAGGGGATTGAAGAATGTTTTCACGAAATTTAACATAAAAAGGGTTAAACGAATCTGGTGTTATGGAAATCAAAGAAATGTTTGATTTAGGAATCGCACGCGATAACGCATCGGGCACAACATTAGTAGAACCTTTTCGGTGGATGAGAGTAAAATTATGCTGACGCAAACGTACAGCCCATCTGGCCAGTTTATCAGTCGGATTTTGTAAATTGTTTAGCCACAGGAGAGAAAAATGATCGGTAATGACTTTAAACCTGGTTCCTTCGACGTAAGGTCGAAATTTATCGATCGAAAATAAAACTGCTAAAAGCTCTCGCTCTGTTACGAAGTAATTGCGTTCAGACCGAGATAATCCACGTGAAGCATAAGCCACTACTCGCTCTTCACCTTCGATAACCTGAAAAAGAACACCACCTAGACCTCGGTCACTAGCATCGCATTGGATATTAAATTCTTTATAAAGTCTGGTTGACATAGAACAGGAGCAGATACTAAAGCGTTTTTGATATTGAGAAAGGAGGTTTCTGCTTGAGCAGTGTAATCGATAGTCTGTTTCTTGCGGCGGCCTTTTAACAAATCATTAAGAGGAGATACGAGGGTTGAGAAATCTTTGATAAATCTACGATACCAACTACACATACCTATAAAGCGTTTTACTTCCGTTGTAGTGGTTGGACGCGGATAATTGAGCATTGCAGAAACTTTATCGGGGTCGGTATGAAGACCTGAAGAACCAGCGATAAAACCTAGGAATTTTAAAGATGATTTAAAGAATTCACATTTGTCTAGATTAATGGTTAGATTAGCATCCTTTAATCTATTGAAAACTTGGGTCAGAAGTTGATTGTGTTCTTCAAACGTAGATGATGTGATCACTATGTCATCCAAATAACAGAAAATGTTGGGTTCAAATTTAGGACCGAATATAGCGTCAACTAATCGCTGTTGGGTTTGAGCAGCATTGCAGAAACCGAAAGGTATAACATTGAAATGGAATAGACCTCTACCAGGCACACAAAAAGCAGTCTTTTCTTTCGAATCTTGATCTAAAGGGATCTGCCAGAAAGCTTTACGCAAATCAATGGATGAGATGAATTTGGCATCTCTCAGCATATTCAGAATGCGATCGATATTTGGAAGAGGGTAACTATCGTGATTGGTGATTTCATTTAGAGCGCGACCGTCAAAACAAAAGCGAAACTCCCCAGAAGCTTTTTTAACAAGGAGGACAGGAGAGCACCAGGGACTATAGGATTCCTCTACTACTCCTAATTTTAACATATCGTCCAATTCAGAACCTAAAATTTTTAACATGTAAGGTGACATAGGGTATTGTCTTTTCTTAAAAGGTTTACTACTACCGGTATCGATACTCATGGAAATCTTGTTAGTACGTCCAAGACGATCTTCATTACTAATATTTTTAAACAAACTAATAACCGATTCCGCCTGTTGCTTCTGAACAACTGAGAGATTATCTAATCCAACAAGTTTGTTATCTTTGGTTTTAGACGCTAATGAAGAGATATAACGATTTTCAGGGTTACACGCTGACCATGCATTGTTACTAAAATCAAGTTGTAATTGGAATTTTTTGGCAAGGTCACTACCGAATATAAAGGGTTGTGAAATAGACTGAACGACAAGAAAAGGAAAAGTTGAACATACTTCACCTAACGTAATAGGTAAATCGACTGAACCTGAAACTAACTTTTCAGTACCGTCGGCGGTAAAGATTTTTGAAATTACAGAAGAACGTAATTGTAATTTACACATTTCAATAAAACTCACTCCAGGGCCACCTATGATACAATTGGTTGCACCTGTATCCAATAAACCTGTAACGTCGAGATCAAACAATTTTACTGTAATGTGAGGACGTATGTCACCACTTCTTTCAGTGAACAAAGGAGAGACTTCAGAAGCAGGTGTAGGTTTGGAAACATAGGACTTATAAAAGTTTTTGACAGTTGACAACCACTGGGTCCAATCAGTTTTATTAAAGAAATTTCGACGAAAATGAGAAACCGAAGAAAATTGCGTAAATTTAGGGAAACCAGACTGAGGGTACTTGGTCCTTTTAGACGAAGAGTGTCGACCAAGGGAACACTCTTCCCTTAAGCGTTTTTTGAACACTTAGGACAGTTCGTAACTGTAACACTGGGCTTTACACACTTGAAACAAAATGTTTTCCTTTTGGCGGCACAGTTTTGGTAGGTATGATTAGCGAGACCACAGTTCCAGCAAGTAATAGTTAAAGTTGGCCTTTGGCCTTGAGAACTAGTAGGAGCTAATTGTTCGGGGGGATTTCTACTTGTAAATTTCTTATTTTTGTCGGGAGAATGGCGTCGTGAGTTTCTATATGGTTTACTTGGAGTAGTACTTGTAGAAGCTATCGGTTGTTCTGTGCATGACATAAGACTCATTTCCGCTACCAGAGATTTTGTGATGTTGGGAGAAGGGAAAACTCACTCTTTCTGTCACCATTAATTTATTGAGTAGAACTTAATAAAAATCACATGATGCACGTACGTTCATTACATTGGACTCTTAATAATAATTAGGATCTTCTCTACAATCGCCAGCTTATATTTATAACCTTTCAATAGTGCTATAACATCAAAATACTTATTACCATAAATGGGCATAGAATCGAACGATGGGCTTTGCGGAATAAGCAATTGATTACATCATATCCGACCACATCGTTCGATCTACGTTAACATAAAATAGTGCGTTGACACTTTTGCAATAATGGTTCAACGACTTAATTTATTACATTACTACAGTAGATTTCGTGCTCTTCTATGCGAATTCAAGCCAGAAAACAACGAAAATCGGCGAGAAATCGTCGTTTTACATCGAAATATGCGGTTTTCTGTAAGAATTTTGATGATTTCGTGCAGAATTCTGCTGTTTTCTTGCAATTCAGCCGTTGAATCTTGGTAAAAAGTGATGATTTTGTAGATTTCGTGGTTTTCTTTGCGAATTCAAGCCAGAAATCAACGAAAATCGGCGAGAAATCGTTGTTTTGCATCGAAATATGCGGTTTTCTGTAAAAATTTTGATGATTTCGTGCAGAATTCTGCTGTTTTCGTGCAATTCAGCCGTTGAATCTTGGTAAAAAGTGATGATTTTGTAGATTTCGTGGTTTTCTTTGCGAATTCAAGCCAGAAATCAACGAAAATCGGCGAGAAATCGTTGTTTTGCATCGAAATATGCGGTTTTCTGTAAAAATTTTGATGATTTCGTGCAGAATTCTGCTGTTTTCGTGCAATTCAGCCGTTGAATCTTGGTAAAAAGTGATGATTTTGTAGATTTCGTGCTCTTCTTTGCGAATGCAAGCCAGAAAGCAACGAAAATCAGCAAGAAATCGCCGTTTTGCATCAAAATATGCGGTTTTCTATAAGAATTTTGATGATTTCGTGCAGAATTCTGCTGTTTTCTTGCAATTCAGCCGTTGAATCTAAATAAAAAGTGATGATTTTGTAGATTTCGTGCTCTTCTTTGCGAATTCAAGCCAGAAAACAACGAAAATCAGCGAGAAATCGTCGTTTTGCATCGAAATATGCGGTTTTCTCTAAGAATTTTGATGATTTCGTGCAGAATTCTGCTGTTTTCTTGCAATTCAGCCGTTGAAACTTGGTAAAAAGTGATGATTTTATAGATTTTGTGCTCTTCTTTGCGAATTGAAGCTAGAAAACAACGAAAATCGTCAAGAAATCGTCGTTTTGCATCGATATATGCGGTTTTCTGTAAGAATTTTGATGATTTCGTGCAGAATTCTGCTGTTTTCTTGCAATTCAGCCGTTAAATCTTGGTAAAAAGTGATGATTTTGTAGATTTCGTGGTTTTCTTTGCGAATTCAAGCCAGAAATCAACGAAAATCGACAAGAAATCGTCGTTTTGCATCGAAATATGCGGTTTTCTGTAAGAATTTTGTTGATTTCGTGCAGAATTCTGCTGTTTTCTTGCAATTCAGCCGTTGAATCTTGGTAAAAAATGATGATTTTGTAGATTTCATGCTCTTCTTTGCGAATTCAAGCCAGAAAACAACGAAAATCGGCGAGAAATCGTCGTTTTGGATCGAAATATGCGGTTTTCTGTAAGAATTTTGATGATTTCGTGCAGAATTCTGCTGTTTTCTTGCAATTCAGCCATTGAATCTTGGTAAAAAGTGATGATTTTGTAGATTTCGTGCTCTTCTTTGCGAATTCAAGCCAGAAAACAACGAAAATCGGCGAGAAATCGTCGTTTTGCATCGAAATATAAGGTTTTCTGTAAGAATTTTGATGATTTCGTGCAGAATTCTGCTGTTTTCTTGCAATTCAGCGGTTGAATCTTAATAAAAAGTGATGATTTTGTAGATTTCGTGCTCTTCTTTGCGAATTCAAACCAGAAAACAACGAAAATCGGCAAGAAATCGTCGTTTTGCATCGAAATATGCGGTTTTCTGTAAGAATTTTGATGATTTCGTGCAGAATTCTGCTGTTTTCTTGCAATTCAGGCGTTGAATCTTGGTAAAAAGTGATGATTTTGTAGATTTCGTGCTCTTCTTTGCGAATTCAAACCAGAAAACAACGAAAATCGGCAAGAAATCGTCGTTTTGCATCGAAATATGCGGTTTTCTGTAAGAATTTTGATGATTTCGTGCGGAATTCTGCTGTTTTCTTGCAATTCAGGCGTTGAAT
Organism: Gnatocerus cornutus; assembly: GCA_029298725.1. Classification (NCBI taxonomy): domain Eukaryota; kingdom Metazoa; phylum Arthropoda; class Insecta; order Coleoptera; family Tenebrionidae; genus Gnatocerus; species Gnatocerus cornutus. The sequence continues at coordinate 1,526,725 of CM055514.1, read as the reverse complement.
CTTAGTAAAAAGTGATGATTTTGTAGATTTCGTGCTCTTCTTTGCGAATTCAAGCCAGAAAACAACGAAAATCGGCGAGAAATCGTCGTTTTTCATCCAAATATGCGGTTTTCTGTAAGAATTTTGATGATTTCGTGCAGAATTCTGCTGTTTTCTTTCACTTCAGTCGTTGAATCTTGGTAAAAAATGATGATTTTGTAGATTTCGTGCTTTTCATAGCGAATTCAAGCCAGAAAACAACGAAAATCGACAAGAAATCGTCGTTTTGCATCGAAATATGCGGTTTTCTGTAAGAAATTTGATGATTTCGTGCAGAATTCTGCTGTTTTCTTGCAATTCAGCCGTTGAGTCTTGATAAATAGTGATGATTTTGTAGATTTCGTGCTCTTCTTTGCGAATTCAAGCCACAAAACAACGAAAATCGGCGAGAAATCGTCGTTTTTCATCCAAATATGCGGTTAGTAGTATAGGACGCGGGGTTCTGGGACACTTCGATGGCCTATGCCATCCGCATCTGTCCATGACCTTCATGAAGGTCATTCTTCGTCGGGTGAAGAAGTCTTCAGGAGCCTCTGGTATTGTTGGTCAATTCCGGAGGCTGCTGAAGAGGTTGTGTTGGTGTTGGTGGTTGTAGCCGAGGTGGGCGTGGTCACCGAAGGGTGTGGTCACAGGTGTAATTAAAGGTGTTTTCCAGGTAGGTTGAAATCAATGGAAAAAAATGTATTTTTTATATTTACCTGTTTCGCTTAGGTGACAGTTACCTGTGTTGGATTGATCTTTGAAAAAATGTGAAAGTGTTGTTGTGGATTTGTGGTGGTTTCGAACCGTGAACCTACGAGTTGTGAAGCCGAGACGTACGCCATGCACCAATGTGCTCCACATACGTTTGTTGATGTGAAAGTTGGTAGATAACAAACAAATAATCGAAGTAAGTAGGTGGGTAGGTAGGTAGTTAGTTAGTTAGTTAGTTGGTTGTTTAGTTAGTTAGCTAATTAGTCAGTTAGTTAGTTAAGTAGTTCAAAAGAAAAAAGAAAATCTTATGATAAACCAAGAAAAAAAATTGTCTGGGTGAATAAAATGATAAGAAAAAGAAAAAAAGGGGAAAAAAGGGGGTTGGAAGCGAAGCAACTGACTCGCCTAGCCTAGCCTAGCCTAGCCTAATTCTGGTATATAAAACGAGGAGATCTTCAATAATAAGTCATACAACAATGAATCGAATGTGTGATTGTGTGTGTATTCAAATCGAAGATGAGGAAGTCATCGAGTTTCCACTAAAAGGTAAAGAAAAATTGAAACGTGATGAAACTGATGATGATGAAAAATATGAAGTTTTAAAAAAATTGCATCAGATGTTGACTAATCTAGATACTACCAGGAGGAACCTAATACAATTATGTGATGTTATTTCAAAATTGTTGTTAAAAAATGTAAATTTACCTCAATTATCACAAGACTCAGAAACTTGTTCTGATTAAGTCATCTTGCTTATCTTTGCTGACTCAAACTATAAAATGGTTGAGTTCATTAGATGATTATTCCAGTTTGTTGTCAGCACTAGTTGTTAAAGCATAGTTTATAGAAATGTATTTTAGAAAAAATAGATCTGTTATTGCGTTTTTCGCTTGTGTTTTGCTTGCTGTAAGTTTTAGTCAACAGGGTCAATCAATAAGATTAGTACGAGTAGAGAAGTTTTCTCTGCCAGTACGAGATGATGGTAATTTTCATTTGTATGAAGTGCATCAGGATAAATTTGTGTTAAGACAATATCCAGCTTTTTATTTCGATTTGAAAGAATTTTCTTTTGGAACTCAAATTAAAGATTTAACCAATAGGACAGTTGGTACTATAATTGGTCATCACTGGAATTATTAACTCTATACTAAAACGTGTAGGGTAACCCTCACTCTAAAAGTTGAGATGTTCGAGTTCGACGGTGTACGTACTTTCAAAATTATCTCCTCCCGAACCGTACCATTCTCGCTCCTTTTGCCCCGCTGGAAAAATCGCCGAGTTTCCAAACTAACAAAGTGGCCGGTTTTCGTCCTTTTCGGCCGTTTGGTTTTCGAGAAATAAATTTTTAAAAGTCGTTTTCGTTCGTCCGGCTTTGCTGACGTGGTAGATGTTTCAAAATGCTTTAATGTTCGTGGGGACAAAACCATAACCATTAAATCGAGAGACATCATAAAGATGCAGTAAACATTTCAGAAAAGGGTCTGATTTTTTTGTATACACAACATATACGGTAGCGGTTTTTTTTGTCTCGGCACTTATTTAAATCGATCCGAGCAACCAAGAAAACATTAGCAGAGATTGATTTCTTTAATCGAGTTCGGCTTATTTTTAATACAGGCTCTCTTTGACCATCAAGGTGTGTTTTCGGTATGTATGCGCGAAACTTACACTTAAAAATCAGGAAGCGCGAATTAATTGTTTAATCACAGATCATCATTTGATGGACATACATTTGTTGACACTCTGCATAAAAAATTTGCATAAATACCAAGTATCTAACAGGCTCTTTTTAGGGGTACTTATGCAAAGGTACAACAGATAAATGAAATGAACGCGACGAGTATCGAATTTTATTACGACTCGGTCGATTTTTAATCGTTCGGCGGCAGTAGATATTAGAGAGACAAAAAATGCAATTGTGTAAGACTCAATTGCGGGAACTCATTACACAAAAGTAGTAAATAATATGAAAATTTAAGAATCTGCTAATTTACCGGTTTAATGCTTTTGTATAGTGAGTACTGCAATTAAGACATAAAATCACTATTTGCTACCTGCTGTAACTGTAACTTGACAGCGGAGCTTCAAATATTGCCCGAGAGTTATGACCAGTATTTTTTACCTCTTTTCTCGGGATCTGAAGTGATATGTAAACAAACTGGACCGCCCCTTCCGGGGGACGAAGACTTTATTACTTAAAGCATAATCAAAGAACCGAACGTCTAATAATTTCGTTTTTCTAAATTTTAATCCATTCCCGACCTACTACAACAAAGTCGTACTCTATTATCTCTAGAAATTGTAGCGTATCGAGACAATTCGATTTTTCATTAATTTTTCGCATATTGGGATATTTCTCGAAACAGTTACCCATGGAAATTTTATTGCAAGCGTGTGATTTTGGTACGGGGGCAAGTTACAAAAAAACATATCTACATCCTAACTTATTCTGTTCTGATGATATAAATAAAATATTCTTCATTGTTTCATAATGAATGAACAGGTAAACAACTCGAAGAAAACAAAACATTCTCAAGGAGCCTGTTCGGCGCTTATTTTTAATATGTAGTACATTTTCAATATCAAGTAGCAAGCTATTTTTTTCAAAGTGTCAATTCCGACTAAATATCAACAAACAGATTTGCACAATCTTATCGAAAGTCAAAGCAGACCTAAAAAGAATACTATATGCTTACAGTTAGACAAAATTTCAACAAATAAATTAAATTGATGCGACGAGTTCAAATTTTGGTGAACATTTACGATTCGGTCAAATTTTTAATCGTTGTAAGACAGCAGATATTAGAAGGATTAAACAAATTAAGCGAATTTTACCGATGTCTTTCACAATGAGAAAGTTTTAGAATCTGCTATTTAGTGGTTTTGTCCAATTGGGTAGTGACTACCCCAATTAACCCATAAAATCATTATTTGGTACCGACAACTAGAAGTTCATAGCCGAGCTTCGAATGTTGTTCTATTCTTTCGCGGGATCTGTAGTAATTTGGGAGGAACTAATAGAATTAATGATGTACGATCGAATAAAATAATCTTCATTACGAATAAACCGATAAACAAATATGAACTCCCAGAAAACAATAAATTAACAAGAGATAAAGAATGCGAAACCTATATAAAAAATGCGACCGGGCGTCCTGATAGTCGTTTTATTGTAGTTTAAAAAAAATCGTTGACATAAAATACCCCAAAACGTAAGTACTATTTACGATTTGGCCGATTTTTAATCGTTCTAAAGCGGTAGATATTAGGGAGACTAAAAATGCAAGTAGGTATGTATGGCTTAATTGGGGTACTCATTATACAAAAAGAGTAAACTATCACACTACATAATTCTTAATTAGTTTTGTTATTTACGACAAGTATCGACATCACTCCACACCCTTTCTCACCAGAAAAAACTGACCATCTTGATGGTCGTTTTATTGTAGTTCAACAAAAAAAAAACAGAACCCTTGAACAAACCCCAAACCGCACATCTACAATTATACGATGTTTATACAAAATGTTTAAATACATAAAATATAGTTTACGGTAGCGGCTTCTTTTCTTCGAAAGAAAATCCACTTATTAAAATTAGTCCGAGCTCTGAAAAAAACATAATTTGACATTAATTAATTACGAAAGTTTACTCTCGATTTACAAGAAAATAGATTTTTTACGCATGTTTCGGGTACAAGTATTTGCTTTGGATGGGCTAAATGAGTTCTTTGGGTCCTTATTTCCGTAAAAAAAGAATATTTTGGAAGGTACAGGCAATTTCTGAGTTGGTGTCCTCTAAGCCATAAAATGGGGCTGCTGTAAATCAGTAATAATCACATCCTATTTACCCGACTTACGATTTTCTTTTGTGAATGTGGTACCGGTACGACTCTCGACTAAGTGTTCTTCATCTTCGTTCATAACTTATGATAACAGGGGTTGGAAAAGGAAAACAACAAACCACCAAAACGGCATCGATAATAGAACAGCAGTAACATAACTTATCCAAAAAAGGTTGTCAAGAATAACAGAATTCGCCTTCTGCGTACATTTTCATTTAAACATAGAAATAAAATAATACAAAATAAATAGAATATTGAAGTAGCAATGATGTTATCGGGGATAATTGTAGTCACAAAATTTATTCAATTTTTTGCTGTCGGTTTTGCGTTTGAGAAGCTATGGGACCTGTCATGGGTCCCAACCATTTTATGACTTAGCGGACACTAACTCAGAAATCGCCTTAATTACTGTGGAATTCTATGAATTGAACTGACGTCATAAACAAAAATTATCAACAGCAGTCTTTCTTTAAAAACTAAGAATCTATTGTGTAATTGCATGAGTTTAATAAAGAGCGCAAATAAACCTTTTTTGCAAACAACGATACCCGAGAGGTTAACCTCCCAAAAAAATCACGAGAAAATCAGGAAAATTAATGAGAAATCACTTGAAAATTAGGGACAATCAATAGGATAAGAGGAAATCACTAGATCAGGGGAAGTTAGGCGAAATAACTAAAAAATCAGGGGAAAATATTAGAACATCAGAGGCCAATCAAAAGGAAATCAGAGGAAGTCACTAGGATATCAGGAGAAGTTAGATGAAGTCATAAGAAAATCAGTGAAATTTGGACGAAATTACAAAAAATCCGAGGAAGTTAGACAAAAATAAATACAAAGAAATTAAGAGAAGTTTGGCGTATGCCATTTTTGAAAAATTTGACTTCTAAGATCAATGTTCCTGGGAAATCAGTGGATCAGACTTAGTAAATCATTATGAATCAGAGGAATTCGTTACGAATTCATGGAAACTTAGACGAAATAAAAAAAATCAATAAAATTTAGACGAAATTGTTGGAAAATCATTAGTACCATCAGGAGCAATCAATAGGAAACCAGGGAAAGTTAGACGAAATTTAAAGGAAATCAGGGGAAATTAGCGAGGAAATAAGAGGAAGTTAAGTGTATGCCATTTTTGAAAAGTATTAACCTCTGACAAGTCATGTCATCAATGAGAAATCACTAGACAATAAGGAAAAATCATTAAGATATTAAAACATTAAGATATCAAGGGGGAGTTAGACGAAATTACAAGACAGTCAGCGAGGAAATCAGGTGGACTGAGCCTCTGGTCAATATCAATTTATGAATGAATAAATTTAAACAAATAGTTCGTTTCCAAGCAATGAGTTCCAAAATATGAATTATTATTGTAGCCCATTTAATAGTTATTGCTGAAATCTCTTTTTTTTTTGACTCGGCCATTTTTCTGTATGTCCGTTTCAAATATGGCAGCGAAAATCTCAAACACCCTGTGTGAATAATAATTCTTATTATCGGGGATTATTGGAATGCAATGTTTATTTGCGAATTAATGAATTTAATGAGATTCTGTTATATCTTTTTTTCTTGATATGACGTGGTGCCTAAATGAGAGACTACACCGTATGTCATATTTTTTCTTCTTTCATTGTAATAGAATTTGCAATGGACTTAGAAACCATTAAAGGCGCAGTCTGTCTGATTTATGAATGTTCTGCGTAGTACTGTTAAATTTTAAATAGCGAAGCCCGTTGGTTATTTTTTTTTAAACCTTTAAGTCTGTTTTTTTTTTCTAAAATTTTCAGAAAATTCTTCATTTTGCCATGCGTAATTATTTGTATCAGAGTTTCAAAAATCAAAAAACACAAAATATGAAGTTATTTTAAAACTTTCTTTGCTAAATGTTAAATGACAAAATACAATTAACTAGGTGGCCTTCGGAATTCTGTAAAACTCGCCTTTTTTGTTTCATAATCTAACAAATAAACAATCCCAAATTAATATTCAACGCCACGGAAAAGCGAGGTCCACGAAAAAAGCGAGTCTACAGAATTCCGAGGGCCACCTAGTTATCCTATAACCTTTAGACAATCAAAAATGTATTGCGGTAATTTCAAGATGGAGGACTTAGCAAAAGATAAGGAGATCTACTATCAGAGCCAAAGATTCAGCACTTTTGAAGACTTAATGCATGTATATGATAAAAGTCGTGACATGGACTCATGTTTTGTTTATGTATATTAAATAAGAAAATAAAATACACTTGAATAATTTTTAATTTGTTTTTATTTATTACTTATACAATGTTATTTTTATCAATCCAACTATTATGATTATCATCAAAACCTAACCATTTAACAAATACTTTATTTTTTTGTCGTTTTAGTACTTTTTCCACTAGATATACATCAGGATATTTAACTTTTTGTAATTGTTCTTTATAAAATGCACCTTTGATGTCTTTCTTATTAACATCTTGAAGTAAATATGTGGTAGGGATTGTTAACTGTATTTTTTTAATTGAAAAAATTTCAGTAGACCAATTTGGCATGTATTTTTTATCAAAGACTCCTCTAATTTTAGAGATACGTACATGATCACCAATTTTAAATTTGGAATGTAAATTAACCACTTTAATGTGATTGTAGGCTTTATTTAATATTTCCTTTTCATGTTTTTGGTGTACATCAATCGGTTTCATTCCAATTGTTCTATGTTTAGAATGGTTGTATTCATCAACGACCTCCTTAAGTAAATCTATCCACTTATAATGCCCATAATAATTAAATTTTTTCCACATACGATTTTTTAATGTTCTATTAACTCGTTCAACAATTGATGCCTTCTTTTCACTGTACACGTTGTAATGATTAACTTTATACTTTTTCATTAACATTGCAAAATGTTTATTGAAAAATTCTTTACCCATATCAGTTTGAAGATTATTAGGTTTTACTTGTCTAAGTACAATTTTCATGTTTTTGGTGACTTCTTCACCAGTTTTAGTTTTCAAAGGAAAAGCCCATACAAATTTGGAAAAACAATTGATCACCACTAAAATGTACTTAAAACCATTATTTTCATTAGCGTATGGAATCATTTCAACAAGATCAGCTTGAAATAAATCATTCAATGATTTAATAATAACATGACGTCTTTGAAAATTGATTCGTGCTTGTTGATGTATTTCATTAACGACTTGTTTTTTGGCTTCAGTAAGTTTTGAAGAAACCATTCTTGTTTATTCGATGATGCCGTTTTCTTGTAGTTCTTCAATGATACTGATGATCTCGTTGCGATGTTCTGTATTTCCAGCTTGTTGAGAAGAAATTAATAAACGTAGTCTCTCTACCAATTCGTTTGGATCATTCCAATAAACAAAATCAAGTGGTTTGTTATTAACTTCCTTCAATAAACAACCACCTGTTGAGAAAGATTTAGTTTTATGTACTGTTAATGGAGCAATTATATTTTTATATTTGAGTAGTCTGCTTCCATCGATTTGTTGATTAAATTGATAATATCTTTTGTGTGCGTTTGTTTTCTCGAGTATTTCTCTATACAGATTTAAATCTTCATTTGTATATATTTGTGGATTCTTTTTAAATAACAATTCATATAAACCACGTGTGCCTCTATATGATTTGTTTTTAACATTTACGTTAGGACTGTTATCTTCAAATATTAATCGTGAATCTCCGATAAAAAATGCTTCAATGTCAGGATCATGTCTTACACCATATTTATGATCAAAGTGATTTTCTGAATCATTTAACATTTCTCGTAAATATTTTCGAGGTAGCGGGGTGTATTGTTCATAATACTCTTCATATATATCATCTGTGATTCTAGACTGTTCAGGTGTTGGTTGCAGTGGTGGTGGTGGTGATGATTGCACAAAATCTTCTATCAAATCTTCATCGTTTGTGAACACATCCCCATCATTTATGAAATTTACTTCAGATTTAATTTTTACTTTTCCTTTGCGTTTAGGTGTTGTTACTTTATCTTTGTCGTTGTTGTAATCATCGTCTTCATCTTTTAGAGTAGAGGGGAGGGGTTTTTGCTTATTTGGTTTACGTTTATCGTTGGAAACAAGATTTTCCAAAGTTTTTAAATGTTTTGTTATCGGTAAGAAAGAATCCTCTTGCATGAATTCACCTTCTTTCAATGACTTCAATTTTTTTTTAATAATTTTTCGTTTTTCAATATGAGATTGTTTTAAAGTTTTAATGTTCTTTGGCATGATATATGTAGCTGTGTGTGCGTTTTTGCACACAAAACAGGTATAGAAACAGGTCTGATCTGGTCAGGAAACAGGTCTGATCTGGTCAGGAAACAGGTCTGATCTGGTCTGGAAACAGGTCTAATCTGAGCAAGGTCATATGTCAATTAGCTTTTTATTCATTTAGTGAGATATAATGATCAAACCCCTGTCTATATCTTCCGTTATTAAGATTACAGTCTTTAAATATGGCTAAAAACCCATATGTCTTTCCAGCAGACACTACTGATGTCTTTAAACGTGTCAAAAGTCATATCAGTACCAACATGATCTGTATAGATATGCTTTAAGTTAAGATCATCCTGTTTGAATAAAACAAGAACATTTGCATTATCTCGAAGAAGATGTTTAGGAATTTTCGCATATGATTGACAAAGATAAAAACAATCGATATTGTTATGACGACCCATGCTAAAATATTCACGTATCACATTTTGGTTTTCACATGCTACATCATCAAATAAAATGATTGAATTTGGTTTAGCGTCTGATGGGCTTGTTATATTTTCACTACTATTGTACGCATAGTAACCGATTCCTTTGATAGGTTTTAATAAATTTTCCAAATAAATATATTTGGGTTGATAGAGGCTCTTTGAATACACATAAAGATTTTCAAATTTCAATCCATTTGGATGTTCGATTAAACTAACAATAATATTTGTTTTTCCACAATTTGATGGTCCAATAACTAAACATCGTATGGTTGATGGAAATAACACACCATGTTTGAAATTATGTTCTTCATTATGATTTAAATCATTGTTTTCAATCGGTAACAACACTTTTTGTTTAACAATCTTCATGATGCTATTGATGATTTTAGACTGAATATAAATGGTTAAACACTGTACTATTTATGTCAGTAGAAGAAGAACTAGTCATTAGTTTGTTACTGTCTCTCGTGTAGAAAAAAAAATGACTTCCCAAAGTGGTACCGGTTTATTAGATAAAACATTGTTTGCGATTCCACATGAACTTCATCTTCCTGGATATCAGTTTTGTGGACCAAATACAAAGCTTGAAGAACGTTTGAAACGAGGAGAAGTTGGTATAAATGGACTTGATGCAGCTTGTAAAGATCATGACATTGCCTACTCTCAAACCAAAGACATAAATTTTAGACACAACGCTGATAAGATGTTGGCTAAAAGAGCACTTGAACGTTTTCATTCTAAAAACGCTTCATTTAAGGAATAACTTGCAGCATTAGGGGTTGCAGGAGCAATGAAAGCCAAAGTTAAATTAGGATTGGGTTTATCATCATCATCATCTGATGCTGATGATTCAGCAACAATAAAACGATCAACAACTTGTACAAAAATTCTTAATCAATGTCTGAAAGAAATGGATAAGAGTATTAATAATCTTCAAAAAAGTAAGCAAAAACTTTTAGATTACAAAATAACTAAACCAAGTGAATCAAGAACAAAACCTAAAAAAACAAAACGTTTTTCAAAACCAAAAAGATCCAAAAAAGAAAAACCTAACAAACTTGCTAACATAATGATTGTTAATGACTCACCAATGGATACAACAACGACAAGTACTTCTACTATGCAAAAAGCTGTAAAAAGAAAACTTGATACTGATGATGAACCTGAAATTAAGAAAAAAACTAAATTAAATAATTTGGAACGAGTTACACTTAAAGCAGCAAGAAGAAGAAAACGTAAATTGGTGAATGATGATGATGATGATGATGAAGATATCTCATCAAAACGAGTGAAACTCATTTAAAGCTAAGTTATTAAAAAATAAATTTTAGTTGTATTCTAACATTCAGTCAAGATGGTTAGAGTAAAAAAAGTTGCTAGAAAAAGAGTTAGTAAACAATCAAAGAAGAGGAATGTAAAGAAAAGAAAATCAACAAGTTTTCAACAAATTACTAGAAACATTAGACAAAATATTCGTAAAAGTAAAGCAAAAACTGTGAAAGATGCTATTTTAGTGGCACTAAAAACAGCATCAAAAAAGAAGAAGAACAACAACAACATTAAAACTGCTCGTGTTATAAAGATACCAAAAACTGGTGGAATTTTACCATTAATTTCTATTTTTGCTGGTCTTAGTGCACTTGGAGCACTCGGTGGAGGAGCTGCTGAAATTGCGAAAGCCATTAATGCAGCAAAAGAAGCTAGACAAGCATTAGCCGAATCTGAGAGACATAATAAAACAATGGAAGCTATTGCAATGGGCAAAGGTTTATTTTTAAAACCATACAAAAGAGGATTGGGTCTTTTTTTAGATTAAAAGGGCTACCTAAAAGACCCTTAACAAATCTGGATATTGAAAAATTTGCAAAAATATATAAAATTCCTTATTTTCGAGGTGTCTTTTCACGAGATGTTCTTCCGAAAAAAATACATCACAACGAATCTGGTGTTATTAATTTGGATCAAAACAGCGGAAATGGAACACATTGGGTAGCTTATCGGAAACAAACCTCCCCAAGAAGTGGTTAGGTATTTTAATTCAAATGGATTTTGTCAAATTCTCTACAACCATAAGCGATTTCAAAAATTTAATACGTATAATTGTGGTCATCTTTGTTTATCTTTTTTAACTGAATAAATAAATAAATAACCTAATCGAACATTATTTTAACTTAGTTTAATTGCAGTTGTACACGCATCAAGATGTCTTATCATTTTCTTTTCAGTGATACAACATCCATTTTATCAATGGATTTTAATCCTCCTATTGAGTTGGAGAAAAATTGTGCTTATGAAATTGGTCTGTTAAATTTTAATGTAAATAATGCAATTCCAAATGTCGATAACACTAATAATATGTTTTATTATGGTGAAAACAACACTAGCATCGCAATACCAATTGGTAGCTATGAAGTGCAAGACATTGGTGAATACCTGCAGAAAGCCTTACTTTTAAATCAGAAAAACGGAGAAAAACCTATACATTTACAGTTGAAAGCAAATTTGAACACATTAAAATGTGAAATAAAATGTGATAGTGTTGTCGATTTTTCAAAAGAGAATTCCATAGCATCTTTGTTAGGATTTTCAAAAAGAAAACTTACAGCCGATAAACTACATGAATCAGATTTTCCTGTTGACATAATAAGGGTAAACTTAATTCGAATTGAGTGTACTTTTGTAAAAAATTCTTATTTAAATGGAGCTGCTGAACATATCATCTATGCGTTTTATCCTAAAGAACCTCCGGGTTATAAAATTATTGAAAAACCTGTAAACGTGATTTATCTACCAATTAACACAGATTTCATTAGAAACATAACTCTTAAAATAACCGATCAATTTGGTAAGTTGGTCAATTTCAGAAACGAGCTCATCACGACAACATTACATTTACGTAAATTAAATCAGTAGTAAAACATATAAAAAATGGTGATTTGTTTTAATGTACCTATTAACAACAACAACAACAACAATAACGTGCAATATAAAAACGTTAGCAACGTTTCAAAAACGTTCATTCACAATAAGAACAGTGCTCCACTAACACCTGAAAATCGAAAATTTCTACAATCGTTAGGACTGCGTGTGAAATAAAAAGTTATGGAGTTGTTAAATGTGACTCAAAAACCAACTATTGACAGTTCAATAACCAACTTGGAATGGCATTCATATCAAGCATATACAAACACTCCACTTAAGCATAACGATGAATGCCGAATTGGTATCCAACAACAGGAATTACTCACAGTGCCAGGATTAAGTGAACTTCATATTCAAGGAAGATTAGTAAAACATGATGATGAAAAACTTGTATACACCAAAGGAAAATTGGTGAATAACTTTGTTGCCCATCTGTTTGAAGAAATTCGTTTTTTACTGGGAGGTGAATTAATTGATCGTGTAAAAACTCCTGGTATTACCAGTAGTTTGAAAGGTTATGTATCTTACACACCAAACGAAAGTACTGCTTTGATGAATGCTGGTTGGTTTCCTGTTGATGACGTTAAACTTGTTGATAATACAACAGGGCAATTTGATGTATGTTGGCCTCTTTCGATGATACTAGGTTTTGCTGAAGATTATAAAAAAATTGTGATAAATCTTCGTCAGGAACTCGTTTTAATTCGTTCAAATTCTGATTTAAACTGTATTATTGAAACAACAGGCCTTGAAAAAGCTCAAATTTTGATTGAAAAAATTACATGGAAAGTGCCTCATGTAACAGTATCCGATTATGAAAAGTTAAAAATATTAAACATAATCGATAAAAATATTCCTTTGGAGATTGTTCATCGAAAATGGGAACTTTTTACTTATCCACTTTTGCAAGAAAGTCATTCCTTTAATTGGGTGTTGAAAACCTCAACATTTCTACGAAAACCACGTTTCATCATTGTTGGATTTCAAACTGATCGAAGAAACAATTTGAAAAAGAATGCAAGCAATTTTGATCATTGCAATTTGAGAAACATGAAATTGTACTTAAATTCTCAAGCGTATCCATATGAAAATTTAAATTTGGATTACAAACACAACAAGTACGCTTTGGCATACAAAATGTACACACATTTTCAACAAGCTTATTATTTTAATAACAAACCAGTTTGTGAACCATTATTAAATTTGGAAAAGTTCAAAAAGGTTGCTCTATTAATTGTCATTGATTGTTCATATCAAAACGAAGTAATTAAACAAACCACCATAGATGTTCGCTTGGAATTTGAAACTGAAGGAGATATAGATGCTAATACTGCAGCTTATTGTTTGATTCTGCATGAACAATTTATCACATATGAACCACTGACAGGTCGTGTCCGTTTATTGTAAAACATTTTATAAATTGAATTTTTGGAAAAATAAAAACATTAATTATCTGCTTATATTTTTATTCTAACCCATCGAAAAAGTTTTTTTTTGCATCAGGATGTTGACGATGATTGACGGGTTCCTTTCGTCGTCGATTCTTGCACTGCTGTTGAGAAGTTGAAGTGGCGTTATTGATAACGACAACATCATCCATAATGTCATCATCATCATCATCATCGTCATAGTTTTCTCTCGCTGCAGCATCATCGTTTGTTGGTGGCTCAATATAGACCTTCTTGCGAGGACTAGTGAGGTTCTCCACTTCACTCACATCTTCTTCAACAAGATTAAATCGAAAGCGTCGAACCACACTTTCTAAAATCTTGAATTCCGAGTCGTTATCCAATTTAGTGCGAATGTATCTAATCGGTAAATTGCCGAATTTTCGTTTCAATGAACTGCCTCGAGGACAATACTTCAGGGAAACGAAGACTTTATCTCCAGAACCTTTGATCTCAAGTACACCATACCTAAACATACACCAAACACATGAGTCAAAAAATAATAAAAAACTTACTGGAATAATTGCTTCATTACAACCCTAATATGCTCAGCAGGCAGATTTTCAGGATCTTCGCTAAACACTACAATAGTACATGGTGTGGTCGACATTTTGGTTGTGGTGTTGAGATTCAAACACTGATGAAGAAACAGAAAATTCTCGAAGCTTTTATAGTATGCAAACTAAAAAATGTTGATAATTTTTGTTACAAAATTGTAAGGTTAACTGATAAAAACATGCTGACAGAATTGATGAAAAAAAAAACACACCAATAAATATCAATTTTGCACTTACGCTGCATTAATTTGTTTTTGCAAAATATATGGAAAAACACACACCAGTTATCTTTATTTTGTTTAACATTTAAGAAATGCAAATGCTGCTTAAATTATTGGGAAAAACATCTTTATCAATAACTCGTGCATGCATTTTTAAAAAATGTTTAGGTATAAATAGGTGAAGATCTGTTTCTGTAATTAAATTGTATTTTACATCAACTGTGAAAAGAAGCAAAATGTATCTACTTGACATACAAGGTTACCAACTCGGTACATGCTTTGTATGCAAAGAATTGGCAATTCTGGATGTTGACACCTAACAATACCAACACGCCTTCGTCAAGTTTCCTGTCACAATCGAGATGTGCAGTGCTGCCTTCCAAAAACAGATTGACTACGCCACTGATCAAATACACGGGGTTGAATACTACTATGAAGATCCATCAACAATAAGGTATGAAAGCATCGAGAAATTTCTAAAGGACTTCATACAATACAATCCAAATCAAAAAGTCCTTGTGGCAGTGTAAGGTCTGCAAAAGAAAAAATGGTTACAGCAATTTTTTCTGGATGAGGATATTGTCGACCTCGAAACTGATGGATGTCTTCCAGTAAACACCATGAAGACAATTTTTAAGTCCCACCACTGCTTAAAGCATAGTGAATACTTAAATTGTGCTTTAGAAAACGTTCACAACTTATACATGTGGTATATGTATTGTAAAAAATAAAAATATATAAAATATAATTTTGGTTTTTTTTAATGTTGCAAATGATTATCACATTCTAAAAATTACAGTTTTAGATAAAATTTGATAATTTGAATGTCAAATGTTAATTTTCCAAAATGATAATTATTTGCAACTCTTGCAGTTTTAGATGATAAAAATGGCACGTGCATGCTCTGATAATTTCAATGTGAAATGACGTTGATAATTTTTAAATTTTATAATATAAATACAGCTTCAATCATACTCAGTTTTCAATGTGTCTCTGCAGTTTACATTTCAAGTGTTGCTAGTGAAATTTCAAAGTAAGTACTTTTGCCAATATTATTCTTTTATTAATTCAAATTTTGTAAACAGACTATAAAAGATGGCCAGTCAAAAGATTTTAGATGAAATCTCAACTTCTGCTGTTAACAAAATTGAAAAGGTTAGTGGATTAATTAAACATAAGAAAGAATTTCTAAAATATATAACTTGGCTCAGAAAAACCATTTTATTACATAAGAGATGTTTAAAAAATAAATTAAATTGTGTAAAAAATTTTGCAAAAATTGAATCAAATTTAACTATTTTAAAAGATTATTTACTAATCTTAAAACAAAAAATACATAGTGTAAAGTATTTAAAATCTAAAAAGTTAATTTGGCAAGATGTTGACTCTTGTTTTAAAAGTAGAGTTAAAACGGGTATGATAACAAATTTTTCTTTGAAAGATCCAAAAAAAATTCTCTTAAAATGCTTTAGAATATTTTCAAGACGAATTTTACATGAATTGAAAAGGTCGTTATTAAAAGTAAATGTAATTTTTGTTGGAGTCTTTATAAAACCTCACACTCACGAGACAACTCATAAATTTTTTTCTACTCCAAATATGGTAATTGATAAAAGTACAGATTTGAAAAATTGGTTCAAAATTAATGTTTATGAAAAAATTTTGTTACAACTAGAAGAGTTTCAAGAAAGGGACAGTGGGTGGGCTCTAAAAGAAATTTTACATCTGAAAGTTAATATAAATAAATATAATTCGATCAGTGTTGGTATTTCAACATATGTTGATTTACCTGATTTTGTTAAAAATACTAAAAGTGTAATCAATATCAAGAACAATGACCAATTTTGCTTCTTATGGGCTGTTGTTTGTGCTTTATATCCTGTAAAAACAATAAAAAATGTTTCACGTGTAACATCTTATCCACATTTTAGTTTGGTGTTAAAATTCAACAATATAAGATTTCCCATTGCTCTTGAAGATATTCCAAAATTTGAAAAAATAAATCAGTTGGCAATAAATGTCTTTACTATTTTGAATAAAAAGAAAAAAATAATCCCTTTGCTGTTGAGTAAAAGTGAAATTTCACCTAAAATTAATTTACTTATGATAACAAAAGATACTGATAATGATGATGATGATGATGATGATGATGATGAACTTTCTAATAAATGTTTATTTCATTTTGCTTACATTAAAAATTTAGCACGATTAACAAGTTATCAAATGGGTAATATTAAAAATAAAAAGTGGGTTTGTGAAAGATGTTTAAATCATTTTTCTACTCAAAATATAGTTAATGATCATATGCGCAATTGTTCAGTGTTAAACGAAACTAAAATAAAACTTCCCTCTAAAGATAAAAGTATTCTAAAATTTAAAAATTATAAAAATAAACTGATGGTGCCTTTCGTTATTTACGCTGATTTGGAGTGTCTACTGTTAAACTATAAAGATTTGAACAAAACAAACACTTGTGAGAAGTATCAAAAACATAAACCGTTTAGTATTGCATTTTATTTAAAATGTTCCTATGACGATTCATTATCAAGATTTCATACCTATACTGGTAAAAATTGTTCAGTATGGTTTGTACATGAATTAAAAAAGATTTCAAATGAATTGGAAACAATTTTTTCTCACCCATGTAAAATGAAATCATTATCTGTTGAAGAAGAGCAAAATTTCTTATTAGCAATGAAATGTCATATTTGTTGTAAAGCATTTTTAAACGATGATAATGAGAGAAAAGTGAAAGATCATTGTTATTTAACAGGAAAGTTCAGAGGTGCTGCTCATAACTCATGTAACCTAAAATTTCAAGATATGAATACTATTCCAGTAATTTTTCATAATTTATCTGGTTATGATAGTCATTTTATAATTAAAGCTTTAAGTACAGAAATTGATGGACACATTGATCTATTACCAATTAATAAAGAAAAATATATTTTATTTACTAAATACATTCTCAACAGTAAAATTAAATTTTGATTTTTAGATTCATACAGATTTATGCCAAGTAGTATTGATAAATTATCCACATATTTAAATGATGAGCAAAAAATTATTATACGGAAATTTTATAAAGATGATTTAAAATTTAATTTAGTCACTCGCAAAGGCATCTTTCCTTATGAGTATCTTGATTGTTGGGAAAAATTGCAAGAGAATAGTTTACCATCTATGCAAAAGTTTTTTAGTCATGTGTCTAATACTGAGATTTCTGGTGCCGATTATGAACATGCTTGTACGGTTTGGCAAGTATTTGAAATTAACACTCTTCAAGAGTATGCTGAATTGTATTTAAAAACTGACGTTTTACTTTTGGCTGATATATTTGAAAATTTTAGATCTACTTGTATGAAAACATATGAATTAGATAGTCTTCACTATTGTACAGCTCCTGGATTATCTTTTGATAGTATGTTAAAAATCACAAACGTTGAATTAACTTTATTAACTGATGTTGATATGATAATGTTTTTTGAACTAGGTATTCGAGGAGGAGTTTCACAATGTTCGAATAGATACGGGCAAGCAAACAATAAATATATGGGTGAAGCTTATAATCCTAATAAACCATCAACTTACCTTATGTATTTTGATATCAACAATCTTTATGGAGCTGCAATGAGTTATTCATTGCCTATGGGTGATTTTCAATGGATTAGTGGTCCAGATATTTATAAAATTGATTTTAACACACTATACGATGATGATTGTGAAATTGGATACATTTTTGAAGTAGATCTTGAATATCCACCAACACTATTTGATTTGCATAAAGACTTACCTTTATGTCCTGAGCATTTAGTTCCACCAATTTCCGATTCAAAAAATACTAAATTATTAACAACTTTGTACAAGAAAACAAATTATATTATTCATTATAGAAATTTAAAACAGGCTTTAGATTTAGGTTTAAAACTGGTAAAAATTCATCGTTGCTTACAATTTAAACAAGCACCCTGGTTAAAAAAGTATATCGACTTAAATACAGAATTGAGAAAACAGAGTAAAAATGAATTTGAGAAAATTTTTTATAAATTAATGAATAATGCTGTTTTTGGAAAAACTATTGAAAATGTAAAAAAATATAGAGATGTTAAATTGGTAACGAAATGGAAAGGACGATACGGTGCAAATTGGTATATTTCACAGCCAAACTTTCATAGTTGTACAATATTTAGTAAAAATATGATTTTAATTGAAATGAAACGGTTGGAAATTACATTTAATAAACCTATCTACGTGGGAATGTCAATTTTAGATATATCAAAAACTTTTTTGTACGACTTTCATTACAATTACATTTTATCAAAATTTGGAACTAATGTAAAATTATTATATACTGATACAGATGGTTTGATTTACTTATTTAACGATGATGATATCTATGCACATATAAAAAAGGATATTCATAAATTTGATACGTCAGATTACCCACTGAATAATATTTATAACATTCCACAAAAAAATAAAAAAGTGCTAGGCCTTATGAAGGATGAGAACTGTGGTCGAATTATGACTCATTTTATTGGTCTACGATCGAAAATGTACTCAATTAAAGTTTTACATGATAACGCTGACAAACAAAAACGTCTTGAAAATATGCAACGAGAAAAGTCAAGTAAACGGGAAATTTATAATTTTATTGCAAATTTTGGAATTATAAAAAAGGCTAAAGGTATTAAAACATCTGCTCTTAAATTAATTACTTTTGATGATTATTTTGAATGTTTGTTTAATAATCAAAAATTAGATGTTACTCAAAATGTTATCCAATCACAAAAGCATACAGTTTTTACCTTGAAACAAACAAAGTTGGCTTTAAGTGGTTCGGATGATAAAAGATTAGTAAATAATATGAGCACAGACACTTTACCTTGGGGATATTTGTATTAATTTAAATTCTTTCAATTTTATTTTAATTTATTAACACTTTCAATTTAAAAGTTTAACAGTCTGAGATCTAAATGGGACACAGTTTTTGTAGACGTCAATCGTTTTGATAAGGATATAACTGAAAAGGCTGTAAAAAGAAGAATTGTTCCTACACCCATCCAAAGCAGCAACAACAACGACCAAGGAACTGTGTACTGTCACAACTGTGATTGTTTTTTTTGTTTTTGTGATTATTCAATTGAAGTACATAGTGAAGAAGTAGTAGTAGAGACTAAAAAAAGTAAACTGTGTGGTGGTGGTGATAACATGTATTGTTAGAGGCAACATGCCTGTACCTGTTCAATTCAAATGTCCAAAATGTCAAGGTGAAACCACCGAGCAAGGGGCTATGTGTACTATATGCCTTTATGTAAAATATGTCCAAATGTTATATAAAGAGAAACACCCAAAATACTAATATGTAAATTTACGTTAAATAAAAAAAAATGTTAAAGAAAAAACTTGAATATTTATTTGTTCCTTTCAGAAATCCAAACAACAACTGAAAAATCTTTTGAGACGGAAAAGAAAACAGACCGAATCTTTGCTCAAAGCCTTGAAGAAGTTAAGAGCTGACATTGAGTTCTTGCAATTACAAAAACAAATGCAAAATTTACATGTAAAATAAATAAAAATATATATGAATTAATTATATTGATTTATTGAACCCATTAGTTACAATGTTGCAAAACTGATTAAAGTTGAAAAACAAGATGATTTGGTGTTATTTATAAAAATATAATGTTGCAAAACTGATTGGAGTTGAAAAACAAGATGATTCAGTGTTATTTATAAAAAAATTTAAAAAAGACCTGTGTAAGCTGATCATGTGTTTACTTATGAGGATTTCATATAAATACGCTAGTAGGTATTAACTTGTCATTCAGTCAATTGAAGTTATCATGAGTGAAGGTAAGAAATTATTTATATAATTTGAACATACCTATAATTTTCTCCTATCTCTTTCTTTAGAACTAATTCAGTGTCCCCTAATTAAAGACCATTGGGTCAAACCAACACGCATGTCTTTACATTTACTTAAATGTAAACGACGTTTACAACCCTCCTTTGAAGCTTCAAAAGAACAACAACTTTAAGAAAGATGGGATCTTTTGAATAATGAAACTTATCCACAATACCCGTACCACCACAACGACCAACAACAACAACAACAACAGGGTACTACACCTCCAGTTCAAGGAGATTTAATTAAAACTGTACCACAACGTTCCTTAAGAAATGTACACCAGGAGCAAATGCAACATTATTCATTTCAATAATAAACAAAATAGTTACTAACTTTGACTTTTTTTTTCTTAATCTTCCTGGAAAATTAGGCTAGGCTAGGCTAGGCTAGGCGAGTCAGTTGCTTCGCTTCCAACCCCCTTTTTTCCCCTTTTTTTCTTTTTCTTATCTTTTTATTCACCCAGACAATTTTTTTTCTTGGTTTATCTTTAGATTTTCTTTTTTTTTTGAACTACTTAACTAACTAACTGACTAATTAGCTAACTAACTAAACAACCAACTAACTAACTAACTACCTACCTACCTACCCACCTACTTACTTCGATTATTTGTTTGTTATCTACCAACTTTCACATCAACAAACGTATGTGGAGCACATTGGTGCATGGCGTACGTCTCGGCTTCACAACTCGTAGGTTCACGGTTCGAAACCACCACAAATCCACAACAACACTTTCACATTTTTTCAAAGATCAATCCAACACAGGTAACTGTCACCTAAGCGAAACAGGTAAATATAAAAAATACATTTTTTTCCATTGATTTCAACCTACCTGGAAAACACCTTTAATTACACCTGTGACCACACCCTTCGGGTGACCACACCGTTCGGTGACCACGCCCACCTCGGCAACAACCACCAACACTAACACCACCTCTTCAGCAGCCTCCGGAATTGACCAACAATACCAGAGGCTCCTGAAGACTTCTTCACCCGACGAAGAATGACCTTCATGAAGGTCATGGACAGATGCGGATGGCATAGGCCATCGAAGTGTCCCAGAACCCCGCGTCCTATACTACTGCGGTTTTCTGTAAGAATTTTGATGATTTCGTGCAGAATTCTGCTGTTTTCTTGCAATTCAGCCGTTGAATCTTGGTAAAAAGTGATGATTTTGTAGATTTCATGCTCTTCTTTGCGAATTCAAGACAGAAAACAACGAAAATCGGCGAGAAATCGTCGTTTTGCATCGAAATATGCGGTTTTCTGTAAGAAATTTGATGATTTCGTTCAGAATTCTGCTGTTTTCTTGCAATTCAGCCGTTGAATCTTGATAAAAAGTGATGATTTTGTAGATTTCGTGCTCTTCTTTGCGAATTCAAGCCACAAAACAACGAAAATCGGCGAGAAATCGTCGTTTTTCATCCAAATATGCGGTTTTCTGTAAGAATTTTGATGATTTCGTGCAGAATTCTGCTGTTTTCTTGCAATTCAGCCGTTGAATCTTGGAAAAAAGTGATGATTTTATAGATTTCGTGCTCTTCTTTGCGAATTGAAGCTAGAAAACAACGAAAATCGGCAAGAAATCGTCGTTTTGCATCGAAATATGCGGTTTTCTGTAAGAATTTTGATGATTTCGTGCAGAATTCTGCTGTTTTCTTGCAATTCAGCCGTTCAATCTTGGTAAAAAGTGATGATTTTGTAGATTTCGTGATCTTCTTTGCGAATTCAAGCCAGAAAACAACGAAAATCGGCGAAAAATCGTCGTTTTGCATCGAAATATGCGGTTTTCTGTAAGAATTTTGATGATTTCGTGCAGAATTCTGCCGTTTTCTTGCAATTCAACCGTTCAATCTTAGTAAAAAGTGATGAATTTGGAGATTTCGTGATCTTCTTTGCGAATTCAAGCCAGAAAACAACGAAAATCGGCGAAAAATCGTCGTTTTGCATCGAAATATGCGGTTTTCTGTAAGAATTTTGATGATTTCGTGCAGAATTCTGCTGTTTTCTTGCAATTCAGCCATTGAATCTTGGTAAAAAGTGATGATTTTGTAGATTTCGTGCTCTTCTTTGCGAATTCAAGCCAGAAAACAACGAAAATCGGCGAGAAATCGTCGTTTTGCATTGAAATATAAGGTTTTCTGTAAGAATTTTGATGATTTCGTGCAGAATTCTGCTGTTTTCTTGCAATTCAGCGGTTGAATCTTAATAAAAAGTGATGATTTTGTAGATTTCGTGCTCTTCTTTGCGAATTCAAGCCAGAAAACAACGAAAATCGGCGAGACATCGTCGTTTTGCATTGAAATATAAGGTTTTCTGTAAGAATTTTGATGATTTCGTGCAGAATTCTGCTGTTTTCTTGCAATTCAGCCGTTGAATCTTGGTAAAAAATGATGATTTTGTAGATTTCATGCTCTTCTTTGCGAATTCAAGACAGAAAACAACGAAAATCGGCGAGAAATCGTCGTTTTGCATCGAAATATGCGGTTTTCTGTAAGAATTTTGATGATTTCGTGCAGAATTCTGCCGTTTTCTTGCAATTCAACCGTTCAATCTTGGTAAAAAGTGATGAATTTGGAGATTTCGTGATCTTCTTTGCGAATTCAAGCCAGAAAACAACGAAAATCGGCGAAAAATCGTCGTTTTGCATCGAAATATGCGGTTTTCTGTAAGAATTTTGATGATTTCGTGCAGAATTCTGCTGTTTTCTTGCAATTCAGCCATTGAATCTTGGTAAAAAGTGATGATTTTGTAGATTTCGTGCTCTTCTTTGCGAATTCAAGCCAGAAAACAACGAAAATCGGCGAGAAATCGTCGTTTTGCATTGAAATATAAGATTTTCTGTAAGAATTTTGATGATTTCGTGCAGAATTCTGCTGTTTTCTTGCAATTCAGCGGTTGAATCTTAATAAAAAGTGATGATTTTGTAGATTTCGTGCTCTTCTTTGCAAATTCAAGCCAGAAAACAACGAAAATCGGCAAGAAATCGTCGTTTTGCATAGAAATATGCGGTTTTCTGTAAGAATTTTGATGATTTCGTGCAGAATTCTGCTGTTTTCTTGCAATTCAGCCGTTCAATCTTAGTAAAAAGTGATGATTTTGTAGATTTCGTGATCTTCTTTGCGAATTCAAGCCAGAAAACAACGAAAATCGGCGAAAAATCGTCGTTTTGCATCGAAATATGCGGTTTTCTGTAAGAATTTTGATGATTCCGTGCAGAATTCTGCTGTTTTCTTGCAATTCAGCCGTTGAATCTTGGTAAAAAGTGATGATTTTGTAGATTTCATGCTCTTCTTTGCGAATTCAAGACAGAAATCAACGAAAATCGGCGAGAAATCGTCGTTTTGCATCGAAATATGCGGTTTTCTCTAAGAATTTTGATGATTTCGTGCAGAATTCTGCTGTTTTCTTGCAATTCAGCCATTGAATCTTGGTAAAAAGTGATGATATTTAGATTTCGTGCTCTTCTTTGCGAATTCAAGCCAGAAAACGACGAAAATCGGCAAGAAATTGTCGTTTTGCATCGAAATATGCGGTTTTCTGTAAGAATTATGATGATTTCGTGCAGAATTCTGCTGTTTTTTTGCAATTCAGCCATTGAATCTTGGCAAAAAGTGATGATTTTGTAGATTTCGTGCTCTTCTTTGCGAATTCAAGCCAGAAAACAACGAAAATCGGCAACAAATCGTCGTTTTGCATCGAAATATGCGGTTTTCTGTAAGAATTTTGATGATTTCGTGCAGAATTCTGCTGTTTTCTTGCAATTCAACCGTTCAATCTTGGTAAAAAGTGATGATTTTGTAGATTTCGTGATCTTCTTTGCGAATTCAAGCTAGAAAACAACGAAAATCGGCAAGAAATCGTCGTTTTGCATCGAAATATGCGGTTTTCTGTAAGAATTTTGATGATTTCGTGCAGAATTCTGCTGTTTTTTTGCAATTCAGCCATTGAATCTTGGTAAAAAGTGATGATTTTATAGATTTCGTGCTCTTCTTTGCGAATTAAAGCTAGAAAACAGCGAAAATCGGCAAGAAATCGTCGTTTTGCATCGAAATATGCGGTTTTCTGTAAGAATTTTGATGATTTCGTGCAGAATTCTGCTGTTTTCTTGCAATTCAACCGTTCAATCTTGGTAAAAAGTGATGATTTTGTAGATTTCGTGATCTTCTTTGCGAATTCAAGCCAGAAAACAACGAAAATCGGCGAAAAATCGTCGTTTTGCATCGAAATATGCGGTTTTCTGTAAGAATTTTGATGATTTCGTGCAGAATTCTACTGTTTTCTTGCAATTCAGCCATTGAATCTTGGAAAAAAGTGATGATTTTGTAGATTTCGGGCTCTTCTTTGCGGATTCAAGCCAGAAAACAACGAAAATCGGCAAGAAATCGTCGTTTTGCATCGAAATATGCGGTTTTCTGTAAAAATTTGGATGATTTCGTGCAGAATTTTGCTGTTTTCTTGCAATTCAGCCGTTCAATCTTGGTAAAAAGTGATGATTTTGTAGATTTCGTGATCTTCTTTGCGAATTCAAGCCAGAAAACAACGAAAATCGGCGAAAAATCGTCGTTTTGCATCGAAATATGCGGTTTTCTGTAAGAATTTTGATGATTTCGTGCAGAATTCTGCTGTTTTTTTGCAATTCAGCCATTGAATCTTGGTAAAAAGTGATGATTTTGTAGATTTCGTGCTCTTCTTTGCAAATTCAAGCCAGAAAACAACGAAAATCGGCAAGAAATCGTCGTTTTGCATCGAAATATGCGGTTTTCTGTAAGAATTTTGATGATTTCGTGCAGAATTCTGCTGTTTTCTTGCAATTCAACCGTTCAATCTTGGTAAAAAGTGATGATTTTGTAGATTTCGTGATCTTCTTTGCGAATTCAAGCCAGAAAACAACGAAAATCGGCAAGAAATCGTCGTTTTGCATCGAAATATGCGGTTTTCTGTAAGAATTTTGATGATTTCGTGCAGAATTCTGCTGTTTTTTTGCAATTCAGCCATTGAATCTTGGAAAAAAGTGATGATTTTGTAGATTTCGTGCTCTTCTTTGCAAATTCAAGCCAGAAAACAACGAAAATCGGCAAGAAATCGTCGTTTTGCATAGAAATATGCGGTTTTCTGTAAGAATTTTGATGATTTCGTGCAGAATTCTGCTGTTTTCTTGCAATTCAGCCGTTCAATCTTAGTAAAAAGTGATGATTTTGTAGATTTCGTGATCTTCTTTGCGAATTCAAGCCAGAAAACAACGAAAATCGGCGAAAAATCGTCGTTTTGCATCGAAATATGCGGTTTTCTGTAAGAATTTTGATGATTCCGTGCAGAATTCTGCTGTTTTCTTGCAATTCAGCCGTTGAATCTTGGTAAAAAGTGATGATTTTGTAGATTTCATGCTCTTCTTTGCGAATTCAAGACAGAAATCAACGAAAATCGGCGAGAAATCGTCGTTTTGCATCGAAATATGCGGTTTTCTCTAAGAATTTTGATGATTTCGTGCAGAATTCTGCTGTTTTCTTGCAATTCAGCCATTGAATCTTGGTAAAAAGTGATGATATTTAGATTTCGTGCTCTTCTTTGCGAATTCAAGCCAGAAAACGACGAAAATCGGCAAGAAATTGTCGTTTTGCATCGAAATATGCGGTTTTCTGTAAGAATTATGATGATTTCGTGCAGAATTCTGCTGTTTTTTTGCAATTCAGCCATTGAATCTTGGCAAAAAGTGATGATTTTGTAGATTTCGTGCTCTTCTTTGCGAATTCAAGCCAGAAAACAACGAAAATCGGCAACAAATCGTCGTTTTGCATCGAAATATGCGGTTTTCTGTAAGAATTTTGATGATTTCGTGCAGAATTCTGCTGTTTTCTTGCAATTCAACCGTTCAATCTTGGTAAAAAGTGATGATTTTGTAGATTTCGTGATCTTCTTTGCGAATTCAAGCTAGAAAACAACGAAAATCGGCAAGAAATCGTCGTTTTGCATCGAAATATGCGGTTTTCTGTAAGAATTTTGATGATTTCGTGCAGAATTCTGCTGTTTTTTTGCAATTCAGCCATTGAATCTTGGTAAAAAGTGATGATTTTATAGATTTCGTGCTCTTCTTTGCGAATTAAAGCTAGAAAACAGCGAAAATCGGCAAGAAATCGTCGTTTTGCATCGAAATATGCGGTTTTCTGTAAGAATTTTGATGATTTCGTGCAGAATTCTGCTGTTTTCTTGCAATTCAACCGTTCAATCTTGGTAAAAAGTGATGATTTTGTAGATTTCGTGATCTTCTTTGCGAATTCAAGCCAGAAAACAACGAAAATCGGCGAAAAATCGTCGTTTTGCATCGAAATATGCGGTTTTCTGTAAGAATTTTGATGATTTCGTGCAGAATTCTACTGTTTTCTTGCAATTCAGCCATTGAATCTTGGAAAAAAGTGATGATTTTGTAGATTTCGGGCTCTTCTTTGCGGATTCAAGCCAGAAAACAACGAAAATCGGCAAGAAATCGTCGTTTTGCATCGAAATATGCGGTTTTCTGTAAAAATTTGGATGATTTCGTGCAGAATTTTGCTGTTTTCTTGCAATTCAGCCGTTCAATCTTGGTAAAAAGTGATGATTTTGTAGATTTCGTGATCTTCTTTGCGAATTCAAGCCAGAAAACAACGAAAATCGGCGAAAAATCGTCGTTTTGCATCGAAATATGCGGTTTTCTGTAAGAATTTTGATGATTTCGTGCAGAATTCTGCTGTTTTTTTGCAATTCAGCCATTGAATCTTGGTAAAAAGTGATGATTTTGTAGATTTCGTGCTCTTCTTTGCAAATTCAAGCCAGAAAACAACGAAAATCGGCAAGAAATCGTCGTTTTGCATCGAAATATGCGGTTTTCTGTAAGAATTTTGATGATTTCGTGCAGAATTCTGCTGTTTTCTTGCAATTCAACCGTTCAATCTTGGTAAAAAGTGATGATTTTGTAGATTTCGTGATCTTCTTTGCGAATTCAAGCCAGAAAACAACGAAAATCGGCAAGAAATCGTCGTTTTGCATCGAAATATGCGGTTTTCTGTAAGAATTTTGATGATTTCGTGCAGAATTCTGCTGTTTTTTTGCAATTCAGCTATTGAATCTTGGTAAAAAGTGATGATTTTGTAGATTTCGTGCTCTTCTTTGCGAATTCAAGCCAGAAAACAACGAAAATCGGCGAGAAATCGTCGTTTTGCATTGAAATATAAGGTTTTCTGTAAGAATTTTGATGATTTCGTGCAGAATTCTGCTGGTTTCTTGCAATTCAGCGGTTGAATCTTAATAAAAAGTGATGATTTTGTAGATTTCGTGCTCTTCTTTGCGAATTCAAGCCAGAAAACAACGAAAATCGGCAAGAAATCGTCGTTCTGCATCGAAATATGCGGTTTTCTGTAAGAATTTTGATGATTTCGTGCAGAATTCTGCTGTTTTCTTGCAATTCAACCGTTCAATCTTGGTAAAAAGTGAGGATTTTGTAGATTTCGTGATCTTCTTTGCGAATTCAAGCCAGAAAACAACGAAAATCGGCAAGAAATCGTCGTTTTGCATCGAAATATGCGGTTTTCTGTAAGAATTTTGATGATTTCGTGCAGAATTCTGCTGTTTTCTTGCAATTCAGCCGTTCAATCTTGGTAAAAAGTGATGATTTTGTAGATTTCGTGCTCTCCTTGCGAATTCAAGCCAGAAAACAACGAAAATCGGCGAGAAATCGTCGTTTTGCATTGAAATATAAGGTTTTCTGTAAGAATTTTGATGATTTCGTGCAGAATTCTGCTGTTTTCCTGCAATTCAGCGGTTGAATCTTAATAAAAAGTGATGATTTTGTAGATTTCGTGCTCTTCTTTGCGAATTAAAGCTAGAAAACAACGAAAATAGGCAAGAAATCGTCGTTTTGCATCGAAATATGCGGTTTTCTGTAAGAATTTTGATGATTTCGTGCAGAATTCTGCTGTTTTCTTGCAATTCAGCCGTTGAATCTTGATAAAAAGTGGTGAATTTGTAGATTTCGTGCTCATCTTTGCGAACTCAAGCCACAAAACAACGAAAATCGCGAGAAATCGTCGTTTTTCATCCAAATATGCGGTTTTCTGTAAGAATTTTGATGATTTCGTGCAGAATTCTGCTGTTTTCTTGCAATTCAGCCATTGAATCTTGGTAAAAAGTGATGATTTTGTAGATTTCGTGCTCTTCTTTGCGAATTCAAGCCAGAAAACAACGAAAATCGGCAAGAAATCGTCGTTTTGCATCGAAATATGCGGTTTTCTGTAAGAATTTTGATGATTTCGTGCAGAATTCTGCTGTTTTCTTGCAATTCAGTCGTTGAATCTTAAAAAAAAGTGATGATTTTGTAGATTTCGTGCTCTTCTTTGCGAATTTAAGCCAGAAAACAACGAAAATCGGCAAGAAATCGTCGTTTTGCATCGAAATATGCGGTTTTCTGTAAGAATTTTGATGATTTCGTGCAGAATTCTGCTGTTTTCTTGCAATTCAGCGGTTGAATTTTAATAAAAAGTGATGATTTTGTAGATTTCGTGCTCTTCTTTGCGAATTCAAGCCAGAAAACAACGAACATCGGCGAGAAATCGTCGTTTTGCATCGAAATATGCGGTTTTCTGTAAGAATTTTGATGATTTCGTGCAGAATTCTGCTGTTTTCTTGCAATTCAGTCGTTGAATCTTGGTAAAAAATGATGATTTTGTAGATTTCGTGCTTTACACAGCGAATTCAAGCCAGAAAAGAACGAAAATCGACAAGAAATCGTCGTTTTGCATCGAAATATGCGGTTTTCTGTAAGAAATTTGATGATTTCGTGCAGAATTCTGCTGTTTTCTTGCAATTCAGCGGTTGAATCTTAAAAAAAAGTGATGATTTTGTAGATTTCGTGCTCTTCTTTGCGAATTTAAGCCAGAAAACAACGAAAATCGGCGAGAAATCGTCGTTTTGCATCGAAATATGCGGTTTTCTGTAAGAATTTTGATGATTTCGTGCAGAATTCTGCTGTTTTCTTGCAATTCAGCCGTTGAATCTTGATAAAAAGTGAGGATTTTGTAGATTTCGTGCTCTTCTTTGCGAATTCAAGCCACAAAACAACGAAAATCGGCGAGAAATCGTCGTTTTTCATCGAAATATGCGGTTTTCTGTAAGAATATTGATGATTTCGTGCAGAATTCTGCTGTTTTCTTGCAATTCAGCCGTTGAATCTTGGTAAAAAGTGATGATTTTGTAGATTTCGTGGTTTTCTTTGCGAATTCAAGCCAGAAATCAACGAAAATCGACAAGAAATCGTCGTTTTGCATCGAAATATGCGGTTTTCTGTAAGAATTTTGATGATTTCGTGCAGAATTCTGCTGTTTTCTTGCAATTCAGCCGTTGAATCTTGGTAAAAAGTGATGATTTTGTAGATTTCATGCTCTTCTTTGCGAACTCAAGCCACAAAACAACGAAAATCGCGAGAAATCGTCGTTTTTCATCCAAATATGCGGTTTTCTGTAAGAATTTTGATGATTTCGTGCAGAATTCTGCTGTTTTCTTGCAATTCAGTCGTTGAATCTTGGTAAAAAATGATGATTTTGTAGATTTCGTGCTTTTCACAGCGAATTCAAGCCAGAAAACAACGAAAAGCGACAAGAAATCGTCGTTTTGCATAGAAATATGCGGTTTTCTGTAAGAATTTTGATGATTTCGTGCAGAATTCTGCTGTTTTCTTGCAATTCAGCCGTTCAATCTTAGTAAAAAGTGATGATTTTGTAGATTTCGTGATCTTCTTTGCGAATTCAAGCCAGAAAACGACGAAAATCGGCAAGAAATTGTCGTTTTGCATCGAAATATGCGGTTTTCTGTAAGAATTATGATGATTTCGTGCAGAATTCTGCTGTTTTCTTGCAATTCAGCCGTTCAATCTTGGTAAAAAGTGATGATTTTGTAGATTTCGTGATCTTCTTTGCGAATTCAAGCCAGAAAACAACGAAAATCGGCGAAAAATCGTCGTTTTGCATCGAAATATGCGGTTTTCTGTAAGAATTTTGATGATTCCGTGCAGAATTCTGCTGTTTTCTTGCAATTCAGCCGTTGAATCTTGGTAAAAAGTGATGATTTTGTAGATTTCATGCTCTTCTTTGCGAATTCAAGACAGAAAACAACGAAAATCGGCGAGAAATCGTCGTTTTGCATCGAAATATGCGGTTTTCTCTAAGAATTTTGATGATTTCGTGCAGAATTCTGCTGTTTTCTTGCAATTCAGCCATTGAATCTTGGTAAAAAGTGATGATATTTAGATTTCGTGCTCTTCTTTGCGAATTCAAGCCAGAAAACGACGAAAATCGGCAAGAAATTGTCGTTTTGCATCGAAATATGCGGTTTTCTGTAAGAATTATGATGATTTCGTGCAGAATTCTGCTGTTTTCTTGCAATTCAGCCGTTCAATCTTGGTAAAAGGTGATGATTTTGTAGATTTCGTGATCTTCTTTGCGAATTCAAGCCAGAAAACAACGAAAATCGGCGAAAAATCGTCGTTTTGCATCGAATTATGCGGTTTTCTGTAAGAATTTTGATGATTTCGTGCAGAATTCTGCTGTTTTTTTGCAATTCAGCCATTGAATCTTGGCAAAAAGTGATGATTTTGTAGATTTCGTGCTCTTCTTTGCGAATTCAAGCCAGAAAACAACGAAAATCGGCAAGAAATCGTCGTTTTGCATCGAAATATGCGGTTTTCTGTAAGAATTTTGATGATTTCGTGCAGAATTCTGCTGTTTTCTTGCAATTCAACCGTTCAATCTTGGTAAAAAGTGATGATTTTGTAGATTTCGTGATCTTCTTTGCGAATTCAAGCCTGAAAACAACGAAAATCGGAGAAAAATAGTTGTTTTGCATCGAAATATGCGGTTTTCTGTAAGAATTTTGATGATTTCGTGCAGAATTCTGCTGTTTTTTTTGCAATTCAGCCATTGAATCTTGGTAAAAAGTGATGATTTTATAGATTTCGTGCTCTTCTTTGCGAATTAAAGCTAGAAAACAGCGAAAATCGGCAAGAAATCGTCGTTTTGCATCGAAATATGCGGTTTTCTGTAAGAATTTTGATGATTTCGTGCAGAATTCTGCTGTTTTCTTGCAATTCAACCGTTCAATCTTGGTAAAAAGTGATGATTTTGTAGATTTCGTGATCTTCTTTGCGAATTCAAGCCAGAAAACAACGAAAATCGGCGAAAAATCGTCGTTTTGCATCGAAATATGCGGTTTTCTGTAAGAATTTTGATGATTTCGTGCAGAATTCTGCTGTTTTCTTGCAATTCAGCCATTGAATCTTGGTAAAAAGTGATGATTTTGTAGATTTCGTGCTCTTCTTTGCGAATTCAAGCCAGAAAACAACGAAAATCGGCGAGAAATCGTCGTTTTGCATTGAAATATAAGGTTTTCTGTAAGAATTTTGATGATTTCGTGCAGAATTCTGCTGTTTTCTTGCAATTCAGCGGTTGAATCTTAATAAAAAGTGATGATTTTGTAGATTTCGTGCTCTTCTTTGCGAATTCAAGCCAGAAAACAACGAAAATCGGCAAGAAATCGTCGTTTTGCATCGAAATATGCGGTTTTCTGTAAGAATTTTGATGATTTCGTGCAGAATTCTGCTGTTTTCTTGCAATTCAGCCGTTCAATCTTGGTAAAAAGTGATGATTTTGTAGATTTCGTGATCTTCTTTGCGAATTCAAGCCAGAAAACAACGAAAATCGGCGAAAAATCGTCGTTTTGCATCGAAATATGCGGTTTTCTGTAAGAATTTTGATGATTTCGTGCAGAATTCTACTGTTTTCTTGCAATTCAGCCATTGAATCTTGGTAAAAAGTGATGATTTTGTAGATTTCGGGCTCTTCTTTGCGAATTCAAGCCAGAAAACAACGAAAATCGGCAAGAAATTGTCGTTTTGCATCGAAATATGCGGTTTTCTGTAAAAATTTTGATGATTTCGTGCAGAATTTTGCTGTTTTTTTGCAATTCAGCCGTTCAATCTTGGTAAAAAGTGATGATTTTGTAGATTTCGTGATCTTCTTTGCGAATTCAAGCCAGAAAACAACGAAAATCGGCGAAAAATCGTCGTTTTGCATCGAAATATGCGGTTTTCTGTAAGAATTTTGATGATTTCGTGCAGAATTCTGCTGTTTTTTTGCAATTCAGCCATTGAATCTTGGTAAAAAGTGATGATTTTGTAGATTTCGTGCTCTTCTTTGCAAATTCAAGCCAGAAAACAACGAAAATCGGCAAGAAATCGTCGTTTTGCATCGAAATATGCGGTTTTCTGTAAGAATTTTGATGATTTCGTGCAGAATTCTGCTGTTTTCTTGCAATTCAACCGTTCAATCTTGGTAAAAAGTGATGACTTTGTAGATTTCGTGATCTTCTTTGCGAATTCAAGCCAGAAAACAACGAAAATCGGCAAGAAATCGTCGTTTTGCATCGAAATATGCGGTTTTCTGTAAGAATTTTGATGATTTCGTGCAGAATTCTGCTGTTTTTTTGCAATTCAGCTATTGAATCTT
The DNA here is from genome assembly GCA_029298725.1 of Gnatocerus cornutus. NCBI lineage: Eukaryota > Metazoa > Arthropoda > Insecta > Coleoptera > Tenebrionidae > Gnatocerus > Gnatocerus cornutus. The sequence continues at coordinate 1,493,861 of CM055514.1, read as the reverse complement.
GGTAAAAAGTGATGATTTTGTAGATTTCGTGCTCTTCTTTGCGAATTCAAGCCAGAAAACAACGAAAATCGGCGAGAAATCGTCGTTTTGCATTGAAATATAAGGTTTTCTGTAAGAATTTTGATGATTTCGTGCAGAATTCTGCTGGTTTCTTGCAATTCAGCGGTTGAATCTTAATAAAAAGTGATGATTTTGTAGATTTCGTGCTCTTCTTTGCGAATTCAAGCCAGAAAACAACGAAAATCGGCAAGAAATCGTCGTTCTGCATCGAAATATGCGGTTTTCTGTAAGAATTTTGATGATTTCGTGCAGAATTCTGCTGTTTTCTTGCAATTCAACCGTTCAATCTTGGTAAAAAGTGAGGATTTTGTAGATTTCGTGCTCTTCTTTGCGAATTCAAGCCAGAAAACAACGAAAATCGGCGAGAAATCGTCGTTTTGCATTGAAATATAAGGTTTTCTGTAAGAATTTTGATGATTTCGTGCAGAATTCTGCTGGTTTCTTGCAATTCAGCGGTTGAATCTTAATAAAAAGTGATGATTTTGTAGATTTCGTGCTCTTCTTTGCGAATTCAAGCCAGAAAACAACGAAAATCGGCAAGAAATCGTCGTTCTGCATCGAAATATGCGGTTTTCTGTAAGAATTTTGATGATTTCGTGCAGAATTCTGCTGTTTTCTTGCAATTCAGCCGTTCAATCTTGGTAAAAAGTGATGATTTTGTAGATTTCGTGCTCTTCTTTGCGAATTCAAGCCAGAAAACAACGAAAATCGGCGAGAAATCGTCGTTTTGCATTGAAATATAAGGTTTTCTGTAAGAATTTTGATGATTTCGTGCAGAATTCTGCTGTTTTCCTGCAATTCAGCGGTTGAATCTTAATAAAAAGTGATGATTTTGTAGATTTCGTGCTCTTCTTTGCGAATTAAAGCTAGAAAACAACGAAAATAGGCAAGAAATCGTCGTTTTGCATCGAAATATGCGGTTTTCTGTAAGAATTTTGATGATTTCGTGCAGAATTCTGCTGTTTTCTTGCAATTCAGCCGTTGAATCTTGATAAAAAGTGATGAATTTGTAGATTTCGTGCTCATCTTTGCGAACTCAAGCCACAAAACAACGAAAATCGCGAGAAATCGTCGTTTTTCATCCAAATATGCGGTTTTCTGTAAGAATTTTGATGATTTCGTGCAGAATTCTGCTGTTTTCTTGCAATTCAGCCATTGAATCTTGGTAAAAAGTGATGATTTTGTAGATTTCGTGCTCTTCTTTGCGAATTCAAGCCAGAAAACAACGAAAATCGGCAAGAAATCGTCGTTTTGCATCGAAATATGCGGTTTTCTGTAAGAATTTTGATGATTTCGTGCAGAATTCTGCTGTTTTCTTGCAATTCAGCGGTTGAATTTTAATAAAAAGTGATGATTTTGTAGATTTCGTGCTCTTCTTTGCGAATTCAAGCCAGAAAACAACGAACATCGGCGAGAAATCGTCGTTTTGCATCGAAATATGCGGTTTTCTGTAAGAATTTTGATGATTTCGTGCAGAATTCTGCTGTTTTCTTGCAATTCAGTCGTTGAATCTTGGTAAAAAATGATGATTTTGTAGATTTCGTGCTTTTCACAGCGAATTCAAGCCAGAAAAGAAGGAAAATCGACAAGAAATCGTCGTTTTGCATCGAAATATGCGGTTTTCTGTAAGAAATTTGTTGATTTCGTGCAGAATTCTGCTGTTTTCTTGCAATTCAGCGGTTGAATCTTAAAAAAAAGTGATGATTTTGTAGATTTCGTGCTCTTCTTTGCGAATTTAAGCCAGAAAACAACGAAAATCGGCGAGAAATCATCGTTTTGCATCGAAATATGCGGTTTTCTGTAAGAATTTTGATGATTTCGTGCAGAATTCTGCTGTTTTCTTGCAATTCAGCCGTTGAATCTTGATAAAAAGTGAGGATTTTGTAGATTTCGTGCTCTTCTTTGCGAATTCAAGCCACAAAACAACGAAAATCGTCGAGAAATCGTCGTTTTTCATCGAAATATGCGGTTTTCTGTTAGAATATTGATGATTTCGTGCAGAATTCTGCTGTTTTCTTGCAATTCAGCCGTTGAATCTTGATAAAAAGTGAGGATTTTGTAGATTTCGTGCTCTTCTTTGCGAATTCAAGCCACAAAACAACGAAAATCGGCGAGAAATCGTCGTTTTTCATCGAAATATGCGGTTTTCTGTAAGAATATTGATGATTTCGTGCAGAATTCTGCTGTTTTCTTGCAATTCAGCCGTTGAATCTTGATAAAAAGTGAGGATTTTGTAGATTTCGTGCTCTTCTTTGCGAATTCAAGCCACAAAACAACGAAAATCGTCGAGAAATCGTCGTTTTTCATCGAAATATGCGGTTTTCTGTTAGAATATTGATGATTTCGTGCAGAATTCTGCTGTTTTCTTGCAATTCAGCCGTTGAATCTTGGTAAAAAGTGATGATTTTGTAGATTTCATGCTCTTCTTTGCGAATTCAAGCCAGAAAACAACAAAAATCGGCGAGAAATCGTCGTTTTGCATCGAAATATGCGGTTTTCTGTAAGAATTTTGATGATTTCGTGCAGAATTCTGCTGTTTTCTTGCAATTCAGCCGTTGAATCTTGGTAAAAACTGATGATTTTGTAGATTTCATGCTCTTCTTTGCGAACTCAAGCCACAAAACAACGAAAATCGCGAGAAATCGTCGTTTTTCATCCAAATATGCGGTTTTCTGTAAGAATTTTTATGATTTCGTGCAGAATTCTGCTGTTTTCTTGCAATTCAGCCGTTGAATCTTGGTAAAAAGTGATGATTTTATAGATTTCGTGCTCTTCTTTGCGAATTGAAGCTAGAAAACAACGAAAATCGGCAAGAAATCGTCGTTTTGCATCGAAATATGCGGTTTTTTGTAAGAATTTTGATGATTTCGTGCAGAATTCTGCTGTTTTCTTGCAATTCAGTCGTTGAATCTTGGTAAAAAATGATGATTTTGTAGATTTCGTGCTTTTCACAGCGAATTCAAGCCAGAAAACAACGAAAAGCGACAAGAAATCGTCGTTTTGCATCGAAATATGCGGTTTTCTGTAAGAAATTTGATGATTTCGTGCAGAATTCTGCTGTTTTCTTGCAATTCAGCCGTTGAATCTTGATAAAAAGTGAGGAGTTTGTAGATTTCGTGCTCTTCTTTGCGAATTCAAGCCACAAAACAACGAAAATCGGCGAGAAATCGTCGTTTTTCATCGAAATATGCGGTTTTCTGTTAGAATATTGATGATTTCGTGCAGAACTCTGCTGTTTTCTTGCAATTCAGCCGTTGAATCTTGGTAAAAAGTGATGATTTTGTAGATTTCATGCTCTTCTTTGCGAATTCAAGCCAGAAAACAACAAAAATCGGCGAGAAATCGTCGTTTTGGATCGAAATATGCGGTTTTCTGTAAGAATTTTGATGATTTCGTGCAGAATTCTGCTGTTTTCTTGCAATTCAGCCATTGAATCTTGGTAAAAAGTGATGATTTTGTAGATTTCGTGCTCTTCTTTGCGAATTCAAGCCAGAAAACAACGAAAATCGGCAAGAAATCGTCGTTTTCCATCGAAATATGCGGTTTTCTGTAAGAATTTTGATGATTTCGTGCATAATTCTGCTGTTTTCTTGCAATTCAGCCATTGAATCTTGGTAAAAAGTGATGATTTTGTAGATTTCGTGGTTTTCTTTGCGAATTCAACCCAGAAATCAACGAAAATCGACAAGAAATCGTCGTTTTGCATCGAAATATGCGGTTTTCTGTAAGAATTTTGATGATTTCGTGCAGAATTCTGCTGTTTTCTTGCAATTCAGCCGTTGAATCTTGGTAAAAAGTGATGATTTTGTAGATTTCGTGCTCTTCTTTGCGAATTCAAGCCAGAAAACAATGAAAATCGGCGAGAAATCGTTGTTTTGAATCGAAATATGCGGTTTTCTCTAAGAATTTTGATGATTTCGTGCAGAATTCTGCTGTTTTCTTGCAATTCAGCTGTTGAATCTTGGTAAAAAGTGATGATTTTGTAGATTTCGTGCTCTTCTTTGCGAATTCAAGACAGAAACAACGAAAAATGGCAAGAAATCGTCGTTTTGCATCGAAATATGCGGTTTTCTGTTAGAATATTGATGATTTCGTGCAGAATTCTGCTGTTTTCTTGCAATTCAGCCGTTGAATCTTGGTAAAAAGTGATGATTTTGAAGATTTCATGCTCTTCTTTGCGAATTCAAGCCAGAAAACAACAAAAATCGGCGAGAAATCGTCGTTTTGGATCGAAATATGCGGTTTTCTGTAAGAATTTTGATGATTTCGTGCAGAATTCTGCTGTTTTCTTGCAATTCAGCCATTGGATCTTGGTAAAAAGTGATGATTTTGTAGATTTCGTGCTCTTCTTTGCGAATTCAAGCCAGAAAACAACGAAAATCGGCAAGAAATCGTCGTTTTCCGTCGAAATATGCGGTTTTCTGTAAGAATTTTGATGATTTCGTGCAGAATTCTGCTGTTTTCTTGCAATTCAGCCATTGAATCTTGGTAAAAAGTGATGATTTTGTAGATTTCGTGGTTTTCTTTGCGAATTCAACCCAGAAATCAACGAAAATCGACAAGAAATCGTCGTTTTGCATCGAAATATGCGGTTTTCTGTAAGAATTTTGATGATTTCGTGCAGAATTCTGCTGTTTTCTTGCAATTCAGCCGTTGAATCTTGGTAAAAAGTGATGATTTTGTAGATTTCATGCTCTTCTTTGCGAATTCAGGCCAGAAAACAACAAAAATCGGCGAGAAATCGTCGTTTTGGATCGAAATATGCGGTTTTCTGTAAGAATTTTGATGATTTCGTGCAGAATTCTGCTGTTTTCTTGCAATTCAGCCGTTGAATCTTGGAAAAAAGTGATGATTTTGTAGATTTCGTGCTCTTCTTTGCGAATTCAAGCCAGAAAACAACGAAAATCGGCGAGAAATCGTCGTTTTGCATCGAAATATGCGGTTTTCTGTAAGAATTTTGATGATTTCGTGCAGAATTCTGCTGTTTTCTTGCAATTCAGGCGTTGAATCTTGGTAAAAAGTGATGATTTTGTAGATTTCGTGCTCTTCTTTGCGAATTCAAGACAGAAACAACGAAAAATGGCAAGAAATCGTCGTTTTGCATCAAAATATGCGGTTTTCTGTTAGAATATTGATGATTTCGTGCAGAATTCTGCTGTTTTCTTGCAATTCAGCCGTTGAATCTTGGTAAAAAGTGATGATTTTGTAGATTTCATGCTCTTCTTTGCGAATTCAAGCCAGAAAACAACAAAAATCGGCGAGAAATCGTCGTTTTGGATCGAAATATGCGGTTTTCTGTAAGAATTTTGATGATTTCGTGCAGAATTCTGCTGTTTTCTTGCAATTCAGCCATTGAATCTTGGTAAAAAGTGATGATTTTGTAGATTTCGTGCTCTTCTTTGCGAATTCAAGCCAGAAAACAACGAAAATCGGCAAGAAATCGTCGTTTTCCATCGAAATATGCGGTTTTCTGTAAGAATTTTGATGATTTCGTGCAGAATTCTGCTGTTTTCTTGCAATTCAGCGGTTTAATCTTAATAAAAAGTGATGATTTTGTAGATTTCGAGCTCTTCTTTGCGAATTCAAGCCAGAAATGAACGAAAATCGACAAGAAATTGTCGTTTTGCATCGAAATATGCGGTTTTCTGTAACAAATTTGATGATTTCGTGAAGAATTCTGCTGTTTTCTTGCAATTCAGCCGTTGAACCTCGGAAAAAAGTGATGATTTTGTAGATTTCGTGCTCTTCTTTGCGAATTCAAGCCAGAAAACAACGAAAATTGTCGAGAAATCGTCGTTTTGCATCGAAATATGCGGTTTTCTGTAAGAATTTTGATGATTTCGTGCAGAATTCTGCTGTTTTCTTGCAATTCAGCCGTTGAATCTCGGTAAAAAGTGATGATTTTGTAGATTTCGTGCTCTTCTTTGCGAATTTAAGCCAGAAAACAACGAAAATCGGCGAGAAATCGTCGTTTTGCATCGAAATATGCGGTTTTCTGTAAGAATTTTGATGATTTCGTGCAGAATTCTGCTGTTTTCTTGCAATTCAGGCGTTGAATCTTGGTAAAAAGTGATGATTTTGTAGATTTCGTGCTCTTCTTTGCGAATTCAAGCCAGAAAACAACGAAAATCGGCGAGAAATCGTCGTTTTGCAACGAAATATGCGGTTTTCTGTAAGAATTTTGATGATTTCGTGCAGAATTCTGCTGTTTTCTTGCAATTCAGCGGTTGAATCTTAATAAAAAGTGATGATTTTGTAGATTTCGAGCTCTTCTTTGCGAATTCAAGCCAGAAAAGAACGAAAATCGACAAGAAATTATCGTTTTGCATCGAAATATGCGGTTTTCTGGAACAAATTTGATGATTTCGTGCAGAATTCTGCTGTTTTCTTGCAATTCAGCCGTTGAATCTCGGTAAAAAGTGATGATTTTGTAGATTTCGTGCTCTTCTTTGCGAATTTAAGCCAGAAAACAACGAAAATCGGCGAGAAATCGTCGTTTTGCATCGAAATATGCGGTTTTCTGTAAGAATTTTGATGATTTCGTGCAGAATTCTGCTGTTTTCTTGCAATTCAGGCGTTGAATCTTGGTAAAAAGTGATGATTTTGTAGATTTCGTGCTTTTCTTTGCGAATTTAAGCCAGAAAACAACGAAAATCGGCAAGAAATCGTCGTTTAGCATCGAAATATGCGGTTTTCTGTAAGAATTTTGATGATTTCGTGCAGAATTCTGCTGTTTTCTTGCAATTCAGCGGTTGAATTTTAATAAAAAGTGATGATTTTGTAGATTACGTGCTCTTCTTTGCGAATTCAAGCCAGAAAACAACGAACATCGGCGAGAAATCGTCGTTTTGCATCGAAATATGCGGTTTTCTGTAAGAATTTTGATGATTTCGTGCAGAATTCTGCTGTTTTCTTGCAATTCAGGCGTTGAATCTTGGTAAAAAGTGATGATTTTGTAGATTTCGTGCTTTTCTTTGCGAATTTAAGCCAGAAAACAACGAAAATCGCAAGAAATCGTCGTTTAGCATCGAAATATGCGGTTTTCTGTAAGAATTTTGATGATTTCGTGCAGAATTCTGCTGTTTTCTTGCAATTCAGCGGTTGAATTTTAATAAAAAGTGATGATTTTGTAGATTTCGTGCTCTTCTTTGCGAATTCAAGCCAGAAAACAACGAAAATCGGCGAGAAATCGTCGTTTTGCAACGAAATATGCGGTTTTCTGTAAGAATTTTGATGATTTCGTGCAGAATTCTGCTGTTTTCTTGCAATTCAGCGGTTGAATCTTAATAAAAAGTGATGATTTTGTAGATTTCGAGCTCTTCTTTGCGAATTCAAGCCAGAAAAGAACGAAAATCGACAAGAAATTATCGTTTTGCATCGAAATATGCGGTTTTCTGTAACAAATTTGATGATTTCGTGCAGAATTCTGCTGTTTTCTTGCAATTCAGGCGTTGAATCTTGGTAAAAAGTGATGATTTTGTAGATTTCGTGCTCTTCTTTGCGAATTTAAGCCAGAAAACAACGAAAATCGGCGAGAAATCGTCGTTTTGCATCGAAATATGCGGTTTTCTGTAAGAATTTTGATGATTTCGTGCAGAATTCTGCTGTTTTCTTGCAATTCAGGCGTTGAATCTTGGTAAAAAGTGATGATTTTGTAGATTTCGTGCTTTTCTTTGCGAATTTAAGCCAGAAAACAACGAAAATCGGCAAGAAATCGTCGATTAGCATCGAAATATGCGGTTTTCTGTAAGAATTTTGATGATTTCGTGCAGAATTCTGCTGTTTTCTTGCAATTCAGCGGTTGAATTTTAATAAAAAGTGATGATTTTGTAGATTTCGTGCTCTTCTTTTGCGAACTCAAGCCAGAAAACAACGAAAATTGTCGAGAAATCGTCGTTTTGCATCGAAATATGCGGTTTTCTGTAAGAATTTTGATGATTTCGTGCAGAATTCTGCTGTTTTCTTGCAATTCAGCCGTTGAATCTCGGTAAAAAGTGATGATTTTGTAGATTTCGTGCTCTTCTTTGCGAATTTAAGCCAGAAAACAACGAAAATCGGCGAGAAATCGTCGTTTTGCATCGAAATATGCGGTTTTCTGTAAGAATTTTGATGATTTCGTGCAGAATTCTGCTGTTTTCTTGCAATTCAGCGGTTGAATCTTAATAAAAAGTGATGATTTTGTAGATTTCGAGCTCTTCTTTGCGAATTCAAGCCAGAAAAGAACGAAAATCGACAAGAAATTATCGTTTTGCATCGAAATATGCGGTTTTCTGTAAGAATTTTGATGATTTCGTGCAGAATTCTGCTGTTTTCTTGCAATTCAGCCGTTGAATCTCGGTAAAAAGTGATGATTTTGTAGATTTCGTGCTCTTCTTTGCGAATTTAAGCCAGAAAACAACGAAAGTCGGCGAGAAATCGTCGTTTTGCATCGAAATATGCGGTTTTCTGTAAGAATTTTGATGATTTCGTGCAGAATTCTGCTGTTTTCTTGCAATTCAGCCGTTGAATCTTGGTAAAAAGTGATGATTTTGTAGATTTCGTGCTCTTCTTTGCGAACTCAAGCCAGAAAACAACGAAAATCGGCGAGAAATCGTCGTTTTGCATCAAAATAAGCGGTTTTCTCTAAGAATTTTGATGATTTCGTGCAGAATTTTGCTGTTTTCTTGCAATTCAGGCGTTGAATCTTGGTAAAAATTGATGATTTTGTAGATTTCGTGCTCTTCTTTGCGAATTCAAGCCAGAAACAACGAAAAACGGCAAGAAATCGTCGTTTTGCATCGAAATATGCGGTTTTCTGTAAGAATTTTGATGATTTCGTGCAGAATTCTGCAGTTTTCTGGCAATTCAACCGTTGAATTTTGGTAAAAAGTGATGATTTTGTAGATTTCGTGCTCTTCTTTGCGAATTCAAGCCAGAAAACAATGAAAATCGGCGAGAAATCGTTGTTTTGCATCGAAATATGCGGTTTTCTGTAAGAATTTTGATGATTTCGTGCAGAATTCTGCTGTTTTCTTGCAATTCAGCCGATGAATCTTGGTAAAAAGTGATGATTTTGTAGATTTCGTGCTCTTCTTTGCGAACTCAAGCCAGAAAACAACGAGAATCGGCGAGAAATCGTCGTTTTGCATCAAAATAAGCGGTTTTCTCTAAGAATTTTGATGATTTCGTGCGGAATTCTGCTGTTTTCCTGCAATTCAGCCGTTGAATCTTGGTAAAAAGTGATGATTTTGTAAATTTCGTGCTCTTCTTTGCGAATTTAAGCCAGAAAACAACGAAAATCGGCGAGAAATCGTCGTTTTGCATCGAAATATGCGGTTTTCTCTAAAAATTTTGATGATTTCGTGCAGAATTCTGCTGTTTTCTTGCAATTCAGCCGTTGAATCTTGGTAAAAAGTGATGATTTTGTAGATTTCGTGCTCTTCTTTGCGAATTCAAGCCAGAAAATAACGAAAATCAGCGAGAAATCGTCGTTTTGCATCGAAATATGCGGTTTTCTGTAAGAATTTTGATGATTTCGTGCAGAATTCTGCAGTTTTCTGGCAATTCAACCGTTGAATTTTGGTAAAAAGTGATGATTTTGTAGATTTCGTGCTCTTCTTTGCGAATTCAAGCCAGAAAACAATGAAAATCGGCGAGAAATCGTTGTTTTGCATCGAAATATGCGGTTTTCTGTAAGAATTTTGATGATTTCGTGCAGAATTCTGCTGTTTTCTTGCAATTCAGCCGATGAATCTTGGTAAAAAGTGATGATTTTGTAGATTTCGTGCTCTTCTTTGCGAACTCAAGCCAGAAAACAACGAAAATCGGCGAGAAATCGTTGTTTTGCATCGAAATATGCGCTTTTCTGTAAGAATTTTGATGACTTCGTGCAGAATTCTGCTGTTTTCTTGCAATTCAGCTGTTGAATCTTGGTAAAAAGTGATGATTTTGTAGATTTCGTGCTCTTCTTTGCGAATTCAAGACAGAAACAACGAAAAATGGCAAGAAATCGTCGTTTTGCATCGAAATATGCGGTTTTCTGTAAGAATTTTGATGATTTCGTGCAGAATTCTGCTGTTTTCTGGCAATTTAACCGTTGAATCTTGGTAAAAAGTGATGATTTTGTAGATTTCGTGCTCTTCTTTGCGAATTCAAGCCAGAAAACAATGAAAATCGGCGAGAAATCGTTGTTTTGAATCGAAATATGCGGTTTTCTCTAAGAATTTTGATGATTTCGTGCAGAATTCTGCTGTTTTCTTGCAATTCAGCTGTTGAATCTTGGTAAAAAGTGATGATTTTGTAGATTTCGTGCTCTTCTTTGCGAATTCAAGCCAGAAAACAACGAAAATCGGCAAGAAATCGTCGTTTTCCATCGAAATATGCGGTTTTCTGTAAGAATTTTGATGATTTCGTGCAGAATTCTGCTGTTTTCTTGCAATTCAGCCATTGAATCTTGGTAAAAAGTGATGATTTTGTAGATTTCGTGGTTTTCTTTGCGAATTCAACCCAGAAATCAACGAAAATCGACAAGAAATCGTCGTTTTGCATCGAAATATGCGGTTTTCTGTAAGAATTTTGATGATTTCGTGCAGAATTCTGCTGTTTTCTTGCAATTCAGCCATTGAATCTTGGTAAAAAGTGATGATTTTGTAGATTTCGTGCTCTTCTTTGCGAATTCAAGCCAGAAAACAACAAAAATCGGCGAGAAATCGTCGTTTTGGATCGAAATATGCGGTTTTCTGTAAGAATTCTGATGATTTCGTGCAGAATTCTGCTGTTTTCTTGCAATTCAGCCATTGAATCTTGGTAAAAAGTGATGATTTTGTAGATTTCGTGCTCTTCTTTGCGAATTCAAGCCAGAAAACAACGAAAATCGGCAAGAAATCGTCGTTTTCCATCGAAATATGCGGTTTTCTGTAAGAATTTTGATGATTTCGTGCAGAATTCTGCTGTTTTCTTGCAATTCAGCCATTGAATCTTGGTAAAAAGTGATGATTTTGTAGATTTCGTGGTTTTCTTTGCGAATTCAACCCAGAAATCAACGAAAATCGACAAGAAATCGTCGTTTTGCATCGAAATATGCGGTTTTCTGTAAGAATTTTGATGATTTCGTGCAGAATTCTGCTGTTTTCTTGCAATTCAGCCGTTGAATCTTGGTAAAAAGTGATGATTTTGTAGATTTCATGCTCTTCTTTGCGAATTCAAGCCAGAAAACAACAAAAATCGGCGAGAAATCCTCGTTTTGGATCGAAATATGCGGTTTTCTGTAAGAATTTTGATGATTTCGTGCAGAATTCTGCAGTTTTCTGGCAATTCAACCGTTGAATTTTGGTAAAAGGTGATGATTTTGTAGATTTCGTGCTCTTCTTTTGCGAACTCAAGCCAGAAAACAACGAAAATCGGCGAGAAATCGTCGTTTTGCATCAAAATAAGCGGTTTTCTATAGGAATTTTGATGATTTCGTGCAGAATTCTGCTGTTTTCTTGCAATTCAGCCGTTGAATCTTGGAAAAAAGTGATGATTTTGTAGATTTCGTGCTCTTCTTTGCGAATTCAAGCCAGAAAACAACGAAAATCGGCGAGAAATCGTCGTTTTGCATCGAAATATGCGGTTTTCTGTAAGAATTTTGATGATTTCGTGCAGAATTCTGCTGTTTTCTTGCAATTCAGGCGTTGAATCTTGGTAAAAAGTGATGATTTTGTAGATTTCGTGCTCTTCTTTGCGAATTTAAGCCAGAAAACAACGAAAATCGGCAAGAAATCGTCGTTTTGCATCCAAATATGCGGTTTTCTGTAAGAATTTTGATGATTTCGTGCAGAATTCTGCTGTTTTCTTGCAATTCAGCCGTTGAATCTTGGTAAAAAGTGATGATTTTATAGATTTCGTGCTCTTCTTTGCGAATTGAAGCTAGAAAACAACGAAAATCGGCAAGAAATCGTCGTTTTGCATCGAAATATGCGGTTTTTTGTAAGAATTTTGATGATTTCGTGCAGAATTCTGCTGTTTTCTTGCAATTCAGCCGTTGAATCTCGGTAAAAAGTGATGATTTTGTAGATTTCGTGCTCTTCTTTGCGAATTTAAGCCAGAAAACAACGAAAATCGGCGAGAAATCGTCGTTTTGCATCGAAATATGCGGTTTTCTGTAAGAATTTTGATGATTTCGTGCAGAATTCTGCTGTTTTCTTGCAATTCAGGCGTTGAATCTTGGTAAAAAGTGATGATTTTGTAGATTTCGTGCTCTTCTTTGCAAATTTAAGCCAGAAATCAACGAAAATCGACAAGAAATCGTCGTTTTGCATCGAAATATGCGGTTTTCTGTAAGAATTTTGATGATTTCGTGCAGAATTCTGCTGTTTTCTTGCAATTCAGCCGTTGAATCTTGGTAAAAAGTGATGATTTTGTAGATTTCATGCTCTTCTTTGCGAATTCAAGCCAGAAAACAACAAAAATCGGCGAGAAATCGTCGTTTTGGATCGAAATATGCGGTTTTCTGTAAGAATTTTGATGATTTCGTGCAGAATTCTGCAGTTTTCTGGCAATTCAACCGTTGAATTTTGGTAAAAGGTGATGATTTTGTAGATTTCGTGCTCTTCTTTTGCGAACTCAAGCCAGAAAACAACGAAAATCGGCGAGAAATCGTCGTTTTGCATCAAAATAAGCGGTTTTCTATAGGAATTTTGATGATTTCGTGCAGAATTCTGCTGTTTTCTTGCAATTCAGCCGTTGAATCTTGGAAAAAAGTGATGATTTTGTAGATTTCGTGCTCTTCTTTGCGAATTCAAGCCAGAAAACAACGAAAATCGGCGAGAAATCGTCGTTTTGCATCGAAATATGCGGTTTTCTGTAAGAATTTTGATGATTTCGTGCAGAATTCTGCTGTTTTCTTGCAATTCAGGCGTTGAATCTTGGTAAAAAGTGATGATTTTGTAGATTTCGTGCTCTTCTTTGCGAATTTAAGCCAGAAAACAACGAAAATCGGCAAGAAATCGTCGTTTTGCATCCAAATATGCGGTTTTCTGTAAGAATTTTGATGATTTCGTGCAGAATTCTGCTGTTTTCTTGCAATTCAGCCGTTGAATCTTGGTAAAAAGTGATGATTTTATAGATTTCGTGCTCTTCTTTGCGAATTGAAGCTAGAAAACAACGAAAATCGGCAAGAAATCGTCGTTTTGCATCGAAATATGCGGTTTTTTGTAAGAATTTTGATGATTTCGTGCAGAATTCTGCTGTTTTCTTGCAATTCAGCCGTTGAATCTCGGTAAAAAGTGATGATTTTGTAGATTTCGTGCTCTTCTTTGCGAATTTAAGCCAGAAAACAACGAAAATCGGCGAGAAATCGTCGTTTTGCATCGAAATATGCGGTTTTCTGTAAGAATTTTGATGATTTCGTGCAGAATTCTGCTGTTTTCTTGCAATTCAGGCGTTGAATCTTGGTAAAAAGTGATGATTTTGTAGATTTCGTGCTCTTCTTTGCAAATTTAAGCCAGAAAACAACGAAAATCGGCAAGAAATCGTCGTTTTGCATCGAAATATGCGGTTTTCTGTAAGAATTTTGATGATTTCGTGCAGAATTCTGCTGTTTTCTTGCAATTCAGCGGTTGAATTTTAATAAAAAGTGATGATTTTGTAGATTTCGTGCTCTTCTTTGCGAATTCAAGCCAGAAAACAACGAACATCGGCGAGAAATCGTCGTTTTGCATCGAAATATGCGGTTTTCTGTAAGAATTTTGATGATTTCGTGCAGAATTCTGCAGTTTTCTGGCAATTCAACCGTTGAATTTTGGTAAAAGGTGATGATTTTGTAGATTTCGTGCTCTTCTTTTGCGAACTCAAGCCAGAAAACAACGAAAATCGGCGAGAAATCGTCGTTTTGCATCAAAATAAGCGGTTTTCTATAGGAATTTTGATGATTTCGTGCAGAATTCTGCTGTTTTCTTGCAATTCAGCCGTTGAATCTTGGAAAAAAGTGATGATTTTGTAGATTTCGTGCTCTTCTTTGCGAATTCAAGCCAGAAAACAACGAAAATCGGCGAGAAATCGTCGTTTTGCATCGATATATGCGGTTTTCTGTAAGAATTTTGATGATTTCGTGCAGAATTCTGCTGTTTTCTTGCATTTCAGCCGTTGAATCTTGGTAAAAAGTGATGATTTTGTAGATTTCGTGCTCTTCTTTGCGAACTCAAGCCAGAAAACAACGAAAATCGGCGAGAAATCGTCGTTTTGCATCAAAATAAGCGGTTTTCTCTAAGAATTTTGATGATTTCGTGCAGAATTCTGCTGTTTTCTTGCAATTCAGCCGTTGAATCTTGGTAAAAAGTGATGATTTTGTAGATTTCATGCTCTTCTTTGCGAATTCAAGCCAGAAAACAACAAAAATCGGCGAGAAATCGTCGTTTTGGATCGAAATATGCGGTTTTCTGTAAGAATTTTGATGATTTCGTGCAGAATTCTGCAGTTTTCTGGCAATTCAACCGTTGAATTTTGGTAAAAGGTGATGATTTTGTAGATTTCGTGCTCTTCTTTTGCGAACTCAAGCCAGAAAACAACGAAAATCGGCGAGAAATCGTCGTTTTGCATCAAAATAAGCGGTTTTCTATAGGAATTTTGATGATTTCGTGCAGAATTCTGCTGTTTTCTTGCAATTCAGCCGTTGAATCTCGGTAAAAAGTGATGATTTTGTAGATTTCGTGCTCTTCTTTGCGAATTTAAGCCAGAAAACAACGAAAATCGGCGAGAAATCGTCGTTTTGCATCGAAATATGCGGTTTTCTGTAAGAATTTTGATGATTTCGTGCAGAATTCTGCTGTTTTCTTGCAATTCAGGCGTTGAATCTTGGTAAAAAGTGATGATTTTGTAGATTTCGTGCTCTTCTTTGCGAATTTAAGCCAGAAAACAACGAAAATCGGCAAGAAATCGTCGTTTTGCATCGAAATATGCGGTTTTCTGTAAGAATTTTGATGATTTCGTGCAGAATTCTGCTGTTTTCTTGCAATTCAGCCGTTAAATCTTGGTAAAAACTGATGATTTTGTAGATTTCATGCTCTTCTTTGCGAACTCAAGCCACAAAACAACGAAAATCGCGAGAAATCGTCGTTTTTCATCCAAATATGCGGTTTTCTGTAAGAATTTTGATGATTTCGTGCAGAATTCTGCTGTTTTCTTGCAATTCAGCCGTTGAATCTTGGTAAAAAGTGATGATTTTATAGATTTCGTGCTCTTCTTTGCGAATTGAAGCTAGAAAACAACGAAAATCGGCAAGAAATCGTCGTTTTGCATCGAAATATGCGGTTTTTTGTAAGAATTTTGATGATTTCGTGCAGAATTCTGCTGTTTTCTTGCAATTCAGCCGTTGAATCTCGGTAAAAAGTGATGATTTTGTAGATTTCGTGCTCTTCTTTGCGAATTTAAGCCAGAAAACAACGAAAATCGGCGAGAAATCGTCGTTTTGCATCGAAATATGCGGTTTTCTGTAAGAATTTTGATGATTTCGTGCAGAATTCTGCAGTTTTCTGGCAATTCAACCGTTGAATTTTGGTAAAAGGTGATGATTTTGTAGATTTCGTGCTCTTCTTTTGCGAACTCAAGCCAGAAAACAACGAAAATCGGCGAGAAATCGTCGTTTTGCATCAAAATAAGCGGTTTTCTATAGGAATTTTGATGATTTCGTGCAGAATTCTGCTGTTTTCTTGCAATTCAGCCGTTGAATCTTGGAAAAAAGTGATGATTTTGTAGATTTCGTGCTCTTCTTTGCGAATTCAAGCCAGAAAACAACGAAAATCGGCGAGAAATCGTCGTTTTGCATCGATATATGCGGTTTTCTGTAAGAATTTTGATGATTTCGTGCAGAATTCTGCTGTTTTCTTGCAATTCAGCCGTTGAATCTTGGTAAAAAGTGATGATTTTGTAGATTTCGTGCTCTTCTTTGCGAACTCAAGCCAGAAAACAACGAAAATCGGCGAGAAATCGTCGTTTTGCATCAAAATAAGCGGTTTTCTCTAAGAATTTTGATGATTTCGTGCGGAATTCTGCTGTTTTCCTGCAATTCAGCCGTTGAATCTTGGTAAAAAGTGATGATTTTGTAAATTTCGTGCTCTTCTTTGCGAATTTAAGCCAGAAAACAACGAAAATCGGCGAGAAATCGTCGTTTTGCATCGAAATATGCGGTTTGCTCTAAAAATTTTGATGATTTCGTGCAGAATTCTGCTGTTTTCTTGCAATTCAGCCGTTGAATCTTGGTAAAAAGTGATGATTTTGTAGATTTCGTGCTCTTCTTTGCGAATTCAAGCCAGAAAATAACGAAAATCAGCGAGAAATCGTCGTTTTGCATCGAAATATGCGGTTTTCTGTAAGAATTTTGATGATTTCGTGCAGAATTCTGCTGTTTTCTGGCAATTCAACCGTTGAATTTTGGTAAAAAGTGATGATTTTGTAGATTTCGTGCTCTTCTTTGCGAATTCAAGCCAGAAAACAATGAAAATCGGCGAGAAATCGTTGTTTTGCATCGAAATATGCGGTTTTCTGTAAGAATTTTGATGATTTCGTGCAGAATTCTGCTGTTTTCTTGCAATTCAGCCGATGAATCTTGGTAAAAAGTGATGATTTTGTAGATTTCGTGCTCTTCTTTGCGAACTCAAGCCAGAAAACAACGAAAATCGGCGAGAAATCGTTGTTTTGCATCGAAATATGCGCTTTTCTGTAAGAATTTTGATGACTTCGTGCAGAATTCTGCTGTTTTCTTGCAATTCAGCTGTTGAATCTTGGTAAAAAGTGATGATTTTGTAGATTTCGTGCTCTTCATTGCGAATTCAAGACAGAAACAACGAAAAATGGCAAGAAATCGTCGTTTTGCATCGAAATATGCGGTTTTCTGTAAGAATTTTGATGATTTCGTGCAGAATTCTGCTGTTTTCTGGCAATTCAACCGTTGAATCTTGGTAAAAAGTGATGATTTTGTAGATTTCGTGCTCTTCTTTGCGAATTCAAGCCAGAAAACAATGAAAATCGGCGAGAAATCGTTGTTTTGAATCGAAATATGCGGTTTTCTCTAAGAATTTTGATGATTTCGTGCAGAATTCTGCTGTTTTCTTGCAATTTAGCCGTTGAATCTTGGTAAAAAGTGATGATTTTGTAGATTTCGTGCTCTTCTTTGCGAATTCAAGCCAGAAAATAACGAAAATCGGCGACAAATCGTCGTTTTGCATCGAAATATGCAGTTTTCTGTAAGAATTTTGATGATTTCGTGCAGAATTCTGCTGTTTTCTTGCAATTCAGCCGTTGAATCTCGGTAAAAAGTGATGATTTTGTAGATTTCGTGCTCTTCTTTGCGAATTCAAGCCAGAAAACAATGAAAATCGGCGAGAAATCGTTGTTTTGAATCGAAATATGCGGTTTTCTCTAAGAATTTTGATGATTTCGTGCAGAATTCTGCTGTTTTCTTGCAATTCAGCTGTTGAATCTTGGTAAAAAGTGATGATTTTATAGATTTCGTGCTCTTCTTTGCGAATTGAAGCTAGAAAACAACGAAAATCGGCAAGAAATCGTCGTTTTGCATCGAAATATGCGGTTTTTTGTAAGAATTTTGATGATTTCGTGCAGAATTCTGCTGTTTTCTTGCAATTCAGCCGTTGAATCTCGGTAAAAAGTGATGATTTTGTAGGTTTCGTGCTCTTCTTTGCGAATTCAAGCCAGAAAACAACGAAAATCGGCGAGAAATCGTCGTTTTGCATTGAAATATGTGGTTTTCTCTAAGAATTTTGATAATTTCGTGCAGAATTCTGCTGTTTTCTTGCAATTCAGCCGTTGAATCTTGGTAAAAAATGATGATTTTGTAGATTTCGTGCTTTTCACAGCGAATTCAAGCCAGAAAATAACGAAAATCAGCGAGAAATCGTCGTTTTGCATCGAAATATGCGGTTTTCTGTAAGAATTTTGATGATTTCGTGCAGAATTCTGCTGTTTTCTGGCAATTCAACCGTTGAATTTTGGTAAAAAGTGATGATTTTGTAGATTTCGTGCTCTTCTTTGCGAATTCAAGCCAGAAAACAATGAAAATCGGCGAGAAATCGTTGTTTTGAATCGAAATATGCGGTTTTCTCTAAGAATTTTGATGATTTCGTGCAGAATTCTGCTGTTTTCTGGCAATTCAACCGTTGAATTTTGGTAAAAAATGATGATTTTGTAGATTTCGTGCTTTTCACAGCGAATTCAAGCCAGAAAAGAAGGAAAATCGACAAGAAATCGTCGTTTTGCATCGAAATATGCGGTTTTCTGTAAGAAATTTGATGATTTCGTGCAGAATTCTGCTGTTTTCTTGCAATTCAGCGGTTGAATCTTAAAAAAAAGTGATGATTTTGTAGATTTCGTGCTCTTCTTTGCGAATTTAAGCCAGAAAACAACGAAAATCGGCGAGAAATTGTCGTTTTGCATCGAAATATGCGGTTTTCTGTAAGAATTTTGATGATTTCGTGCAGAATTCTGCTGTTTTCTTGCAATTCAGCCGTTGAATCTTGGTAAAAAGTGATGATTTTGTAGATTTCGTGCTCTTCTTTGCGAACTCAAGCCAGAAAACAACGAAAATCGGCGAGAAATCGTCGTTTTGCATCAAAATAAGCGGTTTTCTCTAAGAATTTTGATGATTTCGTGCAGAATTTTGCTGTTTTCTTGCAATTCAGGCGTTGAATCTTGGTAAAAATTGATGATTTTGTAGATTTCGTGCTCTTCTTTGCGAATTCAAGCCAGAAACAACGAAAAACGGCAAGAAATCGTCGTTTTGCATCGAAATATGCGGTTTTCTGTAAGAATTTTGATGATTTCGTGCAGAATTCTGCAGTTTTCTGGCAATTCAACCGTTGAATTTTGGTAAAAAGTGATGATTTTGTAGATTTCGTGCTCTTCTTTGCGAACTCAAGCCAGAAAACAACGAGAATCGGCGAGAAATCGTCGTTTTGCATCAAAATAAGCGGTTTTCTCTAAGAATTTTGATGATTTCGTGCGGAATTCTGCTGTTTTCCTGCAATTCAGCCGTTGAATCTTGGTAAAAAGTGATGATTTTGTAAATTTCGTGCTCTTCTTTGCGAATTTAAGCCAGAAAACAACGAAAATCGGCGAGAAATCGTCGTTTTGCATCGAAATATGCGGTTTTCTGTAAGAATTTTGATGATTTCGTGCAGAATTCTGCTGTTTTCT
Source organism: Gnatocerus cornutus (assembly GCA_029298725.1). Lineage (NCBI taxonomy): Eukaryota > Metazoa > Arthropoda > Insecta > Coleoptera > Tenebrionidae > Gnatocerus > Gnatocerus cornutus. The sequence continues at coordinate 1,474,637 of CM055514.1, read as the reverse complement.
TGCAATTCAGTCGTTGAATCTTGGTAAAAAATGATGATTTTGTAGATTTCGTGCTTTTCACAGCGAATTCAAGCCAGAAAATAACGAAAATCAGCGAGAAATCGTCGTTTTGCATCGAAATATGCGGTTTTCTGTAAGAATTTTGATGATTTCGTGCAGAATTCTGCTGTTTTCTGGCAATTCAACCGTTGAATTTTGGTAAAAAGTGATGATTTTGTAGATTTCGTGCTCTTCTTTGCGAATTCAAGCCAGAAAACAATGAAAATCGGCGAGAAATCGTTGTTTTGCATCGAAATATGCGGTTTTCTGTAAGAATTTTGATGATTTCGTGCAGAATTCTGCTGTTTTCTTGCAATTCAGCCGATGAATCTTGGTAAAAAGTGATGATTTTGTAGATTTCGTGCTCTTCTTTGCGAACTCAAGCCAGAAAACAACGAAAATCGGCGAGAAATCGTTGTTTTGCATCGAAATATGCGCTTTTCTGTAAGAATTTTGATGACTTCGTGCAGAATTCTGCTGTTTTCTTGCAATTCAGCTGTTGAATCTTGGTAAAAAGTGATGATTTTGTAGATTTCGTGCTCTTCATTGCGAATTCAAGACAGAAACAACGAAAAATGGCAAGAAATCGTCGTTTTGCATCGAAATATGCGGTTTTCTGTAAGAATTTTGATGATTTCGTGCAGAATTCTGCTGTTTTCTGGCAATTCAACCGTTGAATCTTGGTAAAAAGTGATGATTTTGTAGATTTCGTGCTCTTCTTTGCGAATTCAAGCCAGAAAACAATGAAAATCGGCGAGAAATCGTTGTTTTGAATCGAAATATGCGGTTTTCTCTAAGAATTTTGATGATTTCGTGCAGAATTCTGCTGTTTTCTTGCAATTTAGCCGTTGAATCTTGGTAAAAAGTGATGATTTTGTAGATTTCGTGCTCTTCTTTGCGAATTCAAGCCAGAAAATAACGAAAATCGGCGACAAATCGTCGTTTTGCATCGAAATATGCAGTTTTCTGTAAGAATTTTGATAATTTCGTGCAGAATTCTGCTGTTTTCTTGCAATTCAGCCGTTGAATCTCGGTAAAAAGTGATGATTTTGTAGATTTCGTGCTCTTCTTTGCGAATTCAAGCCAGAAAACAACGAAAATCGTCGAGTAATCGTCGTTTTGCATCGAAATATGCGGTTTTCTGTAAGAATTTTGATGATTTCGTGCAGAATTCTGCTGTTTTCTTGCAATTCAGCCGTTGAATCTCGGTAAAAAGTGATGATTTTGTAGATTTCGTGCTCTTCTTTGCGAATTGAAGCCAGAAAACAACGAAAATCGTCGAGTAATCGTCGTTTTGCATCGAAATATGCGGTTTTCTGTAAGAATTTTGATGATTTCGTGCAGAATTCTGCTGTTTTCTTGCAATTCAGCGGTTGAATTTTAATAAAAAGTGATGATTTTGTAGATTTCGTGCTCTTCTTTGCGAATTCAAGCCAGAAAACAACGAACATCGGCGAGAAATCGTCGTTTTGCATCGAAATATGTGGTTTTCTGTAAGAATTTTGATGATTTCGTGCAGAATTCTGCTGTTTTCTTGCAATTCAGTCGTTGAATCTTGGTAAAAAATGATGATTTTGTAGATTTCGTGCTTTTCACAGCGAATTCAAGCCAGAAAAGAAGGAAAATCGACAAGAAATCGTCGTTTTGCATCGAAATATGCGGTTTTCTGTAAGAAATTTGATGATTTCGTGCAGAATTCTGCTGTTTTCTTGCAATTCAGCGGTTGAATCTTAAAAAAAAGTGATGATTTTGTAGATTTCGTGCTCTTCTTTGCGAATTTAAGCCAGAAAACAACGAAAATTGGCGAGAAATTGTCGTTTTGCATCGAAATATGCGGTTTTCTGTAAGAATTTTGATGATTTCGTGCAGAATTCTGCTGTTTTCTTGCAATTCAGCCGTTGAATCTTGGTAAAAAGTGATGATTTTGTAGATTTCGTGCTCTTCTTTGCGAACTCAAGCCAGAAAACAACGAAAATCGGCGAGAAATCGTCGTTTTGCATCAAAATAAGCGGTTTTCTCTAAGAATTTTGATGATTTCGTGCAGAATTTTGCTGTTTTCTTGCAATTCAGGCGTTGAATCTTGGTAAAAATTGATGATTTTGTAGATTTCGTGCTCTTCTTTGCGAATTCAAGCCAGAAACAACGAAAAACGGCAAGAAATCGTCGTTTTGCATCGAAATATGCGGTTTTCTGTAAGAATTTTGATGATTTCGTGCAGAATTCTGCAGTTTTCTGGCAATTCAACCGTTGAATTTTGGTAAAAAGTGATGATTTTGTAGATTTCGTGCTCTTCTTTGCGAACTCAAGCCAGAAAACAACGAGAATCGGCGAGAAATCGTCGTTTTGCATCAAAATAAGCGGTTTTCTCTAAGAATTTTGATGATTTCGTGCGGAATTCTGCTGTTTTCCTGCAATTCAGCCGTTGAATCTTGGTAAAAAGTGATGATTTTGTAAATTTCGTGCTCTTCTTTGCGAATTTAAGCCAGAAAACAACGAAAATCGGCGAGAAATCGTCGTTTTGCATCGAAATATGCGGTTTTCTGTAAGAATTTTGATGATTTCGTGCAGAATTCTGCTGTTTTCTTGCAATTCAGTCGTTGAATCTTGGTAAAAAATGATGATTTTGTAGATTTCGTGCTTTTCACAGCGAATTCAAGCCAGAAAATAACGAAAATCAGCGAGAAATCGTCGTTTTGCATCGAAATATGCGGTTTTCTGTAAGAATTTTGATGATTTCGTGCAGAATTCTGCTGTTTTCTGGCAATTCAACCGTTGAATTTTGGTAAAAAGTGATGATTTTGTAGATTTCGTGCTCTTCTTTGCGAATTCAAGCCAGAAAACAATGAAAATCGGCGAGAAATCGTTGTTTTGCATCGAAATATGCGGTTTTCTGTAAGAATTTTGATGATTTCGTGCAGAATTCTGCTGTTTTCTTGCAATTTAGCCGATGAATCTTGGTAAAAAGTGATGATTTTGTAGATTTCGTGCTCTTCTTTGCGAACTCAAGCCAGAAAACAACGAAAATCGGCGAGAAATCGTTGTTTTGCATCGAAATATGCGCTTTTCTGTAAGAATTTTGATGACTTCGTGCAGAATTCTGCTGTTTTCTTGCAATTCAGCTGTTGAATCTTGGTAAAAAGTGATGATTTTGTAGATTTCGTGCTCTTCATAGCGAATTCAAGACAGAAACAACGAAAAATGGCAAGAAATCGTCGTTTTGCATCGAAATATGCGGTTTTCTGTAAGAATTTTGATGATTTCGTGCAGAATTCTGCTGTTTTCTGGCAATTCAACCGTTGAATCTTGGTAAAAAGTGATGATTTTGTAGATTTCGTGCTCTTCTTTGCGAATTCAAGCCAGAAAATAACGAAAATCGGCGACAAATCGTCGTTTTGCATCGAAATATGCAGTTTTCTGTAAGAATTTTGATGATTTCGTGCAGAATTCTGCTGTTTTCTTGCAATTCAGCCGTTGAATCTCGGTAAAAAGTGATGATTTTGTAGATTTCGTGCTCTTCTTTGCGAATTCAAGCCAGAAAACAACGAAAATCGGCAAGAAATCGTCGTTTTGCATCGAAATATGCGGTTTTCTGTAAGAATTTTGATGATTTCGTGCAGAATTCTGCTGTTTTCTTGCAATTCAGCGGTTGAATTTTAAAAAAAAGTGATGATTTTGTAGATTTCGTGCTCTTCTTTGCGAATTTAAGCCAGAAAACAACGAAAATCGGCGAGAAATCGTCGTTTTGCATCGAAATATGCGGTTTTCTGTAAGAATATTGATGATTTCGTGCAGAATTCTGCTGTTTTCTTGCAATTCAGCCGTTGAATCTTGGTAAAAAGTGATGATTTTGTAGATTTCGTGGTTTTCTTTGCGAATTCAAGCCAGAAAACAACGAAAATCGACAAGAAATCGTCGTTTTGCATCGAAATGTGCGGTTTTCTGTAAGAATTTTGATGATTTCGTGCAGAATTCTGCTGTTTTCTTGCAATTCAGCCGTTGAATCTTGGTAAAAAGTGATGATTTTGTAGATTTCGTGCTCTTCTTTGCGAATTCAAGCCAGAAAACAACGAAAATCGGCGAGAAATCGTCGTTTTGCATCAAAATATGCGGTTTCTTGTAAGAATTTTGATGATTTCGCGCAGAATTCTGCTGTTTTCTTGCAATTCAGCCGTTGAATCTTGGTAAAAAGTGATGATTTTGTAGATTTCGTGTTCTTCTTTGCGAATTCAAGCCAGAAAACAACGAAAATCGGCGAGAAATCGTCGTTTTGCATTGAAATATGTGGTTTTCTCTAAGAATTTTGATGATTTCGTGCAGAATTCTGCTGTTTTCTTGCAATTCAGCCGTTGAATCTTGGTAAAAAGCGATGATTTTGTAAATTTCGTGCTCTTCTTTGCGAACTCAAGCTAGAAAACAACGAAAATCGACAAGAAATCGTCGTTTTGCATCGAAATGTGCGGTTTTCTGTAAGAATTTTGATGATTTCGTGCAGAATTCTGCTGTTTTCTTCCAATTCAGCCGATGAATCTTGGTAAAAAGTGATGATTTTGTAGATTTCGTGCTCTTCTTTGCGAATTCAAACCAGAAAACCACGAAAATCGGCAAGAAATCGTCGTTTTGCATCGAAATATGCGGTTTTCTGTAAAAATTTTGATGACTTCGTGCAGAATTCTGCTGTTTTCTGGCAATTCAACCGTTGAATTTTGGGAAAAGGTGATGATTTTGTAGATTTCGTGCTCTTCTTTGCGAACTCAAGCCAGAAAACAAAGAAAATCGGCGAGAAATCGTCGTTTTGCATCGAAATGTGCGGTTTTCTGTAAGAATTTTGATGATTTCGTGCAGAATTCTGCTGTTTTCTTGCAATTCAGCCGTTGAATCTTGGTAAAAAGTGATGATTTTGTAGATTTCGTGCTCTTCTTTGCGAATTCAAGCCAGAAAACAACGAAAATCGGCGAGAAATCGTCGTTTTGCATTGAAATATGTGGTTTTCTCTAAGAATTTTGATGATTTCGTGCACAATTCTGCGGTTTTCTTGCAATTCAGCCGTTGAATCTTGGTAAAAAGTGATGATTTTGTAAATTTCGTGCTCTTCTTTGCGAATTCAAGCCAGAAAACAACGAAAATCGGCGAGAAATCGTCGTTTTGCATCGAAATATGCGGTTTTCTGTAAGAATTTTGATGATTTCGTGCAGAATTCTGCTGTTTTCTGGCAATTCAACCGTGGAATCTTGGTAAAAAGTGATGATTTTGTAGATTTCGTGCTCTTCTTTGCGAACTCAAGCCAGAAAACAACGAAAATCGGCGAGAAATCGTCGTTTTGCATCAAAATAAGCGGTTTTCTCTAGGAATTTTGATGATTTCGTGCAGAATTCTGCTGTTTTCTTGCAATTCAGCCGTTGAATCTTGGAAAAAAGTGACGATTTTGTAGATTTCGTGCTCTTCTTTGCGAATTCAAGCCAGAAACAACGAAAAACGGCAAGAAATCGTCGTTTTGCATCGAAATATGCGGTTTTCTGTAAGAATTTTGATGATTTCGTGCAGAATTCTGCTGTTTTCTGGCAATTCAACCGTTGAATTTTGGTAAAAGGTGATGATTTTGTAGATTTCGTGCTCTTCTTTGCGAACTCAAGCCAGAAAACAACGAAAATCGGCGAGAAATCGTTGTTTTGCATCGAAATATGCGGTTTTCTGTAAGAATTTTGATGATTTCGTGCAGAATTCTGCTGTTTTCTTGCAATTCAGCCGTTGAATCTTGGTAAAAAGTGATGATTTTGTAAATTTCGTGCTCTTTTTTGCGAATTCAAGCCAGAAAACAACGAAAATCGGCGAGAAATCGTCGTTTTGCATCGAAATATGCGGTTTTCTCTAAGAATTTTGATGATTTCGTGCAGAATTCTGCTGTTTTCTGGCAATTCAACCGTTGAATCTTGGTAAAAAGTGATGATTTTGTAGATTTCGTGCTCTTCTTTGCCAACTCAAGCCAGAAAACAACGAAAATCGGCGAGAAATCGTCGTTTTGCTTCAAAATAAGCGGTTTTCTGTAAGAATTTTGATGATTTCGTGCAGAATTCTGCTGTTTTCTTGCAATTCAACCGTTGAATCTTGGTAAAAAGTGATGATTTTGTAGATTTCGTGCTCTTCTTTTCGAATTCAAGCCAGAAAACAATGAAAATCGGCAAGAAATCGTTGTTTTGAATCGAAATATGCGGTTTTAAATAAGAATTTTGATGATTTCGTGCAGAATTCTGCTGTTTTCTTGTAATTTAGCCGTTGAGTCTTGGTAAAAAGTGATGATTTTGTAGATTTCGTGCTCATCTTTGCGAATTCAAGCCAGAAAACAACGAAAATCGGCGAGAAATCGTCGTTTTGCATCGAAATATGCGGTTTTCTCTAAGAATTTTGATGATTTCGTGCAGAATTCTGCTGTTTTCTTGCAATTCATACGTTGAACCTTGGTAAAAAGTGATGATTTTGTAAATTTCGTGCTCTTCTTTGCGAATTCAAGCCAGAAAATAACGAAAATCGGCGAGAAATCGTCGTTTTGCATCGAAATATGCGGTTTTCTGTAAGAATTTTGATGATTTCGTGCAGAATTCTGCTGTTTTCTGGCAATTCAACCGTTGAATTTTGGTAAAAGGTGATGATTTTGTAGAGTTCGTGCTCTTCTTTGCGAACTCAAGCCAGAAAACAACGAAAATCGGCGAGAAATCGTTGTTTTGCATCGAAATATGCGGTTTTCTGTAAGAATTTTGATGATTTCGTGCAGAATTCTGCTGTTTTCTTGCAATTCAGCCGTTGAATCATGATAAAAAGTGATGATTTTGTAGATTTCGTGCTCTTCTTTGCGAATTCAAGCCAGAAAACAACGAAAATCGGCGAGAAATCGTCGTTTTGCATTGAAATATGTGGTTTCTTCTAAGAATTTTGATGATTTCGTGCAGAATTCTGCTGTTTTCTTGCAATTCAGCCGTTGAATCTTGGTAAAAAGTGATGATTTTGTAAATTTCGTGCTCTTTTTTGCGAATTCAAGCCAGAAAACAACGAAAATCGGCGAGAAATCGTCGTTTTGCATCGAAATATGCGGTTTTCTCTAAGAATTTTGATGATTTCGTGCAGAATTCTGCTGTTTTCTGGCAATTCAACCGTTGAATCTTGGTAAAAAGTGATGATTTTGTAGATTTCGTGCTCTTCTTTGCCAACTCAAGCCAGAAAACAACGAAAATCGGCGAGAAATCGTCGTTTTGCTTCAAAATAAGCGGTTTTCTGTAAGAATTTTGATGATTTCGTGCAGAATTCTGCTGTTTTCTTGCAATTCAACCGTTGAATCTTGGTAAAAAGTGATGATTTTGTAGATTTCGTGCTCTTCTTTTCGAATTCAAGCCAGAAAACAATGAAAATCGGCAAGAAATCGTTGTTTTGAATCGAAATATGCGGTTTTCAATAAGAATTTTGATGATTTCGTGCAGAATTCTGCTGTTTTCTTGCAATTTAGCCGTTGAATCTTGGTAAAAAGTGATGATTTTGTAGATTTCGTGCTCTTCTTTGCGAATTCAAGCCAGAAAACAACGAAAATCGGCGAGAAATCGTCGTTTTGCATCGAAATATGCGGTTTTCTCTAAGAATTTTGATGATTTCGTGCAGAATTCTGCTGTTTTCTTGCAATTCAGGCGTTGAATCTTGGTAAAAAGTGATGATTTTGTAGATTTCGTGTTTTTCTTTGCGAATTCAAGCCAGAAAACAACGAAAATCGACAAGAAATCGTCGTTTTGCATCGAAATGTGCGGTTTTCTGTAAGAATTTTGATGATTTCGTGCAGATTTCTGCTGTTTTCTTGCAATTCAGCCGTTGAATCTTGGTTAAAAGTGATGATTTTGTAGACTTCGTGCTCTTCTTTGCGAATTCAAGCCAGAAAACAACGAAAATCGGCGAGAAATCGTCGTTTTGCATCAAAATATGCGGTTTTCTGTAAGAATTTTGATGATTTCGTGCAGATTTCTGCTGTTTTCTTGCAATTCAGCCGTTGAACCTTGGTAAAAAGTGATGATTTTGTAGATTTCGTGTTTTTCTTTGCGAATTCAAGCCAGAAAACAACGAAAATCGACAAGAAATCGTCGTTTTGCATCGAAATGTGCGGTTTTCTGTAAGAATTTTGATGATTTCGTGCAGAATTCTGCTGTTTTCTTGCAATTCAGCTGTTGAATCTTGGTAAAAAGTGATGATTTTGTAGATTTTGTGCTCTTCTTTGCGAATTCAAGCCAGAAAACTACGAAAATCAGCGAGAAATCGTCGTTTTGCATCGAAATATGCGGTTTTCTGTAAGAATTTTGATGATTTCGTGCAGAATTCTGCTGTGATTTCGTGCTCTTCTTTTCGAATTCAAGCCAGAAAACAATGAAAATCGGCGAGAAATCGTTGTTTTGAATCGAAATATGCGGTTTTCTCTAAGAATTTTGATGATTTCGTGCAGAATTCTGCTGTTTTCTTGCAATTTAGCCGTTGAATCTTGGTAAAAAGTGATGATTTTGTAGGTTTCGTGCTCTTCTTTGCGAATTCAAGCCAGAAAACAACGAAAATCGGCGAGAAATCGTCGTTTTGCATTGAAATATGTGGTTTTCTCTAAGAATTTTGATAATTTCGTGCAGAATTCTGCTGTTTTCTTGCAATTCAGCCGTTGAATCTTGGTAAAAAGTGATGATTCTGTAGATTTCGTGCTCTTCTTTTCGAACTCAAGCCAGAAAACAACGAAAATCAGCGAGAAATCGTCGTTTTGCTTCGAAATATGCGGTTTTCTCTAGGAATTTTGATGATTTCGTGCAGAATTCTGCTGTTTTCTTGCAATTCAGCCGTTGAATCTTGGAAAAAAGTGATGATTTTGTAGATTTCGTGCTCTTCTTTGCGAATTCAAGCCAGAAACAACGAAAAACGGCAAGAAATCGTCGTTTTGCATCGAAATATGCGGTTTTCTGTAAGAATTTTGATGATTTCGTGCAGAATTCTGCTGTTTTCTTGCAACTCAGCCGTTAAATCTTTGTAAAAAGTGATGATTTTGTAGATTTCGTGTTTTTCTTTGCGAATTCAAGCCAGAAAACAACGAAAATCGACAAGAAATCGTCGTTTTGCATCGAAATGTGCGGTTTTCTGTAAGAATTTTGATGATTTCGTGCAGAATTCTGCTGTTTTCTTGCAATTCAGCCGTTGAATCTTGGTTAAAAGTGATGATTTTGTAGATTTCGTGCTCTTCTTTGCGAATTCAAACCAGAAAACAACGAAAATCGGCAAGAAATCGTCGTTTTGCATCAAAATAAGCGGTTTTCTCTAGGAATTTTGATGATTTCGTGCAGAACTCTGCTGTTTTCTTGCAATTCAGCCGTTGAATCTTGGAAAAAAGTGATGATTTTGTAGATTTCGTGCTCTTCTTTGCGAATTCAAGCCAGAAACAACGAAAAACGGCAAGAAATCGTCGTTTTGCATCGAAATATGCGGTTTTCTGTAAGAATTTTGATGATTTCGTGCAGAATTCTGTTGTTTTCTTGCAATTCAGCCGTTGAATCATGATAAAACGTGATGATTTTGTAGATTTCGTGCTCTTCTTTGCGAATTCAAGCCAGAAAACAACGAAAATCGGCGAGAAATCGTCGTTTTGCATTGAAATATGTGGTTTTCTCTATGAATTTTGATGATTTCGTGCAGAATTCTGCTGTCTTCTGGCAATTCAACCGTTGAATCTTGGTAAAAAGTGATGATTTTGTAGATTTCGTGCTCTTCTTTGCGAACTCAAGCCAGAAAACAACGAAAATCGGCGAGAAATCGTCGTTTTGCCTCGAAATATGCGGTTTTCTGTATGAAATTTGATGATTTCGTGCAGAATTCTGCTGTTTTCTGGCAATTCAACCGTTGAATCTTGGTAAAAAGTGATGATTTTGTAGATTTCGTGCTCTTCTTTGCGAATTCAAACCAGAAAACAACGAAAATCAGCGAGAAATCGTCGTTTTGCATCGAAATATGCGGTTTTCTCTAGGAATTTTGATGATTTCGTGCAGAATTCTGCTGTTTTCTTGCAATTCAGCCGTTGAATCTTGGAAAAAAGTGATGATTTTGTAGATTTCGTGCTCTTCTTTGCGAATTCAAGCCAGAAACAACGAAAAACGGCAAGAAATCGTCGTTTTGCATCGAAATATGCGGTTTTCTGTAAGAATTTTGATGATTTCGTGCAGAATTCTGCTGTTTTCTTGCAACTCAGCCGTTAAATCTTGGTAAAAAGTGATGATTTTGTGGATTTCGTGTTTTTCTTTGCGAATTCAAGCCAGAAAACATCGAAAATCGACAAGAAATCGTCGTTTTGCATCGAAATGTGCGGTTTTCTGTAAGAATTTTGATGATTTCGTGCAGAATTCTGCTGTTTTCTTGCAATTCAGCCGTTGAATCTTGGTTAAAAGTGATGATTTTGTAGATTTCGTGCTCTTCTTTGCGAATTCAAACCAGAAAACAACGAAAATCAGCGAGAAATCGTCGTTTTGCATCGAAATATGCGGTTTTCTGTAAGAATTTTGATGATTTCGTGCAGAATTCTGCTGTGATTTCGTGCTCTTCTTTTCGAATTCAAACCAGAAAACAACGAAAATCGGCAAGAAATCGTCGTTTTGCATCGAAATATGCGGTTTTCTGTAAGAATTTTGATGACTTCGTGCAGAATTCTGCTGTTTTCTTGCAATTCAGCCGTTGAATCTTGGTAAAAAGTGATGATTTTGTAGATTTCGTGCTCTTCTTTGCGAATTTAAGCCAGAAAACAAAGAAAATCGGCGAGAAATCGTCGTTTTGCATCGAAATATGCGGTTTTCTCTAAGAATTTTGATGATTTCGTGCAGAATTTTGCTGTTTTCTTGCTGTTGAATCTTGGTAAAAAGTGATGATTTTGTAGATTTCGTGCTCTTCTTTGCGAATTCAAGCCAGAAACAACGAAAAATGGCAAGAAATCGTCGATTTGCATCGAAATATGCGGTTTTCTGTAAGAATTTTGATGATTTCGTGCAGAATTCTGCTGTTTTCTTGCAATTCAGCGGTTGAATCTTAATAAAAAGTGATGATTTTGTAGATTTCGTGCTCTTCTTTGCGAATTTAAGCCAGAAAACAAAGAAAATCGGCGAGAAATCGTCGTTTTGCATCGAAATATGCGGTTTTCTCTAAGAATTTTGATGATTTCGTGCAGAATTTTGCTGTTTTCTTGCAATTCAGGCGATGAATCTTGGTAAAAAGTGATGATTTTGTAGATTTCGTGGTTTTCTTTGCGAATTCATGCCAGAAAACAACGAAAATCGACAAGAAATCGTCGTTTTGCATCGAAATGTGCGGTTTTCTGTAAGAATTTTGATGATTTCGTGCAGAATTCTGCTGTTTTCTTGCAATTCAGTCGTTGAATCTTGGTAAAAAGTGATGATTTTGTAGATTTCGTGCTCTTCTTTGCGAATTCAAGCCAGAAAACAACGAACATCGGCGAGAAATCGTCGTTTTGCATCAAAATATGCGGTTTTTTGTAAGAATTTTGATGATTTCGTGCAGAATTCTGCTGTTTTCTTGCAATTCAGCCGTTGAATCTTGGTAAAAAGTGATGATTTTGTAGATTTCGTGCTCTTCTTTGCGAATTCAAGCCAGAAAACAACGAAAATCGGCGAGAAATCGTCGTTTTGCATTGAAATATGTGGTTTTCTCTAAGAATTTTGATGATTTCGTGCAGAATTCTGCTGTTTTCTTGCAATTCAGCCGTTGAATCTTGGTAAAAAGTGATGATTTTGTAAATTTCGTGCTCTTCTTTGCGAATTCAAGCCAGAATACAACGAAAATCGGCGAGAAATCGTCGATTTGCATCAAAATAAGCGGTTTCCTCTAGGAATTTTGATGATTTCGTGCAGAAGTCTGCTGTTTTCTTGCAATTCAGCCGTTGAATCTTGGAAAAAAGTGATGATTTTGTAGATTTCGTGCTCTTCTTTGCGAATTCAAGCCAGAAACAACGAAAAACGGCAAGAAATCGTCGTTTTGCATCGAAATATGCGGTTTTCTCTAAGAATTTTGATGATTTCGTGCAGAATTTTGCTGTTTTCTTGCAATTCAGCCGTTGAATCTTGGTAAAAAGTGATGATTTTGTAAATTTCGTGCTCTTCTTTGCGAATTCAAGCCAGAAAACAACGAAAATCGGCGAGAAATCGTCGTTTTGCATCGATATATGCGGTTTTCTGTAAGAATTTTGATGATTTCGTGCAGAATTCTGCTGTTTTCTTGCAACTCAGCCGTTAAATCTCGGTAAAAAGTGATGATTTTGTAGATTTCGTGTTTTTCTTTGCGAATTCAAGCCAGAAAACATCGAAAATCGACAAGAAATCGTCGTTTTGCATCGAAATGTGCGGTTTTCTGTAAGAATTTTGATGATTTCGTGCAGAATTTTGCTGTTTTCTTGCAATTCAGGCGTTGAATCTTGGTAAAAAGTGATGATTTTGTAGATTTCGTGCTCTTCTTTGCGAATTCAAGCCAGAAACAACGAAAAACGGCAAGAAATCGTCGTTTTGCATCGAAATATGCGGTTTTCTGTAAGAATTTTGATGATTTCGTGCAGAATTCTGCTGTTTTCTGGCAATTCAACCGTTGAATTTTGGTAAAAGGTGATGATTTTGTAGATTTCGTGCTCTTCTTTGCGAACTCAAGCCAGAAAACAACGAAAATCGTCGAGAAATCGTTGTTTTGCTTCGAAATATGCGGTTTTCTGTGAGACTTTTGATGATTTCGTGCAGAATTCTGCTGTTTTCTTGCAATTCAGCCGTTGAATCATGACAAAAAGTGATGATTTTGTAGATTTCGTGCTCTTCTATGCGAATTCAAGCCAGAAAACAACGAAAATCGGCAAGAAATCGTCGTTTTGCATCGAAATATGCGGTTTTCTGTAAGAATTTTGATGACTTCGTGCAGAATTCTGCTGTTTTCTTGCAATTCAGCCGTTGAATCTTGGTAAAAAGTGATGATTTTGTAGATTTCGTGCTCTTCTTTGCGAATTTAAGCCAGAAAACAAAGAAAATCGGCGAGAAATCGTCGTTTTGCATCGAAATATGCGGTTTTCTCTAAGAATTTTGATGAATTCGTGCAGAATTTTGCTGTTTTCTTGCAATTCAGCTGTTGAATCTTGGTAAAAAGTGATGATTTTGTAGATTTCGTGCTCTTCTTTGCGAATTCAAGCCAGAAACAACGAAAAATGGCAAGAAATCGTCGATTTGCATCGAAATATGCGGTTTTCTGTAAGAATTTTGATGATTTCGTGCAGAATTCTGCTGTTTTCTTGCAATTCAGCGGTTGAATCTTAATAAAAAGTGATGATTTTGTAGATTTCGTGCTCTTCTTTGCGAATTTAAGCCAGAAAATAAAGAAAATCGGCGAGAAATCGTCGTTTTGCATCGAAATATGCGGTTTTCTCTAAGAATTTTGATGATTTCGTGCAGAATTTTGCTGTTTTCTTGCAATTCAGCCGTTGAATCTTGGTAAAAAGTGATGATTTTGTAAATTTCGTGCTCTTCTTTGCGAATTCAAGCCAGAAAACAACGAAAATCGGCGAGAAATCGTCGTTTTGCATCGATATATGCGGTTTTCTGTAAGAATTTTGATGATTTCGTGCAGAATTCTGCTGTTTTCTTGCAATTCAGCCGTTGAATCATGATAAAAAGTGATGATTTTGTAGATTTCGTGCTCTTCTTTGCGAATTCAAGCCAGAAAACAACGAAAATCGGCGAGAAATCGTCGTTTTGCATTGAAATATGTGGTTTTCTCTAAGAATTTTGATGATTTCGTGCAGAATTCTGCTGTTTTCTTGCAACTCAGCCGTTAAATCTTGGTAAAAAGTGATGATTTTGTAGATTTCGTGTTTTTCTTTGCGAATTCAAGCCAGAAAACATCGAAAATCGACAAGAAATCGTCGTTTTGCATCGAAATGTGCGGTTTTCTGTAAGAATTTTGATGATTTCGTGCAGAATTTTGCTGTTTTCTTGCAATTCAGGCGTTGAATCTTGGTAAAAAGTGATGATTTTGTAGATTTCGTGCTCTTCTTTGCGAATTCAAGCCAGAAACAACGAAAAATGGCAAGAAATCGTCGATTTGCATCGAAATATGCGGTTTTCTGTAAGAATTTTGATGATTTCGTGCAGAATTCTGCTGTTTTCTTGCAATTCAGCGGTTGAATCTTAATAAAAAGTGATGATTTTGTAGATTTCGTGCTCTTCTTTGCGAATTTAAGCCAGAAAACAAAGAAAATCGGCGAGAAATCGTCGTTTTGCATCGAAATATGCGGTTTTCTCTAAGAATTTTGATGATTTCGTGCAGAATTTTGCTGTTTTCTTGCAATTCAGCCGTTGAATCTTGGTAAAAAGTGATGATTTTGTAAATTTCGTGCTCTTCTTTGCGAATTCAAGCCAGAAAACAACGAAAATCGGCGAGAAATCGTCGTTTTGCATCGATATATGCGGTTTTCTGTAAAAATTTTGATGATTTCGTGCAGAATTCTGCTGTTTTCTTGCAATTCAGCCGTTGAATCAAGATAAAAAGTGATGATTTTGTAGATTTCGTGCTCTTCTTTGCGAATTCAAGCCAGAAAACAACGAAAATCGGCGAGAAATCGTCGTTTTGCATTGAAATATGTGGTTTTCTCTAAGAATTTTGATGATTTCGTGCAGAATTTTGCTGTTTTCTTGCAATTCAGGCGTTGAATCTTGGTAAAAAGTGATGATTTTGTAGATTTCGTGCTCTTCTTTGCGAATTCAAGCCAGAAAACAACGAAAAACGGCAAGAAATCGTCGTTTTGCATCGAAATATGCGGTTTTCTGTAAGAATTTTGATGATTTCGTGCAGAATTCTGCTGTTTTCTGGCAATTTAACCGTTGAATTTTGGTAAAAGGTGATGATTTTGTAGATTTCGTGCTCTTCTTTGCGAACTCAAGCCAGAAAACAACGAAAATCGGCGAGAAATCGTTGTTTTGCTTCGAAATATGCGGTTTTCTGTAAGAATTTTGATGATTTCGTGCAGAATTCTGCTGTTTTCTTGCAATTCAGCCGTTGAATCATGACAAAAAGGGATGATTTTGTAGATTTCGTGCTCTTCTATGCGAAATCAAGACAGAAAACAACGAAAATCGGCAAGAAATCGTCGTTTTGCATCGAAATATGCGGTTTTCTGTAAGAATTTTGATGACTTCGTGCAGAATTCTGCTGTTTTCTTGCAATTCAGCCGTTGAATCTTGGTAAAAAGTGATGATTTTGTAGACTTCGTGCTCTTCTATGCGAATTTAAGCCAGAAAACAAAGAAAATCGGCGAGAAATCGTCGTTTTGCATCGAAATATGCGGTTTTCTCTAAGAATTTTGATGATTTCGTGCAGAATTTTGCTGTTTTCTTGCAATTCAGCTGTTGAATCTTGGTAAAAAGTGATGATTTTGTAGATTTCGTGCTCTTCTTTGCGAATTCAAGCCAGAAACAACGAAAAATGGCAAGAAATCGTCGATTTGCATCGAAATATGCGGTTTTCTGTAAGAATTTTGATGATTTCGTGCAGAATTCTGCTGTTTTCTTGCAATTCAGCGGTTGAATCTTAATAAAAAGTGATGATTTTGTAGATTTCGTGCTCTTCTTTGCGAATTTAAGCCAGAAAACAAAGAAAATCGGCGAGAAATCGTCGTTTTGCATCGAAATATGCGGTTTTCTCTAAGAATTTTGATGATTTCGTGCAGAATTTTGCTGTTTTCTTGCAATTCAGGCGTTGAATCTTGGTAAAAAGTGATGATTTTGTAGATTTCGTGGTTTTCTTTGCGAATTCATGCCAGAAAACAACGAAAATCGACAAGAAATCGTCGTTTTGCATCGAAATGTGCGGTTTTCTGTAAGAATTTTGATGATTTCGTGCAGAATTCTGCTGTTTTCTTGCAATTCAGCCGTTGAATCTTGGTAAAAAGTGATGATTTTTAGATTTCGTGCTCTTCTTTGCGAACTCAACCCAGAAAACAACGAAAATCGGCGAGAAATCGTTGTTTTGCATCGAAATATGCGGTTTTCTGTAAGAATTTTGATGATTTCGTGCAGAATACTGCTGTTTTCTTGCAATTCAGCCGTTGAATCATGATAAAAAGTGATGATGTTGTAGATTTCGTGCTCTTCTTTGCGAATTCAAGCCAGAAAACAACGAAAATCGGCGAGAAATCGTCGTTTTGCATTGAAATATGTGGTTTTCTCTAAGAATTTTGATGATTTTGTGCAGAATTCTGCTGTTTTCTTGCAATTCAGCCGTTGAATCTTGGTAAAAAGTGATGATTTTGTAAATTTCGTGCTCTTCTTTGCGAATTCAAGCCAGAAAACAACGAAAATCGGCGAGAAATCGTCGATTTGCATCGATATATGCGGTTTTCTGTAAGAATTTTGATGATTTCGTGCAGAATTCTGCTGTTTTCTGGCAATTCAACCGTTGAGTCTTGGTAAAAAGTGATGATTTTGTAGATTTCGTGCTCTTCTTTGCCAACTCAAGCCAGAAAACAACGAAAATCGGCGAGAAATCGTCGTTTTGCATCAAAATAAGCGGTTTTCTCTAGGAATTTTGATGATTTCGTGCAGAATTCTGCTGTTTTCTTGCAATTCAGCCGTTGAATCTTGGTAAAAAGTGATGATTTTGTAAATTTCGTGCTCTTCTTTGCGAATTCAAGCCAGAAACAACGAAAAACGGCAAGAAATCGTCGTTTTGCATCGAAATATGCGGTTTTCTGTAAGAATTTTGATGATTTCGTGCAGAATTCTGCTGTTTTCTTGCAATTCAGCCGTTGAATCTTGGTAAAAAGTGATGATTTTGTAGATTTCGTGCTCTTCTTTGCGAACTCAACCCAGAAAACAACGAAAATCGGCGAGAAATCGTTGTTTTGCATCGAAATATGCGGTTTTCTGTAAGAATTTTGATAATTTCGTGCAGAATACTGCTGTTTTCTTGCAATTCAGCCGTTGAATCATGATAAAAAGTGATGATTTTGTAGATTTCGTGCTCTTCTTTGCGAATTAAAGCCAGAAAACAACGAAAATCGGCGAGAAATCGTCGTTTTGCATCGATATATGCGGTTTTCTGTAAGAATTTTGATGATTTCGTGCAGAATTCTGCTGTTTTCTGGCAATTCAACCGTTGAGTCTTGGTAAAAAGTGATGATTTTGTAGATTTCGTGCTCTTCTTTGCCAATTCAAGCCAGAAAACAACGAAAATCGGCGAGAAATCGTCGTTTTGCATCAAAATAAGCGGTTTTCTCTAGGAATTTTGATGATTTCGTGCAGAATTCTGCTGTTTTCTTGCAATTCAGCCGTTGAATCTTGGTAAAAAGTGAAGATTTTGTAAATTTCGTGCTCTTCTTTGCGAATTCAAGCCAGAAACAACGAAAAACGGCAATAAATCGTCGTTTTGCATCGAAATATGCGGTTTTCTGTAAGAATTTTGATGATTTCGTGCAGAATTCTGCTGTTTTCTTGCAACTCAGCCGTTAAATCTTGGTAAAAAGTGATGATTTTGTAGATTTTGTGCTCTTCTTTGCGAATTCAAGCCAGAAAACAACGAAAATCAGCGAGAAATCGTCGTTTTGCATCGAAATATGCGGTTTTCTGTAAGAATTTTGATGATTTCGTGCAGAATTCTGCTGTTTTCTTGCAACTCAGCCGTTAAATCTTGGTAAAAAGTGATGATTTTGTAGATTTTGTGCTCTTCTTTGCGAATTCAAGCCAGAAAACAACGAAAATCAGCGAGAAATCGTCGTTTTGCATCGAAATATGCGGTTTTCTGTAAGAATTTTGATGATTTCGTGCAGAATTCTGCTGTTTTCTTGCAATTCAACCGTTGAATCTTGGGAAAAAGTGATGATTTTGTAGATTTCGTGCTCTTCTTTTCGAATTCAAGCCAGAAAACAATGAAAATCGGCGAGAAATCGTTGTTTGGATCGAAATATGCGGTTTTCTCTAAGAATTTTGATGATTTCGTGCAGAATTCTGCTGTTTTCTTGCAATTTAGCCGTTGAATCTTGGTAAAAAGTGATGATTTTGTAGATTTCGTGCTCTTCTTTGCGAATTAAAGCCAGAAAACAACGAAAATCGGCGAGAAATCGTCGTTCTGCATTGAAATATGTGGTTTTCTCTAAGATTTTTGATGGTTTCGTGCAGAATTCTGCTGTTTTCTTGCAATTCAGCCGTTGAATCTTGGTAAAAAGTGATGATTTTGTAAATTTCGTGCTCTTCTTTGCGAATTCAAGCCAGAAAACAACGAAAATCGGCGAGAAATCGTCGTTTTGCATCGAAATATGCGGCTTTCTGTAAGAATTTTGATGATTTCGTGCAGAATTCTGCTGTTTTCTGGCAATTCAACCGTTGAATCTTGGTTAAAAGTGATGATTTTGTGGACTTCGTGCTCTTCTTTGCGAATTCAAGCCAAAAAACAACGAAAATCGGCGACAAATCGTCGTTTTGCATCGAAATATGCGGTTTTCTGTAAGAGTTTTGATGATTTCGTGCAGAATTCTGCTGTTTTCTTGCAATTCAGCCGTTGAATCTTGGTAAAAAGTGATGATTTTGTAGATATCGTGCTCTTCTTTGCGAATTCAAGCCAGAAAACAACGAAAATCGGCGAGAAATCGTCGTTTTGCATTGAAATATGTGGTTTTCTCTAAGAATTTTGATGATTTCGTGCAGAATTCTGCTGTTTTCTTGCAATTCAGCCGTTGAATCTTGGTAAAAAGTGATGATTTTGTAAATTTCGTGCTCTTCTTTGCGAATTCAAGCCAGAAAACAACGAAAATCGGCGAGAAATCGTCGATTTGCATCGATATATGCGGTTTTCTGTAAGAATTTTGATGATTTCGTGCAGAATTCTGCTGTTTTCTGGCAATTCAACCGTTGAGTCTTGGTAAAAAGTGATGATTTTGTAGATTTCGTGCTCTTCTTTGCCAACTCAAGCCAGAAAACAACGAAAATCGGCGAGAAATCGTCGTTTTGCATCAAAATAAGCGGTTTTCTCTAGGAATTTTGATGATTTCGTGCAGAATTCTGCTGTTTTCTTGCAATTCAGCCGTTGAATCTTGGTAAAAAGTGATGATTTTGTAAATTTCGTGCTCTTCTTTGCGAATTCAAGCCAGAAACAACGAAAAACGGCAAGAAATCGTCGTTTTGCATCGAAATATGCGGTTTTCTGTAAGAATTTTGATGATTTCGTGCAGAATTCTGCTGTTTTCTTGCAACTCAGCCGTTAAATCTTGGTAAAAAGTGATGATTTTGTAGATTTTGTGCTCTTCTTTGCGAATTCAAGCCAGAAAACAATGAAAATCAGCGAGAAATCGTCGTTTTGCATCGAAATATGCGGTTTTCTGTAAGAATTTTGATGATTTCGTGCAGAATTCTGCTGTTTTCTTGCAATTCAACCGTTGAATCTTGGGAAAAAGTGATGATTTTGTAGATTTCGTGCTCTTTTTTTCGAATTCAAGCCAGAAAACAATGAAAATCGGCGAGAAATCGTTGTTTTGAATCGAAATATGCGGTTTTCTCTAAGAATTTTGATGATTTCGTGCAGAATTCTGCTGTTTTCTTGCAATTTAGCCGTTGAATCTTGGTAAAAAGTGATGATTTTGTAGATTTCGTGCTCTTCTTTGCGAATTAAAGCCAGAAAACAACGAAAATCGGCGAGAAATCGTCGTTTTGCATTGAAATATGTGGTTTTCTCTAAGAATTTTGATGATTTCGTGCAGAATTCTGCTGTTTTCTTGCAATTCAGCCGTTGAACCTTGGTAAAAAGTGATGATTTTGTAAATTTCGTGCTCTTCTTTGCGAACTCAAGCCAGAAAACAACGAAAATCGGCGAGAAATCGTCGTTTTGCATCAAAATAAGCGGTTTCCTCTAGGAATTTTGATGATTTCGTGCAGAATTCTGCGGTTTTCTTGCAATTCAGCCGTTGAATCTTGGAAAAAAGTGATGATTTTGTAGATTTCGTGCTCTTCTTTGCGAATTCAAGCCAGAAACAACGAAAAAACGGCAAGAAATCGTCGTTTTGCATCGAAATATGCGGTTTTCTGTAAGAATTTTGATGATTTCGTGCAGAATACTGCTGTTTTCTTGCAATTCAGCCGTTGAATCATGATAAAAAGTGATGATTTTGTAGATTTCGTGCTCTTCTTTGCGAATTCAAGCCAGAAAACAACGAAAATCGGCGAGAAATCGTCGTTTTGCATTGAAATATGTGGTTTTCTCTAAGAATTTTGATGATTTCGTGCAGAATTCTGCTGTTTTCTTGCAATTCAGCCGTTGAATCTTGGTAAAAAGTGATGATTTTGTAAATTTCGTGCTCTTCTTTGCGAATTCAAGCCAGAAAACAACGAAAATCGGCGAGAAATCGTCGTTTTGCATCGATATATGCGGTTTTCTGTAAGAATTTTGATGATTTCGTGCAGAATTCTGCTGTTTTCTGGCAATTCAACCGTTGAGTCTTGGTAAAAAGTGATGATTTTGTAGATTTCGTGCTCTTCTTTGCCAACTCAAGCCAGAAAACAACGAAAATCGGCGGGAAATCGTCGTTTTGCATCAAAATAAGCGGTTTTCTCTAGGAATTTTGATGATTTCGTGCAGAATTCTGCTGTTTTCTTGCAATTCAGCCGTTGAATCTTGGTAAAAAGTGAAGATTTTGTAAATTTCGTGCTCTTTTTTGCGAATTCAAGCCAGAAACAACGAAAAACGGCAATAAATCGTCGTTTTGCATCGAAATATGCGGTTTTCTGTAAGAATTTTGATGATTTCGTGCAGAATTCTGCTGTTTTCTTGCAACTCAGCCGTTAAATCTTGGTAAAAAGTGATGATTTTGTAGATTTTGTGCTCTTCTTTGCGAATTCAAGCCAGAAAACAACGAAAATCAGCGAGAAATCGTCGTTTTGCATCGAAATATGCGGTTTTCTGTAAGAATTTTGATGATTTCGTGCAGAATTCTGCTGTTTTCTTGCAATTCAACCGTTGAATCTTGGGAAAAAGTGATGATTTTGTAGATTTCGTGCTCTTCTTTTCGAATTCAAGCCAGAAAACAATGAAAATCGGCGAGAAATCGTTGTTTGGATCGAAATATGCGGTTTTCTCTAAGAATTTTGATGATTTCGTGCAGAATTCTGCTGTTTTCTTGCAATTTAGCCGTTGAATCTTGGTAAAAAGTGATGATTTTGTAGATTTCGTGCTCTTCTTTGCGAATTAAAGCCAGAAAACAACGAAAATCGGCGAGAAATCGTCGTTCTGCATTGAAATATGTGGTTTTCTCTAAGATTTTTGATGGTTTCGTGCAGAATTCTGCTGTTTTCTTGCAATTCAGCCGTTGAATCTTGGTAAAAAGTGATGATTTTGTAAATTTCGTGCTCTTCTTTGCGAATTCAAGCCAGAAAACAACGAAAATCGGCGAGAAATCGTCGTTTTGCATCGAAATATGCGGCTTTCTGTAAGAATTTTGATGATTTCGTGCAGAATTCTGCTGTTTTCTGGCAATTCAACCGTTGAATCTTGGTTAAAAGTGATGATTTTGTGGACTTCGTGCTCTTCTTTGCGAATTCAAGCCAGAAAACAACGAAAATCGGCGACAAATCGTCGTTTTGCATCGAAATATGCGGTTTTCTGTAAGAGTTTTGATGATTTCGTGCAGAATTCTGCTGTTTTCTTGCAATTCAGCCGTTGAATCTTGGTAAAAAGTGATGATTTTGTAGATATCGTGCTCTTCTTTGCGAATTCAAGCCAGAAAACAACGAAAACCGGCGACAAATCGTCGTTTTGCATCGATATATGCGGTTTTCTGTAAGAATTTTGATGATTTCGTGCAGAATTCTGCTGTTTTCTTGCAATTCAGCTGTTGAATCTTGGTAAAAAGTGATGATTTTGTAGATTTCGTGCTCTTCTTTGCGAATTCAAGCCAGAAAACAACGAAAATCGGCGAGAAATCGTCGTTTTTCATCGAAATATGTTTTTTTTCTGTTAGAATTTTGATGATTTCGTGCAGAATTCTGCTGTTTTCTTGCAATTCAGCTGTTGAATCTTGGTAAAAAGTGATAATTTTGTAGATTTCGTGCTCTTCTTTGCGAATTTAAGCCAGAAAACAACGAAAATCGGCGAGAAATCGTCGTTTTGCATCGAAATATGCGGTTTCGTGCAGAATTCTGCTGTTTTCTTGCAATTCAGCCGTTGAATCTTGGTAAAAAGTGATGATTTTGTAGATTTCGTGCTCTTCTTTGCAAATTCAAGCCAGAAACAACGAAAAACGGCAAGAAATCGTCGTTTTGCATCGAAATATGCGGTTTTCTGTAAGAATTTTGATGATTTCGTGCAAAATTCTGCTGTTTTCTAGCAATTCAAAAGTTGAATTTTGGTAAAAGGTGATGATTTTGTAGATTTCGTGCTCTTCTTTGCGAACTCAACCCAGAAAACAACGAAAATCGGCGAAAAATCGTTGTTTTGCATCGAAATATGCGGTTTTCTGTAAGAATTTTGATGATTTCGTGCAGAATACTGCTGTTTTCTTGCAATTCAGCCGTTGAATCATGATAAAAAGTGATGATTTTGTAGATTTCGTGCTCTTCTTTGCGAATTCAAGCCAGAAAACAACGAAAATCGGCGAGAAATCGTCGTTTTGCATTGAAATATGTGGTTTTCTCTAAGAATTTTGATGATTTCGTGCAGAATTCTGCTGTTTTCTGGCAATTCAGCCGTTGAATCTTGGTAAAAAGTGATGATTTTGTAGATATCGTGCTCTTCTTTGCGAATTCAAGCCAGAAAACAACGAAAATCGGCGACAAATCGTCGTTTTGCATCGATATATGCGGTTTTCTGTAAGAATTTTGATGATTTCGTGCAGAATTCTGCTGTTTTCTTGCAATTCAGCCGTTGAATCTTGGTAAAAAGTGATAATTTTGTAGATTTCGTGCTCTTCTTTGCGAATTTAAGCCAGAAAACAACGAAAATCGGCGAGAAATCGTCGTTTTGCATCGAAATATGCGGTTTCGTGCAGAATTCTGCTGTTTTCTTGCAATTCAGCCGTTGAATCTTGGTAAAAAGTGATGATTTTGTAGATTTCGTGCTCTTCTTTGCGAATTCAAGCCAGAAAACAACGAAAATCGGCGACAAATCGTCGTTTTGCATCGAAATATGCGGTTTTCTCTAAGAATTTTGATGATTTCGTGCAGAATTCTGCTGTTTTCTTGCAATTTAGCCGTTGAATCTTGGTAAAAAGTGATGATTTTGTAGATTTCGTGCACTTTTTTGCGAATTCAAGCCAGAAAACAACGAAATAGGCGAGAAATCGTCGTTTTGCATCAAAATATGCGGTTTTCTGTAAGAATTTTGATGATTTCGTGCAGAATTCTGCTGTTTTCTTGCAATTCAGCTGTTGAATCTTGGTAAAAAGTGATGATTTTGTAGATTTCGTGCTCTTCTTTGCGAATTCAAGCCAGAAAACAACGAAAATCGGCGAGAAATCGTCGTTTTGCATCGAAATATGTTTTTTTTCTGTTAGAATTTTGATGATTTTGTGCAGAATTCTGCTGTTTTCTTGCAATTCAGCCGTTGAATCTTGGTAAAAAGTGATAAATTTGTAGATTTCGTGCTCTTCTTTGCGAATTCAAGCCAGAAAACAACGAAAATCGGCGAGAAATCGTCGTTTTGCATCGAAATATGCGGTTTTCTGTAACAATTTTGATGATTTCGTGCAGAATTCTGCTGTTTTCTTGCAATTCAGCCGTTGAATCTTGATAAAAAGTGATGATTTTGTAGATTTCGTGCACTTTTTTGCGAATTCAAGCCAGAAAACAACGAAAATCGGCTAGAAATCGTCGTTTTGCATCGAAATATGCGGTTTTCTGTATGAATTTTGATGATTTCGTGCAGAATTCTGCAGTTTTCTTGCAATTCAGCTGTTGAATCTTGGTAAAAAGTGATGCTTTTGTAGATTTCGTGCTCTTCTTTGCGAATTCAAGTCAGAAAACAACGAAAATCGGCGAGAAATCGTCGTTTTGCATCGAAATATGCGGTTTGCTGTAAGAATTTTGATGATTTCGTGCAGAATTCTGCTGTTTTCTTGCAATTCAGCCGTTGAACCTTGGTAAAAAGTGATGATCTTGTAAATTTCGTGCTTTTCCTTGCGAATTCAAGCCAGAAAACAACGAAAATCGACAAGAAATCGTCCTTTTGCATCGAAATATGCGGTTTTCTGTAAGAATTTTGATGATTTCGTGCAGAATTCTGCTGTTTTCTTGCAATTCAGCCGTTGAATCTTGGTAAAAAGTGATGATTTTGTAAATTTCGTGCTCTTCTTTGCGAATTCAAGCCAGAAACAACGAAAAAACGGCAAGAAATCGTCGTTTTGCATCGAAATATGCGGTTTTCTGTAAGAATTTTGATGATTTCGTGCAGAATTCTGCTGTTTTCTTGCAACTCAGCCGTTAAATCTTGGTAAAAAGTGATGATTTTGTAGATTTTGTGCTCTTCTTTGCGAATTCAAGCCAGAAAACAACGAAAATCGGCGACAAATCGTCGTTTTGCATCGAAATATGCGGTTTTCTGTAAGAATTTTGATGATTTCGTGCAGAATTCTGCTGTTTTCTTGCAATTCAGCCGTTGAATCTTGGTAAAAAGTGATGATTTTGTAGATATCGTGCTCTTCTTTGCGAATTCAAGCCAGAAAACAACGAAAATCGGCGACAAATCTTCGTTTTGCATCGAAATATGCGGTTTTCTGTAAGAATTTTGATGATTTCGTGCAGAATTCTGCTGTTTTCTTGCAATTCAGCCGATGAATCTTGGTAAAAAGTGATGATTTTGTAGATTTCGTGCTCTTCTTTGCGAATTCAAGCCAGAAAACAACTAAAATCGGCGAGAAATCGTCGTTTTTCATCGAAATATGCGGTTTGCTGTAAGAATTTTGATGAATTCGTGCAGAATTCTGCTGTTTTCTTGCAATTCAGCCATTGAATCTTGGTAAAAAGTGATGATTTAGTAGATTTCGTGCACTTCTTTGCGAATTCAAGCCAGAAAACAACGAAAATCGGCGAGAAATCGTCGTTTTGCATCGAAATATGCGGTTTGCTGTAAGAATTTTGATGATTTCGTGCAGAATTCTGCTGTTTTCTTGCAATTCAGCCGTTGAATCTTGGTAAAAAGTGATGATATTTTAGATTTCGTGCTTTTCTTTGCGAATTCAAGCCAGAAAACAACGAAAATCGACAAGAAATCGTCGTTTTGCATCGAAATATGCGGTTTTCTGTAAGAATTTTGATGATTTCGTGCAGAATTCTGCTGTTTTCTGGCAATTCAACCGTTGAATCTTGGTAAAAAGTGATAATTTTGTAGATTTCGTGCTCTTCTTTGCGAATTCAAGCCAGAAAACAACGAAAATCGGCGACAAATCGTCGTTTTGCATCGAAATATGCGGTTTTCTGTAAGAATTTTGATGATTTCGTGCAGAATTCTGCTGTTTTCTTGCAATTCAGCTGTTGAATCTTGGTAAAAAGTGATGATTTTGTAGATTTCGTGCTCTTCTTTGCGAATTCAAGCCAGAAAACAACGAAAATCGGCGAGAAATCGTCGTTTTGCATCGAAATATGTTTTTTTTCTGTTAGAATTTTGATGATTTCGTGCAGAATTCTGCTGTTTTCTTGCAATTCAGCCGTTGAATCTTGGTAAAAAGTTATGATTTTGTAGATATCGTGCTCTTCTTTGCGAATTCAAGCCAGAAAACAACGAACATCGGCGACAAATCGTCGTTTTGCATCGAAATATGCGGTTTTCTGTAAGAATTTTGATGATTTCGTGCAGAATTCTGCTGTTTTCTTGCAATTCAGCCGTTGAATCTTGGTAAAAAGTGATGATTTTGTAGATTTCGTGCTCTTCTTTGCGAATTCAAGCCAGAAAACAACTAAAATCGGCGAGAAATCGTCGTTTTGCATCGAAATATGCGGTTTGCTGTAAGAATTTTGATGAATTCGTGCAGAATTCTGCTGTTTTCTTGCAATTCAGCCATTGAATCTTGGTAAAAAGTGATGATTTAGTAGATTTCGTGCACTTCTTTGCGAATTCAAGCCAGAAAACAACGAAAATCGGCGAGAAATCGTCGTTTTGCATGGAAATATGCGGTTTTCTGTAAGAATTTTGATGATTTCGTGCAGAATTCTGCTGTTTTCTTGCAATTCAGCCATTGAATCTTGGTAAAAAGTGATGATTTAGTAGAATTCGTGCCCTTCTTTGCGAATTCAAGCCAGAAAACAACGAAAATCGGCAAGAAATCGTCTTTTTGCATCGAAATATGCGGTTTTCTGTAAGAATTTTGATGATTTCGTGCAGAATTCTGCTGTTTTCTTGCAATTCAGCTATTGAATCTTGGTAAAATGTGATGATTTTGTAGATTTCGTGCTCTTCTTTGCGAATTGAAGACAGAAAACAACGAAAATCGGCGAGAAATCATCGTTTTGCATCGAAATATGCGGTTTGCTGTAAGAATTTTAATGATTTCGTGCAGAATACTGCTGTTTTCTTGCAATTCAGCCGTTCAATCTTGTTAAAAAGTGATGATTTTGTAGATTTCGTGCTTTTCTTTGCGAATTCAAGCCAGAAAACAACGAAAATCGGCAAGAAATCGTCTTTTTGCATCGAAATATGCGGTTTTCTGTAAGAATTTTGATGATTTCGTGCAGAATTCTGCTGTTTTCTTGCAATTTAGCCGTTGAATCTTGGTAAAAAGTGATGATTTTGTAGATTTCGTGCTCTTCTTTGCGAATTCAAGCCAGAAAACAACGAAAATCGGCGAGAAATCGTCGTTTTGCATGGAAATATGCGGTGTTCTGTAAGAATTTTGATGATTTCGTGCAGAATTCTGCTGTTTTCTTGCAATTCAGCCATTGAATCTTGGTAAAAAGTGATGATTTAGTAGATTTCGTGCCCTTCTTTGCGAATTCAAGCCAGAAAACAACGAAAATCGGCGAGAAATCGTCGTTTTGCATCGAAAAATGCTTTTTTTCTGTTAGAATTTTGATGATTTCGTGCAGAATTCTGCTGTTTTCTTGCAATTCAGCTATTGAATCTTGGTAAAATGTGATGATTTTGTAGATTTCGTGCTCTTCTTTGCAAATTCAAGACAGAAAACAACTAAAATCGGCGAGAAATCGTCGTTTTGCATCGAAATATGCGGTTTGCTGTAAGAATTTTGATGAATTCGTGCAGAATTCTGCTGTTTTCTTGCAATTCAGCCATTGAATCTTGGTAAAAAGTGATGATTTAGTAGATTTCGTGCACTTCTTTGCGAATTCAAGCCAGAAAACAACGAAAATCGGCGAGAAATCGTCGTTTTGCATGGAAATAGGCGGTTTTCTGTTAGAATTTTGATGATTTCGTGCAGAATTCTGCTGTTTTCTTGCAATTCAGCCATTGAATCTTGGTAAAAAGTGATGATTTAGTAGATTTCGTGCCCTTCTTTGCGAATTCAAGCCAGGAAACAACGAAAATCGGCGAGAAATCGTCGTTTTGCATCGAAAAATGCTTTTTTTCTGTTAGAATTTTGATGATTTCGTGCAGAATTCTGCTGTTTTCTTGCAATTCAGCTATTGAATCTTGGTAAAAAGTGATGATTTTGTAGATTTCGTGCTCTTCTTTGCGAATTCAAGCCAGAAAACAACGAAAATCGGCGACAAATCGTCGTTTTGCATCGAAATATGCGGTTTTCTGTAAGAATTTTGATGATTTCGTGCAGAATTCTGCTGTTTAATTGCAATTCAGCCGATGAACCTTGGTAAAAAGTGATGATTTTGTAGATTTCGTGCTCTTATTTTCGAATTCAAGCCAGAAAACAATGAAAATTGGCGAGAAATCGTTGTTTTGAATCGAAATATGCGGTTTTCTCTAAGAATTTTGATGATTTCGTGCAGAATTCTGCTGTTTTCTTGCAATTTAGCCGTTGAATCTTGGTAAAAAGTGATGATTTTGTAGATTTCGTGCACTTTTTTGCGACTTCAAGCCAGAAAACAACGAAAATCGGCGAGAAATCGTCGTTTTGCATCAAAATATGCGGTTTTCTGTAAGAATTTTGATGATTTCGTGCAGAATTCTGCTGTTTTCTTGCAATTCAGCCGTTGAATCTTGGTAAAAAGTGATAATTTTGTAGATTTCGTGCTCTTCTTTGCGAATTCAAGCCAGAAAATAACGAAAATCGGCGAGAAATCGTCGATTTGCATCGAAATATGCGGTTTTCTGTAGGAATTTTGATGATTTCGTGCAGAATTCTGCTGTTTTCTTGCAATTCAGCCGTTGAATCTTGATAAAAAGTGATGATTTTGTAGATTTCGTGCACTTTTTTGCGAATTCAAGCCAGAAAACAACGAAAATCGACAAGAAATCGTCCTTTTGCATCGAAATATGCGGTTTTCTGTAAGAATTTTGATGATTTCGTGCAGAATTCTGCTGTTTTCTTGCAATTCAGCCGTTGAATCTTGGTAAAAAGCGATGATTTTGTAGATTTCGTGCTCTCCTTTGCGAATTCAAGCCAGAAAACAACGAAAATCGGCGAGAAATCGTCGTTTTGCATGGAAATATGCGGTTTTCTGTAAGAATTTTGATGATTTCGTGCAGAATTCTGCTGTTTTCTTGCAATTCAGCGGTTAAATTTTAATAAAAAGTGATGATTTTGTAAATTTCGTGCTCTTTTTTGCGAATTCAAGCCAGAAAGCAACGAAAATCGGCAAGAAATCGTCGTTTTGCATCGAAATATGCGGTTTTCTGTAAGAAGTTTGATGATTTCGTGCAGAATTCTGCTGTTTTCTTGCAATTCAGCTGTTGAATCTTGTTAAAAAGTGATGATTTTGTAGATTTCGTGCTCTTCTTTGCGAATTCAAGCCAGAAAACAACGAAAATCGGCGAGAAATCGTCGTTTTGCATCGAAATATGCATATTTTCTGTTAGAATTTTGATGATTTCGTGCAGAATCCTGCTGTTTTCTTGCAATTCAGCTGTTGAATCTTGGTAAAAGGTGATGATTTTGTACATTTCGTGCTCTTCTTTGCGAATTCAAGCCAGAAAACAACGAAAATCGGCGAGAAATCGTCGTTTTGCATCGAAATATGCGGTTTGCTGTAAGAATTTTAATGATTTCGTGCAGAATACTGCTGTTTTCTTGCAATTCAGCCGTTGAATCTTGTTAAAAAGTGATGATTTTGTAGATTTCGTGCTTTTCTTTGCAAATTCAAGCCAGAAAACAACGAAAATCGGCAAGAAATCGTCGTTTTGCATCGAAATATGCGGTTTTCTGTAAGAATTTTGATGATTTCGTGCAGAATTCTGCTGTTTTCTTGCAATTCAACCGTTGAATCTTGTTAAAAAGTGATGATTTTGTAGATTTCGTGCTCTTCTTTTCGAATTCAAGCCAGAAAACAATGAAAATTGGCGAGAAATCGTTGTTTTGAATCGAAATATGCGGTTTTCTCTAAGAATTTTGATGATTTCGTGCAGAATTCTGCTGTTTTCTTGCAATTTAGCCGTTGAATCTTGGTAAAAAGTGATGATTTTGTAGATTTCGTGCTCTTCTTTTCGAATTCAAGCCAGAAAACAACGAAAATCGGCGAGAAATCGTCGTTTTGCATCAAAATTTGCGGTTTTCTGTAAGAATTTTGATGATTTCGTGCAGAATTCTGCTGTTTTCTTGCAATTCAGCCGTTGAATCTTGATAAAAAGTGATGATTTTGTAGATTTCGTGCTCTTCTTTTCGAATTCAAGCCAGAAAACAACGAAAATCGGCGAGAAATCGTCGTTTTGCATCAAAATTTGCGGTTTTCTGTAAGAATTTTGATGATTTCGTGCAGAATTCTGCTGTTTTCTTGCAATTTAGCCGTTGAATCTTGGTAAAAAGTGATGATTTTGTAGATTTCGTGCTCTTCTTTGCGAAATCAAGCCAGAAAATAACGAAAATCGGCGAGAAATCGTCGATTTGCATCGAAATATGCGGTTTTCTGTAAGAATTTTGATGATTTCGTGCAGAATTCTGCTGTTTTCTTGCAATTCAGCCGTTGAATCTTGATAAAAAGTGATGATTTTGTAGATTTCGTGCACTTTTTTGCGAATTCAAGCCAGAAAACAACGAAAATCGACAAGAAATCGTCCTTTTGCATCGAAATATGCGGTTTTCTGTAAGAATTTTGATGATTTCGTGCAGAATTCTGCTGTTTTCTTGCAATTCAGCCGTTGAATCTTGGTAAAAAGCGATGATTTTGTAGATTTCGTGCTCTCCTTTGCGAATTCAAGCCAGAAAACAACGAAAATCGGCGAGAAATCGTCGTTTTGCATGGAAATATGCGGTTTTCTGTAAGAATTTTGATGATTTCGTGCAGAATTCTGCTGTTTTCTTGCAATTCAGCGGTTAAATTTTAATAAAAAGTGATGATTTTGTAAATTTCGTGCTCTTTTTTGCGAATTCAAGCCAGAAAGCAACGAAAATCGGCAAGAAATCGTCGTTTTGCATCGAAATATGCGGTTTTCTGTAAGAAGTTTGATGATTTCGTGCAGAATTCTGCTGTTTTCTTGCAATTCAGCTGTTGAATCTTGTTAAAAAGTGATGATTTTGTAGATTTCGTGCTCTTCTTTGCGAATTCAAGCCAGAAAACAACGAAAATCGGCGAGAAATCGTCGTTTTGCATCGAAATATGCATATTTTCTGTTAGAATTTTGATGATTTCGTGCAGAATCCTGCTGTTTTCTTGCAATTCAGCTGTTGAATCTTGGTAAAAGGTGATGATTTTGTACATTTCGTGCTCTTCTTTGCGAACTCAAGCCAGAAAACAACGAAAATCGGCGAGAAATCGTCGTTTTGCATCGAAATATGCGGTTTGCTGTAAGAATTTTAATGATTTCGTGCAGAATACTGCTGTTTTCTTGCAATTCAGCCGTTGAATCTTGTTAAAAAGTGATGATTTTGTAGATTTCGTGCTTTTCTTTGCAAATTCAAGCCAGAAAACAACGAAAACCGGCTAGAAATCGTCTTTTTGCATCGAAATAATCGGTTTTCTGTAAGAATTTTGATGATTTCGTGCAGAATTGTGCTATTTTCTAGAAATTCAGCCGTTGAATCTTGTTAAAAAGTGATGATTTTGTAGATTTCGTGCTCTTCTTTGCGAATTCAAGCCAGAAAACAACGAAAATCGGCGAGAAATCGTCGTTTTGCATGGAAATATGCGGTTTTCTGTGAGAATTTTGATGATTTCGTGCAGAATTCTGCTGTTTTCTTGCAATTCAGCGGTTAAATCTTAATAAAAAATGATGATTTTGTAAATTTCGGGCTCATCTTTGCGAATTCAAGCCAGAAAACAACGAAAATCGGCAAGAAATCGTCGTTTTGCATCGAAATATGCGGTTTTCTGTAAGAATTTTGATGATTTCGTGCAGAATTCTGCTGTTTTCTTGCAATTCAGCCGTTGAATCTTGGTAAAAAGTGATGATTTTGTAAATTTCGTGCTCTTCTTTGCGAATTCAAGCCAGAAAACAACGAAAATCGGCGAGAAATCGTCGATTTGCATCGATATATGCGGTTTTCTGTAAGAATTTTGATGATTTCGTGCAGAATTCTGCTGTTTTCTGGCAATTCAACCGTTGAGTCTTGGTAAAAAGTGATGATTTTGTAGATTTCGTGCTCTTCTTTGCCAACTCAAGCCAGAAAACAACGAAAATCGGCGAGAAATCGTCGTTTTGCATCAAAATAAGCGGTTTTCTCTAGGAATTTTGATGATTTCGTGCAGAATTCTGCTGTTTTCTTGCATTCAGCCGTTGAATCTTGGTAAAAAGTGATGATTTTGTAAATTTCGTGCTCTTCTTTGCGAATTCAAGCCAGAAACAACGAAAAACGGCAAGAAATCGTCGTTTTGCATCGAAATATGCGGTTTTCTGTAAGAATTTTGATGATTTCGTGCAGAATTCTGCTGTTTTCTTGCAACTCAGCCGTTAAATCTTGGTAAAAAGTGATGATTTTGTAGATTTTGTGCTCTTCTTTGCGAATTCAAGCCAGAAAACAATGAAAATCAGCGAGAAATCGTCGTTTTGCATCGAAATATGCGGTTTTCTGTAAGAATTATGATGATTTCGTGCAGAATTCTGCTGTTTTCTTGCAATTCAACCGTTGAATCTTGGGAAAAAGTGATGATTTTGTAGATTTCGTGCTCTTCTTTTCGAATTCAAGCCAGAAAACAATGAAAATCGGCGAGAAATCGTTGTTTTGAATCGAAATATGCGGTTTTCTCTAAGAATTTTGATGATTTCGTGCAGAATTCTGCTGTTTTCTTGCAATTTAGCCGTTGAATCTTGGTAAAAAGTGATGATTTTGTAGATTTCGTGCTCTTCTTTGCGAATTAAAGCCAGAAAACAACGAAAATCGGCGAGAAATCGTCGTTTTGCATTGAAATATGTGGTTTTCTCTAAGAATTTTGATGATTTCGTGCAGAATTCTGCTGTTTTCTTGCAATTCAGCCGTTGAACCTTGGTAAAAAGTGATGATTTTGTAAATTTCGTGCTCTTCTTTGCGAACTCAAGCCAGAAAACAACGAAAATCGGCGAGAAATCGTCGTTTTGCATCAAAATAAGCGGTTTCCTCTAGGAATTTTGATGATTTCGTGCAGAATTCTGCTGTTTTCTTGCAATTCAGCCGTTGAATCTTGGAAAAAAGTGATGATTTTGTAGATTTCGTGCTCTTCTTTGCGAATTCAAGCCAGAAACAACGAAAAACGGCAAGAAATCGTCGTTTTGCATCGAAATATGCGGTTTTCTGTAAGAATTTTGATGATTTCGTGCAAAATTCTGCTGTTTTCTAGCAATTCAACCGTTGAATTTTGGTAAAAGGTGATGATTTTGTAGATTTCGTGCTCTTCTTTGCGAACTCAACCCAGAAAACAACGAAAATCGGCGAGAAATCGTTGTTTTGCATCGAAATATGCGGTTTTCTGTAAGAATTTTGATGATTTCGTGCAGAATACTGCTGTTTTCTTGCAATTCAGCCGTTGAATCATGATAAAAAGTGATGATTTTGTAGATTTCGTGCTCTTCTTTGCGAATTCAAGCCAGAAAACAACGAAAATCGGCGAGAAATCGTCGTTTTGCATTGAAATATGTGGTTTTCTCTAAGAATTTTGATGATTTCGTGCAGAATTCTGCTGTTTTCTTGCAATTCAGCCGTTGAATCTTGGTAAAAAGTGATGATTTTGTAAATTTCGTGCTCTTCTTTGCGAATTCAAGCCAGAAAACAACGAAAATCGGCGAGAAATCGTCGTTTTGCATCGATATATGCGGTTTTCTGTAAGAATTTTGATGATTTCGTGCAGAATTCTGCTGTTTTCTGGCAATTCAACCGTTGAGTCTTGGTAAAAAGTGATGATTTTGTAGATTTCGTGCTCTTCTTTGCCAACTCAAGCCAGAAAACAACGAAAATCGGCGGGAAATCGTCGTTTTGCATCAAAATAAGCGGTTTTCTCTAGGAATTTTGATGATTTCGTGCAGAATTCTGCTGTTTTCTTGCAATTCAGCCGTTGAATCTTGGTAAAAAGTGAAGATTTTGTAAATTTCGTGCTCTTCTTTGCGAATTCAAGCCAGAAACAACGAAAAACGGCAATAAATCGTCGTTTTGCATCGAAATATGCGGTTTTCTGTAAGAATTTTGATGATTTCGTGCAGAATTCTGCTGTTTTCTTGCAACTCAGCCGTTAAATCTTGGTAAAAAGTGATGATTTTGTAGATTTTGTGCTCTTCTTTGCGAATTCAAGCCAGAAAACAACGAAAATCAGCGAGAAATCGTCGTTTTGCATCGAAATATGCGGTTTTCTGTAAGAATTTTGATGATTTCGTGCAGAATTCTGCTGTTTTCTTGCAACTCAGCCGTTAAATCTTGGTAAAAAGTGATGATTTTGTAGATTTTGTGCTCTTCTTTGCGAATTCAAGCCAGAAAACAACGAAAATCAGCGAGAAATCGTCGTTTTGCATCGAAATATGCGGTTTTCTGTAAGAATTTTGATGATTTCGTGCAGAATTCTGCTGTTTTCTTGCAATTCAGCCGTTGAATCTTGGAAAAAAGTGATGATTTTGTAGATTTCGTGCTCTTCTTTGCGAATTCAAGCCAGAAACAACGAAAAACGGCAAGAAATCGTCGTTTTGCATCGAAATATGCGGTTTTCTGTAAGAATTTTGATGATTTCGTGCAAAATTCTGCTGTTTTCTAGCAATTCAACCGTTGAATTTTGGTAAAAGGTGATGATTTTGTAGATTTCGTGCTCTTCTTTGCGAACTCAACCCAGAAAACAACGAAAATCGGCGAGAAATCGTTGTTTTGCATCGAAATATGCGGTTTTCTGTAAGAATTTTGATGATTTCGTGCAGAATACTGCTGTTTTCTTGCAATTCAGCCGTTGAATCATGATAAAAAGTGATGATTTTGTAGATTTCGTGCTCTTCTTTGCGAATTCAAGCCAGAAAACAACGAAAATCGGCGAGAAATCGTCGTTTTGCATTGAAATATGTGGTTTTCTCTAAGAATTTTGATGATTTCGTGCAGAATTCTGCTGTTTTCTTGCAATTCAGCCGTTGAATCTTGGTAAAAAGTGATGATTTTGTAAATTTCGTGCTCTTCTTTGCGAATTCAAGCCAGAAAACAACGAAAATCGGCGAGAAATCGTCGTTTTGCATCGATATATGCGGTTTTCTGTAAGAATTTTGATGATTTCGTGCAGAATTCTGCTGTTTTCTGGCAATTCAACCGTTGAGTCTTGGTAAAAAGTGATGATTTTGTAGATTTCGTGCTCTTCTTTGCCAACTCAAGCCAGAAAACAACGAAAATCGGCGGGAAATCGTCGTTTTGCATCAAAATAAGCGGTTTTCTCTAGGAATTTTGATGATTTCGTGCAGAATTCTGCTGTTTTCTTGCAATTCAGCCGTTGAATCTTGGTAAAAAGTGAAGATTTTGTAAATTTCGTGCTCTTCTTTGCGAATTCAAGCCAGAAACAACGAAAAACGGCAATAAATCGTCGTTTTGCATCGAAATATGCGGTTTTCTGTAAGAATTTTGATGATTTCGTGCAGAATTCTGCTGTTTTCTTGCAACTCAGCCGTTAAATCTTGGTAAAAAGTGATGATTTTGTAGATTTTGTGCTCTTCTTTGCGAATTCAAGCCAGAAAACAACGAAAATCAGCGAGAAATCGTCGTTTTGCATCGAAATATGCGGTTTTCTGTAAGAATTTTGATGATTTCGTGCAGAATTCTGCTGTTTTCTTGCAACTCAGCCGTTAAATCTTGGTAAAAAGTGATGATTTTGTAGATTTTGTGCTCTTCTTTGCGAATTCAAGCCAGAAAACAACGAAAATCAGCGAGAAATCGTCGTTTTGCATCGAAATATGCGGTTTTCTGTAAGAATTTTGATGATTTCGTGCAGAATTCTGCTGTTTTCTTGCAATTCAACCGTTGAATCTTGGGAAAAAGTGATGATTTTGTAGATTTCGTGCTCTTCTTTTCGAATTCAAGCCAGAAAACAATGAAAATCGGCGAGAAATCGTTGTTTGGATCGAAATATGCGGTTTTCTCTAAGAATTTTGATGATTTCGTGCAGAATTCTGCTGTTTTCTTGCAATTTAGCCGTTGAATCTTGGTAAAAAGTGATGATTTTGTAGATTTCGTGCTCTTCTTTGCGAATTAAAGCCAGAAAACAACGAAAATCGGCGAGAAATCGTCGTTCTGCATTGAAATATGTGGTTTTCTCTAAGATTTTTGATGGTTTCGTGCAGAATTCTGCTGTTTTCTTGCAATTCAGCCGTTGAATCTTGGTAAAAAGTGATGATTTTGTAAATTTCGTGCTCTTCTTTGCGAATTCAAGCCAGAAAACAACGAAAATCGGCGAGAAATCGTCGTTTTGCATCGAAATATGCGGCTTTCTGTAAGAATTTTGATGATTTCGTGCAGAATTCTGCTGTTTTCTGGCAATTCAACCGTTGAATCTTGGTTAAAAGTGATGATTTTGTGGACTTCGTGCTCTTCTTTGCGAATTCAAGCCAGAAAACAACGAAAATCGGCGACAAATCGTCGTTTTGCATCGAAATATGCGGTTTTCTGTAAGAGTTTTGATGATTTCGTGCAGAATTCTGCTGTTTTCTGGCAATTCAGCCGTTGAATCTTGATAAAAAGTGATGATTTTGTAGATTTCGTGCTCTTCTTTGCGAATTCAAGCCAGAAAACAACGAAAATCGGCGAGAAATCGTCGTTTTGCATCGAAATATGCGGTTTTCTGTAACAATTTTGATGATTTCGTGCAGAATTCTGCTGTTTTCTTGCAATTCAGCCGTTGAATCTTGATAAAAAGTGATGATTTTGTAGATTTCGTGCACTTTTTTGCGAATTCAAGCCAGAAAACAACGAAAATCGGCTAGAAATCGTCGTTTTGCATCGAAATATGCGGTTTTCTGTAAGAATTTTGATGATTTCGTGCAGAATTCTGCAGTTTTCTTGCAATTCAGCTGTTGAATCTTGGTAAAAAGTGATGATTTTGTAGATTTCGTGCTCTACTTTGCGAATTCAAGTCAGAAAACAACGAAAATCGGCGAGAAATCGTCGTTTTGCATCGAAATATGCGGTTTGCTGTAAGAATTTTGATGATTTCGTGCAGAATTCTGCTGTTTTCTTGCAATTCAGCCGTTGAACCTTGGTAAAAAGTGATGATCTTGTAAATTTCGTGCTTTTCCTTGCGAATTCAAGCCAGAAAACAACGAAAATCGACAAGAAATCGTCCTTTTGCATCGAAATATGCGGTTTTCTGTAAGAATTTTGATGATTTCGTGCAGAATTCTGCTGTTTTCTTGCAATTCAGCCGTTGAATCTTGGTAAAAAGTGATGATTTTGTAAATTTCGTGCTCTTCTTTGCGAATTCAAGCCAGAAACAACGAAAAACGGCAAGAAATCGTCGTTTTGCATCGAAATATGCGGTTTTCTGTAAGAATTTTGATGATTTCGTGCAGAATTCTGCTGTTTTCTTGCAACTCAGCCGTTAAATCTTGGTAAAAAGTGATGATTTTGTAGATTTTGTGCTCTTCTTTGCGAATTCAAGCCAGAAAACAACGAAAATCGGCGACAAATCGTCGTTTTGCATCGAAATATGCGGTTTTCTGTAAGAATTTTGATGATTTCGTGCAGAATTCTGCTGTTTTCTTGCAATTCAGCCGTTGAATCTTGGTAAAAAGTGATGATTTTGTAGATATCGTGCTCTTCTTTGCGAATTCAAGCCAGAAAACAACGAAAATCGGCGACAAATCTTCGTTTTGCATCGAAATATGCGGTTTTCTGTAAGAATTTTGATGATTTCGTGCAGAATTCTGCTGTTTTCTTGCAATTCAGCCGATGAATCTTGGTAAAAAGTGATGATTTTGTAGATTTCGTGCTCTTCTTTGCGAATTCAAGCCAGAAAACAACTAAAATCGGCGAGAAATCGTCGTTTTGCATCGAAATATGCGGTTTGCTGTAAGAATTTTGATGAATTCGTGCAGAATTCTGCTGTTTTCTTGCAATTCAGCCATTGAATCTTGGTAAAAAGTGATGATTTAGTAGATTTCGTGCACTTCTTTGCGAATTCAAGCCAGAAACAACGAAAAAACGGCAATAAATCGTCGTTTTGCATCGAAATATGCGGTTTTCTGTAAGAATTTTGATGATTTCGTGCAGAATTCTGCTGTTTTCTTGCAACTCAGCCGTTAAATCTTGGTAAAAAGTGATGATTTTGTAGATTTTGTGCTCTTCTTTGCGAATTCAAGCCAGAAAACAACGAAAATCAGCGAGAAATCGTCGTTTTGCATCGAAATATGCGGTTTTCTGTAAGAATTTTGATGATTTCGTGCAGAATTCTGCTGTTTTCTTGCAACTCAGCCGTTAAATCTTGGTAAAAAGTGATGATTTTGTAGATTTTGTGCTCTTCTTTGCGAATTCAAGCCAGAAAACAACGAAAATCAGCGAGAAATCGTCGTTTTGCATCGAAATATGCGGTTTTCTGTAAGAATTTTGATGATTTCGTGCAGAATTCTGCTGTTTTCTTGCAATTCAACCGTTGAATCTTGGGAAAAAGTGATGATTTTGTAGATTTCGTGCTCTTCTTTTCGAATTCAAGCCAGAAAACAATGAAAATCGGCGAGAAATCGTTGTTTGGATCGAAATATGCGGTTTTCTCTAAGAATTTTGATGATTTCGTGCAGAATTCTGCTGTTTTCTTGCAATTTAGCCGTTGAATCTTGGTAAAAAGTGATGATTTTGTAGATTTCGTGCTCTTCTTTGCGAATTAAAGCCAGAAAACAACGAAAATCGGCGAGAAATCGTCGTTCTGCATTGAAATATGTGGTTTTCTCTAAGATTTTTGATGGTTTCGTGCAGAATTCTGCTGTTTTCTTGCAATTCAGCCGTTGAATCTTGGTAAAAAGTGATGATTTTGTAAATTTCGTGCTCTTCTTTGCGAATTCAAGCCAGAAAACAACGAAAATCGGCGAGAAATCGTCGTTTTGCATCGAAATATGCGGCTTTCTGTAAGAATTTTGATGATTTCGTGCAGAATTCTGCTGTTTTCTGGCAATTCAACCGTTGAATCTTGGTTAAAAGTGATGATTTTGTGGACTTCGTGCTCTTCTTTGCGAATTCAAGCCAGAAAACAACGAAAATCGGCGACAAATCGTCGTTTTGCATCGAAATATGCGGTTTTCTGTAAGAGTTTTGATGATTTCGTGCAGAATTCTGCTGTTTTCTGGCAATTCAGCCGTTGAATCTTGATAAAAAGTGATGATTTTGTAGATTTCGTGCTCTTCTTTGCGAATTCAAGCCAGAAAACAACGAAAATCGGCGAGAAATCGTCGTTTTGCATCGAAATATGCGGTTTTCTGTAACAATTTTGATGATTTCGTGCAGAATTCTGCTGTTTTCTTGCAATTCAGCCGTTGAATCTTGGTAAAAAGTGATGATTTTGTAAATTTCGTGCTCTTCTTTGCGAATTCAAGCCAGAAACAACGAAAAACGGCAAGAAATCGTCGTTTTGCATCGAAATATGCGGTTTTCTGTAAGAATTTTGATGATTTCGTGCAGAATTCTGCTGTTTTCTTGCAACTCAGCCGTTAAATCTTGGTAAAAAGTGATGATTTTGTAGATTTTGTGCTCTTCTTTGCGAATTCAAGCCAGAAAACAACGAAAATCGGCGACAAATCGTCGTTTTGCATCGAAATATGCGGTTTTCTGTAAGAATTTTGATGATTTCGTGCAGAATTCTGCTGTTTTCTTGCAATTCAGCCGTTGAATCTTGGTAAAAAGTGATGATTTTGTAGATATCGTGCTCTTCTTTGCGAATTCAAGCCAGAAAACAACGAAAATCGGCGACAAATCTTCGTTTTGCATCGAAATATGCGGTTTTCTGTAAGAATTTTGATGATTTCGTGCAGAATTCTGCTGTTTTCTTGCAATTCAGCCGATGAATCTTGGTAAAAAGTGATGATTTTGTAGATTTCGTGCTCTTCTTTGCGAATTCAAGCCAGAAAACAACTAAAATCGGCGAGAAATCGTCGTTTTGCATCGAAATATGCGGTTTGCTGTAAGAATTTTGATGAATTCGTGCAGAATTCTGCTGTTTTCTTGCAATTCAGCCATTGAATCTTGGTAAAAAGTGATGATTTAGTAGATTTCGTGCACTTCTTTGCGAATTCAAGCCAGAAAACAACGAAAATCGGCGAGAAATCGTCGTTTTGCATCGAAATATGCGGTTTGCTGTAAGAATTTTGATGATTTCGTGCAGAATTCTGCTGTTTTCTTGCAATTCAGCCGTTGAATCTTGGTAAAAAGTGATGATATTTTAGATTTCGTGCTTTTCTTTGCGAATTCAAGCCAGAAAACAACGAAAATCGACAAGAAATCGTCGTTTTGCATCGAAATATGCGGTTTTCTGTAAGAATTTTGATGATTTCGTGCAGAATTCTGCTGTTTTCTGGCAATTCAACCGTTGAATCTTGGTAAAAAGTGATAATTTTGTAGATTTCGTGCTCTTCTTTGCGAATTCAAGCCAGAAAACAACGAAAATCGGCGACAAATCGTCGTTTTGCATCGAAATATGCGGTTTTCTGTAAGAATTTTGATGATTTCCTGCAGAATTCTGCTGTTTTCTTGCAATTCAGCTGTTGAATCTTGGTAAAAAGTGATGATTTTGTAGATTTCGTGCTCTTCTTTGCGAATTCAAGCCAGAAAACAACGAAAATCGGCGAGAAATCGTCGTTTTGCATCGAAATATGTTTTTTTTCTGTTAGAATTTTGATGATTTCGTGCAGAATTCTGCTGTTTTCTTGCAATTCAGCCGTTGAATCTTGGTAAAAAGTGATGATTTTGTAGATATCGTGCTCTTCTTTGCGAATTCAAGCCAGAAAACAACGAAAATCGGCGACAAATCGTCGTTTTGCATCGATATATGCGGTTTTCTGTAAGAATTTTGATGATTTCGTGCAGAATTCTGCTGTTTTCTTGCAATTCAGCCGTTGAATCTTGGTAAAAAGTGATGATTTTGTAGATATCGTGCTCTTCTTTGCGAATTCAAGCCAGAAAACAACGAAAATCGGCGACAAATCGTCGTTTTGCATCGAAATATGCGGTTTTCTGTAAGAATTTTGATGATTTCGTGCAGAATTCTGCTGTTTTCTTGCAATTCAGCCGATGAATCTTGGTAAAAAGTGATGATTTTGTAGATTTCGTGCTCTTCTTTGCGAATTCAAGCCAGAAAACAACTAAAATCGGCGAGAAATCGTCGTTTTGCATCGAAATATGCGGTTTGCTGTAAGAATTTTGATGAATTCGTGCAGAATTCTGCTGTTTTCTTGCAATTCAGCCATTGAATCTTGGTAAAAAGTGATGATTTAGTAGATTTCGTGCACTTCTTTGCGAATTCAAGCCAGAAAACAACGAAAATCGGCGAGAAATCGTCGTTTTGCATGGAAATATGCGGTTTTCTGTAAGAATTTTGATGATTTCGTGCAGAATTCTGCTGTTTTCTTGCAATTCAGCCATTGAATCTTGGTAAAAAGTGATGATTTAGTAGATTTCGTGCCCTTCTTTGCGAATTCAAGCCAGAAAACAACGAAAATCGGCGAGAAATCGTCGTTTTGCATCGAAAAATGCTTTTTTTCTGTTAGAATTTTGATGATTTCGTGCAGAATTCTGCTGTTTTCTTGCAATTCAGCTATTGAATCTTGGTAAAATGTGATGATTTTGTAGATTTCGTGCTCTTCTTTGCGAATTGAAGACAGAAAACAACGAAAATCGGCGAGAAATCATCGTTTTGCATCGAAATATGCGGTTTGCTGTAGGAATTTTAATGATTTCGTGCAGAATACTGCTGTTTTCTTGCAATTCAGCCGTTCAATCTTGTTAAAAAGTGATGATTTTGTAGATTTCGTGCTTTTCTTTGCGAATTCAAGCCAGAAAACAACGAAAATCGGCAAGAAATCGTCTTTTTGCATCGAAATATGCGGTTTTCTGTAAGAATTTTGATGATTTCGTGCAGAATTCTGCTGTTTTCTTGCAATTTAGCCGTTGAATCTTGGTAAAAAGTGATGATTTTGTAGATTTCGTGCTCTTCTTTGCGAATTCAAGCCAGAAAACAATGAAAATCGGCGAGAAATCGTCGTTTTGCATCGAAATATGCGGTTTGCTGTAAGAATTTTGATGAATTCGTGCAGAATTCTGCTGTTTTCTTGCAATTCAGCCATTGAATCTTGGTAAAAAGTGATGATTTAGTAGATTTCGTGCACTTCTTTGCGAATTCAAGCCAGAAAACAACGAAAATCGGCGAGAAATCGTCGTTTTGCATGGAAATATGCGGTTTTCTGTAAGAATTTTGATGATTTCGTGCAGAATTCTGCTGTTTTCTTGCAATTCAGCCATTGAATCTTGGTAAAAAGTGATGATTTAGTAGATTTCGTGCCCTTCTTTGCGAATTCAAGCCAGAAAACAACGAAAATCGGCGAGAAATCGTCGTTTTGCATCGAAAAATGCTTTTTTTCTGTTAGAATTTTGATGATTTCGTGCAGAATTCTGCTGTTTTCTTGCAATTCAGCTATTGAATCTTGGTAAAATGTGATGATTTTGTAGATTTCGTGCTCTTCTTTGCAAATTCAAGACAGAAAACAACTAAAATCGGCGAGAAATCGTCGTTTTGCATCGAAATATGCGGTTTGCTGTAAGAATTTTGATGAATTCGTGCAGAATTCTGCTGTTTTCTTGCAATTCAGCCATTGAATCTTGGTAAAAAGTGATGATTTAGTAGATTTCGTGCACTTCTTTGCGAATTCAAGCCAGAAAACAACGAAAATCGGCGAGAAATCGTCGTTTTGCATGGAAATATGCGGTTTTCTGTAAGAATTTTGATGATTTCGTGCAGAATTCTGCTGTTTTCTTGCAATTCAGCCATTGAATCTTGGTAAAAAGTGATGATTTAGTAGATT
The DNA here is from genome assembly GCA_029298725.1 of Gnatocerus cornutus. NCBI lineage: Eukaryota > Metazoa > Arthropoda > Insecta > Coleoptera > Tenebrionidae > Gnatocerus > Gnatocerus cornutus. The sequence goes on along the minus strand of CM055514.1, from coordinate 1,432,061 downwards.
TCGTGCCCTTCTTTGCGAATTCAAGCCAGAAAACAACGAAAATCGGCGAGAAATCGTCGTTTTGCATCGAAAAATGCTTTTTTTCTGTTAGAATTTTGATGATTTCGTGCAGAATTCTGCTGTTTTCTTGCAATTCAGCTATTGAATCTTGGTAAAAAGTGATGATTTTGTAGATTTCGTGCTCTTCTTTGCGAATTCAAGCCAGAAAACAACGAAAATCGGCGACAAATCGTCGTTTTGCATCGAAATATGCGGTTTTCTGTAAGAATTTTGATGATTTCGTGCAGAATTCTGCTGTTTTCTTGCAATTCAGCCGATGAACCTTGGTAAAAAGTGATGATTTTGTAGATTTCGTGCTCTTCTTTTCGAATTTAAGCCAGAAAACAATGAAAATTGGCGAGAAATCGTTGTTTTGAATCGAAATATGCGGTTTTCTCTAAGAATTTTGATGATTTCGTGCAGAATTCTGCTGTTTTCTTGCAATTTAGCCGTTGAATCTTGGTAAAAAGTGATGATTTTGTAGATTTCGTGCACTTTTTTGCGACTTCAAGCCAGAAAACAACGAAAATCGGCGAGAAATCGTCGTTTTGCATCAAAATATGCGGTTTTCTGTAAGAATTTTGATGATTTCGTGCAGAATTCTGCTGTTTTCTTGCAATTCAGCCGTTGAATCTTGGTAAAAAGTGATAATTTTGTAGATTTCGTGCTCTTCTTTGCGAATTCAAGCCAGAAAATAACGAAAATCGGCGAGAAATCGTCGATTTGCATCGAAATATGCGGTTTTCTGTAAGAATTTTGATGATTTCGTGCAGAATTCTGCTGTTTTCTTGCAATTCAGCCGTTGAATCTTGATAAAAAGTGATGATTTTGTAGATTTCGTGCACTTTTTTGCGAATTCAAGCCAGAAAACAACGAAAATCGACAAGAAATCGTCCTTTTGCATCGAAATATGCGGTTTTCTGTAAGAATTTTGATGATTTCGTGCAGAATTCTGCTGTTTTCTTGCAATTCAGCCGTTGAATCTTGGTAAAAAGCGATGATTTTGTAGATTTCGTGCTCTCCTTTGCGAATTCAAGCCAGAAAACAACGAAAATCGGCGAGAAATCGTCGTTTTGCATGGAAATATGCGGTTTTCTGTAAGAATTTTGATGATTTCGTGCAGAATTCTGCTGTTTTCTTGCAATTCAGCGGTTAAATTTTAATAAAAAGTGATGATTTTGTAAATTTCGTGCTCTTTTTTGCGAATTCAAGCCAGAAAGCAACGAAAATCGGCAAGAAATCGTCGTTTTGCATCGAAATATGCGGTTTTCTGTAAGAAGTTTGATGATTTCGTGCAGAATTCTGCTGTTTTCTTGCAATTCAGCTGTTGAATCTTGTTAAAAAGTGATGATTTTGTAGATTTCGTGCTCTTCTTTGCGAATTCAAGCCAGAAAACAACGAAAATCGGCGAGAAATCGTCGTTTTGCATCGAAATATGCATATTTTCTGTTAGAATTTTGATAATTTCGTGCAGAATCCTGCTGTTTTCTTGCAATTCAGCTGTTGAATCTTGGTAAAAGGTGATGATTTTGTACATTTCGTGCTCTTCTTTGCGAATTCAAGCCAGAAAACAACGAAAATCGGCGAGAAATCGTCGTTTTGCATCGAAATATGCGGTTTGCTGTAAGAATTTTAATGATTTCGTGCAGAATACTGCTGTTTTCTTGCAATTCAGCCGTTGAATCTTGTTAAAAAGTGATGATTTTGTAGATTTCGTGCTTTTCTTTGCAAATTCAAGCCAGAAAACAACGAAAATCGGCAAGAAATCGTCGTTTTGCATCGAAATATGCGGTTTTCTGTAAGAATTTTGATGATTTCGTGCAGAATTCTGCTGTTTTCTTGCAATTCAACCGTTGAATCTTGTTAAAAAGTGATGATTTTGTAGATTTCGTGCTCTTCTTTTCGAATTCAAGCCAGAAAACAATGAAAATTGGCGAGAAATCGTTGTTTTGAATCGAAATATGCGGTTTTCTCTAAGAATTTTGATGATTTCGTGCAGAATTCTGCTGTTTTCTTGCAATTTAGCCGTTGAATCTTGGTAAAAAGTGATGATTTTGTAGATTTCGTGCACTTTTTTGCGACTTCAAGCCAGAAAACAACGAAAATCGGCGAGAAATCGTCGTTTTGCATCAAAATTTGCGGTTTTCTGTAAGAATTTTGATGATTTCGTGCAGAATTCTGCTGTTTTCTTGCAATTCAGCCGTTGAATCTTGGTAAAAAGTGATAATTTTGTAGATTTCGTGCTCTTCTTTGCGAATTCAAGCCAGAAAATAACGAAAATCGGCGAGAAATCGTCGATTTGCATCGAAATATGCGGTTTTCTGTAAGAATTTTGATGATTTCGTGCAGAATTCTGCTGTTTTCTTGCAATTCAGCCGTTGAATCTTGATAAAAAGTGATGATTTTGTAGATTTCGTGCACTTTTTTGCGAATTCAAGCCAGAAAACAACGAAAATCGACAAGAAATCGTCCTTTTGCATCGAAATATGCGGTTTTCTGTAAGAATTTTGATGATTTCGTGCAGAATTCTGCTGTTTTCTTGCAATTCAGCCGTTGAATCTTGGTAAAAAGCGATGATTTTGTAGATTTCGTGCTCTCCTTTGCGAATTCAAGCCAGAAAACAACGAAAATCGGCGAGAAATCGTCGTTTTGCATGGAAATATGCGGTTTTCTGTAAGAATTTTGATGATTTCGTGCAGAATTCTGCTGTTTTCTTGCAATTCAGCGGTTAAATTTTAATAAAAAGTGATGATTTTGTAAATTTCGTGCTCTTTTTTGCGAATTCAAGCCAGAAAGCAACGAAAATCGGCAAGAAATCGTCGTTTTGCATCGAAATATGCGGTTTTCTGTAAGAAGTTTGATGATTTCGTGCAGAATTCTGCTGTTTTCTTGCAATTCAGCTGTTGAATCTTGTTAAAAAGTGATGATTTTGTAGATTTCGTGCTCTTCTTTGCGAATTCAAGCCAGAAAACAACGAAAATCGGCGAGAAATCGTCGTTTTGCATCGAAATATGCATATTTTCTGTTAGAATTTTGATGATTTCGTGCAGAATCCTGCTGTTTTCTTGCAATTCAGCTGTTGAATCTTGGTAAAAGGTGATGATTTTGTACATTTCGTGCTCTTCTTTGCGAACTCAAGCCAGAAAACAACGAAAATCGGCGAGAAATCGTCGTTTTGCATCGAAATATGCGGTTTGCTGTAAGAATTTTAATGATTTCGTGCAGAATACTGCTGTTTTCTTGCAATTCAGCCGTTGAATCTTGTTAAAAAGTGATGATTTTGTAGATTTCGTGCTTTTCTTTGCAAATTCAAGCCAGAAAACAACGAAAACCGGCTAGAAATCGTCTTTTTGCATCGAAATAATCGGTTTTCTGTAAGAATTTTGATGATTTCGTGCAGAATTGTGCTATTTTCTAGAAATTCAGCCGTTGAATCTTGTTAAAAAGTGATGATTTTGTAGATTTCGTGCTCTTCTTTGCGAATTCAAGCCAGAAAACAACGAAAATCGGCGAGAAATCGTCGTTTTGCATGGAAATATGCGGTTTTCTGTGAGAATTTTGATGATTTCGTGCAGAATTCTGCTGTTTTCTTGCAATTCAGCGGTTAAATCTTAATAAAAAATGATGATTTTGTAAATTTCGGGCTCATCTTTGCGAATTCAAGCCAGAAAACAACGAAAATCGGCAAGAAATCGTCGTTTTGCATCGAAATATGCGGTTTTCTGTAAGAATTTTGATGATTTTGTGCAGAATTCTGCTGTTTTCTTGCAATTCAGCTGTTGATCTTGGTAAAAAGTGATGATTTTGTAGATTTCGTGCTCTTCTTTGCAAATTCAAGCCAGAAAACAACCAAAATCTGCGAGAAATCGTCGTTTTGCATCGAAATATGCGGTTTTCTGTAAGAATTTTGATGATTTCGTTCAGAATTCTGCTGTTTTCTTGCAATTCAGCCGTTGAATCTTGGTAAAAAGTGATGATTTAGTAGATTTCGTGAACTCCTTTGCGAATTCAAGCCAGAAAACAACAAAAATCGACAAGACATCGTCGTTTTGCATCGAAATATGCGGTTTTCTGTAAGAATTTTGATGATTTCGTGCAGAATTCTGCTGTTTTCTTGCAATTCAACCGTTGAATCTTGGTAAAAAGTGATGATTTTGTAGATTTCGTGCTCTTCTTTGCGAATTCAAGCCAGAAAACAACGAAAATCAGCAAGAAATCGTCGTTTTGCATCGACATATGCAATTTTCTGTAAGAATTTTGATGATTTCGTGCAGAATTCTGCTGTTTTCTTGCAATTCAGCCGTTGAATCTTGGTAAAAAGTGATGATTTTGTAGATTTCGTGCTTTTCTTTGCAAATTCAAGGCAGAAAACAAAGAAAATCGACAAGAAATCGTCGTTTTGCATCGAAATATGCGGTTTGCTGTAAGAATTTTGATGAATTCGTGCAGAATTCCGCTGTTTTCTTGCAATTCAGCCATTGAATCTTGGTAAAAAGTGATTATTTTGTAGATTTCGTGCTTTTCTTTGCAAATTCAAGGCAGAAAACAACAAAAATCGGCGAGAAATCGTCGTTTTGCATGGAAATATGCGGTTTTCTGTAAGAATTTTGATGATTTCGTGCAGAATGGGGAGAATGCACATTTTTGAATTTTGATGAAAATCGATAGTTTTCATGTCGTATAATATGATGTTGCTAATAGAAAAATTGCAAAAAAATTGTTTATAATTTTTTAAGCGTTTTTAAAAGTCCGATTCGAGCGAGATTGGAAAACATACCTATCAGCGAGGCTAGCTTTGTGACGTCACATCTCAGCTTCGCTCTTAGCAGAGCCGTGCGTTTGTATTACTCTAATTCGATTGCCGTCTTTATAATTGAAAATGGGGTCAAAACAGAGGTGTTTTGTGCCAGAATGTAAAAGTGCTAGTATTAATGCACCCGAAAAAATATTTATAACAGTTCCTTAAGACAATAAGAAGAAAAAAAATGCTTTTCGGCCGCGAGATGTTCGATGTCTGATGTTTCTATAAAGTGTAATATTTTAAATTTATTGTAATTAATTATGTTATTACCCATGATACATGCAGGTATTACATTTTTTGATTGACTTTATCTCTAGTCCACATGCTACATACACTGAGTTTATTTATTAAAGTGCTTTATACAAACTTAAAAACAATGAATTTTTTGCTTAAACTGAAGACTTTTGTTATATCCGAAACAACTGCCAATTGTACCTTTTCTCAAAGACTTGAAGTGTTGGGGGTTTTAATAAAAAAATCCTTTGGTCTAACGAAAAAACTATTCGAAGAAATTTACCAATTTAGTTGCGACTTTTATTCTATAGAGTAGTCTAGCTAGTATGTCCCCGGATTGAATTTGCAAAAGGAAAAAAACTTTATTTTTAATTTTACGCATAAATCACGGAATAAATAGTTTTTGCTTAAATTAAAACTTATCAGAATGTGTTTCTAAAATCGTAAAAACCAAAAACTAACAAAGAACTTTTTTATTTTTAATTATGCAACAAATGCCAAAAGAATAAAATTTATTCCTTAATTTAAACCAATATTTGATTAACCCACACCTCTTTCAGCATACAGTTCAATAATTCTAACTCGTAATTCGACTGTTTCGAATTTTATCGGATGCAACTGCATTTATTATCCGAGTTTTAAATACTTAGCCATTATTGAGTAAATTTTCGTTTAATCTTTAATGCACTATTTGATATTTTGAATTCACAGCCTACTATTAAGTACTTACGATTAGAAAATTCAATAAATAAAATTATGAAAAAATTGATTTTAAGAGAACAAACTAATAATTTTGAAATTTTAATAGCAGATTTATCTGTTTTGAATTAAGCAAAAATGTTATTCCATTGTCATTTTTTTGTAAAATGGAAACTAACTTTTTTTTTCTCTCTTGTGAACTCAACCCGGGAACATACTGTATAGTGGATTGTATAGAAATTAAAAATTAAAAAAACAACAAAAGCTTTGGATCAGTTATTGTTATTAATTTGGTCTGATTATAAAAAATCCAATACTGTAAACCACCTATTTAATTTCTACCAAATTATTGAATTATAAATTTTAATACGGAGAGCGTATTCTTCATAATAATTATTTCCGAATATAGAAAATAATACATAGATGGTTATTATATCGTAGGTACATAAATAAAATTCAATCAAATCAGAATAGATCAAAATGTAAAAACCATATTTTTTCTACAAAGATGAAGAGAGAGAAAGAAATAATAAATCTGATTGTGTATTCGTAGAAATTATCGTTAAATGCGGTAAATGCGATAAATGCGCCCGCCGACCGAGAATGATGCAAAGCAAAAATGTGAATAAAAGTGTGAAAGTATACCGGTTGAATAAGAAACATCAACATAATAATTATAATTGTATTTCTCTTGGATAATAAAAACCCAACCATTCATTGTAAACTGACATATCAAGTTAAAGAAAGATGTAGTTACCGCGACAATTTCACCGCAAAGTTAGGATTTCTTGATAAAAAATCCCATATCATTTGCACATCTACGTGTCTCAAAGTTTGTGTGTCGGCTTTTTGAAATCCCGTTTCCATTGTGTATAAATTCTTTTGCAAAAACAATCATAAATTGCAACGCTGGTGTTAAACAAATGTTCTGCATACGGAATTCCATCAGTAGGCGGAGCGCGTAGCTGAGATGTGACGTCAAACCAATGAAAAAGTGTTTCAGCTCCCGCTTGAATATTTAAATTTCTTTAGCCAATTTTGGCAAAACCGTCATGTATTTTTCAAAAATTTTTGCACCACTGAGTTATTTGAACAATATTCTACAAAATTTGGTACAAAAACATATAGGTTACATTTTTTGCATTCTCCCTATTCTGCTGTTTTCTTGCAATTCAGCTGTTGAATCTTGGTAAAAAATGATGATTTTGTAGATTTCGTGCCCTTCTTTGCGAATTCAAGCCAGAAAACAACGAAAATCGGCGAGAAATCGTCGTTTTGCATCGAAATATGCTTTTTTTCTGTTAGAATTTTGATGATTTCGTGCAGAATTCTGCTGTTTTCTTGCAATTCAGCTATTGAATCTTGGTAAAAGGTGATGATTTTGTAGATTTCGTGCTCTTCTTTGCGAATTCAAGACAGAAAACAACGAAAATCGGCGAGAAATCGTCGTTTTGCATCGAAATATGCGGTTTGCTGTAAGAATTTTAATGATTTCGTGCAGAATACAGCTGTTTTCTTGCAATTCAGCCGTTCAATCTTGTTCAAAAGTGATGATTTTGTAGATTTCGTGCTTTTCTTTGCGAATTCAAGCCAGAAAACAACGAAAATCGGCAAGAAATCGTCTTTTTGCATCGAAATATGCGGTTTTCTGTAAGAATCTTGATGATTTCGTGCAGAATTCTGCTGTTTTCTTGAAATTTAGCCGTTGAATCTTGGTAAAAAGTGATGATTTTGTAGATTTCGTGCTCTTCTTTGCGAATTCAAGCCAGAAAACAATGAAAATCGGCGAGAAATCGTCGTTTTGCATCGAAATATGCTGTTTGCTGTAAGAATTTTGATGATTTCGTGCAGAATTCTGCTGTTTTCTTGCAATTCAGCCGTTGAATCTTGGTAAAAAGTGATGATTTTGTAGATTTCGTGCTTTTCTTTGCGAATTCAAGCCAGAAAACAACAAAAATCGGCGAGAAATCGTCGTTTTGCATCGAAATACGCGGTTTGCTGTAAGAATTTTGATGATTTCGTGCAGAATTCTGCTGTTTTCTTGCAACTCAGAAGTTGAATCTTGGAAAAAAGTGATGATTTTGTAGATTTCGTGCTTTTCTTTGCGAATTCAAGCCAGAAAACAACGAAAATCGGCAAGAAATCGTCTTTTTGCATCGAAATATGCGGTTTTCTGTAAGAATCTTGATGATTTCGTGCAGAATTCTGCTGTTTTCTTGCAATTTAGCTGTTGAATCTTGGTAAAAAGTGATGATTTTGTAGATTTCGTGCTCTTCTTTGCGAATTCAAGCCAGAAAACAATGAAAATCGGCGAGAAATCGTCGTTTTGCATTGAAATATGCGGTTTGCTGTAAGAATTTTGATGATTTCGTGCAGAATTCTGCTGTTTTCTTGCAATTCAGCCGTTGAATCTTGGTAAAAAGTGATGATTTTGTAGATTTCGTGCTTTTCTTTGCGAATTCAAGCCAGAAAACAACAAAAATCGGCGAGAAATCGTCGTTTTGCATCGAAATACGCGGTTTGCTGTAAGAATTTTGATGATTTCGTGCAGAATTCTGCTGTTTTCTTGCAATTCAGCTGTTGAATCGTGTTAAAAAGTGATGATTTTGTAGATTTCGTGCTCTTCTTTGCGAATTCAAGCCAGAAAACAACGAAAATCGGCGAGAAATCGTCGTTTTGCACGAAATATGCGGTTTTCTGTAAGAATTTTGATGATTTCGTGCAGAATTCTGCTGTTTTCTTGCAATTCAGCCGTTGAATCTTGGTAAAAAGTGATGATTTTGTAGATTTCGTGCTCTTCTTTGCGAAATCAAGCCTAAAAACAACGAAAATCGGCGAGAAATCGTTGTTTTGCTTCGAAATATGCGGTTTTCTGTAAGAATTTTGATGATTTCGTGCAGAATTCTGCTGTTTTCTTGCAATTCAGCCGTTGAATCTTGATAAAAAGTGATGATTTTGTAGATTTCGTGCACTTTTTTGCGAATTCAAGCCAGAAAACAACGAAAATCGGCGAGAAATCGTCGTTTTGCACGAAATATGCGGTTTTCTGTAAGAATTTTGATGATTTCGTGCAGAATTCTGCTGTTTTCTTGCAATTCAGCCGTTGACCTTGGTAAAAAGTGATGATCTTGTAGATTTTGTGCTTTTCCTTGCGAACTCAAGCCAGAAAACAACGAAAATCGACAAAAAATCGTCCTTTTGCATCGAAATATGCGGTTATCTGTAAGAATTTTGATGATTTCGTGCAGAATTCTGCTGTTTTCTTGCAATTCAGCCGTTGAATCTTGTTTAAAAGTGATGATTTTGTAGATTTCGTGCTTTTCTTTGCAAATTCAAGCCAGAAAACAAAGAAAATCGACAAGAAATCGTCGTTTTGCATCGAAATATGCGGTTTTCTGTAAGAATTTGGATGATTTCGTGCAGAATTTTGCTGTTTTCTTGCAATTCAGCTGTTGAATCTTGGTAAAAAGTGATGATTTTGTAGATTTCGTGCTCTTCTTTGCGAATTCAAGCTAGAAAGCAACGAAAATCGGCAAGAAATCGTCGTTTTGCATCGAAATATGCTTTTTTTCTGTTAGAATTTTGATGATTTCGTGCAGAATTCTGCTGTTTTCTTGCAATTCAGCTGTTGAATCTTGGTAAAAAGTGATGATTTTGTAGATTTCGTGCTCTTCTTTGCGAATTCAAGCCAGAAAACAACGAAAATCGGCGAGAAATCGTCGTTTTGCATCGAAATATGCGGTTTGCTGTAAGAATTTTGATGATTTCGTGCAGAATTCTGCTGTTTTCTTGCAATTCAGCCGTTGACCTTGGTACAAAGTGATGATCTTGTAGATTTCGTGCTTTTCCTTGCGAACTCAAGCCAGAAAACAACGAAAATCGACAAGAAATCGTCCTTTTGCATCGAAATATGCGGTTATCTGTAAGAATTTTGATGATTTCGTGCAGAATTCTGCTGTTTTCTTGCAATTCAGCCGTTGAATCTTGTTTAAAAGTGATGATTTTGTAGATTTCGTGCTTTTCTTTGCAAATTCAAGCCAGAAAACAAAGAAAATCGACAAGAAATCGTCGTTTTGCATCGAAATATGCGGTTTTCTGTAAGAAGTTTGATGATTTCGTGCAGAATTCTGCTGTTTTCTTGCAATTCAGCCGTTGAATCTTGGTAAAAAGTGATGATTTTGTAGATTTCGTGCTTTTCTTTGCAAATTCAAGCCAGAAAACAAAGAAAATCGACAAGAAATCGTCGTTTTGCATCGAAATATGCGGTTTTCTGTAAGAAGTTTGATGATTTCGTGCAGAATTCTGCTGTTTTCTTGCAATTCAGCTGTTGAATCTTGGTAAAAAGTGATGATTTTGTAGATTTCGTGCTCTTCTTTGCGAATTCAAGCCAGAAAACAACGAAAATCGGCGAAAAATCGTCGTTTTGCATCGAAATATGCGGTTTGCTGTAAGAATTTTGATGATTTCGTGCAGAATTCTGCTGTTTTCTTGCAATTCAGCCGTTGAATCTTGGTAAAAAGTGATGATTTTGTAGATTTCGTGCTCTTCTTTGCGAATTCAAGCCAGAAAACAACGAAAATCGGCGAGAAATCGTCGATTTGCATCGAAATATGCTTTTTTTCTGTTAGAATTTTGATGATTTCGTGCAGAATTCTGCTGTTTTCTTGCAATTCAGCTGTTGAATCTTGGTAAAAAGTGATGATTTTGTAGATTTCGTGCTCTTCTTTGCGAATTCAAGCCAGAAAACAACGAAAATCGGCGAGAAATCGTCGTTTTGCATCGAAATATGCGGTTTGCTGTAAGAATTTTGATGATTTCGTGCAGAATTCTGCTGTTTTCTTGCAATTCAGCCGTTGAATCTTGGTAAAAAGTGATGATTTTGTAGATTTCGTGCTCTTCTTTGCGAATTCAAGCCAGAAAACAACGAAAATCGGCGAGAAATCGTCGTTTTGCATCGAAATATGCGGTTTGCTGTAAGAATTTTGATGACTTCGTGCAGAAATCTGCTGTTTTCTTGCAATTCAGCCGTTGAATCGTGATAAAAAGTGATGACTTTGTAGATTTTGTGCACTTCTTTGCGAATTCAAGCCAGAAAACAACGAAAATCGGCGAGAAATCGTCGTTTTGCATCGAAATATGCGGTTTTCTGAAAGAATTTTGATGATTTCGTGCAGTTTTGCTGTTTTCTTGCAATTCAGCTGTTGAATCTTGGTAAAAAGTGATGATTTTGTAGATTTCGTGCTCTTCTTTGCGAATTCAAGCCAGAAAACAACGAAAATCGGCGAAAAATCGTCGTTTTGCATCGAAATATGCGGTTTGCTGTAAGAATTTTGATGGCTTCGTGCAGAATTCTGCTGTTTTCTTGCAATTCAGCCGTTGACCTTGGTAAAAAGTGATGATCTTGTAGATTTCGTGCTTTTCCTTGCGAACTCAAGCCAGAAAACAACGAAAATCGACAAGAAATCGTCCTTTTGCATCGAAATATGCGGTTTTCTGTAAGAATTTTGATGATTTCGTGCAGAATTCTGCTGTTTTCTTGCAATTCAGCCGTTGAATCTTGTTAAAATGTGATGATTTTGTAGATTTCGTGCTCTTTTTTGCGAATTCAAGCCAGAAAACAACCAAAATCTGCGAGAAATCGTCGTTTGGCATCGAAATATGCGGTTTTCTGTAAGAATTTTGATGATTTCGTGCAGAATTCTGCTGTTTTCTTGCAATTTAGCCGTTGAATCTTGGTAAAAAGTGATGATTTTGTAGATTTCGTGCTTTTCTATGCGAATTCAAGCCAGAAAACAACGAAAATCGACAAGAAATCGTCCTTTTGCATCGAAATATGCGATTTTCTGTTAGAAGTTTGATGATTTCGTGCAGAGTTCTGCTGTTTTCTTGCAATTCAGCCGTTGAATCTTGGTAAAAAGTGATGATTTTGTTGATTTCGTGCTCTTCTTTGCGAATTCAAGCCAGAAAACAACGAAAATCGGCGAGAAATCGTCGTTTTGCATCGAAATATGCGGTTTGCTGTAAGAATTTTGATGACTTCGTGCAGAAATCTGCTGTTTTCTTGCAATTCAGCCGTTGAATCGTGATAAAAAGTGATGATTTTGTAGATTTCGTGCACTTCTTTGCGAATTCAAGCCAGAAAACAACGAAAATCGGCGAGAAATCGTCGTTTTGCATCGAAATATGCGGTTTTCTGAAAGAATTTTGATGATTTCGTGCAGAATTTTGCTGTTTTCTTGCAATTCAGCCGTTGAATCGTGATAAAAAGTGATGATTTTGTAGATTTCGTGCACTTCTTTGCGAATTCAAGCCAGAAAACAACGAAAATCGGCGAGAAATCGTCGTTTTGCATCGAAATATGCGGTTTTCTGAAAGAATTTTGATGATTTCGTGCAGAATTTTGCTGTTTTCTTGCAATTCAGCTGTTGAATCTTGGTAAAAAGTGATGATTTTGTAGATTTCGTGCTCTTCTTTGCGAATTCAAGCCAGAAAACAACGAAAATCGGCGAAAAATCGTCGTTTTGCATCGAAATATGCGGTTTGCTGTAAGAATTTTGATGACTTCGTGCAGAATTCTGCTGTTTTCTTGCAAATCAGCCGTTGAATCTTAACAAAAAGTGATGATTTTGTAGATTTCGTGCACTTCTTTGCGAATTCAAGCCAGAAAACAACGAAAATCGGCGAGAAATCGTCGTTTTGCATCGAAATATGCGGTTTGCTGTAAGAATTTTGATGATTTCGTGCAGAATTCTGCTGTTTTCTTGCAATTCAGCCGTTGAACCTTGGTAAAAAGTGATGATCTTGTAGATTTCGTGCTTTTCCTTGCGAAATCAAGCCAGAAAACAACGAAAATCGGCGAGAAATCGTCGTTTTGCATCGAAATATGCGGTTTTCTGTAAGAATTTTGATGATTTCGTGCAGAATTTTGCTGTTTTCTTGCAATTCAGCTGTTGAATCTTGGTAAAAAGTGATGATTTTGTAGATTCCGTGCTCTTCTTTGCGAATTCAAGCCAGAAAACAACGAAAATCGGCGAAAAATCGTCGTTTTGCATCGAAATATGCGGTTTGCTGTAAGAATTTTGATGACTTCGTGCAGAATTCTGCTGTTTTCTTGCAAATCAGCCGTTGAATCTTAACAAAAAGTGATGATTTTGTAGATTTCGTGCACTTCTTTGCGAATTCAAGCCAGAAAACAACGAAAATCGGCGAGAAATCGTCGTTTTGCATCGAAATATGCGGTTTGCTGTAAGAATTTTGATGATTTCGTGCAGAATTCTGCTGTTTTCTTGCAATTCAGCCGTTGAACCTTGGTAAAAAGTGATGATCTTGTAGATTTCGTGCTTTTCCTTGCGAAATCAAGCCAGAAAACAACGAAAATCGGCGAGAAATCGTCGTTTTGCATCGAAATATGCGGTTTTCTGAAAGAATTTTGATGATTTCGTGCAGAATTTTGCTGTTTTCTTGCAATTCAGCCGTTGAATCGTGATAAAAAGTGATGATTTTGTTGATTTCGTGCTCTTCTTTGCGAATTCAAGCCAGAAAACAACGAAAATCGGCGAGAAATCGTCGTTTTGCATCGAAATATGCGGTTTTCTGTAAGAAGTTTGATGATTTCGTGCAGAATTCTGCTGTTTTCTTGCAATTCAGCGGTTGAATCTTAATAAAAAGTGATGATTTTGTAGATTTCGTGCTTTTCTTTGCGAATTCAAGGCAGAAAACAACGAAAATCGACAAGAAATCGTCGTTTTGCATCGAAATATGCGGATCTCTGTAAGAATTTTGATGATTTCGTGCAGAATTCTGCTGTTTTCCTGCAATTCAGCCGTTGAATCTTAATAAAAAGTGATGATTTTGTAGATTTCGTGCTCTTCTTTGCAAATTCAAGCCAGAAAACAACGAAATCAGCGGAAAATCGTCGTTTTGCATCAAAATATGCGGTTTTCTGTAAGAATTTTGATGATTTCGTGCAGAATTCTGCTGTTTTCTTGCAATTCTGCAGTTGAATCTTGGTAAAAAGTGATGATTTTGTAGATTTCGTGCTTTTCTTTGCGAATTCAAGCCAGAAAACAACGAAAATCGGCGGAAAATCGTCGTTTTGCATCAAAATATGCGGTTTTCTGTAAGAATTTTGATGATTTCGTGCAGAATTCTGCTGTTTTCTTGCAATTCAGCCGTTGAATCTTGGTAAAAAGTGATGATTTTGTAGATTTCGTGTTTTTCTTTGCAAATTCAAACCAGAAAACAACGAAAATCGGCGAGAAATCGTCGTTTTGCATCGAAATATGCGGTTTTCTGTAAGAATTTTGATGATTTCGTGCAGAATTCTGCTGTTTTCTTGCAATTCAGCGGTTGAATCTTAATAAAAAGTGATGATTTTGTAGATTTCGTGCTCTTCTTTGCGAATTCAAGAAAGAAAACAACGAAAATCAGCAAGAAATCGTCGTTTTGCTTCGAAATATGCGGTTTTCTGTAAGAATTTTGATGATTTCGTGCAGAATTCTGCTGTTTTCTTGCAATTCAGCGGTTGAATCTTAATAAAAAGTGATGATTTTGTAGATTTCGTGCTCTTCTTTTCGAAATCAAGAAAGAAAACAACGAAAATCAGCAAGAAATCTTCGTTTTGCATCGAAATATGCGGTTTTCTGTAAGAATTTTGATGATTTCGTGCAGAACTCTGCTGTTTTCTTGCAATTCAACCGTTGAATCTTGGTAAAAAGTGATGATTTTGTAGATTTCGTGCTCTTCTTTGCGAATTCAAGCCAGAAAACAATGAAAATCGGCGGGAAATCGTCGTTTTGCATCAAAATATGCGGTTTTCTGTAAGAATTTTGATGATTTAGTGCAGAATTCTGCTGTTTTCTTGCAATTCAGCCGTTGAATCTTGGTGAAAAGTGATGATTTTGTAGATTTCGTGCTCTTCTTTGCGAATTCAAGCCAGAAAACAACGAAAATCGACATGAAATCGTCGTTTTGCATCGAAATATGCCGTTTTCTGTAAGAATTTTGATGATTTCGTGCAGAATTCTGCTGTTTTCTTGCAATTCAGCCGTTGAATCTTGGTAAAAAGTGATGATTTTGTAGATTTCGTGTTTTTCTTTGCAAATTCAAACCAGAAAACAACGAAAATCGGCGAGAAATCGTCGTTTTGCATCGAAATATGCGGTTTTCTGTAAGAATTTTGATGATTTCGTGCAGAATTCTGCTGTTTTCTTGCAATTCAGCGGTTGAATCTTAATAAAAAGTGATGATTTTGTAGATTTCGTGCTCTTCTTTGCAAATTCAAGAAAGAAAACAACGAAAATCAGCAAGAAATCGTCGTTTTGCTTCGAAATATGCGGTTTTCTGTAAGAATTTTGATGATTTCGTGCAGAACTCTGCTGTTTTCTTGCAATTCAACCGTTGAATCTTGGTAAAAAGTGATGATTTTGTAGATTTCGTGCTCTTCTTTGCGAATTCAAGCCAGAAAACAATGAAAATCGGCGGGAAATCGTCGTTTTGCATCAAAATATGCGGTTTTCTGTAAGAATTTTGATGATTTAGTGCAGAATTCTGCTGTTTTCTTGCAATTCAGCCGTTGAATCTTGGTGAAAAGTGATGATTTTGTAGATTTCGTGCTCTTCTTTGCGAATTCAAGCCAGAAAACAACGAAAATCGACATGAAATCGTCGTTTTGCATCGAAATATGCCGTTTTCTGTAAGAATTTTGATGATTTCGTGCAGAATTCTGCTGTTTTCTTGCAATTCAGCCGTTGAATCTTGGTAAAAAGTGATGATTTTGTAGATTTCGTGTTTTTCTTTGCAAATTCAAACCAGAAAACAACGAAAATCGGCGAGAAATCGTCGTTTTGCATCGAAATATGCGGTTTTCTGTAAGAATTTTGATGATTTCGTGCAGAATTCTGCTGTTTTCTTGCAATTCAGCGGTTGAATCTTAATAAAAAGTGATGATTTTGTAGATTTCGTGCTCTTCTTTGCAAATTCAAGAAAGAAAACAACGAAAATCAGCAAGAAATCGTCGTTTTGCTTCGAAATATGCGGTTTTCTGTAAGAATTTTGATGATTTCGTGCAGAATTCTGCTGTTTTCTTGCAATTCAACCGTTGAATCTTGGTAAAAAGTGATGATTTTGTAGATTTTGTACTCTTCTTTGCGAATTCAAGGCAGAAAACAACGAAAATCGGCGAGAAATCGTCGTTTTGCATCGAAATATGCGGTTTTCTGAAAGAAGTTTGATGATTTCGTGCAGAATTCTGCTGTTTTCTTGCAATTCAGCCGTTGAATCTTGGTAAAAAGTGATGATTTTGTGGATTTCGTGCTCTGCTTTGCGAATTCAAGCCAGAAAACGACGAAAATCGGCGAGAAATCGTCGTTTTGCATCGAAATATGCGGTTTGCTGTAAGAATTTTGATGATTTCGTGCAGAATTCTGCTGTTTTCTTGCAATTCAGCCGTTGAATCTTGGTAAAAAGTGATGATTTTGTAGATTTCGTGCTCTTCTTTGCGAATTCAAGCCAGAAAACGACGAAAATCGGCGAGAAATCGTCGTTTTGCATCGAAATATGCGGTTTTCTGTAAGAATTTTGATGATTTCGTGCAGAATTTTGCTGTTTTCTTGCAATTCAGCCGTTGAATCTTGGTAAAAAGTGATGAATTTGTAGATTTCGTGCTTTTCTTTGCGAATTCAAGGCAGAAAACAACGAAAATCGACAAGAAATCGTCGTTTTGCATCGAAATATGCTGTTTGCTGTAAGAATTTTGATGATTTCTTGCAGAATTCTGCTGTTTTCTTGCAATTGAGCCATTGAATCTTGGTAAAAAGTGATGATTTGGTAGATTTCGTTCACTTCTTTGCGAATTCAAGCCAGAAAACAACGAAAATCGACAAGAAATCGTCGTTTTGCATCGAAATATGCGGATTTCTGTAAGAATTTTGATGATTTCGTGCAGAATTCTGCTGTTTTCTTGCAATTCAGCTGTTGAATCTTGGTAAAAAGTGATGATTTTGTAGATTTCGTGCTCTTCTTTGCGAATTCAAGCCAGAAAACAACGAAAATCAGCAAGAAATCTTCGTTTTGCATCGAAATATGCGGTTTTCTGTAAAAATTTTGATGATTTCGTGCAGAACTCTGCTGTTTTCTTGCAATTCAACCGTTGAATCTTGGTAAAAAGTGATGATTTTGTAGATTTCGTGCTCTTCTTTGCGAATTCAAGCCAGAAAACAATGAAAATCGGCGGGAAATCGTCGTTTTGCATCAAAATATGCGGTTTTCTGTAAGAATTTTGATGATTTAGTGCAGAATTCTGCTGTTTTCTTGCAATTCAGCCGTTGAATCTTGGTGAAAAGTGATGATTTTGTAGATTTCGTGCTCTTCTTTGCGAATTCAAGCCAGAAAACAACGAAAATCGACATGAAATCGTCGTTTTGCATCGAAATATGCCGTTTTCTGTAAGAATTTTGATGATTTCGTGCAGAATTCTGCTGTTTTCTTGCAATTCAGCCGTTGAATCTTGGTAAAAAGTGATGATTTTGTAGATTTCGTGTTTTTCTTTGCAAATTCAAACCAGAAAACAACGAAAATCGGCGAGAAATCGTCGTTTTGCATCGAAATATGCGGTTTTCTGTAAGAATTTTGATGATTTCGTGCAGAATTCTGCTGTTTTCTTGCAATTCAGCGGTTGAATCTTAATAAAAAGTGATGATTTTGTAGATTTCGTGCTCTTCTTTGCAAATTCAAGAAAGAAAACAACGAAAATCAGCAAGAAATCGTCGTTTTGCTTCGAAATATGCGGTTTTCTGTAAGAATTTTGATGATTTCGTGCAGAATTCTGCTGTTTTCTTGCAATTCAACCGTTGAATCTTGGTAAAAAGTGATGATTTTGTAGATTTTGTACTCTTCTTTGCGAATTCAAGGCAGAAAACAACGAAAATCGGCGAGAAATCGTCGTTTTGCATCGAAATATGCGGTTTTCTGAAAGAAGTTTGATGATTTCGTGCAGAATTCTGCTGTTTTCTTGCAATTCAGCCGTTGAATCTTGGTAAAAAGTGATGATTTTGTGGATTTCGTGCTCTGCTTTGCGAATTCAAGCCAGAAAACGACGAAAATCGGCGAGAAATCGTCGTTTTGCATCGAAATATGCGGTTTGCTGTAAGAATTTTGATGATTTCGTGCAGAATTCTGCTGTTTTCTTGCAATTCAGCCGTTGAATCTTGGTAAAAAGTGATGATTTTGTAGATTTCGTGCTCTTCTTTGCGAATTCAAGCCAGAAAACGACGAAAATCGGCGAGAAATCGTCGTTTTGCATCGAAATATGCGGTTTTCTGTAAGAATTTTGATGATTTCGTGCAGAATTTTGCTGTTTTCTTGCAATTCAGCCGTTGAATCTTGGTAAAAAGTGATGAATTTGTAGATTTCGTGCTTTTCTTTGCGAATTCAAGGCAGAAAACAACGAAAATCGACAAGAAATCGTCGTTTTGCATCGAAATATGCGGTTTGCTGTAAGAATTTTGATGATTTCTTGCAGAATTCTGCTGTTTTCTTGCAATTGAGCCATTGAATCTTGGTAAAAAGTGATGATTTGGTAGATTTCGTTCACTTCTTTGCGAATTCAAGCCAGAAAACAACGAAAATCGACAAGAAATCGTCGTTTTGCATCGAAATATGCGGATTTCTGTAAGAATTTTGATGATTTCGTTCAGAATTCTGCTGTTTTCTTGCAATTCAGCTGTTGAATCTTGGTAAAAAGTGATGATTTTGTAGATTTCGTGCTCTTCTTTGCGAATTCAAGCCAGAAAACAACGAAAATCAGCGGGAAATCGTCGTTTTGCATCAAAATATGCGGTTTTCTGTAAGAATTTTGATGATTTCGTGCAGAATTCTGCTGTTTTCTTGCAATTCAGCCGTTGAATCTTGGTAAAAAGTGATGATTTTGTAGATTTCATGCTCTTCTTTGCGAATTCAAGCCAGAAAACAACGAAAATCGACAAGAAATCGTCGTTTTGCATCGAAATATGCGGTTTTCTGTAAGAATTTTGATGATTTCGTGCAGAATTCTGCTGTTTTCTTGCAATTCAGCCGTTGAATCTTGGTAAAAAGTGATGATTTTGTAGATTTCGTGCTTTTCTTTGCGAATTCAAGCCAGAATACAACGAAAATCGGCAAGAAATCGTCGTTTTGCATCGAAATATGAGGTTTTCTGTAAGAATTTTGATGATTTCGTGCAGAATTCTGCTGTTTTCTTGCAATTCAGCCGTTGAATCTTGGTAAAAAGTGATGATTTTGTAGATTTCATGCTCTTCTTTGCGAATTCAAGCCAGAAAACAACGAAAATCGACAAGAAATCGTCGTTTTGCATCGAAATATGCGGTTTTCTGTAAGAATTTTGATGATTTCGTGCAGAATTCTGCTGTTTTCTTGCAATTCAGCTGTTGAATCTTGGTAAAAAGTGATGATTTTGTAGATTTCGTGCTTTTCTTTGCGACTTCAAGCCAGAAAACAACAAAAATCGACAAGAAATCGTCGTTTTGCATCGAAAAATGCGGTTTTCTGTAAGAAGTTTGATGATTTCGTGCAGAATTCTGCTGTTTTCTTGCAATTCAGCCGTTGAATCTTGGTAAAAAGTGATGATTTGGTAGATTTCGTGCTCTTCTTTGCGAATTCAAGCCAGAAAACAACGAAAATCGGCGAGAAATCGTCGTTTTGCATCGAAATATGCGGTTTTCTGTAAAAATTTTGTTGATTTCGTGCAGAATTCTGCTGTTTTCTTGCAATTCAACCCTTGAATCTTGGTAAAAAGTCATGATTTTTTTATTTCGTGCTCTTCTTTGCGAATTCAAGCCAGAAAACAACGAAAATCAGCAAGAAATCGTCGTTTCGCATCGAAATATGCGGTTTTCTGTAAGAATTTTGATGATTTCGTGCAGAATTCTGCTGATTTCTTGCAATTCAGCCGTTGAATCTTGGTAAAAAGTGATGATTTTGTAGATTTCGTGCTTTTCTTTGCGAATTCAAGCCAGAAAACAACGAAAATCAGCAAGAAATCGTCGTTTCGCATCGAAATATGCGGTTTTCTGTAAGAATTTTGATGATTTTGTGCAGAATTCTGCTGTTTTCTTGCAATTCAGCCGTTGAATCTTGGTAAAAAGTGATGATTTTGTAGATTTCGTGCTCTTCTTTGCGAATTCAAGCCAGAAAACAACGAAAATCGGCGGGAAATCGTCGTTTTGCATCAAAATATGCGGTCTTCTGTAAGAATTTTGATGATTTCGTGCAGAATTCTGCTGTTTTCTTGCAATTCAGCCGTTGAATCTTGGTAAAAAGTGATGATTTTGTAGATTTCATGCTCTTCATTGCGAATTCAAGCCAGAAAACAACGAAAATCGGCGGGAAATCGTCGTTTTGCATCGAAATATGCGGTTTGCTGTAAGAATTTTGTTGATTTCGTGCAGAATTCTGCTGTTTTCTTGCAATTCAACCGTTGAATCTTGGTAAAAAGTCATGATTTTTTTATTTCGTGCTCTTCTTTGCGAATTCAAGCCAGAAAACAACGAAAATCGACAAGAAATCGTCGTTTTGCATCGAAATATGCGGTTTTCTGTAAGAAGTTTGATGATTTAGTGCAGAATTCTGCTGTTTTCTTGCAATTCAGCGGTTGAATCTTAATAAAAAGTGATGATTTTGTAGATTTCGTGCTCTTCTTTGCGAATTCAAGCCAGAAAATAACGAAAATCAGCAAGAAATCGACGTTTTGCATCGAAATATGCGGTTTTCTGTAAGAATTTTGTTGATTTCGGGCAGAATTCTGCTGTTTTCTTGCAATTCAACCGTTGAATCTTGGTAAAAAGTGATGATTTTGTAGATTTCGTGCTCTTCTTTGCGAATTCAAGCCAGAAAACATCGAAAATCGGCGAGAAATCGTCGTTTTGCATCGAAATATGCGGTTTTCTGTGAGAATTTTGATGATTTCGTGCAGAATTCTGCTGTTTTCTTGCAATTCAGCCGTTGAATCTTGGTAAAATGTCATGATTTTGTAGATTTCGTGCTCTCCTTTGCGAATTCAAGCCAGAAAACAACGAAAATCGGCGAGAAATCGTCGTTTTGCATCGAAATATGCGGTTTTCTGTAAGAATTTTCATGATTTCGTGCAGAATTCTGCTGTTTTCTTGCAATTCAACCGTTGAACCTTGGTAAAAAGTCATGATTTTGTAGATTTCGTGCTTTTCTTTTTGAATTCAAGCCAGAAAACAACAAAAATCGACAAGAAATCGTCGTTTTGCATCGAAAAATGCGGTTTTCTGTAAGAAGTTTGATGATTTCGTGCAGAATTCTGCTGTTTTCTTGCAATTCAGCCGTTGAATCTTGGTAGAAAGTGATGATTTGGTAGATTTCGTGCTCTTCTTTGCGAATTCAAGCCAGAAACCAACGAATATCGGCGAGAAATCGTCGATTTGCATCGAAATATGCGGTTTTCTGTAAGAATTTTGTTGATTTCGTGCAGAATTCTGCTGTTTTCTTGCAATTGAACCCTTGAATCTTGGTAAAAAGTCATGATTTTTTTATTTCGTGCTCTTCTTTGCGAATTCAAGCCAGAAAACAACGAAAATCAGCAAGAAATCGTCGTTTCGATCGAAATATGCGGTTTTCTCTAAGAATTTTGATGATTTCGTGCAGAATTCTGCTGTTTTCTAGCAATTCAGCCGTTGAGTCATGGTAAAAAGTGATGATTTTGTAGATTTCATGCTCTTCTTTGCGAATTCAAGCCAGAAAACAACGAAAATCGACAAGAAATCGTCGTTTTGCATCGAAATATGCGGTTTTCTGTAAGAATTTTGATGATTTCGTGCAGAATTCTGCTGTTTTCTTGCAATTCAGCTGTTGAATCTTGGTAAAAAGTGATGATTTTGTAGATTTCGTGCTTTTCTTTGCGACTTCAAGCCAGAAAACAACAAAAATCGACAAGAAATCGTCGTTTTGCATCGAAAAATGCGGTTTTCTGTAAGAAGTTTGATGATTTCGTGCAGAATTCTGCTGTTTTCTTGCAATTCAGCCGTTGAATCTTGGTAAAAAGTGATGATTTGGTAGATTTCGTGCTCTTCTTTGCGAATTCAAGCCAGAAAACAACGAAAATCGGCGAGAAATCGTCGTTTTGCATCGAAATATGCGGTTTTCTGTAAAAATTTTGTTGATTTCGTGCAGAATTCTGCTGTTTTCTTGCAATTCAACCCTTGAATCTTGGTAAAAAGTCATGATTTTTTTATTTCGTGCTCTTCTTTGCGAATTCAAGCCAGAAAACAACGAAAATCAGCAAGAAATCGTCGTTTCGCATCGAAATATGCGGTTTTCTGTAAGAATTTTGATGATTTCGTGCAGAATTCTGCTGATTTCTTGCAATTCAGCCGTTGAATCTTGGTAAAAAGTGATGATTTTGTAGATTTCGTGCTTTTCTTTGCGAATTCAAGCCAGAAAACAACGAAAATCAGCAAGAAATCGTCGTTTCGCATCGAAATATGCGGTTTTCTGTAAGAATTTTGATGATTTTGTGCAGAATTCTGCTGTTTTCTTGCAATTCA
The DNA here is from genome assembly GCA_029298725.1 of Gnatocerus cornutus. Lineage (NCBI taxonomy): Eukaryota > Metazoa > Arthropoda > Insecta > Coleoptera > Tenebrionidae > Gnatocerus > Gnatocerus cornutus. The sequence continues at coordinate 1,409,723 of CM055514.1, read as the reverse complement.
GCCGTTGAATCTTGGTAAAAAGTGATGATTTTGTAGATTTCGTGCTCTTCTTTGCGAATTCAAGCCAGAAAACAACGAAAATCGGCGGGAAATCGTCGTTTTGCATCAAAATATGCGGTCTTCTGTAAGAATTTTGATGATTTCGTGCAGAATTCTGCTGTTTTCTTGCAATTCAGCCGTTGAATCTTGGTAAAAAGTGATGATTTTGTAGATTTCATGCTCTTCATTGCGAATTCAAGCCAGAAAACAACGAAAATCGGCGGGAAATCGTCGTTTTGCATCGAAATATGCGGTTTGCTGTAAGAATTTTGTTGATTTCGTGCAGAATTCTGCTGTTTTCTTGCAATTCAACCGTTGAATCTTGGTAAAAAGTCATGATTTTTTTATTTCGTGCTCTTCTTTGCGAATTCAAGCCAGAAAACAACGAAAATCGACAAGAAATCGTCGTTTTGCATCGAAATATGCGGTTTTCTGTAAGAAGTTTGATGATTTAGTGCAGAATTCTGCTGTTTTCTTGCAATTCAGCGGTTGAATCTTAATAAAAAGTGATGATTTTGTAGATTTCGTGCTCTTCTTTGCGAATTCAAGCCAGAAAATAACGAAAATCAGCAAGAAATCGACGTTTTGCATCGAAATATGCGGTTTTCTGTAAGAATTTTGTTGATTTCGGGCAGAATTCTGCTGTTTTCTTGCAATTCAACCGTTGAATCTTGGTAAAAAGTGATGATTTTGTAGATTTCGTGCTCTTCTTTGCGAATTCAAGCCAGAAAACATCGAAAATCGGCGAGAAATCGTCGTTTTGCATCGAAATATGCGGTTTTCTGTGAGAATTTTGATGATTTCGTGCAGAATTCTGCTGTTTTCTTGCAATTCAGCCGTTGAATCTTGGTAAAATGTCATGATTTTGTAGATTTCGTGCTCTCCTTTGCGAATTCAAGCCAGAAAACAACGAAAATCGGCGAGAAATCGTCGTTTTGCATCGAAATATGCGGTTTTCTGTAAGAATTTTCATGATTTCGTGCAGAATTCTGCTGTTTTCTTGCAATTCAACCGTTGAACCTTGGTAAAAAGTCATGATTTTGTAGATTTCGTGCTTTTCTTTTTGAATTCAAGCCAGAAAACAACAAAAATCGACAAGAAATCGTCGTTTTGCATCGAAAAATGCGGTTTTCTGTAAGAAGTTTGATGATTTCGTGCAGAATTCTGCTGTTTTCTTGCAATTCAGCCGTTGAATCTTGGTAGAAAGTGATGATTTGGTAGATTTCGTGCTCTTCTTTGCGAATTCAAGCCAGAAACCAACGAATATCGGCGAGAAATCGTCGATTTGCATCGAAATATGCGGTTTTCTGTAAGAATTTTGTTGATTTCGTGCAGAATTCTGCTGTTTTCTTGCAATTGAACCCTTGAATCTTGGTAAAAAGTCATGATTTTTTTATTTCGTGCTCTTCTTTGCGAATTCAAGCCAGAAAACAACGAAAATCAGCAAGAAATCGTCGTTTCGATCGAAATATGCGGTTTTCTCTAAGAATTTTGATGATTTCGTGCAGAATTCTGCTGTTTTCTAGCAATTCAGCCGTTGAGTCATGGTAAAAAGTGATGATTTTGTAGATTTCATGCTCTTCTTTGCGAATTCAAGCCAGAAAACAACGAAAATCGACAAGAAATCGTCGTTTTGCATCGAAATATGCGGTTTTCTGTAAGAATTTTGATGATTTCGTGCAGAATTCTGCTGTTTTCTTGCAATTCAGCTGTTGAATCTTGGTAAAAAGTGATGATTTTGTAGATTTCGTGCTTTTCTTTGCGACTTCAAGCCAGAAAACAACAAAAATCGACAAGAAATCGTCGTTTTGCATCGAAAAATGCGGTTTTCTGTAAGAAGTTTGATGATTTCGTGCAGAATTCTGCTGTTTTCTTGCAATTCAGCCGTTGAATCTTGGTAAAAAGTGATGATTTGGTAGATTTCGTGCTCTTCTTTGCGAATTCAAGCCAGAAAACAACGAAAATCGGCGAGAAATCGTCGTTTTGCATCGAAATATGCGGTTTTCTGTAAAAATTTTGTTGATTTCGTGCAGAATTCTGCTGTTTTCTTGCAATTCAACCCTTGAATCTTGGTAAAAAGTCATGATTTTTTTATTTCGTGCTCTTCTTTGCGAATTCAAGCCAGAAAACAACGAAAATCAGCAAGAAATCGTCGTTTCGCATCGAAATATGCGGTTTTCTGTAAGAATTTTGATGATTTCGTGCAGAATTCTGCTGATTTCTTGCAATTCAGCCGTTGAATCTTGGTAAAAAGTGATGATTTTGTAGATTTCGTGCTTTTCTTTGCGAATTCAAGCCAGAAAACAACGAAAATCAGCAAGAAATCGTCGTTTCGCATCGAAATATGCGGTTTTCTGTAAGAATTTTGATGATTTTGTGCAGAATTCTGCTGTTTTCTTGCAATTCAGCCGTTGAATCTTGGTAAAAAGTGATGATTTTGTAGATTTCGTGCTCTTCTTTGCGAATTCAAGCCAGAAAACAACGAAAATCGGCGGGAAATCGTCGTTTTGCATCAAAATATGCGGTCTTCTGTAAGAATTTTGATGATTTCGTGCAGAATTCTGCTGTTTTCTTGCAATTCAGCCGTTGAATCTTGGTAAAAAGTGATGATTTTGTAGATTTCATGCTCTTCATTGCGAATTCAAGCCAGAAAACAACGAAAATCGGCGGGAAATCGTCGTTTTGCATCGAAATATGCGGTTTGCTGTAAGAATTTTGTTGATTTCGTGCAGAATTCTGCTGTTTTCTTGCAATTCAACCGTTGAATCTTGGTAAAAAGTCATGATTTTTTTATTTCGTGCTCTTCTTTGCGAATTCAAGCCAGAAAACAACGAAAATCGACAAGAAATCGTCGTTTTGCATCGAAATATGCGGTTTTCTGTAAGAAGTTTGATGATTTAGTGCAGAATTCTGCTGTTTTCTTGCAATTCAGCGGTTGAATCTTAATAAAAAGTGATGATTTTGTAGATTTCGTGCTCTTCTTTGCGAATTCAAGCCAGAAAATAACGAAAATCAGCAAGAAATCGACGTTTTGCATCGAAATATGCGGTTTTCTGTAAGAATTTTGTTGATTTCGGGCAGAATTCTGCTGTTTTCTTGCAATTCAACCGTTGAATCTTGGTAAAAAGTGATGATTTTGTAGATTTCGTGCTCTTCTTTGCGAATTCAAGCCAGAAAACATCGAAAATCGGCGAGAAATCGTCGTTTTGCATCGAAATATGCGGTTTTCTGTGAGAATTTTGATGATTTCGTGCAGAATTCTGCTGTTTTCTTGCAATTCAGCCGTTGAATCTTGGTAAAATGTCATGATTTTGTAGATTTCGTGCTCTCCTTTGCGAATTCAAGCCAGAAAACAACGAAAATCGGCGAGAAATCGTCGTTTTGCATCGAAATATGCGGTTTTCTGTAAGAATTTTCATGATTTCGTGCAGAATTCTGCTGTTTTCTTGCAATTCAACCGTTGAACCTTGGTAAAAAGTCATGATTTTGTAGATTTCGTGCTTTTCTTTTTGAATTCAAGCCAGAAAACAACAAAAATCGACAAGAAATCGTCGTTTTGCATCGAAAAATGCGGTTTTCTGTAAGAAGTTTGATGATTTCGTGCAGAATTCTGCTGTTTTCTTGCAATTCAGCCGTTGAATCTTGGTAGAAAGTGATGATTTGGTAGATTTCGTGCTCTTCTTTGCGAATTCAAGCCAGAAACCAACGAATATCGGCGAGAAATCGTCGATTTGCATCGAAATATGCGGTTTTCTGTAAGAATTTTGTTGATTTCGTGCAGAATTCTGCTGTTTTCTTGCAATTGAACCCTTGAATCTTGGTAAAAAGTCATGATTTTTTTATTTCGTGCTCTTCTTTGCGAATTCAAGCCAGAAAACAACGAAAATCAGCAAGAAATCGTCGTTTCGATCGAAATATGCGGTTTTCTCTAAGAATTTTGATGATTTCGTGCAGAATTCTGCTGTTTTCTAGCAATTCAGCCGTTGAGTCATGGTAAAAAGTGATGATTTTGTAGATTTCATGCTCTTCTTTGCGAATTCAAGCCAGAAAACAACGAAAATCGACAAGAAATCGTCGTTTTGCATCGAAATATGCGGTTTTCTGTAAGAATTGTGATGATTTCGTGCAGAATTCTGCTGTTTTCTTGCAATTCAGCTGTTGAATCTTGGTAAAAAGTGATGATTTTGTAGATTTCGTGCTTTTCTTTGCGACTTCAAGCCAGAAAACAACAAAAATCGACAAGAAATCGTCGTTTTGCATCGAAAAATGCGGTTTTCTGTAAGAAGTTTGATGATTTCGTGCAGAATTCTGCTGTTTTCTTGCAATTCAGCCGTTGAATCTTGGTAAAAAGTGATGATTTGGTAGATTTCGTGCTCTTCTTTGCGAATTCAAGCCAGAAAACAACGAAAATCGGCGAGAAATCGTCGTTTTGCATCGAAATATGCGGTTTTCTGTAAAAATTTTGTTGATTTCGTGCAGAATTCTGCTGTTTTCTTGCAATTCAACCCTTGAATCTTGGTAAAAAGTCATGATTTTTTTATTTCGTGCTCTTCTTTGCGAATTCAAGCCAGAAAACAACGAAAATCAGCAAGAAATCGTCGTTTCGCATCGAAATATGCGGTTTTCTGTAAGAATTTTGATGATTTCGTGCAGAATTCTGCTGATTTCTTGCAATTCAGCCGTTGAATCTTGGTAAAAAGTGATGATTTTGTAGATTTCGTGCTTTTCTTTGCGAATTCAAGCCAGAAAACAACGAAAATCAGCAAGAAATCGTCGTTTCGCATCGAAATATGCGGTTTTCTGTAAGAATTTTGATGATTTTGTGCAGAATTCTGCTGTTTTCTTGCAATTCAGCCGTTGAATCTTGGTAAAAAGTGATGATTTTGTAGATTTCGTGCTCTTCTTTGCGAATTCAAGCCAGAAAACAACGAAAATCGGCGGGAAATCGTCGTTTTGCATCAAAATATGCGGTCTTCTGTAAGAATTTTGATGATTTCGTGCAGAATTCTGCTGTTTTCTTGCAATTCAGCCGTTGAATCTTGGTAAAAAGTGATGATTTTGTAGATTTCATGCTCTTCATTGCGAATTCAAGCCAGAAAACAACGAAAATCGGCGGGAAATCGTCGTTTTGCATCGAAATATGCGGTTTGCTGTAAGAATTTTGTTGATTTCGTGCAGAATTCTGCTGTTTTCTTGCAATTCAACCGTTGAATCTTGGTAAAAAGTCATGATTTTTTTATTTCGTGCTCTTCTTTGCGAATTCAAGCCAGAAAACAACGAAAATCGACAAGAAATCGTCGTTTTGCATCGAAATATGCGGTTTTCTGTAAGAAGTTTGATGATTTAGTGCAGAATTCTGCTGTTTTCTTGCAATTCAGCGGTTGAATCTTAATAAAAAGTGATGATTTTGTAGATTTCGTGCTCTTCTTTGCGAATTCAAGCCAGAAAATAACGAAAATCAGCAAGAAATCGACGTTTTGCATCGAAATATGCGGTTTTCTGTAAGAATTTTGTTGATTTCGGGCAGAATTCTGCTGTTTTCTTGCAATTCAACCGTTGAATCTTGGTAAAAAGTGATGATTTTGTAGATTTCGTGCTCTTCTTTGCGAATTCAAGCCAGAAAACATCGAAAATCGGCGAGAAATCGTCGTTTTGCATCGAAATATGCGGTTTTCTGTGAGAATTTTGATGATTTCGTGCAGAATTCTGCTGTTTTCTTGCAATTCAGCCGTTGAATCTTGGTAAAATGTCATGATTTTGTAGATTTCGTGCTCTCCTTTGCGAATTCAAGCCAGAAAACAACGAAAATCGGCGAGAAATCGTCGTTTTGCATCGAAATATGCGGTTTTCTGTAAGAATTTTCATGATTTCGTGCAGAATTCTGCTGTTTTCTTGCAATTCAACCGTTGAACCTTGGTAAAAAGTCATGATTTTGTAGATTTCGTGCTTTTCTTTTTGAATTCAAGCCAGAAAACAACAAAAATCGACAAGAAATCGTCGTTTTGCATCGAAAAATGCGGTTTTCTGTAAGAAGTTTGATGATTTCGTGCAGAATTCTGCTGTTTTCTTGCAATTCAGCCGTTGAATCTTGGTAGAAAGTGATGATTTGGTAGATTTCGTGCTCTTCTTTGCGAATTCAAGCCAGAAACCAACGAATATCGGCGAGAAATCGTCGATTTGCATCGAAATATGCGGTTTTCTGTAAGAATTTTGTTGATTTCGTGCAGAATTCTGCTGTTTTCTTGCAATTGAACCCTTGAATCTTGGTAAAAAGTCATGATTTTTTTATTTCGTGCTCTTCTTTGCGAATTCAAGCCAGAAAACAACGAAAATCAGCAAGAAATCGTCGTTTCGATCGAAATATGCGGTTTTCTCTAAGAATTTTGATGATTTCGTGCAGAATTCTGCTGTTTTCTAGCAATTCAGCCGTTGAGTCATGGTAAAAAGTGATGATTTTGTAGATTTCGTGCCTTTCTTTGCGAATTCAAGCCAGAAAACAACGAAAATCAGCAAGAAATCGTCGTTTCGCATCGAAATATGCGGTTTTCTGTAAGAATTTTGATGATTTCGTGCAGAATTCTGCTGTTTTCTTGCAATTCAGCCGTTGAATCTTGGTAAAAAGTGATGATTTTCTAGATTTCGTGCTTTTCTTTGAGAATTCAAGCTAGAAAACAACGAAAATCGGCAAGAAATCTTCGTTTTGCATCGAAATATGCGGTTTTCTGTAAGAATTTTGATGATTTCGTGCAGAATTCTGCTGTTTTCTTGCAATTCAGCGGTTGAATCTTAATAAAAAGTGATGATTTTGTAGATTTCGTGCTCTCCTTTGCGAATTCAAGCCAGAAAACAACGAAAATCGGCGAGAAATCGTCGTTTTGCATCGAAATATGCGGTTTTCTGTAAGAATTTTCATGATTTCGTGCAGAATTCTGCTGTTTTCTTGCAATTCAACCGTTGAATCTTGGTAAAAATTCATGATTTTGTAGATTTCGTGCTCTTCTTTGCGAATTCAAGCCAGAAAACAACGAAAATCGACAAGAAATCGTCGTTTTGCATCGAAATATGCGGTTTTCTGTGAGAAGTTTGTTGATTTCGTGCAGAATTCTGCAGTTTTCTTGCAATTCAGCCGTTGAATCTTGGTAAAAAGTGATGATTTTGTAGATTTCGTGCTCTTCTTTGCGAATTCAAGCCAGAAAACAACGAAAATCGGCGAGAAATCGTCGTTTTGCATCGAAATATGCGGTTTGCTGTAAGAATTTTGATGATTTCGTGCAGAATTCTGCTGTTTTCTTGCAATTCAGCCGTTGATTCTTGGTAAAAAGTGATGATTTTGTAAATTTCGTGCTTTTCTTTGCGAATTCAAGCCAGAAAACAACGAAAATCGGCAAGAAATCGTCGTTTTGCATCGAAATATGAGGTTTTCTGTGAGAATTTTGATGATTTTGTGCAGAATTCTGCTGTTTTCTTGCAATTCAGCCGTTGAATCTTGGTAAAAAGTGATGATTTTGTAGATTTCGTGCTTTTCTTTTTGAATTCAAGCCAGAAAACAACAAAAATCGACAAGAAATCGTCGTTTTGCATCGAAAAATGCGGTTTTCTGTAAGAAGTTTGATGATTTCGTGCAGAATTCTGCTGTTTTCTTGCAATTCAGCCGTTAAATCTTGGTAAAAAGTGATGATTTGGTAGATTTCGTGCTCTTCTTTGCGAATTCAAGCCAGAAACCAACGAAAATCGGCGAGAAATCGTCGATTTGCATCGAAATATGCGGTTTTCTGTAAGAATTTTGTTGATTTCGTGCAGAATTCTGCTGTTTTCTTGCAATTCAACCGTTGAATCTTGGAAAAAAGTCATGATTTTTTTATATCGTGCTCTTCTTTGCGAATTCAAGCCAGAAAACAACGAAAATCAGCAAGAAATCGTCGTTTCGATCGAAATATGCGGTTTTCTCTAAGAATTTTGATGATTTCGTGCAGAATTCTGCTGTTTTCTTGCAATTCAGCCGTTGAATCTTGGTAAAAAGTGATGATTTTGTAGATTTCGTGCTTTTCTTTGCGAATTCAAGCCAGAAAACAACGAAAATCAGCAAGAAATCGTCGTTTTGCATCGAAATATGCGGTTTTCTGTAAGAATTTTGTTGATTTCGGGCAGAATTCTGCTGTTTTCTTGCAATTCAACCGTTGAATCTTGGTAAAAAGTCATGATTTTGTAGATTTCGTGCTCTTCTTTGCGAATTCAAGCCAGAAAACAACGAAAATCGACAAGAAATCGTCGTTTTGCATCGAAATATGCGGTTTTCTGTAAGAAGTTTGATGATTTAGTGCAGAATTCTGCTGTTTTCTTGCAATTCGGCGGTTGAATCTTAATAAAAAGTGATGATTTTGTAGATTTCGTGCTCTTCTTTGCGAATTCAAGCCAGAAAATAACGAAAATCAGCAAGAAATCGTCGTTTTGCATCGAAATATGCGGTTTTCTGTAAGAATTTTGTTGATTTCGGGCAGAATTCTGCTGTTTTCTTGCAATTCAACCGTTGAATCTTGGTAAAAAGTCATGATTTTGTAGATTTCGTGCTCTTCTTTGCGAATTCAAGCCAGAAAACAACGAAAATCGGCAAGAAATCTTCGTTTTGCATCGAAATATGCGGTTTTCTGTGAGAATTTTGATGATTTTGTGCAGAATTCTGCTGTTTTCTTGCAATTCAGCCGTTGAACCTTGGTAAAAAGTCATGATTTTGTAGATTTCGTGCTCTCCTTTGCGAATTCAAGCCAGAAAACAACGAAAATCGGCGAGAAATCGTCGTTTTGCATCGAAATATGCGGTTTTCTGTGAGAATTTTGATGATTTCGTGCAGAATTCTGCTGTTTTTTTGCAATTCAGCCGTTGAATCTTGGTAAAAAGTGATGATTTTGTAGATTTCGTGCTTTTCTTTTTGAATTCAAGCCAGAAAACAACAAAAATCGACTAGAAATCGTCGTTTTGCATCGAAAAATGCGGTTTTCTGTAAGAAGTTTGATGATTTCGTGCAGAATTCTGCTGTTTTCTTGCAATTCAGCCGTTGAATCTTGGTAAAAAGTGATGATTTGGTAGATTTCGTGCTCTCCTTTGCGAATTCAAGCCAGAAACCAACGAAAATCGGCGAGAAATCGTCGATTTGCATCGAAATATGCGGTTTTCTGTAAGAATTTTGATGATTTCGTGCAGAATTCTGCTGTTTTCTTGCAATTCAGCGGTTGAATCTTAATAAAAAGTGATGATTTTGTAGATTTCGTGCTCTTCTTGCGAATTCAAGCCAGAAAATAACGAAAATCAGCAGGAAATCGTCGTTTTGCATCGAAATATGCGGTTTTCTGTAAGAATTTTGTTGATTTCGGGCAGAATTCTGCTGTTTTCTTGCAATTCAACCGTTGAATCTTGGTAAAAAGTCATGATTTTTTTATTTCGTGCTCTTCTTTGCGAATTCAAGCCAGAAAACAACGAAAATCAGCAAGAAATCGTCGTTTCGATCGAAATATGCGGTTTTCTCTAAAAATTTTGATGATTTCGTGCAGAATTCTGCTGTTTTCTTGCAATTCAGCCGTTGAATCTTGGTAAAAAGTGATGATTTTGTAGATTTCGTGCTTTTCTTTGCGAATTCAAGCCAGAAAACAACGAAAATCAGCAAGAAATCGTCGTTTCGCATCGAAATATGCGGTTTTCTGTAAGAATTTTGATGATTTCGTGCAGAATTCTGCTGTTTTCTTGCAATTCAGCCGTTGAATCTTGGTAAAAAGTGATGATTTTCTAGATTTCGTGCTTTTCTTTGAGAATTCAAGCCAGAAAACAACGAAAATCGGCAAGAAATCTTCGTTTTGCATCGAAATATGCGGTTTTCTGTAAGAATTTTGATGATTTCGTGCAGAATTCTGCTGTTTTCTTGCAATTCAGCGGTTGAATCTTAATAAAAAGTGATGATTTTGTAGATTTCGTGCTCTTCTTGCGAATTCAAGCCAGAAAATAACGAAAATCAGCAGGAAATCGTCGTTTTGCATCGAAATATGCGGTTTTCTGTAAGAATTTTGTTGATTTCGGGCAGAATTCTGCTGTTTTCTTGCAATTCAACCGTTGAATCTTGGTAAAAAGTCATGATTTTGTAGATTTCGTGCTTTTCTTTGCGAATTCAAGCCAGAAAACAACGAAAATCGACAAGAAATCGTCGTTTTGCATCGAAATATGCGGTTTTCTGTAAGAAGTTTGATGATTTAGTGCAGAATTCTGCTGTTTTCTTGCAATTCAGCGGTTGAATCTTAATAAAAAGTGATGATTTTGTAGATTTCGTGCTCTTCTTTGCGAATTCAAGCCAGAAAATAACGAAAATCAGCAAGAAATCGACGTTTTGCATCGAAATATGCGGTTTTCTGTAAGAATTTTGTTGATTTCGGGCAGAATTCTGCTGTTTTCTTGCAATTCAACCGTTGAATCTTGGTAAAAAGTCATGATTTTGTAGATTTCGTGCTCTTCTTTGCGAATTCAAGCCAGAAAACAACGAAAATCGGCAAGAAATCTTCGTTTTGCATCGAAATATGCGGTTTTCTGTGAGAATTTTGATGATTTCGTGCAGAATTCTGCTGTTTTCTTGCAATTCAACCGTTGAATCTTGGTAAAAAGTCATGATTTTGTAGATTTCGTGCTCTTCTTTGCGAATTCAAGCCAGAAAACAACGAAAATCGACAAGAAATCGTCGTTTTGCATCGAAATATGCGGTTTTCTGTGAGAAGTTTGTTGATTTCGTGCAGAATTCTGCAGTTTTCTTGCAATTCAGCCGTTGAATCTTGGTAAAAAGTGATGATTTTCTAGATTTCGTGCTCTTCTTTGCGAATTCAAGCCAGAAAACAACGAAAATCGGCGAGAAATCGTCGTTTTGCATCGAAATATGCGGTTTGCTGTAAGAATTTTGATGATTTCGTGCAGAATTCTGCTGTTTTCTTGCAATTCAGCCGTTGATTCTTGGTAAAAAGTGATGATTTTGTAAATTTCGTGCTTTTCTTTGCGAATTCAAGCCAGAAAACAACGAAAATCGGCAAGAAATCGTCGTTTTGCATCGAAATATGAGGTTTTCTGTGAGAATTTTGATGATTTTGTGCAGAATTCTGCTGTTTTCTTGCAATTCAACCGTTGAATCTTGGTAAAAAGTGATGATTTGGTAGATTTCGTGCTCTTCTTTGCGAATTCAAGCCAGAAACCAACGAAAATCGGCGAGAAATCGTCGATTTGCATCGAAATATGCGGTTTTCTGTAAGAATTTTGTTGATTTCGTGCAGAATTCTGCTGTTTTCTTGCAATTCAACCGTTGAATCTTGGTAAAAAGTCATGATTTTTTTATTTCGTGCTCTTCTTTGCGAATTCAAGCCAGAAAACAACGAAAATCAGCAAGAAATCGTCGTTTCGATCGAAATATGCGGTTTTCTCTAAGAATTTTGATGATTTCGTGCAGAATTCTGCTGTTTTCTTGCAATTCAGCCGTTGAATCTTGGTAAAAAGTGATGATTTTGTAGATTTCGTGCTTTTCTTTGCGAATTCAAGCCAGAAAACAACGAAAATCAGCAAGAAATCGTCGTTTTGCATCGAAATATGCGGTTTTCTGTAAGAATTTTGTTGATTTCGGGCAGAATTCTGCTGTTTTCTTGCAATTCAACCGTTGAATCTTGGTAAAAAGTCATGATTTTGTAGATTTCGTGCTCTTCTTTGCGAATTCAAGCCAGAAAACAACGAAAATCGACAAGAAATCGTCGTTTTGCATCGAAATATGCGGTTTTCTGTAAGAAGTTTGATGATTTAGTGCAGAATTCTGCTGTTTTCTTGCAATTCAGCGGTTGAATCTTAATAAAAAGTGATGATTTTGTAGATTTCGTGCTCTTCTTTGCGAATTCAAGCCAGAAAATAACGAAAATCAGCAAGAAATCGTCGTTTTGCATCGAAATATGCGGTTTTCTGTAAGAATTTTGTTGATTTCGGGCAGAATTCTGCTGTTTTCTTGCAATTCAACCGTTGAATCTTGGTAAAAAGTCATGATTTTGTAGATTTCGTGCTCTTCTTTGCGAATTCAAGCCAGAAAACAACGAAAATCGGCAAGAAATCTTCGTTTTGCATCGAAATATGCGGTTTTCTGTGAGAATTTTGATGATTTCGTGCAGAATTCTGCTGTTTTCTTGCAATTCAGCCGTTGAACCTTGGTAAAAAGTCATGATTTTGTAGATTTCGTGCTCTCCTTTGCGAATTCAAGCCAGAAAACAACGAAAATCGGCGAGAAATCGTCGTTTTGCATCGAAATATGCGGTTTTCTGTGAGAATTTTGATGATTTCGTGCAGAATTCTGCTGTTTTCTTGCAATTCAGCCGTTGAACCTTGGTAAAAAGTCATGATTTTGTAGATTTCGTGCTCTCCTTTGCGAATTCAAGCCAGAAAACAACGAAAATCGGCGAGAAATCGTCGTTTTGCATCGAAATATGCGGTTTTCTGTGAGAATTTTGATGATTTCGTGCAGAATTCTGCTGTTTTCTTGCAATTCAGCCGTTGAACCTTGGTAAAAAGTCATGATTTTGTAGATTTCGTGCTCTTCTTTGCGAATTCAAGCCAGAAAACAACGAAAATCGACAAGAAATCGTCGTTTTGCATCGAAATATGCGGTTTTCTGTGAGAAGTTTGTTGATTTCGTGCAGAATTCTGCAGTTTTCTTGCAATTCAGCCGTTGAATCTTGGTAAAAAGTGATGATTTTGTAGATTTCGTGCTCTTCTTTGCGAATTCAAACCAGAAAACAACGAAAATCGGCGAGAAATCGTCGTTTTGCATCGAAATATGCGGTTTGCTGTAAGAACTTTGATGATTTCGTGCAGAATTCTGCTGTTTTCTTGCAATTCAGCCGTTGAATCTTGGTAAAAAGTGATGATTTTGTAGATTTTGCTTTTCTTTGCGAATTCAAGCCAGAAAACAACGAAAATCAGCAAGAAATCGTCGTTTCGCCTCGAAATATGCGGTTTTCTGTAAGAATTTTGATGATTTCGTGCAGAATTCTGCTGTTTTCTTGCAATTCAGCCGTTGAATCTTGGTAAAAAGTCATGATTTTGTAGATTTCGTGCTCTTCTTTGCGAATTCAAGATAGAAAACAACGAAAATCGGCGAGAAATCGTCGTTTTGCATCGAAATATGGGGTTTTCTCTAAGAATTTTGACGATTTCGTGCAGAATTCTGCTGTTTTCTTGCAATTCAGCCGTTAAATCTTGGTAAAAAGTCATGATTTTGTAGATTTCGTGCTCTTCTTTGAGAATTCAAGATAGAAGACAACGAAAATCAGCGAGAAATCGTCGTTTTGCATCGAAATATGCGGTTTTCTCTAAGAATTTTGATGATTTCGTGCAGAATTCTGCTGTTTTCTTGCAATTCAGCCGTTGAATCTTGGTAAAAAGTCATGATTTTGTAGATTTCGTGCTCTTCTTTGAGAATTCAAGATAGAAAACAACGAAAATCAGCGAGAAATCGTCGTTTTGCATCGAAATATGCGGTTTTCTCTAAGAATTTTGATGATTTCGTGCAGAATTCTGCTGTTTTCTTGCAATTCAGCCGTTGAATCTTGGTAAAAAGTGACGATTTTGTAGATTTCGTGCTCTTCTTTGCGAATTCAAGCCAGAAAACAACGAAAATCGACAAGAAATCGTCGTTTTGCATCGAAATATGCCGTTTTCTGTAAGAAGTTTGATGATTTAGTGCAGAATTCTGCTGTTTTCTTGCAATTCAGCGGTTGAATCTTAATAAAAAGTGATGATTTTGTAGATTTCGTGCTCTTCTTTGCGAATTCAAGCCAGAAAATAACGAAAATCAGCAAGAAATCGTCGTTTTGCATCGAAATATGCGGTTTTCTGTAAGAATTTTGTTGATTTCGGGCAGAATTCTGCTGTTTTCTTGCAATTCAACCGTTGAATCTTGGTAAAAAGTCATGATTTTGTAGATTTCGTGCTCTTCTTTGCGAATTCAAGCCAGAAAACAACGAAAATCGGCAAGAAATCTTCGTTTTGCATCGAAATATGCGGTTTTCTGTGAGAATTTTGATGATTTCGTGCAGAATTCTGCTGTTTTCTTGCAATTCAGCCGTTGAACCTTGGTAAAAAGTCATGATTTTGTAGATTTCGTGCTCTCCTTTGCGAATTCAAGCCAGAAAACAACGAAAATCGGCGAGAAATCGTCGTTTTGCATCGAAATATGCGGTTTTCTGTGAGAATTTTCATGATTTCGTGCAGAATTCTGCTGTTTTCTTGCAATTCAACCGTTGAATCTTGGTAAAAGTCATGATTTTGTAGATTTCGTGCTCTTCTTTGCGAATTCAAGCCAGAAAACAACGAAAATCGACAAGAAATCGTCGTTTTGCATCGAAATATGTGGTTTTCTGTGAGAAGTTTGTTGATTTCGTGCAGAATTCTGCAGTTTTCTTGCAATTCAGCCGTTGAATCTTGGTAAAAAGTGATGATTTTGTAGATTTCGTGCTCTTCTTTGCGAATTCAAACCAGAAAACAACGAAAATCGGCGAGAAATCGTCGTTTTGCATCGAAATATGCGGTTTGCTGTAAGAATTTTGATGATTTCGTGCAGAATTCTGCTGTTTTCTTGCAATTCAGCCGTTGAATCTTGGTAAAAAGTGATGATTTTGTAGATTTCGTGCTCTTCTTTGCGAATTCCAACCAGAAAACAACGAAAATCGGCGAGAAATCGTCGTTTTGCATCGAAATATGCGGTTTGCTGTAAGAATTTTGATGATTTCGTGCAGAATTCTGCTGTTTTCTTGCAATTCAGCCGTTGAATCTTGGTAAAAAGTGATGATTTTGTAGATTTTGCTTTTCTTTGCGAATTCAAGCCAGAAAACAACGAAAATCAGCAAGAAATCGTCGTTTCGCCTCGAAATATGCGGTTTTCTGTAAGAATTTTGATGATTTCGTGCAGAATTCTGCTGTTTTCTTGCAATTCAGCCGTTGAATCTTGGTAAAAAGTGATGATTTTGTAGATTTTGCTTTTCTTTGCGAATTCAAGCCAGAAAACAACGAAAATCAGCAAGAAATCGTCGTTTCGCCTCGAAATATGCGGTTTTCTGTAAGAATTTTGATGATTTCGTGCAGAATTCTGCTGTTTTCTTGCAATTCAGCCGTTGAATCTTGGTAAAAAGTCATGATTTTGTAGATTTCGTGCTCTTCTTTGCGAATTCAAGATAGAAAACAACGAAAATCGGCGAGAAATCGTCGTTTTGCATCGAAATATGGGGTTTTCTCTAAGAATTTTGACGATTTCGTGCAGAATTCTGCTGTTTTCTTGCAATTCAGCCGTTGAATCTTGGTAAAAAGTCATGATTTTGTAAATTTCGTGCTCTTCTTTGCGAATTCAAGATAGAAAACAACGAAAATCGGCGAGAAATCGTCGTTTTGCATCAAAATATGGGGTTTTCTCTAAGAATTTTGACGATTTCGTGCAGAATTCTGCTGTTTTCTTGCAATTCAGCCGTTAAATCTTGGTAAAAAGTCATGATTTTGTAGATTTCGTGCTCTTCTTTGAGAATTCAAGATAGAAGACAACGAAAATCAGCGAGAAATCGTCGTTTTGCATCGAAATATGCGGTTTTCTCTAAGAATTTTGATGATTTCGTGCAGAATTCTGCTGTTTTCTTGCAATTCAGCCGTTGAATCTTGGTAAAAAGTCATGATTTTGTAGATTTCGTGCTCTTCTTTGAGAATTCAAGATAGAAAACAACGAAAATCAGCGAGAAATCGTCGTTTTGCATCGAAATATGCGGTTTTCTCTAAGAATTTTGATGATTTCGTGCAGAATTCTGCTGTTTTCTTGCAATTCAGCCGTTGAATCTTGGTAAAAAGTGATGATTTTGTAGATTTCGTGCTCTTCTTTGCGAATTCAAGCCAGAAAACAACGAAAATCGGCGAGAAATCGTCGTTTTGCATCGAAATATGCGGTTTTCTCTAAGAATTTTGACGATTTCGTCCAGAATTCTGCTGTTTTCTTGCAATTCAGCCGTTGAATCTTGGTAAAAAGTCATGATTTTATAGATTTCGAGTAGTAAGGTAGTGCCGGTTTCACTCCACGACCTTGTGGAGTGAAACCGGCATAGGTTTTACGTCGATGACTCATTGCAGTTGAATCTCAGTTGAATCTCATTTTATTTTGTATTTTTTCAACTTTCAGTTCAATGTACTTTGATACTTATCGTTTCAAATTACATTTATCCAATTTTATGAAAGCTTGAAGTTTCATTGCAAATATCTTCAAAACGGTTATTCTGGGTCCATTGGTACATATAACAAAAAAGATGCACATTAAAAAATACTATCGAGTCATGGAAAGTAACTGAAGTTTGTTTTGTAATGTATCAAGTTACAGGATGAAATGTGTTATTTACTCTTTGTTCATAATAAAAAATTAGCGTTTTGTGAAGTACAATTGATTCATAGAAAAAAATTGGGTTTTAGTCAATTGGGTGTCAAGTTACAGCTAAATAAAATTTTGAATTTTTGAAGTTTGAAGAGCAATATCTCGGAAACGATACTTCTGACACAATTTGAATCTATGACAAAAAAGATGCGCCTTGAAAAGTACCATCGAAATGTTGAAAGAAAATTTTGATTTTATTCGACCACCCCAAAAATCGAAAAAAATTTTGTTAAATTTTGAATAAAATCCAAACGAATTGAAAAAACTATGACATGTTATATATTTTCTTAATGCATATTTAATTCTGCGTTATTTGATATGCAGCATGACAATTTTAAAAAAACTACCCCTAAATTATTGTTGAAGGTAGAAAACTGAAATTTTGTGTGAATGATTAGTGGACGATTCTAAAAAACGCCGTAATGTCAAAAGTTTTTTTTTGTGACTGGTTTGTCAAAAAATGCAATTGGTACACATAAGGGTTGCGATTTTGTGTGATTGAAAACGATCAAAATAAAGAGAAAATTTTTCTCAATATAGCGCCCATACAATCACATAGAAAATAATGCGTTTAAGATTAGCAATTTTGTGGGGTAAAGTCCATTTCCGCCCGACCAAAAACTGGCACAATTCATCGTTGTCAGTCGTTAATAAAAGGCGCTAGTCGGTTTGTTCAGATTCTGAACCTGACACTCTTTTTTTTTTTTTTTTGCATATTTTATATATATATTTATACTGTATACAACTCAAAACTCTTTTCTTTATCCATTCCCAAAAATTCAGAAAATTTTGAAAATTTAAAAAAAAAAAATTTAGATAATTTTTTTCTACTACCCCTGTTTAAATGTAAAAAAGTATTTTTCTCTTACGTAAATTTTCAAAGATTTGCTTTATCTCGAAAAACTACCCCTATTTAAAAAAAACTAAATATATATTCAATAATTTTTATTGTGTTTGCTACAAAGTTAAATTATATAGTAATCCGGGGGGAGGGGTGTGACTGCACCATTTTTCGATCATCCCTGTAAGTGCATTAAAATTAATATTTTTGTTTTACTCCAAAAGTCTTTACTTACGGGATATCACGAATATGCACTCATCCGCAGCCGCTCCTGTCTGCGGAATTCTTTTCGCTCCCTCCTTGATAGACAAGGTGGGACCTGTCTTATAATGTCCCTGTTTAACACTGGCCGATATCCCAGATAATCATCAGCAACATCATCATCATCATCCCACAATTCTTCTTTTTTAATGGTATTTAAAGGTGTTGCTGCTGCTGCTGCTGCAGCTGCTGCTGCTGCTGTTCCTACTTCCCCACTGCTTGCAGAATTCTGCTGGGGTTGGTAAGATGCTGATGTGGGTGGTTGCGCCCATGCAGTTAGTCCAGGTTGGAATCGGCGACTGCACTTGAACTTGTGGATCGCCATTTTCGTTGGCTTGACCCAATGGTCTTTAACGAACGGGCATTGCACTAATTCTGAAAAAAATTATTGTATATAATTAAAAACAGAAGAACAATGTCTTACCGTCGCTCATGTTGCTTCAAGATTTCTTGATTTCTGTTGCTCTAAAGTGTTACAATTTGATTTATATTAAAGTCAGTTATCACCGCCTACTTGACAAAATACGTTTTACGCCTTGTCTATCTCCACACACTATTTTTCAACCAATCCCTACTTAGTACACTTACCGTTGCTGATGTTGCTATTGTGACATTGCGTTTCATTGGTTACAGCTTTCCCACACCAGCTCGAACTTAGACTTTTGAATGTCTTATTGGAGATGTATGTCCCAAACCTATGCACGCTTCTTGTTTCAATGACCCCGGTCATGAAAAATGCAAGCTTGCACTTACAAAATGCATTGGCAAGTTCCTGTGACAATGACCTGTCTTTAAGATTGATGTAATAAGCTGATATATGTCCAATTCTCTCGAGCATTGACTTGTCCTTCAAAATGTGCAAGCTCAGCAGATTTTTCCGAATGATCAATGAACTTTCCACCTCCTGCATACGTATCTACAGTGGGGCACTTTTGCAGAATCAACAATTTTTTTTATTATAAAAATGAACTTTTCTGTATTGCAAATCATTCAGTTGACAAAGTTGACAAGATGAAGACTCCCGCAAAGAAGTTCAACCTTAGCCTCAAAAAATCGCCTGCTGTAAGTAAAATTATTAATATATATTTTCATTTATTATATCTGTATATAAATTTTATTTTAAATACTATTTTTTTTTAGATTTCGGTCAAAAGTAGCGCCGAAGAAGAAGAAGAAGAAGAAAAACAAACAATAAAAGTCCTGCAAAATGTTTTGCTGCAGGTAAATCAATTTTACAATTTTTAGTACATTACAAATAACATGATTTATTTGGCTTTCAGGAAGCAGGTGGAGTGGATTTAGAAGTTCTCCAGGTAGAAGATGGAGAATTGCTCTCTGTGAGTATTATAAATAATTCTCTAACAATCTTACTTTCGGTTATTTAAAAATTTTAAATTTTTAATTCTTTTCGTTCAATTTTCAGGGTTGTGAGTCTCTGGATAGTTTTTTAAAGACGGCGGGACAAGTACCTACAGTGCCACCTCCGATGAGGAAATTAAATTCGAAAAAATCGCCAAAACCAACGCCATCCAGGGGAAAAAATTTACGTTTGTTGGAAGAAAAAGTGTTGAACGAGGAGTCACCTTGTTCATCACAGGACTCCACGGAGGAAGAAGAAGAAGAAAACTCTACAACATCCACCCTGCGTGGTTGTCGAAAACGATTAATAGCAGAGAAGCAAAAGCACCTTTACCATCTGGAGGGTATAGAGAGGGCCCTCCAGGAACTGAAGAAAAAAGAAGATAAGTTTCTTCTCGTTATACAAGAAAAAAGAAGAAAGCTTACAAACGAGGCAATAAACCTAAATAATCAAATTGATACATGTAAAGACGTGATCAACCATATTTCGAAACAATTATAAGCTACTCTAATAAATAATTATAATATGTTTTATTGTTTTATTTTATTTTTTATTAAAAACATTTGAATAGACTAGACCACAAATTTAACAAACATGTTTGTACTAATATTGGTTGGTAATTTATTTACATTCCAGTTATTTCATTAAAGCTAATAAATTATATATAAACAAAAAAATCTACTATTTACTGCGTTGAATATTTCATTTAATTAAACTTATTCTATTAAATTTTGTAAGATTGAAATTCATTTGATTTTTATTGTTCCAAATTTATTTTTATTGTTCCAGTTTTGTCTTTTTATCAATTTTTTACATATTAAAACCATGATAAAATAAAACAAGGATAACAGAAAAAATTTTGATCGATATTGTAGTGAGACAACCCCTTTCTCCCGTTGTTGTTCCCTAAAGGGGTACGTTTTAGCCCCCGCCGTGTTGGCGGGTGCGCTCGCGTGATCGTCACCGAAGGTAAATCAAACCTTCACTAACCCTACGTTGTGTATTTTGATTAGGGGTAGCTAATTACCCCTTCTCTTTTTATTCCCGACTCCGAAAGATGCTCGGGGTCGAAATTCAAGATCCTCAGCGTTCCCGCAAAGTAGCACCACACACCAAAGGAGGGGGTTCACCCATTTAAACGCAGCAATACATATCAAAGCGTTTATTGACACACATCAATTAAATTTACAGGGCCAAATCTTAAGTCCGAAATTCTAGATCCGGAAGACAATAACATGCAACATAACAATACAAATGACAATAATATGGGCCAGAGCAGAGGGGGTTATGTCGCCTAACTCAAGCAACGCTTCCAATTTAACTCCTGCACGACGCGGGGTGGCGCAAGTAAATTCGTTGGCGGACTTCCTCTTCGGAAGTCTAAAAGAGATTTCCGCTAACTAAACAGAGTTCTGGTCACCTTGAAGAGATTTCCCAAAATTAATACCTTTTTCAACTACCCCTAACTTCGGGTCTCTTGATGCGCTTCGATTTCCAGACAAATTTTGACACTTCGAACTTACACCGTACTTAGACATGGGCGCCGCGGATTTTAGGCAATAAGTGTTTAGTTAACGGTTGGTTTACATCGCGGGTTTTTAGATTACGCTCTAGCTAGACGGTCCAAGTCCGGTCTAAGATTGGCAAGAACGCCCCACGCGAGCAAAGTCTAGAATTCGACTCGTAGCAAAATACACCGAATGTACGACAAACGAAGCTCGGAATATGCAAACTGAATTTGCGAACAAGTGACCAGTGGATTACAGTTAACTGAGGGATCCGTTTCTTTGCTTGAATGTTCTTGTTTCCTCCCACGATGTTAAAGTAAAGGTGGCTCTCGTAAGAGCGAGGACCCGTACGATTCACGACACGAGCCCCCATATAAATAAGTTTTTTTCATCTCAGAACTGCACTTTCAGGTCCCCCCCGTATCCCCTATTCCAAACAACGTTTGCGTTAGCTAAACCCGTTCAAGAACGATAACGAAATTCCTTTGCTGGTGGTTTTATGGTTTTTCAAATTTTCGGTTTTTCGATATTTTTTTGTCTAGTGTAAAATTCGTTAAATCGTTAATTACGTTGGGGATTTCGTCAAATCCACGATCCTGTATATATTCGAATTTTAGCGTGGTTCCCCGACTTCTCTCGACCGATGCAGTAGTTTCGTTATTTCCTAACCGCGAACCCACACCTCAAGCCCGCGCAATTTGTAATCAAAATCTTACCTTGGCGCTGGGGCACCCGGAAACTCCGACTAAGGGATGGGGACACCCACTGCACTCTTTACCACTCGGTAAGATTAACGCGTTTAAAGTTTGTTATGCACAAAGGAAAAATTACAAAAAAACTAGAAAAACGATTAATACAGCACAAACGCCCAGAAATCTAAATGAAACAATTTAAATTTAAGTGCACGGCACAAGAAAATTCACTAGCACGGAATTACTTTGATAAAACAGATCGTCACCCGAAAGTACGACTGCAGGAATCAAAGATCGTCTAATGACTGACTCTTCTTCCCTAATTTTCGGTTTTTAAGAAACGGCTCAGCCGGATTTGCTCGCGCATTTTAATTTTGACTTGTGTTTCCCTATTGGACGCTTGAGGGTGGTTTCGGTTCGCGCTCATCCCCCACTCTCTTAGCACATATGCAAATTAATTACCCATTATTTAATTATTACGTTCATATCGGTAATTGAAGCCATCGCAAGGCACCTTTATGTTGTATTCAACTAGGCATTACCGATATAAAAAAAGAATGAAAGTTCTACGATGAAGTTGACCCGTTTGCTGTTAAATGTTTTTGTTAATTTGTTGAAAATTATTTAATTATTTTATACCTGGCCAAATCAACAACAAACGTGGTCTTCGGCCCTGTTTCGTTTATTACAATTATGCGTAAACCTAATTTAACTCTGATTAAGAAATTGAGATAAGTGTTTCGGCCCTTTCGACCTAGATGGCACTCTCGGGCTGATTAGTGAAATCGGAAATCCCTTTTTCTAAATTTCCTTTATCAGATCTATTTTCCTGAAATTGGCATGCTCTAGTTCTATGTTAGCAAACTTTAGCGGTGTCGACTAAGGTAGTTCGGACAATGGTTCCTAAAGGCTTAACCAGATTTTGCATAGAACAGTTATTACCTGTTTGATTTAAATCTAAACGTCCCTAATCATTCTAAACAATCATTTGCAACAAAGGCCCTAACTAATAACCTTGTAAAGAATTAACACAAAATTAAAATCTCCTAATTAAATCAATTTATGCTGAATTATGGTTGACTTCCGCTGCTAAAAGGGTTAGTAACTATATCGAGGGTGGTATCAAAATGTAGAGAAACTCTTCGCGAGATTTGTTGGAATCGCGTTGTCCCGATGAATGGTTGATTATGATCTCAATCCGCGAATTTTACAAATTACGGTTTTGGTCACGTAGCCCACGAGATCAGATACCTCCCGAACACATGTGGTTTCGCTCTGTCCGCGCGGTCTCTTAACCACTTATCTGGTTATCTCATTATCCCCTAGATTATGCTTGCCAAAGCGTGTGACTTTTTCTTCTTTAAAGTTGGCCAATTAATTGGTGCACTTTGATCACGTTACTTTTCCAATGGTACCGGACGAATTTTCGCGGGTTAATTTTGATTGTGCGGCCCCCGGCGCTGCCAGTACTACGTGTTCCAAACATTTAGTTTTATTAATTTAATTTCCCTTTTAAATGATCCTAATTTCGATGTCAGCTAATTGTGGTTACGTCATCTAACGTTCCTGTAACCAAATTTTACTTGGATTGTCTTTATTTCCTGGGAAGCAGGCAAAAGCGATTTAAATTTCTTTGTTTGAATAGACGCGGGCTGTTTCTCGATTTATCACAACTAAAAAGGGCCACTGTAGCAACGCTTTCAAGGGCTCAGTTCTCGGGAATCTTTAACACGGTTAATAAGTGGATGGCAAATTTATGGTGTTCGACCCGCACCTCCCCAACACGTGTGGCGTCGGCGGTGGGAACCGTGTTCACCCTACATTCCGATACCGGGTACATAGATTTTAATTCGTTTCGTACAATTTTTTATTTGAACGCGAGCGCGGTAACTTCTTCTTTTTCCTACGTCGTACCTGTAATCCTTTATTTATTTGGGGCGCTCACCACAATATATACCATATTTTATTTTATTATTTTGAAATAACATTTTCAATTAATTGTAATTGATACATTTTTCTTTGTAGTTGAAACAATTCAATTTGTTGTTTTAAATGAATCAAAGATTGAATATGTCGTTCAATTTTTATCTGATAACTTTTTATAGCAAGCGTCTTCTTATGGTCATAAAACTTCTTGTTTAGGAATTTGGGCATAATTGTCTTTTTCTACAAATTCTATGTCCGTGGATAAATACACCGTTCCTCTGCTGATCAAAAATATTTCTTTTCCAAGTTTAATTTCTTCGTTTAAAGTTGCAAAATTGTTGTTTTTCTTCAATCTATTTGTAAAACGATGAGGAAGAATCGTTTTGAAGCCAGGACACTTTACACACACCTTTTCGCCATAGCACGTATCAGCAAAACTAAAATTCCACACTTTATATGGTTTATGTAGTTGCAGTGAGCGCAAACTTACAAATTCGTCAACTCTCAAATTATCGTTTAATTCTTTAATAATTGCAGACATTATTCTTTTAAAAGATGAAGTTATAAATTACAACCAATCTGATTTTAAGACTACATTCTGTAGATTTATATAAATATTCTTTCATTCATACGCAAGCGCAATTAAAAATTTCAAATTCAGCACTATTTGAAATATGAACAATTTGCTGACAATCAACAACTGACATGTCTCAAATTGCTAGTGTCATTAGTTTACAAGTTGAAACTTGTTGATTTCTCTAGTACTTATAGATGCAAGAATTTTGCTTTGACAAAACTGTGTTTTTGTGCTTGTATGTGAATGTATGGTGCTATAAAAACATCTAAAAACATGGAAACTGTGACTTCTCTGTGCAAGCGATCATTACGACTTATACGACAGTACATTAGTAAAGTTAACAATGTGGATGAGACTCAACGTATGATAACTCATATTAACATCACAATCAGAATAGTTAAAAAGCAATCTTAAACAAAATCTTTCAAAACAATCCATTAGAACAACCTAGTTCTTTAGAAGCAAGTTTAGCTCATCTCAAATGTTATCGTTTTAAATTGAAACACATGAAAAAGCAGTTTAATGTTAAACGTGGAAAAGGTTTACCAACGCCATCTAATATAAAAGATTTGATTAAAAGAAAAAATGTTTCTCTATAAGAGTTAAAAAAGAATTAACAAAACATCTTTTAAAAGTAAATGTCATATTTTCAGCGAATTTTATTAAGCCGCAAAATGATGACATTGATATGAAATCGTTTCCAACAAAAAACGAATTAATTGACAAATCAACTAATTTAAAAAAATGGTATCAAACAAATGTTGTTAACAAAATTATAAATAAACTTGAAGAATTTGCTGAAAAAGATTCCGGATGGGCATTATTGGAAATATTAGGTTTAAAAGTTAATATTAACCAATATGATCCCATCAAATTTGGTTATTCCACTTTTGTTAAAATGCCAAATTTTATTCAAAACAAACGAGCAGCAATGTTCAAAATTCTGACTCATATTGCATACTTTGGGCAATTGTTTCGGCTTTATATCTAACAAATAATCACCCTGAAAGAATTTCATCGTACCCGCATTTCAAAGATGTTTTATCTTATGAAAACATAGAATTTCCAATTACATTTAAAGATATAAAAAAAATTGAAGTTATGAACAATTTAGCTATAAATCTCTACTGTATTGAAAATAAAAAAATCTTTCCGTGTGCATTAAGTACAAATTTGCAAAATTCAAGGAAAGTAATTAATCTCTTAATGGTACCATTGCAAACTAATACAAAGCAATTTAAAAACAATCAGCTTTTACATCACTTTGTTTGGATAAAAAATTTATCTGCATTGATATCAAAGCAATTATCAGCACACAATCACAAGACGTATATATGCGAAAGATGTTTGAACGCGTTTACGCAACAAGATCTTTTGGAAAAACATAGAAACTATTGTGAAAACGTAAATACTTGTTCCATTAAATTACCAACAGAAGATGATAAATTCTTGTTTTTTAAAAACCATAAATTTCAAGAAAAAGTAGCTTTCGCTATATATGCAGATTTGGAGAGCATTTTAGAGAAATGCAATGATAACAATCAACATTCCAATTCTCATGCTTATCAAAAGCATACTGCTTTTAGTGTCGCGTATTATTTGAAATGTTCATATGATGAAAACCTTTCAAAATTTCGATTATATCGTGGTAAAGATTGCATTTCATGGTTTATAAAAGAGCTGGACTCTATTGCAAAATTTTGTGACAATATCTTCAGATTTGTATTGCCTATGCAAAAATTAAATAAACAAGAAAGACAAAAAATTTTAAATGCAGGCAAATGTCACATTTGTAATCAATCATTTATTAACGAACAAATCAAAGTAATTGATCATGATCACAAAACTGGAGCAATTCGCGGGGCTGCTCATCAAAATTGCAATCTAAATTATAAGGATTCCCACATTATTCCCATTGTTTTTCATAATTTGAGTGGTTATGATGCTCATTTTATTATAAAAGAATTATCCACATCCATTGATGGTCAGATACAACTTTTACCGATTAATAAAGAAAAATACATAGCGTTTACAAAGTATGTTTCCAACACCTCAATTCGCCTGAGATTTATTGATTCTTTTCGCTTTATGCCGTCTAGTTTGGAGACGTTGGCAAATAATTTACAAAATGATCAGAAATACATTACTAAAGCGCATTGTAATGATTTCCAAGAATTTGAAATGTTAACAAAAAAGGGTATCTTTCCTTACGATTACATTGATTCTTGGGAAAAACTTGATGAAAAAAATCTTCCCACAAAAACTGATTTCTTCAGTTATCTCAATGACGAAGATGTTTCAGATAAAATCTATCAACATGCCATTAACGTCTGGAAACGTTTTAAAATTAATTCGCTTGGAGAATATTCTGATTTGTATTTAAAAACAGATGTTTTACTATTAGCTGACATATTTGAAGCTTTTCGAAAAA
Organism: Gnatocerus cornutus; assembly: GCA_029298725.1. Lineage (NCBI taxonomy): Eukaryota > Metazoa > Arthropoda > Insecta > Coleoptera > Tenebrionidae > Gnatocerus > Gnatocerus cornutus. The sequence continues at coordinate 1,383,635 of CM055514.1, read as the reverse complement.
CCTGCATGATAACTTATCAACTAGATCCTTTACATTATTACACTGCACCTGGTCTAACTTTTGATGCGATGCTTAAAACAACGAAAATTCAATTAGAGCTTTTGACAGATATTGACAAAATCCTATTTATAGAAAAAGGAATTCGAGGTGGTGTTTCGCAATGTTCAAATCGATACGCTCAAGCCAACAATAAATATATGGCTAGTCACTATGATCAATATAAGGATTCCAGTTTTCTAATGTATTTTGATGTTAATAATCTCTATGGAGCAGCGATGTCAGAATATTTGCCCTATGGAAATTTCGAATTTCTAGAAAACATTGATCTCAATGAAATACTTAACACTCCCAAAAATTCTCACATTGGATACATAATTGAATGTGATATCAATTATCCCTTAAATTTGCATGAACTTCATAGTGACTTGCCTCTGGCTCCAGAACATATGATTCCTCCAATATCAAAGAGCAAAATACCCAAACTGTTGCTAACATTATATCCAAAACGCAACTATGTTGTACACTATCACAACTTGAAATTGTACATAAAATATGGATTGACTGTAGAAAAGGTTCATAGAGTTTTAAAATTTTATCAATCTCCTTGGTTGAAAGAATATATTGACTTGAACACTAAATTGAGACAACAGTCAAAAAATGATTTTGAAAAAGATTTTTATAAGTTAATGATTAATGCCATTTATGGCAAATGTATGGAAAACGTTCGCAAACATAAAGATATCCATTTACTTACTAAATGGGATGGTCGATTTGGTGCTCGATTTTATATCTCTAAACCAAATTTTCACAGTTCAGTTTGTTTTGATGATAATTTGGTTGTTGTAGAAATGAATAAATTAGAAGTATTTTTTAATAAACCTATATATATTGGTTTTAGCATTTTAGATATATCCAAAACATTTCTTTATGATTTTCATTATGGCTACATTTTGAATCGTTTTGATAAAAGAGCTAAATTACTTTACACCGATACAGACAGTTTAATTTATCAAATTCAAGTTGATGATATTTATCAGTATATAAAAACTGATCTTCATAAATTTGACACCTCCGATTATGAACCAAACAATATTTATAATATAGAATTAAAAAATAAAAAAGTTCCAGGCTTAATGAAAGATGAAAACAACGGCAAAATTATGTTGGAATTTGTTGGACTACGATCAAAAATGTATGCTTATACTGTTGATCGGAAAGATAAAATAAATTTTGAAAAAAAATCAAAAGGAGCAAAAAAATCGTCTATTAAGTCTATTACGTTAGATGATTATAAACAATGTTTGTTTGATGAGAAAATTTTCAAAACAGTTCAGAGACTTATCAGATCTAAAAATCATACGGTTTATTCGACAGAACAAACCAAAGTTGTTCTAAGTCCTCACGATGATAAGCGCATGCTCAATTTTCCACATACAGATACAAAACCTTGGGGGTACATGTATCACATCAGTGAGTAACAGTGTGCTCTAAGAACAAGCTTTTTAATTGTCTACATAATTCTGATAAAAATCATGGAAGTTAACATGATTAATGAGATGGAACTTGAAATCTGTAAAAATGTGCAAAATACTGAGTTATTCTATCTCAAGAAATATTTCTCCATCATGAACCAATCAGGAAATAGCTCGAGTTATTTACCAAGTAAGAAACTGTTTCACCATTTGATGGAAAAAGAAGATTTTATAATAGAAGATTGTATTTTTTATTATATGTATAACAATACCGATCTTACAGATGTTTGTTTAGTTTTAGAGAAAAAGTTAAAATTTGATAATTATATTAATTCGATTTTCCAATTATGTAATAAACATAATTATCAGTATTTAAATTTTGAACTTCTTAGCACTTTATTAACATCCAACAAGTTACTTAACAGTATGTTTTATAAATCTTTTGTTTTGTGATTGTTATCGGATTTTGATTTACAAGGTGTTACCAATAACAGTTACCCTGTTAAAAATATAGCAAAAAATTATAAAAATTTGGAAACTTGTGTTTCAAACTTTATATCTTACGTAGCATCTAAGGCTTACGCCGAACCTTTAAAATGTTTTATTTCGGCATTAGCAATAAACAAAATTCCATATAGTCTTAACAGATCTACAGCTCCGTTCAGCAGAATATTCAGCTGGCTGCAGAAAAATATATTAAAAGCGGAAAGGGAGCCAGGAACGAGATTGGGATGGACTTCAGGACCGGATTCTGCTCCTTGGCCATCTACTGAATTGGCGGATTATAAAGAAACTTTGTCATTACTTAACTTAATATGTAATGAATAAATAAATAAACAATTTTTAAAAAATGCATTTATTTTATTACCCACATACATCAAATAATATATTGTATATATACTTATACTATTTTTACAATATTCCTTAATGGTAAATATTTTACAACTCTATCATATAAAATGAGACAATATGCACTGGTTTTGTCCGGAACGTTAACAGCTGTTTCAAATTCCAATCTGATCAATACAGGACTTTTTCTCAAGATTTCGTTTTGTTTAGAACAATCTAGAACGGTTATAGGTGCAATTGTTTTAAATTCTTCAGGACTGAATAATGGTTCAGCCTCTTTTCTAAAAAAGGATCTCTGAAAATTTATAAACATTTCATACAAAAGAGCATACTGATTTGTTTTAAAATTTAGATTTAAATTATCATATGGATACATATCATCATTAAGATACACTTTAATATTACTTAAATTACAATGATTAAATTGGCTATAGTCTCTAGTTTTATGATTTTTTCTGTCTATTTGAAGTCCAAAAAATATATACTGTGCTCTTTTAACGCTGGTTTGTAAGGTCCATGTATGACTTCTTGTTTGCGGAAGCAAAGGAAACTCATGAATTTCTCTACTACGAAATGGAATATCCAATTCTCTATCATTGTTGACAATATTAATTAACATAAGCTTTGTTGAGTCAGATACCGATATATGTGGCACAGCCCAAGAAATTTTAAATATTTTAACTCTAGCTGAATTTTTATTGTCACTGAAAATTAATGCATTTATGTCGGTGTTTCCTCGAATAAGAATCAGTTTTTGACGCATATTAATTAAAATTTTATTAAAATCTTCACAGAATCCGAAAATGAAACGTAAAGGAATCACCACATTAAAATCTCCTGTCGTTTGATTAATTGTTGTTGAATTTCCTTTTGGAAACCAGCCTGCATTTTGAAGAGCATCACTCTGATTTGTATTGTATGTTGGATAAACTTTCAAGATTGTTGTCAATCCAGGATTTCTAATTCGATCTACAGGTTGTCCACAAATTTCATAACGTATTTCATCAAACAATAATAGAACACCATTATTTGCGAATTTTACACCTAAAGGTGAAACAGGTTCATTATTTTCTTTAAACACTTCCACTTTTCCTTCTATATACAATGAACTATGAGATGGTAGCGTGTACAAATTCTGCTGTTCTATAGGAATCCTGATTGTATCATTATTTCCAAATGAATCATTAGTGTAAGGTTTATGTGTACGTCTTTCGGCGTAAGTTATTGCTGAATCAAATACAGCTTTATCGTTAACATTTAGGTTTTCGTAATTCATTTTTGATTTGAAGTCTTTACGGTCAAGCCTAACGACTCTAAAAAATTGTTGTTTCTGGATGTTAATCCGTTGCACATCAGATTAGTACTGAATAATGTTTTCCTTGACTTATTTATATATTGAGGTAGTTTAGGTTTCAAAGAAAATTCCTGTTTAGATGTTGTGTTAAACAATAAACCCATTTTCTTACACTTTTTTCAAATGTAGTCTTACTGTTATGACTTCTTCTCTGAAATTAACTAAATTACCATCTTGATCTGTTATTTTAAGTACTATTTCATCAATTTGCTGCGTGTTGATTGGTAAATAAATAACATTTCTAGGAATTTTCACGATTCGATAGCCAGGTGGAACATTTGGAAAAAATTCGTGAATTATGTGCACTTCTTTTCCGTTTCTGAAAGAATTTGATACAACGTTACACTACACATAGAGCGTTCAACTTGAGAATTTTTGCAGGAAATTCAGAAAAATGATTAATATTTTTCTTTAGCTCTTGTGGTTTAAAACCCAAACGAGTTGCAATACAATCTTTATGGGTGAAATCAATATCAAATGTACACTTTATTTCAGTTTTTAACGTGTTATTATTTCCTTTAATTAATACTTTTGGTAATAATTTCCGCTTCTTTTTAGGGTTGATCGAAGTGCTATAAAACTTTGTTACATAATCAGTTAGTTTCTTGTCTAAACATGAACTAATATCGTCAATTTCATAAGAACCCTCATCTAAGCTTATACAACATAGTTGTTTATTTTCCAATTTAAAGTAAAATTTGTTATTAGTTTTATCAATATTTGGAAATGAATTATAGGTCTGAAGATTTGTTAAACCCATCACAAAATTATTGTTTTCTAAACATAATGGAGGATAAAATTTGCTATTAAGTATGGAATTTCTTCCACTTAATGTTACAGTAAATGACATATTAAAGTTATTCTGGTTACAACCGAGTCACTACTAATTAAACATTAAGTTGGTGTGTAGTTATATAGAAATTTTAAGCACAAATGACCACAATTATATGTATTATAATTTTGAAAATTTTTATGATTATATGTTATGCTACAAGAGCCCGCACTTTGCAAATAATTAATCAATTCTTTTGGAGGTTGCATATTTCCATAACTATCAAAGTAAATAATTTTATTGCAATTTTTTTTATATGCTGTCCAATGTGTTCCAGGACCATTACAATCATCTAAGTTAATTATTCCACATTCTTTGACATTTACGGTTTTGGTAGGTAATGAGTTTCTCATAAATATTCCTCGAAAATGTGGAATTTTTAAAAGTTTTACATATTTAATCAAATCTACATTTGTAAGTGCTCGTTTAGGTAGTTTTAACGGAAACCTTTTTTGTTTATTGCAGGTTTTAAAAAAAAAACAAAACCTGATTTGTATGGTTTTAAATATAATCCTTTGCCAGATTTTCCCACCGCAATAGCTTCCATTGCTTGATTATGACGTTGATTCTCTTTTAACTGCTCTTTGGCAGCATTTGCAGAATTCACAGTTTTTGCTATTGCAGCGGCACCTCCGCCTAGTGATCCCAATGCTCCTAAAGCGGCGAAAATTGGTAACAATGGTAAAAATCCACCAGTTTTTGGAACTGGAATAATTCTGTCTGGTTTTATTTTCTTCGTTCCCTTAATTTTTTTGACTTCAGCAATCGCACTTTTAAGTGCAGTTGTAGTGTTTTTATAATTTTTATTTTTTAAAATTTGTTTTGCATGATTTACTAAGTCCTTGAAATTCAAAGCTTTTCCATTTTTTCTTTTATGTTTTCTTCTTTGAGATTTTCGTGTTGGTTTCTTTAATTTTAAATTGCAACTTATACCAAGTTTGGTTTTTCCTTTCATCACCGTTGCAACACCAGCAGCGGCAGCTTTTTCTCCAAAATTAGCGTCTGTTGAACGAAATCTATCGACATCTTGTTCGTAAAGAATTTTATCAGCTTTGTGTCGCTCTTCTAAATCTATGTGATTATTGTATGCTATGTCATGAGATTTACAAGCTTCATCTAATTTGTTAATACCCTTGTCTCCTCTGGCTAAACGTTTAGCTAGTTTGGTTCCAGGACCGCAAAATTGATAGCCAGGAATGTGTAATTCAAAGGGTAATTTGTTAATCGCTGAATTTACAAGCCCTCCACCGTAATACACCTTTTCAGAGGTTCTACTTAAACTGTTTTTTTGTGACCGGTCTGATAGCATTTTATACCTTTTGAAGCATCACATGCACACCGTTTGACTCCTGATCGTTTACTACTGATACGAATATTGGTATTCAGTTTAATAACAGCTTGACGAACAGTAACAACGAATATGAATGTGGTTAAGCAACAAGTTAGATTACCAGTCATCAACCATGATGATAATCTGGAAAACAGATATAAAAAACATGGTGAATTGTTACCTTCTACAATAAGATGTCTTATAGTCGGACCTTCTAATTGTGGGAAAACCAATGTTATGATAAGTTTAATTGAGCATCCAAATGGGTTAAAATTTGAAAACGTTTATGTTTTTTCAAAATCATTATTTCAACCAAAATACTATCGTTTAGAAAAGTTATTAAAATCCATTAAAGGAATGAATTTTTTCTCATTTAAAGATGTAAACGATAATATACGGCCACCGCATCAAGCAAAATCAAATTCAATTTTTGTTTTTGATGATGTAGCTTGTGATAAACAAAATATTATTAGAGAATATTTTAGTATGGGGCGTCATAAACAAGTGGATTGTTTTTATTTGTGTCAAACGTACACGAGAATTCCAAAACATTTAATTCGAGATAATGCAAATTTATTAATTATATTTGAGCAGGATAACTTAAATTTACGTCATATCTATAATGATAATGTAAACAGTGATATTGACTTTAAACAATTCAAAGAAATGTGTTCTCTTTGTTGGAAAGAAAAGCATGGTTTTTTGACGATAGACAAAGATAGTGATGTAAATGCTGGACGGTATAGACTAAAATTAGATTCTTTTATAGAACCGTTAAAACAAGAAGAAAGACAAATAAGAAACGAATATATGTGTATGAAAACAAGTGATTAACTTAGTCTTTAAAAAACCTTTGTGCTTACTATAGCTTTCTATACTCGTGTATATTATGGATTTAGAGAATAGTTTAGAACTCACAAAAAAACTCATCGAAAAACGAAAAATTCTTCAACAAAAATTACAGTTGCTTAAAGAAAGACAAGAAAATCATGAAAACTCTTTTTTACCAATTACAAGTCATTTAAAAAACATTGCAGATAAATTAGAACCAAAACAATCTAATGAGTTTACAACTAATCCTACTGTTTCGAGTACTCCTAAAAAAAAATTATTAACTCAACTACACCTATCTCCAACTACACCTAAGAGAATTTCTTTAAAAGTAGATAAAATCAAAAAGCGTATTCATCTCCTCAAAAGTGAAAATGAGGCACTCTCACCAATAAGATCAAAAATTGAACAAAACAAAGATGGGGATTTTCATCAAGCCGCATCTAAAGATACATCGTTTTTACACACCTCAACAATTGCTGAACATAACCCTAACAAAGAACAAAATTTTTCATTTGATGAAATTTTAGAAAATTCTGTATTAGAGAGTAAGCAAAATATTGCAAGCTTTATTGATACTCCAGTGTATAAAGAATGGATGAACGATTTTCATGAACTTCCAAGAAGGTACATTGATGAAATGCATCATGATGGTAAAAAGGAGTTTGATCATAGAACCGGAATTCGTCATGACAGTTATGGTGAAAAATATTATATAGGACGTGAACCAGTAAATTTTATTGGTCCTGATATAGAAGTTAGAAATAATACTTACAAGGGAACAATCGGCTTATATGAATTGTTGTTTAAAAATAAGCCTTTTAATTATACAAATGATGATTTAGAAAATTATAACAAAATCATAAGCATTAGTTGTGCTGCTAGAAAAAATTTCAATCCTGATGATAAAATTGCTGGTTCAAGATCAGATAAATATAGGAATATTGTTGCTCCCGGATTAACAAACTCTCCACTAAAAACACTATAAAACAAGAAATTGATTGGTAAAGGAATGTTGAAAGAGGTTAATTTAAACTCTGTGGATTATGTTTATTGGAATGATCCAAATGAGTTAGTCGATAGACTACGATTGTTAGTTGCATCTCAGACAGCGGGCAATACAAGTCATAATAACGAAATTATCTCGATCATTGAAAAATTACGGGAAGCTAACGTAATAGTTTAAATTGACATTAGATAAATTTGGACGTCATATATCTAAACATCCTCTAAATGTAATTTACAATACAGATAAAGACGATGATGTCTCACATTATTTGTACTATAATGTAATATTAACATATCATGCAACTAAAATGATAAAAAATAAATTTGTTTTAATGTCTGGAAACACTGAATATGTTTTTCCGTTGAATTTGGGTGTTATTAAGAGTGTAAAATTATCTGATGATGAAATAGCAACTTGTGTAAATGATATTCCATATTTAAAAACTGAACTTTTAAGTCTTCAGTTAAAAAATGGTGATAGACTTTCATTTTCAAGTTTGGTTAACAAGAATTTTTATGCCGAAATGGTCGTAAAGTGTCCGGTTAAATTTGAGACAACTTCAGTTACATCAGAAAGTTTGTATCATAAACAAGTTCAGACAAAATGAAAATTTCAAAGCAGAAAATTTCTTCCACAAAACAAGATGTTGTATATGAATTACATAAACCTGCAAGAGTTAATTTTAAAAGAAGACGTATTGTGATTAAACGACTAAATGAAACACTTCAAGCTGACCTTGTTGAAATGATTAAATATGCAAAGGAAAATAGAGGTTACAAATACATTCTAATAGTAATTGATTGTTTTTCAAAATATGTGTGGGCAAGTAAACTTAAAACAAAATCTGCTCCGGAAGTTACAAATGCTATGAGTCATATTTTGGGTACATTTAAAACTCAACCAAAACATATCCAAACAGATAATGGAACAGAATTTTACAATAATAATTTTAAAACTTTAATGAAAAAGTATCACATAAATCATTATAGCGTTTTTAGTACTAAAAAAGCATCAATTGTTGAAAGAGTAAATAGAACCTTAAAGAATTTAATGTGGAAGCAATTCAGTCTACAAGGAAACTATAAATGGTTGGATATTTTGGAAAGGACTGTTAACCAATATAACAATTCTTACCACAGGACTATCAAAATGAAGCCTGCTGAAGTAAATATAAAAAACGAAAAATCTATTTTAAAAGCAATATACACCAACATTAAATATGCTACCAATAAAAATAAGTTCCATAAAGGTGATCATGTAAGAATAAGCAAATATCGAGGAATTTTTGATAAAGGATATACTCCAAATTGGTCCAATGAAATATTTGTTGTGCGACAAATCAAGCTAACTAATCCAACAACCTATCTACTTCAAGATGACAAAGGTGAAAAAATCTTAGGAGGATTTTATGAAATGGAACTGCAGAAAGTTAAGCATCAAGATGTGTATCTGATAGAAAAAGTATTAAAAAAGAAAGGAAATAAATTATATGTAAAGTGGTTGGGATTCGATAAAAAGTTTAACAGTTGGATAGATAATACTAGCGTAGTGTAAAATTTATGTAATAAATTATTCATAGTTGTTTCCTTTAATTGTAATCTATGTTTTCTATAAAATAAATATAACATGTTACATTGTAGTATTTTTACTTGTAAATAAAACACAATTTAATGATAATAATTTTTATTTATATTCGTATCAATAAAACTTTGTTTTCACTGGCGATGTGTTGTGCGGATCTACCTCAGAGACTTCAAAGAAATCTTCATGGCAGGAAACGCACTCCTTTCCATATTTTGAAATAAGCCATTGCAATTCGGTTTGATCACACACAACATCCATATTGGTTATTGTCTCTTCAATCTCTAAAGCTTTGTTTGGATCTAAACATTTCCAAGTATTTTTTTCTTTCTTGTAACATGGCAGGCAATAATCTTGTCTGTTGAAAAATTTCATTTCACTTTCATCGAAATTTAAATTACCTAATTGATTCATATATTTCTTTTCGATAAACAACACACCACCATTTTTTTTAAACCGATAATACATTGCGAGTCTTTAAACAAATTAATATTGGTAGAGTAACTCTGGCTGTATAAATAATAAAAGGATATTTATGGCGCAGGCGTATCATCGCCATCATAATGACTCATCTTGGTGAATTTAGTAAAATCAGCATATTTATTGTATTGCGGAACTTCACGCAACAATTGCACATTTCTGGAAATGCTGAGTGTTCATATCTAAAGCGCATGCTTAGGAACGTGCCTGAATCATATATAACTCGGTCTGTTAACAAACAATAGTTAATTTAACTTCAAATCACTCCAACAAACATCAATTGAAATGGCTTCACTTTTAAAGAATTTGAATGAAGACTTGCGCCTTGAAGATTTTATAAGTGTAAAGTCTTTGGATGTGAATAAACCATTTCAAGTTGTTTCTTTTGAAATCATAGAAACATGTTACGGTGACAAAGTGTGCGTCAAATGTCAAGATTTTAAAACTCTCTTGCCCCAGAGGTTTACAGAAGTATTCAAGAAGAACGACACTGTGAAATTATTAAATGAAGACTTAGAAAACGGAAAAGAAATATTCCTAGTAAGCAAGGGACCTGCAGGACGGTCAACCAACATAGAATTTGAAGAAAAATAAAATAATGGAACATTTTAAACTAATTGTAATTGTACAATAAAACAAAAAAAATAATAAAATAAAAACTTAACATTGTTATTTATTTTTTTTATGTCAACCCAGTATTAAATATCAAACACAATGTAACGTTGAAACTAGAAAAAAACCTGTTAATGTTTTCAAAGCGTTATAAAAGGCGATTTTCTGAGGCGTTTGTCTGAGGCGTTTTTAAGGCGTTTTTGTGAGGCGTTTTTCTGAGGCGTTTTTGTGAGGCGTTTTTCTGAGGCGTTTTTAAGTCGTTTTTCTGAGGCGTTTTTAAGGCGTTTTTGTGAGGCGTTTTTGAGGCGTTTTTCTGAGGCGTTTTTCTGAGGCGTTTTAAGGCGTTTTTCTGAGGCGTTCTTAAGGCGATTTGAAATCGTCACCCACTACAAAAAATTCTTGTCCCCACCACAATAATTTGCATAGAGTTTTGTTTATTCATTTTAGTAGAAAATTCTTATGACTAAAGTCAGAAAAGCGAAGAACATGCCAGTGCCTGTAAAATTTAAATGTCCCAAGTGCAATGGAGAGCATATCAGTCTCTGCCAAATGTATGGCATGTTCGTTTCAAATCATTGCAAAGGAAGAACATGGTGCAAAACATGTACCTGCAAGTTATTTTAAACCAAAACAATAAAAATTTTAATAAATGAGAAAATTTCTTTTTTAACCTTACATCTAATGCGTATAAACGTGATAAAAAAAACATGAATATAATTAAAGATGAGCAATAGGTTAATAACTCTAGAAAAGTGCAATGACTTATCATCACAAAACCTATGCCGGTTTCACTCCACAAGGTCGTGGAGTGAAACCGGCACTACCCTACTACTTTCGTGCTCTTCTTGGCGAATTCAAGATAGAAAACAACGAAAATCGGCGAGAAATCGTTGTTTTGCATCGAAATATGCGGTTTTCTGTAAGAATTTTGATGATTTCGTGCAGAATTCTGCTGTTTTCTTGCAATTCAGCCGTTGAATCTATGTAAAAAGTCATGATTTTGTAGATTTCGTGCTCTTCTTGGCGAATTCAAGATAGAAAACAACGAAAATCGGCGAGAAATCGTTGTTTTGCATCGAAATATGCAGTTTTCTCTAAGAATTTTGATGATTTCGTGCAGAATTCTGCTGTTTTCTTGCAATTCAGCCGTTGAATCTTGGTAAAAAGTCATGATTTTGTAGATTTCGTGCTCTTCTTTGCGAATTCAAGCCAAAAAACAACGAAAATCGGCGAGAAATCGTCGTTTTGCATCGAAATATGCGGTTTTCTGTAAGAATTTTGATAATTTCGTGCAGAATTCTGCTGTTTTCTTGCAATTCAGCCGTAGAATCTTGGTAAAAAGTGATGATTTTGTAGATTTCGTGCTCTTCTTTGCGAATTCAAGCCAGAAAACAACGAAAATCGGCGAGAAATCGTTGTTTTGCAACGAAATATGCGGTTTTCTGTAAGAATTTTGATGATTTCGTGCAGAATTCTGCTGTTTTCTTGCAATTCAGCCGTTGAATCTAGGTAAAAAGTCATGATTTTGTAGATTTCGTGCTCTTCTTGGCGAATTCAAGATAGAAAAGAACGAAAATCGGCGAGAAATCGTTGTTTTGCATCGAAATATGCAGTTTTCTCTAAGAATTTTGATGATTTCGTGCAGAATTCTGCTGTTTTCATGCAATTCAGCCGTTGAATCTTGGTAAAAAGTAATGATTTTGTAGATTTCGTGCTTTTCTTTGCGAATTCAAGCCAGAAAACAACGAAAATCGGCGAGAAATCGTCGTTTTGCATCGAAATATGAGGTTTTCTGTAAGAATTTTGATGATTTCGTGCAGAATTCTGCTGTTTTCTTGCAATTCAGCCGTTGAATCTTGGTAAAAAGTCATGATTTTGTAGATTTCGTGCTCTTCTTTGCGAATTCAAGCCAGAAAACAACGAAAATCGGCGAGAAATCGTCGTTTTGCATCGAAATATGCGGTTTTCTGTAAGAATTTTGATGATTTCGTGCAGAATTCTGCTGCTTTCTTGCAATTCAGCCGTTGAATCTAGGTAAAAAGTCATGATTTTGTAGATTTCGTGCTCTTCTTGGCGAATTCAAGAAAACAACGAAAATCGGCAAGAAATCGTTGTTTTGCATCGAAATATGCAGTTTTCTCTAAGAATTTTGATGATTTCGTGCAGAATTCTGCTGTTTTCATGCAATTCAGCCGTTGAATCTTGGTAAAAAGTGATGATTTTGTAGATTTCGTGCTCTTCTTTGCGAATTCAAGCCAGAAAACAACGAAAATCGGCGAGAAATCGTCGTTTTGCATCGAAATATGCGGTTTTCTCTAAGAATTTTGATGATTTCGTGCAGAATTCTGCTGTTTTCTTGCAATTCAGCCGTTGAATCTTGGTAAAAATTCATGATTTTGTAGATTTCGTGCTCTTCTTTGCGAATTCAAGATAGAAAACAACGAAAATCAGCGAGAAATCGTCGTTTTGCATCGAAATATGCGGTTTTCTCTAAGAATTTTGATGATTTCGTGCAGAATTCTGCTGTTTTCTTGCAATTCAGCCGTTGAATCTATGTAAAAAGTCATGATTTTGTAGATTTCGTGCTCTCCTTGGCGAATTCAAGATAGAAAACAACGAAAATCGGCGAGAAATCGTTGTTTTCATCGAAATATGCAGTTTTCTCTAAGAATTTTGATGATTTCGTGCAGAATTCTGCTGTTTTCTTGCAATTCAGCCGTTGAATCTTGGTAAAAAGTCATGATTTTGTAGATTTCGTGCTCTTCTTTGCGAATTCAAGATAGAAAACAACGAAAATCGGCAAGAAATCGTTGTTTTGCATCGTAATATGCAGTTTTCTCTAAGAATTTTGATGATTTCGTGCAGAATTCTGCTGTTTTCATGCAATTCAGCCGTTGAATCTTGGTAAAAAGTGATGATTTTGTAGATTTCGTGCTTTTCTTTGCGAATTCAAGCCAGAAAACAACAAAAATCGGCGAGAAATCGTCGTTTTGCATCGAAATATGCGGTTTTCTGTAAGAATTTTGATGATTTCGTGCAGAATTCTGCTGTTTTCTTGCAATTCAGCCGTTGAATCTAGGTAAAAGTCATGATTTTGTAGATTTCGTGCTCTTCTTGGCGAATTCAAGATAGAAAACAACGAAAATCGGCAAGAAATCGTTGTTTTGCATCGAAATATGCAGTTTTCTCTAAGAATTTTGATGATTTCGTGCAGAATTCTGCTGTTTTCATGCAATTAAGCCGTTGAATCTTGGTAAAAAATGATGATTTTGTAGATTTCGTGCTTTTCTTTGCGAATTCAAGCCAGAAAACAACGAAAATCGGCGAGAAATCGTCGTTTTGCATCGAAATATGCGGTTTTCTCTAAGAATTTTGATGATTTCGTGCAGAATTCTGCTGTTTTCTTGCAATTCAGCCGTTGAATCTTGGTAAGAAGTCATGATTTTGTAGATTTCGTGCTCTTCTTTGCGAATTCAAGATAGAAAACAACGAAAATCAGCGAGAAATCGTCGTTTTGCATCGAAATATGCGGTTTTCTCTAAGAATTTTGATGATTTCGTGCAGAATTCTGCTGTTTTCTTGCAATTCAGCCGTTGAATCTTGGTAAAAAGTCATGATTTTGTAGATTTCGTGCTCTTCTTTGCGAATCCAAGCCAGAAAACAACGAAAATCGGCGAGAAATCGTCGTTTTGCATCGAAATATGCGGTTTTCTCTAAGAATTTTGATAATTTCGTGCAGAATTCTGCTGTTTTCTTGCAACTCAGCCGTTGAATTTTGGTAAAAAGTCATGATTTTGTAGATTTCGTGCTCTTCTTTGCGAATTCAAGCCAGAAAACAACGAAAATCGGCGAGAAATCGTCGTTTTGCATCGAAATATGCGGTTTTCTGTAAGAATTTTGATGATTTCGTGCAGAATTCTGCTGTTTTCTTGCAATTCAGCCGTTGAATCTTGGTAAAAAGTCATGATTTTGTAGATTTCGTGCTCTTCTTTGCGAATTCAAGCCAGAAAACAACGAAAATCGGCGAGAAATCGTCGTTTTGCATCGAAATATGCGGTTTTCTGTAAGAATTTTGATGATTTCGTGCAGAATTCTGCTGTTTTCTTGCAATTCAGCCGTTGAATCTAGGTAAAAAGTCATGATTTTGTAGATTTCGTGTTCTTCTTGGCGAATTCAAGATAGAAAACAACGAAAATCGGCAAGAAATCGTTGTTTTGCATCGAAATATGCAGTTTTCTCTAAGAATTTTGATGATTTCGTGCAGAATTCTGCTGTTTTCATGCAATTCAGCCGTTGAATCTTGGTAAAAAGTGATGATTTTGTAGATTTCGTGCTTTTCTTTGCGAATTCAAGCCAGAAAACAACGAAAATCGGCGAGAAATCGTCGTTTTGCTTCGAAATATGCGGTTTTCTCTAAGAATTTTGTTGATTTCGTGCAGAATTCTGCTGTTTTCTTGCAATTCAGCCGTTGAATCTTGGTAAAAAGTCATGATTTTGTAGATTTCGTGCTCTTCTTTGCGAATTCAAGATAGAAAACGACGAAAATCAGCGAGAAATCGTCGTTTTGCATCGAAATATGCGGTTTTCTCTAAGAATTTTGATGATTTCGTGCAGAATTCTGCTGTTTTCTTGCAATTCAGCCGTTGAATCTTGGTAAAAAGTCATGATTTTGTAGATATCGTGCTCTTCTTTGCGAATTCAAGCCAGAAAACAACGAAAATCGGCGAGAAATCGTCGTTTTGCATCGAAATATGCGGTTTTCTGTAAGAATTTTGATGATTTCGTGCAGATTTCTGCTGTTTTCTTGCAATTCAGCTGTTGAATCTAGGTAAAAAGTCATGATTTTGTAGATTTCGTGCTCTTCTTGGCGAATTCAAGATAGAAAACAACGAAAATCGGCGAGAAATCTTTCTTTTGCATCGAAATATGCGGTTTTCTGTAAGAATTTTGATGATTTCGTGCAGAATTTTGCTGTTTTCTTGCAATTCAGCCGTTGAAACTATGTAAAAAGTCATGATTTTGTAGATTTCGTGCTCTTCTTGGCGAATTCAAGATAGAAAACAACGAAAATCGGCGAGAAATCGTTGTTTTGCATCGAAATATGCGGTTTTCTGTAAGAATTTTGATGATTTCGTGCAGAATTTTGCTGTTTTCTTGCAATTCAGCCGTTGAATCTATGTAAAAAGTCATGATTTTGTAGATTTCGTGCTCTTCTTGGCGAATTCAAGATAGAAAACAACGAAAATCGGCGAGAAATCGTTGTTTCGCATCGAAATATGCAGTTTTCTCTAAGAATTTTGATGATTTCGTGCAGAATTCTGCTGTTTTCTTGCAATTCAGCCGTTGAATCTTGGTAAAAAGTCATGATTTTGTAGATTTCGTGCTCTTCTTTGCGAATTCAAGCCAGAAAACAACGAAAATCGGCGAGAAATCGTCGTTTTGCATCGAAATATGCGGTTTTCTGTAGGAATTTTGATGATTTCGTGCAGAATTCTGCTGTTTTCTTGCAATTCAGCCGTAGAATCTTGGTAAAAAGTGATGATTTTGTAGATTCCGTGCTCCTCTTTGCGAATTCAAGATAGAAAACAACGAAAATCCGCGAGAAATCGTCGTTTTGCATCGAAATATGCGGTTTTCTCTAAGAATTTTGATGATTTCGTGCAGAATTCTGCTGTTTTCTTGCAATTCAGCTGTTGAATCTTGGTAAAAAGTAATGATTTTGTAGATCTCGTGCTCTTCTTTGCGAATTCAAGCCAGAAAACAACGAAAATCGGCGAGAAATCGTCGTTTTGCATCGAAATATGCGGTTTTCTCTAAGAATTTTGACGATTTCGTGCAGAATTCTGCTGTTTTCTTGCAATTCAGCCGATGCATCTTGGTAAAAAGTCATGATTTTGTAGATTTTGTGCTCTTCTTTGCGAATTTAAGATAGAAAACAAGGAAAATCAGCGAGAATTCGTCGTTTTGCATCGAAATATGCGGTTTTCTCTAAGAATTTTGATGATTTCGTGCAGAATTCTGCTGTTTTCTTTCAATTCAGCCGTTGAATCTTGGTAAAAAGTCATGATTTTGTAGATTTCGTGCTCTTCTTTGCAAATTCATGCTAGAAAACAACGAAAATCGGCGAGAAATCGTCGTTTTGCATCGAAATATGCGGTTTTCTGTAAGAATTTTGATGATTTCGTGCAGAATTCTGCTGTTTTCTTGCAATTCAGCCGTTGAATCTTGATAAAAAGTCATGATTTTGTAGATTTCGTGCTCTTCTTTGCGAATTCAAGCCAGAAAACAACGAAAATCGGCGAGAAATCGTCGTTTTGCATCGAAATATGCGGTTTTCTGTAAGAATTTTGATGATTTCGTGCAGAATTCTGCTGTTTTCTTGCAATTCAGCTGTTGAATCTAGGTAAAAAGTCATGATTTTGTAGATTTCGTGCCCTTCTTGGCGAATTCAAGATAGAAAACAACGAAAATCTGCGAGAAATCGTCGTCTTGCATCGAAATATTCGGTTTTCTCTAAGAATTTTGATGATTTCGTGCAGAATTCTGCTGTTTTCTTGCAATTCAGCCGTTGAATCTTGGTAAAAAGTGATGATTTTGTAGATTTCGTGCTCTTCTTTGCAAATTCAAGCCAGAAAACAACGAAAATCGGCGAGAAATCGTCGTTTTGCATCGAAATATGCGGTTTTCTGTAAGAATTTTGATGATTTCGTGCAGAATTCTGCTGTTTTCTTGCAATTCAGCCGTTGAATCTTGGTAAAAAGTCATGATTTTGTAGATTTCGTGCTCTTCTTTGCGAATTCAGGATAGAAAACAACGAAAATCAGCGAGAAAACGTCGTTTTGCTTCGAAATATGCGGTTTTCTCTTAAAAATTTGATGATTTCGTGCAGAATTCTGCTGTTTTCTTGCAATTCAGCCGTTGAATCTTGGTAAAAAGTCATGATTTTGTAGATTTCGTGCTCTTCTTTGCAAATTCATGCCAGAAAACGACGAAAATCGGCGAGAAATCGTCGTTTTGCATCGAAATATGCGGTTTTCTGTAAGAATTTTGATGATTTCGTGCTGAATTCTGCTGTTTTCTTGCAATTCAGCCGTTGAATCTTGGTAAAAAGTCATGATTTTGTAGATTTCGTGCTCTTCTTTGCGAATTCAAGATAGAACAACAACGAAAATCAGCGAGAAAACGTCGTTTTGCATCGAAATATGCGGTTTTCTCTAAGAATTTTGATGATTTCGTGCAGATTTCTGCTGTTTTCTTGCAATTCAGCCGTTGAATTATGGTAAAAAGTCATGATTTTGTAGATTTCGTGCTCTTCTTGGCGAATTCAAGATAGAAAACAACGAAAATCGGCAAGAAATCGTTGTTTTGCATCGAAATATGCAGTTTTCTCTAAGAATTTTGATGATTTCGTGCAGAATTCTGCTGTTTTCATGCAATTCAGCCGTTGAATCTTGGTAAAAAGTGATGATTTTGTAGATTTCGTGCTTTTCTTTGCGAATTCAAGCCAGAAAACAACGAAAATCGGCGAGAAATCGTCGTTTTGCTTCGAAATATGCGGTATTCTCTAAGAATTTTGATGATTTCGTGCAGAATTCTGCTGTTTTATTGCAATTCAGCCGTTGAATCTTGGTAAAAAGTCATGATTTTGTCCATTTCGTGCTCTTCTTTGCGAATTCAAGATAGAAAACAACGAAAATCAGCGAGAAATCGTCGTTTTGCATCGAAATATGCGGTTTTCTCTAAGAATTTTGATGATTTCGTGCAGAATTCTGCTGTTTTCTTGCAATTCAGATGTTGAATCTTGGTAAAAAGTCTTGATTTTGTAGATTTCGTGCTCTTCTTTGCGAATTCAAGCCAGAAAACAACGAAAATCGGCGAGAAATCGTCGTTTTGCATCGAAATATGCGGTTTTCTGTAAGAATTTTGATGATTTCGTGCAGAATTCTGCTGTTTTCTTGCAATTCAGCTGTTGAATCTAGGTAAAAAGTCATGATTTTGTAGATTTCGTGCTCTTCTTGGCGAATTCAAGATAGAAAACAACGAAAATCGGCGAGAAATCGTTGTTTTGCATCGAAATATGCGGTTTTCTGTAAGAATTTTGATGATTTCGTGCAGAAATCTGCTGTTTTCTTGCAATTCAGCCGTTGAATCTATGTAAAAAGTCATGATTTTGTAGATTTCGTGCTCTTCTTGGCGAATTCAAGATAGAAAACAACGAAAATCGGCGAGAAATCGTTGTTTTGCATCGAAATATGCAGTTTTCTCTAAGAATTTTGATGATTTCGTGCAGAATTCTGCTGTTTTCTTGCAATTCAGCCGTTGAATCTTGGTAAAAAGTAATGATTTTGTAGATTTCGTGCTCTTCTTTGCGAATTCAAGCCAGAAAACAACGAAAATCGGCGAGAATTCGTCGTTTTGCATCGAAATATGCGGTTTTCTCTAAGAATTTTGACGATTTCGTGCAGAATTCTGCTGTTTTCTTGCAATTCAGCCGTTGAATATTGGTAAAAAGTCATGATTTTGTAGATTTTGTGCTCTTCTTTGCGAATTTAAGATAGAAAACAACGAAAATCAGCGAGAAATCGTCGTTTTGCATCGAAATATGCGGTTTTCTCTAAGAATTTTGATGATTTCGTGCAGAATTCTGCTGTTTTCTATCAATTCAGCCGTTGAATCTTGGTAAAAAGTCATGATTTTGTAGATTTCGTGCTCTTCTTTGCAAATTCATGCTAGAAAACAACGAAAATCGGCGAGAAATCGTCGTTTTGCATCGAAATATGCGGTTTTCTGTAAGAATTTTGATGATTTCGTGCAAAATTCTGCTGTTTTCTTGCAATTCAGCCGTTGAATCTTGGTAAAAAGTCATGATTTTGTAGATTTCGTGCTCTTCTTTGCGAATTCAAGATAGAAAACAACGAAAATCAGCGAGAAATCGTCGTTTTGCATCGAAATATGCGGTTTTCTCTAAGAATTTTCATGATTTCGTGCAGAATTCTGCTGTCTTCTTTCAATTCAGCCGTTGAATCTTGGTAAAAAGTCATGATTTTGTAGATTTCGTGCTCTTCTTTGCAAATTCATGCTAGAAAACAACGAAAATCGGCGAGAAATTGTCGTTTTGCATCGAAATATGCGGTTTTCTGTAAGAATTTTGATGATTTCGTGCAGAATTCTGCTGTTTTCTTGCAATTCAGCCGTTGAATTATGGTAAAAAGTCATGATTTTGTAGATTTCGTGCTCTTCTTGGCGAATTCAAGATAGAAAACAACGAAAATCGGCAAGAAATCGTTGTTTTGCATCAAAATATGCAGTTTTCTCTAAGAATTTTGATGATTTCGTGCAGAATTCTGCTGTTTTCATGCAATTCAGCCGTTGAATCTTGGTAAAAAGTGATGATTTTGTAGATTTCGTGCTTTTCTTTGCGAATTCAAGCCAGAAAACAACGAAAATCGGCGAGAAATCGTCGTTTTGCTTCGAAATATGCGGTTTTCTGTAAGAATTTTGATGATTTCGTGCAGAATTCTGCTGTTTTCTTGCAATTCAGCCGTAGAATCTTGGTAAAAAGTGATGATTTTGTAGATTCCGTGCTTTTCTTTGCGAACACAAGATAGAAAACAACGAAAATCCGCGAGAAATCGTCGTTTTGCATCGAAATATGCGGTTTTCTCTAAGAATTTTGATGATTTCGTGCAGAATTCTGCTGTTTTCTTTCAATTCAGCCGTTGAATCTTGGTAAAAAGTCATGATTTTGTAGATTTCGTGCTCTTCTTTGCAAATTCATGCTAGAAAACAACGAAAATCGGCGAGAAATCGTCGTTTTGCATCGAAATATGCGGTTTTCTGTAAGAATTTTGATGATTTCGTGCAGAATTCTGCTGTTTTCTTGCAATTCAGCTGTTGAATCTAAGCAAAAAGTCATGATTTTGTAGATTTCGTGCTCTTCTTGGCGAATTCAAGATAGAAAACAACGAAAATCGGCGAGAAATCGTTGTTTTGCATCGAAATATGCGGTTTTCTGTAAGAATTTTGATGATTTCGTGCAGAGTTCTGTTGTTTTCTTGCAATTCAGCCGTTGAATCTATGTAAAAAGTCATGATTTTGTATATTTCGTGCTCTTCTTGGCGAATTCGAGATAGAAAACAACGAAAATCGGCGAGAAATCGTTGTTTTGCATCGAAATATGCAGTTTTCTCTAAGAATTTTGATGATTTCGTGCAGAATTCTGCTGTTTTCTTGCAATTCAGCCGTTGAATCTTGGTAAAAAGTCATGATTTTGTAGATTTCGTGCTCTTCTTTGCGAATTCAAGCCAGAAAACAACGAAAATCGGCGAGAAATCTTCGTTTTGCATCGAAATATGCGGTTTTCTGTAAGAATTTTGATGATTTCGTGCAGAATTCTGCTGTTTTCTTGCAATTCAGCCGTAGAATCTTGGTAAAAAGTGACGATTTTGTAGATTCCGTGCTTTTCTTTGCGAATACAAGATAGAAAACAACGAAAATCCGCGAGAAATCGTCGTTTTGCATCGAAATATGCGGTTTTCTCTAAGAATTTTGATGATTTCGTGCAGAATTCTGCTGTTTTCTTGCAATTCAGCCGTTGAATCTTGGTAAAAAGTAATGATTTTGGAGATTTCGTGCTCTTCTTTGCGAATTCAAGCCAGAAAACAACGAAAATCGGCGAGAAATCGTCGTTTTGCATCGAAATATGCGGTTTTCTCTAAGAATTTTGACGATTTCGTGCAGAATTCTGCTGTTTTCTTGCAATTCAGCCGTTGAATCTTGG
The DNA here is from genome assembly GCA_029298725.1 of Gnatocerus cornutus. NCBI lineage: Eukaryota > Metazoa > Arthropoda > Insecta > Coleoptera > Tenebrionidae > Gnatocerus > Gnatocerus cornutus. Next base: position 1,362,505 of record CM055514.1, on the reverse strand, counting down.
TTAAAAGTCATGATTTTTTAGATTTTGTGCTCTTCTTTGCGAATTTAAGATAGAAAACAACGAAAATCAGCGAGAAATCGTCGTTTTGCATCGAAATATGCGGTTTTCTCTAAGAATTTTGATGATTTCGTGCAGAATTCTGCTGTTTTCTTTCAATTCAGCCGTTGAATCTTGGTAAAAAGTCATGATTTTGTAGATTTCGTGCTCTTCTTTGCGAATTCAAGATAGAAAACAACGAAAATCAGCGAGAAAACGTCGTTTTGCATCGAAATATGCGGTTTTCTGTAAGAATTTTGATGATTTCGTGCAGAATTCTGCTGTTTTCTTGCAATTCAGCCGTTGAATCTTGGTAAAAAGTCATGTTTTTGTAGATTTCGTGCTCTTCTTTGCGAATTCAAGCCAGAAAACAACGAAAATCGGCGAGAAATCGTCGTTTTGCATCGAAATATGCGGTTTTCTGTAAGAATTTTGATGATTTCGTGCAGAATTCTGCTGTTTTCTTGCAATTCAGCTGTTGAATCTAGGTAAAAAGTCATGATTTTGTAGATTTCGTGCTCTTCTTGGCGAATTCAAGATAGAAAACAACGAAAATCGGCGAGAAATCGTTGTTTTGCATCGAAATATGCGGTTTTCTGTAAGAATTTTGATGATTTCGTGCAGAGTTCTGCTGTTTTCTTGCAATTCAGCCGCTGAATCTATGTAAAAAGTCTTGATTTTGTATATTTCGTGCTCTTCTTGGCGAATTCGAGATAGAAAACAACGAAAATCGGCGAGAAATCGTTGTTTTGCATCGAAATATGCAGTTTTCTCTAAGAATTTTGATGATTTCGTGCAGAATTCTGCTGTTTTCTTGCAATTCAGCCGTTGAATCTTGGTAAAAAGTCATGATTTTGTAGATTTCGTGCTCTTCTTTGCGAATTCAAGCCAGAAAACAACGAAAATCGGCGAGAAATCGTCGTTTTGCATCGAAATATGCGGTTTTCTGTAAGAATTTTGATGATTTCGTGCAGAATTCTGCTGTTTTCTTGCAATTCAGCCGTAGAATCTTGGTAAAAAGTGATGATTTTGTAGATTCCGTGCTTTTCTTTGCGAATACAAGATAGAAAACAACGAAAATCCGCGAGAAATCGTCGTTTTGCATCGAAATATGCGGTTTTCTCTAAGAATTTTGATGATTTCGTGCAGAATTCTGCTGTTTTCTTGCAATTCAGCCGTTGAATCTTGGTAAAAAGTAATGATTTTGGAGATTTCGTGCTCTTCTTTGCGAATTCAAGCTAGAAAACAACGAAAATCGGCGAGAAATCGTCGTTTTGCATCAAAATATGCGGTTTTCTCTAAGAATTTTGACGATTTCGTGCAGAATTCTGCTGTTTTCTTGCAATTCAGCCGTTGAATCTTGGTTAAAAGTCATGATTTTGTAGATTTTGTGCTCTTCTTTGCGAATTAAAGATAGAAAACAACGAAAATCAGCGAGAAATCGTCGTTTTGCATCGAAATATGCGGTTTTCTCTAAGAATTTTGATGATTTCGTGCAGAATTCTGCTGTTTTCTTTCAATTCAGCCGTTGAATCTTGGTAAAAAGTCATGATTTTGTAGATTTCGTGCTCTTCTTTGCGAATTCAAGATAGAAAACAACGAAAATCAGCGAGAAAACGTCGTTTTGCATCGAAATATGCGGTTTTCTCTAAGAATTTTGATGATTTCGTGCAGATTTCTGCTGTTTTCTTGCAATTCAGCCGTTGAATTATGGTCAAAAGTCATGATTTTGTAGATTTCGTGCTCTTCTTTCCAAATTCAAGCCAGAAAACAACGAAAATCGGCGAGAAATCGTCGTTTTGCATCGAAATATGCGGTTTTCTGTAAGAATTTTGATGATTTCGTGCAGAATTCTGCTGTTTTCTTGCAATTCAGCCGTTGAATCTTGGTAAAAAGTCATGATTTTGTAGATTTCGTGCTCTTCTTTGCGAATTCAAGCCAGAAAACAACGAAAATCGGCGAGAAATCGTCGTTTTGCATCGAAATATGCGGTTTTCTGTAAGAATTTTGATGATTTCGTGCAGAATTCTGCTGTTTTCTTGCAATTCAGCCGTTGAATCTAGGTAAAAAGTCATGATTTTGTAGATTTCGTGCTCTTCTTGGCGAATTCAAGATAGAAAACAACGAAAATCGGCGAGAAATCGTTGTTTTGCATCGAAATATGCAGTTTTCTCTAAGAATTTTGATGATTTCGTGCAGAATTCTGCTGTTTTCTTGCAATTCAGCCGTTGAATCTTGGTAAAAAGTGATGATTTTGTAGATTTCGTGCTCTTCTTTGCGAATTCAAGCCAGAAAACTACGAAAATCGGCGAGAAATCGTTGTTTTGCATCGAAATATGCGGTTTTCTCTAAGAATTTTGATGATTTCGTGCAGAATTCTGCTGTTTTCTTGCAATTCAGCCGTTGACTCTTGGTAAAAAGTCATGATTTTGTAGATTCCGTGCTCCTCTTTGCAAATTTAAGATAGAAAACAACGAAAATCAGCGAGAAATCGTCGTTTTGCATCGAAATTTGCGGTTTTCTCTAAGAATTTTGATGATTTCGTGCAGAATTCTGCTGTTTTCTTGCAATTCAGCCGTTGAATCTTGGTAAAATGTGATGATTTTGTAGATTTCGTGCTCTTCTTTGCAAATTCATGCTAGAAAACAACGAAAATCGGCGAGAAATTGTCGTTTTGCATCGAAATATGCGGTTTTCTGTAAGAATTTTGATGATTTCGTGCAGAATTCTGCTGTTTTCTTGCAATTCAGCCGTTGAATTATGGTAAAAAGTCATGATTTTGTAGATTTCGTGCTCTTCTTGGCGAATTCAAGATAGAAAACAACGAAAATCGGCAAGAAATCGTTGTTTTGCATCAAAATATGCAGTTTTCTCTAAGAATTTTGATGATTTCGTGCAGAATTCTGCTGTTTTCATGCAATTCAGCCGTTGAATCTTGGTAAAAAGTGATGATTTTGTAAATTTCGTGCTTTTCTTTGCGAATTCAAGCCAGAAAACAACGAAAATCGGCGAAAAATCGTCGTTTTGCTTCGAAATATGCGGTTTTCTGTAAGAATTTTGATGATTTCGTGCAGAATTCTGCTGTTTTCTTGCAATTCAGCCGTAGAATCTTGGTAAAAAGTGATGATTTTGTAGATTCCGTGCTTTTCTTTGCGAACACAAGATAGAAAACAACGAAAATCCGCGAGAAATCGTCGTTTTGCATCGAAATATGCGGTTTTCTCTAAGAATTTTGATGATTTCGTGCAGAATTCTGCTGTTTTCTTTCAATTCAGCCGTTGAATCTTGGTAAAAAGTCATGATTTTGTAGATTTCGTGCTCTTCTTTGCAAATTCATGCTAGAAAACAACGAAAATCGGCGAGAAATCGTCGTTTTGCATCGAAATATGCGGTTTTCTGTAAGAATTTCGATGATTTCGTGCAGAGTTCTGCTGTTTTCTTGCAATTCAGCCGTTGAATCTATGTAAAAAGTCATGATTTTGTATATTTCGTGCTCTTCTTGGCGAATTCGAGATAGAAAACAACGAAAATCGGCGAGAAATCGTTGTTTTGCATCGAAATATGCAGTTTTCTCTAAGAATTTTGATGATTTCGTGCAGAATTCTGCTGTTTTCTTGCAATTCAGCCGTTGAATCTTGGTAAAAAGTCATGATTTTGTAGATTTCGTGCTCTTCTTTGCAAATTCATGCCAGAAAACAACGAAAATCGCCGAGAAATCGTCGTTTTGCATCGAAATATGCGGTTCTCTGTAAGAATTTTGATGATTTCGTGCAAAATTCTGCTGTTTTCTTGCAATTCAGCCGTTGAATCTTGGTAAAAAGTCATGATTTTGTAGATTTCGTGCTCTTCTTTGCAAATTCAAGCCAGAAAACAACGAAAATCGGCGAGAAATCGTCGTTTTGCATCGAAATATGCGGTTTTCTGTAAGAATTTCGATGATTTCGTGCAGAATTCTGCTGTTTTCTTGCAATTCAGCCGTTGAATCTAGGTAAAAAGTCATGATTTTGTAGATTTTGTGCTCTTCTTGGCGAATTCAAGATAGAAAACAACGAAAATCGGCGAGAAATTGTTGTTTTGCATCGAAATATGCAGTTTTCTCTAAGAATTTTGATGATTTCGTGCAGAATTCTGCTGTTTTCTTGCAATTCAGCCGTTGAATCTAGGTAAAAAGTCATGATTTTGTAGATTTCGTGCTCTTCTTTGCGAATTCAAGCCAGAAAACAACGAAAATCGGCGTGAAATCGTTGTTTTGCATCGAAATATTCAGTTTTCTCTAAGAATTTTGATGATTTCGTGCAGAATTCTGCTGTTTTCTTGCAATTCAGCCGTTGAATCTTGGTAAAAAGTGATGATTTTGTAGATTTCGTGCTCTTCTTTGCGAATTCAAGCCAGAAAACAACGAAAATCGGCGAGAAATCGTTGTTTTGCATCGAAATATGCGGTTTTCTCTAAGAATTTTGATGATTTCGTGCAGAATTCTGCTGTTTTCTTGCAATTCAGCCGTTGAATCTTGGTAAAAAGTCATGATTTTGTAGATTTCGTGCTCTTCTTTGCGAATTCAAGCCAGAAAACAACGAAAATCGGCGAGAAATCGTCGTTTTGCATCGAAAAATGCGGTTTTCTGTAAGAATTTTGATGATTTCGTGCAGAATTTTGCTGTTTTCTTGCAATTCAGCCGTTGAATCTTTGTAAAAAGTCATGATTTTGTAGATTTCGTGCTCTTCTTTGCGAATTCAAGCCAGAAAACAACGAAAATCGGCAAGAAATCGTCGTTTTGAATCGAAATATGCGGTTTTCTGTAAGAATTTTGATGATTTCGTGCAGAATTCTGCTGTTTTCTTGCAATTCAGCCGTTGACTCTTGGTAAAAAGTCATGATTTTGTAGATTCCGTGCTCCTCTTTGCGAATTCAAGATAGAAAACAACGAAAATCAGCGAGAAATCGTCGTTTTGCATCGAAATTTGCGGTTTTCTCTAAGAATTTTGATGATTTCGTGCAGAATTCTGCTGTTTTCTTGCAATTCAGCCGTTGAATCTTGGTAAAATTTGATGATTTTGTAGATTTCGTGCTCTTCTTTGCGAATTCAAGCCAGAAAACAACGAAAATCGGCGAGAAATCGTCGTTTTGCATCGAAATATGCGGTTTTCTCTAAGAATTTTGACGATTTCGTGCAGAATTCTGCTGTTTACTTGCAATTCAGCCGTTGAATCTTGGTAAAAAGTCATGATTTTGTAGATTTCGTGCTCTTCTTTGCGAATTCAAGATAGAAAACAACGAAAATCAGCGAGAAATCGTCGTTTTGCATCGAAATATGCGGTTTTCTGTAAGAATTTTGATGATTTCGTGCAGAATTCTGCTGTTTTCTTGCAATTCAGCCGTTGAATCTTGGTAAAAAGTTATGATTTTGTAGATTTCGTGCTTTTCTTTGCAAATTCAAGCCAGAAAACAACGAAAATCGGCGAGAAATCGTCGTTTTGCATCGAAATATGCGGTTTTCTGTAAGAATTTTGATGATTTCGTGCAGAATTCTGCTGTTTTCTTGCAATTCAGCCGTTGAATCTAGGTAAAAAGTCATGATTTTATAGATTTCGTGCTCTTCTTGGCGAATTCAAGATAGAAAACAACGAAAATCGGCGAGAAATCGTTGTTTTGCATCAAAATATGCGGTTTTCTGTAAGAATTTTGATGATTTCGTGCAGAATTCTGCTGTTTTCTTGCAATTCAGCCGTTGAATCTAGGTAAAAAGTCATGATTTGGAGATTTTGTGCTCTTCTTGGCGAATTCAAGATAGAAAACAACGAAAATCGGCGAGAAATTGTTGTTTTGCATCGAAATATGCAGTTTTCTCTAAGAATTTTGATGATTTCGTGCAGAATTCTGCTGTTTTCTTGCAATTCAGCCGTTGAATCTAGGTAAAAAGTCATGATTCTGTAGATTTCGTGCTCTTCTTTGCGAAGTCAAGCCAGAAAACAACGAAAATCGGCGAGAAATCGTCGTTTTGCATCGAAATATGCGGTTTTCTGTAAGAATTTTGATGATTTCGTGCAGAATTCTGCTGTTTTCTTGCAATTCAGCTGTTGAATCTAGGTAAAAAGTCATGATTTTGTAGATTTCGTGCTCTTCTTGGCGAATTCAAGATAGAAAACAACGAAAATCGGCGAGAAATCGTTGTTTTGCATCGAAATATGCGGTTTTCTGTAAGAATTTTGATGATTTCGTGCAGAGTTCTGCTGTTTTCTTGCAATTCAGCCGCTGAATCTATGTAAAAAGTCTTGATTTTGTATATTTCGTGCTCTTCTTGGCGAATTCGAGATAGAAAACAACGAAAATCGGCGAGAAATCGTTGTTTTGCATCGAAATATGCAGTTTTCTCTAAGAATTTTGATGATTTCGTGCAGAATTCTGCTGTTTTCTTGCAATTCAGCCGTTGAATCTTGGTAAAAAGTCATGATTTTGTAGATTTCGTGCTCTTCTTTGCGAATTCAAGCCAGAAAACAACGAAAATCGGCGAGAAATCGTCGTTTTGCATCGAAATATGCGGTTTTCTGTAAGAATTTTGATGATTTCGTGCAGAATTCTGCTGTTTTCTTGCAATTCAGCCGTAGAATCTTGGTAAAAAGTGATGATTTTGTAGATTCCGTGCTTTTCTTTGCGAATACAAGATAGAAAACAACGAAAATCCGCGAGAAATCGTCGTTTTGCATCGAAATATGCGGTTTTCTCTAAGAATTTTGATGATTTCGTGCAGAATTCTGCTGTTTTCTTGCAATTCAGCCGTTGAATCTTGGTAAAAAGTAATGATTTTGGAGATTTCGTGCTCTTCTTTGCGAATTCAAGCTAGAAAACAACGAAAATCGGCGAGAAATCGTCGTTTTGCATCAAAATATGCGGTTTTCTCTAAGAATTTTGACGATTTCGTGCAGAATTCTGCTGTTTTCTTGCAATTCAGCCGTTGAATCTTGGTTAAAAGTCATGATTTTGTAGATTTTGTGCTCTTCTTTGCGAATTAAAGATAGAAAACAACGAAAATCAGCGAGAAATCGTCGTTTTGCATCGAAATATGCGGTTTTCTCTAAGAATTTTGATGATTTCGTGCAGAATTCTGCTGTTTTCTTTCAATTCAGCCGTTGAATCTTGGTAAAAAGTCATGATTTTGTAGATTTCGTGCTCTTCTTTGCGAATTCAAGATAGAAAACAACGAAAATCAGCGAGAAAACGTCGTTTTGCATCGAAATATGCGGTTTTCTCTAAGAATTTTGATGATTTCGTGCAGATTTCTGCTGTTTTCTTGCAATTCAGCCGTTGAATTATGGTCAAAAGTCATGATTTTGTAGATTTCGTGCTCTTCTTTCCAAATTCAAGCCAGAAAACAACGAAAATCGGCGAGAAATCGTCGTTTTGCATCGAAATATGCGGTTTTCTGTAAGAATTTTGATGATTTCGTGCAGAATTCTGCTGTTTTCTTGCAATTCAGCCGTTGAATCTTGGTAAAAAGTCATGATTTTGTAGATTTCGTGCTCTTCTTTGCGAATTCAAGCCAGAAAACAACGAAAATCGGCGAGAAATCGTCGTTTTGCATCGAAATATGCGGTTTTCTGTAAGAATTTTGATGATTTCGTGCAGAATTCTGCTGTTTTCTTGCAATTCAGCCGTTGAATCTAGGTAAAAAGTCATGATTTTGTAGATTTCGTGCTCTTCTTGGCGAATTCAAGATAGAAAACAACGAAAATCGGCGAGAAATCGTTGTTTTGCATCGAAATATGCAGTTTTCTCTAAGAATTTTGATGATTTCGTGCAGAATTCTGCTGTTTTCTTGCAATTCAGCCGTTGAATCTTGGTAAAAAGTGATGATTTTGTAGATTTCGTGCTCTTCTTTGCGAATTCAAGCCAGAAAACTACGAAAATCGGCGAGAAATCGTTGTTTTGCATCGAAATATGCGGTTTTCTCTAAGAATTTTGATGATTTCGTGCAGAATTCTGCTGTTTTCTTGCAATTCAGCCGTTGACTCTTGGTAAAAAGTCATGATTTTGTAGATTCCGTGCTCCTCTTTGCAAATTTAAGATAGAAAACAACGAAAATCAGCGAGAAATCGTCGTTTTGCATCGAAATTTGCGGTTTTCTCTAAGAATTTTGATGATTTCGTGCAGAATTCTGCTGTTTTCTTGCAATTCAGCCGTTGAATCTTGGTAAAATGTGATGATTTTGTAGATTTCGTGCTCTTCTTTGCAAATTCATGCTAGAAAACAACGAAAATCGGCGAGAAATTGTCGTTTTGCATCGAAATATGCGGTTTTCTGTAAGAATTTTGATGATTTCGTGCAGAATTCTGCTGTTTTCTTGCAATTCAGCCGTTGAATTATGGTAAAAAGTCATGATTTTGTAGATTTCGTGCTCTTCTTGGCGAATTCAAGATAGAAAACAACGAAAATCGGCAAGAAATCGTTGTTTTGCATCAAAATATGCAGTTTTCTCTAAGAATTTTGATGATTTCGTGCAGAATTCTGCTGTTTTCATGCAATTCAGCCGTTGAATCTTGGTAAAAAGTGATGATTTTGTAAATTTCGTGCTTTTCTTTGCGAATTCAAGCCAGAAAACAACGAAAATCGGCGAAAAATCGTCGTTTTGCTTCGAAATATGCGGTTTTCTGTAAGAATTTTGATGATTTCGTGCAGAATTCTGCTGTTTTCTTGCAATTCAGCCGTAGAATCTTGGTAAAAAGTGATGATTTTGTAGATTCCGTGCTTTTCTTTGCGAACACAAGATAGAAAACAACGAAAATCCGCGAGAAATCGTCGTTTTGCATCGAAATATGCGGTTTTCTCTAAGAATTTTGATGATTTCGTGCAGAATTCTGCTGTTTTCTTTCAATTCAGCCGTTGAATCTTGGTAAAAAGTCATGATTTTGTAGATTTCGTGCTCTTCTTTGCAAATTCATGCTAGAAAACAACGAAAATCGGCGAGAAATCGTCGTTTTGCATCGAAATATGCGGTTTTCTGTAAGAATTTCGATGATTTCGTGCAGAGTTCTGCTGTTTTCTTGCAATTCAGCCGTTGAATCTATGTAAAAAGTCATGATTTTGTATATTTCGTGCTCTTCTTGGCGAATTCGAGATAGAAAACAACGAAAATCGGCGAGAAATCGTTGTTTTGCATCGAAATATGCAGTTTTCTCTAAGAATTTTGATGATTTCGTGCAGAATTCTGCTGTTTTCTTGCAATTCAGCCGTTGAATCTTGGTAAAAAGTCATGATTTTGTAGATTTCGTGCTCTTCTTTGCAAATTCATGCCAGAAAACAACGAAA